>OY997385.1:0-2400000 GCA_963921505.1 Phakellia ventilabrum
TCTGGCCTGGCCTGGCCTGGCCTGGCCTGGCCCTGGCCTGGCCTGGCCTGGCCTGGCCTGGCCTGGCCTGGCCTGGCCCTGGCCTGGCCTGGCCCTGGCCTGGCCTGGCCTGGCCTGGCCTGGCCTGGCCTGGCCTGGCCTGGCCTGGCCTGGCCTGGCCTGGCCTGGCCTGGCCTGGCCTGGCCTGGCCTGGCCTGGCCTGGCCTGGCCTGGCCTGGCCTGGCCTGGCCTGGCCTGGCCCTGGCCTGGCCCTGGCCTGGCCCTGGCCTGGCCCTGGCCTGGCCTGGCCTGGCCTGGCCCTGGCCCTGGCCCTGGCCTGGCCTGGCCTGGCCCTGGCCTGGCCCTGGCCCTGGCCTGGCCTGGCCTGGCCTGGCCTGGCCTGGCCTGGCCTGGCCCTGGCCTGGCCTGGCCTGGCCTGGCCTGGCCTGGCCTGGCCTGGCCTGGCCTGGCCTGGCCTGGCCTGGCCCTGGCCTGGCCCTGGCCCTGGCCTGGCCCTGGCCTGGCCTGGCCTGGCCTGGCCCTGGCCCTGGCCCTGGCCCTGGCCCTGGCCCTGGCCTGGCCTGGCCTGGCCCTGGCCCTGGCCCTGGCCCTGGCCCTGGCCCTGGCCCTGGCCTGGCCTGGCCCTGGCCCTGGCCCTGGCCCTGGCCCTGGCCCTGGCCTGGCCTGGCCCTGGCCCTGGCCCTGGCCCTGGCCCTGGCCCTGGCCTGGCCCTGGCCCTGGCCCTGGCCTGGCCTGGCCCTGGCCCTGGCCCTGGCCTGGCCCTGGCCCTGGCCCTGGCCCTGGCCCTGGCCCTGGCCCTGGCCCTGGCCCTGGCCCTGGCCCTGGCCCTGGCCCTGGCCCTGGCCCTGGCCCTGGCCCTGGCCCTGGCCCTGGCCCTGGCCCTGGCCCTGGCCCTGGCCCTGGCCCTGGCCTGGCCCTGGCCCTGGCCCTGGCCCTGGCCTGGCCTGGCCCTGGCCCTGGCCTGGCCCTGGCCTGGCCTGGCCCTGGCCCTGGCCTGGCCCTGGCCCTGGCCCTGGCCCTGGCCCTGGCCCTGGCCTGGCCTGGCCTGGCCTGGCCTGGCCTGGCCTGGCCTGGCCTGGCCTGGCCTGGCCTGGCCTGGCCTGGCCTGGCCTGGCCCTGGCCTGGCCTGGCCTGGCCTGGCCTGGCCTGGCCTGGCCTGGCCTGGCCTGGCCTGGCCTGGCCTGGCCTGGCCTGGCCTGGCCTGGCCTGGCCTGGCCTGGCCTGGCCTGGCCTGGCCTGGCCTGGCCTGGCCTGGCCTGGCCTGGCCTGGCCTGGCCTGGCCCTGGCCTGGCCTGGCCTGGCCTGGCCTGGCCTGGCCTGGCCTGGCCTGGCCTGGCCTGGCCTGGCCTGGCCTGGCCTGGCCCTGGCCTGGCCTGGCCCTGGCCTGGCCTGGCCCTGGCCTGGCCCTGGCCTGGCCTGGCCTGGCCTGGCCTGGCCTGGCCTGGCCCTGGCCTGGCCCTGGCCTGGCCCTGGCCCTGGCCTGGCCTGGCCCTGGCCTGGCCCTGGCCCTGGCCTGGCCTGGCCTGGCCTGGCCCTGGCCTGGCCCTGGCCCTGGCCCTGGCCTGGCCCTGGCCCTGGCCCTGGCCTGGCCCTGGCCCTGGCCTGGCCTGGCCCTGGCCCTGGCCCTGGCCTGGCCCTGGCCCTGGCCTGGCCCTGGCCTGGCCTGGCCTGGCCCTGGCCCTGGCCCTGGCCCTGGCCCTGGCCCTGGCCCTGGCCCTGGCCCTGGCCCTGGCCCTGGCCCTGGCCCTGGCCCTGGCCCTGGCCCTGGCCCTGGCCTGGCCTGGCCCTGGCCCTGGCCCTGGCCTGGCCCTGGCCTGGCCCTGGCCCTGGCCCTGGCCCTGGCCCTGGCCCTGGCCTGGCCCTGGCCTGGCCCTGGCCCTGGCCCTGGCCCTGGCCCTGGCCCTGGCCCTGGCCCTGGCCCTGGCCCTGGCCCTGGCCCTGGCCTGGCCTGGCCTGGCCCTGGCCCTGGCCCTGGCCCTGGCCCTGGCCTGGCCCTGGCCCTGGCCCTGGCTGGCCTGGCCTGGCCTGGCCCTGGCCCTGGCCCTGGCCCTGGCCCTGGCCTGGCCTGGCCTGGCCCTGGCCTGGCCTGGCCTGGCCTGGCCCTGGCCCTGGCCCTGGCCTGGCCCTGGCCTGGCCTGGCCCCTGGCCCCTGGCCTGGCCTGGCCCTGGCCTGGCCTGGCCTGGCCTGGCCTGGCCTGGCCTGGCCTGGCCTGGCCTGGCCTGGCCTGGCCTGGCCTGGCCTGGCCTGGCCTGGCCCTGGCCTGGCCCTGGCCTGGCCTGGCCCTGGCCTGGCCTGGCCTGGCCCTGGCCTGGCCTGGCCCTGGCCTGGCCTGGCCTGGCCTGGCCTGGCCCTGGCCTGGCCTGGCCCTGGCCTGGCCCTGGCCCTGGCCTGGCCTGGCCCTGGCCCTGGCCTGGCCTGGCCTGGCCTGGCCTGGCCTGGCCTGGCCTGGCCTGGCCTGGCCCTGGCCCTGGCCTGGCCTGGCCCTGGCCTGGCCCTGGCCTGGCCCTGGCCCTGGCCTGGCCTGGCCTGGCCTGGCCTGGCCTGGCCTGGCCCTGGCCTGGCCTGGCCTGGCCCTGGCCTGGCTGGCCTGGCCCTGGCCCTGGCCTGGCCCTGGCCCTGGCCCTGGCCCTGGCCTGGCCCTGGCCCTGGCCCTGGCCCTGGCCTGGCCCTGGCCCTGGCCCTGGCCTGGCCTGGCCCTGGCCTGGCCTGGCCTGGCCTGGCCCTGGCCTGGCCCTGGCCCTGGCCCTGGCCTGGCCCTGGCCCTGGCCCTGGCCCTGGCCCTGGCCCTGGCCCTGGCCCTGGCTGGCCTGGCCCTGGCCCTGGCCCTGGCCCTGGCCCTGGCCCTGGCCCTGGCCCTGGCCTGGCCTGGCCTGGCCCTGGCCCTGGCCCTGGCCCTGGCCCTGGCCCTGGCCCTGGCCCTGGCCTGGCCTGGCCCTGGCCCTGGCCCTGGCCCTGGCCCTGGCCCTGGCCCTGGCCCTGGCCCTGGCCTGGCCTGGCCTGAGCCTGGCCTGGCCCTGGCCCTGGCCCTGGCCTGGCCCTGGCCTGGCCTGGCCCTGGCCCTGGCCCTGGCCTGGCCCTGGCCCTGGCCTGGCCCTGGCCCTGGCCCTGGCCCTGGCCCTGGCCCTGGCCCTGGCCCTGGCCTGGCCTGGCCCTGGCCCTGGCCCTGGCCCTGGCCTGGCCTGGCCTGGCCTGGCCCTGGCCTGGCCCTGGCCTGGCCTGGCCTGGCCTGGCCTGGCCTGGCCTGGCCTGGCCTGGCCTGGCCTGGCCTGGCCTGGCCCTGGCCTGGCCTGGCCTGGCCTGGCCTGGCCTGGCCTGGCCTGGCCTGGCCTGGCCTGGCCTGGCCTGGCCTGGCCTGGCCTGGCCTGGCCTGGCCTGGCCTGGCCTGGCCTGGCCCTGGCCTGGCCCTGGCCCTGGCCCTGGCCTGGCCTGGCCTGGCCCTGGCCTGGCCTGGCCTGGCCTGGCCTGGCCTGGCCCTGGCCTGGCCCTGGCCTGGCCTGGCCTGGCCCTGGCCTGGCCTGGCCTGGCCTGGCCTGGCCTGGCCTGGCCTGGCCCTGGCCTGGCCTGGCCCTGGCCCTGGCCTGGCCTGGCCTGGCCCTGGCCCTGGCCTGGCCTGGCCCTGGCCTGGCCCTGGCCTGGCCTGGCCTGGCCCTGGCCCTGGCCCTGGCCCTGGCCTGGCCTGGCCTGGCCTGGCCTGGCCTGGCCTGGCCCTGGCCCTGGCCTGGCCCTGGCCTGGCCCTGGCCCTGGCCTGGCCTGGCCTGGCCTGGCCTGGCCTGGCCTGGCCCTGGCCTGGCCTGGCCCTGGCCTGGCCCTGGCCCTGGCCTGGCCCTGGCCCTGGCCCTGGCCCTGGCCCTGGCCCTGGCCTGGCCTGGCCTGGCCTGGCCTGGCCCTGGCCTGGCCTGGCCCTGGCCTGGCCCTGGCCCTGGCCCTGGCCCTGGCCCTGGCCTGGCCTGGCCCTGGCCCTGGCCCTGGCCCTGGCCTGGCCTGGCCCTGGCCTGGCCCTGGCCCTGGCCCTGGCCCTGGCCCTGGCCCTGGCCCTGGCCCTGGCCCTGGCCCTGGCCTGGCCCTGGCCCTGGCCCTGGCCTGGCCCTGGCCCTGGCCCTGGCCTGGCCCTGGCCCTGGCCTGGCCTGGCCCTGGCCCTGGCCTGGCCCTGGCCCTGGCCTGGCTGGCCTGGCCTGGCCCTGGCCTGGCCTGGCCCTGGCCCTGGCCCTAACCCTAACCCTAACCCTAACCCTGGCCTAACCCTAACCCTGGCCTAACCCTAACCCTAACCCTAACCCTAACCCTAACCCTAACCCTAACCCTAACCCTAACCCTAACCCTAACCCTAACCCTAACCCTAACCCTAACCCTAACCCTAACCCTAACCCTAACCCTAACCCTAACCCTAACCCTAACCCTAACCCTAACCCTAACCCTAACCCTAACCCTAACCCTAACCTAACCCTAACCCTAACCCTAACCCTAACCCTAACCCTAACCTAACCCTAACCCTAACCCTAACCCTAACCCCTAACCCTAACCCTAACCCTAACCCTAACCCTAACCCTAACCCTAACCCTAACCCTAACCCTAACCCTAACCTTAACCCGGATGCTATTCATAACTAGCCCAAAGGTTTTCTTTACTAGCCCGCAGTGATATCTTTAAACCCTTTGATATTTTTCTGAATCATTTCACTTTGAAACATTTCTATAGTTGAAACATTTAAGAATTTCAGTAGCCCTGAACTATTTGCTGGCACCGTATTGTAATGCTGTTAATAGCCCTTGACTTTATAATGTTTCTGTTATAATGCCAATTTCAAAGTATTTCAGCTTTTGAAACATTTCAAATCAAAGTGTTTGAAACTTTTCATTGTTCATGTACTATCTTTCAGTGCTGATATATATTAAACCGGATGTAGGAGGCAATATTATGCTGATGAATAACATTAACCTGCCATTAACCTGCCAGCTAATGACCTGGGTAGCACGGTTGTCCCTCATTGAGCAAGGATTATTACCAGGTAAAGCGTATGCTAGCTATTCTACTCTCCATTGTAGTATTGTTGACCAAGCAAGAAATGTACCTAGCTCTTCTAGAACTGATATGTGCCTCCTCTGCAGTTGCAAGCATTTTCATGAATAATTCAATTACATGATAATACTTGCAACTTAGACCCAGAATTTTGCACTGATTACCGCCAGCATGAGGTTCTTTGTGTAAGAAATCAGCAGCCCAATAATAATTTAGCACCGGCTATATAGCTCTAATGGTACAAATGAGGTGCCAGCCATAAGAAATTAGAGGCTCATGCCAGTATGACCATATTTAAGCACCGGCTATACATCTCTTATTTTACAGCCTTTACTTCAGAAATTAGAAGCTCAATGCAATAATTTAGCACTGACTAAGCAAAGCATGACTGTACATTTCCCCCTAGTTACCATGGAGCAGATGTGTGACTTCCTGTGAGTATAAATTCAGTGGTAGTTGCACCACAGTCATTTTTAGATGCAAAACCTACGAAGTAAATGGCTGCTCCAGATCTACCAACTGTCGAACTTGCAGGCAAGAGGCTGCCCTGCTATTGGGAGGGAGAGGAAGCATTTGTCCTCTACAGCAGTTTAATGAAGGAGTTCCAACTGGCTGTCAACGTCAGCCCCTCTACCCAACAGCGGAGAAAGAACAGGGTGGCTGGTACTGACCAGCACTGCCCTTCTGGGCATCTGCAATGCATGAAGGACGCTGGAGTGGTTGCGAAAGCAGCAAGGAATGTTGCTGTATTGACAATTCGTCAGGCACACAACCTGCTCCAGCTCTACAATGTTCCTGGTGAGGCCGAGATGGTGGACACAGGAGTGGAGCTTAACCCCGATCCGGAAGAACTGAAAAGTGACACTACCACTTCCGTCTGTCATCCGCAACCTGAACAACATGCATCAGCATCTGGAGGCAGTACCGAATGCCTGGTTATCGAAGATCCAGATCATGAGCAGCCAGGTCCCCCCCCCCCCAAAACTCCTAGGCTTGCCAGATCGATGCAGCTGGACCTAGAACTGAACCCAGACGCAGGCCGGCAACTCAAAGAGCTGGCTTCCTTTTGGACGAAGGAGCTCAACCACATACGAGGGGCTCAGGCACTGTCCAAGTCCACAATGGACAAGACCCAGGAGAGACTACTCAGTGAGTTGGCTGTTGGCCAAGTTGATGCGTACTGTACTTATTCCATGATATCGGTACTAGTAGATACACTTTCCAAACTTTAACTTATACGCAGCATTCCTCGGCTTTCTGGACCGGCAGACGCAGCACACTCCACGACTGGACTGCCTCAATGATCTCCAGACAGTGGACATGTTCCTGAACTTCCTCAAGGTAGGCAAGTGTACGACAGTAATGCATCCATAAGGCTCAAAGTAAATTAGGTGTTGATATAAAGTACATTGTAAATGGACACATGACGTTCTAACAATTAATACTAAACACATAATTGGATGCTTTTTCTTCTGTATCAACAGGAGGAGCGCAAGAGAAAGCCGGGGACACTTGCTGGGTATTGCCAGGCTCTGACCAGGGGGCTAAAGTACCTTGCTGCTGCCCAGGGTGTGGATACCAACGAAGCGCAAGCATACATCAGGGCTCTCACCAGCCGTTTCCAGAGGGAGGCTGCAGCTACCCAGAAAACATGGCAGGAGCTCTCGTGGGCAAACAAATGGCTCCATTGGGAGGAGGTGCTGAAAGTTGTGGAGGCACAGCAGGACCTATACGAGACACAACTGAGGCCGATGGACCGGGCAGCAGAATCGCAAAAGTACATGGCTCTACTGCTGTATACGGCTGTCCCGCCAGGCCGAGCGAAAGAATACCGGACTCTCAAAATGCAGCACCACGCTGGACCATTCCAGTCCACTGGCCAGGGTCCATCTAATATCCTGCACTATGGTCCAAATGTTGCAATGCTACAGGTGGGAGAGTACAAGAATTCAAAATACATGGGGGTGCAGAACATAGACATCTCCACCATAGACTTTCTTCAAAGCCACCTTGATGACTACCTGGAGAGAGACCGGCCTCTTCTGCTCAGAGGACATCCTGATCACAGCTACGTGTTTGTGGTAAGAAATAGTATTAATTAATCGTTTTGCGTACGAGTTCCTCATCTATTATCTGCTCCCACTTGTGCACAGGACGAAAAAGGCCAGCCCTTTTCCGAGTCAGGTTGGACCAGATACATCCAAGGGATATTTGAATACCATTCAGGAGCAAGTCTGGGCCCCAATGGACTGAGGTCTGCCTTTGTTACCTTCCTGATGGATGGGAAGGTGGAGGCAAACCCAGACACCCAGAGAGCAGTGGCACATGCGATGAGACATTCCACTCGAGTAACTATGTAAGTAACTATATTAGGCATCACCATTTTTAGAGTTGCATTGTATAGATCAAAATAGATGTCTCAATAGCAACAGCTAGCTAATACAAAAAGGACCAATGACAATATGCAACAAAGTAACAGTAGGGAAAGATGATTTATAAAGAATGTCAAATATATAATAAGGAATATATCACACAGCTGGGAATGTAGTGAACCTAATTGTTCTTTGTTTATGCAGCAAAGGCAAGTCTACGACCGACGAACTACAATGGACAAGAGTGCAAGGGCGGTCAAACTAACTGCCGCACTAGCAGGAAGGATCCTGGACAGCAACCCCACCGCCAACCTTGATGAAGACGGGGATGCCATCCCAGAACCAGGCGACATAGTCGCCTTAGTCCAAGCGGGATCCACCCAGACAGCTCCGCTAATTCTTCTTGGAAAAGTGCTGCGGGTCAATCTCCGGGAGCAGGAGGTCCTGTTGGCACACCTACAGGAAATAGAAGAATCGAAGTACCGACTTAGAGTTGGGCAAAGCACCTGGACTGAGAGTTTCAATTCTCTAGTGTACCCAGTCGATGTGGTATACGATGTTATATCTGGCATGTACACTTTAAGGTCCAAGCCTTTGGACATACACAAGACTGTGAATAAGAATTAGAGTTCATGTAGCTACAATACTGTGCACACCCTTGCCCTGTAAACACAATGTCGCTGTCACACAATTGTACTGGAGTTTATTACTGTGTTATTGTACAATCTCAGTCTACTCTTGTATGACCCTTTCCTATTGGATAAAAATATTTCAATTCAATACTGTCACGGCCTAGTGTTGGTAAAAGGAGGAAGATATAGTCTCATGTACAGTACTGCATTAGGTTGTAGAGGTGAGTGAACACCCCAGTATTGTAAGCTACACAAGCGATCGACTTAGGGTAGGGATCTTGTGATTTGAATCTCCCGCCACAATGGACAGAAAAAGGGGGCGTGTGCTCAGACTTTACAGACGCTAGCCCAGAGGACTGTCAGTCTTCTGCTCATGCTCACTACATTCTGTACTGCCTACTTTATCAATACCCCAAAAGACATGGCCTAGCTTCTCTCCACTCTTGGACAGCATAGCGTTTAGTTTAGGGGTAACGGTGTTAGCCCAGGGAATGACGTAATGCTATCTTAAGTACAGAGTGAACGGGGAGATAATGAGGCATACCAAGCATTCTTGCCTCTTTCTTGCACGATTGAAGACTCCTTCTGGCTTCATGCCGTCGCCAACACCGAATATTTAACATGCTGCATCAGTGAAACACGATCTAGCCATGCAACTGGCTTCTAGAAAATAGCATTCAGTATGACTCTGGCAGACTGCTCACGGCCACTAGGCTGTGCTATGAGCCTCTTCTGCAACAACTGAAACTGTTGGCTACCTCAAACCTCTCGAGAAAACTTCTACCGTGGAGCTGCAGCGTGCTACAGCTCCTGCAGCGGCACTGGTCATGTGACTTAGGGGGCCTACGCGTGAGAACCACAGCAAATCACATGCACTAATGCAGCTAGGGGGTGGAGCCAAGGTCTGGTCACGAGACTAAGATCTAAAAAACAAACAATGTAGTCTACTGCCCAGTTCGGCCTTGATGGAGATGAGACAAAGCTATACTATTTGCATCCTTGTTCTGTCTGCTGTAGAGAACTTGCACTGCTTCTTTCTTCTTTCTGTAGGAAAGAGAACCAAATAAGAAGTATAAGGTAAGAGTATTACTGCACAGTACACAATTGAGTGCTGCCTAATTATAAATTTGTCGTCCCAATAGATCCAGCGAAGCTTCGGCACCGTAAGTTAACATTACGACTAAGAGTTTACAGCAGCTTGCCATTAATTGTATGATCATTACATTAGATGGTGATGGCCCAAAAAAGCCCGGAATCTACATGTAAGGATTCTATAAGAGTATAAGAGTAGTGGTCCTACACAAGGATTTTTGTCACTAAGGGGTCCTACCTAATTTTGTCTTATATATTATCCAGCCGGAGCTAAGGATTCTATAAATCCAGCCGGAGCTAAGGATTCTATAAATCCAGCCGGAGCTAAACACCCCAGGGAGGTGAGTACATTCTCTCCGTCTGAGTTCAGGTGAATTAATTACCCAGCACATGCATCAACAGCGGGGAGGAGGAGGAGGTGCAGAGAGGGAGGGCGGCCCACCACCCAAAAGTAAGAACTACGACCATCAATAAGGGATTTTGAACGATGCAGGCTGTGCAACAATAGCTCTCATACCTCACTATCCAGAGCGCTGTCCCTCACCGATCAGGGCTCCGGAAGGAGGAGGAGGAGGAGGTGCAGAGAGGGAGGGCGGCCCACCACCCAAAAGTAAGAACTACGACCATCAATAAGGGATTTTGAACGATGCAGGCTGCGCAACAATAGCTCTCATACCTCACTATCCAGAGCGCTGTCCGGCTCCGACAGGAGCTCCTACGACCAAGGTATACAGGTTTAATCACTTGTCAGAGCGAATTAAGTATTTTATTCTTACTTTGCAGACTACCCCCTGCAAATGGTGGGGGCGGTGGGGGCAGGTATGTTACAACACAAGATGCAAATGCCTATAGTTATGCACTGTGGTATATATTACAGGTGACGCCCAGCGTGTGGGAGCGGCTGGGGGTGGCCCCCCAGCACCCCAAAGTATGTCTGAATGAAACTGTAGTATTTATTACTGTTAATACTAATAATCCTGCTTAACACAGGGTGGAGGAGGAGGAAGTGGCGGGGGTGGTGGTAAAGGGGGTAAAGGGGGTAAAGGTGGGAGACGCGGGAGAGGTGGGAAAGGTGGAGACAGTGGCGGAGGTGGTGGAGGCAGTGCGAGGGGTGGTGGGAGAGGCGGGAGAGGTGGTGGAGGTGGTAGTGGAACTGGTGGGTGCAGCTGTGGGAAAGCTTTGGGTGGGAAGGTATGTTTGCACAATCCTAAGGCACATTATTAGTTAAGCTCGGTATTTGATGTAACATTGGTAATTACATTTGGCTACTTTTATTCCCTGCAGGTCGTAATTAATGTATTTTAACTGCGTAATTTTCTTGTTTAAAATTAAAATTTACCTACCTACCTGAATTGACTTACTCATACCTCAGCAAATATCCAGGTTGGCAGACAGGGAGTACCTTTGCCCTGAAGAAGACTCGATGTCTAGCTCTACTACTTAATATACTAGCGGGAGTAGCGATCTTGCAGCATGGGCCGGGCCATGGCTAGACCATGCTCTATTATCTATGGCTAGCGCTGTAGCTGTTTATTCTAATTAATGCCCATGTTGTGCACGTGAATTTTAAACTAGTCACATGCATGGCTGCAGCTATATTGCTACTACCGTACAAGTAACAAGAGCTCGAGTCAAGCTTATTGAAGGTTAGTATTACTCCTAGCTATATGTATGCATACCTAATTCGGGTGAAGCCAAGCCTATAAAGCTTAGAAAAGCTTAAGGCATGCTGTTTTTGCTGAAGCGATATGATTTACAATAATTTGCTGAAATATAGCCTTGTTGCAGGCTATTTGGTAATTTGTACCTCCTCATATACTCACTACAAGCTTTGTATGGCCCCAGCGAATTAGTCTAGTACTGAAGGCTTAAATCCCGGCTACGTTGTAAAAGTGGGTGGAGCTGAATGGGTGGAGCAAGCCTGGTTCTAAAGAGGGCATGTCTTTTCAGGCTGTTTGGGTGTGTCCACCACTGCTAGTACTTAATGCAAGCTTTGTCTACTCCTTAACTTACAGATGGAACAAAGGAACTTCCAGGTGCTGTTTGACAGCGTCCTTGCCAAGTTGGCCGACTTGGCACAGGAAATGTCACGCAATGTGACAGAACAAGATCTTTTGGCGGGGGTGCAAGTCCTAGAGGTAAGTTCAATATGGATAATGCATGTAGCTAGAATCCACAGCTGTAGTTGGTTTACGAGGAGCATGTGCAATGGAGGGTAATTGCATACTGCAGAAGCATTGCATGTGGCTTGTGATTGTGATTTGCCTCGCATATTAACAATCTACTTACTCTTTCTCCTAAAGATGCTGAAACATGTTCTGGACGAAAACATCAGTCTCGTTCAAGATTCTACAATGGAGATTGAAGGACGGGCGTCCCCATCACCCCCACCCAACGGTGAACAACCGTTAACAGGTACAGCTGGACCCCAGGTCCGACCTCCTCGAGAGGAGCCTTCCCGACAGGAGGCTCCCCAACCTCCTCGAGAGGAGCCTTCCCGACAGGAGGCTTCCCGACCTCCTCGAGAGGAGCCTTCCCAACAGGAGGCTCCCCCACCTCCTCGAGAGGAGCCTTCCCGACAGGAGGCTTCCCGATCTCCTCGAGAGGAGCCTTCCCGACAGGAGGCTCCCAGCCGCCCTCCTCCCCTGATTAGACCTCCAGGCACCTCATCTTCCTCGAGGTTGTCCAGAAAAAGGAGGAGGAAACCTTCAGGATCGAAGCGAGTGTACTCTGCTGGAGAGATGGGGCGTATTGATATAGACTTTGAGGAAGGAACTTGCGAGTACTCAGAGGAAATCAAGAAGGCCAGGCGATCAGACATATTTCATTGCCTGCCAACTCCTCAGGAGCGGGCGAATGTCTTTACCAACTGGCTTACCAGCTTCCCTTGGAAGCGGGAAGACCTATCATCTTGCCTTGAAATGATACAGCAAGAAGATGTCACTGTGGAAACACATGGGATCACGGAGGAAACGGTTAGGCATCTGCAATCCATTCTGGCGTTACCCGATATTATCGGAAACATTGCCCAGAATTACATCGGACGCTACCTTCGTGTCTTAGAGGAAGACTCTGACATACACAGCCAGAGAGACCTCATGCTGGCACTAGGAAATGTGGCAGAAAACCTGAAACTGCAGGACTACAAAAAACGTCGTAATGACTGCTCGGAAGCCAACTGCACTCCTTGCACCGTGGCAAAAGAGTGGGAAGAAGATGCAGAAGTACGACGCCAGCAACGGCAGCGGCCACTCCCATGCTCTTGCACACAGATTTTGACCTTATTGCGGGAGAAATCGTACACTAACCTCCACTCGACTTTCTTTAAACAGTGTGTAGCGCTGTCCAAAGAAATCTCCCCTCACAGTCCACTTACCTACTGTCCAGAGTCTCCAACATTTGTACGCCTCATGGGCGTGAAACTACCACAAGAAGTTTCAAGATTGATCCAACCAGCCATTCTGACTGGACTATCACCTGTTTATAAGGTGGTCGGAGAAGGACCAGATGCGGCAGTTGAGGCAATCATGTACATGGATGGAGACGGAGGAATGCTTGTGGAAAAATTTATTCCAGGGCTTCGTGAGTATGCCACAAAACATGGAATCATGATGCAAGAGGATGTCCTACACAACTCCATGCTAATACCTTTCAGGGAGAAGTTTCATGATGCTGTAGAATTGGGGCATCAATACAGAATTGAATTGCAAGCAGTCAGCGGAGAGCGTACAACACAGGAAGCTGCATTTGGCTTCCTGGGATTAGTGAAGGCCAGATTGAATATTGCACAATCGAAAGAAACTTTCTTGGTCCCTCATGGAGCAGATCAGAGTGGAGACAGACTGCTAGTGGAAATCTACACGCATCAAAGTGAAGACCGCTCGATTTGGGAATCAAGTGGAGTACAAATGGTAAAGTCAGGCTTCTCCTTTCCGACTGAAGGAGCTCCCCCACAGTACATTGATGGTGCTGTGTATGCTAAGGAAAACAGCAATGGAATTTGGCAATATGGGGAGCTACTCAATGATGAACGTCTCAAACCCTGGGTTTTAAAGCATCAATTGGTGAACATCAATGATGAGACATCGGTAGAAGTAGACACCGAGGAGGCACATTACAGGGTTGAAGTCAAAAATGTTGCCGATCATCTAAACGAGTCCCACCTGATGGTCGGTAAAAGTGTCATCCCAGGAGCTGGTAGAGGGCTATTTGTACGTCCAAAGCCCCTACACAGTACCCATCGGATTGTCATCCCAAAGGGGAAGAAAATATGCTACTATTCGGCAATTCCACTGTCAGTCACAGACCCTGAACCTGACAACCATGACTACCTATTTCACCATGAATGTGGAAGAGTTACCAGGCGATACAATCCACTCGTTTACGATGGGGAGAACCTGGGCAGGTTCGTCAACCAGGCTGCGCTTGTGGACTGCCTGGAGCTAATGTGCAGTAACTCTGACTCACAGTCTGGTCACACTAGTTTGGCAGAAAGGGAAATTGATCGTGTTGCAGAGAGTGAAGCGAATATATCATACAGGACTGAGGGACTGTCACTGACAATTATCGCTTCAAAAGACATTGTTCTTACGAACTCTCCCATAGAGTTGCTTGGAAACTATGGCATTGTCAACTACTGGGTGAATTATATAATAGCAAATTTGTCACAGCTGGATCAAAACTCCACCTTGGTGAAATCAGTACTCTGGTGCTTGTTCTCTCACCACAGCAACTGGCCGCTATCGAAACGAAGAGGCTTGACGGAAGGACACGATATTCCACTGGACGTAATTCAACAGTATGAGAACATGGACTGTCCTTTCGTACGGACACGAACAAGAAGGCGATGAATTTCAAGTTCCACCCACCATAACCAGGTGAGCTGGGTATAGAGCACGGGTTAGCTGCACTATCCCTGCCACGCCTTTAAAGACAGGGAAACCAGCCGATCCAATTCAGGGAAAGCCAAGCCTTAGCTGCTGCCAGGAAGCTCCACCCACTCCTAATTAAAGAGCCCCCTATGTGTATGTATGCACGTATGTATGTATGTATGTCTGCCTATAATGTGCAGTACATAGCCATACATACATACCTACACTCAGACAGCCGATCCCTGGTCAAGTAATCACGGCATATTAATGCTGTCATTGGCATGACTGCACTCCTCCTCCCCCCCACAGCGTCCAGCCCTAGCCCCAGAGTCGTCAGCAAGAAAGAGTCACACCCCTACTCGGCAGGTGAGCTAGGCCATAATATTAATTTAATACTGGTCAGCCACACTGTCCCGGTCGAGCCTCTTAAGACAGGCAGGGAAACCAGCCGATCCAATTCAGGGAAAGCCAAGCCTTAGCTGCTGCCAGGAAGCTCCACCCACTCCTAATTAAAGAGCCCCCTATGTGTATGTATGCACGTATGTATGTATGTATGTCTGCCTATAATGTGCAGTACATAGCCATACATACATACCTACACTCAGACAGCCGATCCCTGGTCAAGTAATCACGGCATATTAATGCTGTCATTGGCATGACTGCACTCCTCCTCCCCCCCACAGCGTCCAGCCCTAGCCCCAGAGTCGTCAGCAAGAAAGAGTCACACCCCTACTCGGCAGGTGAGCTAGGCCATAATATTAATTTAATACTGGTCAGCCACACTGTCCCGGTCGAGCCTCTTAAGACAGGCAGGGAAACCAGCCGATCCAATTCAGGGAAAGCCAAGCCTTAGCTGCTGCCAGGAAGCTCCACCCACTCCTAATTAAAGAGCCCCCTATGTGTATGTATGCACGTATGTATGTATGTATGTCTGCCTATAATGTGCAGTACATAGCCATACATACATACCTACACTCAGACAGCCGATCCCTGGTCAAGTAATCACGGCATATTAATGCTGTCATTGGCATGACTGCACTCCTCCTCCCCCCCACAGCGTCCAGCCCTAGCCCCAGAGTCGTCAGCAAGAAAGAGTCACACCCCTACTCGGCAGGTGAGCTAGGCCATAATATTAATTTAATACTGGTCAGCCACACTGTCCCGGTCGAGCCTCTTAAGACAGGCAGGGAAACCAGCCGATCCAATTCAGGGAAAGCCAAGCCTTAGCTGCTGCCAGGAAGCTCCACCCACTCCTAATTAAAGAGCCCCCTATGTGTATGTATGCACGTATGTATGTATGTATGTCTGCCTATAATGTGCAGTACATAGCCATACATACATACCTACACTCAGACAGCCGATCCCTGGTCAAGTAATCACGGCATATTAATGCTGTCATTGGCATGACTGCACTCCTCCTCCCCACAGCGTCCAGCCCTAGCCCCAGAGTCGTCAGCAAGAAAGAGTCACACCCCTACTCGGCAGGTGAGCTAGGCCATAATATTAATTTAATACTGGTCAGCCACACTGTCCCGGTCGAGCCTCTTAAGACAGGCAGGGAAACCAGCCGATCCAATTCAGGGAAAGCCAAGCCTTAGCTGCTGCCAGGAAGCTCCACCCACTCCTAATTAAAGAGCCCCCTATGTGTATGTATGCACGTATGTATGTATGTATGTCTGCCTATAATGTGCAGTACATAGCCATACATACATACCTACACTCAGACAGCCGATCCCTGGTCAAGTAATCACGGCATATTAATGCTGTCATTGGCATGACTGCACTCCTCCTCCCCCACAGCGTCCAGCCCTAGCCCCAGAGTCGTCAGCAAGAAAGAGTCACACCCCTACTCGGCAGGTGAGCTAGGCCATAATATTAATTTAATACTGGTCAGCCACACTGTCCCGGTCGAGCCTCTTAAGACAGGCAGGGAAACCAGCCGATCCAATTCAGGGAAAGCCAAGCCTTAGCTGCTGCCAGGAAGCTCCACCCACTCCTAATTAAAGAGCCCCCTATGTGTATGTATGCACGTATGTATGTATGTATGTCTGCCTATAATGTGCAGTACATAGCCATACATACATACCTACACTCAGACAGCCGATCCCTGGTCAAGTAATCACGGCATATTAATGCTGTCATTGGCATGACTGCACTCCTCCTCCCCCCCCTGTACATTTTTAATTTTCCTCTCTCTCGTCTTCTTTTGTTCATTTCAGGATGCTACCGGATTCTGATTTGAGTGGCTTCTTCATTGACTTTTGATGTGATGTGACCAGATACGACCGGATGAGGAGGGGCCGGTCCAGGGTCATGGAATGTTGGTAGTGCAAACAAGGCCAAATGCAGGCCGCACTGTCAGTTTTTTCATGGCTGTGGAATGGTCTCCTCTCGACTCATGACGGACACGATTGGAATTCATAATTAATCTATTACCTTTGCTTTATTATATTTGTTCATTGTTCATGTACTATCTTTCAGCGCTGATATAACTTAATATATATTAAACAGGGCTGCCTTATTTAATTCTACATGTGCAAAGTTCTCGTCTTCAAGATGCTGTTCATGATCAGTGCAGGGTCACAGCTCCTGCAAGGTCTAACCCTAACCCTAACCCTAACCCTAACCCAAGGGACGTGTTGTACCCCTGACCCATAGAATCCTTAAAGGACATCTACGGGCCTAGCGGGACATAGAATTTGGCCTTAGGGACATAAATTGGGCCCTATTTGCCCGAGGGACATGCTTTAGGGACATATTCGCAGGGCTTGGCCCTGAAATAATTTTATTATAGACACTCCAGAGGACATGCATTAACCCCTTTCCTTCTGTGGTCCTTAATGGCTCCCGACATCATGCTGGTGCATCGATTAATAGGATGTAGAACAGAGTCACATGTTCTGCTGCAACTTTTGACTATACTGACTGTTTCTCTTGCCTCACTGTCCTCATGTAAGGAACGTATTGTACCCCTGACCCATAGAATCCTTAAAGGACATCTACGGGCCTAGCGGGACATAGAATTTGGCCTTAGGGACATAAATTGGGCCCTATTTGCCCGAGGGACATGCTTTAGGGACATATTCGCAGGGCTTGTCCCTGAAATAATTTTATTATAGACACTCCAGAGGACATGCATTAACCCCTTTCCTTCTGTGGTCCTTAATGGATCCCGACGTCGTGCTGGTGCATCAATTAATAGGATGTAGAACAGAGTCACATGTTCTGCTGCAACTTTTGACTATACTGACTGTTTCTCTTGCCTCACTGTCCTCATGTAAGGGACGTGTTGTACCCTTGACCCATAGAATCCTTAAAGGACATCTACGGGCCTAGCGGGACATAGAATTTGGCCTTTGGGACATAAATTGGGCCCTATTTGCCCGAGGGACATGCTTTAGGGACATATCGCATTCTGTGGTCCTTAATGGATCCCGACGTCGTGCTGGTGCATCAATAGGATGTAGAACAGAGTCACATGTTCTGCTGCAACTTTTGACTATACTGACTGTTTCTCTTGCCTCACTGTCCTCATGTAAGGGAGGGACATCTACGGGCCTAGCGGGACATAGAATTTGGCCTTTGGGACATAAATTGGGCCCTATTTGCCCGAGGGACATGCTTTAGGGACATATTCGCAGGGCTTGGCCCTGAAATAATTTTATTATAGACACTCCAGAGGACATGCATTAACCCCTTTCCTTCTGTGGTCCTTAATAGCTCCCGACGTCATGCTGGTGCATCAACTAATAGGATGTAGAACAGAGTCACATGTTCTGCTGCAACTTTTGACTATACTGACTGTTTCTCTTGCCTCACTGTCCTCATGTAAGGAACGTATTGTACCCCTGACCCATAGAATCCTTAAAGGACATCTACGGGCCTAGCGGGACATAGAATTTGGCCTTAGGGACATAAATTGGGCCCTATTTGCCCGAGGGACATGCTTTAGGGATATATTCGCAGGGCTCAGCTCTCAGCTCTCTAGCCTAACCCTAAGGTCCGACACTTGGAATCGGCAATGGAAGAGTTCTAGCCATGTTCGATGCTTAGAATCGGAAATGGAGGATGTCGAGCCAAGTTCTGACGCTTGGAATCGGGAATGGAAGAGTTCGAGGCAAGTTCGAAGCTTGGAATCGGGAATGGAGGAGTTAGAACCAAGTTCCGAATCTTGGAATCGGAAATGGAAGAGTTCGAGGCAAGTTCGAAGCTTGGAATCGGGAATGGAGAAGTTCGAGCAAAGTTCCGACACTTAGAATCGGGAAAGGCGGAGTTCGAGCCGAGTTCGAACTTGGAATCGGAAATGGAGGAGTTTGAGTCAAATTACGACGCTTGGAATCGGGAATGGAAGAGTTTAAGGCAAGTTCGAATCTTGGAATCGGGTAAGGAGGAGTTCGAGCCAAGTTCCGACACTTGGAATCGGGAATGGAAGATTTCGAAGAAAGTTCGAAGCTTGGAATCGGGAATGGAAGAGTTCGAGGCAAGTTCGAAGCTTGGAATCGGGAATGGAGAAGTTCGAGCAAAGTTCCGACACTTGGAATCGCGAAAGGAGGAGTTCGAGCCAAGTTCCGAAGCTTGGAATCGGAAATGGATGAGTTCGAGGCAAGTTCGAAGCTTGGAATCGGGAATGGTTAAGTTCGAGCCAAGTTCCGACGCTTGGAATCGGGAATGGACGAGTTCGAGGCAAGATCAATGCTTGGAAACGGGAATGGAGGAGTTCGAGCAAAGTTCCGACGCTTGGAATCGGGAATAGAAGAGTTCAAGGAAAGTTTGAGGCTTAGAATCGGGAATGGAGGAGTTCGAGACAAGTTCGAGGCTTGGAATCAGAAATGACGGAGTTCGAGACTAGGTCCGACACTTGGAATCGGCAATGGAAGAGTTCTAGCGAAGTTCGATGCTTAGAATCGGAAATGGAGGATGTCGAGCCAAGTTCCGACGCTTGGAATCGGGAATGGAAGAGTTCGAGTAAAGTTCGAAGCTTGGAATCGGGAATGGAGGAGTTAGAGCCAAGTTTCGAATCTTGGAATCGGGAATGGAAGAGTTCGAGGCAAGTTCGAAGCTTGGAATAGGGAAAGGCGGAGTTCGAGCCAAGTTCGAACTTGGAATCGGAAATGGAGGAGTTTGAGTCAAATTACAACGCTTGGAATCGGGAATGGAAGAGTTTGAGGCAAGTTCGAATCTTGGAATCGGGTAAGGAGGAGTTCAAGCCAAGTTCCGACACTTGGAATCGGGAATGGAAGATTTCGAAGATGGTTCGAAGCTTGGAATCGGGAATGGAAGAGTTCGAGCCAAGTTTGAATCTTGGAATCGGAATTGGTGGAGTTTGAGTCGAATTCCGATGCTTGGAATCGGGAATGGAGGAGTTCGAGCCAAGTTCGAGGCTTGGATTCGGAAATGGCGGAGTTCCAGCCTAGTTCCGACACTTGGAATCGGCAATGGAAGAGTTCCTGCCAAGTTTGATGCTTGGAATCGGATAAGGAGGAGTTCGAGCCAAATTCCGACACTTGGAATCGGGAATGGAAGATTTCGAAGAAAGTTCGAAGCTTGGAATCGGGAATGGAGGAGTTCGAACAAAGTTCGAATCTTGGAATCGGAAATGAAGGAGTTTGAGGAAATTCCGATGCTTGGAATCGGAAATGGAGAAGTTCGAGCCAAGTTCGAAGCTTGGAATCGGAAATGGCGGAGTTCTAGCCTAGTTCCGACACTTGCAATCGGCAATGGAAAAGTTCCAGCAAATTTCGATGCTTGGAATCGGGAATGGAGGAGTTAGAGCCAAGTTCCGAAGCTTGGAATCGGGAATGGAAGAGTTCGAGGCAAGTTCGAAGCTTGGAATCGGGAATGGTTAAGTTCGAGCCAAGTTCCGACGCTTGGAATCGGGAATGGACGAGTTCGAGGCAAGATCAAAGCTAGGAATCAGGAATGGAGGAGTTCGAGCAAAGTTCTGACGCTTGGAATCAGGAATGGAAGAGTTCGAGAAAAGTTCGAGGCTTAGAATCGGGAATGGAGGAGTTCGAGACAAGTTCGAGGCTTGGAATCGGAAATGACGGAGTTCGAGACTAGGTCCGACACTTGGAATCGGCAATGGAAGAGTTCCAGCCAAGTTCGATGCTTAGAATCGGAAATGGAGGATGTCGAGCCAAGTTCCGACGCTTGGAATCGGTAATGGACGAGTTCGAGGCAAGTTCGAAGCTTGGAATCGGGAATGGAGGAGTTAAAGCCAAGTTCCGCATCTTGGAACCGGGAATGGAAGAGTTCGAAGCAAGTACGAAGCTTGGAATCGGGAATGGAGAAGTTCGAGCAAAGTTCCGACACTTGGAATCGGGAAATGCGGAGTTCGAGCAAAGTTCGAACTTTGAATCGGAAATGGAGGAGTTTAAGTCAAATTACGACGCTTGGAATCGGGAATGGAAGAGTTCGAGGCAAGTTCGAAGCTTGGAATCGGGAATGGAGGAGTTAGAGCCAAGTTCCGAATCTTGGAATCGGGAATGGAAGAGTTCGAGGCAAGTTCGAAGCTTGGAATAGGGAATGGAGAAGTTCGAGCAAAGTTCCGACATTTGGAATCGGGAAAGGTGGAGTTCGAGCCAAGTTCGAACTTGGAATCGGAAATGGAGGAGTTTGAGTGAAATTACGACGCTTGGAATCGAGAATGGAAGAGTTTGAGGCAAGTTCGAATCTTGGAATCGGGTAAGGAGGAGTTCGAGCCAAGTTCCGACACTTGGTATCGGGAATGGAAGATTTCGAAGAAAGTTCGAAGCTTGGAATCGGGAATGGAGGAGTTCGAGGCAAGTTCGAATCTTGGAATCGGAAATGGAGGAGTTTGAGTAAAATTCCGATGCTTGGAATCGGGAATGGAGGAGTTTGAGCCAAGTTCGAGGCTTGGAATCGGGAATGGAAGAGTTCGAGGCAAGATCAAAGCTTGGAATCGGGAATGGAGGAGTTCGAGCAAAGTTCCGACGCTTGGAATCGGGAATGGAAGAGTTCGAGGAAAGTTCGAGGCTTAGAATCGGGAATGGAGGAGTTCGAGACAAGTTCGAGGCTTGGAATCGGAAATGACGGAGTTCGAGACTAGGTCCGACACTTGGAATCGGCAATGGAAGAGTTCCAGCCAAGTTCGATGCTTAGAATCGGAAATGGAGGATGTCGAGCCAAGTTCCGATGCTTGGAATCGGGAATGGAAGAGTTCGAGGCAAGTTCGAAGCTTGGAATCGGGAATGGAGGAGTTAGAGCCAAGTTCCGAATCTTGGAATCGGGAATGGAAGAGTTCGAGGCAAGTTCGAAGCTTGGAATCGGGAATGGAGAAGTTCGAGCAAAGTTCCGACACTTGGAATCGGGAAAGCGGAGTTCGAGCCAAGTTCGAACTTGGAATCGGAAATGGAGAGTTCGAGCCAAGTTCGAACTTGGAATCGGAAATGGAGGAGTTTGAGTCAAATTTCGACTCTTGGAATCGGGAATGGAAGAGTTCGAGGCAAGTTCGAAGCTTGGAATCGGGAATGGAGGAGTTAGAGCCAAGTTCCGAATCTTGGAATCGGGAATGGAAGAGTTCGAGGCAAGTTCGAAGCTTGGAATAGGGAATGGAGAAGTTCGAGCAAAGTTCCGACACTTGGAATCGGGAAAGGCGGAGTTCGAGCCAAGTTCGAACTTGGAATCGGAAATAGAGGAGTTTGAGTGAAATTACGACGCTTGGAATCGGGAATGAAAGAGTTTGAGGCAAGTTCGAATCTTGGAATCGGGTAAGGAGGAGTTCGAGCCAAGTTCCGACACTTGGAATCGGGAATGGAAGATTTCGAAGAAAGTTCGAAGCTTGGAATCGGGAATGGAGGAGTTCGAGGCAAGTTCGATTCTTGGAATCGGAAATGGAGGAGTTTGAGTAAAATTCCGATGCTTGGAATCGGGAATGGAGGAGTTTGAGCAAAGTTCGAGGCTTGGAATCGGAAATGGCGGAGTTCGAGCCTAGTTGCGACACTTGGAATGAGCAATGGAAGAGTTCCAGCCAAGATCGAGGATTAGAATCGGGAATGGAAGAGTTCGAGGCAAGTTCGAAGCTTTGAATCGGGAATGGTAGAGTTGGAGCCAAGTTCCGACGCTTGGAATCGGGTATGGAGTAGTTCGAGCCAAGTTCCAACACTTGGAATCCGAAAAGGAGGAGTTCGAGCAAAGTTCGAGGCTTGTAATCGGAAATGGAGGAGTTCGAATCAAGTTCGAAGCTTGGAATCGGGAATGGAGGAGTTCGAACCAAGTTCCGACACTTGGAATCGGGAATGGCGGAATTCGAGCCAAATTCGAAGCTTGGAATCGGAAATGAAGGTGTTGGAGCCAAGTTCCGACGCTTGGAATCGGGAATGGAAGAGTTCGAGGCAAGTTCGAAGCTTAGATTCGGGAATGGATGAGTTGGAGACATGTTCCGACGCTTGGAATCGCGAATGGAAGAGTTCGAGCCAATTCGAAGCTTGGAATCGGGAATGGAGGAGTTCGAGCCAAGTTCTGACACTTGGAATCGGGAATGGAAGAGTTCGAGGAAAGTTCGAAGCTTGGAATCGGGAATGGAGGAGTTTGAGCAAAGCTCGGACGCTTGGAATCGGGAATGGAAGAGTTCGAGCCAAGTTCGAAGCTTGGAATCGGGAATGGAGGAGTTCGAGCCAAGTTCCGACTCTTGGAATCGGGAATAGAAGAGTTCGAGGCAAGTTCGAAGCTTGGAATCGGGAATGGAGGAGTTCGAGCAAAGTTCGGACACTTGGAATGGGGAATGGAAGAGTTCGAAGAAAGTTCGATCCTTGGAATCGGGAATGGAGGAGTTCGAACCAAGTTCGATGCTTGGAATCGGAAATGGAGGAGTTCGAGCCAAGTTCCGACACTTGGAATCGGAAATGGAGGAGTTCGAGCAAAGTTCGAGACTTGGAATTGGAAATGGAGGAGTTCCAGCCAAGTTCCGACACTTGCGAATCGGGAATAACGGAGTTCGAACAAAGTTCGAAGCTTGGAATCGGAAATGGAGGAGTTTGAGTCAAATTACGACGCTTGGAATCGGGAATGGAAGAGTTTGAGCTGCGTTCCTGCCTGTTCTAGAACTAATTTAATGTGGTTGAAACTTAGACGGTATGGATAGGGTATTAATACAGGTGCCGCAACGGGCAGTCCCCTTTCCCATGAGTCGGAGGGGCAGTCTGGGATCTACAGCTATGTCTGAGGGGTGGGGCCACGATACTGATTACTTCCTAGGCCCGGAATTCCTTTCTTGAATTGGCAGGTGGTAGTAGAGGATATGTTTCTCGAGCTATTTTAATCAAGTGTGAGCCTACTAGCAGTAATAGTACACTACTACAGGTATCTAACTGCTTGGAATCGGAAATGGAGGAGTTCGAGGCAAGTTCCGACACTTGGAATCGGTAATGGAGGAGTTCTAGCCAAGTTGAAGACTTGGAATCAGAAATGGAGGAGTTCCAGCAAAGTTCCGAAACTTGGAATCGTGAATGGCGGAGTTCGAGCCAAGTACGAAGGTTGGAATCGGAAATGGAGGAGTTTGAGTCAAATTAGGACGCTTGGAATCGGGAATGGAAGAGTTTGAGCTGCGTTCCTGCCTGTTCTAGAGCTAATTTAATGAGGTTGAAACTTAGACGGTATGGATAGGGTATTCATACAGGTGCCGCAGTTGGCAGTCCCCATTTCCATGAGTCGGAGGGGCAATCTGGGATCCACAGCTATGTCTGAGGGGTGGGGCCACGATACTGATTACTTCCTAGGCCCGGAATTCCTTTCTTGAATTGGCAGGTGGTAGTAGAGGATATGTTTCTCGAGCTATTTTAATCAAGTGTGACCCTACAAGCAGTAATAGTACACTACTACAGGTATCTAACTAGAACAACGGAAATAACTATCTTAGAGTTAACCGCCAGTTAAGCGAAACTGACGAGAAAATAGCCAATAGTTTAGGGAACGCTTAGCAAACGACTAAAATGTAAAAGCTGCGTTCCTGCCTGTTCTAGAGCTAATTTAATGAGGTTGAAACTTAGACGGTATGGATAGGGTATTAATACAGGTGCTGCAGTGGGGAGGCCCCATTCCCATGAGTTGGAGGGGCAGTCTGGGATCCACAGCTATGTCTGAGGGTTGGGGCCACGATACTGATTACTTCCTTGGACCGGAATTCCTTTCTTGAATTGGCAGGTGGTAGTAGAGGATATGTTTCTCGAGCTATTTTAATCAAGTGTGAGCCTACATAGAGTAATAGTACACTATCTCGGGTATCTAACTAGAACAGCAGAAATAACTATCATGGAGATAACCGCCAATTAAGTGAAACTAACGAGAGTATAGCCAATAGGTTGGGGAACGCTTGACAAAAACCCAAACTGTAAAAACTGCGTTCCTGCCTGTACTAAAGCTAATTTAATGGGGTTGAAACTTAGACGGTATGGATAGGGTTTTAATACAGGTGCCGCTGAGGGCATGCCCCATTCCCATGAGTCGGAGGGGCAGTCTGTGACCGACAGCTATGTCTGAGGGGTGGGTCCACTATACTGAATACTTCCTAGGCTGCCCTTCCGACCCATGGGAATAGCACAGTACTACAGGTATCTATCTAGAACAGCGGAAATAACTATCTTAGATTTAACCGCCAATTAAGTGAAACTAACCAGAGTATAGCCAATAGGTTGAGGAACGCTTGGTAAAAAACTAAAATGTAATGCTGCGTTCCTGCTTATACTAGAGCTAATTTGATTGGGTTAAAACTTAGACTGTATAGATAGGGTTTTAATGTAGGTGCCGCAATGGGCAGTCCGCATTCCCATGGGTCGGAGGATCGATTTGGGACCCAGAGCTATGCCTTTGAGGTGAGGCCATGATTCAGATACTTCCTAGGGCCCAGAATTCCTTTCTTGAATTGGCAGGTGGAAGTAGAGTATTTGTTTCTAGAGCTATTTTACTAAAGTGTGAGCCTACATAGAGTAATACTACACTACTACAGGTATCTAACTAGAACAGCGGAAATAACTATATTAGAGTTAACCGCCAATTAAGTAAAACTAACGAGAGTATAGCCAATAGGTTGAGGATGGCTTGGCAAAAAACTAAATTATAATAACTGCGTTCCTGCCTGTACTAGAACTAATTTAATTGGGTTAAAACTTAGACTGCATAGATAGGGTATTAATGCAGGTGCCGCAGTGGGCAGGCCTTATTCCCAAAGGTCGGAGGGTCGAACTGGGACCGAGAGCTATGTCTTTGTGGTGGGTCCATGATACTGACACTTCCAAGGGCCCGGAATTCCTTTCTTGAATTGGCAGGTAGTAGTAGAGTATATGTTTCTAGAGCTATTTTAATCAAGTGTGAGCCTACAAGCAGTAATACTACACTACTACAGGTATCTAAATAGAACAACGGAAATAACTATCTTAGAGTTAACCACCAGTTAAGTGAAACTGACGAGAAAATAGCCAATAGGTTAGGGAACGCTTAGCAAAAGACTATATTGTAAAAGTTGCGTTCCTGCCAGTTCTAGAGCTAATTTAATGAGGTTGAAACTTAGACGGTATGGATAGGGTATTAATACAGGTCCCGCAGTGGGCAGGCCCCATTCCCATGAGTCGGAGGGGCAGTCTGGGATCCACAGCTATGTCTGAGGGGTCGGGCCACGATACTGATTACTTCCTAGGCCCGGAATTTCTATCTTGAATTGGCAGGTGGTAGTAGAGGATATGTTTTTCGAGCTATTTTAATCAAGTGTGAGCCTACATAGAGTAATAGTACACTACTACACGTATCTAACTAGAACAGCAGAAATAACTATCTTAGAGTTAATCGCCAATTAAGTGAAACTAACGAGAGTTTAGCCAAAAGTTTGGGGAACGCTTGGCAAAAAACTAAATTGGAAAAGCTGCGTTCCTGACTGTACTAGAGCTAATTTATTTAGGTTGAAACTTAGACTGTATAGATAGGGTATTAATGCTGGTGCCGCAGTGGGCTGGCCGCATTCCCATGGGCCGGAGGGTCATCTGGGACCCAGAGCTATGTCTTTGAGGTGGGGCCGTGATACAGATACTTCCTAGGGCCCGGAATTCCTTTCTTGAGTTGGCAGGTGGTAGTAGAGTATATGTTTCTAGAGCTATTTTATTAAAGTGTGAGCCTACATAGAGTAATAGTACATCACTACAGGCATCTAACTAGAACAGCGGAAATAACTATCTTAGAGTTAACCGCCAATTAAGTGAAACTGACGAAAAAATAGCCAATAGGTTAGGGAACGCTTAGCAAAAAACTAAATTGCAAAATCTGCGTTCCTGCCTGTACTAGAGCTAATTTAATGGGGTTGAAACTTAGACGATATGGATAGGGTATTAATACAGGTACCGCACTGGGCAGACCCAATTCCCATGGGTCGGAAGGGCAGACTGGGACCTAGAGCGATGTCTGAAGGGTGGTGCCACAATACTGGTTACTTCCTAGGACCGGAATTCCTTTTTTGAATTGGCAGGTGGTAGTAGAGTATATGTTTCTAGAGCTATTTTAATCAAGTGTGAGCCTACATACAGTAATAGTAGAGTACTACAGGTATCTAACTAGAACAGCGGAAATAACTATCTTAGATTTAACCGCCAATTAACTCTTTACCGACCAATGACGCATATATGCGTCATGAAATATTTGTACGCGAATGACCAATGACGCATATACGCGTCATGGCGAACGCGTATACTTACTCTGATGCTGTCGCGGCGCGATCGACCTTGGGGCTTCCCCTACCTGATTGATTACATTCCTAAAGGACCGCACTTCCTTCTCATGAATAAAATTATATACATTGCGTATGCAAATTTTGGAGCTAGAGCTCAATGAAATTCTGCCTGCCACTTAGCTATGTAAACTTGAACACGCGTGCAAGATATAGCTATCAGATCTCTGATTAGACAGGAGGATTTCTTGAATTCTTGAATCTGAAGTAGATTGAGCTTGCTTCTTTAGCATGGCTGCTCATTGGACAGCTGATGAAGTCTGTGATTTGCTTGATGAGGATTTCTGCTTCAGTGGGAGTGATGATGACTTCGATATGGGAGCTGGAAGATTATGATGCTCTACAGAGAGAGCAAGGTGAGTATAAATACACAGTATAACAAATACACAAAAAAACAATTTTTACCACTGCAATTCCAACTTCCAGAGCAATGCCCATCTCCCACACCAGCACCTCTATCCCCTTCACCGGCACCCGAGACATCACCTCAGCTCCCTTCACCGGAGCCCCCTTCCCTAAGGCAGAGTGGTCGGAGTAGGCGGAGTACCCGACAGACTAGTCAACCTGCTGCATTACCCGAGCTCTCTCCCCCAAGGCAGAACAGTAGTAGGGGTAGACGTCAATCTGGACGTTCCACTGTTCCACATGACCCCTCACCTGAGCTCTCTCCCCGAAGACGAAACAGCAGTCGGGGTAGGCAGAGTAACCATCGGGGCAGGGGAAGCTCTGGAGCTAGACGTGGTCGAAACAGTGGAGGCCAGCGATCAGCACCTGCAGAGGAAGAGAGAGCGTGGTCAAGTATCTTCGGTGATGTTTCTGTTGACCCCTTCATTCAGCCTGTTGGTCCAACTGTTCCGGTAACATCTGACCCAACGGAAGTGTTCCTGCAGTTTTTCACCCCGGAGCTCATTGAACATATCGTGGTTGAAACGAACCGTTATGCAGCTGAATGTCTTTTGGCGACACATAACGGTGACGGTCCAGTGCCTGAGTGGGAGACATCTGCTGAAGAGATCAAGACATACTTGGGATTCTCGATCCTGATGGGGCTCAACAAGCTGCCTGACTTGTACGATTACTGGTCAACGAGTGAGGTCCTTCACTACTTCCCAGTGGCCTCGCGGATTTCTAGGAAGCGATTCTTAGAAATCCAAAGATATTTGCATCTTGCAAACAATGACACAATTGTACCCCGTGGACAGCCTGGCTATGATCGCTTAGCCAAGGTGCGTCCGGTGATTGATCATGTCCGTCGAGCCTGTCTCCAGAACTACCATCCTCACAGGGAAAACGCAATTGACGAAGCGATGATCCCTTTCAAGGGCAGGTCAGCCTTGAAGCAATACCTCCCCTTGAAGCCAACCAAGAGGGGATTCAAAGTTTGGGTGCGAGCGGATAGCATCAACGGGTACGTTTGCGACTTCGATGTCTACACTGGGAAAGATGGGGAGAATGTGGAGACCAATCTGGGAGCGAAGGTGGTCAAGAAGTTGTCGCAGCCTCTGATTGGTGGTAATTACCACCTCTACTTTGATAACTTCTTTTCTTCTGTGAAGCTATTTGAGGACCTCATGGATGATGGAATATACGCCTGTGGGACATTCCGCGTGAACAGGATAGGCATTCCAGAGGCCATCCGAGACACCAAATTAGGTAAATTGCCATTTTAGAAGAGAGCATGGAAGGGATAGGATACTTTGGGGTCTGTAGTATACGTTTCAACAGTGCAGTTAGTCTTGGGTCCAGTTAGTCTTGGGTCGGGTGAAGTTACTCTTGGAACTTTTACATGATGTAAAATCAGTTTACAAACTGTTGCTTTGGTAAATATTTTAGGCAATGTTATACAATTCCAGATAGTCTATGAACAATACACTATGCAGAATGCACAAGTAACTCCCACACAATTATAATATAAGAACTGCACATACATGTAGCAATACTATACACATACCATATCCAGGTGACTTGAAGAGAGGCGAGTCCGTGTCCCGTCAGAGAGACAATCTGGTGGCCAGTGTGTGGCGAGACCGGAAGCTGGTATACCTCATGTCGACGAACAGCCATCCAGAAGGAAACACCACAGTTCAGCGGAGAGAACGTGATGGCAGTGTCCAGCAGATTCCATGTCCTCCCAGTGTTGTTGAATACAATAAGTTTATGGGAGGCGTGGACAAGGCAGACCAGCTCAGGAAGTACTACCGGGTCCGTTGCAAGACACGGAAATTCTACCGCTATGTGTTTTGGTTTTTGCTTGATAGTTGTGTCGTAAACGCCTTCATCTTGATGAAGAATTTCAGGCCAGCCACAGATGTCACCCTCCGGCAAGCAACCTTCAAAAATTTTCGAATCCCTCTTGCCCTTGGACTCATTGGCAACTACAACTCCCGCCAGCGATATGCGCTCCCTGCTGCCATCAAGGATGCTTCGGTCACGAGTGTGCAGCCAGCAGCAAAGCGCCGAAGGGTGGAAGGGGGCACCCCCAGCGG
The DNA here is from genome assembly GCA_963921505.1 of Phakellia ventilabrum. Lineage (NCBI taxonomy): Eukaryota > Metazoa > Porifera > Demospongiae > Axinellida > Axinellidae > Phakellia > Phakellia ventilabrum. The sequence continues at coordinate 29,200 of OY997385.1, forward strand.
TGAAGCATCCCAAGGGCACTTCCCCATCAAAGGGTACCGCAGCAGATGCTTTTACTGCTGGAATTTCAAGGACCACCGTCGGGCTGATACCTGTGTGCGATGCAGAAAGTGTGGTAAAGCTTTCTGCTTGGTGGCAAGGGACCCTCCCGAGGATGGACCTTCCTGCTTCGAACGCTACCACACGGAATGCCTCTAGACGGTAAATCCGCGCGGTAGCGCATACATACCAGCTATCTAAGGCTCTTATATACTACCTTTTTAGTTTCTATAAGCTTAGTGTATGTCTATAAGTATCATAACTAAGTTTTTTATACTTTGTAAGGGCTGCTTGTATCTATATAACTTCTTACTTTCGTACTCACCTGTTTCTTCGAGTAACATGTGAATAGTTGTCCCTGCCTTCGTGTCCGCTGCCGCCCAGATCCAACCATACCACCCTCAGAGGTTAGCTTGACAAATGTACTGTCCGTAAATGGGAAGTTGTCAGTACAAAAAGTCGCTCGATCTTCTGCTACACCTCGAAGAAGCTAGGTGAGTCTTTAGCACGCGGACACGCAAAATTCTTATGGTCACGCGGAATGCGGACGTTGATAGCGCAATGGTTGGTAAAGAGTTAAGTGAAACTAACCAGAGTATAGCCAATAGGTTGAGGTACGCTTGGTAAAAAACTAAATTGTAATAGCTGCGTTCCTGCCTGTACTAGAGTTAATTTAATTGGGTTAAAACTTAGACTGTATAGATACGGTTTTAATGCAGGTGCCGCAGTGGGCAGTTCGCATTTCTATTGGTCGGAGGGTCGATCTGGGACAAAGAGCTATGTCTTTGAGGTGAGGCCATGATTCAGATACTTCCTAGGGCCCGGAATTCCTTTCTTGAATTGGCAGGTGGAAGTAGAGTATTTGTTTCTAGAGCTATTTTACTCAAGTGTGAGCCTACATAGAGTAATATTACACTACTACAGGTATCTAACCAGAACAGCGGAAATAACTATATTAGGGTTAATCGCCAATTAAGTGAAACTAACGAGAGTATAGCCAATAGGTTGAGGAAGGCTTGGCAAAAAACCAAATTGTAATAACTGCGTTCCTGCCTGTACTAGAACTAATTTAATTGGGTTAAAACTTAGACTGTATAGATACGGTATTAATGCAGGTGCCGCAGTGGGTAGGCCCCATTCCCGTAGGTCGGAGGGTCGAACTGGGACCCAGAGCTATATCTTTGTGGTGGGTCCATGATACTGACACTTCCAAGAGCCCGGAATTCCTTTCTTGAATTGGCATGTAGTAGTAGAGTATATGTTTCTAGAGCTATTTTAATCAAGTGTGAGCCTACAAGCAGTAATACTACACTACTACAGGTATCTAAATAGAACAACGGAAATAACTATCTTAGAGCCGCCAGTTAAGTGAAACTGACGAGAAAATAGCAAATAGGTTAGGGAACGCTTAGCAAAAGACTAATTTGTAAAAGCTGCGTTCCTGCCTGTTCTAGAGCTAATTTAATGAGGTTAAAACTTAGACGGTATGGATAGGGTATTAATACAGGTGCCGGAGTGGGCAGGCCCCATTCCCATGAGTCGGAGGTTCATCTGGGACACAGAGCTATGTCTTTGAGGTGGGGCCGTGATACAAATACTTCCTAGGGTCCGGAATTCCTATCTTGAATTGGCAGGTGGTAGTAGAGGATATGTTTCTAGAGCTATTTTATTCAAGTGTGAGTCTACATAGAGTAATAGTACATCACTACAAGTATCTAACTAGAACAGCGGAAATAACTATCTTAGAGTTAACCACAATTAAGTGAAACTGACGCAAAAATAGCCGATAGGTTAGGGAACGCTTAGCAAAAAACTAAATTGCAAAAACTGCGTTCCTTCCTGTACTAGAGCTAATTTAATGGGGTTGAAACTTAGACGGTAGGGATAGGGTATTAATGCAGGTGCCGCAGTAGGCAGGCCCCATTCCCATGGATCGGAAGGGCAGACTGGGACCCAGAGCTATGTCTGAGGGGTGGTACCACGATACTGATTACTTCCTAACCCAGGAATTCCTTTTTTGAGTTGGCAGGTGGTAGTAGAATATATGTTTCTATAGCTATTTTAATCAAGTGTGAGCCTACATACAGTAATAGTACAGTACTACAGGTATCTAACTAGAACAGCGGAAATAACTATCTTAGATTTAACCGCCAATTAAGTGAAACTAACCACAGTATAGCCAATAGGTTGAGGAACGCTTGGCAAAAAACTAAATTGTAAAAGCTGCGTTCCTGTCTGTTCTAGTGCTAATTTAATGAGGTTGAAACTTAGACGGTATGGATAGGGTATTAATACAGGTGCCGCAGTGGGCAGGGCCCATTCCCATGAGTCGGAGTGGCAGTCTGGGATCCACAACTATGTCTGAGGGGTGGGGCCACGATACTGATTACTTCCTATGACCGGAATTCCTTTCTTGAATTGGTAGGTGGTAGTAGAGGATATGTTTCTCTAGCTATTTTAATCAAGTGTGAGCCTACATAGAGTAATAGTACACTATCACGGGTATCTAACTAGAACAGCAGAAATAACTATCTTGGAGATAATCGCCAATTAAGTGAAACAAACGAGAGTATAGCCAATAGGTTGGGGTACGCTTGGCAAAAAACCAAACTGTAAAAGCTGCGTTCCTGCCTGTACTAGAGCTAATTTAATGGGGTTGAAACTTAGACTGTATGAATAGGGTATTAATGCAGGTGTCGAAGTGGGCAGGCCCCATTCCCATGGGTCGGAGCGGCAGACTGGGAGCCAGAGCTATGTCTGAGGGGTGGGACTACGATACTGATTACTTCATAGGCACGGAATTCCTTTATTGAATTGGCAGGTGGGAGTAGAGTATATGTTTCTAGAGCTATTTTAATCAAGTGTGAGCCTACATAGAGTAATAGTACACTACTACAGGTATCTAACTAGAACAGCAGAAATAACTATCTTAGAGTTAACCGCCAATTAAGTGAAACTAACGAGAGTTTAGCCAAAAGGCTGGGAAACGCTTGGAAAAAAACTAAATTGTAAAAGCTGCGTTCCTGCCTGTACTAGAGCTAATTTATTTTGTTTGAAACTTAGACTGTATAGATAGGGTATTAATGCTGGTGCCGCAGTGGGCTGGCCGCATTCCCATGGGTCGGAGGGTCATCTGGGTCCCAGAGCTATGTCTTTGAGGTGGGGCCGTGATACAGATACTTTCTAGGGCCCGGAATTCCTTTCTTGAATTGGCAGGTGGTAGTAGAGTATATGTTTCCAGAGCAATTTTATTCAAGTTTGAGCCTACATAGAGTAATAGTACATCACTACAGGTATCCGACTACAACAGCGGAAATAACTATCTTAGAGTTAACCGCCAATTAAGTGAAACTGACGAAAAATAGCCAATAGGTTAGGGAACGCTTAGCAAAAAACTAAATTGCAAAAACTACGTTCCTTCCTGTACTAGAGCAAATTTAATGGGGTTGAAACTTAGACGGTATGGATAGGGTATTAATGCAGGTGCCGCAGTTGGAAGGCCCCATTCCCATGGGTCAGAAGGGCAGACTGGGACCCAGAGCTATGTCGGAGGGGTGGTGCCACGATACTGATTACTTCCAAGGAGTGGAATTCTTTTTTTGAATTGGCAGGTGGTAGTAGAGTATATGTTTCTAGAGCTATTTTAATCAAGTGTGAGCATACATACAGTAATAGTACAGTACTACAGGTATCTATCTAGAACAGCGGAAATAACTATCTTAGATTTAACCTCCAATTAAGTGAAACTAACCACAGTATAGCCAATAGGTTGAGGAACGCTTGGTAAAAAACTAAATTGTAATAGCTGCGTTTCTGCCTGTACTAGAGCTAATTTAATTGGGTTAAAACTTAGACTGTATAGATAGGGTTTTAATGCAGGTGCCGCAGTGGGCAGTCCGCATTCCCATAGGTCGGAGGGTCGATCTGGAACACAGAGCAATGTCTTTCAGGTGAGGCCATGATTCAGATACTTCCTAGGGCCCGGAATTCCTTTCTTGAATTGGCAGGTGGAAGTAGAGTATTTGTTTCTAGAGCTATTTTAATCAAGTGTGAGCCTACATAGAGTAATAGTTTACTACTACAGGTATCTAACTAGAACAGCGGAAATAACTATATTAGAGTTAACCGCCAATTAAGTAAAACTAACGAGAGTATAGCCAATAGGGTGAGGAAGGATTGGCAAAAAACTAAATTGTAATAGCTGCGTTCCTGCCTGTACTAGAACTTATTTAATTGGGTTTAAACTTAGATTGTATAGATAGGTGCAGGTGCCGCATTGGGCAGGCCCCATTCCCATGAGTCGGAGGGGCAGTCTGGGATGCACAGCTATGTCTGAGGGGTGGGGTCACGATACTGATTACTTCCTAGGCCCGGAATTCCTTTCTTGAATTGGCAGGTGGTAGTAGAGGATATGTTTCTCGAGCTATTTTAATCAAGTGTGAGCCTACATAGAGTAATAGTACACTATCACGGGTATCTAACTAGAACAGCAGAAATAACTATCTTGGAGATAACCACCAATTAAGTGAAACTAACGAGAGTATAGCCAATAGGTTGGGGGACGCTTGGCAAAAAACCAAACTGTAAAATTTGCGTTCCTGCCTGTACTAGAGCTAATTTAATGGGGTTGAAACTTAGACGGTATGAATAGGGTATTAATGCAGGTACCGAAGTGGGCAGGCCCCATTCCCATTGATCGGAGCGGCAGACTCGGACCCAGAGCTATATCTGAGGGGTGGGGCTACGATATTGATTACTTCATAGGCACGGAATTCCTTTATGAATTGGCAGGTGGTAGTAGAATATATGTTTCTAGAGCTATTTTAATCAAGTTTGAGCCTACATAGAATAATAGTACACTACTACAGGTATCTAACTAGAACAGCAGAAATAACTATCTTAGAGTTAACCGCCAATTAAGTGAAACTAACGAGAGTTTAGCAAAAAGTTGGGGGAACGCTTGGCAAAAAACTAAATTGTAAAAGCTGCGTTCCTACCTGTACTAGAGCTAATTTATTTGGGTTGAAACTTAGACAGTATAAATAGGGTATTAATGCTGGTGCCGCAGTGGGTTGGCCGCATTCCCATGGGTCGGAGGGTCATCTGGGTCCCAGAGCTATGTCTTTGAGGTGGGGCCGTGATACAGATACTTCCTAAGGCCCGGAATTCCTTTCTTGAATTGGCAGGTGGTAGTAGAGTATATGTTTCTAGAGCTATTTTATTCAAGTGTGAGCCTACATAGAGTAATAGTACACTATCACGGGTATCTAACTAGAGCAGCAGAAATAACTATCTTGGAGATAACCGCCAATTAAGTGCAACTAACGAGAGTATAGCCAATAGGTTGAGGAAGGCTTGGCAAAAAACTAAATTGTAATAGCTGCGTTCCTACCTGTACTTGAACTAATTTAATTGGGTTAAAACTTAGACTGTATAGATAGGGTATTAATGCAGGTGCCGCAGTGGGTAGGCCCCATTCCCATAGGTCGGAGGGTCGAACTGGGACCCAGAGCTATGTGTTTGTTGTGGGTCCATGATACTGTCACTTCCATGGGGCCGGAATTCCTTTCTTGAATTGGCAGGAAGTAGTAGAGTATATGTTTCTAGAGCTATTTTAATCAAGTGTGAGCCTACAAGCAGTAATAGTACAATACTACAGGTATCTAACTAGAACAACGGAAATAACTATCTTAGATTTAACCGCCAGTTAAGTGAAACTGACGAGAAAATAGCCAATAGGTTAGGGAACGCTTAACAAAAGACTAAATTGTAAAAGCTGCGTTCCTGCCTGTTCTAGAGCTAATTTAATGAGGTTGAAATTTAGACGGTATGGAAAGGGTATTAATACAGGAGCCGCAATGGGCAGGCACCATTCCCATGAGTCGGAGGGGCAGTCTGGGATCCACAGCTATGTCTGAGGGGTGGGGCCACAATACTGATTACTTCCTAGGCCCGGAATTCCTTTTTTGAATTGGCAGGTGGTAGTAGAGGATATGTTTCTCGAGCTATTTTAATCAAGTGTGAGCCTACATAGAGTAATAGTACACTATCACGGGTATCTAACTAGAACAGCAGAAATAACTATCTTGGAGATAACCGCCAATTAAGTGAAACTAACGAGAGTATAGCCAATAGGTTGGGGAACGCTTGGCAAAAAACCAAACTGTAAAAGCTGCGTTCCTGCCTGTACTAGAGCTAATTTAATGCGGTTGAAACTTAGACGGTATGGATAGGGTATTAATGCAGGTGCCCCAGTGGGCAGGCCCCATTCCCATGGTTCGGAAGGCCAGACTGGGACCCAGAGCTATGTCTGAGGGGTGATGCCACGATACTGATTACTTCCTAGGCCCGGAATTCCTTTTTTGAATTGGCAGGTGGTAGTAGAGTATATGTTTCTAGAGCTATTTTAATCAAGTGTGAGCCTACATACAGTAATAGTACAGTCCTACAGGTATCTAACTAGAACAGCGGAAACAACTATCTTAGATTTAACCGCCAATTAAGTGAAACTAACCACAGTATAGGCAATAGGTTGAAGTACGCTTGGCAAAAAACTAAATTGTAATAGCTGCGTTCCTACCTGTACTAGAGATAATTTAATTGGGTTAAAACTTAGACTGTATAGATAGGGTATTAATGCAGGTGCCGCAATGGGCAGGCCTCATTCCCATGGGTCGGAGGGTCGAACTGGGACCGAGAGATATGTCTTTGTGGTGGAGCCATGATACTGATACTTCCTAGGGGCCGGAATTCCTTTCATTAATTGGCAGGTGGTAGTAGAGTATATGTTTCTAGAACTATTTTAAACAAGTGTGAGCCTACATACAGTAATGGTACACTACTACAGGTATCTAAGTAGAACAGCGGAAATAACTATCTTAGAGTTAACCGCCGATTAAGTGAAACTGAAGAGAAAATAGCCAATATGTTAAGGAACGCTTAGCAAAATACTAAATTGTTAAAACTGCGTTCCTACCTGTACTAGAGCTAATTTAATGGGGTTGAAACTTAGACGGTATGGATAGGGTTTTAATACAGGTGCCGCTGAGGGCATGCCCCATTCCCATGAGTCGGAGGGGCAGTCTGTGACCGACAGCTATGTCTGAGGGGTGGGTCCACTATACTGAATACTTCCTAGGCTGCCCTTCCGACCCATGGGAATGGGGCCTGCCCACTGCGGCACCTGCATTAATACCCTATCCATACCGTCTAAGTTTCAACTCCATTAAATTAGCTCTAGTACAGGCAGGAACACAGGTTTTGCAATTTAGTTTTTTGCTAGGCGTTCTCTAACCTATTGGCTATTTTTTCGTCGGTTTCACTTAATTAGCGGTTAACTCTAAGATAGTTATTTCCGCTGTTCTAGTTAGATACCTATAGTGATCTACTATTACTGTATGTAGGCTCACACTTCATTAAAATAGCTCTAGAAATATATACTCTACTACCACCTACCAATTAAAGAAAGGAATTCCGGGCAGTAGGAAGAATCAGTATCATGGCTCCACCTCAAAGACATATCTCTGGTTCCCAGTTCGACCCTCCGACCCATGGGAATGAGGCCTGCCCATTGCGGCACCTGCATTAATACCATATCTATACAGTCTAAGTTTTAACCCAATTGAATTAGCTCTAGTACAGGTAGGAACGCAGCTATTACAATTTAGTTTTTTGCCAAGCGTTCCTCAACCTATTGGCTATACTGTGGTTAGTTTCACTTAATTGGCTGTTAAATCTAAGATAGTTATTTCCGCTGTTCTAGTTAGATACCTGTAGTACTGTACTATTACTGTATGTAGGCTCACACTTGACTAAAATAGCTCTAGAAACATATACTCTACTACCACCTGCTAATTCAAAAAAGGAATTCCGGGCCTAGGAAGTAATCAGTATCGTGGCACCATCCCTCAGACATAGCTCTGGGTCCCAGTCTGCCCTTCCGACCCATGGGAATGGGGCCTACCCACTGCGGCACATGTATTAATACCCTATCCATACAGTCTAAGTTTCAACCCCATTAAATTAGCTCTAGTACCGGCAGGAACGCAGTTTTTGCAATTTAGTTTTTTTGGTAAGCGTTCCCTTACCTATTGGCTGTTTTTTCGTCAGTTACACTTAATTGGCGGTTAACTCTAAGATAGTTTATTTCTGCTGTTCTAGTTAGATACCTGTAGTAGTGTACTATTACTCTATGTAGGGTCACACTTGATTAAAATAGCTCTAGAAACATGTACTCTACTACCACCTGCCAATTCAATAAAGGAATTCCGTGCCTAGGAAGTAATCAGTATCGTGGCACCACCCCTCAGACATAGCTCTGGGTCCAAGTCTGCCCTTCCGACCCATGGGAATGGGACCTGCCCACTGCGGCACCTGCATTAATACCCTATCCATACCGTCTAAGTTTCAACCCCATTAAATTAGCTCTAGTACAGGCAGGAACGCAGTTTTTGCAATTTAGTTTTTTGCTAAGCGTTCCCTAACCTATTGGCTATTTTTTCGACAGTTTCACTTAATTGGCGGTTAACTCTAAGATAGTTATTTCCGCTATTCTAGTTAGATACCTGTAGTGATGTACTATTACTCTATGTAGGCTCACACTTGAATAAAATAGCTCTAGAAACATATACTCTACTACAACCTGCCAATTCAAGAAAGGAATTCCGGCCCTAGGAAGTATCTGTATCACGGCCCCACCTCAAAGACATAGCTCTGGGTCCCAGATGACCCTCCGACCCATGGGAATGCGCCAGCCCACTGCGGCACCAGCATTAATACCCTATCTAAACAGTCTAAGTTTCAACCCAAATAAATTAGCTCTAGTACAGGTAGCAACGCAGCCTTTACAATTTAGTTTTTTGCCAAGCGTTCCTCAACCTTTTGGCTAAACTCTCGTTAGTTTTACTTAATTGGCGGTTAACTCTAAGATAGTTATTTCTGCTGTTCTAGTTAGTTACCTGTAGTAGTGTACTATTACTCTATGTGGGCTCACACTTGATTAAAATAGCTCTAGAAACATGTACTCTACTACCACCTGCCAATTCAATAAAGGAATTCCGTGCCTAGGAAGTAATCAGTATCGTGGCACCACCCCTCAGACATAGCTCTGGGTCCAAGTCTGCCCTTCCGACCAATGGGAATGGGACCTGCCCACTGCGGCACCTGCATTAATACCCTATCCATACCGTCTAAGTTTCAACCCCATTAAATTAGCTCTAGTACAGGTAGGAACGCAGTTTTTGCAATTTAGTTTTTTGCTAAGCGTTCCCTAACCTATTGGCTATTTTTTCGACAGTTTCACTTAATTGGCGGTTAACTCTAAGATAGTTATTTCCGCTGTTCTAGTTAGATACCTGTAGTGATGTACTATTACTCTATGTAGGCTCACACTTGAATAAAATAGCTCTAGAAACATATACTCTACTACCACCTGCCAATTCAAGAAAGGAATTCCGGGCCCTAGGAAGTATCTGTATCACGGCCCCACCTCAAAGACATAGCTCTTGGTCCCAGATGACCCTCCGACCAATGGAAATGCGGCCAGCCCACTGCGGCACCAGCATTAATACCCTATCTATACAGTATAAGTTTCAAACCAAATAAATTAGCTCTAGTACAGGCAAGAACGCAGCTTTTCCAATTTAGTTTTTTGCCAAGCGTTCCCCAACCTTTTAGCTAAACTCTCGTTAGTTTCACTTAATTGGCGGTTAACTCTAAGATAGTTATTTCTGCTGTTCTAGTTAGATACGTGTAGTAGTGTACTATTACTCTATGTAGGCTCACACTTGATTAAAATAGCTCTAGAAACATATACTCTACTACCACCTGCCAATTCAATAAAGGAATTCCGGGCCTATGAAGTAATCAGTATCGTAGCCCCACCACTCAGACATAGCTCTGTGTCCCAGTCTGCCGCTCCGATCCATGGGAATGGCGACTGCCCACTTCGGCACCTGCATTAATACCCTATTCATACCGTCTAAGTTTCAACCTCAGGAAATTAGCTCTAGAACAGGCAGGAACGCAGTTTTTGCAATTTAGTTTTTTGCTAAGCGTTCCCTATCCTATTGGCTATTTTTTCGTCAGTTTCACTTAATTGGCGGTTAACTCTAAGATAGTTATTTCCGCTGTTCTAGTTAGATACCTGTAGTGATGTACTATTACTCTATGTAGGCTCACACTTGAATAAAATAGCTCTAGAAACATATACTCTACTACCACCTGCCAATTCAAGAAAGGAATTCCGGGCCCTAGGAAGTATCTGTATCACGGCCCCACCTCAAAGAAATAGCTCTGGGTCCCAGATGACCCTCCGACCCATGGGAATGCGGCCAGCCCACTGCGGCACCAGCATTAATACCCTATCTATACAGTCTAAGTTTCAACCCAAATAAATTAGCTCTAGTACAGGTAGGAACGCAGCCTTTACAATTTAGTTTTTTGCCAAGCGTTCCTCAACCTTTTGGCTAAACTCTCGTTAGTTTCACTTAATTGGCGGTTAACTCTAAGATAGTTATTTCTGCTGTTCTAGTTAGATACCTGTAGTAGTGTACTATTACTCTATGTAGGCTCACACTTGATTAAAATAGCTCTAGAAACATATACTCTACTACCACCTGCCAATTCAATAAAGGAATTCCGGGACTATGAAGTAATCAGTATCGTAGCCCCTTCCCTCAGACATAGCTCTGGCTCCCAGTCTGCCGCTCCGACCCATGGGAATGGGGCCTACCCACTTCGGTACCTGCATTAATACCCTATTCATACCGTCTAAGTTTCAACCCCATTAAATTAGCTCTAGTACAGGCAGGAACGCAGCTTTTACAGTTTGGGTTTTTGCCAAGCGTTCCCCAACCTATTGGCTATACTCTTGTTAGTTTCACTTAATTGGCGGTTATCTCCAAGATAGTTATTTCTGCTGTTCCATTTAGATACCCGTGATAGTGTACTATTACTCTATGTAGGCTCACACTTGATTAAAATAGCTCGAGAAACATATCCTCTACTACCACCTGCCAATTCAAGAAAGGAATTCCGGTCCTAGGAAGTAATCAGTATCGTGGCCCCACCCCTCAGACATAGCTGTGGATCCCAGACTGCCCCTCCGACACATTGGAATGGGACCTGCCCACTGCGGCACCTGTATTAATACCCTATCCATACCGTCTAAGTTTCAACCTCATTAAATTAGCTCTAGAACAGACAGGAACGCAGCTTTTACAATTTAGTTTTTTGCCAAGCGTTCCTCAACCTATTGGCTATACTGTGGTTAGTTTCACTTAAATGGCGGTTAAATCTAAGATAGTTATTTCCGCTGTTCTAGTTAGATACCTGTAGTGATGTACTATTACTCTATGTAGGCTCACACTTGAATAAAATAGCTTTAGAAACATATACTCTACTACCACCTGCCAATTCAAGAAAGGAATTCCGGGCCCTAGGAAGTATCTGTATCACGGCCCCACCTCAAAGAAATAGCTTTGGGTCCCAGATGACCCTCCGACCCATGGGAATGCGGCCAGCCTACTGCGGCACCATCATTAATACCCTATCTATACAGTCTAAGTTTCAACACAAATAAATTAGCTCTAGTACAGGTAGGAACGCAGCCTTTACAATTTAGTTTTTTGCCAAGCGTTCCTCAACCTTTTGGCTAAACTCTCGTTAGTTTCACTTAATTGGCGGTTAACTCTAAGATAGTTATTTCTGCTGTTCTAGTTAGATACCTGTAGTAGTGTACTATTACTCTATGTAGGCTCACACTTGATTAAAATAGCTCTAGAAACATATACTCTACTACCACCTGCCAATTCAATAAAGGAATTCCGGGACTATGAAGTAATCAGTATCGTAGCCCCACCCCTCAGACATAGCTCTGGCTCCCAGTCTGCCGCTCCGACCCATGGGAATGGGGCCTACCCACTTCGGCACCTGCATTAATACCCTATTCATACCGTCTAAGTTTCAACCCCATTAAATTAGCTCTAGTACAGGCAGGAACGCAGCTTTTACAGTTTTGGTTTTTGCCAAGCGTTCCCCAACCTATTGGCTATACTCTCGTTAGTTTCACTTAATTGGCGGTTATCTCCAAGATAGTTATTTCTGCTGTTCTAGTTAGATACCCGTGATAGTGTACTATTACTCTATGTAGGCTCACACTTGATTAAAATAGCTCGAGAAACATATCCTCTACTACCACCTGCCAATTCAAGAAAGGAATTCCGGTCCTAGGAAGTAATCAGTATCGTGGCCCCACCCCTCAGACATAGCTGTGGATCCCAGACTGCCCCTCCGACACATTGGAATGGGGCCTGCCCACTGCGGCACCTGTATTAACCCATTAACGCCCGATGCCGCATATATGCGTCATCGCGTGCTTTACTGTCTAACGCCCAATGACGCATATATGCGTCTTGTAAAACGATCGAGATTCTACCGGAAGAGTTCGCTCCAGGGAGATCCCCTTTGTGAATAGCGATGTCATAGCAAGTAAATACGTTCATTTAAGCACTATTTCCCGGGACCTCCCCATGCCGTTCGTGAGTTATTATACAATGAGTAACGTCTGTTAGTAGACGGATACAACAAAGACGGGTATTCTAGGCTGCTAAACAGCACTAGCGGTTCTGTAATCAACTAGACACAAGGTACAACACTGCTGTAGATCTGTGGGGATGGCCTGATAATCCTTTGTAGCCTCTGTCAGCCGTTTCTGAGGGTAGGTGACGGTGATAATCGTCAACATCGCCGGGCCCGAGAAGTCTGCTGCCGCTTATGGCTTTCTTCCTGTCAATCACGCTTGAATCCGGTAACAAAATGAAGCTTGGGAGCTCTTCTCTTCAGTTCTTCCGTGAGTTCAGTCGCTGTCTTGCTCTGTCTTTCACTACGAGACTGTAATCAGCATGCACTGCCATGCACGTGAAATAATTAAATTCCTGTGGGCAGTTCAGCGATATATGCGCGTGCGCAATGGGCGTTAAAGGGTTAATACCCTATCCATACCGTCTAAGTTTCAACCTCATTAAATTAGCTCTAGAACAGACAAGAACGCAGCTTTTACAATTTAGTTTATTGCCAAGCGTTCCTCAACCTATTGGCTATACTGTGGTTAGTTTCACTTAAATGGCGGTTTAATCTAAGATAGTTATTTCCGCTGTTCTAGTTAGATACCTGTAGTACTGTACTATTACAGTATGTAGGCTCACACTTGATTACAATAGCTCTAGAAACATATACTCTACTACCACCTGCCAACTCAAAAAAGGAATTCCTGGCCTAGGAAGTAATCAGTATCGTGGCACCACCCCTCAGACATAGCTCTGGGTCCCAGTCTGCCCTTCCGACCCATGGGAATGGGGCCTGCCTACTGCGGCACCTGCATTAATACCCTATCCATACCGTCTAAGTTTCAATCCCATTAAATTAGCTCTAGTACAGGAAGGAACGCAGTTTTTGCAATTTAGATTTTTGCTAAGCGTTCCCTAACCTATTGGCTATTTTTGCGTCAGTTTCACTTAATTGGCGGTTAACTCTAAGATAGTTATTTCCGCTGTTCTAGTTAGATACCTGTAGTGATGTACTATTACTCTATGTAGGCTCACACTTGAATAAAATAGCTCTAGAAACATATCCTCTACTACCACCTGCCAATTCAAGAAAGGAATTCCGGGCCCTAGGAAGTATTTGTATCACGGCCCCACCTCAAAGACATAGCTCTGAGTCCCAGATGAACCTCCGACTCATGGGAATGGGGCCTGCCGACTGCGGCACCTGTATTAATACCCTATGCATACCGTCTAAGTTTCAACCTCATTAAATTAGCTCTAGAACAGGCAGGAACGCTGCTTTTACAATTTAGTCTTTTGCTAAGCGTTCCCTAACCTATTTGCCATTTTCTCGTCAGTTTCACTTAACTGGCGGTTATCTCTAAGATAGTTATTTCCGTTGTTCTATTTAGATACCTGTATTAGTGTAGTAATACTGCTTGTAGGCTCACACTTGATTAAAATAGCACTAGAAACATATACTCTACTAGTACCTGCAAATTCAAGAAAGGAATTCCGGGCCCTTGGAAGTGTCAGTATCATGGACCCACAACAAAGACATAGCTCTGTATCCCAGTTCGATCCTCCGACCTATGGGAATGGGGCCTGCCCACTGCGGCACCTGCATTAATACCCTATCTATACAGTCTAAGTTTTAACCCAATTAAATTAGTTCTAGTACAGGTAGGAACGCAGTTATTACAATTTAGTTTTTTGCCAAGCCTTCCTCAACCTATTGGTTATACTCTCGTTAGTTTCACTTAATTGGCGGTTAACTCTAATATAGTTATTTCCGCTGTTCTAGTTAGATACCTGTAGTAGTGTAGTATTACTCTATGTAGGCTCACACTTGAGTAAAATAGCTCTAGAAACAAATACTCTACTTCCACCTGCCAAATCAAGAAAGGAATTCCGGGCCATAGGAAGTATCTGTATCACGGCCCCACCTCAAAGAAATAGCTCTGGGTCCCAGATGACCCTCCGACCCATGGGAATGCGGCCAGCCCACTGCGGCACCAGCATTAATACCCTATCTATACAGTCTAAGTTTCAACCCAAATAAATTAGCTCTAGTACAGGTAGGAACGCAGCCTTTACAATTTAGTTTTTTGCCAAGCGTTCCTCAACCTTTTGGCTAAACTCTCGTTAGTTTCACTTAATTGGCGGTTAACTCTAAGATAGTTATTTCTGATGTTCTAGTTAGATACCTGTAGTAGTGTACTATTACTCTATGTAGGCTCACACTTGATTAAAATAGCTCTAGAAACATATACTCTACTACCACCTGCCAATTTAATAAAGGAATTCCGGGACTATGAAGTAATCAGTATCGTAGTCCTACCCCTCAGACATAGCTCTGGCTCCCAGTCTGCCGCTCCGACCCATGGGAATGGGGCCTGCCCACTTCGGCACCTGCATTAATACCCTATTCATACCGTCTAAGTTTCAACCCAATTAAATTAGCTCTAGTACAGGCAGGAATGCAGCTTTTACAGTTTGGTTTTTTGCCTAGCGTTCCCCAACCTATTGGCTATACTCTCGTTAGTTTCACTTAATTGGCGGTTATCTCCAAGATAGTTATTTCTGCTGTTCTAGTTAGATACCCGTGATAGTGTACTATTACTCTATGTAGGCTCACACTTGATTAAAATAGCTCGAGAAACATATCCTCTACTACCACCTACCAATTCAAGAAAGGAATTCCGGTCCTATGAAGTAATCAGTATCGTGGCCCCACCCCTCAGACATAGCTGTGGATCCCAGACTGCCCCTCCGACTCATGGGAATGGGGCCTGCCCACTGCGGCACCTGTATTAATACCCTATCCATACCGTCTAAGTTTCAACCTCATTAAATTAGCTCTAGAACAGACAGGAACGCAGCTTTTACAATTTAGTTTTTTGCCAAGCGTTCCTCAACCTATTGGCTATACTGTGGTTAGTTTCACCTAATTGGCGGTTAAATCTAAGATAGTTATTTCCGCTGTTCTAATTAGATACCTGTAGTAGTGTACTATTACTGTATGTATGCTCACACTTGATTAAAATAGCTCTAGAAACATATACTCTACTACCGCCTGCCAACTCAAAAAAGGAATTCCTGGCCTAGGAAGTAATCAGTATCGTGGCACCACCCCTCAGACATAGCTCTGGGTCCCAGTCTGCCCTTCCGACCCATGGGAATGGGGCCTGCCTACTGCGGCACCTGCATTAATACCCTATCCATACCGTCTAAGTTTCAACCCCATTAAATTAGCTCTAGTATAGGAAGGAACGCAGTTTTTGCAATTTAGTTTTTTGCTAAGCGTTCCCTAACCTATTTGCTATTTTTGCGTCAGTTTCACTTAATTGGCGGTTAACTCTAAAATAGTTATTTCCGCTGTTCTAGTTAGATACCTGTAGTGATGTACTATTACTCTATGAAGGCTCACACTTGAATAAAATAGATCTAGAAACATATCCTCTACTACCACCTGCCAATTCAAGAAAGGAATTCCGGGCCCTAGGAAGTATTTGTATTACGGCCCCACCTCAAAGACATAGCTCTGGGTCCCAGCTGAACCTCCGACTCATGGGAATGGGGCCTGCCCACTGCGACACCTGTATTAATACCCTATCCATACCGTCTAAGTTTCAACCTCATTAAATTAGCTCTAGAACAGGCAGGAACGCAGCTTTTACAATTTAGTCTTTTACTAAGCGTTCCCTAACTTATTTGCTATTTTCTCGTCAGTTTCACTTAACTGGCGGTTAACTCTAAGATAGTTATTTCCGTTGTTGTATTTAGATACCTGTAGTAGTGTAGTATTACTGCTTGTAGGCTCACACTTGATTAAAATAGCTCTAGAAACATATCCTCTACTACCACCTGCCAATTCAAGAAGAAATAGCTCTGGGTCCCAGATGACCCTCCGACCCATGGGAATGCGGCCAGCCCACTGCGGCACCAGCATTAATACCCTATCTATACAGTCTAAGTTTCAACACAAATAAATTAGCTCTAGTACAGGCAGGAACGCAGCTTTTCCAATTTAGTTTTTTGCCTAGCGTTCCTCAACCTTTTGGCTAAACTCTCGTTAGTTTCACTTAATTGGCGGTTAACTCTAAGATAGTTATTTCTGCTGTTCTGGTAAGATACGTGTAGTAGTGTACTATTACTCTATGTAGGCTCACACTTGATTAAAATAGCTCTAGAAACATATACTCTACTACCACTTGCCAATTCAATAAAGGAATTCCGGGCCAATGAAGTAATCAGTATCATAGCCCCACCACTCAGACATAGCTCTGTGTCCCAGTCTACTGCTCCGATCCATGGGATTGGCGACTGCCCACTTCGGCATCTGCATTAATACCCTATTCATACCGTCTAAGTTTTAACCTCAGGAAATTAGCTCTAGAACAGGTAGGAACGCAGTTTTTGCAATTTAGTTTTTTGCTAAGCGTTCCCTATCCTATTGGCTATTTTTTCGTCAGTTTCACTTAATTGGCGGTTAACTCTAAGATAGTTATTTCTGCTGTTCTAGTTAGATACCTGTAGTGATGTACTATTACTCTATGTAGGCTCACACTTGAATAAAATAGCTCTAGAAACATATACTCTACTACCACCTACCAATTCAAGAAAGGAATTCCGGGCCCTAGGAAGTATCTGTATCACGGCCCCACCTCAAAGAAATAGCTCTGGGTCCCAGATGACCATCCGACCCATGGGAATGCGGCCAGCCCACTGCGGCACCAGCATTAATACCCTATCTATACAGTCTAAGTTTCAACCCAAATAAATTAGCTCTAGTACAGGCAGGAACGCAGCTTTTACTGTTTGGGTTTTTGCCAAGCGTTACCCAACCTATTGGCTATATTCTCGTTAGTTTCACTTAATTGGCGGTTATCTCCAAGATAGTTATTTCTGCTGTTCTATTTAGATACCAGTGATAGTGTACTATTACTCTATGTAGGCTCACACTTGATTAAAATAGCTCGAGAAACATATCCTCTACTACCACCTGCAAATTCTAGAAAGGAATTCCGGTCCTAGGAAGTAATCAGTATCATGGCCCCACCCCTCAGACATAGCTGTGGATCCCAGACTGCCCCTCCGACTCATGGGAATGGGGCCTGCCCACTGCAGCACCTGTATTAATACCTTATCCATACCGTCTAAGTTTCAACCTCATTAAATTAGCTCTAGAACAGACAGGAACGCAGCTTTAACAATTTAGTTTTTAGCCAAGCGTTCCTCAACCTATTGGCTATACTGTGGTTAGTTTCACTTAAATGGCGGTTTAATCTAAGATAGTTATTTCCGCTGTTCTAGTTAGATACCTGTAGTACTGTACTATTACTGTATGTAGGCTCACACTTGATTAAAATAGCTCTAGAAACATATACTCTACTACCACCTGCCAACTCAAAAAAGGAATTCCTGGCCTAGGAAGTAATCAGTATCGTGGCACCACCCCTCAGACATAGCTGTGGGTCCCAGTCTGCCCTTCCGACCCATGGGAATGGGACCTGCCTACTGCGGCATCTGCATTAATACCCTATCCATGCCGTCTAAGTTTCAATCCCATTAAATAAGCTCTAGTAGAGGAAGGAACGCTGTTTTTGCAATTTAGTTTTTTGCTAAGCGTTCCCTAACCTATTGGCTATTTTTGCGTCAGTTTCACTTAATTGGCGGTTAACTCTAAGATAGTTATTTCCGTTGTTCTATTTAGATACCTGTATTAGTGTAGTATTACTGCTTGTAGGCTCACACTTGATTAAAATAGCTCTAGAAACATATACTCTACTACTACCTGCCAATTCAAGAAAGGAATTCCGGGCCCTTGGAAGTGTCAGTATCATGGACCCACAACAAAGACATAGCTCTGGGTCCCAGTTCGACCCTCCGACCTATGGGAATGGGGCCTGCCCACTGCGGCACCTGCATTAATACCCTATCTATACAGTCTAAGTTTTAACCCAATTAAATTAGTTCTAGTACAGGTAGGAACGCAGTTATTACAATTTAGTTTTTTGCCAAGCCTTCCTCGACCTATTGGCTATACTCTCGTTAGTTTCACTTAATTGGCGGTTAACTCTAATATAGTTATTTCCGCTGTTCTAGTTAGATACCTGTAGTAGTGTAGTATTACTCTATGTAGGCTCACACTTGAGTAAAATAGCTCTAGAAACAAATACTCTACTTCCACCTGCCAATTCAAGAAACGAATTCCGGGCCATAGGAAGTATCTGTATCACGGCCCCACCTCAAAGAAATAGCTCTGGGTCCCAGATGACCCTCCGACCCATGGGAATGTGGCCAGCCCACTGCGGCACCAGCATTAATACCCTATCTAGATAGGGTATTAATGCAGGTGCCGCAGTGGATAGGCCCCTTTCCCATAGGTCGGAAGGTCGAACTGGGACCCAGAGCTATGTCTTTGTGGTGGGTCCATGATACTGACACTTCCAAAGGCCCGGAATTCCTTTCTTGAATTGGCAGGTAGTAGTAGAGTATATGTTTCTAGAGCTATTTTAATCAAGTGTGAGCCTACAACCAGTAATAGTACACTACTACAGGTATCTAACTAGAACAACGGAAATAACTATCTTAGAGTTAACCGCCAGTTAAGTGAAACTGACGAGAAAATAGCCAATAGGTAAGGGAACGCTTAGCAAAAGACTAAATTGTAAAAGCTGCGTTCCTACCTGTTCTAGAGCAGATTTAATGAGGTTGAAACTTAGACGGTATGGATAGGGTATTAATACAGGTCCCGCAGTGGGCAGGCCCCATTCCCATGAGTCGGAGGGGCAGTCTGGGATCCACAGCTATGTCTGAGGGGTGGGGCCACAATACTGATTACTTCCTAGGCCCGGAATTCCTTTTTTGAATTGGCAGGTGGTAGTAGAGGATATGTTTCTCGAGCTATTTTAATCAAGTGTGAGCCTACATAGAGTAATAGTACACTATCACGGGTATCTAACTAGAACAGCAGAAATAACTATCTTGGAGATAACCGCCAATTAAGTGAAACTAACGAGAGTATAGCCAATAGGTTGGGGAACGCTTGGCAAAAAACCAAACTGTAAAAGCTGCGTTCCTGCCTGTACTAGAGCTAATTTAATGGGGTTGAAACTTAGACAGTATGAATAGGGTATTAATGCAGGTGCCGAAGTGGGCAGGCCCCATTCCCATGGATCGTAGCTGCAGACTGGGACCCAGAGCTATGTCTGAGGGGTGGGGCTACGATACTGATTACTTCATAGGCCCGGAATTCCTTTATTGAATTGGCACGTGGTAGTAGAGTATATGTTTCTAGAGCTATTTTAATTAACCGTGACCCTACATAGAGTAATAGTACACTACTACAGGTATCTAGAGTTAACCGCCAATTAAGTTAAAGTAACGAGAGTTTAATCAAAAGGTTGAGGAACGCTTTGCAAATAACTAAATTGTAAAAACTGCGTTCCTGCCTGTACTAGAGCTAATTTAATTGGGTTAAAACTTAGACTGTATAGATAGGGTATTAATGCAGGTGCCGCAGTGGGCAGGCCTCATTCCCATGAGTCGGAGGGTCGAACTGGGAACCAGAGATATGTCTTTCAGGTGGAACCATGATACTGATTCTTCCTACTGCCCGGAATTCCTTTCTTTAATTGGCAGGTGGTAGTAGAGTATATGTTTCTAGAGTTATTTTAATGAAGTGTGAGCCTACATAGTGTAATAGTACATCACTACAGGTATCTAACTAGAACAGCGGAAATAACTTTCTTAGAGTTAACCGCTAATTAAGTGAAACCGACGAAAAAATAGCCAATAGGTTAGAGAACGCCTAGCAAAAAACTAAATTGCAAAAACTGTGTTCCTACCTGTACTAGAGCTAATTTAATGGAGTTGAAACTTAGACGGTATGGATAGGGTATTAATGCAGGTACCGCAGTGGTCAGGCCCCATTCCCATGGGTCGGAAGGGCAGCCTAGGAAGTATTCAGTATAGTGGACCCACCCCTCAGACATAGCTGTCGGTCACAGACTGCCCATCCGACTCATGGGAATGGGGCATGCCCTCAACGGCACCTGTATTAAAACCCTATCCATACCGTCTAAGTTTCAACCCCATTAAATTAGCTCTAGTACAGGCAGGAACGCAGTTTTTACAATTTAGTCTTTTGCTAAGCGTTCCTTAGCATATTGGCTATTTTCTCTTCAGTTTCACTTAATCGGTGGTTAACTCTAAGATAGTTATTTCCGCTGTTCTACTTAGATACCTGTAGTAGTGTACTATTACTGCTTGTAGGCTCACACTTGATTAAAATAGCTCTAGAAACATATACTCTACTACTTCCTGCCAATTCAAGAAAGGAATTCCGGCCACTTGGAAGTGACAGTATCATGGACCCACCACAAAGACATAGCTCTAGGTCCCTGTTCGACCCTCCGACCTATGGGAATGGGTCCTGCCCACTGCGGCACCTGCATTAATACCCTATCTATACAGTCTAAGTTTTAACCCAATTAAATTAGTTCTAGTACAGGTAGGAACGCAGCTATCATAATTTAGTTTTTTGCCAAGTCTTCCTCAACCTATTGGCTATACTCTCGTTAGGTTAGCTTAATTGGTGGTTATCTCCAAGATAGTTATTTCTGCTGTTCTAATTAGATACCCGTGATAGTGTACTATTACTCTATGTAGGCTCACACTTGAATAAAATAGCTCTAGAAACATATACTCTACTACCACCTGCCAATTCAAGAAAGGAATTCCGGGCCTTAGGAAGTATCTGTATCACGGCCCCACCTCAAAGACATAGCTCTGGGACCCAGATGACCCTCCGATCCATGGGAATGCGGCCACCCCACTGCGGCACCAGCATTAATACCCTATCTATACAGTCTAAGTTTCAACCCAAATAAATTAGCTCTAGTACAGGCAGGAACGCAGCTTTTACAATATAGTTTTTTGCCAAGCGTTCCCCAAACTTTTTGCTAAACTCTCGTTAGTTTCACTTAATTAGCGTTTAACTCTAAGATAGTTATTTCTGCTGTTCTAGTTAGATACCTGTAGTAGTATACTATTACTCTATGTAGGCTCACACTTGATTAAAATAGCTCTAGAAACATATACTCTACTACCACCTGCCAATTCAATAAAGGAATTCCGGGCCTATGAAGTAATCAGTATCGTAGCCCCACACCTCAGATATAGCTCTGGGTCTGAGTCTGCCGCTCCGATCAATGGGAATGGGGCCTGCCCACTTCGGTACCTGCATTAATACCCTATTCATACCGTATAAGTTTCAACCCCATTAAATTAGCTCTAGTACAGGCAGGAACGCAGCTTTTACAGTTTGGTTTTTTGCAAAGCGTCCCCCAACCTATTGGCTATACTCTCGTTAGTTTTACTTAATTGGTGGTTATCTCCAAGATAGTTATTTCTGCGGTTCTAGTTAGACACCCGTGATAGTGTACTATTACTCTATGTAGGCTCACACTTGATTAAAATAGCTCGAGAAACATATCCTCTACTACCACCTGCCAATTCAAGAAAGGAATTCCGGGCCTAGGAAGTAATCAGTATCGTGGCCCCACCCCTCGGACATAGCTGTGGATCCCAGACTGCCCCTCCGACTCATGGGAATCGGGCCTTCCCACTGCGGCACCTGCACCTATCTATACAGTCTAAGTTTTAACCCAATTAAATTAGGTCTAGTACAGGCAGGAACGCAGCTATTACAATTTAGTTTTTTGCCAAGCCTTCCTCACCCTATTGGCTATACTCTCGTTAGTTTTACTTAATTGGCGGTTCGCTCTAATATAGTTATTTCCGCTGTTCTAGTTAGATACCTGTAGTAGTGTACTATTACTCTATGTAGGCTCACACTTGATTAAAATAGCTCTAGAAACAAATACTCTACTTCCACCTGCCAATTCAAGAAAGGAATTCCGGGCCCTAGGAAGTATCTGAATCATGGCCTCACCTCAAAGACATGGCTCTGTGTCCCAGATCGACCCTCCGACCTATGGGAATGCGGACTGCCCACTGCGGCACCTGCATTAAAAACCGATCTATGCAGTATAAGTTTTAACCCAATTAAATTAGCTCTAGTACAGGCAGAAACGCAGCTATTACAATTTAGTTTTTTATCAATCGTTCCTCAACCTATTGGCTATACTGTGGTTAGTTTCACTTAATTGGAGGTTAAATCTAAGATAGTTATTTCCGCTGTTCTAGTTAGATACCTGTAGTAGTGTACTATTACTGCTTGTAGGCTCACACTTGATTAAAATAGCTCTAGAAACATATACTCTACTACTTCCTGCCAATTCAAGAAAGGAATTTCGGCCCCTTGGAAGTGACAGTATCATGGACCCACCACAAAGACATAGCTCTGGGTCCCAGTTCGACCCTCCGACCTATGGGAATGGGGCCTGCCCACTGCGGCACCTGCATTAATATCCTATCTATACAGTCTAAGTTTTAACCCAATTAAATTAGTTCTAGTACAGGCAGGAACGCAGCTATTACAATTTAGTTTTTTGCCAAGTCTTCCTCAACCTATTGGCTATACTCTCGTTAGTTTTGCTTAATTGGCGGTTATCTCCAAGATAGTTATTTCTGCTGTTCTAGTTAGATACCCGTGATAGTGTACTATTACTCTATGTAGGCTCACACTTGAATAAAATAGCTCTAGAAACATATACTCTACTACCACCTGCCAATTCAAGAAAGGAATTCCGGGCCTTAGGAAGTATCTGTATCACGGCCCCGCCTCAAAGACATAGCTCTGGGACCCAGATGACCCTTCGACCCATGGGAATGCGGCAAGCCCACTGTGGCGCCAGCATTAATACCCTATCTATACAGTCTAAGTTTCAACCCAAATAAATTAGCTCTAGTACAGGCAGGAACGCAGCTTTTACAATTTAGTTTTTTGCAAAGCGTTCCCCAAACCTTTTACTAAACTCTCGTTAGTTTCACTTAATAGGCGGTTAACTCTAAGATAGTTATTTCTGCTGTTCTAGTTAGATACCTGTAGTAGTGTACTATTACTCTATGTAGGCTCACACTTGATTAAAATAGCTCTAGAAACATATACTCTACTACAACCTGCCAATTAAATAAAGGAATTCCGGGCCTATGAAGTAATCAGTATCGTAGCCCCACCCATCAGATATAGATCTGGGTCCGAGTCTGCCGCTCCGATCAATGGGAATGGGGCCTGCCCACTTCGGTACCTGCATTAATACCCTATTAATACCGTATAAGTTTCAACCCTATTAAATTAGCTCTAGTACAGGCAGGAACGCAGCTTTTACAGTTTGTTTTTTTGCCAAGCGTCTCCCAACCTATTGGCTATACTCTCGTTAGTTTTACTTAATTGGTAGTTATCTCCAAGATAGTTATTTCTGCTGTTCTAGTTAGATACTCGTGATAGTGTACTATTACTCGATGTAGGCTCACACTTGATTAAAATAGCTAGAGAAACATATCCTCTACTACCACCTGCCAATTCAAGAAAGGAATTCCGGGCATAGGAAGTAATCAGTATCGTGGCCCCACCCCTCAGACATAGCTGTGGATCCCAGACTGCCCCTCCGACTCATGGGAATGGGGCTTGCCTACTGTGGCACCTGCACCTATCTATACAGTCTAAGTTTTAACCCAATTAAATTAGTTCTAGTACAGGCAGGAACGCAGCTATTACAATTTAGTTTTTTGCCAAGCCTTCCTCACCCTATTGGCTATACTCTCGTTAGTTTTACTTAATTGGCGGTTCGCTCTAATATAGTTATTTCCGCTGTTCTAGTTAGATACCTGTAGTAGTGTACTATTACTCTATGTAGGCTCACACTTGATTAAAATAGCTCTAGAAACAAATACTCTACTTCCACCTGACAATTCAAGAAAGGAATTCCGGGCCCTAGGAAGTATCTGAATCATGGCCTCACCTCAAAGACATGGCTCTGTGTCCCAGATCGACCCACCGACCTATGGGAATGCGGACTGCCCACTGCGGCCCCTGCATTAAAACCCTATCTATACAGTCTAATTTTTAACCCAATTAAATTAGCTCTAGTACTGGCAGAAACGCAGCTATTACAATTTAGTTTTTTACCAAGCGTTCCTCAACCTATTGGCTATACTGTGGTTAGTTTCACTTAATTGGAGGTTAAATCTAAGATAGTTATTTCCGCTGTTCTAGATAGATACCTGTAGTACTGTACTATTACTGTATGTATGCTCACACTTGATTAAAATAGCTCTAGAAACATATACTCTACTACCACCTGCGAATTCAAATAAAGAATTCCGCTCCTTGGAAGTAATCAGTATCGTGGCACCACCCCTCAGACATAGCTCTGGGTCCCAGACTGCCCTTCTGACCCATTGGAATGGGGCCTTCCAACTGCGGCACCTGCATTAATACCCTATCCATACCGTCTAAGTTTCAACCACATTAAATTAGCTCTAGTACAGGTAGGAACGCAGTTTTTGCAATTTAGTTTTTTGCTAAGCGTTCCCTAACCTATTGGCTATTTTTTCGTCAGTTTCACTTAATTGGCGGTTAACTCTAAGATAGTTATTTCCGCTGTTCTAGTTAGATACCTGTAGTGATGTACTATTACTCTATGTAGGCTCACACTTGAATAAAATTGCTCTAGAAACATATACTCTACTACCACCTACCAATTCAAGAAAGGAATTCCGGGCCCTAGAAAGTATCTGTATCACGGCCCCACCTCAAAGACATAGCTCTGGGTCCCAGATGACCCTCCGACCCATGGAAATGCGGCCAGCCCACTGCGGCACCAGCATTAATACCCTATCTATACAGTCTAAGTTTCAAACCAAATAAATTAGCTCTAGTACAGGCAGGAACGCAGCTTTTACAATTTAGTTTTTTCCAAGCGTTTCCCAACCTTTTGGCTAAACTCTCGTTAGTTTCACTTAATTGGCGGTTAACTCTAAGATAGTTATTTCTGCTGTTCTAGTTAGATACCAGTAGTAGTGTACTATTACTCTATGTAGGCTCACACTTGATTAAAATAGCTTTAGAAACATATACTCTACTACCACAATGCCAATTCAATAATGAAATTCCAGGCCTATGAAGTAATCAGTATCGTAGCCCCACCCCTCAGCTATAGCTCTGGGTCTCAGTCTGCCGCTCAGATCCATGGGAATGGGGCCTGCCAACTTCGGCACCTGCATTAATACCCTATTCAAACCGTCTAAGTTTCAACCCCATTAAATTAGCTCTAGTACAGGCAGGAACGCAGCTTTTACAGTTTGGTTTTTTGCCAAGCGTTCCCCAAACTATTGGCTTTACTCTCGTTAGTTTCACTTAATTGGCGGTTATCTCCAAGATAGTTATTTCTGCTGTTCTAGTTAGATACCCGTGATAGTGTACTATTACTCTATGTAGGCTCACACTTGAATAAAATAGCTCTAAAAACATATACTCTACTACCACCTGCCAATTCAAGAAAGGAATTCCGGGCCTTAGGAAGTATCTGTATCACGGCCCCACCTCAAAGACATAGCTCTGGGACCCAGATGACCCTCCGACCCATCGGGAATGCGGCCAGCCCAATGCGGCACAGCATTAATACCCTATCTATACAGTCTAAGTTTCAACCCAAATAAATTAGCTCTAGTACAGGCAGGAACGCAGCTATTACAATATAGTTTTTTGCCAAGCGTTCCCCAAACTTTTTGCTAAACTCTCGTTAGTTTCACTTAATTGGCGGTTAACTCTAAGATAGTTATTTCTGCTGTTCTAGTTAGATACCTGTGATAGTGTACTATTACTCTATGTAGGCTCACACTTGATTAAAATAGCTCTAGAAACATATACTCTACTACCACCTGCCAATTCAAAAAAAGAATTCCGCGCCTAGGAAGTAATCAGTATCGTGGCACCACCCATTAGACATAGCTCTGGGTCCCAGTCTGCTCCTTCCGACCCATGGGAAAGGGACCTGCCAACTGCGGCAGCTGCATTAATACCCTATCCATACCGTCGTAAGTTTCAACCCCATTAAATTAGCTCTAGTACAGGCAGGAACGCAGTTTTTGCAATTTAGTTTTTTGCTAAGTGTTCCCTAACCTATTGGCTATTTTTTCGTCAGTTTCACTTAATTGGCGGTTAACTCTAAGATAGTTATTTCCGCTGTTCTAGTTAGATACCTGTAGTGATGTACTATTACTCTATGTAGGCTCACACTTGAATAAAATAGCTCTAGAAACATATACTCTACTACCACCTGCCAATTCAAGAAAGGAATTCCTAGGCTCTAGGAAAGTATCTGTATCACGGCCCCACCTCAAAGACATAGCTCTGGGTCCCAGATGACCCTCCGACCCATGGGAATGGTGCCAGCCCACTGAGGCACCAGCATTAATACCCTATCTATACAGTCTAAGTTTCAACCCAAATAAATTAGCTCTAGTACAGGCAGGAACGCAGCTTTTACAATTTAGTTTTTTGCCAAGCGTTTCCCAACCCTTTGGCTAAATTCTCGTTAGTTTCACTTAATTGGCGGTTAACTCTAAGATAGTTATTTCTGCTGTTCTAGTTAGATTCCTGTAGTAGTGTACTATTACTCTATGTAGGCTCACACTTGATTAAAATAGCTCTAGAAACATATACTCTACTACCACCTGCCAATTCAATAAAGGAATTCCAGGCCTATGAAGTAATCAGTATCGTAGCCCCACCCCTCAGATATAGCTCTGGGTCCCAGTCTGCCGCTCCGATCAATGGGAATGGGGCCTGCCCACTTCGGCACCTGCATTAATACCCTATTCATACCGTCTAAGTTTCAACCCCATTAAATTAGCTCTAGTACAGGTAGGAACGCAGCTTTTACAAGTTTGTTTTTTTGCCAAGCGTTCTCCCAACCTATTGGCTATACTCTCGTTAGTTTCACTTCACAATTGGCGGTTATCTCCAAGATAGTTATTTCTGCTGTTCTAGTTAGATACCTCGTAGTAGTGTACTATTACTGCTATGTAGGCTCACACTTGATTAAAATAGCTCGAGAAACATATCCTCTACTACCACCTGCCAATTCAAGAAAGGAATTCCGGGCATAGGAAGTAATCAGTATCGTGGCCCCACCCCTCAGACATAGCTGTGGATCCCAGACTGCCCCTCCGCCTCATGGGAATGGGGCCTGCCCACTGTGGCACCTGCATTAACACCCTAACTATACAGTCTACGTTTTAACCCAATTAAATTAGTTCTAGTACAGGCAGGAACGCAGCTATTACAATTTAGTTTTTTGCCAAGCCTTCCTCACCCTATTGGCTATACTCTCGTTAGTTTCACTTAATTGGCGGTTAGCTCTAATATAGTTATTTCCGCTGTTCTAGTTAGATACCTGTAGTAGTGTACTATTACTCTATGTAGGCTCACACTTGATTAAAATAGCTCTAGAAACAAATACTCTACTTCCACCTGCCAATTCAAGAAAGGAATTCCGGGCCCTAGGAAGTATCTGAATCATGGCCTCACCTCAAAGACATAGCTCTGTGTCCCAGATCGACCCTCCGACCTATGGGAATGCGGACTGCCCACTGCGGCACCTGCATTAAAACCCTATCTATACAGTCTAAGTTTTAACCCAATTAAATTAGCTCTAGTACAGGCAGGAACGCAGCTATTACAATTTAGTTTTTGCGAAGCGTTCCTCAACCTATTGGCTATACTGTGGTTAGTTTCACTTAATTGGCGGTTAAATCTAAGATAGTTATTTCCGCTGTTCTAGTTAGATACCTGTAGTAGTGCTATTACTGTATGTAGGCTCACACTTGATTAAAATAGCTCTAGAAACATATACTCTACTACCACCTGCCAATTCAAAAAAGAATTCCGGTCCCTTGCAAGTAATCAGTATCGTGGCACCACCCCTTAGACATAGCTCTGGGTCCCAGTTCTGCCCTTCCGACCCATGGGAATGGGGCCTCCCAACTGCGGCACCTGCATTAATACCCTATCCATACCGTCTAAGTTTCAACCCCATTAAATTAGCTCTAGTACAGGCAGGAACGCAGTTTTTGCAATTTAGTTTTTTGTTAAGCATTCCATAACCTATTGGCTATTTTTTCGTCAGTTTCACTTAATTGGCGGTTAACTCTAAGATAGTTATTTCCGCTGTTCTAGTTAGATACCTGTAGTGATGTACTATTACTCTATGTAGGCTCACACTTGAATAAAATTGCTCTAGAAACATATACTCTACTACCACCTGCCAATTCAAGAAAGGAATTCCGGGCCCTAGAAAGTATCTGTATCACGGCCCCACCTCAAAGACATAGCTCTGGGTCCCAGATGACCCTCCGACCCATGGGAATGCGGCCAGCCCACTGCGGCACCAGCATTAATACCCTATCTATACAGTCTAAGTTTCAACCCAAATAAATTAGCTCTAGTACAGGCAGGAACGCAGCTTTTACAATTTAGTTTTTTGCCAAGCGTTTCCCAACCTTTTGGCTAAACTCTCGTTAGTTTCACTTAATTGGCGGTTAACTCTAAGATAGTTATTTCTGCTGTTCTAGTTAGATACCTGTAGTAGTGTACTATTACTCTATGTAGGCTCACACTTGATTAAAATAGCTCTAGAAACATATACTCTACTATCACCTGCCAATTCAATAAAGGAATTCCAGGCCTATGAAGTAATCAGTATCGTAACCCCACCCCTCAGATATAGCTCTGCGTCCGAGTCTGCCGCTCAGATCCATGGGAATGGGGCCTGCCCACTTCGGCACCTGCATTAAAACCCTATTCAAACTATCTAAGTTTCAACCCCATTAAATAAGCTCTAGTACAGGCAGGAACGCAGCTTTTACAGTTTGGTTTTTTGCCAAGCGTTCCCCAAACTATTGGCTTTACTCTCGTTAGTTTCACTTAATTGGCGGTTATCTCCAAGATAGTTATTTCTGCTGTTCTAGTTAGATACCCGTGATAGTGTACTATTACTCTATGTAGGCTCACACTTGAATAAAATAGCTCTAAAAACATATACTCTACTACCACCTGCCAATTCAAGAAAGGAATTCCGGGCCTTAGGAAGTATCTGTATCACGGCCCCACCTCAAAGACATAGCTCTGGGACCCAGATGACCCTCCGACCCATCGGAATGCGGCCAGCCCAATGCGGCACCAGCATTAATACCCTATCTATACAGTCTAAGTTTCAACCCTAATAAATTAGCTCTAGTACAGGCAGGAACGCAGCTTTTACAATTTAGTTTTTTGCCAAGCGTTCCCCAAACTTTTTGCTAAACTCTCGTTAGTTTCACTTAATTGGCGGTTAACTCTAAGATAGTTATTTCTGCTGTTCTAGTTAGATACCTGTAGTAGTGTACTATTACTGTATGTATGCTCACACTTGATTAAAATAGCTCTAGAAACATATACTCTACTACCACCTGCCAATTCAAAAAAAGAATTCCGCTCCTAGGAAGTAATCACTATCGTGGCACCACCCCTCAGACATAGCTCTGTGTCCCAGTCTTTCCTTCCGACTCATGGGAATGGGGCCTGCCAACTGCGGCACCTGCATTAATACCCTATCCATACCGTCTAAATTTCAACCCCATTAAATTAGCTCTAGTACAGGCAGGAACGCAGTTTTTGCAATTTAGTTTTTTGCTAAGCGTTCCCTAACCTATTGGCTATTTTTTCGTCAGTTTCAATTAATTGGCGGTTAACTCTAAGATAGTTATTTCCGCTGTTCTAGTTAGATACCTGTAGTGATGTACTATTACTCTATGTAGGCTCACACTTGAATAAAATTGCTCTAGAAACATATACTCTACTACCACCTGCCAATTCAAGAAAGGAATTCCGGCCCCTAGAAAGTATCTGTATCACGGCCCCACCTCAAAGACTTAGCTCTGGGTCCCAGATGACCGTCCGACCCATGGGAATGCGGCCAGCCCACTGCGGCACCAGCATTAATACCCTATCTATACAGTCTAAGTTTCAAACCAAATAAATTAGCTCTAGTACAGGCAGGAACGCAGCTTTTACAATTTAGTTTTTTTCCAAGCGTTTCCCAACCTTTTGTCTAAACTCTCGTTAGTTTCACTTAATTGGCGGTTAATTCTAAGATAGTTATTTCTGCTGTTCTAGTTAGATACCAGTAGTAGTGTACTGTTACTCTATGTAGGCTCACACTTGATTAAAATAGCTCTAGAAACATATACTCTACTACCACATGCCAATTCAATAATGGAATTCCAGGCCTATGAAGTAATCAGTATCGTAGCCCCACCCCTCAGATATAGCTCTGGGTCTCAGTCTGCCGCTCAGATCCATGGGAATGGGGCCTGCCCACTTCGGCACCTGCATTAATACCCTATTCAAACCGTCTAAGTTTCAACCCCATTAAATTAGCTCTAGTACTGGCAAGGAACGCAGTTTTTACAGTTTGTTTTTTTGCCAAGCGTTCCCCAAACTATTGGCTTTACTCTCGTTAGTTTCACTTAATTGACGGTTATCTCCAAGATAGTTATTTCTGCTGTTCTAGTTAGATACCCGTGATAGTGTACTATTACTCTATGTAGGCTCACACTTGAATAAAATAGCTCTAAAAACATATACTCTACTACCACCTGCCA
This sequence comes from Phakellia ventilabrum, assembly GCA_963921505.1. Taxonomy (NCBI): domain Eukaryota; kingdom Metazoa; phylum Porifera; class Demospongiae; order Axinellida; family Axinellidae; genus Phakellia; species Phakellia ventilabrum. The sequence goes on from OY997385.1 coordinate 60,400, forward strand.
ATTCAAGAAAGGAATTCCGGGCCTTAGGAAGTATCTGTATCACGGCCCCACCTCAAAGACATAGCTCTGGGACCCAGATGACCCTCCGACCCATCGGAATGCGGCCAGCCCAATGCGGCACCAGCATTAATACCCTATCTATACAGTCTAAGTTTCAACCCTAATAAATTAGCTCTAGTACAGGCAGGAACGCAGCTTTTACAATTTAGTTTTTTGCCAAGCGTTCCCCAAACTTTTTGCTAAACTCCCGTTAGTTTCACTTAATTGGCGGTTAACTCTAAGATAGTTATTTCTGCTGTTCTAGTTAGATACCTGTAGTAGTGTACTATTACTGTATGTATGCTCACACTTGATTAAAATAGCTCTAGAAACATATACTCTACTACCACCTGCCAATTCAAAAAAAGAATTCCGCTCCTAGGAAGTAATCACTATCGTGGCACCACCCCTCAGACATAGCTCTGTGTCCCAGTCTTTCCTTCCGACTCATGGGAATGGGGCCTGCCAACTGCGGCACCTGCATTAATACCCTATCCATACCGTCTAAGTTTCAACCCCATTAAATTAGCTCTAGTACAGGCAGGAACGCAGTTTTTGCAATTTAGTTTTTTGCTAAGCGTTCCCTAACCTATTGGCTATTTTTTCGTCAGTTTCACTTAATTGGCGGTTAACTCTAAGTATAGTTATTTCCGCTGTTCTAACTAGATACCTAGTGATCGTACTATTACTCTATGTAGGCTCACACTTGAATTAAAAAGCTCTAGAAACAAATACTCTACTTCCATCTGCCAATTCAAGAAAGGAATTCCCGGCCCTAGGAAGTATCTGTATCACGGTCCCACCTCAAAGACATAGTTCTGGGTCCCAGATGACCCTCCGACCCATGGGAATGCGGCCAGCCCACTGCGGCACCAGCATTAATACCCTATCTATACAGTCTAAGTTTCAACCCAAATAAATTAGCTCTAGTACAGGCAGGAACGCAGCTTTTACAATTTAGTTTTTTGCCAAGCGTTTCCCAACCTTTTGGCTAAACTCTCGTTAGTTTCACTTAATTGGCGGTTAACTCTAAGATAGTTATTTCTGCTGTTCTAGTTAGATACCTGTAGTAGTTTACTATTACTCTATGTAGGCTCACACTTGATTAAAATAGCTCTAGAAACATATACTCTACTACCACCTGCCAATTCAATAAAGGAATTCCAGGCCTATGAAGTAATCAGTATCGTAGCCCCACCCCTCAGCTATAGCTCTGGGTCCCAGTCTGCCGCTCCGATCCATGGGAATGGGGCCTGCCCACTTCGGCACCTGCATTAATAACCTTTTCAAACCGTCTAAGTTTCGACCCCATTAAATTAGCTCTAGTACAGGCAGGAACGCAGCTTTTACAGTTAGATACCCGTGATAGTGTACTATTACTCTATGTAGGCTCACACTTGAATTAAAATAGCTCTAGAAACATATACTCTACTACCACCTGCCAATTCAAGAAAGGAATTCCGGGCCTTAGGAAGTAATCTGTATCACGGCCCCACCCTCAAAGACATAGCTCTGGGACCCAGATGACCCTCCGACCCATCGGAATGCGGCCAGCCCAATACGGCACCAGCATTAACCCTTTAACACCCATTGCGCACGCGCATATATCGCTGAACTGCCCACAGGAATTTAATTATTTCACGTGCATGGCAGTGCATGCTGAAATTACAGTCTCGTAGTGAAAGACAGAGCAAGACAGCGACTGAACTCACGGAAGAACTGAAGAGAAGAGCTCCCAAGCTTCATTTTGATACCGGATTCAAGCGTGATTGACAGGAAGAAAGTCATAAGCGGCAGCAGACTTCTCGGGCCCGGCGATGTTGACGATTATCACCGTCACCTACCCTCAGAAACGGCTGACAGAGGCTACAAAGGATTATCAGGCCATCCCCACAGATCTACAGCAGTGTTGTACCTTGTGTCTAGTTGATTACAGAACCGCTAGTGCCGTTTAGCAGCCTAGAATACCCGTCCTTGTTGTATCCGTCTACTAACAGACGTTACTCATTGTATAATAACTCACGAACGGCATGGGGAGGTCCCGGGAAATAGTGCTTAAATGAACGTATTTACTTGCTATGACATCGCTATTCACAAAGGGGATCTCCCTGGAGCGAACTCTTCCGGTAGAATCTCGATCGTCATGACGCATATATGCGTCATTGGGCTTTAGACAGTAAAGCACGCGATGACCCATATATGCGGCATCGGGCGTTAAAGGGTTAATACCCTATCTATACAGTCTAAGTTTCAACCCAAATAAATTAGCTCTAGTACAGGCAGGAACGCAGCTTTTACAATTTAGTTTTTTGCCAAGCGTTCCCCAAACTTTTTGCTAAACTCCCGTTAGTTTCACTTAATTGGCGGTTAACTCTAAGATAGTTATTTCTGCTGTTCTAGTTAGATACCTGTAGTAGTGTACTATTACTGTATGTATGCTCACACTTGATTAAAATAGCTCTAGAAACATATACTCTACTACCACCTGCCAATTCAAAAAAAGAATTCCGCTCCTAGGAAGTAATCACTAAAGTGGCACCACCCCTCAGACATAGCTCTGTGTCCCAGTCTTTCCTTCCGACCCATGGGAATGGAGCCTGCCAACTGCGGCACCTGCATTAATACCCTATCCATACCGTCTAAGTTTCAACCCCATTAAATTAGCTCTAGTACAGGCAGAAACGCAGTTTTTGCAATTTAGTTTTTTGCTAAGCGTTCCCTAACCTATTGGCTATTTTTTCGTCAGTTTCACTTAATTGGCAGTTAACTCTAAGATAGTTATTTCCGCTGTTCTAGTTAGATACCTGTAGTGATGTACTATTACTCTATGTAGGCTCACACTTGAATAAAATTGCTCTAGAAACATATACTCTACTACCACCTGCCAATTCAAGAAAGGAATTCCGGGCCCTAGAAAGTATCTGTATCACGGCCCCACCTCAAAGACATAGCTCTGGGTCCCAGATGACCCTCCGACCCATGAGAATGCGGCCAGCCCACTGCGGCACCAGCATTAATACCCTATCTATACAGTCTAAGTTTCAAACCAAATAAATTAGCTCTAGTACAGGCAGGAACGCAGCTTTTACAATTTAGTTTTTTTCCAAGCGTTTCCCAACCTTTTGGCTAAACTCTCGTTAGTTTCACTTAATTGGCGGTTAATTCTAAGATAGTTATTTCTGCTGTTCTAGTTAGATACCAGTAGTAGTGTACTATTACTCTATGTAGGCTCACACTTGATTAAAATAGCTCTAGAAACATATACTCTACTACCACATGCCAATTCAATAATGGAATTCCAGGCCTATGAAGTAATCAGTATCGTAGCCCCACCCCTCAGATATAGCTCTGGGTCTCAGTCTGCCGCTCAGATCAATGGGAATGGGGCCTGCCCACTTCGGCACCTGCATTAATACCCTATTCAAACCGTCGAAGTTTCAACCCCATTAAATTAGCTCTAGTACTGGCAAGGAACGCAGTTTTTACAGTTTGTTTTTTTGCCAAGCGTTTCCCAAACTATTGGCTTTACTCTCGTTAGTTTCACTTAACTCTTTACCGACCAATGACGCATATATGCGTCATGAGATATTGTACGCTAAACGACCAATGACGCATATACGCGTCATGACAAACGATCGATCACTAACGGCCAAACTACATTCCAGGGAGATCCCCACACTAAATATTGGCGTCATAATGAACTAATTCTTTCATTTTAGTACCAATTCATCGGGACTTCCCATGCAAGTCGCGAGATACTGCACAATGAATAATGGCTGCTCAGTAAACAAAAAAAAATACGTCAACATTCTAGGCTTGTGTGTGATACTAGCACTTCTGCAAAGTGCTAAATCTATTCTAAAACATTGCTATAGATCTGGAAATAGCCTGATGATCCTTCATGGCCGTCTCAGTCAGCTGGATCTGTGTGGAGGTGCGGGTGACACAGGTTATTATTAGTTAGCGATAAAAAATTTCGTCATCACAGGCAGGTACAGCTGATTTTGAGGGGCGAGAACAACTGCAGAGGGGGAGAAAGGTTACTGAGGCCATGACAGAACAACAGAGAGTGCATGCACTGCTTTGCCAGAGCCGTGGGAGCGTGTAAGACTATGCATTTCCCACGATAATCTGGTGATCGAGCCCCGTAATCGGAGGACGATACTGGCAAAGACAGCGCCCCTGCCGTGACAGAAGCGCACAGTTTTCAGTCCCAAGCATCCTATATGAACCCCTTTATTCTTTTTATAAGCTACCTAGCTCTAAGATTACTTTATTCAATCATAATAGCAAGTTTATTTCACTATCGCTCTGGTATTATTACCTTGTGTTTTTTGTGTCCTGCTGTTGATGACTCTCTCCTTGCCAAATATACTTGAATTAGACATCAAAATGAAGCTTGGGAGCTCTTCTCTCCGATTCTGTCAAGTATCCAGCACAACTCGAGCTCAGATTTTGGCCAGAGGCGGTAAGCGCTACCTACTATTCGACAACGTGTACCGATTAATTTCTGTGGTCACGCAATGACGTAATACGCATGCGCAATGGTTGGTAAAGAGTTAATTGGCGGTTATCTCCAAGATAGTTATTTCTGCTGTTCTAGTTAGATACCCGTGATAGTGTACTATTACTCTATGTAGGCTCACACTTGAATTAAATAGCTCTAAAAACATATACTCTACTACCACCTGCCAAATCAAGAAAGGAATTCCGGGCCTTAGGAAGTATCTGTAACACGGCCCCACCTCAAAGACATAGCTCTGGGAACCAGATGACCCTCCGACCCATCGGAATGCGGCCAGCCCAATGCGGCACCAGCATTAATACCCTATCTATACAGTCTAAGTTTCAACCCAAATAAATTAGCTCTAGTACAGGCAGGAACGCAGCTTTTACAATTTAGTTTTTTGCCAAGCGTTCCCCAAACTTTTTGCTAAACTCCCGTTAGTTTCACTTAATTGGCGGTTAACTCTAAGATAGTTATTTCTGCTGTTCTAGTTAGATACCTGTAGTAGTGTACTATTACTGTATGTATGCTCACACTTGATTAAAATAGCTCTAGAAACATATACTCTACTACCACCTACCAATTCAAAAAAATAATTCCGCTCCTAGGAAGTAATCACTATAGTGGCACCACCCCTCAGACATAGCTCTGTGTCCCAGTCTTTCCTTCCGACCCATAGGAATGGAGCCTGCCAACTGCGGCACCTGCATTAATACCCTATCCATACCGTCTAAGTTTCAACTCCATTAAATTAGCTCTAGTACAGGCAGGAACGCAGTTTTTGCAATTTAGTTTTTTGCTAAGCGTTCCCTAACCTATTGGCTATTTTTTCGTCAGTTTCACTTAATTGGCAGTTAACTCTAAGATAGTTATTTCCGCTGTTCTAGTTAGATACCTGTAGTGATGTACTATTACTCTATGTTTGCTCACACTTGAATAAAATTGCTCTAGAAACATATACTCTACTACCACCTGCCAATTCAAAAAAGGAATTCAGGGCCCTAGAAAGTATCTGTAGCACGGCCCCACCTCAAAGACATAGCTCTGGGTCCCAGGTGACCCTCCGACCCATGGGAATGCGGCCAGCCCACTGCGGCACCAGCATTAATACCCTATCTATACAGTCTAAGTTTCAACCGAAATAAATTAGCTCTAGTACAGGCAGGAACGCAGCTTTTACAATTTAGTTTTTTGCCAAGCGTTTCCCAACCCTTTGGCTAAACTCTCGTTAGTTTCACTTAATTGGCGGTTAACTCTAAGATAGTTATTTCTGCTGTTCTAGTTAGATACCTGTAGTAGTGTACTATTACTCTATGTAGGCTCACACTTGATTAAAATAGCTCTAGAAACATGTACTCTACTACCACCTGCCAATTCAATAAAGGAATTCCAGGCCTATTAAGTAATCAGTATCGTAGCCCCACCCCTCAGATATAGCTGTGGGTCCCAGTCTGCCGCTCCGACCCATGGGAATGGGGCCTGCCCACTTCGGCACCTGCATTAATATCTATTCAAACCGTCTAAGATTCGACCCCATTAAATTAGCTCTAGTACAGGCAGGAACGCAGCTTTTACGATTTGGTTTTTTGCCAAGCGTTCCCCAATCTATTGGCTATACTCTCGTTAGTTTCACTTAATTGGCGGTTATCTCCATGATAGTTATTTCTGCTGTTCTAGTTAGATACCCGTGATAGTGTACTATTACTCTATGTAGGCTCACACTTGATTAAAATAGCTCGAGAAACATATCCTCTACTACCACCTGCCAATTCAAGAAAGGAATTCCAGGCCTATTAAGTAATCAGTATCGTAGCCCCACCCCTCAGATATAGCTCTGGGTCCCAGGCTGCCGCTCCGACCCATGGGAATGGGGCCTGCCCACTTCGGCACCTGCATTAATACCCTATTCAAACCGTCTAAGATTCGACCCCATTAAATTAGCTCTAGTACAGGCAGGAACGCAGCTTTTACAGTTTGGTTTTTTGCCAAGCGTTCCCCAATCTATTGGCTATACTCTCGTTAGTTTCACTTAATTGGCGGTTATCTCCAAGATAGTTATTTCTGCTGTTCTAGTTAGATACCCGTGATAGTGTACTATTACTCTATGTAGGCTCACACTTGATTAAAATAGCTCGAGAAACATATCCTCTACTACCACCTGCCAATTCAAGAAAGGAATTCCGGTCCAAGGAAGTAATCAGTATCGTGGCCCCACCCCTCAGACATAACTGTGGATCCCAGACTGCCCCTCCGACTCATGGGAATGGGGCCTGCCTACTGCAGCACCTGTATTAATACCCTATCCATACCGTCTAAGTTTCAACCTCATTAAATTAGCTCTAGAACAGGCAGTAACGCAGCTTTTACATTTTAGTCGTTTGCTAAGCGTTCCCTAACCTATTGGCTATTTTCTCGTCAGTTTCGCTTAACTGGCGGTTAACTCTAAGATAGTTATTTCCGTTGTTCTAGTTAGATACCTGTAGTAGTGTACTATTACTGCTTGTAGGCTCACACTTGATTAAAATAGCTCGAGAAACATATCCTCTACTACCACCTGCCAATTCAAGAAAGGAATTCCGGTCCTAGGAAGTAATCAGTATCGTGGCCCCACCCCTCAGACATAGCTGTGGATCCCAGACTGCCCCTCCGACTCATGGGAATGGGGACTGCCCACTGCGGCACCTGTATTAATACCCTATCCATACCGTCTAAGTTTCAACCTCATTAAATTAGCTCTAGAACAGGCAGGAACGCAGCTCAAACTCTTCCATTCCCGATTCCAAGCGTCCTAATTTGACTCAAACTCTTCCATTTCCGATTCCAAGCTTCGAACTTGGCTCGAACTCCGCCATTCCCGATTCCAAGTTTCGAACTTGCCTCGAACTCTTGTATTCCCGATTCCAACAGTCGGAACTTGGCTCGAACTCCTCCATTCCCGATTCCAAGCTTCGAATTGGCTCGAACTCTTCCATTCGCGATTCCAAGCGTCGGAACATGGCTCCAACTCATCCATTCCCGAATCCAAGCTTCGAACTTGCCTCGAACTCTTCCATTTCCGATTCCAAGCATCGGAACTTGGCTCCAACACCTTCATTTCCGATTCCAAGCTTCGAACTTGGCTCGAATTCCGCCTTTCCCGATTCTAAGTGTCAGAACTTGGTTCGAACTCCTCCATTCCCGCTTCCAAGCATCGAACTTGACTCGAACTCTTCCATTCCCGATTCCAAGCGTCGGAACTTGGCTCAAACTCCTCCATTCCCGATTCCAAGCTTCGAACTTGACTCGAACTCCTCCATTTCCGATTACAAGCCTCGAACTTTGCTTGAACTCTTCCATTTCCGATTGCAAGTGTCGGAACTTGGCTCAAACTCCTCAATACCCAATTTCAAGCGTCGGAACTTGGCTCCAACTCCTCCATTCCCGATTCAAAGCTTCGAACTTGCCTCGAACTCTTTCATTCCCGATTCCAAGCGTCAGAACTTCGCTCAAACACCTTCATTTCCGATTCCAAGCTTCGAACTATGCTCGAACTCCGCCATTCCCGATCTGAAGTGTCGGAACTTAGCTCTAACTCCTCCATTCCCGATTCCAAGCTTCGAACTTGCCTCGAACTCTTCCATTCCCGATTCCAAGCGTCGGAACTTGGCTCGACATCCTCCATTTCCGATTCCAAGCATCGAACATGGCTGGAACTGTTCCATTGCCGATTCCAAGAGTCAGACCTAGGCTCGAACTCCGCCATTTCCGATTCCAAGCCTCGAACTTGGCTCAAACTCCTCCATTCCCGATTCCAAGCCTCGGAATTTTACTCAAACTCCTCCATTTCCGATTCCAAGATTCGAACTTGCCTCGAACTCCTCTATTCCCGATTCCAAGCTTCGAACTTTCTTCGAAATCTTCCATTCCCGATTCCAAGTGTCGGAACTTGGCTCGAACTCTTCCTTACCTGATTCCAAGATTCGAACTTGCCTCAAACACTTCCATTTCCAATTCCAAGTGTAGTAATTTTACTCAAACTCCTCCATTTCCGATTCCAAGCTTCGAACTTGGCTCGAACTCCGCCATTCCCGATTCCAAGTGTCGGAACTTGGCTCGAACTTCTACATTCCCGATTCCAAGCTTCGAACTTGCCTCGAACTCTTCCATTCCCGATTCCAAGCTTCGTAACTTGGCTCGAACTCCTCCATTCCCGATTCCAAGCATCGAATTTGGATGGAACTCTTCCATTGCCGATTCCAAGTGTCGGAACTAGGCTGGAACTCCGCCATTTCCGAATCCAAGCCTCGAACTTGGCTCGAACTCCTCCATTCCCGATTCCAAGCATAGGAATTTGACTCAAACTCCACCACTTCCGATTCCAAGATTCGAACTTGGCTCGAACTCCTCCATTCCCGATTCCAAGCTTCGAACTTTCTTTGAAATCTTCCATTCCCGATTCCAAGTGTCGGAACTTGGCTCGAACTCCTCCTTACCCGATTCCAAGATTCGAACTTGCCTCAAACTCTTCCATTCCCGATTCCAAGTGCACTAATTTGACTCGAACTTGGCTCGAACTCCTCCATTCCCGATTCCAAGCGTCGGAACTTTGCTCCAACTCCTCCATTCCCGATTCCAAGCTTCGAACTTGCCTCGAACTCTTCCATTCCCGATTCCAAGCGTCGGAACTTGGCTCGAACACCTTCATTTCCGATTCCAAGCTTCGAACTTGGCTGGAACTCTTCCATTGCCGATTCCAAGTGTCGGACCTAGGCTCGAACTCCGCCATTTCCGATTCCAAGCCTCGAACTTGTCTCGAACTCCTCCATTCCCGATTCTAAGCCTCGAACTTTCCTCGAACTCTTCCATTCCCGATTCCAAGCGTCGGAACTTTGCTCGAACTCCTCCATTCCCGATTCTAAGCCTCGAACTTTCCTCGAACTCTTTCATTCCCGATTCCAAGCGTCGGAACTTGGCTCGAACTTCTCCATTCCCGATTCCAAGCTTCGAACTTGCCTCGAACTCTTCCATTCCCGATTCCAAGCTTCGGAACTTTGCTCGAACTCCTCCATTCCCGATTCCAAGCATCGAACTTGGCTCGAACTCCTCCATTTCCGAATCCAAGCGTCGGAACTTGGTTCGAACTCCTCCATTTCCGATTCCAAGCATCGAACTTGTCTCGAACTCTTCCATTCCAGATTCCAAGAGTCTGAACTTGGCTCGAACTCCTCCATTCCCGATTCCATGCTTTGAACTTGGCTCGAACTCTTCCATTCCAGATTCCAAGCATCGGAATTTGACTCAAACTCCTCCATTTCCGATTCCAAGCTTCGAACTTGGCTCGAACTCCACCATTCCCGATTCCAAGTGTCGGAACTTGGCTTGAACTACTCCATTTCCGATTCCAAGCCTCGAACTTGGCTCGAACTCCTCCATTTCCGATTCCAAGTGTCGGAACTTGGCTCGAACTCCTCCATTTCCGATTCCATGCTTCGAACTTGGTTCGAACACCTGCATTCCTGATTTCAAGCTTCGAACTTTCTTCGAACTCTTCCATTCCCGATTCCAAGTGTCGGAACATGGCTCGAACTCCTCCATTCCCGATTCCAAGCTTCGAACTTGCCTCGAACTCTTCCATTCCCGATTCCAAGAGTCGGAACTTGGCTCGAACACCTTCATTTCCGATTCCAAGCTTCGAACTTGGCTCGACCTCCGCCATTCCTGATTCCAAGTGTCGGAACTTAGCTCGAACTCCTCCATTCCCGATTTCAAGCTTCAAACTTGCCTCGTACTCTTCCATTCCCGATTCCAAGCGTCGGAACTTGGCTCGACCTCCTCCATTTCCGATTCCAAGCCTCGAACTTGTTTCGAACTCCTCCATTGCCGATTCCAAGCGTCGGAACTTGGCTCGAACATCTCCATTCCCAATTCCAAGCCTCGATCTTGGCTCGAACTCCTCCATTCCCGATTTCAAGCTTCGAACTTGACTACAACTCCTCCATTCCCAATTCCAAGCCTCGAACTTCGCTCGAACTCTTCCATTCCCGATTCCAAGCGTCGGAACTTGGCTCGAACTCCTCCATTTCCAATTCCAAGCCTCGAACTTGGCTCAAACTCTTCCATTCCCGATTCCAAGCGTCGGAACTTGGCTAGAACTCCTCCATTCCCAATTCCAAGCCTCGAACTTGACTCGAACTCTTCCATTCCCGATTCCAAACGTCGTAACTTGGCTAGAACTCCTCCATTTCCGATTCCAAGCATCGAACTTGACTCAAACTCTTCCATTCCCGATTCAAAGCCTCGAACTTGACCGAACCCTTAAATTCCCAATTTCAAGCGTCGTAACTTGTCTCCAACTCCTCCATTTCCGATTCCAAGCCTCGAACTCCTCCATTCCCGATTCCAAGCCTCGAACTTGGCTCGAACTCTTCCATTCCCGATTCCAAGCTTCGAACTTGACCGAACTCTTAAAATCCCGATTCCAAGCCTCGAACATGACCAAACTCTTAAATTCCCGATTTCAAGCGTCGTAACTTGTCTCGAACTCCTCCATTTCCGATTCCAAGCCTAGCACTTGGCTCGAACTCCTCCATTCCCGATTCCAAGCTAGAACTCCTCCATTCCCAATTCCAAGCCTCGAACTTGGCTCGAACTCTTCCATTCCCGATTCCAAGCGTCGGAACTTGGCTAGAACTCCTCCATTCCCAATTCCAAGCTTCGAACTTGGCTCCAACTCTTCCATTCCCAATTCCAAGAGTCGGAACTTGGCTCGAACTCCTCCATTTCCGATTCCAAGCCTCGAACTTGACTCCAACTCTTCAATTCCCGATTCAAAGCCTCGAACGTGACCGAACTCTTAAATTCCCGATTTCAAGCGTCGTAACTTGTCTCAATCTCCTCCATTTCCGATTGCAAGCCTTGAACTCGGCTCGAACTCCTCCATTCCCGATTCCAAGCCTCGAACTAGGCTCGAACTCTTCCATTTCCGATTCCAAGCTTCGAACTTGGCTCGAACTCCTCCATTCCCGATTTTAAGCTTCGAACTTGACTAGAACTCCTCCATTCCCAATTCCAAGCCTCGAACTTGGCTCGAACTCTTCCATTCCCGATTCCAAGCATCGGAACTTGGCTCGAACTCTTATATTTCCGATTCCAAGCGTCGGAACTTGGCTCGAACTCCTCCATTTCCGATTCCAAACCTCGAACTTGGCTCGAATTCTTCCATTCCCGATTCCAAGCGTCGGAACTTAGATCGAACTCCTGCATTCCCGATTCCTAGCATAGAACTTGGCTCGAACTCCTCCATTCCTGATTCCAAGCGTCGTAACTTGTCTCGAACTCCTCCATTTCCGATTCCAAGCCTAGCACATGGCTCGAACTCCTCCATTCCCGATTCCAAGCTAGAATTCCTCCATTCCCAATTCCAAGCCTCGAACTTGGCTCGAACTCTTCCATTCCCGATTCCAAGAGTCGGAACTTGGCTAGAACTCCTCCATTCCCAATTCCAAGCCTCGAACTTGGCTCGAACTCCTCCATTCCCGATTTCTAGCTTCGAACTTGACTAGAACTCCTCCATTCCCAATTCCAAGCCTCGAACTTGGCTCGAACTCTTCCATTTCCGATTCCAAGCTTCGAACTTGATTGAACTCCTAAAATCCCGATTCCAAGCCTCGAACTTGACCGAACTCTTAAATTCCCGATTTCAAGCGTCGTAACTTGTCTCGAACTCCTCCATTTCCGATTCCAAGCCTAGCACATGGCTCGAACTCCTCCATTGCCGATTCCAAGGTAGAACTCCTCGATTCCCAATTCCAAGCCTCGAACTTGGCTCGAACTCTTCCATTCCCGATTCCAAGCGTCGGAACTTGGCTAGAACTCCTCCATTCCCAATTCCAAGCCTCGAACTTGGCTCGAACTCCTCCATTCCCGATTTCAAGCTTCGAACTTGACTAGAACTCCTCCATTCCCAATTCCAAGCCTCGAACTTCGCTCGAACTCTTCCATTCCCGATTCCAAGCGTCGGAACTTGGCTCGAACTCCTCCATTTCCAATTCCAAGCCTCGAACTTGGCTCGAACTCTTCCATTCCCGATTCCAAGCGTCGGAACTTGGCTAGAACTCCTCCATTCCCAATTCCAAGCCTCGAACTTGGCTCGAACTCTTCCATTCCCGATTCCAAGCGTCGGAACTTGGCTCGAACTCCTCCATTTCCGATTCCAAGCATCGAACTTGACTCGAACTCCTCCATTCCCGATTCCAAGCCTCGAACTTGACCGAACTCTTAAATTCCAGATTTCAAGCGTCGTAACTTGTCTCCAACTCCTCCATTTCCGATTCCAAGCCTTGAACTCGGCTCGAACTCCTCCATTCCCGATTCAAAGCCTCGAACTAGGCTCGAACTCTTCCATTTCCGATTCCAAGCTTCGAACTTTGCTCAAACTCCTCCATTCCCGATTCCAAGCTTCGAACTTGGCTCGAACTCCTCCATTCCTGATTCCAAGCTTCGAACTTGGCTCGTACGCTTCTATTCCCGATTCCAAGCGTCGGAACTTCGCTCGAACGCCTCCATTTCCGATTCCAAACTTCGAACTTGGCTCGTACTCTTCCATTCCCGATTCCAAGCGTCGGAACTCCTCCATTCCCGATTAGTAGCCTACAACTTCGCTCGAACTCCTCCATTCCTGATTCCAAGAGTCGGAACTTGGCTCGAACTCCTCCATTCCCGATTCCAAGCTTCGAACTTGCCTAGAACTCCTCCATTCCCAATTCCAAGCCTCGAACTTGGCTCGAACTCTTCCATTCCCGATTCCAAGCGTCGGAACTTGGCTCGAACTCCTCCATTCCCGATTCCAACCCTCGAACTTGACCGAACTCTTAATTCCCGATTTCAAGCGTCGGAACTCGGCTCGAACTCCTCCATTTCCGATTCCAAGCCTCGAACTCCTCCATTCCCGATTCCAAGCCAAGAACTTGGCTCGAACTCTTCCATTCCCGATTCCAAGCGTCGAACTTGTCTCGAACTCCTCCATTCCCAATTCCAAGCTTCGAACTTGGCTCGAATTCTACCATTCCCGATTCCAAGCGTCGGAACTTGGCTCGAACTCCTCCATTCCCGATTCCAAGCCTCGAACTTGGCTCGAACTCTTCCAATCCCGATTCCAAGCGTCGGAACTTGGCTCGAACTCCTCCATTTCCGATTCCAAGCCTTGAACTTGACTCGAACTCCTCCATTCCCGATTCCAAGCCTCGAACTTGGCTCGAACTCTTCCATTCCCGATTCCAAGCGTCGGAACTTGGCTCGAACTCCTCCATTCCCAATTCCAAGCCTCGAACTTGGCTCGAACTCTTCCATTCCCGATTCCAAGCGTCGGAACTTGGCTCAAATTCCTCCATTTCCGATTCCAAGCCTTGAACTTGACTCGAACTCCTCAATTCCCAATTTCAAGCCTCGAACTTGGCTCGAACTCTTCCATTCCCGATTCCAAGCGTCGGAACTTGGCTCGAACTCCTCCATTTCCGATTCCAAGCATCGAACTTGACTCGAACTCCTCCATTCCCGATTCCAAGCCTTGAACTTGACCGAACTCTTAAATTTCCGATTTCAAGCGTCATAACTTGTCTCGAACTCCTCCATTTCCGATTCCAAGCCTCGAACTCGGCTCGAACTCCTCCATTCCCGATTCCAAGCCTCGAACTAGGCTCGAACTCTTCCATTCCCGATTCCAAGCTTCGAACTTGGCTCGAACTCCTCCATTCCCGATTCCAAGCCTCGAACTTGGCTCGAACTCTTCCATTCCCGATTCCAAGCGTCGGAACTTGGCTCGAACTCCTCCATTTCCGATTCCAAGCTTCGAACTTGGCTCGAACTCTTCCATTCCCGATTCCAAGCGTCGGAACTCCTCCATTCCCGATTCCAAGCCTCGAACTTGGCTCGAACTCCTTCCATTCCCGATTCCAAGAGTCGGAACTTGGCTCGAACTCCTCCATTCCCGATTCCAAGCTTCGAACTTGGCTCGAACTCCTCCATTCCCGATTCAAAGCCTCGAACTTGACTCGAACTCATTAAATTCCCAATTCCAAGCGTCGGAACTTGGCTCGAACTCCTCCATTTCCTCCAAGCCTTGAACTCGGCTCCGAACTCCTCCCGATTCAAAGCCTCGAACTAGGCTCGAACTCTTCCATTTCCTTCGAACTTGACTCGAACTCTTCCATTCCCGATTCCAAGCCTCGAACTTGGCTCGAACTCTTCCATTCCCGATTCCAAGCGTCGGAACTTGGCTCGAACTCCTCCATTCCCGATTCCAAGCCTCGAACTTGGCTCGAACTCTTCCATTTCCGATTCCAAGCGTCGGAACTTGGCTCGAACTCCTCCATTTCCGATTCCAAGCCTCGAACTTGGCTCGAACTCCTCCATTTCCGATTCCAAGCTTCGAACTTGGCTCGAACTCTTCCATTCCCGATTCCAAGCGTCGGAACTTGGCTCGAACTCCTCCATTCCCGATTCCAAGCCTCGAACTTGACTCGAACTCTTCCATTCCCGATTCCAAGCGTCGGAACTTGGCTCGAACTCCTCCATTCCCGATTCCAAGTGTCGGAACTTGGCTCGAACTCCTCCATTCCCGATTCCAAGCCTCGAACTTGGCTCGAACTCCTCCATTCCCGATTCCAAGCCCAGAACTTGGCTCGAACTCCTCCATTCCCGATTCCAAGCTTCGGAACTTGGCTCGAACTCCTCCAGTTCCGATTCCAAGTGTCCGAACTTTGCTCAAACTCCTCCATTGCCGATTCCAAGTGTCCGAACTTGGCTCGAACTCCTCCATTCCCGATTCCAAGCCTCGAACTTGGCTCGAACTCTTCCATTCCCGATTCCAAGCGTCGGAACTTGGCTCGAACTCCTCCATTTCCGATTCCAAGCATCGAACTTGGCTCGAACTCTTCCATTCCCGATTCCAAGCGTCGGAACTTGGCTCGAACTCCTCCATTTCCGATTCCAAGTGTCCGAACTTGGCTCGAACTCTTCCATTCCCGATTCCAAGCTGTCGGAACTTGGCTCGAACTCCTCCATTTCCGATTCCAAGCGTCGAACTTGGCTCGAACTCCTCCATTCCCGATTCCAAGTGTCGGAACTTCGCTCAAACTCCTCCATTTCCGATTCCATGTTTCCAAACTTGGCTCAAACTCCTCCATTCCCGATTCCAAGCTTCGGAACTTGGCTCGAACTCCTCCATTCCCGATTCCAAGCCTCGAACTTGGCTCGAACTCTTCCACTCCCGATTCCAAGCTTCGAACTTTGCTGGAACTCCTCCAATACCGATTCCAAGCGTCCGAACTTGGTTCGAACTCCTCCATATCCGATTCTAAGTTTCCAAACTTTTCTCGAACTCCTCCATTCCCGATTCCAAGCATCCGAACTTTGCTCGAACTTCTCCAATTCCGATTCCAAGCGTCGGAACTTGGCTCAAACTCCTACATTTCCGATTCCAAGCGTCCAAACTTGTCTCGAACTCCTCCATTCCCGATTCCAAGCTTTGGAACTTGTCTCGAACTCCACTATTCCCGATTCCAAATGTCCGAACTTGTCTCAAACTCCTCTATTCCCGATTTCAATCCTCCAAACTTGGTTCGAACTCCTCCATTTCCACTTGCAAGCGTCCCAACTTGGCTCTAACTCCTCCATTCCCGTTTCTAAGTGTCCGAACTTTGCTGGAACTCCTCGATTCCAGCTTCCAAGCGTCCGAACATGGCTCGAACTCCTCTATACCCGATTCGGAAATGTTTGGAATCGGAAATGGAGGATTTCGAACCAAGTACGGACGCTTGGAATCGGTATTGGAGGAGTTCGAGCAAAGTTCCGAAGCTTGGAATCGGCAATGGAGGAGTTCGAGCCAAGTTCACATGCTTGGAATCGGAATTGGGGAGTTCGAGCCAAGATCTGACGCTTGGAATCGGGAATGGAGGAGTTCGAGACAAGTTTCGAAGCTTGGAATCGGGAATGGAGGAGTTCCAAGCCTAGTTCCGACGCTTGGAATCGGGAATGGAGGAGTTCGAGCCACGTTCCGAAGCTTGGAATAGGAAATGGAGGAGTTTGAGCCAAGTTCCAATGCTTGGAATCGGGGATGGAGGAGTTCGAGCCAAGTTCCGACGCTTGGAATCGGAAATGGAGGAGTTTGAGCCAAGTTTCGACACTTGGAATCGGGAAAGGAGGAGTTCGAGACAAGTTCCAATGCTTGGAATCGGGAATGCAGGTGTACGAGCCAAGTTTCGATGCTTGGAATCGGGAATGGAGTTCGAGCCAAGTACCGAAGCTTTGAATCGGGATTGGAGGAGTTCGAACCAAGTTCCGACGCTTGGAATCGGAAATGGAGGAGTTTGAGCCAAGTTCCGACACTTGGAATCGGGAATGGAGGAGTTCGAGCCTTGTTCGGACGCTTGGAATCGGGAATGGAGGAGTTCCAAGCCAAGTTCCGACGCTTGGAATCGAGAATGTAGGAGTTCGAGCCAAGTTCCGATGCTTGGAATCGGAAATGGAGGAGATCGAGCCATGTTCCGACGCTTGGAATCGGAAATGGAGGAGTTCGGACAAGTTCCGACGCTTTGGAATCGGGATTGGAGGAGTTCGAGCAAAGTTCCGACGCTTGGATTTGGGTATGGAGGAGTTCCGACGCTTGGAAGTGGGAATGGAGGAGTTCGAGCCATGTTCCGACACTTGGAATCGGGAATGGTGGAGTTCGAGCCAAGTGCCGATACTTGGAATCGGAAATGGAGGAGTTCGAGCCAAGTTCGGACGCTTGAAATCGGGAATGGAGGAGTTCCAAGCCAAGTTCCAACGCTTGGATTCGGGAATGGAGGAGTTCGACGAAGTTCCGATGATTGGAATCGGAAATGGAGGAGTTCCATCCAAGTTCCGAAGCTTGGAATCGGGAATGGAGGAGTTCGAACCCAAGTTCCGACGCTTGGAATCGGGATTGGAGGAGTTCTAAGCCAAGTTCCGACGCTTGCAATCGGGAATGGAAGATTTCCAAGCCAAGTTCCGAAGCTTGGAATTGGGAATGGAGGAGTTTGAGCCAAGTTGCGACGCTTGGAATCGGAATGGAGGAGTTCTAGCCAAGTTCGGATGCTAGAAATCGGGAATGGAGGAGTTCCAAGCCAAGTTCCGATGCTTGGAATCGGGAATGGAGTAGTTCGAGCCAAGTTCCGACGCTTGGAATCGGGAATGGAGGAGTTCGAGCCAAGTTCCGACGCTTGGAATCGGAAAGTCACAGGGTAATAGCTAAAGGACATCTGCACTACTACCATTATAACTCAAAGCTGAGGCTCTGGATTCCATAATATAGGTAGTATGGCAAGTCAGCCTCGTTCCCAGGCTGCCCTCCCACACATGCTATAGTTTTTTTCCATGGGTGGGAGTGGAGCCTGGGAACAAGGCTAATGGTAAGAACTCTATATGCCCAGCTCACTCTTCTAGCAATACTGTATAGCGGGATTTTTTCGAGGGAGAATTTTTTTCACAAATCACCAGTATGCATATACGGCCAAATGGAAATTTTAGTGGGAAAATTTTTGCGGTGCCGCTAAATCAAAGCCATGCCTACCTACTGCGTGCTACGCTATCTTCGATCGTTTGAATTTGTTTCGAGAACAAGGCATCATGAGTTGGAATCCATGATTCTTTCCAATTTGTGCCTTCTCTTTGGCAGTGCAGTGAAGTGGTCGTACGGCCCCGTTCCTGCCTTCCTGTAGCGCTCGTCGCCAGTAGTATGGCTTTCACGGCTTCATTGGCAGCTGCAATCCTGGAAGCCGCTACCTGCATTGATAGCGAACCATAGGGTAGTGGTAGTGCCGACTCCATGTGCTGTAGAGTGCCATCATTTCAGGGACAATTTTGCACCTGTACTTGCGCTCAATAGATCACGTGCCGATAAACAAAAAATTCACGGAGAATATTTTCGCGGATAGTCGCAAGGCCGCGAAATTCATGAAAATATTTCCCTCAAAAAAATCCCACTATACCGAGTCTATAGCAGCTGAATAGCAACACCTTTCTTAATTTAGACCTAGTCGTGAATAGAATCCTTTGAAGTATGCCTGCCTAATAAGGTAATTAGATACCTGCTGGCAGGTCTCTAACCTAGCTAGATACCCATCTATATTCATACAATTAGTGGCGGCCTATCACAACTGAAGCGCGCAGCGTGGGGCTGGTTGCTGGACTTCCTTCAAAGGTTAGCAGCCCTCGCTTATTGAGGCCCTGTCATTCAGCGCTAGGTCTAGATACCTCGACCTCGGGTGTCTAACCTGTATTTGGTATTACATACACTTTCTCCTTGCCTGCAAATAGCTATACGCGTGTGACCAACTCACTTTTTGTGCGTGGAGCAGGGTTTCTTTATTCTCTATCTCTCCAGCTCTTCACGCAGTGCAGCGGCGCACCTGATAAGGAAAGAAGCAGGTGAGTAGTATCAGGAGCCTATTAGCGCGGTGGCTCCTGGTAGTGCTTTACGGCTGCAAGAGTCCGAGTCTAGCTACATGTATTAGTGTACTGCTACAAATATCTGCTACTCGTACTCACTTACAGTCTTATCACTGAGAATACTCAAATACTGACTTCTGCCGATACGGCCAGGTGTCCTTCGTAGGCCCCCCGCGGCAATAGATACATGTGTTCACGACCTATGCACGCACGCCTGCGAATGTGTAAATTATATCGCTCGTACGCACTTCATGACGTCGCCCTACATCAACATCACGCGGCACGGACACACCCTCAAACATAGACTCCTGGCAGGAATGGTAGGAGTTGGTGGGAGACAATGGAGGTACTTGGGCCTCACTGTGGTCGGAATGAGGGCCACAAGCAGGTGGTTCAGAACTAAACCTGGCCTGCTCTTCTGGTCCCTAACGAAAAGTCAGCAATTGTCCATTCTCAGCACTGCCACGTGTGCCATCAATAAAGTGGGCCATGAAGCTGTGAGACACTTGAAAACATGGACTTTCACAGTAATCCGTATGCAGCTGCAAAGTTCTCTGCACTCTCGTATGTTGCTACGGACACTGTTGTTTTCTAGTGCAGTGGGTGTACAGCATCTGTTGAATAGTGGACCTGCTAGGGTATTCTGCAAAGGCAGAGTGGGTGTTACCTCGGCAAGACTGCTACCAGTTGAAAGGGTACAGGACCAACAGCTACAATTTAACTGGCGCAAACTGGGGGAATTGCTGTCACCTGATTTGCTGCTGCTGATACTAGCTGTGCTGGTAAAGTACACCTAATTCTCTGGCTGTACAGAGCTGGTTCATAAGTCATTGGTGCATAATTTTTACTTGATTTGTAGTGCACATTTTATATACACCCAACTGGCAGGGGTACTACACACTACCAAGTCTCTGCACTCTCATTCTTCACTCACACACAGGCTGCTCTGGTAGCCGCTGCCCTGAATATCCGCATTCCTCTTGAGCTGGGACAGCTGGTTAACACAGTGGCCCAGCTTCAGCCTGGGCACAAGCTGACAACTTATGTCTCTCAGTTGCTGTATCCAGGAGTAAGGCTAGCATGTCTCTACTCCGTTCAGGTACATGTACTTCACATATATAGCATACTCTCATATCTTTACCACAATTGTATATTTACCACATGCACACCCTGACCTAGAGTATATTCACATTTGGCTACATCTGTTTGCTCTCCCTTGCTGGTGAGCGACTTGCTGGCCGCTTACGAAATGCTCTTTTCCAAGCCCTTGTGCAGCAAGACATTGACTTCTTTGATCAGCACAGAACTGTCGAGTTGATCAGCAGGTTAGATGTGGGGGGTATTAACTGTACCACAGTGATGTTATGGCTATAGCAATTGATCTCCTTTACACACACACATACACACACACACATGCACACACACATACACACACACACACACACACAAACAGACTCTCTGGTGATGTACAAGACTTCAAGAGTTCCTTCAAGCTGGTGGTCTCACAAGGGCTGCGCAGCCTGACTCAGATCCTCGGCTGTGTAGCTTCCCTCTATCTAATATCACCTCAGATGACAGCTCTGGTAGGGGCAACCCTGCCCATTATGATTGCCATCGGCTCTGCCTTTGGGGCTGTGCTCAGGAGATGGTCAAGGCAAGCACAGGAACAGGTATGTTGGACAGCGCACTGGTGGAGACTAGCGGCAAGTATTACCTCCCTTGTGCATCTTTAGGTTGCCATGGCAACAGGAGTTGCCGATGAGGCCCTGAGCAACATTCGTACGGTGAGGGCATTTGCCATGGAAGACAAAGAAAGCAAGTGAGTATCTATCTGTAACACCTGGGAAGTCAGCTCAACTCTTACCCCCTCACTCATGCTGTGTCCTAATGCCTTTGCCTTGTGTCCTGGAGTCCATGTGCAAAAGACAATACTATCCATGGCTGCCAAAATGATCTGTGCATGGAAGTCAGAGTACAAGCAACGCTAAACAACTGTCTGTGCCAGACTCTGGGTAGTGTAGCGTAAACCATGGTGATGCTCTTCCACTGCAGCCTCTACGGTGTAGAACTACAACAAGCACAGTGGCTGAGTGAGAGGCTGGGTACTGGCATAGCCCTCTTCCAGGCTCTCTCCAACCTTGCTATCAATGGTGAGAGGGTAGGGGGTGGGGATGAGGGCTAGGCGGTTAGTTGGGTGCACAGGGTGGATGATTGGAGGTACATTGGAACATGTCCTACATTATCTGCGTCTACCTCCTGTCATTTTAATGTAAGAGGACATCAGTGCCAGTAGCTATTCTGGTATGCGCATCCATCTCTTTATTCACAGGCATAGTTCTAGGAGTTGTGTCACACGGAGGGTTACTACTGGCAACCAATCAGATTACAGCAGGTGACCTGATGTCTTTTCTAGTCGCCACTCAAACCATCCAGAGGTACAGTGACCACGCCTTCTCTGACTCACCGGCTACTGTGATCACTGTTCCATCTTCCCTAGGTCCCTTGGGACCATGTCAGTCCTGTTTGGCCAGGTTGTGAAGGGTGTGGCTGCTGGGTCCAGGGTCTTTGAGTATATGGAGCTCCACCCCTCTGTACCATTGGTGGGTGGGACAAGGATTCCAGTTAGTGAAATTGAAGGAAGGATTGAATTCAGGAACGTCAAATTTTCTTACCCTGGACGACCTGAGCAGGTGTGTGTCTCAATGGCGCCATAAACACTGGTGCCCTTTTATCAATTAGCAGAGTGGATCTGCACCTGTAGTTAGTGTACGTTAATGTGTGCATCATAGAGGAGGTCCCCCTGTCCCTCTATCCCCGTCTCTCTGCCCTCTGACCCTCTCTCCCTGATCCTCTGTCTCTCTACCTCCCCTCCCTCCCTTTATTTCTCTATCCCTGTGTCCCCTTCTCTCTGTCGGTCCTCTCCTCCATGGGTGTTTAGCTGTCATCAGAACTGCCTTCCCCCAGGTGGTATTGGATGGACTTACCCTGGAGCTGCCTGCTGGGAGGGTGACCGCTCTCTGTGGGCTCTCAGGTGCAGGCAAATCAACCGTGGCAGCCCTACTGGAGAGGTTTTATGAGCCCCAGGTTAGGGAGAGCTCAGCAAACTGATGGAGACTGAGGCTGGCGGTTAGTGCCTGATGTTTACAGTCCCTCGTCTCATACCGGGGCTGGACTTGCTAGTGTGCTGGGAAGTAACTAGCCGCATTCCCAGTCTCTCTGGTCCGATCTTGCAGTACGAAAAACGGAGGTCTAGCCCTAAAACGACACAAGTATAAGTCAAAGTCTGAGTATGTAGTTACTTCCTAGCCTCGTTCTCAGGCTAGACTTCTTATCTTCAGGGAGGCAATGTTTTGCTGGATGGTTGTTCCTTGAACTCACTGGACCCATCCTGGCTGCGAGGACAGGTGCTGGGCTTCATTAGTCAAGAGCCTGTGCTGTTTGCAACAACCATCAGAGAGAACATTCGATACGGTCGCCCCAATGCTACTGATGCTGAGGTCAGTATCCTTTGTACCTGTAGTCCTTACCATAGCTGTTGTAAGTCTCCTGCTGTACCTCATGTCACAGGTGTGTGAGGCAGCCAAGCTGGCTAATGCTCACAACTTCATCTACCAGTTTCCCAGAGGCTATGACACCCTGGTGGGAGAGAGGGGTGTGGCACTCTCAGGTGGACAGAAACAGAGGTGGGCACCCTATGCCAGTTAGCCTAGTACCAAGATCTATAGTATTCTACATGGACAGTTGGTGAGTACCAGGGTTAGCTTCTAGCCAGTAAGATAAGTGTATGGGTGCCTAAGTGTGGGGTTCATACACACACACACGCACACACATACACAGGGTGGCCATAGCCAGGGCTCTGCTAAAAAACCCCCGTGTATTAATACTGGATGAAGCCACAAGTGCCCTTGACTGCCAGGCTGAGCGACTGGTGCAGGAGGCGCTGGACAAGGCCTGCAGAGGTGAGACACCGAGTGAAGCGCTTCCTTTGACTTCCTCATCTGCAGGCATAGTGCTTGTGGACTGTCTGCCACTGAGAGGCAGTATGTCTATCCCTCCCACAGCAGTGAGCAGTAGGGGTACTCCAGACACATTTGTACTGAGCATTAGAGCTCATTAGTAGTGTTTCCTGCTATCAAGTTTGTAGATTCGTATACTGTTTTACTTGTCACAGGACGCACTGTGCTTGTGATCGCCCACCGCCTGAGCACAGTACAGGATGCAGACCGAATTGCTGTGCTGCACAAGGGAAGACTCCGAGAGGTCAGTTTCATGGTGGTGTTCCAGCTTGGTCCCATTGTAATGTATCTGAGATAGTTTCCTGATTACCCTTTCAAGAGCTACTGCTTTACTAGAAGTATGCATTTATTCACTAAGACTTGTACCTGGGATTGAACCCTAAATATTGGTCACACTGCATGTAGTGCTGAGGTTTGCAAATTGGCTGTCCAGTGCAATAGGCAAATGGGAGTTGCCAGTTCTTACTGTGTCAACTTAGCCTTTGTTCCAGATAGCCTAATGTAATTAAGCACTTGAGAGCCACTGCTCTTTCCAGGTGAACCATTTGCAAAACTCTGTAGCACTTCTTGTGCATTACTTCTTATGCTGTTGTGACAGTTTGAGCAGACTCCAGTTACTCACTAGCAACAGTTTGTGCTCACAGTTTTACATGCACTATTCTGGTTTTGTGCTCTTCCATACTTTGTTTATGGCAATTTTTCAATTGCATGCATGGAAGCAGTTGTCATCTGGTTGTCTCTCCTCCGCAGCTGGGAACGCATGCAGAGCTGCTAGCACAGAAAGGTGTGTACGCTGAACTGATCAGAAGGCAGAGTGTGGATGGATCATCGTAGCCAGTTTTGATTGTGTAATAAGAGAAACATAATATTGTACATAGTTGACTTGTACAACGGCAATCTAAAGTGACTTGAAGCAGAGTATCAAAGGTCATAGAGTATAGCTCAGCCCAGCTGATGCATACCTATATAAGATACATATGGTTACAAAATACTCTATAAAATGTTCTGCTGCTAGCATGCAGTTCAAGGGCTCAGAACCAGAGTGGTCTAACCCACAACACTTGATAAAATATCTTTCAGGAACTGAAAGAATTAGTCTAGAGGTTTCGTGCTAATTGTGCGTGACGTCATGTAATTGGGTTCGGTGTTACGTTAATTAAACCCATAAGCAAAACGTAACTTGTTTTCAAACTTAATAAATATGCTAACATCAGTATAGTGGGTGGAGCAGTTAGCTCCGGGCTGTGACCATGTGTGTTCAGGTAGAGGGTAACGTGGTTTGGCAACTGCCACGGTGGTCTCGGACAGTACGGCCTAGGATCCGTCCGTGTTCCTCCCTTGATTCCCAAAGCCTGGCACACTAAACAGACCCGATGACGATCCCTGTACCATAGCGGACAGGCGCCCGAAAGGCTGAAGGCTCGGTCAGCCGGAACGACCTGCCCGTTCACCCCTTAACGTGGCAGTGTCACATGGCCTAGGGTTCCGTTGGGAGAAGAGGGTTGCCCTTTTTTTTCTTCATTTTCTACAATATGTATTGAACTCTTGGGGAGGATGGGGGCAAGCTCAATATCTGTGGGTTAGACCACTCTGGTTCTGTTTATACAGCTACAGTCATGCCTCAGTAAAGTACACTGCCCTAGGGATTATACCAGCGGCTCATTTGTGGTATTGTGTTAAAGACAAGTCAAAGACAAGTACATTAGTAAAACGTTTTGCACAATGCACATTAAATCCAATAAAGTCATAATGTTTGTAAAGATCATGAAATAGAACCATAGAAATGTATAGCTGTACACACACAACACGAACACTGTGGCCAGCCACGTCACCACCCTGGTGGCCTGCCAAAGGGCACCAGTCTTTGACAAAAGAGCAATAGCAGGATGATACTCAGGGCTACCACTCCATCCACCGCTGCAAAGGTCACCACTGGCCCAGAGTGGTGATACAAAGTGCTAACAAAGATAGGACCCAGGCTGCGGGCCAGGCTACCTGCTGCAGTCAACAGACCCATCATCGTACCCTGTGAGGGAGGGAGCAGCCATCACAACCAGCGCTGGAATACCAGCCTTGTGTGTGGAAGGGGTTACCTGAGGGAAGGGGCCCAGAATCTTAGAGTAGATACTGTAGCACAGCAGGGAGGCAGTTGGGTAGCCCATGGCAACCAGCAGTAGAGCCAACACATACTGGTAGAGGTATATCCGTGGCACATGGGAACACCAGGTTTGAGGAGGGTCCCGGCAGCCCACAGGCTCTAGTGTGGTGGTATTAGTGTCCTCCACGAGTGGTATAACTGTCCTGTTCACAGGCATGGAGTCCACAGATGCTGCAAGTGGAGGCACAAACTAGCTAAGAATGACACTGTCAATGCCATTGGGCAAGCATTTGCTCACTTGAGATTGCAATCTTGGGCAGTTCATTGCCCATGGGTATGAGAATGAAGAAGGCCAAGGCCACCAGGAACATTGCCACCATAAACAGCACTCGCTCATCCACCCTGTAGGAAGTTAAGCATACAAACCACATTACAGTATTCTCATATGTAAGACTAACAATGGACCCCTGAGGCTATAGTGACCCCTCAGATAGACTGGACCCCTGAGGTTACAGGCCACACTGGTCCCTGAGGCTACAGTATTTATTGTTCACTTCTCACTTTTTGGATATAAATTTGACAGCAATAAAAGTTGCTATGGCAACCACCGCTAGCCCAGCAAAAAAAGCGTTGTTATAGAGAACCGCCTGCTTCCTGCTCCAGGCAAACTCATCCATCACCAATGGAGTAGCAATGCTGTGTGTGTGGGTGGGTAGGGGAGGGATCACAGTACAGCCGTGAGAAGTTAGCAGGGCACTCTTACGTCTCAAAGACAGCAAAGACGAAGAGAACGGCAAAGAACAGTACAACAGCCATGGCAGCTGCAGCACGGTCAAAAGACCCCATCTTTATGGCAGCAGAGAATTTGGAGGCTGTGGACTCTGTGAGAAGGGAGTAGAGGGGCGATCCCTATTAGTGTCACCCTCTGTCTCCCTCCCTCCCTTCCCACCCCAGCCCACCCTGGAGTCATAAGGCTGACTATTGTATAGCATTTCCCACAGGTTCACATGAAACAATATCAGAGAATGATGCTATGCCATTCAGGCTCTTTACTGGTGAATGATCATATTCAAGAGAAAATCTACATGCTTCCTATTATGGCGAATTGGAGGTAACTTACCTGAAATCATTTTCTTCATCTTTTCTCCACCTTGTTCCTTCTCTCCTCTCTTTAACTTGCGCTGCCGAAATATCAGTACCAGTAGTACTATGTTGGCCACGCCCAACAAGGCCCCCAGGTACCCCGGACCTGTGTACATGTTGAAATCCAGGCGCAGCTTGCCCATCTGCACACGACCACCCCTGCTGCCAAGGGGAACGAAGGCCAGGCCCAGTGCTGGAGGAGAACAGAGTGAGGCTATCAGGACACTACACGCCACCAGTGTCATCCCACGCTTTCTCTCCCTCTTGCACCAAGTTCTGCGCATGAGACTAACTCCACTGTTGGGAGGAGAGAGGGGTCTGGCGTATGTATATACACTACTGACCTGGTCCCAGAATGAAGCCTAGTGCTTGAGCTGCACTGACGCCAGCCATGGCACCCGTCCTTTCTTTCTCTGTGGTAGCCTCAGATACATAGGAGCGGACAACTGCTGCAATGCCTGCAGAGAGACACCTGTACACGTCAGCTGGCAGCTGTGCATGATGTAAGTGGTCCTATCAGCAGGTAGCCTACAGCAGCATTGAATGGGAAACAGACCTAGCGCCTGGGCGACAACTTCAAGCTCTATACTGCAGTGGGGTTCTAACTGACTGACTACAAGCACTGGCACCTCTATCACAGCCAGGTGTGGTATGGCCTTCTGTACCTGCACCAAATCCCACCAGTGCTCTGGAGACCAGCAGGATCCAGCCGGCTATGTCAGCAGGGAACGTCCCTGCCCAGGAGTAGAGCAGATTGAAGACAATGTTGACAACCAGGGAGAAGAGCAGCGGCTCTCGTGTGGGACGGCGGTCGGCCCAGAAGCCAAAGAAGGGGGAAGCCACCAGCTGTCCAAAGCTGTATGCCGCCACAACCCACCCCAGGAAGGAGGCAGAGGCATGGCTGTAATCCAACTGGAAATGAGGGGAGGGAAGACCCCATTCATTAGGGACTGTCAAGCTGCAGTGGGTGCATGGGTCTGCTCACCTGTAGCAGGTAGGGCCAGACAGACGAGAGGACAATGGAGAATGCTGAGAGAGAGGGGAAGAAAAATTATCCCTCCAGAAAAAAATAGCAGATCTAGCCATAATACATGCACAGACAGTGGTTCAACAGCAATTAGGTACGGTTTGTGGTATGCTTGTTTATGGCATGCAGGTATAAAATCTCCTCGTTCCCAGACCACTTGTCCCGGGAATGAGGGGGCAGGGTGGGCACATCCCAGACCTTGGTTTGTAGTATGCCCGTGGCCCAGGTTGTGCAACTTGCAGTTACTTGATCACATGACCATAAAACAGCTCCTTAGCAACCCAGCACTGTACTCACTGACTGCACTGAGGAACATGGTGAAGTACATAACATAGATAGACCGCCAGCGCTGTCTGTTCCTCTTCTTCACAGCTGGAGGGTCCTCCTCACTCTCTCCCTTGCTGCAGGGGGTGGGGTGGCAGGAAAGATGACCACCAACTAAGGCACTTACAGGAGCCCATTTCTCCACCTGCTAATCTGGTTTACCAATTCAAGGAAAGTTGTCGGACAAATTAGCTGCTGTCCCAGCATGTACAAGTACCAAAAGCTGGGATGCAGGCTTGGGAATGAGGCCAGGGACAAATATCGTGGAATGTGAGCCTGTTCCCATGCCAGATTTAGTGATGGAGGAGACTGTGGGTCCCAGGTTATTGTAACTGCAATACATACAGCAATGCTAGTTCAATACATGCTACACGTAGTATAATAATAGTGCAAACCCCAACCAAACGACCAGCTCTCCTCACCTGACCCCCTCACTGCCACCTCCCTCGAGTAGGGGAGCCTTCTCCTCTTCCTTCAGCTGTGCAGAGTGCACAATCTCATAGTCAAAGTGATCCTCACTCTGGATCGACGTCATAGTGGCCCAGGCTGGCCTACTGTGGGGAGTGAGAAGCGTACAGGCTGGGAGTGAGAAGAGTACAGGCTGGCCTACTGTAGGGAGTGAGAAGCGTACAGGCTGGCCTCCTGAGGGGAGTGAGAAGCGTACAGGCTGGCCTACTGTGGGGAGTGAGAAGCGTACAGGCTGGCCTACTGTGGGGAGTGAGAAGCGTACAGCTACGTGGGAGTGAGGCGTACAGCTGGCCTACTGTGGGGAGTGAGAAGCGTACAGGCTGGCCTACTGGGGGAGTGAGAAGCGTACAGCTGTGTGAGAAGCGTACAGGCTGGCCTACTGTGGGGAGTGAGAAGCGTACAGGCTGGCCTACTGTGGGGAGTGAGAAGAGTACAGGCTGGCCTACTGTGGGGAGTGAGAAGAGTACAGGCTGGCCTCCTGAGGGGAGTGAGAAGAGTACAGGCTGGCCTACTGTGGGGAGTGAGAAGAGTACACGTGCTACCAGCAGCTGAGATAAACACTACTGCTCATACGACTATCGTAATTACAGTAGAATGGAAAAAATACTGTTCATGGCTCAGTGACACTTATATGTACTCTTACCCCCCTGCTAGCACTTGATTAGGGTGGCACTCGAGTACGATACTGTTCAGCTGCACCATGGGGCACACTGGGCCAGACTGTGAAAAGCAGAACAGTCTGGTGACTCGTCAGCTTTCTGTTTCGCTGCAGGAATGTATGCAGCTGCAATCTGATTGGATAGTTGTCATGTGCCCATCAAAGCTTGACATATATTTCTTTGGACTCTGCATTTGCAGCTGTTATGAGAGTCTGACAAGAGTCATCAGACTGTCCTTCGACTTTTCACAGTCTGGGCCGAAGCCCTATCACTGCTAGGAAGCCCCACCCACTTGAAGTAGACACGTGTAGGTTGCAACTTAGTATAGTCAGAATCACTGTCCTGCTACCTAAGTATCTTTATGGTTAGCATAAATTGCACAGCTAGTTACATATAAGAGAAGCGGAGGCTATTACAAAACGTATTTCACAAATCCAGATAGTCTCGCGTAGGTCAGGCTACGCGAGACTAAAATCCAAAGCTTACAAGGGTAATGCAAGGTAAATTGGGTCTAGTACCTGAAGACAGAATCTGGGGATTAAGAAGAATACCAGTAACACGATCGCTGCAAACTGTTGGCTGGCGATTCCAGATGAAGCGCAGGCCCAGATCATGTGACTACCGGAAGCACTTAACTTACTTACAAACACCACTAGAGAGACTCTGCTATGGCTGCAATGCACGGGCGAGCGCTCCCTCCGCTGCCTGGAGAGGAGCTTCCGCTCACTGCTATAGACTTTCTAATGCCTACCGGCGGGGTCATTCCGATGCAGGTCAGCCCGAGAGCTACACTTCGCAAAATCAAAGAAGACTTGTACCTCGAAGCCAAGAAGTACCCTTTATTCACGCTGCTCAAAGACCAGGGCTTCTACAACTTCTTAGGTGGGTTTGGGGGCCGGATTGAGCCAATCTCGAGTATTTCTGGAGTGTTGGAAGTTTATTATGCAGTATTGTGTTGTGTGTCTCTCTGCGAGACTGTTTTGAATGGGGCCGGGGTGGCTCAAGGGTTCTGCCTGTATAGAGTGTAGAGAGCTTTGTTCGAGTACGTATTGCACTAACCTCGAAGTGTAAGCCTTGTCTCAGTCTCTATAGTGACAGTCAATGTCTTCCCCCAGGCATCTCCAGTGATGGTGACCGAGAAGAGTTCGTGAATGACAATGAAACCCTGGAGTCGTTGGGCCTAGCCATTCCACTGCTGAAGTTAATGGAGAGGCAGGGCAATCAGGAGGAGAAGCTGCTCAATGCTGAGATCTCTAACCTCATCGGAAAGAGGCTGCACGACTTTGACATTATGGGAGCAGAGGTCGTGTGAAGCCATAGCTAGTCAGTAGTGATGTAATGTTTGACCCACTCTTCCCACCCTTTCAGGTCCAGGACTTCCGTCGCAACATCCTGAATGCATGTGAGCTGGCTGTCATCGAGAGGACTACCGATGACATGGCCATGGTCAAGTATAGCTACCCACCAAACTTGGTGTCTTCAGATGGTGGGGGCCTCTCGTAGCTCAGTCGTGTCCTGTCTTTGTGAGCTCTCCCTGAGCACCGTCTCTTCCCTCCCCAGCCAATCTCCCACCTGCAATCGTGCAGTGCAGGAACATCCTCCTGGATGTCTGCTATGTCAGCTCTGATGGCAAGGTCCACCAGACACAAGTCAATGTGAGTCACTCCAGCTTGTAGTGTGCCCATAG
This sequence comes from Phakellia ventilabrum, assembly GCA_963921505.1. Taxonomy (NCBI): domain Eukaryota; kingdom Metazoa; phylum Porifera; class Demospongiae; order Axinellida; family Axinellidae; genus Phakellia; species Phakellia ventilabrum. Next base: position 90,813 of record OY997385.1, read on the forward strand.
GGCCTTGGGCTACCCAGCCTGTCAAATGAAACTGGTCCTCTCTCCTCAGGCAAATGTGGAGAGCTTTCCTCGCTCAGTGCTGGAGCAGGCTCTACACTCCGCAGAGCTACGTCACCTGCTGAGTCGTTTCTACCCGGACAGCCTAGTTCTGAAGGTAGTGGGCCGAGAGGAGTACCTGTTGGAGGACACCTCCATTATTAAATACAAGGTGAGTTTGAAGGTGCCCTGAGTGATTGTTTACGTAGGGCTGCCGTTCTCAAGGTCGAATGTTGTCATAAGCTTAGGTACGCTGCATTCAGCAGATACACAGATTCATTTGAGGATTTTGCACATTTATGTATTGAGAAACTGCAGTGTTTGGTGTGTGCCTCCTCCCTCCCCCGAGCAGTAACATTGGTTTGTTGACTCACTGTGCCTTGCCCCCAGTACATATCCCAGTGTGTGGTAAAGGGGTTGCGGCCTCGATTGAGCTTGAAGCCATTTGAAGACCTGGTTCCAAGTATAAAGGAGGAGTTCATTCGGCCTGTCCATGCGAGTTCAGCTCTCCCCTCCGACCTCAAGCCGGGACAAACAGGTACTTGTGCCGTCAGAGTTGGAGCAGGAGTTTGGCTGTTCAGTTTTCTAGTTTCTAACTAGTGTGGCTTCCCCTCTCTAGGCACACTGGCGCGTGCCACTGCAGGACGAGACCACACCCAATTCATTCCCATCTGGGAGGTCAAGGAGACGTACCGTGTCAAAGTTCATTCCACCAAGAACACCAACGTGGCGGTAAACCATAAGGTCAGTGTCTGTGATCTGACACTGGCATGGTCCTTGTTCCAGAGCAGCAGCTGGCATCGTCCCTGTTCCAGCCTCAGCTGGCCTCGTCCCTAGTCTGACAGCTGGCACAGTCCCTGTTCCATCAGTAACTGGCACGGTCTCTGTTCTATGGCATGATCCCTGTTCCATCACTAACTGGCATGGTCCCTGTTCCATCAGTAACTGGCACGGTCTCTGTTTCATGGCATGATCCTGTTCCATCAGTAACTGGCATGATTCCGTAACTGGTACGGTCCCTGTGCTGCTGTATTACAGTCTTTCCTCTCCTTTGCAGGTGTATGTGCGTGCTGGCATCTACCACGGCACCGAGCCACTTTGTCGGACTGTGACCACCTCCCGTGGAGCACCAGCTGAGAATGCAGAGTGGAATGAGATCCTGGAGTTTGACATCCCGATACAGGACCTGCCACGCTCCGCCAAACTCTGCTTTGTCATCCTGGGAGCCACAGATGCTGTCATGAAGAAGTGAGTCCTATTCCGCAAAATGTGAATCACCACCCTTTTTGAGAGTGTTCTACTGTCTTCCTGTAGGAGAGGTCGCACCAGGAAACAGACCAAGGATGTAGGTTGCTCCATGACTTTCAGTTTCACTGTATGCCTTGGGAGTACTGTGCCCTCTCTCCAACTCTCCAGATCGCTCCTGTGGCCTGGGTCAACATGAATGTGTTTGACTATGCCAGCAAGCTGCAGTTGGGCCATGTGATCTTGCACGCCTGGCCAATGACCTCCGAGCTGGAGGAAGCTGTCAAGTTTATGGGTCCCACTGTGCTCAACTCCAGCACCGCAGAGTGTGTTACCTTGGAGATTGACATCCCCATCCCTGCCACCAATGTCACAGTGGCACGAGGGAAGCCCATCATGTACCCCTCCTACGAGCAGATAAGAGCATTTGCGCATGAAATGTCCCAGGGAGCCACCTCACATGTGAGTCACAGTGTCCTAGCCAGCTACAGGGGGGGGGGGGCTAGCATTCTCCCCAGCAACAGTCCCCTGTCCCCCCACCCAGATTTTTGAGGTACTTTTTCCTTTTTTGGCCCCCCAGAAGCAACCTCAGAGCATGTACTTTTCCATACCCCAGGGGGCGTGGCTCTGTACACCTTACTTTCCCACTGTATGAAATCCTGCTAACCCATGACTGCTAATAGACAGTGCTATGGCCACACCCCCTCCAGGAGAAATTCCCTCAAGATGTTGTGGATTCCCTGAAACGGGTGCTGGTTCAGGACCCGCTAGCTCAGCTGGATGAGCAGGACAAGGAACTCATCTGGAGAATGAGGTAATGGCAAGGGTGGGTTACTGGGTAGGGAGGAGTGTTCCCACACCTGTCTGGTGTGACTGTAAGCCCCCCTCTTGCGCAGGTATGTTTGTATGAAGCGGTTCCCTCACTCCCTACCCAAGTTGCTGCAGTCCATTTCGTGGAACAACAGGAGTGATGTTGCCCAGGTGGGCGGTAAACTACGTGATTGTGTGGTACATGTGACCTCCTGTGAAGGTACTGTTATAATGCTGTTGTCCTCCACCTCCTCAGGTGTACGTGTTCCTTCAGCAGTGGCAGCGGCTGGCTCCTGAAAGTGCCATGGAACTGCTGGATTACCAGTATTCCGACATTGCCGTCAGGAACTGGGCAGTGGAATGCCTGGAGGTGCTCAGGTGGGGCTCCCACTGCCCGCTAGGGCTGGACTGTAGGCCAACAGTGATGAGGAAATGTCCCATACTTGTGCACACGTACACACACACACACACACACAGTGAAGAAAAGCTTCTGATGTACTTGCTGCAACTGGTTCAAGTCCTGAAGTTTGAGTCATACTTGGACTGTGCCCTGGGACAATTTCTTCTCCGCCGAGGTCTGCGCAACAAGACAATTGGGCACTTTCTTTTCTGGCACCTCAGGTCGGCAGTGGTTGGTCATACTGGCTGTTGCGTGCATGTATCTGGGCTCCACTGGGTTGCTTTGGTCTGAAGTCTTTTACAGACCTCTCTTGGTGCCCCCTGCAGGGCTGAGATGCACGTTCCCACCGTGTCAGTGAGGTTTGGTCTGATGCTGGAGGCATACTGCCGGGGGTGTGGGGACTACCGCAAAGAACTGAGTGCTCAGCTGGGAGCACTCACCAAGATGGAACAGGTCAGCTATTCACCCGATCTCCACTTCTCCGTGATATCATGTTGCTGTCGTTTATTGCAGGTGACAAACATGCTGCAGAACATGAGTAAGAAGAAGACGGACGAGCTTCTCAGGTGCCTGAAAGAACCACACTTCTTGTCTGTCATGGAGAACATCTCATCCCCTTTGGACCCCAGCCTCTCCTGCAAGAGTCTCTTGTGAGTCACCAGGGCTACACTATGGACAGTCAGCACTTGAACTATTCACCATTGCCACTCATTTCTGCCAGGGCTGACAATTGCAAGGTAATGGACAGTAAGATGCGCCCTCTGTGGCTGGTGTTCCAAAACCAGGACACTCTTGGAGACAACATCCTACAGATTTTCAAAAATGGAGATGGTATGATGCATTAGCAGTACTGTGTAGCTGTAGCCACTGCTGCTGAGTCAGCTGGTGCCTCTTCCTTCAGACCTCCGGCAAGATATGCTGACTTTGCAAATTATGAGCATCATGGACAGTCAGTGGAAGCAGGCAGGCCTAGACCTCAGGTATGGGACCTCGGTGTGGATATCTGCACTAGTCTAGAAACCCCTTACGTGACCCCTCCACTTTCCAGAATGAATCCCTATGCTTGTCTGTCCACGGGGAACCAGGTGGGCATGATAGAGGTGGTGTTGTCATCTTCCACCATCGCCAAAATCCAGAAGAAGAAGGGAGCTCGGGGGGCCTTTGACAAGAAGCTGTTGCTACAGTGGCTCAAGGAGAAGAACCAGGATGCTTGTAGCCTGGACAAGGCCATTGAGAACTTTACCTACTCCTGTGCAGGCAGCTGTGTGGCCACCTATGTGCTAGGCATCGGCGACCGCCACTCAGACAACATCATGCTTAAGGAGAACGGTCAGGTGAGGCAAGATTTGTGGCAGGTGCTGTTGTAGGAGTGGAGCCGCCCGAGCCCACTTCATCAGTGTCTCTGTTGCCTGTCCTCAGCTTGTGCACATAGACTTTGGTCACTTCCTGGGAAATTTCAAGAGCAAGTTTGGCGTGAAGCGTGAGCGAGTGCCATTTGTGCTCACAGATGACTTTATCTACATCATCACCAAGGGTGGAGACAAGACCTCGCGGGAGTTTGGCCCGTATGTGCAGCAGACGCAATCATGCAATTGGTAGTGGCATGGTACCGATTACCTCATCCCCTCTCCTCAGGTTCAAGATGCTGTGTGAGGAAGCTTTCCTGAAGTTACGGGAACGTGGCGTGCTGTTTATCAACCTCTTCACCATGATGGTGTCATGTGGCATTCCTGAGCTGCAGGATACCGAAGACATCAGCTACATCCGAGACGCTCTGTGCCTCGGAGAGTCCAAGGAGGTAGCACTGGAGAACTTCCGTAAGAAGATGCAGGAGTCCTTGAAGAACTCATGGAGTGTGAGCTTGAACTGGTACTTCCACAATGTTGCAAGAACAGGCAACTAGTGCCGAGACAGCCACCAGTAGCGGTTACTTCCTTGCATACATGTTTGTTTGTCTGCTAGTATAGTCTATAGTATTTGTATTGTGTTTACGTATGTACGTGGTATGCGAAAATGCGCCATGACAGTGCATGGGTTGGCCTAAAAGGAGGAACAGGAAATGGAGGAATGGAAATATGAACTGGAGAATGTTTCTTTCATGTCTGAACCCCACTAAGCCATGCGTACAAGACATACAGTACAATAGCATAAATTATATCCTCATCTATGTCTTCCCCAACAGTATGCCACCTTCACTCAACTCCATCCATCCTCTCAATCCTAAATACTTGAAGTAGGATGTGTGTAGCTATGCGGCCTGTATGAGTCAGGCTCATAGTTATAACAAGCGCTATCTGTAACTACCTAACCTTTATACCCAGTGCTTGTACTGTAGTGGGACGCTCTAGCCATCCTGCTGCTGCCAGTTGTGCCATAGATAATATACCTCCTTCCCGGGGAAGGAGGTATATTCTCTATGGTTGTGCGCTCATTCTAGGAGCAATATTATTCCATTTAACGCACATCACCGTTATGGTGAAAATTTTCACACATCTGACGGGAAGTCAAGGTGGCGCGTTCGGTTACAGACTGGGGTCGGAACGTGGCCTCCCCAATAATCGGGTCGCGTGTTCGAGGCGCACGCGTACAATCTGATTCTTGGCTTTCTAAGCCTACAGCCAATATGTTAGTCTCGCGTGGCCAGACTCTCGACAGAAAAGTGAGAGTCTGGTCCACTGCCCATATAGGACTTGTTCTGACACCCACCCCAACTGGGGTGGGCGATAAGTATATGCGAACCACAGCGCTTACGGTATGTCGCGTTTATTACAAGGCGTTAAGTAAACAGACCCAAGACAGTAGCGGGACTGTTTACGTAACGCCTTATAATAAATGCGACGAGTTGTAAATGCTGTGGTTCGCACATACTTATCGCCCACCCCAACTGGGGTGGGTGTCAGAACAAGTCCTATATGGGCATAGTCTCGTGCCCAGACGTCCACGCCCCCCTGGAGAAAGAACGTCTGGTGTTCTAATCGAACTTTCTTGTCACAGACGCCTTTCCCCTTTGGAATGCCAAAGGGTCCAATCAGATTGCAGCTTTCAGACCTTCCGTAAAGTTGCCATGACGTTAGTCCGATAAATCTTTAATACTATTGGTCAGTTTGATAAATTAGAATAAAAATTTGAATATACTGTATATACAGTGACCAATCACATACGAGATTTATTACCAGCAATCGTGGGGTCTGTGACAAGAAAGTTCGTTTAGAACACCAGACGTTCTTTCGCCGGGAGGGCGTGAACGTCTGGGCACGAGACTAATATGGGCAGTGGACCAGACTCTCACTTTTCCGTCGAGAGTCTGGCCACGTGAGACTACCAATATGTCGGTAACTTTCCTTCGGGAACTCCGAAACTAAAAGGATGACTGGGTACGTTACAAGGCCTCCTGTGATTCCCAGCCATCGCCTATCCAGCGCTCCGGGTGTCTGACACTCCAGGAGGCTCCCTGGGCTTTTTCCCTTTTTCTCCCTCTCTTTTTTTTCTCTTATTCTTTTTCTCTCTTTTTTTTCCTCTCCTTTTTTCTCTTTTTCCCCCCTCCAAGCTTCTCTTATATAGAAATGCCACAAAATTACATTTATTTATAACTTTTTTTTATTGAGTCTGTGTTAACGACTAGTGCTGTAGTTTGTATGTATTTGCTATGTGTTCTTGTTTGTGTTGTGTGTTGCGTACAGGACTCCCTGGTGGACCAGCCACACGCTGAAGACACATTTCCTGTCCAAATTAAAACTCATCAGATTCTATCTAATACATGTAGTCATCTATCTGTTATTCTTCAGAAGTTCAACCTTCCAGGAGGGAGGGAGGCGGCTAGGCTTTTTTCCTTCTCTTCACAAATACCATCAGTACTAAGCCTGGGAAGAATTATTTGGCCATCCAGGAACTATAGGTAAAGTTGTTTTCCAAAATACCGCAAATAGCTATCCCTCATACATTTTAGGCCCCACCCGACGGTGCACCGTCCTGAATCTCATTAAGCTGCACGTGGACCATAATATTGTCAAGTGCAGTCTACATGGCTGAAGACGAGTTTAAAGAGGTGTGCAAGCTCTCCAGAAAGCCAAGTGTACTCCTGGTTCCCATTCCAGAGAATCGCCCCCGCTCTCCGTGCGCTCCGCCAACTCCGAAGTTCCACAACGGCTCACCAAACTCGGAGGACGAGAGGGAGGGTCGTTCCATCCTCGATTGGAATGAGGATGATATCGCGGCTTGGTTAGCCGAGCTTGGCTTCCAGGAATACCAGGTAAGAAGGCCAACCTCCTAGTGCACTATGGTCAGACGTGAAGAAGGGATGGGCGTTCCCTATGTTTTGGTGGTAGGTGAGCTGCAAATTGATTCCATTGGTAGTTTGAGCCCACCTCTGTGATGAAAAGTCAGCTTGGAATGCGACATGTTCATGTCATTGCGCTGAACTAAATCACTATGACTATATACATGTAAATGTAGTTGTGTTGAACTTGGATGACTACGTCTTAATTGCAGAAAAAATTTACGGAGCATGCAATCAGCAGTGGACATGTCCTCTTGGAGTTACAGGAGAGTCACCTGCTTGAGATGGGTGTGGCTCAGGTGGGTCACCGACTGCAACTGCGGAGACATCTCAATGAGCTGAAGGAGAGGGCTGGACTAACACAGCCCACGGACTTGACACCCCTACGACAAAAGTAGGCTTGTAATAATTTTGTAACTCGGAGGGTATTTCACTCAGAGGGCATTTTCCTCAATAGTATACTTCCATGGGGGAGGTCACATTTAAACATAGTGCTTGTGATAACTATAGCCCTTGCCACGTCTCTGGTGTCCACTCTAGCTCGAAGCAAGGGTATGTCCACTCCACTTATTTATTTCACATTCAGTTTTAAAAAATGATAACCATTCAGTTTTTTTTACTACGCACGAAAGACCTGAGTGGAGCCTGGAAACCAGGTCCTACTGGTGTGTGTGTGCAGGAACGACATCTACTAAGGCTTGTACTTCTGCCCCCAGGCTAGACAAGCAGAGAGAAGAACAGCTATTAAAGAATTATCCCCGTCGGATCATCCTCATCAGACATGGGGAGGTCAGCCACCTCATGTTACATGTGTCTGTACTCTGTATGTATTATGGTATTAGGTAAAGTACCCATTGACTGGCTGCCTGGCTGTGTGCCTTCTGTAGTCCCAAGGCAATGTGGACAAGTCAATGTATGCCACAGTTCCTGACAACAAGCTACCACTGACTGAGAAGGGGAAGAGGCAGGCGTATGTGAGTGCATGTGTGCCCCCGCAGTGGTTGGCCTCCAGCTCTCCTTCACCCCACTCCCCCTCTCATAGGCAGCTGGTATTGAGCTGAAGAAGCTGGTAGGGGGGCAGTCCGTAACATTCTATGTTTCTCCATTCACTCGTTCCAAGCAGACGTATGAGCACATCCGGCAATCCTTTCCTGATGAACAGGTCAGACTGGTCAAACTGTTTGTCCCATGAGCTGTACTTACTGTGCTTGTCTCTCCCACAGGTGGTGGCCCACAAGGAGGACCCCCGACTGAGGGAGCAGGAGTGGGGGAACTTTCAAGACCCCACCCAGATGGAGGCCATCATGGATGAGCGTAGAAAGACTGGGGCCTTCTACTATCGCTTTCCCACTGGAGAAAGGTAAGGTTGGCTATAAGGCTCTCCATGCCAGTGGCTTTGATCCTCAGTCCTCATCAACCCCCTGTAGCGGTGCCGATGTTTTTGACCGTGTGTCTATGTTCCTTGAGACCCTCTACAGAGACATGCAGAAGGGGCTCTGTGGGCAGAATGTCCTGCTGATCTCCCATGGGCTCTTTTGTCGACTGTTTTTGACCAGGTTCTACCACTGGAGTGTGAGTGACTCCCCACATCCTGACACACCTCTCTCTCTCTCTCCATGTCCTGACACACTTTAGGGATCATTCTCTTTACAGGTGGAGTATTTCCATAAGCTTTGGAACTTTGACAACACACAGTTTGCCATCATGGAACTCAATTCAGAGGGCTACTACCAGCTTATATCTCCACTCAAGAGTGACCCTTGACTTTTATCACAAATTACTGTATAAGATAAACAGATTACATTATTTTCTGTGTTTCTGAACATATTTCTGTACTGTTGGTGTTCTGAGGTTTAGTTCTTGCAGGAGTTGGTGGTAGGACTGAAAGTCTGTCCTTCGCAGATAGAACAGCAACCTCCTTCGTCTGTGCAGCAGCTTCAGCAAGGAGCGCAGGCAATCCTTGTCCTGAAGGGAGAGAAGAGGTGGTACCTCAAAGTTGGATCGATGCTTTTGCATGGCAGTTTCAGAGTGCAGGGACCTTCCTGTTAATCTTCATGTGCTCTGTGAGGTACCGGATCCTCAAAGTCAGTGCTCCAACTGAAGGAGAATATGCAGCAGCAATGTGGACTAGCAAAGTGGGATGTAATTGGGACCAACCTTGAACTGATGTGGACCCAGTGTCTCCTGGTCTGGTCTGAAGCCTCTTCACCATATCAGCTGTAGCAGCCTTGTTCCATCCCTTCTGCAGTTGGGGAGCATATGCTGAAACCTGAGTGTTCGTAAGTAGGGGAGAGAGAGCAGTTACCTGGCTGGCAAACTCTAGGTCAAAGCTCCTCTTTACCACATCGCTGGCACTATGGGAAGAGCAGAGATTGAGTTAGTGGAGTCACTGGCTCTGGCTGGCTGTGAAATAGGGTTGGGCCTTCACAGTGTGGCACTCTAGTTTCACGAAACACTCCCAACTAGCAGAAGAATGGTGTGCCAAGCTTACTCTGAGAGCTGAGGCAGGTTCTCATAGCCTGGGGCCAGGCCCGAGCTGCTGCAAGCCAAACCGATTGGCAACACCGGCCAAGTAAGCCGCATAGGAACTGCAGGACAAGAGCAGGAGTGTGTGCACATCAACCACTATCAGTGGAGGCAGCAGCTCCATTGGTTTTCTTTACAAACACAGCACACAAGTAATAAACCTACAATTATACTGAAGGAAGTGAAATGCAATCATTCTGCATATAAAAAGAGGGACTGGGGTAACACCAGTCCCAATCCCTAACCCAACTTCAAAGCCTAGTTGCGATCGTTGTGGCAGTACGCTTTTAAGCGTATCTAGCAATATATTATCCCTTATCTAGTATTAAAGAGTAGAACATCTGTTGTTGTTTTTCCAGTACGTGCACCACATATGATCGATCCCAGACCGGCAAAATCAATTAGTCAGCAGGTAGGTCACCTCTGCCTGCACACCTCCACAGGGTACACAGTGGCGACAATACACCACTAGCACTGTACACACGCAGGCAAGCCATCTTTCATTATTTGCGATCACCACGTGTATGCTGGCCCCGCCTACTATTGCAGCTTGGGTGGATGCTCTCTAGGCTACTGCTGACTCGACCGAGGCCTGCACTGTCCCGTGGTTTGTACGTGGCTTGGAGGAAAATGGCCTACAGTGTTGAGGAAAGAGGCTGCCCCTACTCCTTCGACTACCGCATCTTCTTCAGTAATAATGTTAATTACCTCAGGAGGGAGCAATTTTAATGCAATGTATTAGTAGGCTAAGGGAATGCAAGACACACTGGTGAAGTGTTGATGACAGTAGCATATTGTGGTGCTCCAACTGATGTATTTTATTGTATCCTTGTTCCATGCTACAGAGAAGGGCGACCAGTTCATATCCCCATTCCACGATATCCCACTGTTTGCCAGCGCAGATGGCTCTGTCTTCAACATGGTAGTGGAGGTGCCTCGCTGGACCAATGCCAAGATGGAGGTTTGCTGTACCTAATTATTCACCCACATTCTTAAAACTAGACCAGACCCCCCTCTGTGGAACAGACGAGACAACAATCCAGTCACATGCTATAGCATTAGGATAGGGGTACACCCAGCACCTCCTACCAGCTTTTTTTGCACAGAGGAAGAGCAGTAGAGCTGCTTTTTTCTTCTCTGCAGAACAGCTGGGTGCAAGGCTAAAGAGAGAATGTCAGTATTAGCCCAAGACACTACCATCTATCCCCTCAGATCTGTGTCTCTGAGCCCCTCAATCCCATCAAGCAGGACGTAAAGAAAAACAAGCTGCGTTTTGTTAACAACTGCTTTCCCTACCACGGCTACATCTGGAACTACGGGGCCCTGCCTCAGGTGAGACAGCTGATGGGTATGTTTGCCTGAGTGTCAGTTGTCCCCTTTTCCTTAGACGTGGGAGGATCCAAGCCACACAGACATCCGCACCCACTGCAAAGGTGACAATGACCCCCTGGATGTGTGTGAGATTGGAAGCCGAGTTGCTCAGAGGGGGGAGGTTAGGCAGGTCAAGGTGCTTGGGACCCTGGCCCTCATTGATGAAGGTGAGGCCCACAAGTCCTAGTGGTGGATTGGGTGTCTTATGGGTGATGCTAGAAGTGACTCCGCCCATCAGGTGAGACTGATTGGAAGATCCTGGCCATCGATGTGACCGACCCTCTGGCTAAGCAGCTCAATGGTGAGCCATTGCTCGTTTAGAGTATGGGTGGTGGACGGCTACACCATTAGCAACCCCATTGTCTACTATCCTCTCCTGTAGATATCCCCGACATAGAGAAGCACATGCCAGGATTCCTGGAGGTAAGATGATGTCATGATACCCTGCGGGACGTTCAAACTCTCGTGTTGCTGTGTTAGGCAACGGTGCAGTGGTTCAAGATCTACAAGATGCCAACAGGAAAGCCACCAAACCAGTTTGCTTTCGAGGGGAAAGCTAAGGACAAGGTAAAATGTCGTACTACCTTGTGACCATGTGCTAGGACCAGGTACCACCTGGTATTAGCGGTTAGTTCCTCCCTCCCTCAGGCCTTTGCCACTAACATTGTGCAGGAGACACACTCACAGTGGAAGGCTCTGCTGGGCAAGGACAAGCCGCCAGCAGGCATCAACTGGTAGGCTGCACTTATTAGATCTCATGGAGAGGAACCATTGACTGTCTATCTTGTATTATTTCCCTAGTACCAACACTACGGTGGTAGGCAGCTCAGCCACCATCTCAGCAGAGCAGGCCAAGGCAGAGGTTGACAAGACTCCACCATGTGGACCAGCCCAGCCCATTGACCCAGTGGGTAGGTGACCATAGCAGCAAGTGTGGCCTCTGGCATGCAACTACATAATTATTGCCTTCCCCTACAGTGGACAAGTGGTACTATGTGTCTGCATGAACAAGACCGAACTTTAGACTGTAAATTCTTTCATGTATATCTGACAGGGTAGAGTTTGTTTCGTACAATGATTACTAAAATATACATGTAGTGATGAAATTTTGCAAAACAGTAAGATCAGCTGCTGTCTGAGAAAATTTGAATTTGTGATTCTGGAATGTTCTCATCTGCCCTCCTGCCATGTGTGGTAGCACATCTTAGAGAAGCCAGCATCCAGTGCTGCAGTCAGGCTGGCCCCATGGGACACCAGTAGCTGTGGGATGGAGCATAGAGGCTCTGGGTATGGGGGACAAGTCCCGGACCGTATTCTGGATACGCTTACCTTTTCCAAGTTGCTGCACCTGTTGTTGAGACAGTAGAGCAGTGGAGTGCAGCCACTGGCGTCCTTCACATCCACAGCAATGTCCGGAGCCTACAGAGGATGGAGGTGGTGAGAGGGTAGCCACTGGTCCTGGTTGCAGACAGACTCACCTCTAGCAGTGCTCTCACACACCCCTCAGCACTGGCCATGCAGGCGTGGTGCAGGACTGTTGCCTTGGCAACATCCGCCACCGAGACCTTGGCTCCTATAGTGAGGGGAAACTGTTTGTACCAGTCATGCTACTGCTAGACTAGCTGTCTTGAGGGCTTACCTGCCTCGAGCAGTCTTCTCACCACCCTATCCTGACTATTCTGGGCGGCTGCAGGACAAGCATGGAAAAAAAATTCAAGTTTGTGCTCTGCCAGTCAAATTATTACTCTGATTATCATGCTTGAAGAATGCACAAGAAAGTAAAATGTTTATGTAACGTAAGCTGGTACAGCTTGCCCATAGACCACTATTCTGGTACAGCTTGCCCATAGACCACTATTCTGGTACAGCTTGCCCATAGACCACTATTCTGCATGTACCCAGTAGGATGGGTAGGAGTGTCTAGCTTAGCCTCAGTCATGCACAGACCTTCCCTCCCAAGGTGGAAAGGCCTGGAAAAATGGTAGCCTACCTAGCATTAGAGGTGTATGCTGCAGCTTGCCTCCCTTGGCCTGGAGGGAGCGAGACAGAGTAACATCTCAAGATGTAGCAGCCGAAGGCCACTACTGGTTGTGGGGACCAGTGAGCTCACCTCGGGGTCTGCTCCTCGCTCCAGCAGGGCCACTAGTAGTCTCTCCTGTCCCTGGCTGCTGGCGTGGTGCACAGCTGTCAGCCCACGATGATCTGACGCACCCATCTGCTGGTACAGCTTGCCCATAGACCACTATTCTGGTACAGCTTGCCCATAGACCACTATTCTGGTACAGCTTGCCCATAGACCACTATTCTGGTACAGCTTGCCCATAGACCACTATTCTGCATGTACCCAGTAGGATGGGTAGGAGTGTCTAGCTTAGCCTCAGTCATGCACAGACCTTCCCTCCCAAGGTGGAAAGGCCTGGAAAAATGGTAGCCTACCTAGCATTAGAGGTGTATGCTGCAGCTTGCCTCCCTTGGCCTGGAGGGAGCGAGACAGAGTAACATCTCAAGATGTAGCAGCCGAAGGCCACTACTGGTTGTGGGGACCAGTGAGCTCACCTCGGGGTCTGCTCCTCGCTCCAGCAGGGCCACTAGTAGTCTCTCCTGTCCCTGGCTGCTGGCGTGGTGCACAGCTGTCAGCCCACGATGATCTGACGCACCCATCTGCTGGTAGATTATGAAGACACACATAGTACAAGACTAGACTTGGGGTAACTCACCAATGCTGTGGCCAGAATGAGAGGGGTTTCCCCTGAGGGTGTGCGGGAGGAGAGGTTGAGCTGACCACTGCCCAGCAGTATCTGTAGGCTCTTCAGTGCTCCATGAGACCTGTGGGGAGGATGGAGGCAGCTGATCGTGACCCACCCCTGGGGCAGTTGACCCACCCCTGGGGCAGTTGGCCCACCCATGCCACATGCACCACTTCTTCCCTCACTCTATTATAACATGGATCAGATTTAGTCCCAGGAGCCTCTGCGACAGTTCTTACACGGCTAGGTGTAGAGCAGATAGTTCCTCTTCTCCCTTGGCATTCACGTCCAACCCATTTTCTGCCAGAATGTCCCTGCAGTGGGAGGGAACTGGTGCTAAACTGTTTACTTGGCCATGCACAAATTTTCTGTCTGGCTCTGCTTCAAAAACTTGATGGCGAGATGTTGGCTCTGTATGATGTCACTGAAACGGTGGAAGTCTGTGTACATCCACATATCATAATATGGTTCTAACTTCCTCTGCAGGTATATCATCCCAAGTTCCGGTATGTGCTCTTGGAACGCCTCTAGTTAATGTCAATTACTGTAGCCTTATACAAAGTGGTATCCTAGCAACTGGTATCCTAGCTACCATGCAGCTTCCCATTATCCAGGAATGAGAACATTTACAGTAAGCATGACCTCACCTCACTTTGTCAGCATCATCCTGGGGTGTGTAGAAAAGGAGATGCAATATTATACTTCACAGCTATCAAGGCACTAAGGCCACATAAATTAGATTCTCATCCTTTGGACTGGACTTTCTCTCATTGATGCAGCAAGCAGGTATTTAAATTCAGAGACTTCAACACTACTACAAACAAGAGAATGGAGTATTTTGGCGGCAGTTATCTTACTACAATCAACTAAGAAACCAATGCGGGTAGGGATGAGAATCTAATAATGTCACCTAATCATAGTCTATGGCATGTGGTAAGGTATTGTTAAAGATAACGCGTTATTCAAGTAACCTATTTAATATATAGCAGCACAGGATAGTAGTACCATAGATAGTAGTCTACTCTACTATCTATGGTAGTACAAATTACCGCCGTATATGTACATGTACTGGTGAGTACAAGTTTGACATGTCTCAGCCATGTACTGGTGTCTATGCCCATGAGCCTGAGCAGAATAGGCAACCTGTAGCGCACACACGTTTTTAATATGGGCAGCAAAACATGTACAGAGTAAACTTAATCTATGGCCTATATAGTGATACGGCCGCACAGTTACCTCTATCACGGCTCGATGGAAGGCCCTCAACTTCGTATTCGACGTTCCCATTGCGGCATATACTATCGTGACTGCTGACTGTGCTGAGTGGTCTGATTTAATACACGCACACTAATAATATCCGGCGGAAGCTTTTGTCTTATAATATCCGGCGGAAGCTTTTGTTCAAGTAATTACCTGCGGCAATGAGGTGCTCATTATTTGGACTGAACCCACTGCCGTTTAAAACGCTTTTGGGGGAGCTTACTTTTGGTGATCTAGCATGATGTCTGCTGAAGGACCCACAGGTAATGTTTTTTGGGTGTTATGCATTTTCAGTTTTAGTGGTTTCCATCCCTGCAGGCTTGGAGCCTGCAACTACAGAGAGGCCAGCTGTGCAATACAAGAGACCCAGGGTGAGCTGACAGTACTTCTCTAATGCTGCAACAGTTTCATATATTATATGCTATGTTTTCGTATTGATTAGTTGTCTGACGAACGTTCCAGCAGTAGATCTGGCCCCGCCCACCATCGAATGCCTGTATTGACAGACGATGAGCTATCCAGTGACTCGGACTCCGACATTGAGCCAGACCTGCCGGCTGGTGAGTTTTAACTGGCACTGCTTGAGGTTGGGGTAGGTGGCGCTTCATAAGCAGGACCCGCCCCCTCCCTCCCTTCCTTTCTCACCAGGGCTGGATGGGGCTGCCTTCTCCAGCCGTATGCCAGCCAACAGGGTCACCCAGTGTGAGGGAGAGTTCTTCCCAGACGTTGCCCACGGCAGCCAGTCAGCCACTATGGAGTTCCTGTTCATTCGAAACAAGCTGCTGCAAACTTGGCTGGCAGACCCCCTCACTGAGCTCACTGCAGAGAAGGCGCAGAACACTGTGCTACTGCCCCAGTCTGGTAAGTGGATGTCTTGTCTTAGGTACTCCTGTTGGACAGTCGAAGTTGATGGGTTCTTCCCTGTAGGCAAGGCCAACCTGGTGCTTCGTATCCATGGCTACCTTCAACGGTATGGTTACATCAACTATGGACTATTCAACAGGGTCAACCCGATGCACGGTGAGTCACTGCAGCTACCAAACGATTCCTTTACTAAGACATTCCCCCGTCCACCTCTGCTCCAGGCAAGATGCCATTTAAGGTGGTAATCATTGGTTCTGGGGTGAGTGGACTTATGGCGGCCCGGCAGCTGCAGTACTTTGGGCTGGATGTCACCATTATTGAGGCCAGGGTAGGTGGCTCTGCCTTGTGTGTGTGTGTGTGTACGCTATGCCACAATTCTGCCTTAAACGTTGCGTGGCCTCCCCTCCAGGACCGCATAGGAGGAAGAATACACACGTTCAAGAGTGGGCCCTACGTGGCTGACCTGGGAGCCATGGTCATTACTGGACTGGGTGAGTACTTGCCAGCCTTCCACTGTATGAGGACCATCACTATTTCTGACATCCTACAGGAGGCAACCCCCTGGCAGTGCTCAAGAAACAGCTTGGGCTGAAGATGTCCAAAATTCGGAGGCGCTGTCCCCTCTACTTTACCACTGGTACACTACTTCATACCACTGGTTAGCCTCGTTCCGAGGCCACGTAGTGCAATCAGAGAAGTTCTCCGACTGTATGGCCTGGGAACGAGGCTAACCAGTGGTGCATTACTACATACATGTACATGTACTCTAGCTGGCTAGGTGCTTTCACTGTCGTGGGGGGGGAGGGTTCTAGCCCCACCCCCTGGACAAGGACCCTCCCCCGTCAGGTCATTGGGGACTGTACCTGCTGCAGGGGAGATGGTGGAGCGTGAGAGAGACAAGACGGTGGAGCTGGAGTTCAACCGACTGCTGGACTCCGTCTCGCACCTTTCACATCACCTCCATGTGGACCAGCTTGGGGGGAAACCCCTCTCATTAGGACAGGCTCTTGAGCTTGTTATAGAGTAAGTGGGTAGTGGACCTAACAGCCCAATATTTGGGGCATTGAAACAGAATACCCAATTCTCAGATTTTGTTTCTTGTCGCAAGTTCTACTACAACTAAAGTAGTAGTCATTTCGTATCCGTAGTACGATCGCAATACACCATCACTTTCACAGTTTGTTGTAAGCATTCTCTCATTCCAATAAAAAAAACATTTTCAGTGAAAGCATTGCATTGCACACTCTTTGCTCTGAACTAGTTCACTGCATTTGAATATGGATTTGATGGAACTGTAGCTACAGCTCTTGCACTCCTGGCTCCATCACTGCCTTCAGCAGCTCATGCACTCCTGGCTCCATCACTGCCTTCAGCAGCTCATGCACTCCTGGCTCCAATTACGGATCGTGTCAGTGCTTATTAGGTTTTGCCAGCCCAGATACAGACTACTGCCGTGACACTGGCCTGCCTCTGGCTCACCACTCTCAGGTTGCAAGAGAAACGAACTCGGGAGAAGCTACTGGACCAGCTGCAGGCGGTGGTGGGGGCACAGCAAGAGCTGGCGGATGTGCAGGGCAGGATACGGGAAGTCCAGAAGAGGATCCGAGAGGCCCACAGCCGACAGCACCGACTCATGGCCTCCAGTAGTAGGTGAGGGGGAATGCTCACAGATGACAAGAGCTTGTGGAGAGCAAGTACTCAACTTGCTCCTCCTTGTGCAGTGAGGAGGACCGGAGGTTTGTCCTGCAGTCAACTGAGCAGGAACTGGTGGGACTGTTCCGGACGCTGGATGAGCTACTGGAGAGCCAACAGGAAGTGGAGAACAGGCTGGACGAGACTGAGGACACGGAGCTGCCGTGAGTGAGGGGGGAGGCTAGCGGACACATACTGCGGCCAACTGCCCACCTCCTTCCTCCAGCAGAGCTGTGTACCTGTCCCCCAGAGATAGGCAGATCCTGGACTGGCACTTTGCCAACCTGGAGTTTGCCAATGCAGCCCCATTGGACAAGCTCTCCCTCAAGCACTGGGACCAGGACGATGATTTTGAGTTCACTGGTCAGGGCAGGCTCTAACAATCACACCTGAAGATGGATTAATGGAAGTAGCCATTTCTTCTGGTATTAGTATTTCATTCCATTCCTCCAGGCTCCCACCTTGCTCTTCGAGACGGCTACTGCCAGCTGCCCCAGGCTCTTGGCAAAGGCATGGACATCCGCCTCAACACCGAGGCTACTGCTGTGCACTACAGCACTGACGGTCAGTAAGGCTTTCTGAAGTGCATGTCTCATGGCCTCAGTCCCAACCCATCCTACCCTCTCACACAGCCTGTGGCCTGGGAATGAGTTAGCACATGTCCTTCCTTACAGGGGTGGAGGTTCATGCCCGTTCCACTCAGTCGGGCTGTGGCAGCATCTTCCGTGGTGATGCTGTTATCATAACAGCACCTCTGGGTGTGCTGAAGGCTGGAGCCTTGACCTTTCACCCCCCTCTGCCAGAGTGGAAGACCCAAGCAATCAACAACCTGGGGTTTGGCCTCCTCAACAAGGTATTACCTCGGGCGGGGGTGGGGGGGGGGGGCTGAATACGTAGTGGGTGCTTGATATGTACTCTGTGGTATTTGTTGGGGCTGCGTAATTGTGCATCAGTGTTACGTTGCAGTCAAATGGCCTCTGCATGTACACGCATGCCCATCAGTCACGTCCCTTCTACCAGTCCTTCTGAACAACACCTCTTGAAATGAAGCTCGAGTTTGAGTGAAGCTCTTCTCCCCTCCCAGGTGATACTGTGTTTTGAGCAGCGGTTCTGGGATGCTCATGTGCATCTGTTTGGGCACGTGGCGACTGGCACGTGCTCACGGGGAGAGCTCTTCATGTTCTGGCACCTCAGCCACGCCCCTGTGCTCATTGCACTGCTAGCAGGTACATGTATGTGGTGGGGTCACATGATGCCACACTTACCTCGGTAGCATAGCCTCGGTCCCAGGCTTCCTGCGCATGGGACCGAGGCTAGAGAGCCTAGATCGAGGGTAGGGAGCCTAGGATCGGGGCTAGGGAGCCTGGGATCAAATACCAGGAACTGAGACAGCGTTTTTACTCCAATTTCCAAGCCACTATTTACTTTTGGATCAGCATGGGACAATGGTTAGAGGCCTAGTGCCCATCTGGCATGTGCTCATTGCTCCATCACACTGCATCACGCCAGGTGATGACGCTGTGAAGTTTGAGTCCCTTTCAGATGATGTAGTGGTGGCCAAGGCGGTCTCTGTGCTCAGGTCCATATTTGGAGACCAGACTGTACCAGAGGTGGGCTTTGCTCAGCGACTAGCATTCTCTGCACTGACCCCTTCCCATACCTTCATGTGATCTCTCCCCAGCCCAAGGAGAGTCATGTGACCCGCTGGCGCCAGGATGACTATGCCCGCGGGTCGTATTCCTATGTAGCTGCCGGCTCCAGTGGCAACGACTATGACTTCCTTGCAGCTGCTGTGAGCCCCGCCCGGAATGGCCCCATGGTGCCTAGGTGGGTGGAGCTCCAAATTAGACTATTATGGCTTCCTTGTGCTATCAGTTGGCATCACTTAATCCACTCTAATCATGACATCATTAACTATTGCTGAAGCACCTGAAGACAGTGAATGTGTGAATCCATCTCATCCTTCCTGTACACACACACACACACATACAAGGCCTCGTGTGTTCTTTGCAGGAGAACACACCATGCGCAATTACCCAGCCACTGTGCACGGTGCTCTGCTCAGCGGGCTGCGGGAGGCAGGGAAGGTTGGAGACATGCTGTTGGGAGCTCCCTACACCCCCAGGCCCCTATCCACCAGTGCTGAAGTGGCCCTCCCTCCTGCGCCGCTATCAGAGTTGGTACAGCAGGCCAGCTAGCAGCCAAGCGTGTATCTCAGTCATCACTTGAGCAAACTTCAGCATTCTCTGTCCACCACACTAAACTTGTAGTAGACTCTTGATCCTGCCATCTTTACACATAATTGATTGAGTTCTGCATTTATAGTGCACCCTGTCATAAACTGCCAAATATCACATACACTTGAGTTGGCATGTAACTCTGTACCACTTTGGACTTGGCCTAAAGGGGTCTCAGAAGTAACGATATGGCTTCAGTAAACAGATCCTCAAACCTGGGCAAAGCTAGTGAACTTCTTTAACTGTAAATTCATGTTTAGTAGTGAGGCTCTAGCTATAGGAGTTCTCTGAAGCTTTGAGACCAAACCGTAAGCTCGAAAGCACGATGCACTGTTCATTTTGAAGGCTTCCCTGTATGTAGTCTACCAGCTCAAGTTCAGACTACAGTTATGACTTAAAGTTATGATAGGCCTGTTAGTCTCGCGGGACTCCCCCTTCATTTATCTATGTTCGCACAGTGAGGCTGGCGAGCGGCATGTATGAGTCAGGCTCATAGTTACAACTGGCGCTATCTGTAGCTACCTAACCTTTATACCCAGTGCTTGTACTACAGCGGGACGCTCTAGCCATCCTGCTGCTGACATGCAGTTGCAGTTGTGCAACTCATTCGAGGAACAACTCCATTTAACGCACATCACCGTTATGGGTTTATAAGGCGATATTTTCCACACATCTGACGGGAAGTCACGTTCGGTTACAGACTGGGGTCGGAACGTGCATTAATCGGGTCGCGTGTTCGAGGCGCACGCGTGCAATCTGATTCTTGACTTTCTAAGCCCAGATGTTCTAAGCCTATAGCCAATACGTCGGTAACTTCCTTCGGGACTCTGAAACTAAAAGGATGACTGGGTACGTTACAAGGCCTCCTGTGATTCCCAGCCATCGCCTATCCAGCGCTCCGGGTGTCTGACACTCGAACTCCAGGAGGGATGGGAGGCTCCCTGGGCTTTTTTTTTTCTTCTCAAGTTTCTTTTTTTTCCCTCCAAGTTTCTTTTTTTCCCTCCAAGTTAAGTTGTTGTCTTTATAGAAATGGCACAAAAATAATTTTACAAATTTTATTTGAATTTTATAACATTTAATACATATACCTGGCTCATTATAGGGGGAGAATAAATTTTCTCTACAACCGGTTTTAGGGGTTGTGAAGGTTTTCGGGTGAGGGGTGTTGAGGTTGTTGTGGGTTTCATTGGCTATAACACCAAGATTTGAGTTGGTGAGTGGTTATAGTGGTAACAGTGGTTGTGAATGGTTGTAGTGAAAGGTTATAGCTAGCTACATAGTTTCCGGTTTTATCAGGTTTGAAGAGGTTTTAAGAGGTTTTCAGTGGTTGTAGAGGGTTGTACGAAGTTTCAGGGGTTGTACAGGTTTAAGAGGTTTTAAGAGAGGATTTCAGTAGTTGTAGAGAGTTGTACAAAGTTTCAGGGGTTGTAAAGGTTTTAAGAGTAAGAGGTTTTAAGAGGTTGTAGCTAGAGAGTTGTACAAAGTTCCAGGGGTTGTACAGAGGTTGTAGCTAGAGAGTTGTACAAAGTTTCAGGGGTTGTACAGGTTTTAGAGGTTTTAAGAGGTTGTAGCTAGAGAGTTGTACAAAGTTTCAGGGGTTGTACAGGTTTTAGTGGTTTTAGAGGTTTTAAGAGGTTTCCCTGAAACTTTCTCTACAACCACTGAAAACCTCTAAAACCTTTACAACCCCTGAAACTTTCGCTACACCTTTACAACCCCTGAAACTTTGTACAACCCTCTACAACCACTGAAAACCTCTAAAACCCCTTAAACCTGAAGCTTTGTACAACTCTCTACAACCACTGAAAACCTCCTAAAACCTGTTGTAGCAACTATTTAATTGAACCTTACTTCCCCTATTTTAAGCCACATATGTTAATACATATGCTATTGGCTGCTAGAATGCAGTTTGTTCCTCTTTATAGATATATATACCACAAATAGTCATCTATCAGTACTAAGGCTGGGAAGAATTGTTTGACTGACCATGCAGGAGCTATAGGCTTCTTTTTCCCCCCTCCAAGTTAAGTTGTTTCTCTGTATAGAAATACCACAAATAGGCATCTATCTGTCACTACTAAGCCTGGGAAGAATTCTTTTGAAGTCTGACAGGCTGATGGCTACCGAATGATTCAGTAGCTACCAATAGCCACACACACGGAATACTATAGCTAAAAGAATAGTTGGAATGATGGGAACCTTAGATACGCAATGCAACTGCTAGGATAATCAAAGGGCCCAGAACCACGGTAGCTATTGTGTATAAAAAATATGCATATTCTGTCAGCTTTACCCGGTTCTGTTAGCATATGACCAAAACTAGAATTTCAGTGTTTCCTGTTGCAATTGGGGGGTGGGAGGCAAGTTGTGGGTCAGACCACTGGTGCTGAGACCTTCAATTATTATAGTATGATCAGGATCACCATTCCATGTCCAGTCAAGATGTACTGTAGTGGTGTGCCTATCAGCTTGCTTAGTATATATACCTGATCAGGATCACCATTCCATGTCCAGTCAAGATGTACTGTAGTGGTGTGCCTATCAGCTTGCTTAGTATATATACCTGATCAGGATCACCATTCCATGTCCAGTCAAGATGTACTGTAGTGGTGTGCCTATCAGCTTAGCTTCCAGTACTAAGGCTGGGAAGAATTGTTTACTGTACCATGCAGCTTGCTATAGGCTATATATACCTGATTCCATGTCCAGTCAAGATGTACTGTAGTGGTGTGCCTATCAGCTTGCATCTATCTGTCACTACTAAGCCTGGGAAGAATTCTTTTCAAGTCTGACAGGCTGATGGCTACCGAATGATTCAGTAGCTACCAATAGCCACACACACGGAATACTATAGCTAAAAGAATAGTTGGAATGATGGGAACCTTAGATACGCAATGCAACTGCTAGGATAATCAAAGGGCCCAGAACCACGGTAGCTATTGTGTATAAAAAATATGCATATTCTGTCAGCTTTACCCGGTTCTATGTTAGCATATGACCAAAACTAGAATTTCAGTGTTTCCTGTTGCAATTGGGGGGTGGGAGGCAAGTTGTGGGTCAGACCACTGGTGCTGAGACCTTCAATTATTATAGTATGATCAGGATCACCATTCCATGTCCAGTCAAGATGTACTGTAGTGGTGTGCCTATCAGCTTGCTTAGTATATATACCTGATCAGGATCACCATTCCATGTCCAGTCAAGATGTACTGTAGTGGTGTGCCTATCAGCTTGCTTAGTATATTTACCTGATCAGGATCACCATTCCATGTCCAGTCAAGATGTACTGTAGTGGTGTGCCTATCAGCTTGCTTAGTATATATACCTGATCAGGATCACCATTCCATGTCCAGTCAAGATGTACTGTAGTGGTGTGCCTATCAGCTTGCTTAGTATATATACCTGATCAGGATCACCATTCCATGTCCAGTCAAGATGTACTGTAGTGGTGTGCCTATCAGCTTGCTTAGTATATTTACCTGATCAGGATCACCATTCCATGTCCAGTCAAGATGTACTGTAGTGGTGTGCCTATCAGCTTGCTTAGTATATATACCTGATCAGGATCACCATTCCATGTCCAGTCAAGATGTACTGTAGTGGTGTGCCTATCAGCTTGCTTAGTATATATACCTGATCAGGATCACCATTCCATGTCCAGTCAAGATGTACTGTAGTGGTGTGCCTATCAGCTTGCTTAGTATATATACCTGATCAGGATCACCATTCCATGTCCAGTCAAGATGTACTGTAGTGGTGTGCCTATCAGCTTGCTTAGTATATTTACCTGATCAGGATCACCATTCCATGTCCAGTCAAGATGTACTGTAGTGGTGTGCCTATCAGCTTGCTTAGTATATTTACCTGATCAGGATCACCATTCCATGTCCAGTCAAGATGTACTGTAGTGGTGTGCCTATCAGCTTGCTTAGTATATTTACCTGATCAGGATCACCATTCCATGTCCAGTCAAGATGTACTGTAGTGGTGTGCCTATCAGCTTGCTTAGTATATATACCTGATCAGGATCACCATTCCATGTCCAGTCAAGATGTACTGTAGTGGTGTGCCTATCAGCTTGCTTAGTATATATACCTGATCAGGATCACCATTCCATGTCCAGTCAAGATGTACTGTAGTGGTGTGCCTATCAGCTTGCTTAGTATATTTACCTGATTCCATGTCCAGTCAAGATGTACTGTAGTGGTGTGCCTATCAGCTTGCTTAGTATATATACCTGATCAGGATCACCATTCCATGTCCAGTCAAGATGTACTGTAGTGGTGTGCCTATCAGCTTGCTTAGTATATATACCTGATCAGGATCACCATTCCATGTCCAGTCAAGATGTACTGTAGTGGTGTGCCTGTCAGCTTGCTTAGTATATATACCTGATCAGGATCACCATTCCATGTCCAGTCAAGATGTACTGTAGTGGTGTGCCTATCAGCTTGCTTAGTATATTTACCTGATCAGGATCACCATTCCATGTCCAGTCAAGATGTACTGTAGTGGTGTGCCTATCAGCTTGCTTAGTATATTTACCTGATCAGGATCACCATTCCATGTCCAGTCAAGATGTACTGTAGTGGTGTGCCTGTCAGCTTGCTTAGTATATATACCTGATTCCATGTCCAGTCAAGATGTACTGTAGTGGTGTGCCTATCAGCTTGCTTAGTATATTTACCTGATCAGGATCACCATTCCATGTCCAGTCAAGATGTACTGTAGTGGTGTGCCTATCAGCTTGCTTAGTATATATACCTGATCAGGATCACCATTCCATGTCCAGTCAAGATGTACTGTAGTGGTGTGCCTATCAGCTTGCTTAGTATATATACCTGATCAGGATCACCATTCCATGTCCAGTCAAGATGTACTGTAGTGGTGTGCCTATCAGCTTGCTTAGTATATATACCTGATTCCATGTCCAGTCAAGATGTACTGTAGTGGTGTGCCTGTCAGCTTGCTTAGTATATATACCTGATTCCATGTCCAGTCAAGATGTACTGTAGTGGTGTGCCTATCAGCTTGCTTAGTATATATACCTGATCAGGATCACCATTCCATGTCCAGTCAAGATGTACTGTAGTGGTGTGCCTATCAGCTTGCTTAGTATATATACCTGATCAGGATCACCATTCCATGTCCAGTCAAGATGTACTGTAGTGGTGTGCCTATCAGCTTGCTTAGTATATATACCTGATCAGGATCACCATTCCATGTCCAGTCAAGATGTACTGTAGTGGTGTGCCTGTCAGCTTGCTTAGTATATATACCTGATTCCATGTCCAGTCAAGATGTACTGTAGTGGTGTGCCTATCAGCTTGCTTAGTATATTTACCTGATCAGGATCACCATTCCATGTCCAGTCAAGATGTACTGTAGTGGTGTGCCTGTCAGCTTGCTTAGTATATATACCTGATTCCATGTCCAGTCAAGATGTACTGTAGTGGTGTGCCTATCAGCTTGCTTAGTATATTTACCTGATCAGGATCACCATTCCATGTCCAGTCAAGATGTACTGTAGTGGTGTGCCTATCAGCTTGCTTAGTATATATACCTGATCAGGATCACCATTCCATGTCCAGTCAAGATGTACTGTAGTGGTGTGCCTATCAGCTTGCTTAGTATATATACCTGATCAGGATCACCATTCCATGTCCAGTCAAGATGTACTGTAGTGGTGTGCCTATCAGCTTGCTTAGTATATATACCTGATCAGGATCACCATTCCATGTCCAGTCAAGATGTACTGTAGTGGTGTGCCTGTCAGCTTGCTTAGTATATTTACCTGATTCCATGTCCAGTCAAGATGTACTGTAGTGGTGTGCCTGTCAGCTTGCTTAGTATATTTACCTCACCATTCCATGTCCAGTCAAGATGTACTGTAGTGGTGTGCCTGTCAGCTTGCTTAGTATATATACCTGATCAGGATCACCATTCCATGTCCAGTCAAGATGTACTGTAGTGGTGTGCCTATCAGCTTGCTTAGTATATTTACCTGATCAGGATCACCATTCCATGTCCAGTCAAGATGTACTGTAGTGGTGTGCCTATCAGCTTGCTTAGTATATATACCTGATCAGGATCACCATTCCATGTCCAGTCAAGATGTACTGTAGTGGTGTGCCTATCAGCTTGCTTAGTATATATACCTGATCAGGATCACCATTCCATGTCCAGTCAAGATGTACTGTAGTGGTGTGCCTATCAGCTTGCTTAGTATATATACCTGATCAGGATCACCATTCCATGTCCAGTCAAGATGTACTGTAGTGGTGTGCCTATCAGCTTGCTTAGTATATATACCTGATTCCATGTCCAGTCAAGATGTACTGTAGTGGTGTGCCTATCAGCTTGCTTAGTATATATACCTGATCAGGATCACCATTCCATGTCCAGTCAAGATGTACTGTAGTGGTGTGCCTATCAACTTGCTTAGTATATTTACCTGATTTATAGCGACAGCCACTAAAATTAACAACAATGACTACAACAAGTACAAGAAAGTTTTGTTCAAGTGAGCGGGTTGCCTCCATCCATTCTAGACCTCCAGATCCACAGCCTGGGCCCTGCAGCAGCCTGCAAGAGAAGCCATCTGGTGTTAGCACCAGTACCCTACTGCACATCACACCAATACACAGCCAGGCTGTCAGTTTCCCTCTGCTACTTTACAATCAGTGGTAACAGCTAGCTGCATAAGTTGAACCTGACCTTTGCCCTCTGTATTTGTGTCAGCGTAGGCAGAGTCAGCAAGTACAAGGCCAATGAGGGCGGGGCAGTGATGGGTGTGGTCTTCTCCCAACACAGCCGCTAGCTGCTCTACGGGAAAGCCCTCCTCTGGTGCTTCCCCTTCTCCCTCATAGAGGGACTGGATGAGTCGGTAGGCCTGCAGTAGTGTCCCTAGCCCCAGGCTGGACTCCAGCTTGACACGGGTCTCTTCCAAGTTGCTGAACACTGAGGGTGTGTGGCTTGGGGAGGAGTCATGTGGGGAGTGGGTGGGGTCTCCCTCTTCATCTAGGGAAGAGATGGCCGTCCTCAACACCAGTACTACAGGAAGTGTATGGTGCACTCACCTGAGTACTGCCACTCCTCAAGGAGAGGTGGGGGCGTGGATGGGGTTTCTGGTCGAGCAGCATGGAATGGGGACTGGGTTTGGATTGGAGATTCTATACAAAAAGCAGAGTGGCTCACGATATTTTAGTTGAGTGCAACCAACAAATTTGACTCACTGGCTTCCTCAACAAATGTCTGGAGAGTCTGCACCAGTTGCTGGAGATCATCGTCACTCTCACCAGACCACTCCCCTTCTTCATCATCATCATCATCAGAGGGTTCCCTGTCTTCCTTTTCAACAGGAATGTCCTCTTCTCTCTGTCCAGCAAGGCCGCCCTCAACACTGCCCTCTGTAGCAGGTCCCTCTTCCTCACGGGCTTCTCCTTCGTCATTTTCCTGAGCCTCCTCTTCATTAGCAGAGAGCTGGATCTCATTACCTTCCCAATTACTAAGGGGTTCCCCTTCAGTACTGACATCATTCAGTGGCCTGAGTATGCATTGCCATATATTACATATGACATCATATGGTCATCCTGTTAATTATTTCTCCTGAGAGTGAGCTCACCCAGGCATGGGCTCCGCAGTGAGGTCAAACAGTCCCCTCAGGTCAGGGAGGGAAGTAGTCCGCAGGAGGTGGGCACTGGTGTCAAATGCTCCAAAACGTAGCGAGGTTGAGAGGTCAGATGGGGCAGGGTGGCCAGCAGGGGGCGTGTAAAACCTAGATAAAGATGTCAACCTCAAAACTGGCAGCAGTGGCAAGAGGATTGCAATCTCATAACCTAGTTAAGTAATAAAGTTACTCACGAATCTTCCTTCCCATGATCGTCAGTAGTGGGTGGGGCTTGCTCTCTGCTGGCTACACCCACTGCAGGAGTACTGTGGGACTACAGAGGACAGTGTCAGTTAAAGATTACTCCATTACAGGTCTGGTCTCCCCTCCAGCCACCCTCTACCTCACCTGAGGCAGCAGATGGCCTCCTTCTGGAGTGGAAAAGGTTTCCTGTGGCTCTTCCTTGGCTGGGGACGTCTTAGCTGAAGTTGCCTCCTTGCTCATGGGTTCCTGTAGCCCCTCTCTGGTTGGGGTCACCACCTGTGGGCCCTCCATGGCTGGGAAGACCTGGGACTCCTTGACTGGGGTCACCACAGGGTCCTTGACTGGGGTCACTGCCGGCTCCTTGACTGGGGTCACTGCCGGCTCCTTGACCGGGGTCACTGCTGGCTCCTTGACTGGGGTCACAGCTGGCTCCTTGACTGGGGTCACTGCTGGCTCCTTGACTGTGGTCACTGCCGGCTCCTTGACTGGGGTCACTGCCAGCTCCTCGACTGGGGTCACTGCCGGCTCCTTGACCGGGGTCACTGCTGGCTCCTTGACTGTGGTCACTGCTGGCTCCTTGACTGGGGTCACTGCTGGCTCTTTGACGGGGGTCACTGCTGGCTCCTTGACTGGGGTCACTGCTGGCTCTTTGACTGGGGTCACTGCTGGTTCCTTGACTGTGGTCACTGCCGGCTCCTCGACTGGGGTCACTGCCGGCTCCTTGACTGGGGTCACTGCTAGCTCCTCGACTGGGGTCACTGCCAGCTCCTTGAGTGGGGTCTCCTTCCCTATTGTTACCTGCTGGTCCCTACTGGAATGGGATAACGTAGCGACTGGGCTGTCTTCTGGCTTGGCAATCCCATCCTTTGACGTTAACAACACTGCCTCCTCGATGTCTTCCACCTCCATGTCTCCCTCGTTCCCAACACCTTCCATCCTTTCCCTGTCACCACCCTGCTCCCCAGGCTGGGCAACGCCCCTCTCTCCCCACACCTGCCTCACACCGAGAACTCCAGGAGAGGGATCCTCAGCTCCACCCTCCCCCACCAGCTCCTCAACCTGGACTCCCTCCTGGCCCACAACCACCACCCAGGACTCAGAGCTCTCCACCCGAGCAACCTCCATCTCCTTCTTGCCCACCTGACTGCTGGCACCACTTTGCTCAGGCTCCTTCTTGGCTAATGTAGAAGTGGCACTGTGTTTGGGTGCGGGCGGTTCAAGCGGCTTCCTGTCCTCCTGGGGGGTGTCTAGCCCCTGAGGCCACCCCTCCCATGCACCCCTCACGGGCTTTGGAGCAGAAACATCGTCTGTGATCGATCCAGCGTGATCTGCGGCACTGACATCCTCTCCAGGCCTGCTGAAGATCACTTTGGTTCCCTGATTGTCTCCAGATATGGCATAAGTGGCTGTCTGTAGCTGTTTTTCCTGAAGTAGGGCCACCACAGGTCCCCCCTCCTCCCTCCATTGCTTCCGGACACTCTCTGCTACTGCAGCAGGTGCCTTCTGCTCAAACACAACATTCGATGTGGTTTCTGGTATGAGATCCAGACAGAACAGAATGGGATGAGGTCCAGACAAGAGAATAGAACAGAGGTCAAGACAAGAAAACAGAACGGTATGGGACAGGAAAATTAACGCTTTAAAGTACAGTCAATTTACCTTCCCTGACCATCCCCGTGGCACCTTGCTCTTGGGCCAGTGCAGGTAACTGCCCCACCTCCCCCCACTGCTTGCGAGGCCCCGCCCCATCAGCCCGCTGCTGCCTTTTCTCCTCCACCATTCTGCGGACATGCTCCGCCTGCTGGTCAGCCTGTGCCTGGGGGAACGGAAGGTGAGAAGAGCGGAGGTATGCCAAACCAGAGACTCTAAAGGGGATAGTTATCAGTACGGGACATTATGCAAGAGCCAACTGAGAAGCCCCCTCTTCATTAGCACAGGAGATGTTTTTTCAGCAGACTATAAAGACTACCGATGCCATGTTGGATTTCTGCAACTCTGTTTGCAAGGCTTCATCCACCCCAGCCCCTCCCAACATTCACCTTTAGGGCAGCAATCTTCCTGCGTCGAGACTCCGGGTCAAGCTCCACCCTCTTTGCTGCTGACTCAGCAGCTAGTGGTGCATGGCTGACCGGCTCTGAGGGATTATTCTGGAGGGGGACAAAGGTCAGCTTGTAGCGTCCCTCTGACTTACACAAGGGGGAGGGCTCTCGACACTGACCTCACGGCCGTAGGCAGCCATTCTTTGCTGAATGCGTTTCCTCTCCAGATAGTTTTGTCGACGGATGGCTTGTAGCTTTGCCAGGTATTCCTGCTCACCTGCGTTCCTCCTCTGTCCTGGAACCACTCCCACTGGACTGCCACGCCCTCCTATCGGGAAGGGTAACCATTACTGAATTAATATCTACATATCCTCAAAACAATTCCAACCAGCTAGCGTCTAGCCCTCATGGGTGAAACTACATGAGTGAATGCCAATGGACTCACCAGCATGACTGGGTGGGGTTGGGTGGGCGTGGCCCCACTGAGAACGGATCCTGGCCTTGTTAGCGGCAGCCTCCTTCATGCGATGCCGGTACTCAGCCAGGACACGAGCCTTCTCTGCTGCAGCCCGTGCCTGCGCCCTGGGGTGGAAGAACAGAGGCAATACAGAAGAGAGATGTGGACTGGGATGGGGTTCTGTCAAAGTTTCTGGTATGGGGTTCATTGCTGGCTTACCTGTCCTGCTCTGCTTGCTGCTGCACATCTGTAGCAGCAGGCTGTGTGTGTGTGGGGGGGGGGCAGGTGTGGAGGAATCCATGTCAGTGAAGAGAGAGCACGACACTGTTGAGTAAGCTGTGGCTGCTCACCAGTGGCTGCCCTCTGTCTGGAGGGGTGTCCCCTCCAGAGCTGTCCTCTCTTCCTTCACCAGTCAGTGTGTTCTGCCATCCCTGCACTGCAGCTTGTTTGGCTGCTTGAAGCCTAGCAGCCTGTGTGTAGAGGGAGAGGATAAACACTTTAACCCTCAACTGGGTTGGACAGCTTGCTTTGGCCAACACTGAGCTAGTCTCACCTGCTGCTTCCTGGCAAACTGCTGGTGCTGTAGCTGAGCCTGCACATCATGCTGGGGAGGGAGGGGGGCAAAGCTATGACACTGGTCTAGTCAGCTCAAACCCCTAGCCCACCTGTTGGCGGAGCTGTTCCTGCTGCTGCCTGGACCTCTGTTCCACCTCTCTCTTCTTTGCGGCCAGTGCTGCAGGGACCTGGAGCAAAAGCAAGGAACTCATCCCTGCTGTCAAAAGTACCTGCAATGCACTGGTCCAACTCACAGGGTTCCTCACAGCACCAGGGGAGTTGGAGGGCCTCCACTTCGGACGTACTACAACATTCTTCCTCCTGTAGTGCACAACAAGCAAGCACTGACACCAAGCTCCTCCCCTCACAAGGACCTCCATCCCCACTCCAATCCTAAGGACCTCCCTTCACACTCCAATCCCAAGGACCTCCCTCCCCACTCCCCTAGGACCTTCTTCCCCCCCTCCCATTCCCTTACGCACCTCTCATCCGATACCCTCCTCTGCCCTCCTCCCCCATACACTGAGGCAGGGTCGTACCGCTGGGGTGGATTAGCAGCTGCAAAAGAGCAGGGATATCTGAAGGTATTGTCCTAGTCAGAGCTCACACGTGGCTTGTGCTAACCAGGTTTGGCGGGAGGTGGCTGTGGTTTTGGTGGCAAGGCCCTACCAGCAACTGCTAGAGGGCGTGGCCTAGCCACACCCCCGTGGGCCAGCTGGCGATGCAGAATAGTGTGGCTAAACTCTTCTGCTTGGACCTGCAATGGGTACAGCAGACAAGCAGACAGACAGGCTAGCTAGGGTGAGCACCGCCTGCTATTACACCTGACTGAAGAGACTCCTCCCCTGCTTACCGTCTCTGACAGTAGCCCCTGGATCCTGGTCTGGATGAAGGGCAGCCTAAGGATGGCATTGACAGAGGGCCTGTCGCGGGGGTTCTGGCGCAGGCAGGAATCCACCAGACTCCGCATCTCTCGGCTGTATCGGGAGGGCACTGCAGGATAGGAGCCCCTGCAGGAAGACAGAGAGTACCTGTAATTACCTCACTGGAATGTAATGGTAGCAACCCCTATTACTGCCAAACCCACTGTAACCAATGGCAACCAATAAAGCCTGGGAGGCCTGCCTGGGCAGTACTGTATTGGCAAGGTTGCTGTTTGCAGTTTGCATTAGCAGTTTCTTCATATCTCTCCTGCATACTACATTACACACTCACCTCACGATCTTTAGCACCAAGTTCTTCATATTGCCAGCCTCAAACTGCAGGAGTGAGAGAGAGCAGTACCTTATAGCAAACACAATAGCCCCCTGGGGAGCTGGGGGTCAGCAGCACTCACAGCATGCTTGAGAGTGGCCAGCTCATAGAGAACACAGCCCAGGGCCCAGATATCACTGAAAGGAGAGAGGGGTGACTCAAGTGGTTACTTAGTGGTATGCATCCCACAGCAGCATGTGGCATGTGGTATATGGTATGTGGCAGAGACAGCAACGAGAGACCTCTTGTTGTTGTAGGGTCTGCTCTCACAGATCTCGGGAGACAGGTAGTAGGGGGTACCAATGCAGGTCCTGGCCAGCTCTACTGTGCTACAACCACAGCAGGAGAGAGAGAGCCACAGCAGGAGAGAGAGAGAGAGAGCAGTCAGCAAGCCGTCTGACTCCCTGCAGATAGCTGTGGATCTACCTCTTCAAAACTCTAGCAATGCCAAAGTCGCCAAGTTTGACCACACCGGACTTGGTCAGGAAGATATTCTGTGGGGGAACATCCAGTTCAACCACACCCACATCTCCATGTACAGACCAAGGGGGTGATTGGTGCTGTGCACTCCACCTACCTGAGATTTGATGTCACGATGCAGAATCTTGCGGTCATGGACGTGCTTCAAAGCCAAGCACAGCTGGACAAACCAGTTCAGGATCTGGAGGTCCAGTAAGCATACAAGGTATCATGTAGCTGCCTGAGGGTGTTGGGCACTGCTGACAGCTCACCTGGTCCTCCGGGAGGAGCTTGCTTCGCTGGCCATTGATCTTCTGGTAGAGGTCCCCTGGGGAAGCGGTGGGTATGATATTCACTGGCCAGCTCCCCCCACCCCAGAATATAGCAGAACCTTACCCCCATCACAGTAGTCCATTACTATGTATAGCCTGCCTCCATCTGGAAAGAAAAGTATTAACAGCTGATAGTACTTACACTCTTCAGACTGGTAGCTAACTATACCTTCAAATGACTCCTGGTAGGCCACAATGTTGGGGTGCTTCATTTGGGATAGTACCCTCACCTGGGACGACGCAGTAGGAAGATATAGGGGGCAGTATGACGGAAGCAATGACGGGGACCACCTACCTCTTTGCGGGACTCTTCCCTCTCCTTGCGACCCATCTACAAGTGTCGAGGGTGTATTACATCACTGCAAAGCAGGGGGCGGGGCTGAGGAAGGATGCTCACCTTGGAGATGCCTATCTCCTTGATGACGTAATACTTTCCATCCTGCTTGTGTTTGACAAGCAGAGCTTTCCCAAAAGAGCCTTCTCCAATCTTCTTTACCCGAGTGTACTTATCCATGGCAATGCAGCTGCATAAGTTGGGAACCCACAGTAATGCAGATAGTAATAATACACAGCATCCAAATGGAGACAGATTATGTAAGAATTTTCTACTCATTTAGAGTTTGGGATGATATCACCGCACAGAGAATGGTCCTTCATAATTTATTTACACGTTACGATCAATGCACCATAATGAATCTGAAAATACCGGTATAATGACAGGTGACTTACGCTTATAATTGAAAGCTGCATGAAGAATAGCCTGTTGCAAGATATGGAGCTCAATTTAGTGCTCACTGCTGCATATACTACTTGTACTGTCAAGCAGCACGCTTTCTGAGTGAGTCGCCGCGCGGTCTTTCTACGTTCGAACGTATCCCAAATAATGCACGCCAACAAATCTTCTAAATAGAGCACACCAAAAGATGTCCGAATACTCAACAGTACGGACAGGCAAGTTGAAGCTGAAGGGAGCTGCAGGCGCAAGCTACAAGAAGAAGAAGAAAGGGAAGAGAAAACATGGCCACCAGGAGGACGGTCCTGAGACAGAACCTGGCCTAATCAAGCATAGTACGACATATCATCATATAGCTATAGCTATAGTAATTATGGCTGTACGTGCTATAACTGTATAATTTATAGTATGCGTATACACATGATAGCAAACTGCATATACACCTCAGTTACTGATAGAATCAGCTTTTGTCAATGCCCAGTGGCTATAGCAGTTCTCATGCACAACTAAACTCGTTCTTCCCACCCGCCTTTCTCCTGTAGGGCGGTGGAGGAGGGTGAAGTGTCTGGAGGACATTGGAGACAGGGCACTGGTGGAGACATGTACAGGTGGCTACATCCTAGCCCAGGACACCGGCTACTTTACTGTGGGGGAGCCAACAAAGGATGGTAAGGCATGTGTGTGTATTCCTGTGCAAACACCACGCATATAAGTACATCACTAATTTTGAAGCTAGATGAGACTATTCTGAGCTTCACTTCAGCAGACACTGGCCCCAGTACACACGTTTATAATCCACTGCATCATATCCTTGTCTCCCTGCCAGAGGAGTCTCCCGACCCGGCTGAGGTGTTCACAGTGGTGCGGGTTGCCGAGACCAAGGTGGCTCTCAAGTCTGGCTATGGTCGCTATTTGGGTGTCAACACTGCAGGGGAGCTGACCGGGACGGCAGAGGCTGTAGGATCCAGAGAGACCTGGGAGCCCGTGTTTGAGGAGGTCAGACATTAGGGGTATTGCTTGGCTGCTTTCCTTGCATGACAGGGGACAAAAAATAAGCCTAGGTATGAGATTCTTTTTTGCTTTAGCCTGGGCTCTCTGCTTTAGCCTGGGCATGAAACTGTCTCATCTTTAGCCTGGGTATGAGACTGTCTCTTCTCTAGCCTCTACTGTAAGTTGCTCAGTGCTTGTGATTCCAAATTCTCACAGAGCAAGTTGGCACTGTGTGCCTGCAACCATCGTTTCTTGACTGTGACTGAGGAGGGCAAGCTATTGGCCGTCAGTGAGAAGGCCAGAGACAGGGAAATGATCACAGTAAGTGGCAAAACAGCCTCTACTATGGAGAGAATAAAATTTGTGAATGGGGTGATATAATGTAGGCAGTGTGGTCCTGGTGCTGAGACTACGTACGAGGCTTCTCTTGTTAGTGCCCACCTGTTGTCTGCCGTAGATGCGATGTGATTCTTCCCTGCACAAGAAGAGTCGGACAGAAGACGAAGAGCTGTCCTCCCACGACATGAAGGGCCTGGAGTACAACTATGTGTGAGTTGCTCTCACAGTCCCACCCCAGCACTAGCTAGGCTGAAATAAGTTTCCTCCGATGTAGCAAGAAGTTCCAGAGCTTCGCAGACCACCAACTGCGTGTGTGTTCTGAGAGTCATGACGGCCTCTCCCGAGCCAAGGAGCAGGGCAAGCTACATGAAGCCCTACTGGACCGCAGAGAGAAGATGAAGGCAGACAGATACTGCAAATGACATACTATTTTCTGGCCTGTACTGTATGCACTGCACACGTGTTCCCTGCCCATATGCGATTGCCTTTCATACCTGAGGCTGCATTCTATACCAGCATGGGCATTGTGTTGTTTTTTCTCTCCAAGTTTCTTTTTTTTTCTCTCCAAGTTAAGTTGTTTCTCTTTATAGAAACGCCACAATTAGTCGGGTGGTCACTCCACTGTAGGCACAGCTAAGACTGGGGTCAAAAAGTGGTCAACAGGTCAAGGGGTATTTTTGCCATTGGTCAAACAGTCAAGGACAATTTTTACCAGCCCTCCCATTATTATAACGGTATTTATATAAACGCACAGGGCTAGGGTTGGATTGGGTTCCCGAGACATCAGAATGTAAATAATGCAGGCTACGGTTTCTGGCCCAGACTGGCTGGCAATTTTCTGGCGGGCTTACATCCACTTTTCATTGGTCAGAACTGCAGATTTGAACAGCGTTTCGCGCGCGAATTTCGCGCTTACAAAGCCATGGACGAGCTGCATTTTACTTCAGTACTGAGTTTCTTGGCTGTGCGGAATGTGAGTATTTGCTGATGCAGTTTCGAATTGTAACTTTGCATTGGCGTGGCAACGAAGCTAGCATAGGTTAGAGCATGTATTCCGCTTGGTCTGCAGAACTAGCCTCGCCGACTGCGTGGCCTAGGAACGTAGTCTCTCGGGCCAGCCTCACTCGCACACAAGTAGTGCGAGGCGAGTGAGTGCTGGCCCGCGAGACTATCGGGAACGAGGAGGCTGTGCTAGAGCTGTAGCTAATAATGCTGTGTCTCGTGTTACCAGTTTTTATTTATGTGCCTGCTTCTCTCACCCCCGTCCAGTCATTGCAAGACTGCAAGAATTCCCACCGGTCGCCGCGCGCCCTACCGCCGGAGCACAGCTTATCCCAGCCGCAAAGCACAGCTCATCCCACATCCCAGCCACAACCACAGCTACCATCCTACTAAGCACAGGTCAACACAACAGGAAATGTGAGAGAATGTGCATGCATGTGTGTATCAAAGATTAAGTACAGGTACTATGCAGGGAGATGGTCATACGTGGCACGTGAGCAAACGAAAAACTGCACTGGTACATGGTATGGTCAGACGTCAGCGAACGCAACGCGGTTAACGGTGTTAAAAATGCACGTGCTGGGTATACTACATGCAGGTGCATGATATGACATAATGTACACTATTGTGCACTATTGTGCATGATGTGGACATGTTTGACATTGTGCATGAGCGATGCGCAAAATTTAATATGGCTAGAATGGGTATACTATACTATACTATATTATACTATACTATACCATAGATGATAGAGTAACACAATCTATGACTATACTAACAGCTAGTATTACTGGAAACTATGCTGTTTATAAAACAAAAAAAATGGACAGTTAGTTGTGCAGGGACATGGTATAATGATATTGTGTTATTATAATAAATGTTTGACATTGTGCATGAGTGATCCGCACATTAGAAGGTGACGCGCGGGACGTGGCTGACCAGTACCAGTATGCGGTAAGATGAGTACTCATCAAATTGGGTGGTATTATTATTATTAGTATTATTATTATGTATAATGGTATTAAAATTGCAGTAGTAATATACAGTGTACATGTATATAATATGATCTTGGTGAGTGGTCATGAACTGCTATATATGGTGTATGTTTTTAGTTGTGTTTCTATTGTCTATGCACGTGTTTGTGTGTACATGTTCGTGCAAGCCTCAACACTCACTAGCTGAGCATAACACACATTGCATGTACAAGCCTTGATTAAGAGCCTCAGTCAGTCAGAGACTGCTCCTGCCAGGATACCTCAACCTATAGCTAATGGTGAGTTGTTGAAAATGTATTTGTTGGATCTCTCTTCTAGGTATTGTAACAAGGTGGCTTTGCTTTGGTCTCAGAATCAAACTTACTGCCTTATTTACTGCGACAATCAAAGCTTGGTATAGCTGAGCCTTAGGTTTGATTTGAGCCCGGTAGCTACTACTGCGACAATCCTTAAAGCTTGGTGTTAGCTGAACCTTACATTTGATTCAAGCCTGCGATATTTTGGTACGGTCAAACAATCAACAGCCTTTTTGCAGTGTGGTCAAGCGGTCAAGCAGCAAAAATGACGGTCAAAATGCCTTGACCCCGGTCTTAGCTGTGACTACAGTGCATACATATGGGAGTGCCCACAAATTAATTTTAGCATGTGCTGGTAATATAATGTGATGAGATAATTAATTTAATGGTCTAGCTATTGACATTGCAGTCATAATGCTTACCATACATTATTTGAACCTATGTTGAACTGCAGGCTAAAACAGGGAGTCACATGCGCACAAGAATTATGGATGATCAGTCATGAGTCATGACTGATCATCCATAATAATTCTTATAACCATCTACATAATACACACCATTAATTCCTGTTTACTAGTGCATAAGTCGACTATATAATATATAATTATATATAGCAAGTTTTCTTCTAGTGCATCAATTATATTAAGACCCTCATTTACATTTTTATACAGCACCATAAAAGTCTACAATTTGTGTTCTGCTTCAGTAAAACATTAGCACTGCACAAGGTAGTACGCAAGACTGCTGTGGAGATAAAATTCATGTGAGCTACAAAAAGGAGCATTAAAAATCAGAATAGATTGAAATCATTGGCAGTGTACCATCTGGTGCTAACATGACGACTCTCCTACAGTATCAAGTACTGGGGATTTGAGGGGTGAGTCCAGATCATGTGATTGGTCATGGTCATGTGAGTGGTCGGCCTGCTCCAAGAGGGAGTGGAGGCTGACATTCTGAGCCATGAGTTTGCTATGGACTTCCAAGAGGTTGTGCTGCGTATGAGTCAGGCAGACCATTCCTACGGGAATGAGAGACAATGGGACCTATTACCGTAACTACTCAACACAGCTGAGAGATGTGTGTTGTGTGCCTATTATACGGAATGTA
Source organism: Phakellia ventilabrum (assembly GCA_963921505.1). NCBI lineage: Eukaryota > Metazoa > Porifera > Demospongiae > Axinellida > Axinellidae > Phakellia > Phakellia ventilabrum. The sequence goes on from OY997385.1 coordinate 128,708, forward strand.
CAGGCAGTCCTAAGATATAGTTTTATAGCAAAATACATCCTGTTCCATGTGTGGGTAAGTGATCAATTTTAAACGGTAGCTACTTCATATTGCTGCAGCTACATAGCGTTACAGAGTAACTATTACCTAAACTTCAATGCTCTGATTTTATTTAGAAAGTTCAACAAAGTTAACTTGCATGTTGTTGCATAGCCAATTCAAGTTTCGAAAGTTTGACCTTTTGGATAGCTAAACGGTGGACCCTACATGTGCATTCCTGTGATAACAATAACCAACAGTTGATGCCAACACGTTAAGCTCTAATATTCTCAAGCAGCCACAGGCCCATGCAACAAGACTCCTCCCAACTAGGACATCCTATTCATTGCTAGTGAGAGAGAATATTCAAGGTGGGGGGGGCTTTCTTGTAGTTTGTGGTTACTCCAGTCATTCTGTTCCTTTCCCAGAGTCTTCCATCCCAGGTTTGCTGCTCACGGTTCTAACAGTTTTTAACAGTGATAAAAATGCTACAGTGTAACATGTCATATAATAAGCTGTTGGTATACATTTGTCTCCCATACAGTATAGGCGAAATACCCTCTACAACCATAGATCTATGCTACCATCCTAGATGATAGCTCCACGCCTGCCTGGGTACTATAGGTACGACACAGCATAACACACCCTCTTGTCTGTCAGTGGCATATCTGGCATAGATGTAGAAGAGAGCGTCCATGTCATCGTCATCAGAGGAGCCAAAGGCCTCCTCACCTCGCCAGTGCTTCCTGCGGGGAAATAGCATTCAACATATCAAGTACTCTTTGAGAGGGCTTTAGGAGAACAGATTTGAAAAAAAAATCCGCCACCACACACAAGGTAGCAGCACCACTATAGCTGACTGCTCCCCTCACCTCATGATGTGCAATAGCTGCACAGCCCTGAGGCCCTGCTTCTGCCCCAGGGCATCCTCCAAAGTCCGTGTTGCGTCAGCTATGCTCATGGCCTCCACTTCCCTGTCCACTCCCTCGTCCAGTGCCAAAGGAGGGGAGGGGCCTCGGCTGTAGGCCAATACACTTTCTTCAATGTGATTCCGAGCTTCAGTAAGTTCACGACAAAAGTCAGCAGACTATAGAAAGAGGGTAAGGGTATGAGGTAAATGTATCACTACAACCTCCAATACAACATAAATAGGCATCAGTGTAAACACAACAGCAGTTCCAGCCTTTCTAGCAACTGAAATTGTTGCCCATACGTGTATATATCAGCACAGAAAATGGCAGTGAAAATACAACCGCCATGATGGACTAGCCCCACTAACCCCACTGTGCTCCAAGGTTGGTTGTAATATTCCCAGCAACTTGACGTAGTTGCCTAGGAGCACTAGTAGCTGAAAGTGAAACCGATGCACTGCTCGGCAAAGCTGCAGAGCCTATACATGAGTGTGTGTGTGTGTGTGATTATATGTGAGAGATTTAAAGAATGTGAGATGTATGCGTGTGTATGTGTGTGTAGGGTCTGTGGGTGTATGCTTGGTGCATGCTGGAAATAAAGAAGTTGAAAGTTCTTTGAAAACCACCATAGTTACCACAGCCTACCGCCTGGTCAGGTGACACTGGCTCCAGATTGGTAGGCTCCTGTTCAAGGGATGTGACCAGGGACTGCTGTCTCAGAGCTAGCTTGAAGTGGTTGAGGCACTGCAGGGGGCAATGGAACACATCAAACCACTCAGGTGAGGGCCAGTCTAGGCCATACCAGGGTTTACCTGAAGTACTGTCCTCCGCCGCTCCATGTAGGAGGTGAAGTTCCCATGGGTCTCAAGAACAAGGAAGACCTGCTGGTCAAGCAGGTTGGAGTGGGCCAGCTGAGGAGGGGGAGGGGCATGTGAGAGGAGAGACCTTGGGAGAAGTAGACCAAAAGCACTATTTAATGCCCACCTACCATCTCAGAGTCTAGATACACCCGTGGTAGTTCAAACTGACTGAGCAGTAGCTCCACAGTGACCAGGAAGTGAGCGGCAATGGCACGGTGGTTCTCCCCAAGGTAGTTGCAGGCCTCTCGGGTGAGGCTGGAGAACTGCTGTCGGATCACAGAGAACAGCCGGTGCAGGATGAAGTAGGTGTGCACAGCTGTCCGTGGGCTCTTGCGACGACCCAGGAGGGTCACATGGTCCCGCCACGCGTCATCAATCTAGTGGAGAGATAAACAAATGGAGTCCCAACTAAGAGCACAGTGCACTCACTAAACTGAAGGCTTACCTCATCATTTGCTATGTTGAGGAAGCGTGAGGCCTCAGGCATGTGTCCTGACCATGTTGGGTGCTTGGGGAGGGGTCTAGCAGGGAGGAATAACACAATGGCCGCTCTTAGCAGCATAGAGTAGAGTGTGTCACCTAATTAAGCTGTGAACCTGTTTTAACTCACATATTCATAGCTAGCTCCTGTCCTGGGAGTGAATCAGAGAGTTCAAAGGTCAGATGCTCTAGTGACAACGACCCTTGCTCATCCCCCAAATCAATGATGTCCTTGCCTTCGTCATGTGATTCTTGAGAAGTATCATGTGACGCTTCAGCTCCTGAGTCCGGCGGCTTCTCTTCCAAAGCTTGCTCCTCTGCTCTGTATGAACCCTCGACCTGAACTTGTGGCTCTGAGGTCTGATCGTGCGGTCCTTCTCCTAGCTCAAGTGACCCCTCTCGCTTGTCATCAGGCAGTTGTATGGACTGGTGAAATGGTTGGTCAGGTGACAGCTGAAGAAAAATGACAGTTGGAAATTCCATACTCTGCTTAGGTGTCCCCTCTGCCAGTGACTGATCCTCAGATGGCCTGTTTGTTAGCCACTCACTCATCCCCTCTCCTGGTTGTTCAGGTGGCAATCCCTCTGGCCTTTCTGGCGCTACTGCCTCAGCTTCCTTTAGTGGTGCCTCCTCCACTGACACCCCTGGCAGTTCATGCAATGTCTCTGCCTGCTGCCTGCCTGAGGCCTGTTGCTGCTCACGTGATACCTCTGGCTGCTCATGTGATACCTCTGGCTGCTCATGTGATACCTCTGACTGCTCATGTGATGTTTCTTGTGGCTCATGTGATGCTTCTAGCTTCTCATCTGATGCCTCTGGCCGCTCAGATGATGCTTCTGGCTGCTTGTGCAATGCTTCAGACTGCTCATGTGATGCCTCTGGTTTCTCAGGTGATACTTCTGTCTGCTCATGTGATGCCTGTTGTCCCTGCGATGCTATTGGCTGTTCACGTGCTATCTCTGTTTGCTTGTGTGATGCCTCTGGTTGTTCATATGACATTTCTGGCTGCTCAAATCGATGATGTCGTGGCTCATCTTGTCCCTGGGAGTCCACTGGCTCACCAGATAATACATCCAACTGCTCATGTGAGGATGCCTCTGGTTGATCATGTGATGCCGATAATTCCAGCTGTTCCTGTGCTTCCGCATATGATAGCTGTGGTTCTGGTAGCTCGTGTGATGGCTCATGTGATTGCATCACTGGTGGTTCATGAGGCTGCTCATGTGACACCGCCGGTTGTTCTTGAGGCGGTTTATGGGATGACTCCGGCTGTTCATGTGGTAGTGCTGTAGGATGCTTATGAGGCTGCTCATGTGATGCCTCTTGCTGCTCATGTGACGTCACTTGCTGTTCATGCGCTACTTCAGGCTGTTCATGTGATACTGGCTGCTCAGGTGATACCTCGGGCTGTTCATGTGGCAATACCTCTGGCAGCTGATAAGGTGGTCCTACCTGTTGTTCGCTGGGCATATCCAAATCTTGCTCATACGACTGCTCCAGGGAGCCTTCCAAGGAATCCTGGGTGATGCCCATGGACAATCCAGGAGAGCTTTCTGCCTCCGTTGGCTGGGAAAGGTCTAGGGTTTCAAGATCATGTGACATCTCCTCAGTCTCATGGGATCTCTCCGTATCATGTGACGTGTCCTGTGATCTCTCTTCAGTGCCATGTGACTTCTGACTGAGCTCAGGTGACTGGTTGTCTGGAGGTGACGTTCCATAAGCTGAATGCTGAGGTGTGGGAGAGGAGGCCCGGATAGGGCTGGTGGGCTCTGCAGGGGCAGGGGGACAGTGGTATGCATGACGACAGAGACCTCCAAGAGGTAAGCTAGCTACTGCTCCAACTGCTGCCATACACACAGTATATGAGGATATTTTCTGCCGTATACTCTACAAACGCAGCCTGCTAGTGCCCTCCAGGCATGCCAGAAGTCTCTCACCAACTGCCAGGGGGGCCGGCTTTGAGCTATAGCTCCTGATCAGAGACATCCTCTCGAAATCTTCTCCCACCATGGCCGGGGGCGGTCCAATGTCCTCCTCTCCTTCCTCCTCCTCTGTCTCCACGTCCAGGCTGCAGTGGCTACCAGTGAGGGGCGTGGCAGGAGAGCTAAAATTGGAATAGGAGTGACATCACAGGTCAATCCAAGAGTTAAATAGCTCCATTACGAGGATGTAGTGCACTACGGTACAACAGAATTTAGTGAGTATTTAGCTTGTTAAAATATAAAGTGCTAAAGTTATAATCACCAACGCTACAGAGAATAATGAATGGGTGGGGCCACGTCACATTAGTTGACCATCTGGATGCATACTGTAGATCAGTAGGTGCCATTCGACAACAGGTGGAATCACTAGTTTAACGGTCCTTCACGCCGCTCACGGGCTCCTGGTTGTAATATCAAACAAAACTGACTGATGTGCCACAGAAAATAGATGCTCAGTTGGTAAGGAATCTGCCTCTGTGCTGAGCAGCTATGCACTAAAATTTTGTCCGAGGCCTCCCGGTCAGAGGCCACATGCTAACGTTTCCTATTATACAGTATGTAAGGGATGGTGCTATGCACTACAGGTAACAGACAAGCTGCCTGTACTGCTTTACGCTACTGCATGAAGCCACAGCATGTTGCCATGCCAACCAACACGATCCCCACCTCTCCTCTTCCTCCTCCCCCTCTCCCTCCTCCTGGTAGACATCCAGGGCCTTGAAGGAGCCACTGAAGGGGCCGGGCGTCTCCGACTCACTGCTACTGTCATACATGTACTCAAAGTTGTCCAGAAAGTGGAACTCATTGCCCACAGCGGCAATGTATACCTGTGTGTGTGTGTGTGTGTGCAAGTAGATATCAATTAGTGTACTGTACACATCGCTGGCTTAGAGGCTGAGCAAAAGCCCCACCCACCTGGGACTCAGGCTGGGAGGACTCCAAGATCTGATCATCCTTCCCAGAGGGGATGCTGATGGCTTCGTCTGATGTGCTGGAATAGAGGGCCTTCTCTCCCATTAGAGCCTGTTCATCTGTGAACACCACCTGAGGCAGCAGGGCAGCCATAACTCAGTCTTCTATAACTATCCAGCTATCAATTCAGTGGGAGTGGCAGAGCACAGGTAGCCTACTGGGCTCCCCACAGCATGAGAGCACAGGTAGCCTACTGGGCTCCCCACAGCATGAGAGCACAGGTAGCCTACTGGGCAGAGCACAGGTAGCCTACTGGGCTCCCCACAGCATGAGAGCACAGGTAGCCTACTGGGCTCCCCACAGCATGAGAGCACAGGTAGCCTACTGGGCTCCCCACAGCATGAGAGCACAGGTAGCCTACTGGGCTCCCCACAGCATGAGAGCACAGGTAGCCTACTGGGCTCCCCACAGCATGAGAGCACAGGTAGCCTACTGGGCTCCCCACAGCATGAGAGCACAGGTAGCCTACTGGGCTCCCCACAGCATGAGAGCACAGGTAGCCTACTGGGCTCCCCACAGCATGAGAGTTTCAAATGGTCTTATGCTCTCAATCAAGGAGCCAATCCCTATGAAACCACCGTTGCTACAGCAACGTATCTGTCTACTAACCGAGGGACTGCTCATGAGGACAGGCACTGGGACAAATGCTTTGAGCACACTCAGCAGGCGCTCTCTCGCTCGTCGCTGGCACTGCTGTGGCTTCTTCCACGCAGAGGTTGTGACAGGCTCTTGGGCCATGCCGAGGTCAGGGGAACCAGGCTGTGTGTGTGTATGTGTGTAGAGAGGTCACTGAGTGAGACACTCAGTACTTCTGAGACTTCACGCTAATCCAGCTACCTGTAGATCCATGGAGAACTGCAGAGTTGGGCCAGGCAGGGTCTGGGTGAAGTGGCCCAGGTCGACCGACAGACCGCGGGTTGGTGGCTGCACCAGTGAGGCAGAGTTGGACACAGCCAGCTTCAGCAGATCAAGGGCCTCCTTCCACAAAGGGCCCTGCAGCAAGGGGAAAATATATCACCCAGTAGGTGAGTATGGTTGGGTTGGGGGGCTGGACTGAGGGTAGCAAGGGGCGGCTCCTTACCTTGATGTGCCGGGTGACAGCAGTCACGATGGTGTCCGCCAGCTGCTTCATCTCGTGAGACTTGGGGTCTTGCAATCTCATGTACTCATACAGCAACCGCAGGACAGGACGATGGTATAGGGCACAACCTTTCTCCAGCAACTGCAGGGGAGGGGCAGAGCTTTGAGTCCAGCCGTGGACGAGTAGGGCAACATGCTCCTTACAGTGAAGATCACTCTCTCTAGACAGACTTGTTCAGGTTAGCACAACAAGCGGATATACCGTAGCAGATTCTAATTACAGCCTACCTCTGCAAGCAATGTCAGTATCCTGACTGCGACAGAGGTGTATGCATCATTGAGGTACCGGCAGATGCCGGCCAGCCAGATGTCAGAGCCAGGGGTGAACTCACACGCAGTGTACATCTGCAGCATTCGGCTCATGTGCAGCAACTTGGTCTTACAGTCTTCACTGGGAAGCTCCACTCTATCACAAGCCTGCAGGGAAAATTACACTCCCAAATAAAGCCCACTCTTCCCTTACACTGTCAAGGTTAGAATAGGTGTGTGAAACAGATTTTTTGCTAAATTCGCGGTTCAGGGTCATGCACTATATAGTGTACATACGTAACACCATAATACATGAGTACTGCTTTGTGCAGTCAGGGATTGAATTGCGAATATAGTGAAATTTGTCTCACGTGAAAAAAGTGCGCCTACGGCAGCTCAGGGTGAACCCACCTGCTGTATGTTGTGCACAGCACTGACACAAAACTCTGTGGGCTGCTCAAAGTGGTACACCAGCACAGGCATGAGGGCCATGATGTTGAGGGGCAGCCCTGCATAGCACGTGGAGTCAAAGATGGGTGCAGTGGAGTAGAGGGTAATGCGGGAGAGCAGTTGGCGAGAGGGGTCAGAGGTGGACTCCAGCGTCAGCCCCTTTAGCAGCAGACCCTGCACTCCAGGAAACTGGGACCACTTCAGCTTCCCCAGCAGAGCCTCAAGGTGCTCAGTGGTGTCACTGGAGGCCAGGTCCAGCTGATCGAGGGTCTGTGGGGAGAGGAGGGAGGACACAGAACTCTGAGTGCCTGCCACTGAGGAATGGGCTGTACAAATCAGCTAGTCAAATATAAGTGAAAGAATAGACTAACAGTAGTCTCGTACCCAGGCCACACCCCCCTCTATTAACAGTAGTGGTGACTATTGGTACATAAAGAACAACTTCTACTCAGATTAGCAAAGCAACCGGGTGACAACCTGGGTTAGCCATTCTAACGCTGCTTTACAGAAAAAGCAGCAAGAAGCTTCCGCAGTGACTTCAATCAATGCCATTAACTGGTACATAATCTAAATGGAGCACATACACAGAACAGAAGACCAGCCCAACCTTTGAGAGGAGCCGTAGGGCCATGGAGTACTCCATTTCAAAGTCCGACTCCAGAAGACTCACTGCAGTCCAGAACAGCTTGGCCAGTAAGTCCGGTATCCCCAATTGTACCACATCCACTGAATGTTGTGATGTGGAACGGGATGAGGATGTCTCAATCATGGACTTGGGACGGCCCTTCCTGCTGACGCCCAGTGACTCCAGCCCCTCTTTTCTGCCTCCTGTAGTAGTGCTATTTCTTCGCCGGACGTCACTGTATGGCTGCTTAGACGGGGAACTCTGCAGCAGCGGAGCCTAAGGGACGGTAGCCGGAGATTGCACATACATATGTACTAGATTCTAAACAGTGCCCACCTACCTGAAGAGGCTCCACTATGTCTTCAGTCTCCAGCACTGCCTGAGGGTCTTTAGGAGCTGAGGTACTGCGTTCTCTGCCTTCTTTCGCAACACTGCTTCCAGCAGCTGTAACACCCCTAGCCCCAGGCGTGGAGATCTCTGTCACAGGAACCTTGCCATCCCGAGTCCTGGGTGTGGAGGTATCTTTCACAGGCACCTTGGCTCTTTGTGACTCAGGACTGGGGACATTGTTTGTACTGAGGCTGTCCTTAACGGCCACATCCACCTCAGTCTTAAGAACAGCACCCTGCTGGACCAGAACTGACATGTTCTGCATGTCAGCCTTTCCTGCACCCTCTCCACTGTAGCTGCGCCTCTTGAGACTCAGCTCTTCCGCATCCGTCTCGGCCTTGATCTGCTGGGTGGAGCGGGCGCGCAGCAGGGGGCCAGAGGGCAGGCTAGTGGCCAGGTTGGTGTACACTACATGGGGACTGCTGGCAGCAGAGCTGAGGTGAGGGTGGGATGGGGTCCGCTGCATTTCGCCTCCAATGAGAGGCATGGCGGGAGATCTCATTCTCCTCATGTGTTTTGGAGAGCCCTGGGGAGTGTGTGCACGAGAGCCATCGTAGCTTGACTGCTTCAAATGCACCACTTCATCGGCACTGGTCTGCTTGTTCATGTGGCGAGAGAAGTGAATCTCTGGGTCAAAGAGAGCCTGGAGGGACAGAGGGGGCTCAGAGCTCTTCCTACTTCTGGGGTCAGTCTCCTTTGCCTTCACTTCCTTGCCCAGCTTGAGCTCTTTTCCTAGCTTGAAGTCTTTGCCTGGCTTGGCTTCCTTGCCTGGTTTGGGCTCTGTGGTGGTCGTGGCTGAAAGAGAATCGTTTTCTTTAGCTCTAGGTTCTTTACTCTGCCTTGTTTCAGCAGATCCGGTAGTAGGAGTCAGAGGGGCAGTCTCTTCGACCGTTCTAGTTTTAGCTTCCCTGCTAGGCTTGGGCTCAGGCGCTGTTATAGCCATGGAGGGAGTGTCGAAATCGGTAGCAAGCTGGGAGTGGGAGTGGCCGTGATCAGGGGAGACTTTTAAACTGGATTGCAGGGTCCTCCCATGCTCAGGGGCCCGGCTGGTGTCCCGAACGGGCTGGGAGCCAAAGGAAGCTTCTCGTCTTCCCCTCTCTCCCTCCGAAGGGACGCTGGCTAGCACAAAGGGAGTCCTGGAGCTTCGGCCATCAGTTACATCCGTTCCAGTGACAGTGGCAGCCTTGTGGTGGGTGGGTGTGCGGTCCCTGTTGGCTTGAGGTGCAGCTGAGGCAGCCAGCTGTGAAGACATGCGTAGGGGAGACTTAGCAGAATTAGGCCTCATCATATCCACCTTGGAGGTCACACTGCGTCCCCGTGAGTGTCTGTGGCGCACAGCGGCCCCACTGCCAGCTGAAGGGGGTGGGGACAGGCTGGAGGGGGTGTCTGGGAGCTCACCTGGAAAGGAAAGAGTGTTGGAAGATAGTCACCTGATCTGAGTAAGGTGCAGAAGAGACGGTTCACAAAGCCCTGAACCCCACTCCGGTGAACGAACTTGGTAGAGGTGGCAGGTCAGAGACTTTCCTCTCGGTCTTCCTGGGGCTGTGGCTGGACCGCTGGGGCCCCACCTCCTGCAGGTGATCCACTGCTGACTCCAGTGTCAACACGATCTCCAGCACATAGCTCTGTAGGGTTGGGGGGGGGGGGGCATCTGCCAATTCAAGACAGGAATTCCAGACCCTAAGAAGTAATCAGGGCCTTGGCCCCACCCCCCGGACATAGCACTGAGTCCCGGCCCTCCCCTCCGACTCATGGGAATGGGGCCTGCCCACTGCGGCCTGCATTAATACCCTATCTATACAGTCTAGCTCTAGTACAGGCAGGAATGCAGCTTTTACGATTTAGTCTTTTACCAAGCGTTCCCCAACCTATTGGCTATTTTCTCGTCAGTTTAACTTAATTGGCGATTAACTTTTAAGATAGTTATTTAAGTAGATACCTGTAGTAATGTACTATTACTCTGTGTAGGTTCACACTTGATTAAAATAGCTCTAGAAACATATACAGGTATCTCCACTACCACCTCCCAATTCAAGACAGGAATTCCAGCCCCCATGAAGTAATCAGGGCCTTGGCCCCACCCCCCAGACATAGCTCTGAGTCCCGGCCCTCCCCTCCGACCCATGGGAAAGGGACCTGCCCACTGCGACACCTGCATTAATATCCTATCTAAGTTTGAATCTAATTAAAATAGCTCTAGTACAAGCAGGAATGCAGCTTTTACGATTTAGTCTTTTGTCAAGCGTTCCCCAACCTATTGGCTATTTTCTCGTCAGTTTAACTTAATTGGCGATTAACTTTTAAGATAGTTATTTAAGTAGATACCTGTAGTAATGTACTATTACTCTGTGTAGGTTCACACTTGATTAAAATAGCTCTAGAAACATATACAGGTATCTCCACTACCACCTCCCAATTCAAGACAGGAATTCCAGCCCCCATGAAGTAATCAGGGCCTTGGCCCCACCCCCCAGACATAGCTCTGAGTCCCGGCCCTCCCCTCCGACCCATGGGAAAGGGACCTGCCCACTGCGGCACCTGCATTAATACCCTATCTAAGTTTGAGTCTAATTAAAATAGCTCTAGTACAAGCAGGAATGCAGCTTTTACGATTTAGTCTTTTGCCAAGCGTTCCCCAACCTATTGGCTATTTTCTCATTAGTTTAACTTAATTGGCGGTTAACTTTAAGATAGTTATTTAAGCTGCTCTATTTAGATACGTGTAGTAATGTACTACTACTCTGTGTAGGTTCACACTTGATCTAGAAACATATACAGGTATCTCCACTACCACCTGCTAATTCAAGACAGGAATTACAGCCCCCATGAAATAATCAGTACCTTTGGCCCACCCCCCGGACATAGCTCTGAGTCCTGGCCCTCCCCTCCAACCCATGGGATGGGGCCTGCCCACTGCAGCACCTGCATTAATACCCTATCTACACAGTCTAAGTTTAACTCCGACTGAAATAGCTCTAGTACAGGCAGGAACGCAGCTTTTACAATTTAGTCTTTTACCAAGCGTTACCCAACCTATTGGCTATTTTCTCATAATTGGCAGTTAACTTTAAGATAATCATTTAAGCTGTTTTATTTAGATACCTGTAGTAATCCACTATATAGGTTCACAATAGCTTTAGAAATTGCATGTAACTCCACTACGGGGGGGGGAAATAATTGCACACCACAATCATATTATGTGGGTCCATGTGTTGTGTGTGTGTGTGTGTGTGTGTGTACCTGCATGTCTTCATTTTGGTCTGAGGCAGACTCTGCCAGTCGTGTCACCACCTCACGGAACATGCTGGTGCTGAGTGGTAGCTGCAGTGCCCGGCACACTTGGAAGGACTGGCTAGCATACTGGTGAGAGGAGCACCCTGTGGCCCACTGCGGGAAGCAGCGGGGGGAGGGGGAGGGGGAGGGGGAGACGTGGGTCGTGATCTTTTGCATGATGGTAATCAGAAATGATCCTATATGCAAGCAAATAGCTGAAGACTCACCAAGCAGCTCACTGCTGCTCTGTAAACCTAGCTCATTTCTCCAAGTTTTGTTATCAATACCAGGCCTCACGCTTCCACCCACAGGCCATCCTATAGGGCCCCTCCCCCACTCACCTACAGGTCCCTCCCCTCTCACCTGTAGGGCTATCTTAGCCCACTTGTCTCGGAGTAGATCACTCGGCCCTGGAGCCGTATGGCAGAAGACCCTCAGAACCTTCCCTACCAGCATCGTCAGCTCTTTGACCTCCCCACTGGGGTTCATCTGGTGGGCTGACAGGTCTGCGAAGGGCCATGGAGGCCGATGGGCATCCCTACAGGGAGACAGTAACCATGGCTCCAATAATGCATTCCATCCACCAGCTTGGCAGTGCCAAGCAATAGCTTGCTAGAGCACTGCTGAGTGCCACCATACATGGACCAAATGTTAGGGTTAGGTGCTATGTATGGATGGTCTACTACATTAGACGGCTCCCAATCCCACCAACAGCCCCATATTTAAAAGACCTGCACACACAGCCTTAGACTACCTGAGGGAGATGAAGGTGATGAGGTCCTTGGCCTCCTGTGAGAGGGAGCTGTTGGAGTGGCTGTCTGCAGCGAGTGAGTCCTCTAAGCTCGATGAAGGCTCCTCCCCCTCGTCCTTGGAGCCAGCCAGGCTGGTGCTGGAAGGGGACCGGAGGGCCAGGTCATGCTGGACAAACCTGGAGGGGAGGGACACCACCCAGTAGCTCAGGAAGTCCCTGCAGACACACCTCTGGCCCAGAACCTAACATGAACACCCCACTTGTATACCTGCTGTACAAGTGATACAAGGCGGAAATCTGAGGATGAAAGCAAACATACACGCCGTCCTCTGTAGCCTTTACAGGGACACGGTGCCTACCTGGCCTGGAGGGCGGCCCTCTTGTCCCCACGGCAGGCCAGCACCACCACCAGGTGTCCCAGTAGTTTCTTGCTGTGCTCATAGACAAGCGGGCGTAGCAGGTCCAGCCCCAGCAGTGTCACGTGCAGCAGCAGAGGTAGGTGTGGCCCCCAGTCCACGTCACCCAGCTCCAGAACCAGTTCCGAGAGCAGAATCAGGGCAAAGTTGCATCTGGGAGGGACAAAGAATTAGATATTAGGACACACACCACAAGATAGTTATCAGATGGGTGGGGTAGCCACACCTACCTGTGCAGTGGAGCCGGCTTGGCTGGCACCCGCAGCATGGACCTCATACTGGCGTAGTAAGTCTTGCCTGGAGGCATGGGCAGGGGAACTGCCCGCCCTTCGTACCTGCGGACCAAAATACGCCAGGCCACTGCCCACCTCGACCCCTCCATGCCTTCAGGTAGGGAGAAATGTGTGTCCATGACGATGGGGATTCCCCTTTGCTGTGCAGACGCGATATGGTAGAAGGGAGGCGTGTCCATCACTTGGAGATCAGCAGATAGCAGCTCCACTGACTGGAACATGGAAGAGGGCAATAAGAACAGGTCACACACACACACACTCCTAAAAACAGGTCACACACACACAGATAGGCCTTAGAACAGGTCACATGCCACACATTGCCTTAAGAGCGAGGTCAGTATGGAACCTGGCAAAGAGGCATGAAACCTGGGAATGAGGCTACATACACATACACACCTGTAGCTCTGTAATGAGCTCGGCCACAATGGCTGTCGCCTGCTTGCGGCTGAGGCACACCATGATCCGCTTGGCCTGCTGCAACATGAGAGGCATGTTGCCTGCCACACACGTCAGCCGCGCCAGGTAGTTGAGGGTGGTGCGGATGTTCCCCGGCCAGGTGCACAGAGCTGCCCACAGCTGCTCCACCTCCTTGGCGTGCTCATCACCATACTGCAAGGCAAGAGTGTGTGGGCGGAGGAGTGGGCGTCACCCCAGTCCCCGACAGGATGCCTATACTAGGCATGCTGTGCTTAACAATTTCTAGGGAGACTTTGGAAATGATCCATCTGAAAATTCTGAGGCCATTCCCTATATTTCAGTCCGATGATACCTAGACGGTTTGCTTTGAATTTCACTATCTTATCATCTGGATCCACTACTTGCTTCAATTGGCTCTGAAGTAAAATTCCTAGGCCTTGCGTCTGTAGGTCCGTTGAGTGTTCTTGGCCAAAGTATCGGGAGCGGGGGGGGGGGGGGATATTTTACCCTCCTATTCATCACTGAGCAGCCCACAACCTCATACCTCACACGAGCTCACGTGTACACCCACCCTGGCAGTGATGTATAGCAGGTTGTGCAGCACCACTCTCGTGCCCTCAGGTGAACCCCACCCACTTCCACCTAGCACTTGATTAGAAAATTCGCCAGGAGGTGTGGCCATCACAGAGTTGTCTGATTGTAGAATAGTGTGGGGGTGTGGTGGGGAGTCATCAGTCAGCTCCACATTCCGTAGCCATGGCACCATGTACTGGAGGATGTGCCGCTGGCCAGAGCTTGGGACCTTGTCAAAACGGTGGACCATTTCTAGAATAGTGGTATGAGGGAGGGAGGGAGGGAAGGAGGGAGATAGGGAGGGAGGGAGGAGGGAGGGAGGGAAGGAGGGAGGGAGTGAGGAGGGAAGGAGGAAGGGAGGGAGGGAAGGAGAGAGGGAGTGAGGAGGGAAGGAGGGAGGGAGGGAGGGAGTGAGGAGAGAAGGAGGGAGGGAGATAGGGAGGGAGGGAGGGATAGCGAGAAGAGCTACCAGACAGTACAGTCTTCAGAAGGCACTCACCACAAAATATGGGCAGTGTGAGCTCGGGGTTGGCCTCGGAGAGCTCTGTGCTGAGGGTCACATGAGCTGAGGAGTAAGCCCCTGCCGTCAAGCACCCTGTCAGTTGAGGCCTGCCTCCCATGTCCTGGGCAATGAAGAACCTGCGGTCCAACACTTGCAGCAGCTGGGTGGCTCTCTCCCGTGTGCTAGGCTCTCTGTCCGCTGTCTTGTACAACACCACATGCAACACCGTCACCATGTCACATGGGTAGTTGGAACTGGAGGAAGGAGGGTATCAGCTGGCCAGTGCCATGGTGGTAGCCCAGCTATCAGCTCCACCCCCACCCAGCAAGCTGTCAGCCCCACCCCCACTCCGTGCGGTGGCCTTACATTGTAGTGAGAGTGTTGAAGAGGGCGTGGAAACAGAGCTGTGCACAGGCGGCCTCTGCCTTGTAGCACTGGTCAATCACCCAGTTCAGCAGCACAGGAGATGACACATTGTTCTGGAGCAGCATCTGCACTGTCTTCCGCCCCAGGTTCTGGACCTGTAAGAAGTGTGACCAGTGACTGACGGTCAAGAACAGACTCAATCCTCCCCCTCCATAGCCCCACCCACCCTCTGCTCTCCGCTTGTGAGCATGTTGTCCAGCCAGCGGTAGAGGCTAGACTCCCGCTCCAGGCCCTTGCTCTGGAAGACAGGCCCACAGCAGAGCAGAGCAGACATGGCCTCCAGGGAATTGAAGGAGATGGCACTGGCCCTAGGGTTGCGGGCCCTAGAGGGAGAGAGACAGCAATAGTGTCTTGAGCAAAGGAGTGAGGGCTGACAGTGCTTACACACCCCCTGTAGCACACTGAACTTGAGGGTGTACACAGGCACACAGTTGAGGTATACACACATGACTAGTACATTATAGACTTGTTCCCAGGCTCCCCCCGTACGGCCCCAAGCCATAAAGGCTGGGATGAAGGCCTGGGAACGAGGCTACACCTGGGCTGCATCTACAGAATTACTACACGCAAAAATCAGTGGCCTAGCACTGAGCTGGGAGAGAACCTGCTATACCAGTCCAGCCACATTACGTCTAACGACAGTCCCAGGTACCCACCCCATGTCCGACAGTCCCATGTACCCACCCCATGTCTGACAGTCCCAGGTACCCACCCCATGTCTGACAGTCCCAGGTACCCACCCCATGTCCGACAGTCCCAGGTACCCACCCCATGTCTGACAGTCCCAGGTACCCACCCCATGTCCGACAGTCCCAGGTACCCACTCCATGTCTGACAGTCCCAGGTACCCACCCCATGTCTGCCCACCTCAATTCCTGTTCCGTGTCTGTCACCATCAGACCAAACAGGCCACACCAGTTGGAGAACAGGTAGAATAGGTTATAGCGCATCTCAGATGAGAAGAGGCGGAGCCTGGCCACACCCCTTGGCTGGCTGTTGATAACATTTGCTACAAGAGCAGCAAAGTGGAGCCGCAACTCCTGCAAAACCCCCATCATCCGGTCCGTCTCACTGTCCAGGTAGTTCCTGGAAGGTAACATCAGCATGATGTCAACATACAAGCTAAATTTACTCATCCTGTATAATTAGAGCAGACGGCCAGAGTACTGACTTGATGCCCTCGATAAACTCCAGCAACACCGGTGTCACCTCCCCTCTCTCCCCCCGGGCCATGATGCTCTGACGGAAGCAGCCATGCTCGGCTGTTAGGGAAAACACTCGAGTAATCTGTGTCCGCAAAGTTTCCCGACGACGCTTCTTGCGAGGATTCTGCAGAGATGGGAAGGTCATCAGCTTAAATTGTCTTCACAATAGTTGCAAGTGAATTAATCAAAGTACTCCCACAAAATATTCCTTACACTCTTGTATTAGTCTTCACTAGAAGCAAAAAATAAAGTTCGAAGTGTGTTTCTATCCTTACTATACCCATCAGTCTGCATCCTCAGTGAGTGTGTACCCCTAAAATGGTTGCTTATCCAAAGCAGTACAATGAGGTTTAGGGAGAACACTAATCATACATGCAAAACATCAGAAATGGAAGTAGCACTTGCCAATAGCGACCAGTCAATTCCCAATTGTAACTACTCTGTGTACGTTGACCCTCCCAGTTAGCACATTACCACAATTCTATAGCAGAGACTACTAGCCACTATGGACTCTGACACCATGCCTCCACCAATTAGAACCACACCCCTTCCCTATCCAATGCCACACCCCCTCAGCTCACATCTCCTCTCTTCTGGTCCAGGGCATCATGGATATGGGGCTGCAGCTCATCCACCAGGTCCCTGGAGGTAACCATGTGATAATTACGTCAAGATCATGTGATCAATGTATGAGCTCCATGCAGTCATCGTAATCATGTGACTTGCATGTGACTTACCCAAAGGCACGAGGATGGACCAGCCCCAGTGCAGTGATGGCCACCTCCCTAATCTCTCCCTCCGTACGAATGAGAGGCACAACCTTGCGGAAGAGGTCTCTAGCGTTGATCTGGTGACTGAACCGACCACTCCCCTCCAGCAGAGAGCTAAGGGAGGGGCAAGAACGCAATAACAGCTGATAAACCAAGCTCCACCCGGTACTTTTGGCTGCCGCTAGCCCCACCCACTCTGACCCCACTCACCTGTCACCAGATGATATAAGTGGGGCCTGGGAGGAGGAGGGCGGGGCAGTACACGTGAGAAAGATGAGGTAATTTCGCCAGAGGAACATCTCGACACTTGAGATTACTGGCCGACGCCCCTTTAACGACGGGGGACGATCCCCCTTTTCATGGGCCACATACCTGGAGGAGGAGAGGAGTTACTCACACGCTAACACTGGTCATGGCTGACGATCAGTGATTGCTCATGCACTGCTATCTTGAGGTCTGGCATGCTGCAGTGCTAATTAAAGCTCACCCAGGGTCAAGCACACTATAGGCCTTCACCATGCGATGGAACGCGTAGGGCCAGGCTAGGTGGACAGCCGTGGGGCAGGCCTCAGGCAGCAGCTGCGGCTCCAGTAGCCCCGCCAGGCACTGTGTCCAGGCATCCCTCAGGCTATCACGACTTCCTCCATGCTCCAAGAAGCAGGCTGAGCGGTCGGCCAGCCATGTTAGATTGAGGGTGTGGTGACTCATACGTAGCTCGTTCTATGCATAGGCATGCGTGAGAGAGAGAAAAGTTGATACAAGAGTTAAGTCACAGGCTTAATGGTTACCGTAGTGATAAGGACATCTGGCCACTAGCTCACCCTTTCCTTGACTGAGAGCACAGCCAGGTAGCGTCGGATGATGTTGGGGGTGACTCGGTCCACCACATCCATCACTGTGGACCCCATCTGAGGCTGAGAAGAGACAGACCAGCAAAACCTGAACTGAACTAGCACGTTGCACACAAAAGGCACTCAACAAACATTCTATCACAGGCTCTCCCCTCACAGGTACCCCCCACAGTCACTCACCCTACTCTCCCCTGGTAGTGCATCACATAGAGCCCGTACTTCCTTGAGCAGTACGAGACTAAGTCTGCGTGTCACAGAGCGATAGTTGCATAGCATCACCAGAGCACACGCCTCCACCCACGGCACACATGATACCTCATCCTCACCAGCACTCTGACCCTGGAAAAGGGAGGGGAGGGAAGGGGAGGGGAGGGGAGGGGAGGGAAAGGGAGGAGAGGAGAGGGGTAGGTATGGTATTAAGAAGCTATGTTTCACAACCTCTTCACAATAGTAGAGAGGAGCCTAAGCCAGACCTCCTTGCCACTTTCTCCCGGGAGGAGACTCTTCCAATGTGAGAGGAATTGGATGAGCATCTTGAGAGCCGCCTCTAACACCAGCGGACAGCTGTCGGGGACGTCTCTCAGGAGGAACAGTACGAAGACCCGGGCCACATCATGTCGCCACGTGGGAAAGTTGGTGATGAGACCTTGCAGAGCGGCAAAGGCCGTCCTGTGTGTGCGTGTGTGTGTGTGTGTGTGTGTGTGTGTGTGGTGGGTGTGCATGCTAAACATAATCTTGGCTTCTCAGTACAGTATGCAGTACCT
The DNA here is from genome assembly GCA_963921505.1 of Phakellia ventilabrum. Taxonomy (NCBI): domain Eukaryota; kingdom Metazoa; phylum Porifera; class Demospongiae; order Axinellida; family Axinellidae; genus Phakellia; species Phakellia ventilabrum. The sequence continues at coordinate 147,026 of OY997385.1, forward strand.
CTGCCATCCATCTGTATGGGGCTACTTTACGAAAATATACTAACATTTGGACCCAAACCCCACCCACTCCAGCATAAGCTCCGCCCACCTGACTAGCTCATGATCCACATGTATGGTGAATCTGGACAGTAGGTCAATGAGGTCCTCGCGGGACATGCCCTCAGGTATGATGCGAGGGATGGCAGCCACACACATCTTGAGGAGGTCCAGCTTGGGCTTCACTCCACTGCAGGGGAGAGAGTCGGGCAGTCAACCACCTGAACCCTGACCTCTACACGTACCAGCACTCAGGACAGGGAAAAGAGCAGGTGTTACCAGCCGTGGGCACAAGGCTGGTGCTCCCCTACAAGTCCCCCACAAGTCAGCCTCCCCTCCCCCCACAAGTCAGCCCTCCCCTCCTCACAAGTCAGCCTCCCTCTCCCACAAGTCATCCCTCCCCTCCCCACAAGTCAGCCTCCCCTCCCCCACAAGTCATCCCTCCCCTCCCCCATACGTCATCCCCCCCCCCCCCTTTACCTCAGCACTTCCTCACTGCTCTTGCTGCCTGTGGCCTGGAGGTTGGTGGTAGTGAGGGAGCGACCAATACTCTGGTCCAGAGAACGCAAGATACTGTCCAGCGCTCGGCGAACACTGGAGTGGGCAGTGAAGAGATGGAGGATGGTCACCGTGGTACAGTAGCATAAGTATCAGACCCAAATACGCTGTGGTACGGTATCAGACCCAAACACACTGCAGTACTGTAGTATGAGTATCAGACCCAAACACACTTTCTAGAGTGTGTGGTACTTGGTCAATGAGTTAGCGGACACAGCAACAACAGAAGCACTGGGGAGAAGAGGGTCTGGCTGCAATTGCCTTGGGCACTTACTAGGGATAGAATTGTGAGATACCAATCTTCTTTGCTGTCTCGTCAGTAAGTGTGGTGGAGAGAAACTTGGTTTTGACACGAGTTGGTCCTCCTGAGGGGAGAGGACCAGCGCTGACCGGCATGGGAGGGTCTCCTTCCTTCTTCTCCAGACTGTCAGCAATGACCAGAAATGCCCTCAGGCCAATGATCATGCGCTCTGGATTGATGTTGGTCTTGACTCGCCCCACATTCAGTAGCTCTCCCACTATCTCGTTCATGCAGTATTCCAGTCGCTCCTGGAAGTGGGAGAGAGGGAGGGAGGGAGGGACGGCAGGAGGGTAGGAGACAGGGAGTGAGGGACAGGTCTGTATGTCTGTCTGTATGCCTGCCTGTCATACTCACCCTAGCAACAAACTGAATGAGCTTGACGAAGATGTTGAGAGGCATATCTTTCGGTTGCACTCCCCTTTGTCCTCGGGGGAACAGGATCTCCACAATCACACGGAGGCGACTGGGGAAGAGTGAAGTATAGCAACACTGAGTTAGGGACACACACTCAATCTAGCCTCGTTGCCACCCAGCTTGATGGAGCTGGGGAGCAAGGCTACACTACATTGGGCCCAGCAATACAGACTCCAATCAGCAGTGAAACATGAGCTATGGTACTTTACACCCACTGGCAGAAGCTCACTAGAAAACTACACATGGTCGATTTTTGAGATTAAAGTTGCTTTCTTGTTCCCATCGTGTGAAAATATAACTGACCTCTCTTATGTTTAGGTTTATCATAAAAGTGACCTGGACATGAGACTGTGTCAAACAAATGCTGTGCTACACAACTCTATACATCTGTTCCTATGTTGTCCGTCAAGTTCAACGCTAACTTAGGCTTTCCATGCATAGTTTCTACAGCATTAGCAAGGGGTGAGCACCAGAGGAGGGCTGGGACCAGCTGCTCCTGGGGTGCTGTGCCAATGGAGGCCATGCCACTCACTTGGAGGTGGTGATGTTACTCTCTCCCTTGATGCGTACCATGTACACCCTGCGGGGGACGGGAGAGACACAAGCTGGGGGCGGGGTACATGGCCTCAGGCCATATCCCAGACCCCATAACACTGTAGGGGACTTCAAACTGGTTGGGCAGGTGGACAGAAGGCACTGGAAAGGTGCCCTTGCAGCCAGCTAGGTGGGACTCACCAGACTAGACGGTAGAGGGCCTCAAAGGCTGTCCGCTGAACCTTGCTGTCTCCACGCTACAGGGGTCAGACAACCATTACATAATACTATAAGAGGAGTGCGATGGAGTAAGCCCCCCCTCCCCCCGAAGCCTGCCACTCACTCGAATGCCAGGCAAGATGGTCTGCATGAGAAAGACATGCCAGTGGCTGAGGAAGAACTGCGACTCGCTGATGGCCAGCAGTGCAGTCACCAGGGGAATGTATGTCTGGGGGGTAAAATATCATACCATTGAAAGGGTCCTTTAGCTAACCAACTAACTAACTACATTCCATTCCTTCCATCCCCTCACATTGCTGTGTCTGGCTCGCTTGGCCTGCTCAACACAGTGGTTGTACAGCATGTTCACAAACTTCTTCACGACGGGCAGAGATGCCTCGAGGTTGATGACGGCGGCGGCTGGGTAGAGGATCTCCACCAGCAGGGCACTCATGGCATTCTTGATCTTCTCCCGGCCACACTCCAGGAAGAAGGTGGCACACTCCTGCAGGAAATACCCAATGTCCTTCACAGTAGCATCTCCGACCAGGAGTGCGTCAAGCTGGCAAAACCAGCGAGGGACCATGTGACTACTACAGACGGCAAAATTCGAATATGGGGTCAATTACTAATTCTAATAACCAGGACTTGTGCCGTATGTGTGAAGAATAAATAATGGCTATTCTCATAGATGTAAATACTAGCATTCTTTAAACAAAGCCCACCCTGTAAAAGATGTAAATTCCATCTAAAGCCCACCTGCAGGAATGCGAACCACTGCTCTGTTTCTTCGACAGGGAACATCTTGATACGAACAAAGCTCAGCCCCTCAATGATGCTGGCTATGGTGGCGGCTCTGTGGTGTGGGTCTCGAATCTCCTGAAAGAACCGACGCCGAACAGAAAGGAACCGGGCCTGTGATAGTATTCCAATGACTTCTGCGTATAAGTCGGCAATTTTCTTCATATTCGGAATATTAGGATTTGTGTTGGTCCTACAGAAAGCAGTGGAGCAAGAGGTGAGGAGGGAGGAGGGGAGGAGGGGTCGGGTTGTGAGGTGAGGAGGGAGGAGGGGAGGAGGGGTCGGGTTGTGAGGTGAGGAGGGGAATGGGGTGGGGTTGTGAGGCACACACACACACATACACACACACACACACACCTGTCTTTGACAGGATCCTGCTGCTTAAAGTGCCTGAAGGCCAGGTCTTCAATGGAGTGAATGAATGACTCTGGGACTGGGTGCACTGCAAGCTGGAGGTGAAGGCAGGGGTCGTTGGCAGGATGGCCAAATAGCAATTATGAGAAAATGCACCAACTGTACATAAAACACCCAGCTGGGGTCAGGGTGCCCAGCTGGGGTCAGAGTGCAGCTCACCTTTGTGAGGACCTCTACCAGAACCAGGCAGAAGATGAACTCCACACCCAGCTCCTGCCGCTCCGTCAGATACTCCTTCTCCCTCTTGCTGGCCGGAGAGGGGGAGTCAGAGGTGTCCCTGGGGAAGCAGGGGGACACACCGAGAGACGGGGGAGAGGGGAGAGGGGGAGGATAGGAAAGGGGACCAGTGCTTGAGGCAATAACATGAACTTAACTTAGACTGAGCGACACATTAACACACACATTCTATGTGTCTGTCACCTGACCCATGATGCAGCCACAGCCAGCTGATTGCTCTCACACCAGCCTGGCAAGAGGCTTAGTGTGCTGGGGACTGTATACCCTGCTCTTGGACCCACTACACACACACACACACACACACACACCACAGCCCCGCAGGCACGTGAAGCAGCTGAGAGCTAACAGCCAGCCCACGCAGTACAAGACAGGGGATGCCATGCCAGACCACATGCCAACCATTACCGCTCAACAAAGGGAAGGTTGGGCAGTTGCAAACTTGCAACAGTATTAGTACACCACATGGCTTCAAGAGGCAACCTACCCTGAGGGCACAGTGGACCAAGACGTGGTGCTGCGGCACTGGTGGATCTGCAGAGAGATTAAAGGCAGTTCCAAAAGTGCAGTAGTGAGCTGCAGTGGAATGCCATGTTTACCACTCCACTGTACGGCTGGACAATTACTCCATTGCATTCCATTTCAATTGCTACTCCATTCCAATACCCTGATAAAACAGTAGCTGCACACACACACACACACACACACACGCCTTACGGTAGGAGCAAGGTTCTGAATTGAGAATCAAAGTTTGGGATTTGGGATTGAGACTGACCTGCATGTCCCTCCATTTGAGGATGGAGGTAAGAACAGAGCGCAGGCAGAAGCTGGCCACCTCATTGAGCGCATTCAGTAGCTGAGGGAGGAGGGGAGACCTTAGTAACCTTACACCACATAGCTGGAGTGGCAGCGGCTTGTAGTTGTCAAGCACAGACAACCACAAACCTCAGCCTGAATCCCATACGAAGGCAACCAGCATTCCATACCAGCTAAGCTAGTGCCTAGTCTCAACGACCCTCTTCCCAACCACACAATGCTATGGTAATGACTGGTGTCTGACATGGGACCAGGACTTGTAGGGTGAAATCTACCTACAAGGGAACGTGACTTCGGAAGCAATATGGGAACTTGACTCCTGGACAGCCTTACCTGATCAAAGTGGGCATCTTCTCCACGCTGCAGGGCCTTCATCAGAGGGAACTCCTGGGGGAGGAGGGGAGGGGGGAGGGAGGGGGGTGTGGTGAGCAAAGAAATGAGATGATGTATTCCTAGCTGTGGTAACAGTACCATGGATATTATGGACTCCATAACCTATGTCATGGAGTCTATAATATATATACTGGTACAATAAAGCTCCCCTTTAGATTCTGTGGAGTAATGGAAGCTACAGGTCCACTCACTAATACACAGCCTAAAACTCACAAACTATTGCCACAGTATCCACCTATTGCCCAGGAAATTATGCTGGCCCACAGTAGCTGCCTAAAGTATACATACTAAGGCTCTGCTGTGCCTGGAGCAGCCGCTATGATGTAGCTGAGGGCGATTTCACCCACTCACCAGAGGTTGCGAGGCAAGAGATTTTAGCTTTCTTTCGCTAATAATAACAAATTCGGCGAAGAGCTTCTTCAGGACAAACTCCCCGGGCGACATAGCGCCCTCCACGTCCGCAGACGGACTCGCGTTCACGTCTGCCGATGCCATCTTTACTACTCCATAATTACACTGCAGGAGCTTCACCCAATTTAAATATGCACGTCATTGGGGCGGGGTAAGTTAGGTCAAAGGTCAAAGCAGCTGCTGACGCAAGTGCTCGAGCAATTACCGACATAGATTACCGCGCTATTTAACGAAGTGAACTACGCTCAGCTCTAGCGACTGCAAACTACAGAGCCGTCAACTATTAACTGGCGATCTGATCACACTAGTTGCAGTCTTATGTCACCGTCCAACTGCTAATTATCCTTTGAAACAGACAAGCTACTAGTTTCCTATAGCTACAGTCGATCCAATAACTACCTAGAGGGAACATGGAGTTGTAAAGGAGTCCTTACTTGGCCAGATGCTGCCCGACTCTCCACTGCCGTTGCCCAGCACGCCACTTTGTTTGCCCCTCTCCGCAGAAGCCCGTTCAACGCGCCAGCCTAGGTAAGCCGGCTACGCGAGACTCTTGCGAGGGTCTGGCTATGCGAGTTAGCGGAGTAGATATACATGCGTATTAAAGTGCAAGTTTCAAGTGTGTAGGTGAAAATGGCAGAGTTTAAGTTGACTGATCATCAGCTGATTGTTGTGTTTTCATGTTGCAAATTAGTTTACTGTTTTTGTGTGATTACTGCCCACTGCCCACTGCCCAGTTATCTTTCTTTCCCCTAGTGATGGTGAGTGTGCTCGAGTCCTGCCTGCACTCCGCTCTGGCTCAGGAGGCCGAATGGGCTCCGCCCACACTCCTGCACTCCCAGGAGGTATGACTATGGCCAGGATGTATGCATGTGTGTGTGCATGTTAGATCATGTAATTTGATTCAGTTCAGCTGTTTTGCTGAACATACTGGAATGTACAACTGTCCTGTTTGACACACCCTATATGGCACCTGCACCCTCCACAATTTTAATATAGTTGGTATGCACTGAAATCATCTGTAGTGAGTGTGGGCCTGGGTGATGGAGACAGTGGATAAGCACACTTGATAAGGTGTTAGGGAGGCTAACCAGTTCTGAGCAGTTTAGCAACTGTAAATGCTGTAATGTGATCACTTTTGATTCGCACCTTGGACACTGCCTATACACACACACACACACACACACACACACAAGGAGGGTGTTGGTGACTTTGTGGGCTGTGAGGAGAGAGATGGTGTGGTACAGTGGCTGGGCAAACTGTCCCATGACCTTCACTTCTGCCCTGAGGTGTACTTCAGGGCAGCATGCCTGCTTGACTCCTTCCTGTCCCTCATGAAGGTGGGTCGCTCTCACGACCAGCATGTGCTAGGCATTAACATGAATAACATGAATACACTACCGTATTGGGATTTGCCAGATGAGACACTTGGTACCTGTAGAAGCCAGCTTCCAAGACATGTTAGCATTTTGTGGTTGAGGATGACACTGCCAGCCAAGCAGGAGCTCACTAAACATACTTGTTTTGTTGCTAATGGAGGCAAATGTTTTGAGTACCCACTGCTACCCCAAACATTGCTAATGGCCCATCTACCATTGGACAATCACAACTCTGGTGTGAAATGCCCTGTAAACAACAATGACCTCTGTCCTTTTGCATTCCCACTGGATTAGTGGGAGGTGTAGTCAGTACCGTTTCCCCCTGTAGCCATATCTGTATCCAGTATGGCCTGTTCGTGTACCACTGGAGATGCCAGCAAAAGGAGTGTCTTCTTTGCCAGGGCAATAAAGTGATTCATTACATTTAGGAGAGACAGGTTTACATTTCCATATTAGGTAATAATAGGGTGGCATGAAGAAGCTGTTTGGAAGAGTCTCTCCCCTCTCCCACTCAGGTTCGTCAGCGCTTCCTGGAGTGTGTGGCGGCCACCTGCTTCTATATTGCAGCCAAACTGGAAGAGCGGCCAGAGGTAAGCACAGTGGGTGACGGAACTAAAATTGGCTGTAATAGATATCTGTAGAGTGCCCTCAACTGTGGGGCTATGTTGCCTCACAGCTGTCCATGTTGGGTGGGGAACAACACACAATATGATGCTGGGGCTTTTGCAGGTGTATGTGTGCCAAGTTACCACTGCTAAAGCCCTGCTCTTGTAGCCATTAGGTAGGCCAGCAATGGCAACGTACCAGTCCCATCAGCATCTTTGATAACCTACGTACGATCTAATGTCTCTCCCTCCCCCTCTCCAGGCGGTGCCCTCACTGCTGGAGGCACTGGTGGGGCAGTATGGCTGTGCCTGTAGCCAGGCAGACATCCAGCGAATGGAGCTGATCATCATGAAGAAGCTGGAGTTCAGGCTCAGTGCAGTCACTCCACTAGACTTCCTCAAGATTGTGAGTGCTCGTGGGTCTGTGTGTGCACACATGCACTTGTGTGTGTGCTGGCATAGTACAAGCATTGTATGAACAGGTGTATGAGTCACAATAGTGACTGTAGCTAGACAGTGTATGCTAGTAGTCCTGCGGTACAACTGTGTGATGTCACTGTTTCTGCCCCCAGTTCCACTGGGTGGGTGTGTCCCAGGGCCAAATCACTCTGCCAGAGGGACTGTCCCCGGAGCGCCACCTCTGTCACATGACGCTTTGCCTGGAAGCCATGGTATCCGATCACCGCCCCCTGGCATTCAGGGTGAGTTACAGGAAAACTTCCAGCACTGAAATGCGTGGGCCAAAGAATTTGAATTGCACCCATTTCTATTTCTGCTGGCTTATGATATCTCCACTGGTAGTATATAGTGGCCCTGTCTTATCTCAGTAGCTATACTTTCCGTTATTGTACCTGTGTGTCCCTCCCTCCAGCCGTCACTCCTGGCTCTGGCGGTGCTGGGCTGTGATCTGAAGCTCCTTGGCTGTGACTGGCTGAGCGTGGTGCTGGCACTGCAGACCCTGGCTACCATCAATGGTGGTGACCTGTCTGTCTGCTATGAGGCCGTGGTCCCACACTATAGCAGCATTGCCCTGCGATATCCGCTGGTGGTATTGTCCACCTCCCCCCGGGGAAAGCCGGAAGAACCCACCCCCTACAAGAACAGCTGCAGAAACCCTGCCCCAGGGAAGGGCCTTCATAAGAGTCTGTCGAGCCCAGTGAAAGCCGCAGCCTAGCTCTCAGCTTCACCATGCAGTGTGTCATTCCCTCAGGCTTCAAAAAAAAATTTCAACAGGCCAATTAGTGATTCATCTATACTCCATGCCTTCACCCCCAGATCCTGTCATGCCACTACAGCACTGCACTGCACCAGCAGATCATGTAGAGCAGACATTTTTTAAACCACTGGTTATAATCCACTTGTACTCTCCATTGCTACAACATGTCATATTACTACATCGCTGTCTATACTACATTTGAAGGGCTCAGAACCAGAGTGGTCTAAAACCCCCCTAAACTTGTGAGAATACTCTTATGTTTGAGGAGTGCTACCAACAGCTAAGGAGATTTTATTCATATGCTTATAGGGTAAGTATACTTTCCTGCAATTCCAGTAAGAAGCTCAGCAAATTAAACCAAGAACAGTCTGTACTGCTATTGTCAACAGCGATCTACATGCATAGAACAATCATTTGCAAGGCCAGGCTAGCCCCACCCCTGCGAGGGGTGGGGCTAGCCCGGTAGCTAGGTTCGAAATCATAGCGGTATCTCTACCTAACCTTTATCCCCAGTGCTTGTACTACAGCGGGGCGCTCTAGCCATCCTGCTGCTGACATGCAGTTGTGCGACTCATTCTAGGAACAACTCCATTTAACGCACATCACTGTTATGGGTTTATAAGGCGACCCAAGGTGGAGCGTTCGGTTACAGACTGGGGTCGGAACGTGGTCTCCCCATTAATCGGGTCGCGTGTTCGAGGCGCACGCGTACAATCTGATTCTTGGCTTTCTAAGCCTACAGCCAATACGTCGGTAACTTCCTTCGGGACTCCGAAACTAAAAGGATGACTGGGTACGTTGCAAGGCCTCCTGTGATTCCCAGCCATCGCCTATCCAGCGCTCCGGGTGTCTGACACTCCAGGAGGCTCCCTGGGCTTTTTTTTATTTTTTATTTTTTCTTCCAAGTTTTTTTCCTCAAGTTTTTTCTTTCTTTCTCTTTTTTTCCCTCCCAACCTAAGTTGTTTCTTTTTATAGAAATGCAACAAAAATTAATTTTAATTACAATTTTTTTATTAAGATAATTATGAAATACCACAAATAGTCATCTATCTATCTATCTATCAGTACTAAGCCTGGGAAGAATTGTTTGACTGACCAGTATTATATAGCAGGGTGTCATACAGGGGGGGGAAAGGGGGGATATCCCCCCCTAACCCAAGTTTCCCCCCCCCCCCCTAGATATCAGACAGAATTAAATTAATTTTTTATCAGACCAGAATTAAATTAATTTTATCTTAAAACAAAGTGGTATACCAAATTAAAGTGAACAGTTAAAGCTCAATGTATCTATTTTGTTATTAAAGTGAATACAGTTAAAGCTCAATGCGTCTATTGACCGATGCTTCTTCGAAGCGCCATGGGTCGCGGTTCCCCCCCCCCCCCTAACCTAAAATCCTGTATGACACCCTGTATAGGCTTCTTTTTTCTTCTTCTCCAAGTTAAGTTGTTTTTTCTCTGTATAGAAATACCACAAATAGCCATCTATCTATCACTACTAAGCCTGGGAAGAATGTTTTTCAAGTCTGACAGGCTGATGGCTACTGCAGTAGCTACCAACAGCTAAGTTATTAGGAAATGCACACTTGCAGTATAAGCCCTTGTAGTGGGTTCAATGAGCTCATGATATGTTTATCCTTACATACACATGCAGTGACTGAATGGAGATGCAGTTTGTATGAATAATCCAACGGGACAAGTTGTATGTCCTGTATCCCAACTTCTCAGCCAAGATATAAAACCTAATACCCAGACCATTCATTATGAAAGAGCTGGGCATGAGACAGGAATACACACACAGGCAAATATCCCACAGCCATTCCATCTGCCCTGTTGTCAGATCCAGCCCACCACACTTTCACCTTCTCCTCGGTAATGGAATGGGACTTTTCAAAAACTAGCTGTCACGGGGATGTGACAGAGATCTAGTGGATGGATGTCCTGTCCTAGAATATATTAATGTGCTTTAGAGCTGCTATAAAAATTTAGAAGTTTGGTCACGTTTTTTTACTCCGTTTTTGTGTGATTCTTGCAATTTCTAGTATAATTCATTTTGGGTTAGTCCACTATGGTTCTGACCCCTTCATTTAGGGGAGGGCTCCACAGTAAGATCTATAGCCTGATGTACACTTAGCTATACATGTGGCTTACTGCAGCTACATACAGATGACTTGGGAAAGGCCACACTTGTTAATAAAATTAGCCCCTTCAATTAACAACCATGATACATGTCCAATGCTCAGTACTTGAACATAATATTATGCACTGATGGATCATTGACATTGACTTTTGCACATGATTTGGAATTAAAACTGCCAAGTTTGAGGCCCATAGCTGCTGGTAGTGGAACCAGCACAGCAGTAGCCTAGAGATATGATGATGTAATGACCTCCTCCAGCTCCCTCAGAAAGTCTCCCTTGCACTGCTGCAGGTGAGCAAGACATCAGGCTGAGTCACGAGACTAACTAACTTGAGGAACGCCCCACTCACTGGCAGATTGTTCCTGAGCTCCTGAAGGGCGTGGCGAAGGTGGGCCTCTTTTGGATTCTGAGAGAAGCTGCAGCTATCGCTGGCGGTTGCCATTGGCAACTGGTGGGTGTAGCCTCTGTAGGAGAGGTTGGAGACGGCCAGCAGGGCACCTGGGGTTATGATGTCATCCAGTGCATGGGCCTGCGTTGGGACGAATACAGCCACTACCTATGTCATACCTCACACATCTGAAGCCACACATGTACACTGGCCAACCTTGAATCCGTTCCAGACCCGGACTGCTAGCAGCTGTCTCCTAGAGCTGGCCAGGTAGGCAGTGTCCAGTTGGCGCACAGCACTGCAGTAAAGCCAACAGCAAACCTTCAGGCTACAGCGATGGGTGAGCACAGCCACATTCCCTCACCTCTCGCCTGAGGGCAAACTGCTGAAGGTGAGGGAGACAACCACACCCACTACGTCCACCTCTCCATGTGTGGGCGGGACTGACGGCAGGTCACCAATGTCCACACATTGCCTGGGGACATAGGAGGCCAGCTGGCAACTGGGCAGCGAGAGGGGCTCATACCTGGTGGCCTTTGTCGCACTCAGTTGCAGTCGCTGCCGGCCAGGAAGCCTGGGGCAAAGGAATAAAAGCTGACCTTTCACCTTTGTGTTGTCATTGTAACGGGAAGTCACATTAGTACAGTAGCAGTTAGAGAACTGGACCCTCACAACGTTAGTTCAATCACAGCCCAACAACAGAGCCATTTACTGCATTAAAGCATTAATCATCCATCAATCCAGCCAGCCGTCTATCCACCCACCCACGCAGCCAGGGGTCATGCGATGAAGTGCTAACTCACCCCCTCCGGTTGGGGCTGGCCGTGACATTGAACAGCCGCAGGGACTTCCCCTCACGCAGCACCTCCTGCACTCCCTCACTGGCACGCCCCCACACCGACAGCTGGCAGTCCAAGGAGCTGGGGTGGGCACCAACTGGAACAAGCCTGACCCTCAGCAGAGGCACAACCTTGCGTGGGGGCGGCAGGCTGTCTTCTGCTTCCTCCATAGCTTGGCGTACTCGGGACTGGCAGGGAGAGGGATGGCACAGTATAACAGAAACAGTAGTGGCCTTCGTGTGCAAGCCGACAGTAGGCTAATAGGCTGGGTGTTTGGGCTTGTACATCTGGCGATGGTTGCTATAAAGGCTCTGACTGGCACGATTTTTATTGCTTGAGAAAAAGAGCCTCACACCAGCTCACACACACATGTCCCACACTGTGGCCCCTCCCATCGGCCCCTCCTACCTGTAGCTGTGCCTGCTGCTGGTCTCTCAGGCTCTGACGGTAGCTCTCCAGCAATACCTGCTGTGTACGGCTCAGCACCTCCTGGGGAGGCGTGTGGAGGGTGGGGGAGTGAGTGAGGGGAGGGTGGGGGAGTGGGGGAGGGGAGGCGTGTGGAGATCTTTTACTCAGTGTTCCTTAATACAGACATGCAGACTAAGCCTCAAAGTGTCTTCCTAGCCTAGATGTACCTGGAAGGCCACAGGGTCAGGGGCGGTTGTGAGAGCATTGTGGATCTCCTCACCGTCCTGTAGCTGCTTGATCTGCAGGGTATTCAGTCGGCGAGAGCGGCGGCACGTCGTCCTCCGACGCTCTGTGGAGGGGAGCAGTCGTACAGGAGAATACACTGCAGTGCTGTCAGCTACACTGCAGGCAGAACAATATCCCTGGTTGTACTGTCCCATGAGGTGACCCCTTCCTAGGTTATTCCACCTGATGATGTAATGCTTACCCTGGCGGGCCCCCTCCTCCTGCAACTCTGCCTCTGCCCGGCTGCAGATGGCCTCCATCTTCCGCTGCCTTTCTGCCTGATGTAGCGTTGCCACACGCTCCTCAGCCCGAGCACTGCGAAGAACATTCCGGCCCTCCTGGGTCAGGAAGAGAAACTGACGTCACATTTCATATAAGACGTCAGTGTAACCTTATATCCAGGCCTCCCACCCAGATAGTATCTTGCAGCCATGGCGAGTTTTCCCCATGGCTGAGATAAAATGTGGGTGGGAGGCCAGGGTACGAGGTTAACATCAGACTGGTGGGGGGCCTGGGGCCACCAGCGCTCACCTTGGCCTTCTCCAGGAAGAGCAGAGGGTAGACCCGAGATACCACCACGTCCACACACCCCACAAGACCCCCATCGGCAAAAATGGAGGCCAAGGGAAGACGAAAGGGATGGGGTAGCCGCTGATAGCCTAGGGGTGCAAACCAGCGAGCACGACGAGTTGAGTTTGCTGACAGCTTCAGTGCTAGACTGGCCGGCGCCTCCAGAGGGTGACAGGGACCCGTAGACCCCACCAGCTCCGCCCCATAGGTGATGAGTTTCGACCCTACAGTGATCTTCCCCGCCTTAAGCATATATCTGAGGGGGCGATCCAGTATGGCCGGCAGGCTGTACCAGCCATCACTCAGTTCCACACAGGGCCGACCCTCACTCTGGACTAGTCCAGACTCGGAGGCATCTCTGCTCTCATTAATGCCCTCTCCACTGGTAGCAGCACTGTGATCCATAACAGAGTCCTCAGTTGATAGCCTTTCTGAGTCGATGTGAGACACACAGAGTACCATGGTGCGGGAGGGAACGTCGTCATGTTCGCAGATCTTCCTCAGAGCAGGACGCTCGGCTCTGTCAATCTCACGGTCATAGCGGCCCTTGAGCTGGAGGGCAAGCCAGTCGGGAGTAAGGCAGCGGCCAGCAAACTCCTGGGGGTAAGCCACCTCCTTCGCTGCCAACTTCCATACCAGCCACTTCCAGTGGTTGGAGAACCACTCACGGCTAATGAGACGGGGCTCCACTCCGGGTGACGCCACAAACGCCTGCCAGAACTCCACCACTCCTGCACACCCCTCTCTCAGCTGCAGCATCACACCATCTCCCACACACACAGCCGCCCCCTGTAGTACCACTGGGCTGAAATAGTGGGGTCCACTGAAAGTGAAACTCTCAGCATTGGCAACAGAGACCCCAACCACAGAAGGATGGACCCCCAGTGAATGGAGCTCCTCTCGTGAGTAGCTCCCTGGCACTCTCCCACCCACCGCCTCTTTCAGGGACATTCTCTGTGAACTACTGCACTGCATCCTAGCGGCCAGCAGGCTACCAAGCTGGGGCCGCACAGGGCCGGACCTCTCCGTGGTTCTGCCAAAGTGACGGCTACGTTCCTTGGGTCTGAGAGGTCTAGTTCTGACGTCATGGGGTTTGGGGGGTGGGGTGACTTTGACTCGACTTGCACTGTTGGTTTCATTCTCCTGTGTTTCACGCCTGGGGTCGCAGTTCCGTTCCTCTAGACTGTCGTCCAGAGACTCTTTGGCAGTTTCAGCAAAAGCAGAGAAACTGGGGCTTGCTAGTCCTGATTCCAGAGCATGTTCTGGGATTGGAAAGCTGGAACAGGCCCTTGTGTTACCGAACCCCGATGACCTTGATGCTCCAACTTCACTCTGGTTCTTGCTCTGATAACCCGAGTCGTTGACCATGGAGGCCATGAGCTCTGACCCGCCTGAGGGCTGGACGAGCTCCGTCTGCCGGGCTTGGGAGTCCTCCAGGGCACAAACCTGACTCAGGGTGATGTTGATGGGACTCAAGGGAATGGGCTCACTGCCCTCCAGCTGTGTGCTCGTGGAACCACCACCCATTGGTAGAGACATACCCTCCCCCGGTGCTGAGATCGGGGTGGACTTACTGCTAGATACACTTGATGTGCATTCGGCCATTGTTGTCTCTCTCAAGTGCTGCTGTTCCTCCACACCCCAGCTCTGTGGCCTCCTGCCGACCGACACCTTCCACACTGGAGCATGGCCTGGCTTGGAGTGCGTTCGTCTCCTGGGTGTGGTGTTGCTTCTGGATAAACCAGACTGACCAGTAGAACCGGTAACTACAGTAGGTGTTCCTCGGCAGCTGAGTTCAGTGGTTCTACTTTGAGTGGCTGATGGGGTATATGTGGAATGGGAACCAAAAATGGCCGTCGAATGGAACGGTTTGGAGGCAGAAGTGCGACTAGATTGGAATGAAGATGAGGTAGGAAACTGTGGAGTTGCAAATGGAGTTCTTTCAACATTGTGGGGATGCCTAGAGTATTAAACCAAACTGTCATGTAATGCAACACACACACACACACACATACACACACACACACACTCACCTGGAGGTAGGTGTGGCAGTGAGATAAGCTCCATCCTGCAGAAAGGTCTGGACTGGAATAAGTGGGCGGCGGCCAGGGGGAGGGGCACGGTCCAACATGACACCTGTGTTACATGAGACAGCCACAAGTAGCAACAAGCCATTCCAACAATGACAGTATGACGGCTTGCAGTCCATGTACACATACCTTCTGGAGTGGTAGTAATCCCTCGAGCTGAGGCTGGCTGTTGGATCCCGGGTGTCGGAGTGGAGGTGAGGGAGGGTGTGGTAGCCACACCTCTTCTCTTGGTACTGCCCAGCTTGAACACTGGCTTGTATCGCTGTACTTGTAGGGAGGCAATAGCTCTGGGCGGAGCACTAGTGGCGATGGCACTTGGTTGGGAACAAGCAGCCGAGAATGATGGCTTGTAACGGGGAGCAACGGTGTACACACGAGGGGTGGCTGCACTGCCAGCGGCTGTGGGTGTGGCAGGGCTCAGGGTGGGCACTTGCTGGAGTGCTGGCTCAGTGCTTGGAGCGGTATTTCCAATCCTGCTGCTGTTATGGGAGCTCTTGTTGACAGCCAGGCCGTCTGCCTCCAGACCGCCGTCATGACTCCTTGATCCGGCTGTCGGCAGTGCGCCCCCTGGTCCCCTCTCCTCCCTGCAACTCCCATCGCTCACACCCAGGTCAGGCCTAGGGTGGGCTGTGCCCTCCAGGTGCAGAGCCCTTCTAGCAGCTTGGAGAGAGCTCTCAGATACCTCCACCCGCCTTCCTCCAGCAGTCTGCAGGCCAGGCAACCCAGGGCCACTCCTGGCTGTGTCTGTACCCTCCTGCAGAGCCCTTCTAGCAGCTTGGAGAGAGCTCTCAGATACCTCCACCCGCCTTCCTCCAGCAGTCTGCAGGCCAGGCAACCCAGGGCCACTCCTGGCTGTGTCTGTACCCTCCTGCAGAGCCCTTCTAGCAGCTTGGAGAGAGCTCTCAGATACCTCCACCCGCCTTCCTCCAGCAGTCTGCAGGCCAGGCAACCCAGGGCCACTCCTGGCTGTGTCTGTACCCTCCTGCAGAGCCCTTCTAGCAGCTTGGAGAGAGCTCTCCACCCGCCTTCCTCCAGCAGTCTGCAGGCCAGGCAACCCAGGGCCACTCCTAGCTGTGTCTGTACCCTCCTGCAGAGCCCTTCTAGCAGCTTGGAGAGAGCTCTCAGATACCTCCACCCGCCTTCCTCCAGCAGTCTGCAGGCCAGGCAACCCAGGGCCACTCCTGGCTGTGTCTGTACCCTCCTGCAGAGCCCTTCTAGCAGCTTGGAGAGAGCTCTCAGATACTTCCACCCGCCTTCCTCCAGCAGTCTGCAGGCCAGGCAACCCAGGGCCACTCCTAGCTGTGTCTGCACCCTCCTGCAGAGCCCTTCTAGCAGCTTGGAGAGAGCTCTCAGATACCTCCACCCGCCTTCCTCCAGCAGTCTGCAGGCCAGGCAACCCAGGGCCACTCCTAGCTGTGTCTGTACCCTCCTGCAGAGCCCTTCTAGCAGCTTGGAGAGAGCTCTCAGATACCTCCACCCGCCTTCCTCCAGCAGTCTGCAGGCCAGGAAAAGTGATCTTACACTGCTGCGACACAGCCACTTCAGGATCAGTCCTGACGTCCAGAGTCCTTCTCACCTGGTTGAGCGACTTCTGAGTCACAGTGACCGACTTCCCACTAGCAGTTTGCAGGCCTGGAAAGCCACACTTGGATTGCTGTCTCACTCGACCGCCGCCAGCATCTGATGTGTCCGCTGAAGTTCTTCGTATTAGGTCAAGTGAGGCTTGTGAGATTTCAACAACTCTGCCACTGGCAGTCTGCAGGCCTGGGACGGACGCTAACTGGGACTGCCTCACTGCTGCTAGGGCCAGCTGGGATATGTGGACCTCCTTGCCACTGGCAGTCTGCAGGCCAGGGAAGACACCGTCCTGGGTCCTCTTGTCTGCCACATCTACCCAAAGAGTGGAGGGAGCCTGGGCCAGAGGCTCGACATCTTGAGACAGGCAGGTGGAGGGAGTCACCTCACCACTGCCTGGGTCCTCAGTCACGATCGCTGGTGGCTGCTCTTGGTCCTGAGACAAATGACCTGTTTGCAGAGATGACTCTGCTTCCATTCGACGTCCAGCATCAGTTGCTACATGAGGCAGTGTTACTGTAGTCTGTCTAGCATCACCAGTAACTGTGGTGTTAGAGGCATGTTTCTCACCTGCAACAGAAACATCCAGTGCTCCCAGCACCCTCTCACCCAGCACCTCACCAGACATGACCGTCTCAGTCTCTTCACTGGCACTTGGACACCGTGACAGTCCCTGGTATGGAGGGGCGGGCCTCTCCCTGCCTGGTGCTACGTGGCTGGGGTGGTTGCAAGTCTGGGTAGCACAGTGCTCACATGCTAGAGAACACATTTCTTGGATCGCTGGCGATAAGGTAGTTGGTAAAGGCTGTATTACTTGATTCTGTTCTATGTCCCGTAACTGAAGCCCTCTGGTGCTCAGCGGGGGATTGGAAGGGGGTGTGCTACTAACGGACCCTTCCACAGATGAGTTTGCCTTGGGATTCTGGTTGCCATGGTGATAAAGACAGCTACTGACTTCTTCTAGTGGTTCCCGTGGCAACACTGCTGATCCCCCTTCCTCCTCACTCTCCTCTCCACTGGAGAACTCCAGCAGCTGTCGTACCACCTGTGTGCTCAAATAGCACCCTATGTCTGCCTCGTTGGGGGGAAACCCCTCAGGCTCCTGCCCAGGACTCGACTCTGGCCCTCGGGAGGTTGGCTGGGGGTGGACTGGTAGCTGGTCCTGGGCTCTGCTGTGGAAGTCTATCTGAGTGAAGCTTGCCACTGTGTCCATGTCCACATCATCGAAATCCACATTCTCCTCAGAGCACTGTGATTCGTTAACAGGAGGAATAGTCGGGATATCCCCTTCCTTGGCATTGACAGTTTCGCAAGTATTGCTGGCTCCATTCCATCCTTCCTGAACCCAGTTCTCAGTACCAGTCTCTGCTGACCCAGTCTGCATGGAGGAAGGAGTCACGTCATCAGTTCTGTCCACCCTTTCTTGCTGACCCTGCTTCTCCTGCAGGAGGCATTTTGCAGACTGCAGTGATTGTGCAGTAACAGAGAGTGGCCTGCCTCCAGCAGTTTGAAATCCAGTCAGTATAGGCACTTGTGGCCGCAAACCTTCCATGGACTCTGGATGGACATGTGGGTGGAGCTGTGGGTGGAGCTCTGGTGCTTCTACCATCTCTCCCTCCACCAGCCTTTGGGCACTCTGAAGGGACTCGTGGGACACGGAGATCCCTTTCCCCCCTGCCGTCTGAAACCCAGTGGGAAGTGCTCTGTCAGCAGTCCCAGGTTCGGATGGCGGCTCACATTCTGCTCCATCAATAGGGACACTGGCAATGATGGATCTAGCTCGTGCCAGTGAGTTGGAGGACACGGACAAGCTCTTGCCTGAGGCTGTCTGGAACCCAACACAGACTCCATCTACGCTTGGTATGGAAGCATCCGAAGGTGTCTTGCTGACTTGGTGCCTGTCCTGAGATGTGTCAACGTTCACGTGGGGAGGGAAGGACTGAGCTTGCCCCAGGGCAGGGACCGACAGGCTCACATCCTTCCCACTGTGCAGCTCCCCTGTGCCTGAAGGTTTGGGAGTGTGAGTACAGTCTGCAGGTTGGGGGTGTGGTCTGTGATGCCCGCCAGTGGGCGGAGCCACTTCCCCTGCTATCCCATTCTCCTTGTCGTCTGCTATCATCAGCTGCGCCTGCTGCAGAGCCTGCGCAGAGACCGCCAGTTTCCTCCCCCCAGCAGTTGAGAACCCACTCTCGACCACTCTTCTCTCACTCCGATCCACTGCAGTCCTAACTTGCTGGCAGTCAGCCCCAGCTGACCGGAAACTGCCCAAAATCTTGGCAATCGCACGTTGCTCTTCTGCTTTGGACACTCCACTGGCCGGGCGAGGAGCTTTAAACCGCTTGGCTGGCTTTCGTTTCATGGAGAGGGCCCTCCGTGGAACTGTCAGAGCGTGAGTGGTGGAGGTGGAGGGTGTAAGAGTGCCAGCCTTGATGGCCGAAGCTGGGATGTTGGCAACCACCGAACTGGGAGCTTTGATCAATGGAGTTTTGAACTGGGTAGAACATGATGTGAGAGATACGGAGTGGGACTGGCTCTCTGTCGGTCTGGAACTGGGAGTCTTGGAAACTGTTCCTACGCTAAACGTCACTGGCACAGACATTGTGGTTGTCCGACATCCCTCAAGGTGAGGACTAGCCTCTGCCTCCTCCAAGAGCTGCCTGGCTCTCTTTAGCGCATCGGTGGATATCTTGACAGACTTTCCTGAAGCCGTTTGGAAGCCAACAAAGGATGTGTCTGCTTTGGTGACTGTGCAGGTCAGAGGAGGTTGTCCGTGAACCACAGTGTTGCATTCATCATGTGAGCCTGCCTCGGTGATCCCTTGGGCCTGAGTGTTCAAGTCAGGGGCCGGCTGGGCCGGGCTGAGTGGAGGTTTGCTAGAGTCGACTATTTCTGATGTGATACTACAATGAGCACAAGGCTGTCTGGTGCCTGCAGCTACCGGAGGATGGCTACGTATCCCAAGCAGGGAGTGCTCATCTCCTGTTCCATTCCGGTACCAGGCTCTGGTATCCCCTCTCCTGAGCCCTGGGGCCTTAGCCTTCCCCGGCTGACCAGTCCGTAAAGCCATTCCATCTTGACACTGTGAGACCACACCTGGAGTGGGGGGTTCTGCTGGGGGATTATGAGTGGGGGGTTCTGCTGGGGGATTATGAGTGGGGGGTTCTGCTGGGGGATTATGAGTGGGGGGTTCTGCTGGGGGATTATGAGCATGGGGTTCTGCTGGGGGATTATGAGCGTGGGGTTCTGCTGGGGGATTATGAGTGGGGGATTCTGCTGGAAGATTATGAGTGGGGAGTTCTGCCGGGGGATTATGAGTGGGGGGTTCTGCTGGCGGATTATGAGTGGCGAGTTCTGCTGGCGGATTATGAGTGGGGGGTTCTGCTGGGGGATTATGAGTGGGGGGTTCTGCTGGGGGATTATGAGTGGGGGGTTCTGCTGGGGGATTATGAGTGGGGGGTTCTGCTGGGGGATTATGAGTGGGGGGTTCTGCTGGGGGATTATGAGTGGGGGGTTCTGCTGGGGGATTATGAGTGGGGGGTTCTGCTGGCGGATTATGCTGGTCTCCAGCTGCAATATTATGAGAACTTATTTCATCACTTCCGTGTTGGTCCAAGTCACTTGTGGATTGAAAGTTGCAGGTGGTGTCTACAGTGCTGCGTTCGTCCAAACAAGCATCGGCAGCAGTAGCTGAAGCTATCATCGGAAGAGGTGGAGGGGGTGTGGTCACACACTGCTGTTCAGCTGCTAAGTCAAGAGTTGGAGGATCAGTGGAGGGTTTATTCTGATCCAGTGGCCGCCCGCTGTCCAATGGCTGAAGTGGTGTCTCTATGCCGGCTGTCCTTTCCCCTTGCCCCACCTCAGGACCCTCCCCACTGCCCTCTGTCTGCAGACATGGCTTCTTCGCTGGAGGGGCATCACACATCATAACGTTCCTCTTCTTGTGTCTCAAGGTGGGTCGGAACGAGGGGGCGGCACCAGAGACAACTGCCTGGCAGCTGCCAACACTGTCAGTCTCAGGATTACTGTACCCTGCACACTGCTCTGTTGTGCCACCGGCGGACGGTTTAGTCTCCACACAAACTGCCCTCTTCTTTCCCCTGATCAGTTGCTTGCTGCCGGGGTAGAGAAACGTTTTGTTCGTCAGCTTTCTCCTTTTTAAGGCCAGAGACCTGTCTGGCAGTTTCTGGGGCTCTTGCAATGGACTACAGGTGGCTGCAGTCTGACCACTGGCCAACACAAGCTCTGGTACTGGAATCTCTCCAAATTGTTTGTCATCTGTCATTTTTGCGATGGAGTTGCAGCTGGAGCCAGCTGAAGGTGGAGGAGATGTACAACCTGTTGGAGATAGTTTGGAACCTTCTGCTTGTGAACAGACATTATCTTGTGAACAGACATTATAAGTGCCATTTTGTTTCTTCGGGTACTGTGGCCCGTCAGCACCGACAGTGTCCAGAGCTGTGTCCATGGGACTACTGTCTGTGGGTTTCCCTCCACCAGTCGGAGTGTGGTCATGTCGGTCTGAAGGGTGAAAGTGGGACTCCAACTGGCTGGCACTCATGAAGAGCAGGTCAAATACGTCGCTTTGGTTGTGGTGCAAGCTGGAGTCGGCTGTCCCAGCAGGTTCACGCAGTGGGGTGCACTCCACCACTCGGACGTCAGCTGCTACAGCAGTAGGGTTGGGTTGCAAACACTCAAGCTGGTCTTGAAGTGGTGAATTTATCTCTACTGCTTCAGATGTGTGACATTCTTGCTCAAATGCTAGCTCCTGGTGTTGAGCACTCATGGGTGTTGCCTTGGGCTCACCAGCAGAGATGCCAGGTGTCTCAGGACTGGCAAACAGGTCCTGGCTGCAGGACACGGAACTCTCCTCGTGTTTGTCCCAACCTCCCGGCCAGCCATCCTCACAACCCTGTCTCTTGCCAGGGGGCGTCTCAGCAACAACGCTGGAAGAGAGCAGTGGGCTATCGTTTGCTGGGACAAGAGGAGTGTGGCTCTGGTGCACCAGCGGGCTTGGCGTTACAGGAGAGAAGATGCACTGCTCGAATCGGCCTTGTAGTCGCTGTGCAGGGGCAGTGGAGTGCCTTGGGAGGGTGGGGGTAAGGGGTAAGTGAGAGCTGCCGTCACTGTCGGCTCGGGACGGAGGACTAGGCTTGGAGAACAGGGCACGAGCCACAGACTACAGAAGGAGGGAGAGTGAGAATATCTCTCAAGACAATATGGTAGATATGGCCAAGAGCAGCCATGGCAGTAAACCAATAAATATATCATTAGGGATTTCCATTGCTATGGCAACAATACTCATGTCCACTAGGATGTATGAAGGAAATTGGGCATTAAATGGAATAGATACGATCTCACAAACATTTCATATAGGCCCAGATGAGAACATTGCACTGGAGGCACCTCCAGATCAAATCTCACATGAATAACATTGGATATGTTTGTGAGGTCGTATCTACTCCATCAAACATCCGATTTACTTCAAACTTGAGAGAAACCGTCCATGCCGGTCAGACTTGAAGTTCCCATAGCTAACGAAATCCCTAATGGCATTTTATTGCAAATGTCCAATTTACACACAGACATGTACGTACGTTTATCCTTCCTCACACAATTTGCTGTACCACGACACAAAGAGAGCACCCCTGGCCAGACACAGCACACACTCACCTTCTCCCTAGGTTTCCAGAACACCGCATTTCGTATCTTCTCCCCATTGTGCGATCTGTCCTCAGTGCTGCTGCTGGGCCCCGCCCCTTCCCCCTCGGTACTGGAGTCCAGTACCGTGCACATGGGACTGTCTTCGTCACTGGTAATGGTCAGGGGTGTCCTCTTCACCGACTGCTGGCAGGTGGGTGTGGCCATGCACATGGACCACCCACTGTCTGTGTCCGAGTCCAGAACTAGGTTATGGGGGCTGTACATCTACATGTAAGGAATACACTACTACAGGTCACTGTCCAGCCCCCCAACTTAACTCCCTTAACACCATCATGGTAGTATGCATGATCCCCAGGTCAGCAAGGACTAGCCGCTGTGGCCAGGCTGTTATGGACCGTGGTATAGGCCATCGTGGCCAGGGCTGTGATGGGCCACTTTGCCTAGCCTCATTCCCAGACCACACCCTGACTTTTGGCACTTGTGAACAAAGCTTGGGAACTAGCCTCATTCCCAGGCCATAAACGTTCCAGTTCGGCTCGTACTGGCTCGTACCAATTATGTGATGCTATGACAAGTAAGCTAGGAAATTCTACTCTAGCTTTATAGCAGCTTACGGCTACTGATGACCATGAACCGGTAAACCACACACCTTTCTTAGTGGGGTGCTGGACAACACGAAACCTGTGGGGTGGAGGACAGAGCTCGCTCAGGTCTGGACTAGTAGTACAGCAGAGTCTCTAGGCTCACATTTGAGGTCTGCGGTGGTGTCAGGGGCATCTGTGGCTCCACAACAGTCCAGAGGGTCCTGCACAGCCACACTGCACAGAACAGAGGTCACATCATGCAGTCACAGTCCACATAATGCTCCATAACCAGCACTTTTGCTACATGTTGTACGTGCACTGGCCAGCCACAAGGACTGCTATGGCTTGCAGGTAACATGCCCTGGCTAGGGTATTATGCCAGTGTACCTGACACTTTTTGCCTTCAGCAGAACAGGCCGAGGACTGGCTTACCCCATCTCTTCCAGCCGTGTGCTTCCGGCACGATAGGAGGAGGCACACTTGTGGGTGGGGCCCAGTAATGCTCCGTGGAAGCAGAAGTCGGGCAACTCAGGCGACCCTAGTGAGATTGATGAGGACAAGCGGGCAGCAGCATATGACTAAGGCCACATAAAAATTACTTGTTTACCACCCCAACTTTTCACTCTGACCAAATTATTACGTAACAGCGTACCGCAAGCTGACAGAGGCCTTGCTTGTCCCACGATAGCTGTCTGTATCCTACTGGGCTGTCATTACGAACAAACCACTAAACAGTCTGAGAGCGTGTAACGAAAGCACAAGTGGGAAACCACGTAGCAATGTATTTAGTGAGGGTGAATGCATGTAGCTCACAGTTAAAGAACCATGTACATGTATAACCTGGCCCGTGTACTTCTTATAACCCGGTCCACTGCATTGTGTACAGAAGTCTAGCTTTCCCTAATCCTGTGAACTAGTCCTCGTGCAAGCTGGGTACGAGTGTCGTCCACACACCCTCGTACAGCATGCAGACTAGGCTGCAGTCATTGGCTATACACTTCTCTCCAAGAGTGGCCTGTGACTACATATTAAATATAGTCATATTCAAACAGTATTAAACCATCCATGACTAGTTCCGACTGTTCAACCTTTGCTGACCTTCCAAAAGCCGGAGGAAAGATGGTGAACCCCCGTCCTGCATCTTCACTCAAGTCACTGCCCGTGCCATGCTTATATCGCCCGCCTTACCGGGATTCATGCTAAAAACCCGGCGGAAAATTAAACTTTTTTCCAGGACCCCCTACACCCCAGCAAAATTTTCAAGGAAAGATTTGTACATTTCTCAACAGAAAATATGAGATGCAATAATATAACAGTTGGAGCAATAATACATTAACAAACACTGTATAAGCAAACAAGAAAATATGCAACCGTGAATGTGTTGGTAAAAGCAAAGCTGTTTTGTGACAAGAGCTTTGTACAGTGACTGTATAGAAACTTAGAGTAGCAGAAATAGTATGTACAAGTATTAACCTGATGAAGCTAGGTACATGAACATTTAGTTACAAAGTCACAAATAAACTATGGTGCTCTCTGAAAAGAAATAAGATTCCAGAATAAATCGCAACATTTGGCAGTGAGCAAACACGATTTATCCTTACACAAGCTTCGTGGAATGTGTGAGTTGCGGTTCGTTTGAAAAATTGAATGCTATTTGACAGTGGAAAATGTAGGCATACCATGAGCTAGCGAGGTGCTGCAAAGGCAGTAGAAAGATTCACTTGATAGAAGGAAAACTATGCATAGCTAGAAGTCTCATAATCTCTCTACGAATCGGGAGAGCTGGTCTTGGGGCGTCAGCCCCCTGTGGAAGTCCTGTGATAAGCTATTGTTGTTGTTCGAGGAGTTCAGGCCGTACTGATGCTGAGAGTACATGAAGCTGGGGTCTGCCTGCATGCCGGGGTCCATGGCCATCTGGTAGTGCTGCTGTGCAGGTTGTCTCAACATCTGCTGTAGCTGGGACTGTTGCGGGTTGACCGGGCTCTGGTATATCTGACCCATCTGTGTCTGGTGTGTCACCATGCGCTGTGCGGGCTGCATGGGACCCACCCGATACTGCTGGGGATGGCCATACTGTGCATGACTCACGTGCTGCATGGGGGCAGACATGTGCTGGACCATGGGGGAGTGTGCCACCATGGGACGGGGCTGCTGACTCAAGACCTGAGGGTACCCTGCCGTCTGGGGCCCGTGAGCCGAGGGGTACTGAGGGGGTGGCCGTAGCGTGTGGTGTGGCACCTGCTGGCCGCCGTGATAGGGCTGGTGCTGCTGCTGCACCATGGTCTGTCTCATCATGGTCTGCTGCTGGGAGGGGTACATCATGGGTTGCTGCGGCCGGGTCGACATCATCATGGCGTTCGGTTGCTGCTGTACTTGCGGCATGCCGGAGGGAGGGTGGGGCTGGTAGGCACCGCCAGGCGAAGGTTGGTGAGGCATGATGTCCTGCGACATGTTCATCATTTCCCGCTGCTCCTTCTGCTGTTGTACAATGTGCATGACCCTGCTCATCACCTCGGGATTGCTCTTCATAAACTGCATGGCCTTTTCTCTATCCATCGGGTTGGAGCTGCGCATGGCGGCCATGACCTGCTGCACCTGGCTACCCAACACAGACGGCTGCGGCTGTGCTACTCGGGTGATGGGCATCTCTCCGCTGAAGTTGAGTGCAGAAGATTGGCTCACTGTCACATTCGGTGCTGGAATAGACTGTTCCGGTTTGCTAAACGCAGGAGGAACGCTGTTAGCGGCTTGCTGCAGACTAGCCGGAGGCGGGGCCACCATCCTATTAGAAGGCGGAGGCTGTGGGGTGTTTGCCTTGCCCGGCGTCCTAGGTCCACCCTTACCGACCGATCTCGGTGCTATGGGCGATGCTGCAACTGCAGCAGGGTTGCTGATGGCTGGGGTAGGGGCAGGAGAGCCTTTGGAAGGAGGAGTTTGGATCTTGGAGCCCGTCGGTGAGGTATGGGCCCCAGGGGACGGGGTGTGCTGGGCACTGGTCCCATTGCTGGAGGTGTTCAGCTGGATCATGTTGGCCATACGCTGCTGTTGGAAGCGCTCGTTCTGTCTCCTTCGTTGCATCGCCTGCTCCCGGAAGGTCTTCTTAATCCGGGCACAAACAGGCACTGGGCACTTGTCCTCGGTGCAGGTCCGGGCATGAGAGTAGCAGAGAAGAAGAAACTGTTTGCAGATGCTGCAGTTGCCGGACATGCGTAGCTTGCAGTCTCGGGTGTGCCTAAGTACCCTCTTCATCCGGATGCAGCTGGGCTGCTTGCAGGTGGGGTCCCGACACTGGCTGGCATGGATCAGGAACTGGATGCACTTCTGGATCTGTGCCATGCGCTGCTCCTTCGGGTCGGTGACCCTCTGGTCCTGGCCGGTACTGTCGTCATCCAGCCCCAGGCCCAGCTTCTCCATCGGGTGATTGTGCCCCACTTCCTTGTAGCAGACCACACAAAGGTCAAAGTCCTAGAGAGAGAGAAAAGAAAGGCAGGTGAGCTGAAAAGTCTAGATCACTATAGTAAATGTTTCAGCATCGACACTATTAGGTGGGTCCGTTCATACACCCCCAGTCACTGCACTCACGTCGCACTCCTTGCAGTGGTATCTTGTCTCGACGTGGTTGCGGCAGTGGTTGCAGGTGTACACAAAGCGGTCCCCACTCTGGTTGTGCAGCTCATACAGCATGGCCATGGTGGAGTAGCGAGCCCTGCGCAGAGAGGAGAACTCCCAGTGTCTCTCCCGGGCCATGGTCAGGAAGGCGTCTCTCCCGTCCATCAGGTCACACTGGATCAGCTGGTCGGGGTCTGTGGTCCCCGGGAGGGGGGAGCTGACCACGACGGCGGGGGGCTGCAGTGTGACCACAAAGAACACCTGGAGGGAGGGAGGGAGGGAGGGAGGGACTAGTCACAGGCAACCCACACGTATTTCAATGTAATGTGAAAGCAATTTTACTTCATTGGCACATCATTTAAGGCCCTAACTCTGCAACTTGTGGCAGCTAATACAGAAAGCTACAGGCTACACAGCATCAATAACCGTCTACCTCTTTGTGCTTCTCCATGGTCTGGTATATCTTCTGAGAGAGGTCGTCTCCTCCAATCAGGGTTCGGCTGCCCAACTTGCTGGACTTGCTCCTGGTACTGCCGGCCTTCTTGTTCCCCTTCTTGTTGGTGCTGCGCTTGCCTGCCTTCTTGGGGCCACGACCCTGGGGGAGAGAAACCAAACGGTTACGGAATGTCCTTCAAGCTCCTCAAGACACATCCTGTGCTCCAGTCAACAGCCACCACTGAAAAGACTGAGACTAGATCCACACTGCACCAGGTATCAGACGCCTCAATGCCGGTTTCTATGGAGATGGAGCCCAACCCACCTCGCCGGTGGCCTGCTCAGAGGCCTCCCGCTCTCTGGCCTCCTGGTCCAGCTCCTTGATGGTCTCCTCTATCACATTGGGCCAGAAGTCCCCATCGAAGTAGGGGATTTCCGTCACACTGGTGATCTCATCATCCGTGCAGGCTTTGAAGATGTCCTGTGAGGTTAACAAAGAGAGGTGTTGCGTAACAGAATGTATCAACGAAGATTCTGTACCCCAGGTACCAACCTCTGTTCAACACACACACACCCAGAACCCAAAGCTAACATACATTATACTAGCTAAGGCCAGGGCAAAGGCACTGCTATACAGACGTAAAAGACAGCAGTGATAAGTGGATGGATCGTTGTGTTGCTGCTCTTTCCAAAGCATGTTACTGGCTCTGAGACTCCATGAACCCTGGCCCGCCCGCTCACCTGGTAGTCCCAGACCACGCCCACTTCCTTGCCCGTGTCCAGCATCTTCTTGTACCACTCCACCAGTCTCTTCGGCTTGGGGATCTTCTGCTCCAACGGGTGGCAGTGGAAGATGTAGTCGTCACCCTCGCTGGGGGGACACGCCCAAATGTGTGCCGTCAGAAACCTACGAAGGGAAGGGTACCCCATGAGTACGTGCAATGGTACACTCACAAGAGTCTGGCTGGGTATCACAACACAAGTGCTTCTATATAGCTTGCATGTCCCATCCACCAACAGTTATATACAGTAGCGCAGCTCTCAGAGGAGGGAGATGTGGTCCTCACCCGTTGTCCTTGCAGAACTGGAGGTAGCCGATGAGGATCTCGTGGTAGACCTGCGTCCGCAGATGGCGGGGTCGGAAGAAGTGCACGCTGTCCAGGTAGGAGATGTAGACACGCCTGCGGAGGTGAAAGGGGGATAGCCTCACTGCTTGGAACCGATCACTAGCAAAATGGCGGCAGTGTGACTCTGTTACCACAGCTGCTACCGACTACTAGCCTAGCCTATACACTGTGTTAGCTGAGAGAACGTCAGTGCAGCTACCACTGACCAAACCGATCCACTGACCTGGTGTTAGGGGCCTGGCAGTCGGAGCCGTACTCCTGGACGTGCATGCCAAAGAAGCAAACATCAGTTCCGTCAATCTCCTCAAAGACAAACATGGCCTTGGTGCGAAAGGGAAATTGCTCAGGAAACTCTCCTGAAAAGCGCTCCCTCATATTGGTCCGGGTCTCCAGGTTCTTGTCGCTGGAGGACACCACTCGGACGGTGATCTCACCACAGTCCGTGTCTTCCATCCGCAGGAAGCTGATCACCCGGTCCTCCAGGAAGGCGGACAGCTTTGTGGTCGGCAGGCCTGGAGGACAGAGAAGAGGTCGGTCATCGAATTGTAGCATGCTATACAATTATTATAGATAGCTATCAAGTTCCCAAGCTCCTCCACTCCTGCAACTGTTACTGCACGTGTGCATGCATTCCTCATGCAACCCGAGTAATGGCCGAACAGCAACAGCAAAGCCACAGCACAAGAGCTCATCGAGAAAGCATGGACTAGGGTTGGGTACTTACTATGTCCTACACAGAATAGCAATGCTCTACACAGGGATGAAAAATCCTGTATGAAACCCTGCTGTGTATGACCTCAGTGTGCGGAGTCACCCCCCCCCCCCCCCCCCCCCCCCCCACTGGAAATTTTTGAATTTATATGCTGTGAGGTTGATTCTGGGGGCCCACAATTAAACTGTTGAGTATCAAAAGAATATTAACTTTTAAATTTGTGTGGGAGGGGGGATCCCCCCCCCCCCCCCCCCATTTGAAACATTGCGTTAACACGAGTTACTAAGGAATTACTAAGGTCCTATACAGGGATTACTGAGGTGCCACACAGGGATTACTGAGGTCCCACACAGGGATTACTGAGGTCCTACACAGGTATTACTGAGGTCCTACACAGGGCTTACTGAAGTTCCACACAGGAATTACTGAGGTTCCACACAGGAATTACTGAGGTCCTACACAGGAATTACTGAGGTCCTACACAGGGCTTCCACACAGGAATTACTGAGGTTCCACACAGGAATTACTGAGGTCCTACACGGGAATTACTGAGGTCCTACACAGGAATTACTGAGGTCCTACACAGGGTGTACCAGTAGCAATAAACCTCAGACCCGCTCTTCCCTATCGTACCAATTATGGGAACGAGACCCCTTCAGTAGGTTTGCCTAGCCCCACTCACGTTTTGCAGAGAACTTGCTCTCCTTCCGAGTCAACCCCTTTGCCTTGAGGCACTTGTTGCACTGGAAGCCATCGTGCCAGATGTGATTGTGGTGCAGGACACAGATCTTGTGCACCTCTCGACCACAGTGGATGCACTCCACCATCCTGGGAGGGGGACAGACAGCAAGTGAGAGCAGTGTCACCTCATTATGATAAGGTGGAGAAGCAAATCAAGTGGAAGGCAAACATCATAACTCCATCCACTAGGGGCTAGACTCTAGGTCAGAGGTCACAGAGTGCTGGTCTCTAGGCAGGGTGCTATCCCCCAGGCCAATAGCCATGAGTGCAGTATGGACTTACTCTTCATACTCGATGGAATCATTCTTCAGTTCTTTGAAGGCGTTCTTGGGGATGTTAGTGGCAGTCATGGGGTCGTCCCCGACAGAGATGGAGTCTCCGGGGATCTCAAAGAAGCACTTGGGACAATACACATACCTGTGAGTGTTTGTGCCAGACACAGGGAGAAAAGGGTCAGTACTCTTGTAGAAGGTACACGTACAATACCAAACCCTATCACATGCTGCAGCTTTATGATTCACTGGTAGTCACATGACTATCACATGACGAACACCCTCACACTGCTTACTTTCCAAATCTGTTCTTGTGCCCGTAATAGCAGGTGTCTCTGGGGATGGAACAGAGGGGCTTGCCGTAGCAGTACAGGACTTGAGGGTGGAAGGTATGCTGAGGGAGGGAAGGAGGGAGGGAGGGAGGGAGGGAGAGGGGGAGGGAGGGAGGGAGAGTGGGAGGGAGGGAGTCAACTTAATAATGTGATAGTCCAATATGCATCCCCAATACTTTACTTTCTGCCTGCACTGGCCCACAGCTCTGGCTGATCTTATGCTACATATCAAGGACGCTCCCAATAGCAGGTGTGTGCAAGCACTAGAGCAGAGAGCTCACTTAACCAGCAGCAATGGTTGCCATGGAGTGTGTTGGCTGGCCTGGGGGCATGCTGGTAGCAGCTGGCTTCATTAAGTGGCCCTGCTGTGCAGCAGGTGTTAACACAGCAACAAGGTTTTGATTAAGCTTAGTTTTGATTGGTGTTTTGAATGTAAGTCTGCCCTACCCCATGTAACTATATGGGTATGGCTATGGGTGGGGGTAGGGGTTAGCTTATGTGAGACCACATGAGTACAGGTCTGAAGAAGACATGCAATTGCAATCCATTAGCTACAGCTGAATGACAAGGCCACTTCAGGGTCTACACTAACGCAGGCTCCCAGCTGCTATAAAGAGTACCCTCGTTCCCAGGCTCCACTCCCCAGCTTTTCTCGCACCGTGTAGAAAAGCGGGGAGGGAGCCTGGTATATTTCATCACGTGCTACGTGACGTTGAAGATGCA
This sequence comes from Phakellia ventilabrum, assembly GCA_963921505.1. Taxonomy (NCBI): domain Eukaryota; kingdom Metazoa; phylum Porifera; class Demospongiae; order Axinellida; family Axinellidae; genus Phakellia; species Phakellia ventilabrum. The sequence goes on from OY997385.1 coordinate 177,843, forward strand.
GTGGTCCAGTGGATGTGAGAATGGACAAACTGTAAGTTTTGAGTACCGTAGTCTGAGCCTACTCTATAATCTATGTCTGAGTCTAATACAACAACTGAGGTCAGGCGTTTAGTTACTACACAAACTCACAGTTTGTCTGTTCTTACATCCAATCGACTACTGTATCTTCAATCTGCAGCTGTTTCTTCGGTTTGTTGCTGCTTAGTCACGATCGCTCTACAGTTTATCGACTCACTGCTCGAACCACATGCACAACGATAAACGTCACGCGTAATTTGATTAACAAAACCACACACCAAACCACGCATCCTACGTAGCACGTGATGAAATATACCAGGCTCCCTCCCCGCTTTTCTACACGGTGCGAGAAAAGCTGGGGAGTGGAGCCTGGGAACGAGGCTAATAAAGAGAGCACAGCAGTGCACACTGTGTGCTGAGCCCCATGTTGGATAGGTATAAGTAGAGAGTGTGCAGTCATGCTGGTACGACCTAGCGGGTCATGTGAGCTCACCCTCCGTCCACAGCAGTAGCCGAGGCTCTTCATGGCGTCATCGATATACTGGTCGAACACTTCCGAGAGTTTGGAGCAGTACTTGTACACCCGAGAAGTCTTCTTGTTGTAGAGCCAGGCGTTGTCGAATGTCAGCCACATGTCCTTGCAGAACTGGACAGGCAGAGAATACACACAAACTGCAGTAACACGACTGCGGGTGCAGTTTCTAATTAACGCCCGCTTCTCACACAGCCACCAAGCACTAGCTACAAGCAGTGAGGAAGCCATAGTAGCAGTGTTCAACACACCTCCCACGGGTTCTTGTACTCCCCTTCCTCCAGCTTTCTGTGCATCGTTCCCAGATCCATCGGACGACGGATGATCTCAAAGTAGTCCTGAGGGGAAAGGGGGTAGGGTGGGCTCTAATTGGAAATATGCATGTTTAGCATGCTCTTGCTGGTACAACTACAACTGCCAATCAAAAATTGTTACCAACAGAATCTTTGAAGGTACCAGTGCCATTACCATCTACTGCCTCAAATGACATAGTAACCTATTTTTCCCTAGTCTTAAATTCCTTACAGGTATCCCCAGAGACTTGGGGTCCACTGGCTGCCTAAAAGGGTAGGACTCAGGGTCCTGGTTCCATACAACTTCCAGTATTGGTCTCAGTGCCAAATCCAGTTCCTCTCGAGTGAACACTACGGAATGGAATGGCATGAGGGCAGCGGTGTAACACTAGAGAGTCAAGAGGTGCAAACAGCACGCGTTCACAGAACCTTACACCTGATATTAACCTGTTAACCAGTTACTAAAATGTTAACACCTCGTCACATACTATTGACCACACAGGTCCTAAACAGGCCCAGAGGCAAATCACCACTCCGTAAACCAATCAAACTTTGACACAGTTACAAAATGCGAAGCTCCAACTCACCCTTCCTAAGAGCAGGGTCAGGCTGTATCCTGGTCTGTTTCTGGACAATAGGGGAGGCATTCGGCTCCACCTCCATCCCGGGGGTGGAGGGACGGGAGCCCGTGAGGGAAGCCTCAGAGTAAGGCTCCACCCCTTTCACTGAGGAGGGCGGGGCCTTCACACTGGTCACTAGTGGGGTAGAAAAGTAGCACTGCTAAAAGCTCTAACACAATTTGCTGAAGGTAGCACAATCGGTACAGCTGTCCCTCTAAAGGATATGTCCACAGGCTTACCTGAGAACTGAGAGGGTGTGGCCACCCCCGGGACACTGGGGAAAGGCTGGTCCGACAGCCCCCCCTCTGCCGTCCCTGAGCCATCCTGTAAGGGTTTCCGTACAGACGTCGGCGCTGAAGGTGGGGCTGGGGAGTACTCAGACTTCACCTCATTCTTGACCGAGGGAAGGCCTGGAGAGGGGGTGAAGCGACAGTGAGACACATCTCTGGTGTAGTCCAACTACCAAACACTGGTTTGTGACACACGGGCTCCATTCATGAGCTTCTTCATACAGTGCCATAATCAGAACAAGGAGCCTGGTATATTTATCACATTCTACTGTGATGTAGGGTATAATGTCCTGTGTGCTCCGGCTTACCAGAAGGCTTGTGTTCTATCTAAAGTTTGTATTCTAGACAAACTCTTGTGTTCTAGACCAACTCTTGTGTTCTAGACCAACTCTACAGCTTGTGTTCTAGATGACTCTAAAGCTTGACAGTCTAGCTGCAAGCTCACCAACACGGGTCCATGAACTGGCCCCGAAACTGAACTGTCTAAAACACAGAGAAATACTTTTGTCAGCCATGTGGTCAGCTCAAGCACACGAGGCAGTAACATCAGAGCACTCGCTAGTACAGTTGGCCAAACCAACACGCCCTACGTCACAACAGCAGTGAAGCTGAGGCACTTCAGCTCTGGCCCGAGCACTGCCACACTACAAGTTACTACACACTGCATGTTTGTAGGTATACATGTACCTCCGGGTGGTTTTTGGTCTGACGGTGCCTGGGAGCGAGGGTGGGGCACAGACGTGGGAGACATCAGCTTGGAGTGCTGCCGGTTGAGGATGTCTTTCTTCTTCTCCCCATCCATGTTGGAGGTGGGCGTGGGTGGCAGGGCGAAGGGGGGCTGGTGAAGGTCCACGCTGGAGGGGGGCTTTGGAGAGCCACTGCCCACTGGGGGGAGGGGGGAAATGCATTTGAAGTTTGGTTTAGAAGCACTTTCCGCTCAAAGGGTGTCTTGCACTTTACCCCCCCCCCCCCCAAATTCACTGACAGCCAGTGCCTACTACACTGTACCTCAGACACACACTCACCACTAGGTATTGCCTGAGAGCCAAGGGGTGTGGGGGGTAGGCTGATTCGCCCGTCTCCTCCCGCTTGCTGTCCTCCAAAGAATTGCTGCATCTGTTCCCCGTTGGGCATACCCGGCTCGCCTGGTAGGCCTGGGGGGTGGGGTGTGGGGCAGAGCTCAGGTTAACACTCTCAGTCATATACACAATCATATGCCCAACATACCTCCCATCTGGCGTTTGTTCTCCATAGCACTTTTCATCATTCGCCTCTGCTCCAGCTCCTTGCGAATACGGTAAATCTTCTCGGCTAGAAGCTGGTAGTACTCCTCCCGAGAGGTAGCCGTCTCAAACATGGCCTTCTCTACCTTCATGGCGTACTGGATGAGACTGGTCACCCGTCGGTCCTGCAATGCCACAGGGTCCGACACCGGGTAGATTGCCTCCACACTGAGGAAGGAAGGCAAGGCCAGGTTGAACTAGTACACAGGGCATAAGACATAGTGCACGCAACACACATAGTGAGACAAATGGCACCAGTAGACTTGTGGCCCAATACTCTGTACATAACTTCCTACTATGCATGTGCTACCAGGATGAGGAACTCACAGTTTTCTGACAAGGTGTTGTCGAAGGTCAGGATTCACGTGCTGGTGCCAGGGCTGAGCACGGGTCGGCTGTCCTGTGATGCTATGAGGACGAGGGAGGGAGGGAGAGAGAGGGAGGGAGGGAGGGAGGAGGGAGGAAGCGGATAAAGAGAGAGTCAGGTCCTGCTAATGCACAGCTGAGTCAGCACTATTTCTCTTCCGTTTACTCTCCCAATTAAGTGAGAATGAAAACACACAAGAAATGATCAGTAAACACTTGAGCTACAGCCAGTTCACGACTCCCATGGTTTTGCTCACTTTGGGATGGGCAGAGGGTAGGGCATTCTGGACTGCTGGGCTAGGTCGGCAGGTATCCCAGCTGAGTGAGTGTGAGAGAGAGAGAGTGTGTGTGTGTGTGTGTACACATGGATATTAACTGAACCAGTAGACCCCTACAGCACTCAAAGCTGGTCCTCACCTGCTCCAGGGTTCTGGGTCAGCTGGGCAAAGTAGTCCGGGGGCCTCATGCCGCTGGCAGTGGGAGGGGTGGGCACCTGGCTGTTATAGGGCACTGCAGGGCGGGAGCCAAGACTACACTCAATTGCCATGGTCCGCCATCACTTCCCTTAATTGAGTGGTTTGGGCCGACCAATAGGATGGCTTCCCTGTACCTTCAGGTCAGTTGATTCTAACCAAAACTCGAAGCTTTCCACCACTGGTAGCAATGTGTATCTTATAACATGTATACACCAATGGCCTCTTCAGACGGGGATTCCCCTCAAGCCATAACGTAACACCTTAGGTAAGCTCTCCTCATAAACCCAGGCTTGAGTATGAGGCTAGACTCTTCGGTGGCCATCTCCCTACCCTATGAGACAGGGAACTTGCTCCTTACTTGAGTTGGGTCTGTTCAGGTCCCCAGGCATTGAAACACTGGCTGGGCCCAGGTGGTTGCTAAACTGCCCTCCAGGAGTTCCTCCACCAGGGTGGGGTTGTCCCGCACCCATCATGGGAGGCCGTTGTGGCTGCATACCCTGAGGGGGTACCCCGCCCATTGGCTGTCCTGGGCCTCCCATCCCACCAGGTCCCATGGGTCGGCCTGGCATCCCTGGCATTAGGCCTAGGCCCACTGGCTGGTTGTCTGGAGAGAGAGAGAGAGAGAGAGGGTAGTGTAGTTGTCTACACAAAATAACTTAGGCTCTTTAAAAAACTGGCTTATGAAAAAAGTATACATCACATTTACAAAGTCTTAACTAGAGACGTGCTACACTAATCAGCAGGGACGTCCTCACCTCTCTTATGCTGCAGTGAGGCATGCTTGAGGGGCAGGCAGACAGGACAGTCCGGCCGCAGGCAGTTCCTCCAGTGGGTGATGATTTGACGGGAGGAGGCACAGTGTGGGTCTGTGAGAAAGGGAGGGGCACACTGAGGTCAGGAAGGCAAGCAATGTGGACCACTAATGCTAGTTCTCAGATCCTGTGATAGCTACAATGATTACAGCTGCTAGAAAGTGCTATGAATATTTCTCCACTGAAGGGACAAGCAAAACAGAAGCCATTAACAAGGTACACCGCCTACTGCACTAGTCCATCATAAAACCAAACCAATCTCAAACCAGTGCCTTACATGTACATGACCGTCCGGCCTGACATTCTGTCATGTGGTTGAGCACACCCTTCATGGTACGGCAGTGGGGAAGGGCGCAGGGACGAAAGTCCGGCCCCCCGGTGACCTGGTGGTCCCTCTCCCGCCGCTGGCATTTATGCGCGTGGAGTAACAACACCAGCTGTTGCTGAATCAGCTTTCTCTTCTCAGGGTCCGAAGTCTGCCCCCCTGGAGGGCCAGGGCTGCCTATTCCCGACTGTTGGGGCATGGCCCCACCAGGTGGTGGCCCAAGCTGGCCAGGGAACTGTGAGTGCTGGATGCCTGGGAGCTGAGAGGAGATAGAAGTCTGTGGATGAGTGGGTTGGGACTGGGGGAGAGTGGAGGCTACACCGCCCCGCTATGTGTGTGTTTGTGTGCGTGTGTGTGCGTGAACGCATACCAGTACAGCATAAAAATCCTTACCATGAGGTACATTAAGCCAATAATACACAAAGGTGTTAGGAAATTCTACACTAATTCTTTAGCACAAGAACATCTCCTACATTAATTAAACTGCCGTGCTTGACGATGACAAACCAAGTCCTTTATCAGCTGTTGCTCCCGCGGCACCACCCCATCCCTTAGCCATCGGCTCACATGCCCCCACTGCCTGGGTCTCTAGGCTCACATAGAGACACCTGGCATTACCATGTGATGTTTGAGCCCCAGCCAAAACTCATACCTTATGTATGCAAAATAGTCCCAGAGATAACGTAATTCCACATCTGCACATTAATTCACTCCTGCCAGTACTTAAATACCTCCACACCACATACTAAGAGCCATGCTACCATCTTAAAATATTATCCTGCAGCGCAAGATAAAAATTAACCAAATAGCAAAGTAAAACACATCCACCAGGGCAGGTTCGCTTTCACCACTAACTTGTTACTGAAGGGGGTGGGGCTTACCAAGGGAGAGCTGCTGGTCTGCTGCTGTGGCTGCTGCTGTTGAGGGGAGCTGGAGACTGCAGCTCCAGAGGGGAGGGAGGACGGCTGGGCAGCACTGGAGGGCAGCTGGGAGCCAAAGGCAGCACTTTCATTCTGCTGGGGCTGCGGATGAACTTGGGGCTGGGCTGCAGCCTGGTTGGGTAGAGTGCGTACAGTCTGCGGCTGCCCTAGACCACCAAAGTCTGAGGAAGTTCTGAGGGTGGGATCCAGTGAGGACATAAGATTTTCTTGGAAGGGATGCCCAACGGGGCTGTTGGAGGGTATTTGCTGTCTCATTCCTCCCGGCATCATATGTGGGTTGGCCATCCCAGGCGCCTGCCTCGGCACCATCTGCATGCCAGGATTCATGGACTGTCCTGGTGCCATTCCACTACTCATCATCTGATTCCTGACCATTCCACCAGACATGTGTGGTGCCATTCCAGGATGAGCAAGACTGTAGTTGTGAGGGTTGCCCATTGAAGGATTGACCATCCTCATCTGGGCGTTGGTCATTCCAGGTGCAACGGGCTGAGTGGAACTCATACCTGGATACCTCATTCCAGGTTGGTTGGATACCATTCCACCATGGGGCATTCCCATTCCTTGTCTCATTCCATACTGGCTGGAAGCCATCCCAGGATGTGCCATTCCACGCTGGCCAGACATAACTGCATGCTGCATAGGACCCATGGACGGATGGGGGTTTCCCATTGTGTGTTGATTAGGGGGGTGGCTCATCCCATGATGGACCATGGTCTGGCCACCTCCAGGCAGCATGGCATTAGGAGGCGTGGTGTTGACTGCAGTGGCCATCTGCGGCAGCGAAGAGGGAGAGCTGTGGATCATACCGGACGAGGTATAGAAAGTGTTAGTTCTTTGGAGTGATTCTGATGCTTGAAGAGGACTGGAGGTTGTGGTGGTGGTGATGGTTGCAGGGGTGGAGTGTGCAGGTGTGGAGCTGATAGTAGGAAGGACGGGGGTGGGATCAGCAGAGGTGCTAATGGACGTGGGTTGGGGGGAGGGGGCACTTCCACTGGTGTTCAAACCAACAAATCTGGGACTGTTCATTTGCGGGCTGTTGGTATACATATTAATGGCTGTATTGGGGTTGCCAGGCATCTGGTTGCTAAAGTTGGAGCCAGGTGCACTTACTCCACCTTGCTGCGGCTGGGTCGGGTTCTGCTGGGAAGGCGGCTGAGCGTGGGAGGGTGCAGAGTTCAGCTCTGTATTCAGGAGGGCAGTATCTGTGCTTTTCAAGCCCGGTAGGGTCAGCTCCCCCATCAGTTCTAGCTCGTCTGGGAGATCATTGCTGAACTCCAGCAACTTACCGATGTCTGAATGGAGAGAAGCAGATAGCAACAAGGTGACAGCAATTACCTACAGTGAAGTAGATACTGGGTAGTTCTGCTACATAGCTAGCTCATTGGGAGCACTGGGACTTCAAACACTCTTAACAAGTGTTTCAACAAAAAAAACACTGGTCACAGCCACAGGCGTAACATTTTCTACTTCTTTACAAGTGATAAGACAAGTCTTTGGCAAGCAATGACAATAAAATAATGTGTTCAAAAGTACTCTGCACAACACCGTTAGCTCTATTTAAAGCGAGCAAAAACCAGCTCGTGAAATGGATTTAAATTTCACTCCCAGTTAACCCGACCCACCCTTCAGCCAAACCCCCTTCCCTCCAAAACTTTCCTTAGGCGAGTAAACCTACCTGAAGCATCGCTCGCCGTAGAGTCTATCTTCTGCCGCTTGGATGGGGGGATCCCACCCGGCCCTAGCATTGGCATACTGAGCTGATCGTTCATCATGGTTGCCCAATTCACACTGGCTGAAGAGCGGGCGGGTTACATAGCTATACTCCACAAGACTAGCAAGCCTTCTGGAGACTAATTTACACTATCCAGAGCAAGATAATAGAGGCAAAAAGCCTTTTAGAGAGACTGTAGCTAAGTAGAATCACACTGCGCCGATCTTGGATCGATCGTATTATAATGGTAGACAAAGCTTGGGCGCAATCGCGCCTCGACAACCTCATAAATTCGGACTTTCAGCGGGAGAATTTGGCTGCGTCTTCCACACTTGCTTCTTCGATGGCAGATCTAAATAGAGAATCTACAAAAATACTGAGATAGTGCACTTCAAGTTACTTATTCTCTCACTACCACAATACTTCCCCTTACAAAAAGACAGCCATTTTGTTTGTGGTTGACGATGTTGGCTCCAGATTTCCGGAGCAGTTTCCATGAGGTGTTAGGTCATAACAAGAGATTTTTACAGATAGTGTAACGGAAAACAAACACCTCCGAATAGTACCTCCGTAAACTTCAAAAACTGCAGCCAAATCACGTGGCTCTAACTTTGATCTCACCGCAAAGCAGCAATTGATTGGAGGAGGGGCTTTTCATGACTACATGGAGCTGGAGGCTTAGCTGGCAGGTGAACTGGAGCTCAACCGATTTGTGTAAGATAATAAATAGGCGACCAAAGTTGATCTCCAAATTTAAGTGTATTCATTTGTAAAACTATAAGCGTGCCATGTAATATTCATATACAGCTTCACGATTCATAGACTTCTACAAACGCATACAGTTGATCCTACAGTAACATCCCGTGATTGCCCCCCTCCCTCCCCTCTTATCAATAACAATCTCTGACCTCAGCCTAGCCTGGCCTGTTCATGTATTACAACAACAGTAGAGCGAATGTGCACCAAAGTCAAGGGGCTTGCACAGTAGGAGATATAATGAATCTCTGAACTTGACACAGAATTAGATTCAAGATTTTAAGCACAAGGATTTAATTTGTGAACAGTTTTCTGTATACATAATATTTAATTCTGTATGAGTTTTCAGGACCTAATTTGTTGGGGTATCACTCAGTAAGTTAATGCTACATGATCCAACGTCTATCTCGATGATCTCCGAACTGTGGAATTTCCTGGTGCTTCATAAATAGAATTTGTAGCTGCAATCCCTCAGGCTGCGTCAGTATCAAAGAAGAAGTTTTTTCATTTCTGTGAGTGCCCCGAGAGCCAGGATTATGTTTAGTAAGTGCCAGCTGAATTTGATTTTTTTTGGTCACTTTTCTTTATATTCCTGTGTGTGGAGAGGCTGACAAGCCTATTGAGTATCCTTACCTTCCCTGGCGCCCTCCAAGGCAGCCACTGAAAAAGACCTAAGAATAACCTCCTACAGAGTAGTATAGTTGGATCTGCAGACCACTTGCATTGCGCACGTATAGCCGGAATGAATATCAAGGAGTTGAGGTTACCCTGGGGGCGAGGCTACCTTGGTACAAACCTATAATTTACTGACAGTATTCTCTACTGGGTACTCAAACTTTCACGATGTGGTTAGGCGCATGATCACGAGGTTAGGTGTGATGGTTAGGAGTAAGCCAACTCTGCTACAGACACAGTACAGCATCAGGGCTCAAGCCTGGTTATGCCTTGATCATGAGGTGCAGTGTCCATTATATAGAGATTCCAGTGTATGTGATATAAGTTAACGAATATTAGGGAATTCAATTCCGTGAGCAAGAACTTGGGGCATTGGTTTCAGAACAGTGATTTTGAAATCAACAGTACCATTAAATGATCAGGCTGCCACTCCCAGTCTCGTACCCATACCACTACTTCCCATCTTGTGTTCTATACAGTGGAAAAGAATGGAGTGGAGACTGGGAGTGAGGTTGTTAGTATAAAGGATGTCTAGACTAACTCAAGATATTGGTAAATTACACTCAACCCTTAATTACTATGCCAGCATTACTCTGTATCATGCTAGACCATACAAAATGTGGGATACCATACCTGGGGCGTACACAATACAACGGAGAATTGTCTAAAGTTATTTTTCCCATGCTATAGACGAGTCCAACATATTTGCTATGTGGTATTTTTGGATGTTTAATTTTAGGCCTGCATGCTGCAGCTTTCAGGGTGCAAGTTGGGACAAGTAGGCCGGGATGATTTCCTTCCCATCCATAGATCTGTTCTGTAGTCCTCACTAACTCAAAAGGTTAGAACTGCTCCTTCGCATCAGTCACTTTACTGATGTGTCACCAGTTGCACACACTGACAAGTTTTGTGATACACTGAAAATGCAGAAAGACAATTATACAAATTTTAATGATCAAGGTCATTTCTGTAGATGCCATCAAATTGCAGATCGGACACTAACCTGTCTGTTTCGGCCTCTCACCCAGACCTGCAGCTATGGCTGACACACCTGGCAGACTAACGTTGGAGCCCGAGGAGATACCATCCCTCGAACAGTCACAGCTCAACCCCGTAGCTACCTTGAGGCATGCATCAGAAGAGGGGGTGAGTGGCCCTGTGACACGGTTTAGAGGTGGGCAGGTGCTGCGTGGAGGGGTGCTGGTGCCGGGGGACGTGTGGGTGAGGGACGGGAGGATCGTGGACCCGCAGAAGCTGTTCTATGACGAGAAGCGCGGTCCAGATAGAGTGGTTGACTGCCGAGAGCTGATTGTGGCTCCTGGCTTCATCGACCTTCAGATCAATGGTGAGGGGGTTTGGGGTGGGAGCACAGTACTTCCAGTCATGGAATCAGACATCTATTCTCAGTCACAGTGCATGCAGCAAAAGACACATAAATTGTTAGCAATTTTATTGGACAAGCTCTGAGAACATATTGCTTTGTTGCAACCAACTGGTGTGTACACATGCTTGATCACACACACACACACACACACACACACACACACACAGGAGCCTTTGGTGTTGACTTCTCCTCCCTGGAGTGTGGGGTGGGGTTGGGGAGGGTGCCAGTGTGTGATGTGGAGGAGGGACTAGAGAAGGTGGCCAGGGGCCTGCTCCAGCACGGGGTGACCGCCTTCTGCCCCACCATTGTCACAGCACCGGAGGACTACTACCGCAGAGTGAGGACCGGTTCCATGTGACCTGGGTAATCTCATTCCCAGTCTGGTCTGGGTAGTCTCCCAGTCTCCACTCCACAGGATGAGGGTTGGTTCCACATGGGGATAGCCTTGTTCTCGATTCCATTCCAGAGTTTTTTTTTCAGCTGTGATAGAAAGCTGTGGAGTGGAATACCTGGGACATGGGAATGTGGCTAACCCCACCACCCATCATGTTCCAATGGCCACCCTCCACTGAGTTGCTGAATATGTGGCCATTAGCTGATCAGCTGATTATCAAGTACATAAGTGGAAAAGCCCTCTCTTGGCTTTGAATACTGAGCACTTGATGTGAGCTTTTGGGGGATAAAAGGAGGCAGTGTTTGAGTGGTGGAGAGGTGAATGTGTCTCAAGCTCAATTTGCATAATATTGTGTGTACTGTAACCATAGCACTATAGAGAGTTGTTTACCAGACATTGTGTGAGCCGCTAACACTCTAATGCTGATATAGGTCCCTCCCCCCTCCCTTCCTATGCATGCCCCTCCCCCACCCTCCCTTTCCGGTCCCTCCCCCACCCTCCCTTCCATATCCCTCCCCCACCCTCCCTTCCATATCCCTCCCCCACCCTCCCTTCCCATGTCCCTCTCCCACCCTCCAATCCATGCCCCTCTCCCACCCTCCCTTTCTGGTCCCTCTCCCACCCCAGGTGCTGCCTGTCATAAGACGCTACCAGGGAGGGTCTGACCAGGCCAGCATACTGGGTCTGTGAGTTGACACTCAATGTCACATATCCTCTTGTAATACTCAGTCTCCAAATTGTGGCTCGTTTATCAGAGAAACTATTACGGCAGTGATTTAATCATTACCACACCATTACCACCACCTCCCCCCCAGGGGTCCACTGTGAGGGACCCTTCATCAGCCGTGAGAAGAAGGGTGCTCATGAGGAGGTTTTCATTCAAGATAGCCCCTCCCCCACTGCCCTGCAGGTAATGCCCTGCCATGGCAAAAATAGTATAGCCCCACCCCCAATACCACAGTAGAGCCCCACCCCCACACTTTGAAGCTAATTAGGAGATCTTGACCACCTGCAGTGCCAAGCGCTGCTCCATCCCACAGTAGAGCAGCAATCCAGCTCGGTGCTTGCATCCTTGTTGTCCTGTCGGAAGCTCCAGCCTAGTCATGTTGAGAACACACAGTACATTAACTCCACTGATTACAGTGCCAGTTAAAAGCCCATCTCTTTCATCCTTGCCTCCCCCCTCCAGCAATGTTACGGCTCCACTGATGGGCTGAGTATCGTGACCCTTGCCCCAGAGTTGCCTGGGGCAATGGACGGTATCAGGTGGCTGAGTAGGGAGAGGGGTGTTGTGGTGTCACTGGGACACTCCATGGCTCGCCTGAAGGTGGCAGAGGAGGCCGTGAGGGGCGGGGCTGCACTCATCACACATCTCTTCAATGCCATGCTGCCTGTATGTGTATGTATGTATGTATGTATGTGTGTGTGTATGTATGTATGTATGTATGTATATCAGTAAACCAGCCATTATACTTCCACCTATAGAGATTCAACACTCATTGTTCAGGGTAAACGTAATTGGTGTGCGTACAGTCCTACCAGCTACAGGTAATTCATGCAGTGACCTCATTCTCCATTGCCTGTTGTTTCAGTTCCACCATCGCGATCCTGGCATAGTGGGACTTCTGACCAGCCAGCGTCTGGGCCAGCGGCAGGCTTACTTCAGCATCATTGCTGACGGCTACCACACCCATGACACTGTACTCAGGATTGCCTACAAGGCCCACCCCAGAGGTCAGTCAGCACGGCATGAGGAAAGATTACTGACTGGTACCACTTCCTGGAGAGAAGGTTTACATTTCCGAACACATATACTGGTTTTCATTTGCTAGGCACTAGCCTCATTCCCAGTCCACTCTGTTGTGGACTGGGAATGAGGCTACTACACACACATACCATACAATCCCCGGCAGGTGTGGTGCTGGTGACGGATGCCATGTGTGCCATGGGACTGGGACCGGGGAGCCACTCACTGGGGAACATGAAGGTGGAGGTGGCCAATGGGGCAGCCAGGCTACAGGGAGCCAGCACCTTAGCTGGGAGGTCAGCACCGCTAGTACACCTTGAGGTACCTTATGTATTGGGAATACCAAGTATCTGAGAGTTCACTAGTCCAGCAATCAGCTGTGGCCGAATATGTAAATTTCCAACAATGTGGTCATCTTTTGGAAAATGGTATGATTGTAGCTCTCAGTAATGGTACAATTTGGTGACTACTGCCCTCCTCCCCCACTCCAGTGTGGCAACAATGGACTCTTGTGTCAGACACTTTAAGGCAGCTACTGGTGGGTCCTTTCTGTACTTTGTGTGTACATGTACAGAGGCTATGCAGTTACATGTCCTCCAAGTATTGAGTATAGCAATAATCTATTGCAGCAGTTGCATGAGGTTGATTTTACTGGTCTCACTCTCACTCTAAATTTGTCCAGCCTAACACCTACTGGACAGTGACAGTTGGTTGTAATGTCAGTTCCAAGCTGCTTGCATTTCTAAAATTACTCTGTACTATGCTACCATACTAGATTGCCTTCAGGTATATACATGCACTTATGTGATCGTAGTACTGCAGTAAGTTTGAATTCATTTCCCTCTCTCATGCCTCTCCCCCCCAAACACACACAGGATGTACCACAGTAGAAGCCCTGGAGGCTGCTAGCCTGCACCCAGCCCAGGTCTTGGGTCAGGAGGGTCACAAGGGGACACTGGAGTTTGGTTCTGATGCAGACCTGGTGCTCCTCAACCAAGACCTTCATGTTCAGGCCACTTGTATAGCAGGACAGTTGGCATGGAGGGCACCACAGAGCACCATCACCAGTGTACATCATTAGATATACAATTCATGCCCAATTCAAATTCTATCACTGTTGCAGGTCTAACTGGAACAGCACAGTCAATTACACTGTCAGGCATTGTACATGCAAGCACAGGTGTAAGGTAGCAAAGTTAATCAAATGCAGTCCGAATTTAGATTACATAATCATATTATCATCAACAAAGTATTGTACATGAACTATGCATTTTTACATTGGTGTCAGTGAGCTAGTCATACATCCACTGGGGGTTTGTTTGGAGGCTTGTCATATAATGGAAGGTCCGCTGGGGTTTGTTGGGCTGGGATCCACTGGGGGGGGGGGGCTTAATTGTTGGATGGACAATCAACCAGCTGTTGGATAGGGAATTTACCGGGGGGCTCGTTGGATGGGAACTTGCAGGGGCTTATTGGATGGGAGATCCACCGGGGCTCGTTGGAAGGGAGATCTACTGCATTGATGAGATCCACTACTGAGGGGGGGGAGCTTGATGGATGACATCCACTGGGGGGCTTGTTGGATCGGGGGTCCACAGGGGACCTCGTTGAATGGGGGGTCCACAGGGGGGCTTGATGGGTAGGAGATCCACCAGGGGCTTGTTGGATGGGGGATCAACTGGGGACTCGTTGAACGGGAAATCCACCAGTTAGATGGGAGATCCACCACTGCGGGGGGGCTTGATGGATGTGAAATTCATTGAGGAGCTTGTTGGATGGGAGATCCACTGAGGGGTTCGTTGGATGGAGGTCCACTGCGGAGCTCACTGGATGCGAGAAGCTCGTTGGATAGGAGTCACTAGGGACTCCCTCATTGCATGACATATGCTGGGGGGCTCATTGGATGGGAGGTCCACTGGGGAACCGCTGAACAGGGGAACTTATCAGATGACAGATTCACCTTAGGCTCGTCGAATGAGACATCCACTGGGGAACTCATGAGATGTAAAATGCACGGGGGGGGGGGGGTGGAGGGGTCTGCTGTGTAACCACTTGGACCTTTATAAACTATGGGGATGGAGTTCAAGGCAAGTACTAGACTAATTATAGTACAGAAATTAGATTTAATCACCTAGTGTCCACATTAATGAGATCAATGATGTCATCCAGTCCTTGGAACTCTCTGAGGGTAGCTATAAACTTATCAAAATTTGTCACATTTAATTCAATCTTGGAGAGAACAGCACGGATCAGCGTCCTCACCCTAAGATGGTTGGGCACTCCTGCCACACACACAGCCCCATAGGAATCCCGTGTAATGACAAGTTTCCTATACAGCTTATCTGCCAGGCTCTCAACTGCCACACTATCCGATAAGTGATTGATAATCAGGTCTAATCTGGAGAAGATCGACTGGTACTGTGCTGTTTCTCTGCCACTGGGTAAGTTTCGCATTTCTGAGGGAGTAAAAAAATCGATGATGAATTATTGTCACAGATCAATAATGGTAATATGAAAAAAACACAATCACTAATCACTAATCACAATATGACTAGTTCCACTGTGAACATGGCTGTCATACCTGGTGAAGTCTGCATCCAGAATTTTTGCTTTTCTGTCAGCGGAAACTTCTTCCTTGTCTGCATACACATAGTCCTCCTACCACCAGAAATCACATGTGCTACATGTGGCTGTGACACTGTGCATTCTGAGCTACAGAAGAAAGCATATTTATAGTCAACTTCATAGTGATGCTTGCTAGAAGCTTCCTCGATGCCTTCCATCAGTTTGCCTCTGAGTGTTGAGCATAGTTCTGACAGTTCTTGACTATCCAGGTTACTCGTGTCAACATACACCTCAAAACAGAGAGAGGACTCATTGTTGATGAGGGTGACAGTACAACCATAGTCATCAGCTTCGAATGCCACACAATGCCGAGAAAAGTGTTCTAAACTCTCATCAGAGAAACGCAAGTGAGGTTTCGTTTGCCTTGAAAGCATGCAAGCTACTAGTGCACAAAACAGTCCAAACAGACACTCATCGAGGTGGACTATGAAGGATGTGTGGTTTCGTACAGTGGTGAGCTGAGTAGAAGTGGTATTAGACTGTAGAAGGCATGGCATGAAGTATCGTGTGTGTGTTCGATCAAGTGGAGATGCAATTAAAAGGTACGTCAAAAGATCCAAAAAGTTTTGTGCTGTGAAACAACCACCCACATAGTGGGTTGAGAAACACTTTTCCAAAAGAGTGATAGAAAACACTCCCTTGTCTCTGAATTCATCGATTTCTTTTGCACTGCAAGTGTAAGAAAGATGATATTTGCGATCACCTCGAAGGCGGCAGCAGCTTGCAATCAATTCACTGACCATGTCGAGGAGTAACTGGGGGTCAATGAATACTGTATTTGGAAGAACATCTGGAATGTAGATGATAAGACCGAGCTCATCGAAGTACTCTAACGCAAGGAGAAGATCGTCTTCACCAGTTTCATTATCTGGTGAAGGAAAACTGAGAGCTTGGGCAATTTCTCGACATTTCTCTAAACTAATGATTCGCTGACCATTTTGCCTCAGCATTTCCATTCGTATCTCAAGAGCATACCAAGCCATGGCTAGGGGAACGGTGGGACTCAATTGGCTATGCGCCATGATACAGTCACGAAGATCCTGCAGAAGCTGTTCCTGATCCTTCGTGAAGGGTGGCCGTGCATTCACTGGGAAGATCCATTCAGTGGCACCAGATGGCCTGGCCTGTTTCGGATAAACTACATCCCTGTAGGGCTGCAATGTCTCTGTAAGCATCCTATTTTTTGCAGCACAGGACTCACTGCACTCATGCTCTTCGTCCTGGTGAGTGCCAACGAGAAAACAAGCTAGGTGCTTTGAAATCTGACCACACACGTTGGTGGCACTACGGCTTACTTGGCTGGCTTGTAGCAGGCGGGTAACCAGCTGACGATTAGTTAGATTGTACGCACCAAATCGACACACCATTTGGCCATCTTTATAAAATTCATCACTGGCTACTTGGTCAAGCATATCAGTCAATTTAATGACTACGAGGTAGAGAGCAGCGTTCCGGACAAAGGCACGAAACACCTCGTGATACTGTGGTTGCCCACCAGTATCAACAAAAATCATACACTGCATATCATCAAGGGAGTGAGTTGTAGCAACCTCTCGGCTAATCAGACGTGTTGTAAGCTCTTCAAAATCCCTAGGATGTGCAGCTGTGCTACTGGCCTGTGTTTTAACAACCTCAGTACCATAAACAGGAGTATTAACACCCTCAGCATTGACTGAAGCCTGAGCATCGACAACTTGAGTATCGACAACTTGAGGATTGCTAACTTGAGCATCAACGACTTGAGCATCACCAACTTGAGCATCACCAACTTGAGTATCACCAACTTGAGCATCCACAATTTGAGTATCAACGACTTGAGCATCACCAACTTGAGTATCACCAACTCGAGCATCACTAACTTGAGTATCACTAATTTGAGCATCACCAACTTGAGCATCACCAACTTGAGCATCACCAACTTGAGTATCACCAACTCGAGCATCACTAACTTGAGCATCACCAACTCGAGCATCACCAACTTGAGCATCACCAACTTGAGCATCACCAACTTGAGCATCGACAACTTGAGCATTGACAACCTGAGGCTGACCCTGATTGGTATCAAGAGCCTGTGCATCAGTAGACTCTACATTCTTGAAGATCCTCTTCACAATCATGCTCTCAAATTCTTCCGATTTCAGTAATTTCCACTGGCTATCTTTCCCCACTAGTGCACGCATATTGGCAATTGCCCTTATTGCCCGTTTAGCACACGGTGTGCTATTGCGATACTTGCCAGGGTCTTCTCTGACCAGAGCAGACAGAAGGTGGGATTTTCCAGCCCCAGCTGGACCAATGAACACTACTTTGGTAATGCGAGCATTCACTTTGTCTCTATTCTTCAAGGCCCGGTCCAATCGCTGTTTCAGAGTGTCTAGTACAGAAAGAAGAGATACCAATAAATTATGCAACAAATACTCATATTCACTCTAATTAAGGTGCCCTTAATGCCCCTGAAAAAAATTTCTTGTTCCAGGTTACTGTCTATCCCAATAAGGTGCCCCCAAAATTCCTCCAATAAATAGTAGTGTTATTGAGGGTGCGTCAGACTTATAAACAACTGCATAAATATATCTCAGTGTCGGCCATCACTGCAAGGCCTCACGTAAATGTACTGATCAGTATACACGAACGCGTCCTTAATTAAATGCCAACCGGAAGTAGTCTACTAAAATGGCTGCATTGGGATAGTTAACTTTTACACTGCATACTGCTGCTTCAATACACACCTACAAAGCGCTACTCGAGAATATAGTTAGAAAGGTACTTAACTGCGTAATAGCTACAAAACTATGGTCAAGCCGGCTGGTTCCCGAGCAATGACTAACAATGGCGTCCCCACACTTCGATTTTATGGGCAGCATGGTGCAAAACCAAGGAGAGAGCTGGTAGCTAAGCGTGGAGGACCTTTCCTCCAGGACTACAACATACTACAATTTCTTTACTGTAGCTCAGCTACAATTCTCAAAAAAAGGATGCAAACTTCGAAAAAAATGCAACACATCCATGCAAAGGGCTATACAGTTCAAACAAATGCTAGGTTATTCGCCTATCTGTTCTCTGTACATTGAAAAAGGTTGCATGCCCATACCTTGGTACTGAGGGGGTGGCCGTAGCGTGTGGTGTGGCACCTGCTGGCCGCCGTGATAGGGCTGGTGAGGCATGATGTCCTGCGACATTTTCATCATTTCCCGCTGCTCCTTCTGCTGTTGTACAATGTGCATGACCCTGCTCATCACCTCGGGATTGCTCTTCATAAACAGCATGGCCTTTTCTCTATCCATCGGGTTGGAGCTGCGCATGGCGGCCATGACCTGCTGCACCTGGCTACCCAACACAGACGGCTGCGGCTGTGCTACTCGGGTGATGGGCATCTCTCCGCTGAAGTTGAGTGCAGAAGATTGGCTCACTGTCACATTCGGTGCTGGAATAGACTGTTCCGGTTTGCTAAACGCAGGAGGAACGCTGTTAGCGGCTTGCTGCAGACTAGCCGGAGGCGGGGCCACCATCCTATTAGAAGGCGGAGGCTGTGGGGTGTTTGCCTTGCCCGGCGTCCTAGGTCCACCCTTACCGACCGATCTCGGTGCTATGGGCGATGCTGCAACTGCAGCAGGGTTGCTGATGGCTGGGGTAGGGGCAGGAGAGCCTTTGGAAGGAGGAGTTTGGATCTTGGAGCCCGTCGGTGAGGTATGGGCCCCAGGGGACGGGGTGTGCTGGGCACTGGTCCCATTGCTGGAGGTGTTCAGCTGGATCATGTTGGCCATACGCTGCTGTTGGAAGCGCTCGTTCTGTCTCCTTCGTTGCATCGCCTGCTCCCGGAAGGTCTTCTTAATCCGGGCACAAACAGGCACTGGGCACTTGTCCTCGGTGCAGGTCCGGGCATGAGAGTAGCAGAGAAGAAGAAACTGTTTGCAGATGCTGCAGTTGCCAGACATGCGTAGCTTGCAGTCTCGCGTGTGCCTAAGTACCCTCTTCATCCGGATGCAGCTGGGCTGCTTGCAGGTGGGGTCCCGACACTGGCTGGCATGGATCAGGAACTGGATGCACTTCTGGATCTGTGCCATGCGCTGCTCCTTCGGGTCGGTGACCCTCTGGTCCTGGCCGGTACTGTCGTCATCCAGCCCCAGGCCCAGCTTCTCCATCGGGTGATTGTGCCCCACTTCCTTGTAGCAGACCACACAAAGGTCAAAGTCCTAGAGAGAGAGAAAAGAAAGGCAGGTGAGCTGAAAAGTCTAGATCACTATAGTAAATGTTTCATCATCGACACTATTAGGTGGGTCCGTTCATACACCCCCAGTCACTGCACTCACGTCGCACTCCTTGCAGTGGTATCTTGTCTCGACGTGGTTGCGGCAGTGGTTGCAGGTGTACACAAAGCGGTCCCCACTCTGGTTGTGCAGCTCATACAGCATGGCCATGGTGGAGTAGCGAGCCCTGCGCAGAGAGGAGAACTCCCAGTGTCTCTCCCGGGCCATGGTCAGGAAGGCGTCTCTCCCGTCCATCAGGTCACACTGAATCAGCTGGTCGGGGTCTGTGGTCCCCGGGAGGGGGGAGCTGACCACGACGGCGGGGGGCTGCAGTGTGACCACAAAGAACACCTGGAGGGAGGGAGGGAGGGAGGGAGGGAGGGACTAGTCACAGGCAATCCACACGTATTTCAATGTAATGTGAAAGCAATTTTACTTCATTGGCACATCATTTAAGGCCCTAACTCTGCAACTTGTGGCAGCTAATACAGAAAGCTACAGGCTATACAGCATCAATAACTTCAATCTTCTGTCTACCTCTTTGTGCTTCTCCATGGTCTGGTATATCTTCTGAGAGAGGTCGTCTCCTCCAATCAGGGTTCGGCTGCCCATTTTGCTGGTGCTGTGCTTGCCTGCCTTCTTGGGGCCACGACCCTGGGGGAGACCAACCAAAGGGTTAAGATCACATCGGGATGTCCTTCAAACTCCTCAAGACACATCCTGTGCTCCAGTCAACAGCCACGACTGAAGAGACTGAGACTAGACTCACACTGCACCAGGTATACACACGCCTCAATGCCGGTTTCTATGGAGATGGAGCCCAACCCACCTCGCCAGTGGCCTGCTCAGAGGCCTCCCTCTCTCTGGCCTCCTGGTCCAGCTCCTTGATGGTCTCCTCAATCACATTGGGCCAGAAGTCCCCGTCGAAGTAGGGGATTTCCGTCACACTGGTGATCTCATCATCCGTGCAGGCTTTGAAGATGTTCTGTGAGGTTAATGAAGAGAGGTGTTGCACAACAGAGAATACAGTGAAAATGTATCAACGAAGATCCTGTATCCCAGGTACCAATCTCTGTTCAACACACACACACACACTAACATCCAAAGCTAACATACATTATACATGTACTAGCTAAGGCCGCAAGGCAAAAGCACTGCTATACAGCTTGTGGCTACACAGATGTAAAAGACAACAGTGACAACTGGATGTATTTTTGTGTTGCTGTCCTTTCCAAAGTGTGTTACTGGCTCTGAGCCCCCATGAACCCTGGCCCGCCCGCTCACCTGGTAGTCACAGACCATGCCCACTTCCTTGCCCGTGTCCAGCATCTTCTTGAACCACTCCACCAGTCTCTTCGGCTTGGGGATCTTCTGCTCCAACGGGTGGCAGTGGAAGATGTAGTCGTCACCCTCACTGGGGGGACACGCCCAAATGTGTGCCGTCAGAAACCTACGAAGGGAAGGGTACCCCATGAGTACGTGCAATGGTACACTCACAAGAGTCTGGCTGGGTATCACAACACAAGTGCTTCTATATAGCTTGCATGTCCCATCCACCAACAGTTATATACAGTAGCGCAGCTCTCAGAGGAGGGAGATGTGGTCCTCACCCGTTGTCCTTGCAGAACTGGAGGTAGCCGATGAGGATCTCGTGGTAGACCTGTGTCCGCAGGTGGCGGGGTCGGAAGAAGTGCACGCTGTCCAGGTAGGAGATGTAGACACGCCTGCGGAGGTGAAAGGGGGATAGCCTCACTGCTTGGAACCGGTCACTAGCAACATGGCGGCAGTGTGACTCTGTTACCACAGCTGCTACCGACTACTAGCCTAGCCTATACACTGTGTTAGCTGAGAGAACGTCAGTGCAGCTACCACTGACCAAACCGATCCACTGACCTGGTGTTAGGGGCCTGGCAGTCGGAGCCGTACTCCTGGACGTGCATGCCAAAGAAGCAAACATCAGTTCCGTCAATCTCCTCAAAGACAAACATGGCCTTGGTGCGAAAGGGAAATTGCTCAGGAAACTCTCCTGAAAAGCGCTCCCTCATATTGGTCCGGGTCTCCAGGTTCTTGTCGCTGGAGGACACCACTCGGACGGTGACCTCACCACAGTCCGTGTCTTCCAGCCGCAGGAAGTTGTTCACCCGGTCCTCCAGGAAGGCGGACAGCTTTGTGGTCGGCAGGCCTGGAGGACAGAGAAGAGCTCGGTCATTGAATTGTAGCATGCTATACAATTATTATAGATAGCTATCAAGTTCCCAAGCTCCTCCACTCCTGCAACTGTTACTGCACGTGTGCATGCATTCCTCATGCAACCCGAGTAATGGCCGAACAGCAACAGCAAAGCCACAGCACAAGAGCTCATCGAGAAAGCATGGACTGAGGTTGGGTACTAGGTCCTACACAGAATAGCAATGCTCTACGCAGGAATTACTGAGGTCACACAAGGATTACTGAGGTCCTACACAGGGATTACTGAGGTCCCACACAGGGATTACTGAGGTCCTACACAGGGATTACTGAGGTCCTACACAGAAATTACTGAGGTCCTTCACAGGGGTTACTGAGGTCCTTCACAGGGATTACTGAGGTCATACACAGGGATTACTGAGGTCCTACACAGGGATTACTGAGGTCTTACACAGGGCGTACTAGTAGCAATAAAGGTCTCTTTTGCCAGACCCGCTCTTCCCCTATTGTACCAATTATGGGAACGAGACCCTTTCAGTAGGTTTGCCTAGCCCCACTCACGTTTCGCAGAGAACTTGCTCTCCTTCCGAGTCAACCCCTTTGCCTTGAGGCACTTGTTGCACTGGAAGCCATCGTGCCAGATGTGATTGTGGTGCAGGACACAGATCTTGTGCACCTCTCGGCCACAGTGGATGCACTCCACCATCCTGGGAGGGGGACAGACAGCAAGTGAGAGCAGTGTCACCTCATTATAATAACAAATCAAGTGGTAGGCAAACATCATAACTCCATCCACTAGGGGCTAAACTCTAGGTCAGAGGTCACAGAGTGCTGGTCTCTAGGCAGGGTGCTATCCCCCAGGACAATGGCCATGAGTGCAGTATGGACTTACTCTTCATACTCGATGGAATCATTTTTCAGTTCTTTGAAGGCGTTCTTGGGGATGTTAGTGGCAGTCATGGGGTCGTCCCCGACAGAGATGGAGTCTCCGGGGATCTCAAAGAAGCACTTGGGACAATACACATACCTGTGAGTGTTTGTGCCAGACACAGGGAGAAAAGGGTCAGTACTTTTGAAGAAGGTACACGTACAATACCAAACCCTATCACATGCTGCAGCTTTATGATTCACTGGTAGTCACATGACTATCACATGACGAACACTCTCACACCACTTACTTTCCAAATCTGGTCTTGTGTCCGTAATAGCAGGTGTCTCTGGGGATGGAACAGAGGGGCTTGCCGTAGCAGTACAGGACTTGAGGGTGGAAGGTATGCTGAGAGAGGGAGAGGGGGAGGGAGGGGAGAGAGTGGGAAGGGAGGGAGGGAGGAAGAGGGAGGGAGGGAGGGAGGGAGGGAGTCAAATTAATAATGTGATAGTCCAACATGCATCCCCACAACTTTACTTTCTACCCTGCACTGCCCCACAGCTCTGGCTGGGAGCTCCTAATAGCAGGTGTGTGCAAGCACTAGAGCAGAGAGCTCACTTAACTAGCAGCAATGGTTGCCATGGAGTGTGTTGGCTGGCCTGGGGGTATACTGGTAGCAGCTGGCTTGAAGTGGCTTCATTAAGTGGCCCTGCTGTGCAGCAAGTGTTAACACAGCAACAAGGTTTTGATTAAGATTAGTTTTGATTGGTGTTTTGATTGGTGTAACCCCATGTAACTACCTATATGGGTATGGCTATGGGTGGGGGTAGGGGTTAGCTTATGTGAGTCCACATGAGTACAGGTCTGAAGAAGACATGCAATACACGACCAGTGCAAGCCATTAGCTACAGCTGAATGACAAGGCACTCCTCACCACTTCAGGGTCTACACTAACACAGGCTCTCAGCCGCCATAAAGAGAGCACAGCAGTGCACACTGTGTGCTGAGCCCCATGTTAGATATAGGTATAAGTAGAGATGCTGGTACGACCTAGCGGGTCATGTGAGCTCACCCTCCGTCCACAGCAGTAGCCGAGGCTCTTCATGGCGTCATCGATATACTGGTCGAACACTTCCGAGAGTTTGGAGCAGCACTTGTACACCCGAGAAGTCTTCTTGTTGTAGAGCCAGGCGTTGTCGAATGTCAGCCACATGTCCTTGCAGAACTGGACAGGCAGAGAATACACACAACTGCAGTAACACGACTGCGGGTGCAGTTTCTAATTAACTCCCGCTTCGCACACAGCCACCAAACAGTAGCTACAAGCAGTGAGGAAGGCAGTGCTCAACACACCTCCCACGGGTTCTTGTACTCCCCTTCCTCCAGCTTTCTGTGCATCGTTCCCAGATCCATCGGACGACGGATGATCTCAAAGTAGTCCTGAGGAAAAAGGGGACATCACCTCATATCTTCAGCATTCTAGCATTACACAACATTACAGCACTGCGCAGCTACCGTAGCAACTGAGGTGTGCTCTAATTGGAAATATATGCATTTAGCATGCTCTTGCTGGTGCAATTACAACTGCTAATCGAAAATTGTTACAAACGGAATCCTTGAAGGTACCAGCGCCATTACTGTCTACTGCCTCAAATTCGACATAGCAACCTATTTTTTCCTAGTCTTAAATTCCTTACAGGTATTGGGTCCACTGGCTGCCTAAAGGGGTAGGACTCAGGGTCCTGGTTCCATACAACTTCCAGTACTGGTCTCAGTGCCAAATCCAGCTCCTCTCGAGTGAACACTATGGAATGAAATGAGGACAGCGGTGTAACACAAGAGAGCCAAGAGGTGCAAACAGCACGCGTTCACACAACCTGATATTAACCTGTTAACCATGCAGTTACTAAAATGTTAGCACCTCGTCACACACTATTGACCACACAGCACAGGTTCATTCTCCCTTGCAGGGGATCATGACTTGAAGGGGCATAAACTGGACACACAATAAAAAGAATAGACTGTCTTCGTTTTATACACTAATGAATACAAAATATGCTGTGAAAGCTGCCACCTTTGTGACCAGGCATACAACCTTGCAAGATCTTCCTGCAAGGTAACACAATCATCCGTGCTCACAACTTGACGATAAATAACGCAATCATCTGCAAAAAGCCTGGTTGGCGAGACAAGGTTGACACTGACGTCATTAACATACACAAGAAACAACAAGGGTCCCAATATGGACCCCTGCGGAACTCCGGAGATTACTCTGGCCCATGCTGATGAGTGCCCATTACATACAACCCTTTGCTGTCGATTAGTCAGGAAACCTCTAATCCAACTTAGCAATTTTCCTCTCACTCCAATGTGATCCAGTTTCAGTAGAAGCCTTTCATGTGCAACCGAGTCAAACGCTTTAGCGAAGTCCAGAAAAATAACATGCGAACTAGCACCACTGTCAAGGGACTTAGCCCAGTGATGGATCGTCTCCAGGAGTTGGGTCTGACAAGAGTGGGCTTGACGAAAGCCATGCTGAGATGTATTCAACTTGCCATTATCATCAAAGAATTTCACAATCCTCCTTTGGATCAGACGTTCCAACACCTTAACTACCAGACTGGTGAGGCTCACTGGACGATAGTTCTTAGCAGAATGTTTGTTACCTTTCTTGAACACAGGGATAACGTTTGCCCTAGTCCAATCACTTGGGAGTTTCCCCGAGTTCAAACTTGCATTGAAAAGATGAAGGAGGGGCTTGGTGATCCAAGGGGCACCTTCTCTGAGGAGCCTACCAGGTATTTCGTCTGGTCCAGAGGCTTTACTGGAGTCAATCCTGCAAAGCTCCTCATACACCTCGTCCTCAGTTAGCACCACATCCTTCACCTTATCTGCACTCCTAAGTTCCTGATCCAACCTGTCTAAGCAACCTGTGCTCTCACGAGTGAACACAGAACTGAAGTATGCATTGAATGCCTCAGCTTTCTCTGTATCAGACGTCAACACTTTGCCACCCTGGTGCAAGTCTGGTAACTCCGAGCAGTGGCCCCTTGTATTTTTTAGCCACCTCCAGAAGGGTCTCTGATCATGTACCAGATCCCTAGTAATCTCTTCAAGATGCTCTCGGTGATCTTTTCTGGTGAGGTCCCAAACTCTATTACTGATGTCTCTGTACTTCCTAAAATGTAAATCTTTTTGTAATCTTTTGGCTAGCTTAAAGGCACGTTTTTTCTTTCGAATCATGTGCAGGGTCTCCTGAGAAAGCCAATGCTTACTCTTCTTCGGACGGAGACACTTTTGGTATGCACTGATCTGCAACTAGGAAGAGAAGGTCCTTAAACTCACCCAAATCTCTTCAACACAGCTTTCTGAGAGGCAGCAATCCCATGGGACTGTGGCTAGCAGGTCTTTGAACTGATTGAAGTCTGCTTTCTTGAAATTGTATACTTTCCTCTCTGACCTCCGAACAAGCCATCTACCAACGTCAAGTAGGAAATGCACCGCGTCATGATCTGCACCAGGGAAATTATCTACAACCTTGACACTACGAACTCTGCCTGGACAATTAGTCAACAGCAAATCTAGCACATTTTCATCACGTGTTGGGTCCGAGACTAGCTGTTGCAATGAGTGATCCAGTACTAAGTCATACAGTTTGCTGGCAACTCCTGTAGAGATCACACAGGACCCACTTTCCCAATTAATATGTGGAGCATTAAAGTCTCCACACAGTATGATAGAGCTTGATGCTGGAATACGAGCTAAAGAATCTTCCAGCTGGGAGAGGTACTCTCTGGGTGAGCTAGGAGGACGATAAAACACCCCAACAAGGATCTTGATGGCAGGGAGTACAAGTTCAACCCAGAGCAGTTCGCAGTTGGAGTCAAGGTCCTGTCTTCTAATTGCTGGGATGGTACTCTTTACCAAGAGCATGACTCCACCTCCTTGCCGGTTCCGGTCTCTTCTGAAGATTTTATATGTATTATCCACAATTTCAGAATCCAGGATTTCCTCTCCAAGGAACGTTTCTGTCACTGCCAACACGTCCAGCCTTTCACTCTCCAGTAGCCCTCTTAGTTGCAATCTCTTGCTAACGATACTCCTCGCATTCAAGGAACGACACCTGAGACAGCCATTGCCGCCACTATCAACCATAGAATCATTTATCTCACTGCTTGCACTAACCAGAGAATTGTTCATCTCGCTCGTAGGGCCCGGGTTGGGATGTATGTCACCCAACAGGAGCAGAAGAGCTGTGAGCAGCCAAGTAGCGCGCTTACTCTTCCAATTAAAGCCTACCCGAGTTCGGCATTGACTAGCTCTTTGCGGCTCCCTTGTCATAAGTTCACTCTCCTTCACCTCATACACCCTTTTATAACCATCTCTATCGCAGAAGGCGTCAGTCAACCGGCAAGTGAGCCAGAAAAGCCCACAGAAAAACAGAGCACTTTTTGATAACACCATTGTAAAAACGCATCACGTGACCCACACCACGGGACATTATGCCATAAGTGACAACAAAATACTATGTACCTACTCCTGACAAAATTCCTGATGTATTATGTACTCTTACGTACCAGTATAAACTAGACGTACGCATTGCGCAGATGGGGCCCCCGGGGCCTCGCACAGAGGTATGACGTAGGTTAGTTAGCATAAAATCACACCCACTAGAATGTTTGGGAGCTGCATCGCCCACACAATTGCTGGAGAAGTGACGACTACACGAATGGGCCCTTAGGAGACGGATTTCTCCGTATACAACACAGTTCCAAGGACCAGTTATGGCTGCTACCGGAGAGCAGAGTTGCTTGAAACTCACGTTCGTATTGCCGCTAGGTTTGGGGCTCGCTCAGGCTCGCCCCAATAAATATGAGATGGACATGTAATTCTAATCACTGTAAAAAGGAAATGGTTAATATAGGGATTGGCGTGATTGTCTGGCTTTCAGTCAGGACTCAGGAGTAACTACAGACAACTTCTTGTATGAAGTGCATCTCATGAGTAAACTCCTGCTTCAATTTGTTCCTGAGCTATATGTACATACCTGCGAATACTTCTCAGAATGGCTGGACTGAAACTCAGATAGCCATTTTGTTTTAATCCTTACCTTATTATAGGTCTAAATTGTACCATATAGCAGGTTATTTTCGTGGGTGCAAATTTTCGTGAAAAGCTCGAGAGGTCGTTAGAAATTATTTTCGTGGTTCTAAATTTCATGGTGATTCGATCGCGAATACATGATGAAGTAATATGAACTTTGACTATAGTACACAATACTACACATGGTACGTAGGAAATTGGGTGGAGCTTCCTGAAAGTGCAATGAATATGATTAAAAGGTGGCAAACATTCCTTCACACCTCTGCGTGAAATCCTCCTATAATGTAACGGACACAGAATGCACTTTGCACTGCAAAGCTTTCAGTGGGGCTTAAAGATATAGCAGAGTAGCAAAATACAGCTAATGTGAAGCGCCTACCCACTTGAGACTGTCACTGTACACCCACTCATTCCTGTATGCAACATTGTAATGTGTGACAGCAGTGTGCCGACTCCATTTAAAGCACATCATGGAGGTTAGTATGGTCTATAATGGTCTAGCAGTTGTATCAATGTTCTTACTATTATAACGTAACTACAGCAACTCACTTTGGGTCCGTCATAAAGCGTACTCCAAGTATTATAAGCGTCTAAGCAGAACAACTCGTGGGCGAGGCTACGTTTCCGGTGTAGGCGCAACCATCGTTTAATGCGCAGAACGGAACGGAACAGAACGGCGTATAGCGGCAAGTACTTGCCTCGAGTGCTTGAGAATCACTGCCGAACGGTTTGATTTGTTTGAGAAAGCTATGGTGTGGGTGCAATAGCCAGGATCCAGTAGCGCTTCTTCGCATTTGAATCATTTGTAATTGCTTCAGTGAATATCGCGGTAATTAATCCAGCTAAAGAAGAAGACAAAACAAGAAATGGACGATTTACCCGTTTAGCGACTTGCCGATGACTGCAGGGTTTCATTTAGACATTGACTCAAGGGATGGCAAAATTTTGGTTTTGAGGAATAAGGGATGGCGAGGCCGTAACCGCGTGCGGTAGCACGCGGTAAGGTAGGGGGGTCTGGGGGCATCCTCCCCCAGGAAAATCTGGATTTTTAGGGTCTCTGAGATCGCATCTGGTGCAATCTGTGAAGCAAAAATGCATTATGCTGAACTGTCTAACTTTTCCAACAATTCAAGGGATGGCGAATGAGCTCCAAGGGATGGCAGGAGCCATCCCCCCCCGCCATCCCCTAAATGAAACCCTGGATGTGGTGCTTCAGCGGTGCTCTCCAGCAACGCTAAGAGTCTTGTTAGTTGTTACTGATGAAAACACTCGAGAATGACAGGTATGGTCCACAAAAGCTTATGACTAATTCTAGGGCAGAGTTTTGAACATATCACTTCGTACACATACAATGGGGCAGCCATTTTTTTGGGAGGCCATCCCGGAGTACTACCGTACTCCATAATAATAGTGTCATGTACATGTACCTGCTGGTGTAGCCTCAGACTAGCCATTATGTAGCCTCGCGAGCCAGACCACGTTCGGCAAAGGACATTATGAATGCGGAACATGGTCTGGTCTTAATACGAGACTACCTCGCCCCCAGGACTCTCCGCCAAATCAGCAACCTACCCGAAGCATTGGAATCCATCTTCTGCCGCTTAGGTGCGGGGATCCCGCGGCGCTCTTGGTCATCGTTCATCATGGTTGTCCAAACACAAGGGGCACTTTTAATAGCTAGCTAGCTAGCAAGAACAGCAGATCCTGGTACAGTAGGGCCATCTTTGCGGAGGTACGTCTACATGTAGGCGCTGTGGCTTGGGGCGGCAACACGTGACCTAGCTGGGCGGGCATACCTAATTTCCGGGACGGGACGGGACGGTTCCGGAATATATGCGTACCTAATTTCCGGGACGGCGGGACGGTCACGGAAATTCTAACTTGCCTAAAGTCCGGGATCATGAAGACAAAGTGCTTACCGGCATAGCATGGTAGTACTGGACCTGCATGCACTTTTCATACCGCTATTGCGTGGAGGGGCGGGGCTATAGAAATTGGGGGTGGAGCTGCTCTAAGCAAAGAAAGACAAGGAGAAAGCTGGTTTTAAAGGTAAAAGACTCTTTTAAGTATAATTATTAATATTATGCACATCCAGGACAGGCAATATGATGCAAATAAAACCTAGTCATTATTCCTAGCCCAAAATCAAGGCTAATCTAGCCTTGTATCTTGGAGGCAAGAAGAGTGCACAAGACTTGCTATGATTGTACCCCTATGCTCGTATCAATTCATAAACTTCCAGCTTGTACATAAAATACGCAGCTGTTCCTACCTCTGGTAATAGTATAATACATAAACATAATCAGTATCGGCACGCGTGAAAAGCGATCGGTGCTGCAGAACGGAAGGGGGCTGGTTTGCGGTTAGCACACGCATGCATGCATGGCCGGTCATACTTTCCCTCTAGATTCATCCTGCGTAGCTACAGACTGACTAACCTTGTCTTCGTGATGTTATCCCGGACTTTAGGCAAGCTAAATTTTCCGTGATCCCGGACTTTAGGCATCCTTAGATCTGCAGTCATGTGTATCAGAGGGAGCAGATCCTCAAGGCACCATGCAGTCAGAGACTCCTTGGACACGGTCCTCGTGTGTGCAGAGGGCCGTGTGCCCCTGGAATCTTAACTTTCTACATGTACCAGCCAAATTTGTATCCAGAACACTGACTTTAATAGTCACATCATGACGTGAGACTGTATGATTTGTACATGTACTATTCATTAATAATATTTGCCACTTTAGGCAAGTTAGAATTTCCGTGACCGTCCCGCCGTCCCGGAAATTAGGTACGCGTATATTCCGGAACCGTCCCGTCCCGGAAATTAGGTATGCCCCGCTGGGCTGGGCGTATACGTATATATAAGTGCGATCATGCGACCGAGCGTGTACGATCGAGGTTCACACTCTTAAAGAAGTTGTGGATACGAAGCAGTAAGTAAAAAAAATCTTGGGTATGGGGGATAATCATTACTTCGAGTGCCAGCTAGCAGTCATCATGCAAATTACGTAATTCTTAGAATGCTATCGGACATGGAGCATGATGACTGCCAGCACTCTAAGTAGTGCCCACCATGCTCACCACTGGAGAAACACACACCATATCTCACAGTTATCTATGAGAGAAAACTGTCTTAATTGGATATGAGGACAGCTGTAAAACTGGGAGGTAGACCTATTTGCATCAAAATCACACCTCATCCAGCTACTAGACCCGGCCTGCGTATGTGATGCCACTGGAGAATGTTCAGGGGGGCTACTGGATCAATGACGGCTGTGCAAGTATAGCTTTATTTCCAGGCCTCCACTCCGCTTTCATAGCTTGCAGTACATTTTTCAGTGGGGAGAGCTAGTGTCTCAAGCCAGACAGTGTGGTCAGTCTCACGAGACTAGGGAGAGAGCCTGGGAATGAGGCTAAATTCCTCACTGACTTCCTATCTTCCTAACCAGTGTGAAATCTTGAACTGCTGATAGATCACTTACTCTTACAAAACTGAACGCCCCATGACACATGGTACTCTCTCAAGAGCTAAGGAGGAGAGAAATTTTTGCTTGTAGACGGGGGCTACCCCCATAATATTGCAGCTGTTCATGCAGTGAGGAAACTACTCCTGCACTGAGCTGCTGTCTCCAAAATTGTGGTGTGATGTCATTAAAAAATGACATAATATATAGAAATACGTCCCTGCAAGCTAGTGCTATGCACAATGCTTGGCCTTGGTTTGACTTTTTACTTACTGTGAACTGATGTAATAATTACTTCACTATCCACTGCACACACATAGTCACACATACAAACAGACCCTAGGCAGATTGGCTATATTTGTGGTTGCAAATGGCTGAAGGTGAATCAGACAGTCCGAGGAAGCGCAGGAAAGAGGAGGAGGGGCAGGAGGGTAGGTTGCCGGGGGGGGGGGGGGGGGTAGGAGGGTGGGTTGCCTGAGGGGGAGGGGCAGGAGGGTAGGTTGCCTGAGGGGGAGGTAGGTTGCCGGAGGGGGAGGGTCAGGAGGGTAGGTTGCCGGAGGAGGAGGGGCAGGAGGGTATTGTGCATTAGTTAATTAACCCTAGAGCTGGTTCTAGAACAAACTCTGCTCTCTGTCACTCACACACCCTCTGCCCTATAGAGCTGCCACGGAAGAAGAAATATCGTAAAGACAAACGTGAGTGTACCACACACTAGCACACTCATGCAAACATCAGAGTTTCATATGGGGGGAGCAAAGTCCAGGCAGCCTAGGGGGCGTGGCTTTCCACACATCTACATGTCACACCCCAACCAGGCAGCCTAGGGGGCGTGGCTTTCCACACATCTACATGTCACACCCCAACCAGGCAGCCTAGGGGGCGTGGCTTTCCACACATCTACATGTCACGCCCCAACCAGGCAGCCTAGGGGGCGTGGCTTTCCACACATCTACATGTCACGCCCCAACCAGGCAGCCTAGGGGGCGTGGCTTTCCACACATCTACATGTCATGCCCCAACCAGGCAGCCTAGGGGGCGTGGCTTTCCACACATCTACATGTCACGCCCCAACCATGAAACCCTGAACATGCATCCTATTTTATGCTATAACCCCTTCCCTCTCAGCCTGGGATGATGACAGCATTGACCACTGGAAGGTGGAGGCGTGGCATCCGGGGGACATGCCCCACCCTATTGTAGAGGAGAGCTCCTTTGCCACCCTCTTCCCCCGCTATCGGGAGCGGTACCTGCAGCAGGTGTGGCCCCACGTCACACGGACACTCAAGGACCACGTGAGTCAGAGCGGCAGTAGATTTGATGGCTTGGACAAAGAAAGTGTCTCGCATGCTTGCGTGGTAATGCAGATTGTATAACAACCATGGAATGGAATGGACCTTGTTGGGGCGAGCCTGAGCGAGCCCCACACTAGCGAGTATGGTGGAACAATTTTATTGTGCGTACGTACGTCTGTACGTCCACCATACCGCATATGCGCTTATGCTCCAAATATCCGACAACAGTTTGCATGTTGAGCTCACGTGCGTATTCAAGTTTACTTGCACTATACTAGCACTTGACTTCGATCGTGCTAACCCTCTTGATGGCTAAGTGACAGCAAGAAAGCAGAGTGGACACGTAGTACCCGGAGACCCCAGATGCGAGGCCCCAGTGGAAGAGAAAGGTCAGGCGCTAATAGGATAGAAAGGGCCAAGAAGAGAGAAGGGTAGCAGGTACCCCGAAAGAGAGAGAGAGGCAAGGCCTCAACGGGAGAGGAACCGTCAGTGAGAGAGAAGGGGAGCTGGCATCCTGGAGGAGAGGGAAGCCAGGCACCAACGGGATAAGGAGCGCCAACGAGAGTGAAGGATAGCAGGTGCCCAGTCTTAGAAATTAGCTGGCTGCTTAGTGGCCAGCTGGGGGAGAAATAAAAAAATTGGGGCTAAAGCTCCTGAAATAAATACTGCAGTTTTGCAGAGGAGATGAAGGCCAGACGCCCAACAGCCTCCACCAGATCTATGTCATATTCCTGTGATAGCTAGTTATTGAAAACTCCCAAGGAATAGAATTGTATTAGCAAGAGACCAAGGGGAAGGTGAAAGTGTGGTGGGCTGGCTCTGACGGCACGGCAGATGGAATGAATGTGGGATATTCACCTGTGTGTGTATTCCTGTCTCGTGCCCAGCTCTTTCATAATAAATGGCCTGGGTGTGAGGTTTTATTTCTTGGCTGAGAAGTTAGGATACAGGACATACAACTTGTCCCGTTGTATTATTCATACAAACTGCATCTCCATTCTGTCACTGCATGTGTATGTAAGGATAAACGTATCATGAGCTCATCAAACCCACTACAAGGGCTTATACTGCAAGTGTGCATTTCCTAATGACTTGGCTGTCGGTAGCTACTGAATAATTCAGTAGCCATCAGCCTGTCAGACTTTAGAGAAGAAAAAAGAAGCCTATAGCTCCTGGTCGGTCAAACAGTTCTTCCCAGGCTTAGTACTGATAGATAGATGACTATTTGTGGTATTTCTATAAAGAGAAACAAATTACAATGTAAATTGGAGGGGAAAAAGCCTAGCAGCCAATAGCATATCTGTGTTATAAATGTTAGCTACAAAATTCAAATTAAATTTTTTAAATTATTTTTGTGGTATTTCTATAAAGAGAACAACTTAACTTGGAGGAAAAGAAGGAGAAAAAATCTTGGAGAGAAAAAAAAAAAAGAAACTTGAGAAGAAAAAAAAAAAGCAAAAGCCTAGGGAGCCTCCCATCCCTCCTGGAGTGTTAGACACCCGGAGCGCTGGATAGGCGATGGCTGGGAATCACAGGAGCCGCTGCTGTAACGTACCCAGTCATCCTTTTAGCTTCGGAGTTCTTCCGGAGAAGAAAGTTACCGGCATATTGGCTATAGGCTTAGAAAGTCAAGAATCAGATATGTACGCGGGCGGCATTCGAACCCGCGACCCGATTAATGGGGAGGCCACGTTCCGACCCCAGTCTGAAACGAACGCGCCACCTTGACTTCCCGTCAGACGTTGGCAAAATTTAGTCTTTTAAACCTGTCAGTGATGTGCGTTAAATGGAATTGTTCCTAGAACGAGCGCACAACTGCACATCAGGATGGCTAGAGCGTTCCCGCTATAGTACAAGCACTGGGGATAAAGGTTAGGTAGCTACAGATAGCGCTATGAACCTAACTACCTAGTCTCGGGTACCCAGACCCGTCTGGGTACCCGAGACTACTAGCTACCTACCGGTGGGTAAAGTTTTTGTGCTGAATGTGTATCATTCAGTTGAGTGGACGCACCACGCTCGATCAGGCTCGCCCCTCGATGATTACCAGCATCTTACTAATATAATATGGTGTTTGGGAATCAACCCATCCCCAGGGTATCTCCTGTCGTCTGGACCTGGTGGAGGGGAGTATGACAGTGTCCACCACCCGTAAGACATGGGACCCTTACCGCATCCTCAAGGCCAGGGACATGATCAAACTGCTGGCTAGGAGCGTGCCCTACGAACAGGTGTGTATGTGTGTCGATGGTTCAACATACAATTTGCCACCCTTGCTATTCAGTCTACACTGCCATTGGGCACTCCCCCTGCAGGCATTGCGAGTGCTGGACGATGACGTGGCATGTGACATCATCAAAATCAGGTCTCTGGTGAGGAACAAGGAGAGGTTTGTGAGACGGAGACAGCGACTGGTGGGACCAGGTGGAGCCACCCTCAAGGTGAGTGTCCCATCTTGTACATGGCAGCACACCTGTACACTGTCTTAGAGCGTGCACACACACACACACACACACACCTCCCACACACACAGGCGATTGAGCTCCTGACGCAGTGCTACATCATGGTGCAGGGGAACACAGTGTCTGCCCTGGGGCCGTTCCAGGGGCTGAAGCAGGTGCGCAAGGTCATTGAGGACACCATGAAGAATGTCCATCCCATCTACAATATCAAGGTCAGAGTACAACTTAATCCTGCTGTCTCATGATTGACTCGTGTTCCAGTACCCGCTCCATACACCCATACACGCACACACACACACGCACACAGACCCTGATGATCAAACGGGAACTCCAGAAGGACCCAGCGCTGGCTAAGGAGTCGTGGGACCGCTTCCTGCCCAAGTTCAAGAGCAGCAATGTCCCGAGGAAGAAGCCAAAGAAGAGGAAGGAGAAGCCATATACTCCCTTCCCACCCCCACAGCCCGAGAGCAAGGTCAGGGTCATTGCTGTTTTCCGGCCTAGAAATGTAGAAATATTTTAATAGTACAACTGATACGATATCGATAAGCCACACCATGCATGCGTGATACACTGTAGTTTGATGAATACAAAGTTTGCACATAGCAACAGCTCTAACAGATGACACGCCCCCTTCCCTTCCCGTAGGTGGACAGAGAGCTGGCCAGTGGGGAGTACTTCCTCAAGGAGAAGGAGAGGCTGGAGAGAAAGAGAGAGAGAAAGAAGGTCTGTTGAGAGGATGAGTCGGAGCTCTCCGTCTGTAGGAGCCACTAACATCGTGTTGTAGGCTGGAGGGAGGGCTGACTATACTCTAATTAATGCCCCTAATGCAGGCCCAGCAACAGGAGGCTGTTGAGCATCGTCAGGCCGAGCGACAGAGAGCCTTCCAACCTCCAGAGGAGGGTACTCAGAAGAGTGGAGCCAGTGAGAAGGGAGGCAGCGAGAAGCACCAGGAAGGTATGGCACTCTGTATCAGATAGTGGTTATGAGTACTGTATTATTCCCGGATCTCCGTCTGGCATGAAACTATATACATGTACATGTACTACATGACCCCTCTCCCCCCCTCCCCCCAGATGACTCGATTGATGTAGACGCATTGAAAAAGAAAGTGTCTCAGGCCATGAAGGTGAGGCTCCACCCCCTCTGGGGCAGGCTCCTCCCCCTTCCTCAGCCAGGTGTCTTGAACTGTGGCTATGTCCTTCCTCACAGAAGCACAAGAAACTAAAGAAGCCAAGAACATCATGACATCATCATGACATCACAGAACTGAATACAGCAACTACAATCAGCTGCCATACGAACTTCTACCTCTCACTCTTCAGTATTTTAGGGATTCATTCTGTTTAGGGTGGGCTGAGACATGAGATGGTCCATCATCCTCCTATAATAGATTCCTTTCTCTAAGTCTGCAGCCATATTACATGTGGGAAAAGGATGGCTGCCTGATGGGAGGTGTATATATGATAAGGAATTTTAGTGTGTGTATATACCAGTGTGCCTACACCCACACAGACAGACATACACACATAAGTGATACACGGAAACTTGATACAAGACTGTACAGTACAATACCACTATTGCTACAGACTGACGATGGACGATGGCTATCATTCCAGATAGTGAGTTTGGTATACCTGTGGAGCCACTCATGAGTAGATCTCAAACTTGGCCGCGACCTCCCCAATGTTCTCTTCAGTCTTCTCCTCCGCTATCACCTGTGCCAGAGAGAGGCATCACATGACAACCAGCAGGACAAATAAACTACCACTGCCAAACCCGCTGCCTAGCCACACCCACCTGTCTTGCAAGGTCCATCTTTCCAAAGAGGTTCCATGTGAGCACGCCCACAATCCTCCGCTCCTCCCCCAAATAGAACACCACGCCCTTAGAGTAGTCGTCTACTGGTAGCTCTGACTCCTAGTGGCAAAGAAAGGGCAGACTCTAATTGAGGCACACCTGATCCTAACCACGGCGTGATCCAACCTCCTGTGATGTCTTGGCCCAGATGCCAACCGTGGGGAGCTGGGAATCGATCAGCCCTGTGGCCTCAAACCCCACCTCTGGACCAAGGTCACTCCTGGGGCAGATGGGAAACATAGTTTATGGAATAAAGTCCTTAAAGATAGGGGAGCTACTGGTGAGCAAGTTTGCTAAGTGCCATCAATAACAGCTATTCTTTTCAGGTTAATACTATTCTGGAGTCATCACAGTGGTCTGGGGATGAGATCATGGGTACTGTCTCCATCCCGTTCCTTACCAGAACATGGACTGGTGGGTGAATCTCTCGTGCTCCCCTGCCATGTTCCTCCCGGCCAGTCCCCCGCTGACGTTGGCATGGTCGTGGTGCTCCACCCTCCGCCGGCCCAGGTGGGGGTCAAAGAAACAGGCAGCATCACCAGCCTAGGTAATAAATTAAAGTTTGTAAAGTTCTGGGCTTTTGTAAATCTGGTCACCCATTTCAGCTTTTTCCCCCCCTTAAATAAATTCACTCACAGCCCAGACATCAGAACAAGCTTGTAGCTCAGCGTTCACCCGGAACCCTCCAAGGGCAGGGTCCGTCTCCAGTCTGGCCGAGCTGGCCAGCTGGGTGTTGGGCATCAGTCCCACGGCCACGACCACATGGTCCGCCTCAAGCTGGAGGGGAGGGGCAAGTCGTACCCATGAGTTAGACAACACACTACTACAGTGCTAGTGGAAAGTGAGAGCATCAGACAAGCACTCGTTGGATTGGACATTGCCATGGCAACACACCTCTTTCCCATCTCCAGTGGTCACTTTGACTTTCCCGCCCTCACACGTTGCCTTGGCAATGGTCGTACCGGGATGCACCTCCACCCCCTCTGGATAAACAACAGAAAATACAGTTGTCACGCTAATTACACCACCGAATTAGTGATTCTCATGCTGCAGCAATAGGTACCTTTTCTGACTTTGTCAGTGGTCCATTTGGTGAGGTCCTTGGGCAGAACCAAGCCGAGATTACC
Organism: Phakellia ventilabrum; assembly: GCA_963921505.1. NCBI lineage: Eukaryota > Metazoa > Porifera > Demospongiae > Axinellida > Axinellidae > Phakellia > Phakellia ventilabrum. Next base: position 215,698 of record OY997385.1, read on the forward strand.
TGGAAAGGAGCGGGGTAGTTTGTGGCATGCCATGGCAGACCTCATGACCCAGTCTCAGGTTCGTTACAGCATAGCCTCATTCCCAGTTTCCATTCCACCCACTCATTATGTTGAAGCGGAGACTGAGAAATGCAGGCTACAGCACTTACCCTCTTCTGGGAAGAGCTGAGTGACCTTTAAACCTTTGTCTTTTCCTGTCATAACCAGAAGAATACACCAAACAACAAGTGGATAAGTTGTCCACATGTAGCAATCAACCATATATGGTACGGAGGAGGGGGGGCGAGGGCGTAGCATGCTATTCCTCCCTCCCTCTCTCAAACCTACCTCTGGTGGCAAGCCCCACGGCCAGCTCACTCCCGAGGAACCCCCCGCCCACCACCAGGATGGAGCCAACACTGGTAGCCAGGCTGTCCAGCGATAAGTAGTCGGGGATCTGCAGATGGCAAGTGGAGTATTGGAATAGAAAGTTTGCTACCATCCTAATATACAGTCCCAGCACCTGTGCGGCCTTGCTCTGAAAAGTAACTATATAGCAGCGGTGTGGCCTGAAATGTAGGTGGGAATTGTATTCCAGTTAGTGCCCATCCTTACCTACCTCTCTGTATACTGAGGAATGCTTCTTGAGTTCTGTAGAGCCCTTCTCAAACACAGGCAGGTTCCGGGGGCGACCCCCTGTTGCTAGGAGACACTTGTCGTAGGTCAGTGAGACTCCACCCTCCAGGGTCACGGTCTTAGAGGTGGGGTTGAGGACAATAGCCTGAAGGAGAGGATAGTGGTCTTGAATAAATGCACTCAGTGCTCTTGTTTAAGGCAAGGTGTACGTACCTTCTTCCCTGTGAGTACAGCCACACCCCCATCCTCCAGGGTGGCCAGCTCATGAGGGGCACAGAACGGCCATTTGTAGAACACGCTGCAGATGTGTCACGCACATGACTGATGTGTGGTTTGACACAGACTGACATGTGACTGACACGACTGACATGTGATTGACACATGATAGGCATGAAATTAACTGTGACAGACATGCTCTGCTGAACACTGATATAGAAAGCCAGCTATGAATGTCACTTCAACATGAACACAAGCCCCTCCCACCACTCACTCGACAACCTTCCCCCCGGCCCAGGAGGCCTTGAACTTGAGCTCACGGGCAGCCTCATGGTCCTCTGTCAACCACAGCTGCTTGGAGAGAGGGGGTCGACTGTAGGGCGTGTACTCCTCCTGTCCGATGATCAACACTCGGGCCTGGGGGTCCTTCTCTCGGATGGCCTTGGCCGCAGCGAAGGAGGCCGTGCCGGCTCCGATGAGGACATAGGGTACATGGCCTGAGGCAGGAAGGGAGGAGTGGGGGGCTAGGGTTAGGACTAAGGCGTACTGGATAGAAGGTAGACGGCATAGCTAACTACATGTATGAAGGGTTCTCGATTACTGATACAGTGAATAGCCACTCGACTGTTAAGCAGCAGCTGGTAGGCGGGGCCTATATTGGTCTGTACATTCTATTGGTATCTCTGTGTTGCATTCCATGGACACTCCATTCCGTACCATTGTTCTGCAATGTTTACTACTATCAAGCAATCTGTGACCATGGCACTCACATCTTCTAGTACCTCATGTACTGTATGTTGTGCATGCAAAACTTCAAGTGGTGTTCTACAATGGAATCAATGGCTGTAACATAGTTATGCAGTGTAGACTGCAGCACACAACTCAAAGGCCTTTGAGGGTGCTGTGAGAACGACAATAGGAGTACTGGCCGCGAAGAAGGCGTTACCTACTCTTATTGTGTTCCACTCTGTGGCTCAATGCCAGAGACAGAGCTGACACATCACTGCACTGGCTGGAGACACGCAGCACTCAACTCACTGGGCAGCTCTGGGTGGATCTCTTGTGTCTGTGGAGTGGGTGTGGCAGTGGGTGTGGCTGGAGGTGTGGTTTTAGGAGGCTCCTCCGATATTAACTTCTCTGCTACCGCTGCGATAAGTATGAAAGGTATTATGTTTACAAGAGTTTCACAGAGAGGCCTTAGCTCCAGTCTTGGCCTACTTTCAGGATAGATAGCCCTACTTTCAGGACAGACAGCTCTACCTTCAGGACGGATATCCTTACCTTCCGGATGGACAGCCCCGGTCTTGGCATAGCCTTCTGTTTTCTGAGAGCTCATGTTCAGGCCAATGGTGTCTGGCTTCCTACGGTTGGTGCGGTAATACTGTGGACAGGGGAGGAGATGGGGCATGAGCAGTTAACTATATCTAGTATTGTCCAATTCCATAGCTGTGATTAGGTGCACCCCAGCCTCATCCCTAGTCTCCACCCCCTGCTGTTTTTTTCTTTGCAGTTTTCTTCTTAGTGGGGAGTGGATACTGGGAATGAGGTTAGGGTGCACCAGTTGGACAATAGTAGTTATAGTGATTATGACTTCCAACACACTGGTTAACTGCTCATGTGCTCATGAGCTGTGTAAGTAAACCTAAATACACATCCAAGTATATAGACAGCCACGCCTACTTTAATAATTGCCAATCAAAACTGATGTACAGGAAGATAAATGCAGCCACTGAAGTGCTATCCCTACCATGGCCACATGGTCAAGTATGTGCAAACTGAAAGCCATCACACGGAGATAAGAGGGCACACACTACTTAGGTTGCTATGGTGACAGTCACGGCTAGCTTACTCGGGTGCACACATGATAATTTGCCATCATAAGAGTGAGCGGAGGAGAAAAACAGCCGAGGTGCAATTGGGGGTGTGGCTTGAGATTCTCTGTGATCACCCCTTTAATACAAACGGGCAAAAGCTACTTGGCCTGCAAAATTACCTAAACTTTTGTGCAACTCGTGGGCTCCTGATCAATTTGAACATTTGCTGCGGAGGCTATCAAAATATCTCCCAGATCTGCATCTTTAGCTGCTACTATCGCTAGCTATCAGCACCACACGACAACTGGTTTTTTCCTCATGTAGGAGGTGAAGCCACCACATGCACCAAACCCTCACCATGTAAGAGGTTAAGCCAGCGATGCCCACCCCGGCTGCTATCATCCAGTTCAGGTTGCCCTGGGGGCTCATCTGGGACACGCGCCGTCTGCTCTGCAGCAAGACTGGCTGCAGAGCTGTGCGTGAGCGAAGGCCCACGCGCAATCCACCGAGAAGGCTGGCCATCTTTAATACCGCATGGAGCAGCTAAGGAATGTCATTCTCCGGATACTAGAACTTTGACCTTTTCGCTCCGGCTTATCCTCGAATAAACGCACCTTTTGCGAAGCTGCTGCTGTCAGACTGCTGCTTCCTGTAATGGAAGGCCAACCAGACACTTCCCTAGCTCGAGAATTGTACCCAGCCATGCTGGCATAGGGTCAGTGGACCAAAGTGGCCATTGGGTTTTTGACCAAAAATTCGTCCAAAAGGCTACCTTCCTTGCAGATACCAACTGACTATTTAAATTTCACTGTGTGCTCTGACTAGTGGGTTTTCAAATTTGCATGGTTGGACCAAAGTGGCCAACTGCATTCTGGATTTTCATAGTGGTCTCATAGTGGTCATTTGCAAAAAGCTCTCTTGGACCAAAGTGGCCAACTGCTTTCTGGATTTGCATAGCAGTCATTTGCAAAAAGCTCTTGTTGGACCAAAGTGGCCAACTGCTTTCTGGATTTTCATAATAATGATTTTGGAAAAAGCTCTCGTTGGACCAAAGTGATTTCCGAATGGCTAGTAGGTACATTCCATTCCCGTGAGTGCATGTTACAAAACAGATTCCGTTCAGTACTTGGCCTGGGGGTGTTATATAGCGCCATGCTATGGGCGGATAAAACACCTTCCAATTTGTCCCACAGGAGGACCACCTGCTACCTAATAGGGCATACAGAATTGAGGCTTGGAGATGACAAGGCTTCTCCTTTAGGCTAGAGATGACACACTGAATGCTGCATGAGTAATCCCCGGTGATTAGGTGCACCCTAGCCGCAATCTCCTTCCCAGCTTTTCCCTCTCCAGTAAAAAAAAACATGACATACCATGTAGCAGGTGGTCCTCCTGTGGGACAAATTGGAAGGTGTTTTATCCGCCCATAGCATGGCGCTATATAACACCCCCAGGCCAAGTATTGAACGGAATCTGTTTTGTAACATGCACTCACGGGAATGGAATGTACCTACTAGCCATTCGGAAATCACTTTGGTCCAACGAGAGCTTTTTCCAAAATCATTATTATGAAAATCCAGAAAGCAGTTGGCCACTTTGGTCCAACAAGAGCTTTTTGCAAATGACTGCTATGCAAATCCAGAAAGCAGTTGGCCACTTTGGTCCAAGAGAGCTTTTTGCAAATGACCACTATGAAAATCCAGAATGCAGTTGGCCACTTTGGTCCAACCATGCAAATTTGAAAACCCACTAGTCAGAGCACACAGTGAAATTTAAATAGTCAGTTGGTATCTGATCAGGGGCACAAAGTGGCCATCTGCATTTCCATGTGTTTTAACAGCAGAATCGACTTTTGAGTTTACAAAATCTTCCTCATTCTCAAAATTACAATTCTAGTAATTTAGAGGAGCAAAATTCCCAAATCAAAAACAGTCTGTATAGCCTGGGATCAAAGTGGCCAAATCCAAATTTGCATGCACCTGAATTCTAAAGTCTGCTGTAGCAGAAATCTAAAATCTAATTTCTGGATTCTGCTGTAGCAGAAACTGATTTCTAAATTCTGCTGAAGCAGAAATCTAAAATCTAAATTGTGATAACTGGACCTCTAAATTGTGATAATAACTGGCAAACTTGTAAGGATAGGAAGCACTCAATAATATGTTTATTGCTGTTGTAGCACTTACACCATGTATCCAAAAATGTGGCATCCGCAAAGCCCTGCAGACTTAAAACACAACAAAGGAGTTCACACTAATTAATCCTCAAGTTCTTCAGTAAATAAAACAAATAGGAGTATAGCCCTTTCAAGAGGCTCTTTATTACCAGCCATGAGATTGTGATAAACATCAGTGAAACAGAGTCCCAGTCTCTGCACAAATACTTCTTCTCTCTCTTCCATAAGCTGGTCATTGCCCTGCAATGGATCCCGGCCGAATGGTCCAGGTTCAGTCAGCCGACCACCCTGCTGTCTGTATTCAGCAGCTGCATCTGCAACTGTTGGTACTTAAAAAGGATGAACAACCGTGGTACCATTTCTCTGTGATTGGAGGAGATTAGGGATACCGCGAAGAGGAAGATGGTAGGCGTTCCAGGAACCAATCATCCAGTTCATCCTATCTTAGCTAGTCTTCCCAATATAGTGGCTATACACAGAATTTTGTGGTATCAGATTGCATATCGACTATGCCTCGGTTGTCCATACTAGCAATGGCTCTCTTCAGTGGATAAGTAACACGAGTATTCAGTTCTACCCATATTCGCTCTATGACATGGTTTTGCCTTGAAGTGGTATTCTAATCACTTAGAATTACTAGAGTGCCCTCTGGGAGGTAAGTGGCTTCAGTACAACCATTATCATTATTGACCTCTGGCTCTGCCTTGGTCAATCAGCAGGATTTGCTTCAAATAATCAGTGTGTAATAACCTAGTTTCTTGGTCTAATAATTAAATTATGTTACTTGGCTATCACTGGTTGACTTGGCCACCTTGTGCCCATAACCAAAGAGCATTTTAACTGCTAAGGACCTAGCTGGTTGACTTGGCCACTTTGTACCCATGACCAAAAAGCATTTTTCAGATTGTACAAAGACCTAGCTGGTTGACTTGGCCACTTTGTACCCATCACCTAAAATCAGATTTCATATCCAAGACTGCATGAGATGGCCACTATGGTCCCTTGGATGGATCAGTAATGTATTTAAAATTTGAAGATTTAGAAAGGCACAAAATAGATTTCACTTTACGATAATAGATCTGATTTCAAGATTCTACTTTCTGCATGTAAAACACATGGAAATGCAGATGGCCACTTTGTGCCCCTGATCGTATCTGCAAGGAAGGTCGCCTTTTGGACGAATTTTTGGTCAAAAACCCAATGGCCACTTTGGTCCACTGACCACCTAGCTATCTATAGCTATATAGCTACATTGTAAACTGAATTAGACAGTAGCTAACTCAGTAGCTAGCTAGCTATTAGGCAAGAACTTGCTAATTTTATCACTGCTTTATAAAGGTTACCGTGACACTCCATTCCTCATCAAGTAAAGACCTGTAGCCAATGATATACACTCAATAACACACCGTTAGTTAACTAGTAATACACACGGCTGGGTACATCACAGCGGATAAGTAGCTAGCTAGCTGTGGCTACAGCTGCTCATTGTATTTAAACATCACCAAAGACGCGGTTGGCGTCATCTTCAGGGTTCAGAATAATGTTCAATAGAGTGAGAGGTGATGGTGAAGGTGAGGGTAGTGGTTCAGTGGTCGATGGCAGAGTCGTGGGAAGCGGAGTTGTGGGAGGTGGAGTTGTGGGAGGTGGAGCTGTCGGTACAAATATTTGGCACTTGCCGAAGTCAAAGTCAGGAGGCATGAGGACCCCATCAACCACATGGATGACACCCGTCCGAGCCTCAATATCTGTCTCTACGATTTCAATCATCTCATCGGTGAGGAAGACACTGCCATTGAGGACACTATTCACTCTGATGCTCTTCTTGAGCAAAGTGCCAAGTGACAGTTGACGAAAGAGTGAGTTATTGTAATTAACCTGGTCTGACATGTGGTAGAACAGCAGGTTCTGTAGTGGCCTTCGCATATAGGTGGTGAGACAGTTGAGCAGATTAGGAGGAAAGGCTGCCTGGAGGACGTCATTTGTGAAGGCAAATACTGTCCGTGAGATGTTAGGGCTTTCTAAGGTTTCTAATATCTGAACAACATCAAGTAGCTCGGTGAAATTTGAAAATCGTGACTGGTTCCTAAGGATATCTGCAATGGTATCATTGCTGGGGATGAGCACACGGTCGATAATGTGAAGTGTACCACCGGGTGTTTTACAGGCTTCCTTCACCACAATCTCAGCACCATTGATGAATCGCTCCTGTAGTGAACGGAAAGATAGTAGCTATTATAGATCCTGGTAATCACTGTATAGTAGATATGTACATGTATTGTGGTACAGCGGCTTAAAACAACCAGTAGACAAGTTTCTAAACTTTGAACTGAACTTGTAGTTTACACAAAATATGGCAGGCTCCACTCCCCGTACTTGTTTGGGTGGAGGAGACTCACAGACCCCCCACATTAACTGAATCATTGTTAACTAAATTCTGTAATGGCATTTGCAAGTCGTACACATTACACATTACTTTACAGTATAATGGTGGATGGGTGTGCTGAGAAGTAACACTGACCTCTGTAGTCAGACCATAGCTTCTGTAAGGATTGTAGGTGAAGTGTAACACAGTTGTTCCATGAAGCAGGGACCCTGCAAGGTTGTCGAATCTTGTTCTCTTCAAGATATCATTAAATCTAACAGTCCCATTTACAATATGGAAACCAATGAGGTAATTTGTCGTCCCCGGATCGGGTGAATTATTGAGTGCATCTATGACATCTGAATTCTGTCCGTCAAATGCTGCGTCAGTTGGAGCAAATACAGTCACTCGTGACTCAGTTTCGTTGAGGAGATCAAAGAAGTTGCTGAGCATTAAGAAGGTACTGAAGCTGGTTAGCCCATGAATCTGTAGGCATTCCAGCAGGGTGTCAGCAACAGCTAAGAGGAATATGGTAATAATTATCATTCACCGTGTGTATAGTACTACCTAGTTGAATGTATTAGCAGGCTTGCATTTGGCGTGTTCCAACTGACTACTTTCTGTATATCTCTATAGTATGCACGTTCTTAGAGTACCATATATTTCTGCAGGGTCTTGCCGATCTTATGGCAGTAAATTTTGTCTAGCGGCATTCAATCAATACGGCATGCCCTCTTATTAAATCATTTCTGTTAATCATGCATGCAGGTCCCCACTAATTTCACAGAGCAGCTTTAATTACACCTCTGAGATAAAACCTGGATGCGAACACCTCTAGGTACGAGACTAACAGTATAATGTGTTTCTACTGTCGACTGTCTTTGAACACACCTACAGGGCACCCAACAGGTACTGTCTGAATAGATGTGTAGTAATTTTTGTAGAAATAATGCTGGTGTTCCTCATCCACAGCAGGTCTAGTTGAGAAGCCAGTGCAGCAGCGGACGGAAGGTCGTATTATTGTAACATTTCTGTCAGGCAGACAATTTCGAGTGGGAATACAGATCAGCCTGTGTGTGTGTGTGTGTGTGTGTGTGTGCATGTGTTATATAGCTTTGTAGGGCTACCACGTCACAAGGATAAGTAGTTTTGGGTTCTACATTGTCAAAAGTATATGCAAGCAGCCTGTTCTGTTAGGGAAGCAAAAATAAGAGAACTATAATTTAACTTCAGTACACAATATTAACATGGAATTAATTTGAGTGCAGTTTGGGAGTAATTGTATAAGCAAAGTTAATTACTCCACGGGCAAAGTGAGTCCTAGTGCAAGTGCAAATTTGCATGACACATATTATCACAGTTTCTGTAGCTACAGCCTTTGAACTAAAATCACTGGAGTTAGTTCCTAATAAATATGGTGATCTACTGTGTTTTTATAAGCTGCCCCATACAGTGCACTGCACATGCGCATGCCCTGCATGACAATAAACACATCATAGTAACTTACTGACACTGTTGGATCCAGGCAGAGTAGTAGTATTCATATACCCAGATACAGTGTTCGACATACACATATTCCAGCTCATTGAGGACAATAGTCTCATTGACATGGCATACATTGGGGCTGCAGGGCATATGTAGCATTTAACAATATACATAGTAATTTCTTCTCATAAAGCTCAAAGTACCATATTACTCGTTCTAATAAAAAAAATTCTGAATTAGGCTAGTACTTTTGTAGTAAGCAGCAAGAAATGGGCTGTGCATGGCTCTGAATATGGCTGGGGTCAGCTGCCATGGCACTGTAAATTAAAGTGTTTCATATATACTAAAGATATTAATACTTATTTGATAAATTTATATAGGCCTACCAGGAGATAAAAAGCTTTACCAGGAGAAATTAAACGATCAACCGACCGACCCTAGCCTCTTTGGAAGTAGCCAGCCCCGTTCCGTTCCGCAGCTTTCAGTATCGTGCTGCGGATCTCGGATGGGGCTTGCGAGCCGGACTATCCTGGAAGCAAGGTTGGGTCCAAGTGGCCTAATTATTACTTCTAGCTCTCAATCACGCACTTATTTAAGCATACATTTATCATGCACCATCGACTCCGGAAGCTGAAGTACCTACCCAAACTGGAAGACTGGGGCGGGCTGTTCCTCAACGCCAACTATTGTTTCCGGACCACAGGTGTTGCGGCGAAAGCCGAAGGGAAGACGCTCGCAGGGCTGGCCGGCCAGCGGGGAACGGTCACGCTGGCAGCTGACCCCGTGGAGCAGCGCGGCTAGAGTAAACAGAATACAGCCTAACATCCTGGATCGGTAGCGACAGCCTCACTTTTGTTTCACTGCGGAAGCACGCCGCTCGTGACTCTCCGCCTCCGGCCCCTCCCCTTACAAGCCCCGCGCACTAATAGCTAATGTCGGTCGTAATTGCGGTACATACGCATGAAGAACCCCCCCCATGCTCAAAAAAGTTGGGAATATTAGGGCTGATAATCTTTTCCACAGAGGATAGCTGTGTTCTCGCTCCGGGAGAGCTTTACTTTTTACAACCCTCAACATCGTTTTCTCCGTAGCTACATCATCTTTCTGCCTGGCAGTGCAGTTTACATTTTACTACTACAAAGCGTGGTTGTATCAGCTATGTGTGCAATTCCTTGCAAATGGTAGCTAGCTATAGTGTAGAGTTAGCAAAAACTGATATGGTATCACTCAGTACACGTCATGTAAAATTAATAAAGTATATACTAGTCACTCAAATTTAGCTATCTGCACAGTAACCACTACATGTATATAGCTATCCAGTCACACTGAAAATGTATTCACACGTGCTTGCCAGAATGTTTGGGTGTCAGTCAAGAAAGTCACTACACAATCGCACCATGCACTTGCGCAAAAATGCTCACTGGCTCTTCATTATCATCCGGTCCAAGGCCTGGAGCTGCACTTGGAGAGGGAGAAGGCGAGGGCGAGGGCGAGGGTGATGGTGATGGCGATGGTGGTTCAGTCGTTGGAGGAGTTGTGGGAGGTGGAGTCGTGGGTACAAACATCTGGCACTTGCCAAAGTCAAAGTCAGGAGGCAGAAGGATCCCATCAACCACATGGATGACACCCGTTCGAGCCTCAATATCTGTCTCTACGATTTCAATCATCTCATCGGTGAGAAAGACACTGCCATTGGTGACGGCATTCACTCTGATGTGCTTCAGAAGTAGAGTTTCGAGCCACACCTGACGGAAGACGGAGCTGTTGTAGTCCACTCGATCTGAAATGTGAAAAAGCAGGAGGTCATTGAGTGGCCTTCGCATGTAGGTGGTGAGACAGTTGAGCAGATCAGGAGGGAAGGTTGCCTGGAGGACGTCATTTGTGAAGGCAAATACTGTCCGTGAGATTTTAGGGTCTTCCAAGAATTGTAAGATATTAACAGTGTCAAGTAGATCTGTAAAATTTGAAAATCGTGGCTGGCTCCTGAGGACATCTGCAATGGTGTCATTGCTGGGGATGAGCACACGGTCGATAATGTGAAGTGTACCATTGGGTGTTTCACAGGCTTCCCTCACTATGATCCCACCACCATTGATGAATCGTTCCTGCATACATACAGATAGCAATTTTAGGAATACAAAAATTGCACAGCTCAAAATAAATTGGGTGCTAATAAACTAGAATGCCTATAGCCAGCTACATGCTCAAAACTACTGTATATAAAGAGGAAAGGTTATGTTAACAATGGATCGGTACTGGAGTTGCATCATCCTTTTGTACTGGAGTTGCATCATCCTTTTGTAGCTACACAGACTTTATATGATCTTGAGAGAACAATGTTCTGCTGATTGTATTACCTTACAGGCTATCACAGTGTGGATAGTTCACGGTCACATGCCAAGCTCGAGGTAGTAGCTACAGTGGTAATCTGTTGATCAGTTAAAATTATGACTCTGTACTGCACAGATGCATGCAGCCAGCATAGTATATAGTATATCACATGTTAAAGTGCTGCAATACCAGCTGTCAATGACAACATGTCCATTGTCTATATTACATGTACTCTGGTAACCAAATTTTAGGTTACTACAGTGTATTGTTTATTGTTACTTGTCATAATGTATTCAAAAGCTATAGCCCATAGAGTACTAGCTACATTAAATGCTCTCTACTTCCGGATCCCTAATATATTTGTCAATGACTAGACCCATTATGTCACACAGGATCAGAATTAATTGCACCACGTATACATGTATATTTTCTGCTGATTGTAATACCTTACAGGGCATTCATAGTGTGGATAGACATGGCCACATGCCAAAGTACTACACTAGCAATCTGTTGATCAGTAAATTTATGACTATTCTTCGGCGGCAGGCAAGCAGAGGAGACTATGTACATCACAGATGTAGCCAGCATAGTACACAATTTTGATAGGAAACAATGCACTTCAGACATAATTATGACTCTGACAATGTGGTTAAGTTTATGCACGTCAATGTGCTGCAGTATCCACTGTCCATGACAATTATAGCTATCAATGTTCACTATCTGTTTTTACCTGCAACTCTAGTTATAACCAGTTATTATACTATACCTAAGTCATTCTAACCAATCAGATTTCAGCATTACAGGTATATACTGCTTCGTATTCTACCGCGCGAAAAAATATACCCCGATTGCTTACGTAAAGCGGCTACCCGATTCCGTTCCAGTCGCTCAAATGTTCAGAAAGCTGTGGTAGGGCTGGTGGCTAGGGTAGCCTAGGCAAGACGTATGGCGTTTTTTTGCCCGTAAATCGATGTGGGATAGCACGGTAAGCTATTGGTCTCCGTCTGTAGCTAGTTTTGTTGCGTTTCTGTGTGTTTGTACGTGTGGCCACGCTGCCAGCCTACCGTTTTTTTTGCCAAAATGGCGCTAGGGCGGGCTAGACGGGTAGCTACCGTGGCTATTAGCTGTTGTTCATGTCTGTTACAATTGCTGGGAGTGTTTCGCCACTTGTAGCTACTATTTTGCGTTGTGAAAGCTTGCTAGCTACCTAGTTTATCGCGTCGTGCTGAACGGCACCTTTCGAACCTTCTGGCGAGCAGTAGCTTGCCTTGCAGTTCTTGATGCTTTGGCAACTCTTGTCAGAATGACTTAGGCATAGTATAAAATAGATAGACCACTGCGTAGCGGGGTGTATGACCCGTTATCTACCTTGGGGGAAATTATCTCCCTTGGAAGCCTCAGAAGTACCTCGGGCTTCGCCCTCGAACTTCCTCGGCTTCCGCGGGAGATAATTTTTCCCGCGGTAGATAACGGGTCATACACCCCGCTACGCAGTGATCACATACACACCACTTCTAGAATATATGTTTGTCAATGATTCAGATCTAGCCCCATTATCCCACACGATACTGCAGGCTGGATCTGTTTGGGTGCATGCCAATAAAGCATTGCACCATGGATATATAAACTGACCTCTGAAAACTGACTATAGGGAGATGGCCTCTTTGTCTGGTAAGGGTTATAAGTGCTGTATCCTGGACTGAAGGTGAACAGTGTCACTGTCGCTCCATGAAGCAGGGACCCAGCTAAATTGCTGTACGTCATCCGTGTAAGAATGTTGGTAAAGTTGACAGTACCGTTCACTATATGAAAACCAACGAGGTTATCTGCTGTTCCGTCTGGTGAGTTAATAAGTACATCTATCACTTCCATATTCTGTTGCACAAAGGCATCGTTAGTTGGGGCAAACACAGTCACTTGTGACCCAGTTGTATTCAGGAGCTCAAGAAACCCACTGAGCATTACCATGTTAGTGAATTGGGTCAAACCATGTGTCTGTAGGCATCCCAGCAGGTTGTCAGCAACAGCTGCAGATAGTAATTATTCTTAGTGACTTTCATACAGAGGTAGAACAATGTAGTCAAGTGTAGCTTTTATCTGATAGAAGGCAGCTGACTCATATGCAATCTTGTATTGATATCGTATAGTAGGTACCCCCAATCCTGACAACTCAAGCAACTCACCTACAGGGCAACCAGCAGGTATGGTCGAAATGGGTGTGTATAGAGTGGTGTAGGGATTGGGCTGGCGTTTCTTAGCATCAGTACGCCGGGTGGTAAAGCCATCGCAACACGTGATCTTATTTCGTGTTATTGTCGTGTTCCTGTCAGTCAGGCAATTTCGAGTGGGGATACACGCTAATCTATAATGGTGTGTGTGTATGCACGAGAGTGAGACAAGAGGTACATCAAGGGAAAAAATGCAATCTTCATAATAATGACCTTACTAAAATCACATAGCCACTATACTAGTCAGCACATTTAATACCCCTGTAGACAAAAGTGTGATTGTTTTTTTTAGTTCAACAAAGGCTGTAGCTATATTAGAGATTGCTATGACATGTGATTTCCAAGGTCCCTTTAATTTGCTTCCCCTCACTGAAGCAACAGGCAATATTGCACTCACTTTACACAAGCAAAACCTTGATTACTCACACAACTATCCGATGACACACGGGTCCATGTGATCACACATATATGTGTAGCTATATTCTAGACATGTAACTTTAACTTACTGACACTGCTGGACATAGGTGTAGTAGTGGCGGTCGAAGACCCAAAAGCAGTGCTCGGCATACACATACTCCAGCTCATTGGTGAAAATAGTCTGCATGATTTTGCAGACATTGGGGCTGCAGTGTAACAGAAGCAATCACGGCAGTATTAACTAACCAAATGGAGCAAGCCATGCAGGTGCTATGAAGTCAGCCATACACAGATAAACTATTAAATATTAATATTGTAACACTTTAAACAATAGCGGTCTTGGAATAGGCACCTGCAAATATGATGTAACCTCATTCCCGGGCTCCCTGTTTTACGACTTTTTAAGGCAACTGCAATAGACTCTACTCTATGTCAATATAACAAACTAATTAGCTATTAGAGTCTAATCAGCCCATTCTATGCTCATCCCCAGGCCCATATGTCTACATAAATAGTATACTTTAGCTATACTTCAAACCTACAGATACGCTTTCACACATGTGCAATGTAAAAAGAAAGCTAGATTTTAAGGGCGATAGAAGTATATCTGTGGGCAGAGACAGTCAGCTATAGTGTACAGTCAGTAAAGGAAGTACCGTAGCAGAGTTTCTTGTAGCTACGATCTTCAAGGACTCATTTGTGCTAAATGTATTGACTGAGCTCTAAGCTCTGAAGCAAGCCACAGTTTCAATGAAGTGCAGCCTTCCCGGCCGGTTTTATTAATTCCTACCCATGCCTGCATGAAAGTATTGAGGCCTTGTAGGTAATACAGTGTGTGAATTTAGCCTGGGTGAAGTAGAGTCGGTATTACTCAGGTAAGCTGTCTCAGTGAAGAGGTGTTGCCCTCTCCCCCAATGGAAACGTGCAGACGCACATGTCTACAATTGCCTCTCCAGAAGTCCTTAGTGCGGGGGGCTGGAGAACACTTTACACCTTATATAAGAGACAAAACTGAAGTGATAGCTCCTAAGTTTCTTGTGCACGTGTATACACTTAATACTAGAGGCTTTTATGATGGCGTGACAGATGCCGGCGCCATGACATGCAAGACATCCCAAAGCAAGAGATTGAAGACATTTTCCCCCTACCATCCCTCCCTATGTGCAGAGCTATTTATCGTGAACAGATGGAGACAGGCCATGGGGACCAACAGAAGGATTCTTGGGCAGGGTGCGTGCAGTGTAGATGCTACTAGTGGTCAGTGCTCACAACCAGTCTATTAACATAATTTTACACCATCCGTCCAAGGCACTTACCCATATTTGAAGAGCGGAAGAGGCTGTTCTTGAGTGTCAAGTACTACCTCTTGACCACAGGTGTTGCGGCGGAAGCCGAAGGGAATACGGTCGCACGGCTGACCGACCAGTGGAGAAGACGTGGGGCGACTGTAGGGATTCTGCTGGCTGCTGACCCCATGGAACAGCGCGGTTAGAGTAAACAGAGCAAGGCTTTGTATTAACTGCATCTTGGAGCTATTAGCATTCCGCGCCCTCCGCGGCCGTCCTTTTGTTTGTGCCTGCGCGCTATTCTCCGCCTACATCCTTATGAGCCCCACCCACAAACCTCAACATCGTAACGTCCCACTGATGTATGATTCTATCACAGGGACAAATGTAGCTATGTCAATAGTGATACAAGAGTAGCTAGCTAGAGAGCGGTCTATGATAAAAGCAAACCAAGTTCAACAAATACACACAAAAAAGGGATGAAGTACTATAGCTGCAGTTGTCTTTCCCATTGGTTGACCAGGCCGACCCTATGACCGTCTTCCCGTTGGCTTATTGAGAAGAAAATACAAAATTAATAGCTACAGTACTATAGCTACAGCTACAGGAGAATGCATTTGATATTTAACAGGTAGCTATTATGAATTAGAGTTTAGCTTTAGTGTCTAGCTGTTATTAACTTCCAAGAAGGGATTTCTCTCAGTTTAACCAGTGGTAGCCCCATCCACTGGGACCCCCTCCTCAATGTCGCCAGGCACAGGTAGAGTGGGGATCACAGACGGCTCATTAGTTGATTCTGGAGGTATAAATGGGATTTGTACGGGAGGTGTAGTGGGAGTTTCGGGGATATCTGGGCACATGGACTCGAAATCGATGCAGTTGGGCACGATAACTTGGTCTATGGCATGGAAGACTCCATTTCTGGCGGGACGATCCGCACCCTCCGCGAGGGGAATCTCACTCCTGGTGATGTGTACTGTATCATTGATGCACTGCACCCTCAGAATGGGTCCCAGGAATGTAGCGAGGCGGTTGCGAAGACACAGGGAGGAAGTGTACTCGGCTGGATAGGAAATGTGGACTAGTACAAGGGATTTGAGTAACCGCCTGTTGTTCTCCATCTTCAGGCACTCTACAGCACCATCGCGGAGCTGGCTAAAGGCATTGTTAGTTGGTGCAAATACAGTTCGAGACTTGCACCCATCGTTGAGGTAAGCTGATATGCCACTTGTGTTTAGGAGGTCCTTGAATATGCTGAACTGGCTGTCCTGCCCCAACTGCTCTGTAATAGTGAGGTTTGAGGAGGGGATGACAGAGTCCACGACATGGACGATCCCATTCCTGGCCTGGCATGCATCCTTCACCACTACCTCAGCTCCATTCACGAACGTTCGCTGAAGCCAATGAAAAAAGGGTGTACATGCAAACAACTTTGTTAATAAGTGCTGCCTACAAAGCCTAAGCAGTGTAATCTAATCACTCCTCCCAAATACTGAATTAATTTAAAGCATGAACGTTTAATCTCAAAATTTAAAGTAGCTATAAGGATGTTTGGGTGTGTGCTATCCATATACCTTCCCAACTTCTTTCTGGAAGTATCTCACACGCTGAAAGTTTACCACTTGAGTGACATGCAGGAATCTGTTCTCAGCCAATGTCTTCAGCACACCACCATGAACCAGCTTGGCACTAGGCACGGTAGCGTTAGCAACATGTGCTGACAGTGTCTCTACAGCAGACCCTCCGCCAAATAATTCCTCCAACACGGTAGAATTTAAACCTACACAGATACACACTGATAAGATCATTGCACTAAAATGCACGGTCAGCAGCAATATAAATACCTATCAAGACAAAAATAACACAGAACAGTATGCATAACATAACTTCACCTCTATATAAGATTCAATGACCAAAGACGAGTGCTGACCTTCAATCGCTTCATTTGTGGGAGCAAAGACAGTGACTCGAGAGTCCACAGAAGTCAGTGTTTGCAGCAGGTCTGGGGCACTTGAGATTAAAGACTTGAAAGTGGTGGTGTTGAGCTCATCAAGACAGTCCACAACTGTTGGCATCAGTTCTATACACAAGGGAAGTTTAGCTCACATGATGCACTACTATTACATTAATGTAGCTATCTGTTACAGTAGCAACTGCATTTATATGTGCATGAGGTTCTGTGCATGTATTTGCTACAGTTATAAAGAGAAATTGCAATTACCAACAGTGCAGCCTGCGTTCCTTAGAATAAAACTCCTGTGCCGATTAAAGTGATGGTGGCGATACCGAACCCAGTGTTGGATCCGGGAATCAGACCGAGCAGTGGCGAAGCCCTCACAGCAGTCGATGCGATGCGTAGTGAAGTTCATCATGGGCCCGGAACAGTTGTTGTCAGAAAGACATTGCAACCTAAGGCCAGAGAAACAGCATAACACACATGGATATTGTAATGCCAACATTTTCTGGAGTGCATGCATGCGATATGCATGCGGCAGCTATTACGCATACCTGCAATTTCGAAATCGAAACCAACGATAGCACCTTCGCTGAAAGGAGTGGGTGTTGGTACCTATCTGAAAGGTCTTGGTGAAGTTGCACACGTTTGGGCTGCAGAACGAGATTGTGGCACTAACAATAATTTAACAGCTATGCAGGCTCTGTAACTACGCACGCGTAATAAAGACACGCATGCACAGTCATAGATGCGAGATATCTAATCTGCACCCTACTCTTACCCAAACGTTCCGGTGGGCTGCTCCGAAGTCTCTGCCAGGAGCTCACGCTGTCCGCAGGTGGTGGGCACGAAAGGGGTGCACGGGCCTCCAACATTCGCACTTACAGCAGGATGAATTCGAAGCGCGCGCGCGACTCGCAGAGACACCAGCAAAACCATCAACAGAGAAAGGGCCTTCATCATATTCATGACGCAGCGGCGGTTATACTGATGCAGGCTAAAACCTGTAAAACTGTTTTACTGTCTGCTATTTATACTAAACCAGGGCGCAGGCCTTTATTGAATTAATGTGCATAGCTGTATGCGACACACCCCAGCATAAACATGAAAGTTATAGATAATAGTGCGCAGTCGTTATTTAATAATGTCCGCGCTATATAATTCTTCTCGAATAATTAATGCGCAGTGTGTTTATCCAAGGTATTATACCGCGTTATGGTATGTGAATGTTGGCACAGCTAGAACCGAATATTTGTGGCTGGTCCACCCTTTAGTGTGTGTAGTAGCTACGTAAGCAAATTATAGCTGTGCCAATTGAACCTTGTTCGCTTGGATGAACCTGTACATAGGTCAGCATACCAGCCTGACTGTATTGGCAAACTTCTGACTATATATAGCATTACCCCCCACCCACACACCATCAGTGGGTCTCACTCCCAGGATTGTATCAGTTGCAGTGAACCATACACCAGTGCTTAGTCAATTATAAGGGCCGCCTATAGCTGACTGTACAAGCTGCTAGCTGGGAGGTCTGCCTGATGTGAAACCATATATAATAGCTAGCTGGGAGTTGCTGGTAACTCATTGAACTCCAGGTGCATGCAGAGGGTGGACAACTGCTGGTCATGATCGCTGCTTGGTGGCTAGCTAGCTATATCGAGGTGCTGATAAGGCATTTATGGTAGCTATAGCTAGCTACCTAGCTAGCCAGATGCATGCAGGGATGCAGCTAGCTAGAAATTTTAGAGTTAGCTATCTAACCATCAGACGTTAACAAGTAGCTATAGCTAGCTATCAGAAACAGTATAGCTACGTCACACAATTTCCAAGGGGAAAGAAAAGAGAGCTCAAGCAAGGAGGCCACTGCCACAAGAATAGAGGTTTTGCATGGGGTGTGGCCTGGGTATGAGGCTAGGCATAAACTGATGACATACCAGTTCCTCCAGTACATAATTGTATATGGCATGGCACGGATATATACACCCTCATTTACTAATTTAACTCACCATATGCATAGAAACAAGACCACAGGACAAAATAGATATATAGCCCTTAATTATTATACTAGCTGGACTCTACCGCGACCCCATGTTTAGAGGGAATAATTAGCAAGGCTAATAGAGCACTTGCCCTCCTCAATCATAGGATGAGAGTGACAGGAGGTTTCCATTTTAAGACCTATACGCTTCTTTTTAATCAACTTGTACAGCCTATTATCATGTCAAATGCATGTATATGGGGACACAAAGATTCTCTAAAGGTAATGGGCATTCAGCATAGGGCTCTGAGGTACTTTCTATAGGGGTGGGGAAAATGTGTCCGCTAGCAGGCTTATTTGGTGAAACTGGTTGGATCCCGCTCAAAGCCTTAATTAAGTTTAACATACTTAAATTTTGGCACAGGGTTGTGTCAATGGATGCGGACAGATTAACCCGTCAAATCTATATTTGGAGCAAGTCTCTCGCAGATAGGGGAGTTATAAACTGGGCCAAACACGCTTCCAACATACTTAATTCCCTGCATGAATGCAATCTACTCCAACAGGGCCATGATGGTGTGGCTGAACTCTGGGATGCGATAATTAGTCAGGAGCTTCAGACATGGAGATCGTCAGTTCAAGAGACTCCCAAAAACTTGGAAACTGGTGGTCGTCTAATTCTCTATCGTCAAATAAAAAGTGCACCAGCCCCAGAGTCCTACATTAATAGTACATCCACCAACAAAAGACGGATTATCACAATGTTAAGGTGTGGATGCCTCCCATTAGAAGTTGAAACCGGCAGATACAGAGCTCCTAAAACCCCACTCCTGCAGAGAACTTGTGAGATTTGTGGAAATGGCATAGGAGATGAAACTCATTTTCTGAACTACTGCCAGCCCCTAACAGCATTGCGACTACAGCTTTATAAAGCAGCATCAGATGCATGTGACTTGAACTTCTACGCCCTTTCTCCTGAGCAGAAGACTCTCCAGATGCTAAATCTTTGTGCAAAAGTGTGTACTGTAAAAGATCTCATTTACGACATGTTTATCCTCCACAAAAGTTTACTGGATTGCTGACCTGTTAATATATTAGCTAAATGTCGATCAATCGAACAACTTGCCAGCTGGCTCAGATCACAACTAGCCATATCAAGTGGCTGCAGAAGTACCTGACTTAAGTTGTTGTTTTTACGCCTTGCTAATTATGGCTCTTTGTGCAAATAATCGATGTGAACAAGCTCATCTATGAAATGTACCTGGAGTGCTATAAGTGAATAGTGCTCACTCCACTAATACTTACTTGTCATTCCTTTTTTCTTCTTTTTTTTCCTCCCATTATTATTATTATTTTTTATTTTATTTTATATTTTATAATGATCTCCTGTTACTCTCTCTTTGTGTTTACTCTCTCTTTCTCTTCCTTCAATCCACTCCTTCCTTCCCTTCTGCACCTTTTTGTGGGTAAAATTACAGTGCCAAGTATATTAAAAAAAGAAACAATTAAAATAAAAAAATGATAATAATAAAAATAATGATAATAAAAAACAGAGAAAGGCAGACACTAACAGAACCCGCACTATTTATAGTAATAATAATAATATACTCATGTTGCTGCCGTAGCGCTTACGCCATTGACCACGCACCCACAGACGCAGGCGGAGCTTGTAAGACCTCCAGTCAGAGGACAAGAGCAAGAACAACCAGAGACCACACAATCCTGATCACCATACAATTCCTTCTTCCTAGTCTCCCATATCAATAATACAAAGCTCTTAACTAGCTTTAATAATGCTTTAAAATCATCCCTGTTCCAATTCTCAAATCCTAAAATAAAACTTGCCTTATTAAAATTATCAAGTGTACTAAACTCCCCAAACCTCCCCCCCAATAGATTTTCTAATTCTACCATGAAATTATTTCTAATACTGTCATATGCTGGACACTCCCAGAGAACATGTACCACACTCTCACATTCACCCCTGCATAATTTACACTGCCTATCATCATTTTTACCCCTATGTCTTCCTAACTCTTCATTCAGACCGTTCGTACCTGACCGAAACTTAAACAATAATCTTGTACCCGGATCACCTACCCCCTGCAAATAATTCTTGAATTCTATTTCCTTACAGAAAGACTTGTACAGATTCAACTTAACTTTAGTATTCAAGCTGTCATTAAAGTCCTTGTATTCTCTATCCCTCAACGCTTCGTCTACCGTATCTAAAAACAAATTAATATTATCTGCAGCTAATACCTCTTGGCTATCTAAATCTAACTGCAGCAGCAATTCATTAATTACTTTCATCCAAGTTTTCCTTTGCCTACCTATACATAGTTTCACTTCCCACTCAGCATCTAATAGTACTCTAGGATACCGCTCAATATCCAACTTATTGACTTTATACCACCACTTAAGTTTGCTTCTATCCCTCCTCCCTTTCAAGGACTCTAACCCCATATCTCCCCTTACCGCTTCATTACACGTTTTGGAAGAGCAGCCAAGTATCTTCTTAGCTGCTCCTAGCTGAATGGATTCTAAGGAAGCTGTCTGCCGTTTATTACAAGCCCACACTTCACTACCGTATTCTAAAGTAGGACGAAGTACTGAAACTAACAATAATCTCCTTGCAACGGTACTGATATTTCTATTACTGACAAACCGGTGCAAACGATTAAGCTTTTTCTTCCCATTATCAATTACCTTCTGTACATGACTATCCCATGACCCATTCTCAGCAAATTCAATCCCCAAGTAACAGTAACTTACAACCCTTGGAATTACGTTATCTCCCCACTTCCACGCACACATATCTGTAATAGCCACCTTAGAAAATACCACAACCGCACTCTTTTTGATGTTAGATTTCAACCTCCATTTGTTACAAAACCCTTGTACTACATTAATCAACTTTTGTCATCAAACTGATCATCTACTGATGCTGTACCCAGCTTACCGTAATGCTCATGTAGAACTTCAAGCTTCCCCTTTGTACTGGTTACGCATGAACCTGAACTACTCCTTAATGAAGCAATGCTCTTACGACTACCCTTTGAAGTCCTGCCAACAAATGCCCAAAATTCCTTCTTGTTTTCATCAAAATCTTTATTAGCCTTTTCTATCACCTCATTCCAACTATCTAACTTCTTCTTACGTACCAATTCCTTGATTTCTGAACGTAACTTGTAATACTGTCCCCATTTATCTTCCCTACCACTCTGAATCTCTTTGTAAACCTGTCTTCTTAACCTAATCTTATCTTTAATCTCTTCATCCCACCACCTCGCTGCTTTGCCACACACTATCACCTTTTCCCCAATTTCTTTTGATGCTACCCTCTTCACTGTGTCTTCCCAATCCTGAACCACTGCCTTCACTAATTCCGACCCCCTTAACCCCTGGTGCTTCCTTGTCTGTATCCTTTCTTGAAATACTTCTACTTCTACGCTCAAAGCTTCTTGATACTGCTGCCTCACTTCCTCCTCTTGAAATCTTTCAATGCGCCATTTCTTAATTACCCGCTTTTGCTGCTTAGCAGTTTTTACAGTCCGACCCAGTTCCATCCACACTAAAAAGTGATCCGACTTCCCTATATCGGTGTCATCTACCTGCACACTCCCTGAAACCTGCAACAAGTTGGAATCAGTAACTATATAATCAATGATAGACTTCTGCTTCAATGCAGGCCTAGCTCTAGTCCACTGTGGTTCCACACTGAACTCACGACCATTACAAATTACAAGCTCAACCTCCGTCAAAAAGGAAATCATCCTGTTACCACTCGCATTGCATTTTCCTTCTCCAAACATACCTATTACATCATCTAGTTCAAAAGATCTTCCTACCCTAGCATTAAAATCACCTAGAAGCACAACCTGACCACGCTCCTTCATACGCAGCACATCCTCTTTCAATTCCTCGTAACTGCTTTCAATAACTGAAACACTCTCACTATCCGTAGGCATGTAAACACAACCCAAAAATAAAGTATTCCTACCGTTTTCACCTTTCACCTTGATCCACATACTTTGTTCGTAGCTAACATCCTTAATAAGCTCTACTCCACTGGCTAAGCACTCCTTTACCAAGAATCCTACTCCCCCCTCTCCCCTCCTACTCTCCGAAGAACCTTGCCTAGGATTCCCAAACCATTTGTACCCATCTACATAAATATTTGATTCCTCTTTTTCCCATGACTCCTGCCCAGCACAAATATCTACGCACTATTTATAGTATCCTTGTTTATGTAAGTCACCAAGTAAACCCGAACATTCAATTACTGTATGCTTACAGCTCCTCATGTCTGCAGGCGAATGCATCATGGGCTGGTCTACTGTCTGTATTTAAGGTACCACAAATTTTTGTTCATTTGTGATTATGTTACCTGTCCTCATTCTATGTTTACACGTGCTCAAGTGTCCTGGTGTTACTACACTCATCGTTAGAATCCTGTGGTTGGTTAATTGTCTTTCTCCCAATTCCTTTTGTAACTCTCCTCTTCAAGTCAGATTTTACCCCTTGGATTTCTAGTGTCTTTCTCTTGTTTCTTCTGGTAATTCACCACCCTCAAGTTATTTGGAATCCTATTATGCTTTATCATGCCAAACAAAGGCAGACACTACAGGTTCCGCACTTCTACACTCATCGTTAGAATCCTGTGGTTGGTTAATTGTCTTTCTCCCAATTCCTTTTGTAACTCACCTCTTCAAGTCCCTTGGATTTCTATATGCTTAGTGTCTTTCTCTTGTTTCTTCTTGTAATTCACCACCCTCAAGTCATTTGGAATCCTATTATGCTTTATCATGCCATACAAAGGCAGACACTACAGGTTCAGCACTTTTACAGTATCCTTGTTTTTTTAGTTTTTTTATGTAAGTCACCGAATAAAAAAGCTATAAAATAATGTCTCTTACTGTTTTATTGTTTTGCTGTTTGATGTTGTTTCATGTTTGTTGTGTGGTATTGGTTTTATGTTTGGTGTTTGCAAAAAAGGAAAAAAAGAAAAAAAATCTAGAATACTTGCACTGCATTGCACCTACTCCTTCCCTATAAATCTTTTCTCTTTCTTCACGTTATTTTGGTTATAATTCTACTGTACTGTCTCATAGGCCAGATTTTTGGCCTGCTGCCCATGTGGTGGGACGTAAAAATATCTATCTATCTATCTATATAATATAAGGAGAGTGACCCCGCCATTTCTATAGGCGGTCAGGCTGTTAACAGTGGCGCTGTCCTGATGACCAGCTCCAAAGATATAAAGAATCATTTTTCAACTACCAGTGAGCTAGGCTGAAAATTTTAAATTGAAGGGCTCAGAACCAGAGTGGTCTAACCCACAACACTTGATAAAATATCTTTCAGGAACTGAAAGAATTAGTCTCGAGGTTTGCGCTGGTTTCGTGCTAATTGGGCGTGACGTCAGTAATTGATTTCTGTGTTACGTTAATTAAACCCATAAGCAAAACGTAATTTTTTTTCAAACTTAATAAATATGCTAACATAAGTATAGTGGGTGGAGCAGTTAGCTCCGGGCTGTGACCATGTGTGTTCGGGTAGAGGGTAACGTGGTTTGGCAACTGCCACGGTGGTCTCGGACAGTACGGCCTAGGATCCGTCCGTGTTCCTCCCTTGATTCCCAAAGCCTGGCACACTAAACAGACCCGATGACGATCCCTGTACCATAGCAGACAGGCGCCCGAAAGACTGAAGGCTCGGTCAGCCGGAACGACCTGCCCGTTCACCCCTTAACGTGGCAGTGTCACATGGCCTAGGGTTGAAGAGGGTTGCCCTTTATACTCTGGGGGAGGGTGGGGGCAAGCTCAACATCCGTGGGTTAGACCACTCTGGTTCTGAGACCTTCAATTATAATATGTACACAGCTGTATACATCATTTAACAGGTTCCTGCCCTTTCTCCCCCAAACCACACACACACACACACACACACACACACAATAGCTATGGATCAATGTATAGCTAAGTCAAGTAGAAAGTGATAGCATATAAAAAAAATCAATACATCAAGAATTAAAAGTACATGCATGGCTGTCCAGCAGTTGTCAGTGGCAAAGCTCTACTAGCCATCCAGGAAATATAACTCCTCAACTGGGAAGCCAGTCACGACCTCTCCACTCCCACTCCCAATCGGCACTCTGGGGTCAGGGTCCGATCCAACAGAGGGGATCATGGTAGGATCAGGAGTAGGTGTGGTTGTGGGCGGAGCTGTGGTAGTGGGTGTCACTGGACAGATGGACTCAAAATTAATGCTATCGGGCACGATAACTTCATCGATGGCATGGACGACTCCGTTTCTGGCGGGACGATCCGCACCCTCCGCGAGGGGAATCTCACTCCTGGTGATGTGTACTGTATCATTGATGCACTGCACCCTCAGGATGGGTCCTAGGAATGTAGCGAGGCGGTTGCGAAGACACAGGGAGGAAGTGTACTCGGCTAGATAGGAAATGTGGACTAGTACAAGGGATTTGAGTAACCGGCTGTTGTTCTCCATCTTCAGACACTCCACAGCACCATTAGGTAGCTGCTCAAAGGCCGCATTTGTTGGTGCGAACACAGTACGAGGGTTGCTCCGGTTAAGGAAGACAGATATGTCACTTGTGTCGAGGAGATCTTTAAATATGCTGAACTCGATGTCCTGCCCCAACTTCTCTGCAATGGTGAGGTTTGAGGTGGGGACAATAGAGTCCACGACATGGACGATCCCATTCTTGGCCTGGCAGGCATCCTTCACCACCACCTCAGCTCCATTCACAAATGTGCGCTGAAGCCAATGAAAAAGCCTTTTATGGATATTGTAGCTACTGAACACAATATACCAATTGTCATGGTGGTCATGCACATGATCAATACACCAATGCTACCTACCTCTACAGCTTCGTGGCGGAAGTAGTCCCTACGCCGAATGTCTTCAACATCAGTAACATGTAGGAACCTGTTTTCAGCCAAAGTACTCAGCACACAGCCATGGACTAGCTTGACATTCGGTACTATGGAGTTAGCAACATGTGCTGACAATGTCACCTCAGCAGCCCCACTACCAAATAGTTCTGCCAGTGTTGCACCATCTAAACCTGCATAAAAGATTCATGCCACAGATCATAATATGCAAAAATCATGTATCTGATAAAACTTCAATAGAAATGCAGTGATTCTACCTGTAGGCATTTCAATATAGTAAAAAATTAGCTACATTGGAGAAACAAAGTTGTCTGATGTGCTAACCTTGAATCACTTCATTGGTGGGGGCAAAGACAGTGACTCGAGAGGCCTGTGGCAGAGAGGCCAGTGACGCATGCGCAGAGGTCAGTGTTTGCAGCAGGTCTGGGGCAATTGAGATGAGGGACTGGAAGACAGTAGCACTGACATTCTCTAGGCAGTCCATAACCGTTTCCATCAGAGCTATGGAGGACAGAGGCAAACCACCAGCTCAAGACTACTGAGGAGTGGCTACACACAAACATACTATTAACATACATATGCCCGGTCAGCTAAACTACAAAACCATGCTTATCATAATAAGTGCATGTTGCAAACTATGAATAATGTATGCTGCATACCTATATGCAACACAAGATATAGTGTACACATCAGTTATTTATGACATGCATAGGAGCTTTTTACGTCCATACTCTGCTTGCAGAGGTCTAGGTACGCAAGATTATTGCACTGCACTATGTATTATGCATTTAGCTATGAAATTAGATCAATTAGCTTATGCATGGTCAAACATTGATTAATTACCAATAGGGCAGCCTTCATTCCTGAAGATAGAGTGCCTGTGATGGTGATAGCGGTAGAAGAAGCTGGAGTCAGAACTGGACGCAGCAGTGGTGAAGCACTCACAGCAGTCAATGCGACTCTTAGTGAAGTTCATCATGGGCCCGGAACAGTCATTGTTGGGTAGACAGTAGAGCCTGCACAGTGGAGAAAGACATAATTATGTACATCCATGATCCATCGTCATGCACATAAATCTATTTCAAAAATTAAATACTCTGTTTCACAATTTCTTTTTTGAAATGCTAACAATTGTAATATGCTCTATCTTACAGTTTGATGGTGGTGCTCATGCTGTAGAGCCTTCACAGATGTGCAGAGAAACTGAACATTGAGTTCCCAACTGACCATGTAATCAAGTCACCTTACTGGATAGCTGGGCTCTCAATTGCAAAACAGAATATCTAAGACGGAATTTGAAATGGCCTAACCCAGTACTCTTTATGGTAGCTATAATGAGATCCACCCACCCACCCATGCATGGCCAGCCACTTTCCTTCACTGAAAAATGCATTCCAAAAGAGTAATATTAGCAAGTTTTTTACCTGCATCGATTATATCGCCAGTACCGAGAGCACCTCAGCTGGAGTGAGTGGTTTCTTGTGCCCGTCTGAAAAGTCTTTGTGAAGTTGCACACGTTTGGGCTGCATGAAAAGAACCCGCCAGATGAGTGCATGGTGAAAACGAGCACACAGTAACATTATGTTCTCTATAAGTAATGGTTGACACTGCATGCAATTATTCTGAAGCTTGCCAGCAAATGTATCCCGACCCAAGCAAAAGCGGCGACCAATAATCGCTTTGCTTACCCAAACATCCCAGTCGGCGGGGCCGAAGTCTCCCCCATGAGCTGGCTCCGCCCGCAAGTACTTGGTACAGAAGGAGTGCAGGGGTCACCAGCAACGTGACTGCACTCGCCTCGCAGGGCCACCGCCAATACCACGAACAGAGAAATGACCTTCATCGCAGCTGCAGGTACTAGGTAGTTAGCTAGCGTCTGCAAAGCGACGAGACGTGCACAATTTAAATAGGTCGTTACTAAAACCCGGGACGGGACGGGACAGCGGCGGGACGTCCCGTCCCGTCCCGGGTACTAAAATACGGGACGTAAATTCGCAATGGACAGCGAAAAACGAGCTGTAGTTTCTGCATATTACCTGAAAACATAGTGTCAGAGGCTCCTTTACTAGCTATGCTTGAGGTAAAGATAGAATAACCTGCTTTGCATTTGTTGCTGTCACTTCTATCGGTGCTAGAGCTATAGCTCTCATTTAGCGCGCTTGGAATAAGGGGCGGGGTTTCGAAGCAAACTCTTGAAGCTTCAGTCGGACCCTTGTACCAGAGTATGTGCAAAACTGGACTGATATTACTTATCTATGCCTCTGGGGAAATGTTAATTCCTGAACTCCTCGCCTGTATAGACTTGGTATATGTACGTACATTGTCGATCGATAGATCTACTGCGTGCTATTACAGTGAAATTATTGAAATTGTGAAATTAACGCAGATACTGTTACTGTATCAATCAAATTTTCAATCAATCAAATTTTATTACATGCTAAATTAAAGATTAAAGTTTAACTTCTTTTTTTTTTGCGATTGTTTTAGTGGTGTTCTGCCTTTGCGCACGCAGCTGTCCCGTATTTTAGTACCCGTCCCGGGTTTTAGTGACGACCATTTAAATATCTCCACAGCGCGTGGGCGTACGAACTGCAGTCAGCGCTGATAACTATATTATAGAACTATAGCAGTATCGGTAGCTGATATCAAAGACAGATCGAGTGCTGATCGGTTGCGATAGCAATCAAGGTCTTCTTACTACAGTTCCACTTCCGCTAAGTGCCGCCGCAAACGCACACGTCACAGACTCACATGAGCGGTTCCGCTTATGATAGAGAGTAAGCACACATAAGAGACCAAATAGATACAAACCAGAAACATCAGCAAACCTCTTACACCCTTTCACCCTAATCTCACTAACAATGATGTAGTTGAGAAGAAAAAAGTTTAATATCATTAGCACTGTTAGTCAATAAGCTCATGTGCTTCAGAGGTGAGATATATTCTACCACTGCTTGAGTAGGGCTCAAACAGCACCTCCACTGCAAAATTTGTTGGGTTTGTTTGGTGTTTGGTTGAAAATTTTAGAGTTAGCTATCTAACCATCAGACGTTAACAAGTAGCTATAGCTAGCTATCAGAAACAGTATAGCTACGTCACACAGTTTCCAAGGGGAAAGCTCAAGCAAGGAGGCCACTGCCACAAGAATATAGGTTTTGCATGGGGTGTGGCCTGGGTATGAGGCTAGGTATAAACTAATGACATACCAGTTCCTCCAGTACATAATTGTATATGGCATCGCACGGATATGTACACCCTCATTTACTAATTTAACTCACCATATGCATAGAAACAAGACCACAGGACAAAATAGATATATAGCCCTTAATTATTATAGCTACTAGCTGGACTCTACCGCGACCCCATGCATATAATATAAGGAGAGTGACCCCGCCATTTCTATAGGCGGTCAGGCTGTTAACAGTGGTGCTGTCCTGATGACCAGCTCCAAAGATATAAAGAATAATTTTTCAACTAGCTACCATGCAGTGAGCTAGGCTGAAAATTTTAATTTATAATATGCACACAACTGTATACATCATTTAACAGGTTCCTGCCCTTTCTCCCCCAAACCACACACACACACACACACACACACAATAGCTATGGATCAATGTATAGCTAAGTCAAGTAGAAAGTGATAGCATATAAAAAAAATCAATACATCAAGAATTAAAAGTACATGCATGGCTGTCCAGCAGTTGTCAGTGGCAAAGCTCTACTAGCCATCCAGGAAATATAAATCCACAACTGGGAAGCCAGTCACGACCTCTCCACTCCCAGGGGGGATCATGGTGAGATCAGAATGAGGCTAGGAGTAGGTGTGGTTGTGGGCGGAACTGGGGTAGGCAGGATAGTGGGTGTCACTGGGGTAGGCAGGATAGTGGGTGTCACTGGACAGATGGACCCAAAATTAATGCTATAGGGCACGATAACTTCATCGATGGCATGGATGACTCCGTTTCTGGCCGGACAATCAGCACCCTCCTCGAGCTCGATGGGAATTTCGTCCCCGGTGATGTGCACTGTGTCATTGATGCATTGCACCCTCAAGTAGATGGGCCACAGGAAAGTAGAGAGAGCTGTGCGAACACAGAGGGAAGAGGTGTACTCAGCCGGGTAGGCAATGTGGAGCAGCAAGAGGGAGTTCAGGGCCCGACTGTTGTTCTCCATCTTCAGACACTCCACAGCACCATTAGGTAGCTGCTCAAAGGCCGCATTTGTTGGTGCGAACACAGTACGAGGGTTGCTCCGGTTAAGGAAGACAGATATGGCACTTGTGTCGAGGAGATCTTTAAATATGCTGAACTCGATGTCCTGCCCCAACTTCTCTGCAATGGTGAGGTTTGAGGTGGGGACAATAGAGTCCACGACATGGACGATCCCATTCTTGGCCTGGCAGGCATCCTTCACCACCACCTCAGCTCCATTCACAAATGTGCGCTGAAGCCAATGAAAAAGCCATTTATGGATATTGTAGCTACTGAACACAATCTACCAATTGTCATGGTGGTCGCATGATCAATACACCAATGCTACCTACCTCTACAGCTTCGTAGCGGAAGTAGTCCCTACGCCGAATGTCTTCAACATCAGTAACATGTAGGAACCTGTTTTCAGCCAAAGTACTCAGCACACAGCCATGGACTAGCTTGACATTCGGTACTGTAGAGTTAGCAACATGTGCTGACAATGTCACCTCAGCAGCCCCTTCACCAAATAGTTCTGCTACTGTTATACCATCTAAACCTGCATAAAAGATTCATGCCACAGATCATAATATGCAGAAATCATGTATCTGACAGCTATCTGATAGAACTTCAATAAGAAATGCAGTGATTCTACCTGTAGGCATTTGAATATAGTAAAAATTACATTGGAGAAACAAAGTTGTCTGATGTGCTAACCTGAAATCGCTTCATTGGTGGGGGCAAAGACAGTGACTCGAGAGGCACCAGAGGTCAGTGTTTGCAGCAGGTCTGGGGCACTTGAGATGAGGGACTGGAAGACAGTAGCACTGACATTCTCTAGGCAGTCCATAACCGTTTCCATCAGAGCTATGGAGGACAGAGGCAAACCACCAGCTCAAGACTACTGAGGAGTGGCTACACACAAGAGTACTATTAACATACATGCCCAGTCAGCAAAACCACAAAACATGCTATCATACTGCATAATAAGTCTATGTTGCAACAAAGATTGTTTATGCTGCATACCTATGCAACAGAATATAGTGTACACATCAGCAGGACGTGATTTATGACATGCACAAAAGCTAGCTTTTTATGTCTCCTGATGTGCACGTGCATTACAGTACTCGGTCCTTCCATACTCTGCTTGCAGAGGTCTAGGTACGCAAGATTATTGCACTGTACTATATATTGTGTATTTAGCTATACAACTGTCTACATAAATTAGATCAATTAGCTTATGGTCAAACAATCGGTTAATTACCAATAGGGCAGCCTTCATTCCTGAAGATAGAGTGCCTGTGATGGTGATGGTGGTAGAAGAAGCTGGAGTCAGAACTGGACGCAGCAGTGGTGAAGCCCTCACAGCAGTCAATGCGACTCTTAGTGAAGTTCATCATGGGCCCAGTACAGTTGTTGTTGGGTAGACAGTAGAGCCTGCACAGGTGGAGAAAGACATCCATTGTCACATAAGTCTACTTCAAAATTAATACTCTGTTTCATGGGCCAACGTTAACGACCCCACCATTTCTCAAAATGCTAAAAATAGTAATATGCACTGTCTTACATGTACAGCTTGGTGGTGGTGCCAATTTAATGCTTTGCAGATGTGCAGAGAAACTGAACATTGAGTTCTCAAATTCAATGGCAAATTGACCATGCAATCAATTCACCTTAGCTTACTGACCCTGGATGGGTTCTCAAAACAGAATATCTAAGACGGAATTTGAAATGGCCTAACCCAGTACTCTTTATGGTAGCTATATATAATGAGATCCACCCACCCATGCACAGCCAGCCATGCCCTTCCCTTCACTGAAAAATGCATACCAATACATGCAAATAATTAGTGATGTTTTTACCCGCATCGATTATATTGCCAGAACCGATAGCACCTCTGCTGGAGTGAGTGGGTTCTTGTGCCCGTCTGAAAAGTCTGTGTGAAGTTGCACACGTTTGGGCTGCAGGAAAAGAATGAGCGGCCAGCTCAGATGACATTTATATGAGGTTACTCAGGCCTACAGTGGTCAAAACGAACACAGTCAGTAACACTATGTTCTCTAAGCAAGGCTAGGGTTGACACTGCATGCAATTAACTCTGAAACTTGCCGACCCGTGTAAAAGCGGTGACCTTTTCTTACCCAAACATCCCAGTCGGCGGCGCCGAAGTCTCCCCCATGAGCTGGATCGGCCCGCAAGTACTTGGTACAGAAGGCGTGCAGGGGTCACCGGCGTTGCCGGTTAACGCGTACCTGCACTCGCCTCGCAGGGCCACCGCCAATACCACGCACAGAGAAATGACCTTCATCGCAGCTGCAGGTACCTAGGTAGCGTAGTCTCGTGCCCAGACGCCCGCGGAGGCGGGCGTGGTCTGGGCAGGACAGGTAGCGTGAAGCATCTCCACAGCGCGTGGGCGTAGGAACTGCAGAGCAGCACTGATAACTATATATAGAACTTTAGCAGTATCGGCAGCTGATATCAAAGACAGATTTAGTGCTGATCGGTTGCGATAGCAATCAAGGTCTTCTTACTACAGTTCCAATTCCGCTAAGAGCCGCCGCAAACGCACACGTCACTGACTCACGTGAGCTGTTCCGCATAATGATAGAGAGTAAGCAGACATACCAGACAGTATAACAGACTAGTCACTGCAAATAGATACAAACCAGAAACATCAGCAAACCTCTTACACCCTTTCACCCTAATCTCACTAACAATGATGTAGTTGAGAAGAAATTTTTTTGCAATCTTTAATATCTGTTAGTCAATGAGCTCGTGTGCTTCAGAGGTGAGATATATTCTACCACTGCTTGAGTAGGGCTCAAACAGCACCTCCACTGCAAAATTTGTTGGGTAGGAGCGACGGACCCTTGACTTCTGGAGGTTATCCAGTGCAGAACGCTCCAAGAACAATCTGTAGATGATGAAAGAGGGCATAGAGAAAGGAGTGATCGTGATAGCAATATCATGACAGCTACTATATCCAGCATGGAGCTAAGAGGTGGTAAAAAAGGCATGGCAGCAGCTGTAATCATTTTACTGGAGCTACAGCATGAGGGCAGCCTGTCTCTAGCAAGGGGTACAGGAGGGTGGGGCTGTCTCTAGCAAGCGGTACAGAAGGGTGGGGCTGTTTCTAGCAAGGGGTACAGAAGGGTGGGCCTGCGGGTACAGGAGGGCGGGGCTGTCTCTAGCAAGGGATACAGGAGGGCGGGGCTGTCTCTACAAGTAATGCAGAGGGTGGGGCTACTTCTAGCAAGGGCTGTAGTGGGTGGGGCTGCTATTAGCGCAGGTTGCAGAGGGTAGGCTGCTTCCAGCAAGCAATGCATCTGGTGGAGTTGTCTCTAGCGAGTAATAACATTCCTTACCTATTGTTCTCAATAAATGTTGTGTGGAACCAGAAAAAAAACTGACACTTATCATAGCCAGTTGGGATCGACTTCTGCATGGGATAGGAAAGGGATTACTTCACCTTGCAGCAGCTCAAGGACAAAGCTACATGTACCAGTAAAGCAAGAGCAATGCTACACATATGACACACACACACACACACACACACATACACACACACACACACTGGCTTACAGAGGAGCAGTAGAACCTGAATCTGACGTCATCTAAAACAACCAGCGGCTTTGCCTCAGACAGCATTACCCGTATGGCATCTGCAACAGAGTCCGTGACAAGCTGGACCTGGAACCAAGGGAGGAATGGAATGGGGACACAAGCCATAGAGCTATTGATACAGTTCACTGCAGCATTTGTAACAAACTTTCACATGGCGTGAGTACTTGTAGACTATTTTCATCTTCACTGCAAGTTAGCATTACACAGCCTTAGTGTCAGCATCACACACACACTCACACACACACTCACACACACTCACACATACACTCACACACACACACTCACACACTTACACACACACACACTCACACACACACTCACACACTCACACACTCACACACTGCTCGCTGGATGAGAAGGAACAGTCAAAGATCTGTTTTCTCATCAGCTGTACCTCCAGCCTCCAGTCAGTACCATCACCCTTTCCAATCTCTGGGGGAAAGAGGCGCTAGGCCTGGTGTTAGCAGTCTCGGCCATTGGATAGAACCATATGTGATCTATATAAAATTATACTATTGCCAACATACTGTAGTGCAGACGTTGATGGCACCAGTATGTGAGCATGGTATTAGTACCCCTAATTAGCTCAAATCTGATTTTTAAGGATTGCTGCGAAGTTGATTGATCTTTTCCCAAAAGAATTCCAGGTGAGCTGGTCTCTGATCTCACCCCAAGGATGCAGGCACATGCAAGATGCCCCTTTCATCAAACAAGGAGGCAACTTCAGACACAGGCCAAGACAGAGCTGGGTTGCCAGGTGACATTATGTATGGTAACTGGGAATCACAGCAGTGCCTCAGGTGATGACATGTACAGAATCACAGCAGTGCCTCAGGTGATGACATGTACAGCACGTGTGCAAGTGTGTGGGTAGTACAAGTGTGGGGGAGGCATGACACAGTCACTTGTGACCCAGTTGTATTCAGGAGCTCAAGAAACCCACTGAGCATTACCATGTTAGTAAATTGGGTCAAACCATGTATCTGTAGGTATCCCAGCAGGTTGTCAGCAACAGCTGCAGATAGTAATTATTCTTAGTGACTTCCATACAGAGGTAGAACAAATGTAGTCAAGTGTAGCTTTTACATTTTATATCTGATAGAAGGCAGCTGACTCATATGCAATCTTGTATTGATATCGTATAGTAGGTACCCCCAATCCTGACAACTCAAGCAACTTACCTACAGGGCAACCAGCAGGTATGGTCGAAATGGGTGTGTATAGAGTGGTGTAGGGATTGGGCTGGCGTTTCTTAGCATCAGTACGCCGGGTGGTAAAGCCATCGCAACACATGATCTTATTTCGTGTTATTGTCGTGTTCCTGTCAGTCAGGCAATTTCGAGTGGGGATACACGCTAATCTATGATGGTGTGTGTGTATGCACGAGAGTGAGACAAGAGGTACATCAAGGGAAAAAATGCAATCTTCATAATAATGACCTTACTAAAATCACATAGCCACTATACTAGTCAGCACATTTAATACCCCTGTGGACAAAAGTGTGATTGTTTTTTTTAGTTCAACAAAGGCTGTAGCTATATTAGAGATTGCTATGACATGTGATTTCCAAGGTCCCTTTAATTTGCTTCCCCTCACTGAAGCAACAGGCAATATTGCACTCACTTTACACAAGCAAAACCTTGATTACTCACACAACTATCCGATGACACACGGGTCCATGTGATCACACATATATGTGTAGCTATATTCTAGACATGTAACTTTAACTTACTGACACTGCTGGACATAGGTGTAGTAGTGGCGGTCGAAGACCCAAAAGCAGTGCTCGGCATACACATACTCCAGCTCATTGGTGAAAATAGTCTGCATGATTTTGCAGACATTGGGGCTGCAGTGTAACAGAAGCAATCACGGCAGTATTAACTAACCGAATGGAGCAAGCCATGCAGGTGCTATGAAGTCGGCCATACACAGATAAACTATTAAATATTAATATTGTAACACTTTAAACAATAGCGGTCTTGGAATAGGCACCTGCAAATATGATGTAACCTCATTCCCGGGCTCCCTGTTTTACGACTTTTTAAGGCAACTGCAATAGACTCTACTCTATGTCAATATAACAAACTAATTAGCTATTAGAGTCTAATCAGCCCATTCTATGCTCATCCCCAGGCCCATATGTCTACATAAATAGTATACTTTAGCTATACTTTAAACCTACAGATACGCTTTCACACATGTGCAATGTAAAAAGAAAGCTAGATTTTAAGGGCGATAGAAGTATATCTGTGGGCAGAGACAGTCAGCTATAGTGTACAGTCAGTAAAGGAAGTACCGTAGCAGAGTTTCTTGTAGCTACGATCTTCAAGGACTCATTTGTGCTAAATGTATTGACTGAGCTCTAAGCTCTGAAGCAAGCCACAGTTTCAATGAAGTGCAGCCTTCCCGGCCGGTTTTATTAATTCCTACCCATGCCTGCATGAAAGTATTGAGGCCTTGTAGGTAATACAGTGTGTGAATTTAGCCTGGGTGAAGTAGAGTCGGTATTACTCAGGTAAGCTGTCTCAGTGAGGAGGTGTTGCCCTCTCCCCCAATGGAAACGTGCAGACGCACATGTCTACAATTGCCTCTCCAGAAGTCCTTAGTGCGGGGGGCTGGAGAACACTTTACACCTTATATAAGAGACAAAACTGAAGTGATAGCTCCTAAGTTTCTTGTGCACGTGTATACACTTAATACTAGAGGCTTTTATGATGGCGTGACAGATGCCGGCGCCATGACATGCAAGACATCCCAAAGCAAAAGATTGAAGACATTTTCCCCCTACCATCCCTCCCTATGTGCAGAGCTATTTATCGTGAACAGAAGGAGACTGGCCATGGGGACCAACAGAAGGATTCTTGGGCAGGGTGCGTGCAGCGTAGATGCTAGTAGTGGTCAGAGGACCCCAAACCTCTGTGTAGATGTGTGAACATTGAGTCACTCCAAAAAATAATGTCTTTCCCAAGTAAGGAAATATATCAGAAACCTGATAGGATCCTCAAGGAAACAGAGACATGGCATGTTTCCCATGTTGTTTGGAGAAACATGCCATGTCTTTATCTTTTCTTGAGGATCCCACCAGGTTTCTGACATGTTTACGGGTTTCCCTTGTCGCAGACTGGGAAATACATTATTTTTTTGCAGTGATTAACAAAGCTGCCATCGCTGTACAACGTAGTATGCATTAATTTATAAATTGCGCTCTGTATGCCTAGTAGGTGCAAACAAAACCATAAGAATTTTGAATAATCGACCACCACCTCCAGTCACTTTCTTACATGGATTTATTATACTATCGCTGACTGCTCACAACCAGTCCATTAACATAATTTTACACCATCCATCCAATTGCAAGGCACTTACCCATATTTGAAGAGCGGAAGAGGCTGTTCTTGAGTGTCAAGTACTACCTCTTGACCACAGGTGTTGCGGCGGAAGCCGAAGGGAATACGGTCGCACGGTTGACCGACCAGTGGAGAAGACGTAGGGCGACTGTAGGGATTCTGCTGGCTGCTGACCCCATGGAACAGCGCGGTTAGAGTAAACAGAGCAAGGCTTTGTATTAACTGCATCTTGGTACGGTGGCCGAGAAGGTTCACCCGCTGCGGGTACGGCGGGTATGGGCGGGTACCGACGGCGGGTAGGGGCGGGTATGTCGACGGCGGGTAAGGGCGGGTCCCGGGTACCGACGGCGGGTAAGGGCGGGTACCGATAATTATACCACGTGATGCCAGCCTCGTACCGCAGCCGCGAAAATTCCATGGCTGCAGTTTTATTTTCGCGGCAGCAGCTTTTTTGCAGCAGTGGAAATTCCACGGCTGCGGAAAAACCTGCGAGGGGAGGCCGCGTTTGTAAAAAATGAAGGCGTTGCCTGGGTGACCTGGGATTTAATTTAATCGACTTGGGCTTCAATGTATATTTAGATAGTAGAGTAGAAGGAAAGAAAGGACCTACTCTACTATCTATGTTGATTAATTATAAGATAGCTGTAATATGATTATACTATGTTGAAGGCCTAATAGCAACTATTTAAGAGAAAGGGTGTCCATTTGCTGTAATACAATACTGATATGACCATGCACTGATGTGAACAGCAAGAGGCCTCGCATCGTTCCCATGGTAATGAGGCTACTATTATGATTCCATAATCATAATGTATTTTACTGTATATATAGCTAGGTGATGTACTGGTGGAACGAACCAATTTTTACTACCACGACATGGATCAGTTACTCTCCTTCATATAATAGTACATTTCCTTATTATTCCAGTATTTATCACTCCTTTGGTTGCTTGTTTGCATGCATGATCAATTCATAGTTAAGCAAGTCATCAGATATACTGTGATCTCTAACATCATCAACTCATCAGATTCAACAGCTGTACATGAAAATGGTTGTAATAATAATATTTCAAATAGGCTGCTAGAGCGGCTAGAGTAATACTAATAGTCCATGCATGATCATGAGTTGCTCAAACTTGGGTGGATAAATGATCATGGATCTTCAGACCTGTAACATTGCATCAATCCACAGAGCCACCATGTCCAGCTTATCTAGATTTCATCAGAGAGAGATTCACCTCAGTACTGAAACTGCTGAATCCTCTATCAAACCATAGATAGTAGTACTATCTATGATCAAACCATGCAAGCATGCTGCTTATAGATATCCAACTATAGCTACTTCCTGATCATGATCACCACATAAATGCATGGTTATAACTACCATGTAGTTAATGCTCAACGTTTATCAGTTTCAGTATTATTAGCTAGCTATTGGACACTGGTGGAAGCAGCCTTCAAGTTCAACATAATATAATAGCTATCTCAGTATATTATAAAGATTGAACTTGAAGCCCAGGTCGATCAAACCCCGGGTCACTATACCTTCTGAGGTTTTTCTCCCAGCGTTGGCTACGCGAGACTGTAAAGACTCTGTCGCATACTACTCAGGATCACGTGGCATAATTGTCGGTACCCGCCCTTACCCGCCGTCGGTACCCGCTCATACCCGCCCCTACCCGCCGTCGGTACCAGCCCATACCCGCCGTACCCGCAGCGGGTGAACCTTCTCGGCCACCGTATCTTGGAGCTATTAGCATTCCGCGCCCTCCGCGGCCGTCCTTTTGTTTGTGCCTGCGCGCTATTCTCCGCCTACATCCTTATGAGCCCCACCCACAAACCTCAACATCGTAACGTCCCACTGATGTATGATTCTACCATCTGGATTTCGATCTGGGACCACAAAGTTGAAACTACCATTCCATGGGGTCTGTCAGTATATTTTTTTTTGTTGCAAAATAATGTGTGTATAAATATCACAGGGACAAATGTAGCTATGTCAATAGTGATACAAGAGTAGCTAGCTAGAGAGCGGTCTATGATAAAAGCAAACCAAGTTCAACACATACACACAAAAAAGGGATGAAGTACTATAGCTGCAGTTGTCTTTCCCATTGGTTGACCAGGCCGACCCTATGACTGTCTTCCCGTTGGCTTATTAAAATTAGTGAGAAGAAAATACAAAATTAATAGCTACAGTCTAGTACTATAGCTACAGCTACAGGAGAATGCATTTGATATTTAACAGGTAGCTATTATGAATTAGAGTTTAGCTTTAGTGTCTAGCTGTTATTAACTTCCAAGAAGGGATTTCTCTCAGTTTAACCAGTGGTAGCCCCATCCACTGGGACCCCCTCCTCAATGTCACCAGGCACAGGTAGAGTGGGGATCACAGGCGGCTCATTAGTTGATTCTGGAGGTATAAATGGGATTTGTACGGAGGTGTAGTGGGAGTTTCGGGTATATCTGGGCACATGGACTCGAAATCGATGCAGTTGGGAACGATAACTTGGTCTATGGCATGGAAGACTCCATTTCTGGCGGGACGATCCGCACCCTCCGCGAGGGGAATCTCACTCCTGGTGATGTGTACTGTATCATTGATACACTGCACCATCAGGATGGGTCCTAGGAATGTAGCGAGGCGGTTGCGAAGACACAGGGAGGAAGTGTACTCGGTTGGATAGGAAATGTGGACTAGTACAAGGGATTTGAGTAACCAGCTGTTGTTCTCCATCTTCAGGCACTCTACAGCACCATCGCGGAGCTGGCTAAAGGCATTGTTAGTTGGTGCAAATACAGTTCGAGACTTGCACCCATCGTTGAGGTAAGCTGATATGCCACTTGTGTTTAGGAGGTCCTTGAATATGCTGAACTGGCTGTCCTGCCCCAACTGCTCTGTAATGGTGAGGTTTGAGGAGGGGATGACAGAGTCCACGACATGGACGATCCCATTCCTGGCCTGGCAGGCATCCTTCACCACCACCTCAGCTCCATTCACGAACGTTCGCTGAAGCCAATGAAAAAAGGGTGTACATGCAAACAACTTTGTTAATAAGTGCTGCCTACAAAGCCTAAGCAGTGTAATCTAATATCACTCCTCCCAAATACTGAATTAATTTAAAAGCATGAACGTTTAATCTCAAAATTTAAAGTAGCTATAAGGATGTTTGGGTGTGTGCTATCCATATACCTTCCCAACTTCTTTCTGGAAGTATCTCACACGCTGAAATTTACCACTTGAGTGACATGCAGGAATCTGTTCTCAGCCAATGTCTTCAGCACACCACCATGAACCAGCTTGGCACTAGGCACGGTCTGAGCGTTAGCAACATGTGCTGACAGTGTCTCTACAGCAGACCCTCCGCCAAATAATTCCTCCAACTTGGTAGAATTTAAACCTACACAGATACACACTGATAAGATCATTGCACTAAAATGCACGGTCAGCAGCAATATAAATACCTATCAAGACAAAAATAACACACAACAGTATAATTGTATGCATAACATAACTTCACCTGTATAGCTATATATAAGATTCAATGACCAAAGACGAGTGCTGACCTTCAATCGCTTCATTTGTGGGAGCAAAGACAGTGACTCGAGAGTCCACAGAAGTCAGTGTTTGCAGCAGATCTGGGGCACTTGAGATTAAAGACTTGAAAGTGGTGGTGTTGAGCTCATCAAGACAGTCCACAACTGTTGGCATCAGTTCTATACACAAGGGAAGTTTAGCTCACATGATGCACTACTATTACATTAATGTAGCTATCTGTTACAGTAGCAACTGCATTTATATGTGCATGAGGTTCTGTGCATGTATTTGCTACAGTTATAAAGAGAAATTGCAATTACCAACAGTGCAGCCTGCGTTCCTTAGAATAAAACTCCTGTGTCGATTAAAGTGATGGTGGCGATACCGAGCCCAGTGTTGGATCCGGGAATCAGACCGAGCAGTGGCGCAGCCCTCACAGCAGTCGATGCGATGCGTAGTGAAGTTCATCATGGGCCCGGAACAGTTGTTGTCAGAAAGACATTGCAACCTAAGGCCAGAGAAACAGCATAACACACATGGATATTGTAATGCCAAAATTTTCTGGAGTGTATGCATGCACGCGGCAGCTAGTACGCGCGTTTAATACGCATACCTGCAATTTCGAATTCGAAACCAACGATAGCACCTTCGCTGAAAGGAGTGGGTGTTGGTACCTATCTGAAAGGTCTTGGTGAAGTTGCACACGTTTGGGCTGCAGAACGAGATTGTGGCACTAACAATAATTTAACAGCTATGCAGGCTCTGTAACTACGCACGCGTAATAAAGACACGCATGCACAGTCATAGATGCGAGATATCTAATCTGCACCCTACTCTTACCCAAACGTTCCGGTGGGCTGCTCCAAAGTCTCTGCCAGGAGCTCACGCTGTCCGCAGGTGGTGGGCACGAAAGGGGTGCACGGGTCTCCAACATTCGCACTTACAGCAGGATGAATTCGAAGCGCGCGCGCGACTCGCAGAGACACCAGCAAAACCATCAACAGAGAAAGGGCCTTCATCATATTCATGACGCAGCGGCGGTTATACTGATGCAGGCTAAAACCTGTAAAACTGTTTTACTGTCTGCTATTTATACTAAACCAGGGCGCAGGCCTTTATTGAATTAATGTGCATAGCTGTATGCGACACACCCCAGCATAAACATGAAAGTTATAGATAATAGTGCGCAGTCGTTATTTAATAATGTCCGCGCTATATAATTCTTCTCGAATAATTAATGCGCAGTGTGTTTATCCAAGGTATTATACCGCGTTATGGTATGTGAATGTTGGCACAGCTAGAACTGAATATTTGTGGCTGGTCCACCCTTTAGTGTGTGTAGTAGCTACGTAAGCAAATTATAGCTGTGCCAATTGAACCTTGTTTGCTAAATGTCATTGGATGAACCTGTACATAGGTCAGCATACCAGCCTGACTGTATTGGCAAACTTCTGACTATATAGCATTACCCCCCACCCACACACCATCAGTGGGTCTCACTCCCAGGATTGTATTAGTTGCAGTGAACCATGCATACACCAGTGCTTAGTCAATTATAAGGGCCGTCTATAGCTGACTGTACAAGCTGGGAGGTCTGCCTGGTGTGAAACCATATATAATAGCTAGCTGGGAGTTGCTGGTAACTCATTGAACTCCAGGTGCATGCAGAGGGTGGACAACTGCTGGTCATGATCGCTGCTTGGTGGCTAGCTAGCTATATCGAGGTGCTGATAAGGCATTTATGGTAGCTATAGCTAGCCAGATGCAGGGATGCAGCTAGCTAGAAATTTTAGAGTTAGCTATCTAACCATCAGACGTTAATTATAACAAGTAGCTATCAGAAACAGTATAGCTACATCACACAATTTCCAAGGGGAAAGAAAAGAGAGCTCAAGCAAGGAGGCCACTGCCACAAGAATAGAGGTTTTGCATGGGGTGTGGTCTGGGTATGAGGCTATAAACTGATGACATACCATGGCCAGTTCCTCCAGTACATAATTGTATATGGCATGGCACGGATATATACACCCTCATTTACTAATTTAACTCACCATATGCATAGAAACAAGACCACAGGACAAAATAGATATATAGCCCTTAATTATTATACTAGCTGGACTCTACACCGCGACCCCATGCATATAATATAAGGAGAGTGACCCCGCCATTTCTATAAGCGGTCAGGCTGTTAACCGTGGCGCTGTCCTGATGACCAGCTCCAAAGATATAAAGAATCATTTTTCAACTACCAGTGAGCTAGGCTGAAAATTTTAAATTGAAGGTCTCACAACCAGAGTGGTCTAACCCACAACACTTGATAAAATATCTTTCAGGAACTGAAAGAATTTAATAGTCTCGAGGTTCGCGCTGGTTTCGTGCTAATTGGGCGTGACGTCATGTAATTGATTTCTGTGCTACGTTAATTAAACCCATAAGCAAAACGTAATTTTTTTTCAAACATAATAAATATGCTAACATAAGTATAGTGGGTGGAGTCCGGGCTGTGACCACGTGTGTTCGGGTAGATGGTAACGTGGTTTGGCAACTGCCGCGGTGGTCTCGGACAGTACGGCCTAGGATCCGTCCGTGTTCCTCCCTTGATTCCCAAAGCCTGGCACACTAAACAGACCCGATGACGATCCCTGTACCGTAGCGGACAGGCGCCCGAAAGGCTGAAGGCTCGGTCAGCCGGAACGACCTGCCCGTTCACCCCTTAACGTGGCAGTGTCACATGGCCTAGGGTTCCGTTGGGAGAAGAGGGTTGCCCTTTTTTTTGTGCATTTTCTGTATACTCTGGGGGAGGGTGGGGGCAAGCTCAACATCCGTGGGTTAGACCACTCTGATTCTGAGACCTTCAATTATAATATGTACACAGCTGTATACATCATTTAACAGGTTCCTGCCCTTTCTCCCCCAAACCACACACACACACACACACAATAGCTATGGATCAATGTATAGCTAAGTCAAGTAGAAAGTGATAGCATATAAAAAAATCAATACATCAAGAATTAAAAGTACACGCATGGCTGTCCAGCAGTTGTCAGTGGCAAAGCTCTACTAGCCATCCAGGAAATTTAAATCCTCAACTGGGAAGCCAGTCACGACCTCTCCACTCCCAATCGGCACTCCGGGGTCAGGGTCCGATCCAACAGAGGGGATCATGGTGAGATCAGGATCAGGAGTAGGTGTGGTTGTGGGCGGAGCTGTGGTAGGCGGGGTAGTGGGTGTCACTGGACAGATGGACTCAAAATTAATGCTATCAGGCACGATAACTTCATCGATGGCATGGACGACTCCGTTTCTGGCCGGACAATCAGCACCCTCCTCGAGGGGAATTTCGTCCCGGGTGATGTGCACTGTGTCATTGATGCATTGCACCCTCAAGTAGATGGGCCACAGGAAAGTAGAGAGAGCTGTACGAAGACAGAGGGAAGAGGTGTACTCAGCCGGGTAGGCAATGTGGAGCAGCAAGAGGGAGTTCAGGGCCCGACTGTTGTTCTCCATCTTCAGACACTCCACAGCACCATTAGGTAGCTGCTCAAAGGCCGCATTTGTTGGTGCGAACACAGTACGAGGGTTGCTCCGGTTAAGGAAGACAGATATGCCACTTGTGTCGAGGAGATCTTTAAATATGCTGAACTGGCTGTCCTGCTCCAACTTCTCTGCAATGTTGAGGTTTGAGGCGGGGACAATAGAGTCCACGACATGGACGA
Source organism: Phakellia ventilabrum (assembly GCA_963921505.1). NCBI lineage: Eukaryota > Metazoa > Porifera > Demospongiae > Axinellida > Axinellidae > Phakellia > Phakellia ventilabrum. Next base: position 259,897 of record OY997385.1, read on the forward strand.
TCCCATTCTTGGCCTGGCAGGCATCCTTCCTCACCACCTCAGCTCCATTCACAAATGTGCGCTGAAGCCAATGAAAAAGCCTTTTATGGATATTGTAGCTACTGAACACAATCTACCAATTGTCATGGTGGTCATGCACATGATCAATACACCAATGCTACCTACCTCTCCAGCTTTGTACCGGAAGTAGCCCCTACGTCGAATGTCTTCAACATCAGTAACATGTAGGAACCTGTTTTCAGCCAAAGTACTCAGCACACAGCCATGGACTAGCTTGACATTCGGTACTGTGGAGTTAGCAACATGTGCTGACAATGTCACCTCAGCAGCCCCACCACCAAATAGTTTTGCCAATGTTGCACCATCTAAACCTGTATATTAAAGAGATCCATGCCACAGATCATAATATGCAAAAATCATGTAGCTATATAGCTACAGATCAGATAAAATTCAATAAGAAATGCAGTGATTCTATACCTGTAGGCATTTGAATATAGTAAAAATTACATTGGAGAAACAAAGTTGTCTGATGTGCTAACCTTGAATCACTTCATTGGTGGGGGCAAAGACAGTGACTCGAGAGGCACCAGAGGTCAGTGTTTGCAGCAGGTCTGGGGCACTTGAGATGAGGGACTGGAAGACAGTAGCATTGACATTCTCTAGGCAGTCCATAACCGTTTCCATCAGAGCTATGGAGGACAGAGGCAAACCACCAGCTCAAGACTACTGAGGAGTGGCTACACACAAACATACTATTAACATACATATGCCCGGTCAGCTAAACTACAAAACCATGCTTATCATAATAAGTGCATGTTGCAAACTATGAATAATGTATGCTGCATACCTATATGCAACACAAGATATAGTGTACACATCAGTTATTTATGACATGCATAGGAGCTTTTTACATCCATACTCTGCTTGCAGAGGTCTAGGTATGCAAGATTATTGCACTGTACTATGTATTATGCATTTAGCTATGAAATTAGATCAATTAGCTTATGGTCAAACAATTGATTAATTACCAACAGGGCAGCCTTCATTCCTGAAGATAGAGTGCCTGTGATGGTGATGGCGGTAGAAGAAGCTGGAGTCAGAACTGGACGCAGCAGTGGTGAAGCACTCACAGCAGTCAATGCGACTCTTAGTGAAGTTCATCATGGGCCCAGTACAGTTGTTGTTGGGTAGACAGTAGAGCCTGCACGGGTGGAGAAAGACATAATTAAGTACATCCATGATCCATCGTCATGCACATAAATCTATTTCAAAATTAAATACTCTGTTTCACAATTTCTTGAAATGCTAACAATTGTAATATGCTCTATCTTACAGTTTGATGGTGGTACTCATGCTGTAGAGCCTTCACAGATGTGCAGAGAAACTGAACATTGAGTTCTCAACTGACCATGTAATCAAGTCACCTTACTGGATAGCTGGGCTCTCAATTGCAAAACAGAATATCTAAGACGGAATTTGAAATGGCCTAACCCAGTACTCTTTTAATATGGTAGCTATATATAATGAGATCCACCCACCCACCCATGCATGGCCAGCCACTTTCCTTCACTGAAAAATGCATAGCTACTAAAAGAGTAATATTAGCGAGGTTTTTACCTGCATCGATTATATCCCCCGTACCGGTACCGAGGGCACCTCAGCTGGAGTGAGTGGGTTCTTGTGCCCGTCTGAAAAGTCTTTGTGAAGTTGCACACGTTTGGGCTGCATGAAAAGTACCCGCCAGATGAGTGCATGGTCAAAACGAGCACACAGTAACATTATGTTCTCTATAAGTAAGGCTTGACACTGCATGCAATTATTCTGAAGCTTGCCAGCAAATGTATCCCGACCAGGGCAAAAGCGGCGACCAATAATCGCTTTGCTTACCCAAACACCCCAGTCGGCGGGGCCGAAGTCTCCCCCATGAGCTGGCATTATGTTCTCTATAAGTAAGGCTTGACACTGCATGCAATTATTCTGAAGCTTGCCAGCAAATGTATCCCGACCCAGGCAAAAGCGGCGACCAATAATCGCTTTGCTTACCCAAACATCCCAGTCGGCGGGGCCGAAGTCTCCCCCATGAGCTGGCTCCGCCCGCAAGTACTTGGTGTAGAAGGAGTGCAGGGATCACCAGCATTGCCGGTTAACGCGTGCCTGCACTCGCCTCGCAGGGCCACCGCCAATACCACGAACAGAGAAATGACCTTCATCGCAGCTGCAGGTACTAGGTAGTTAGCTAGCGTCTGCAAAACGACGAGACGTGCACAATTTAAATATCTCCACAGCGCGTGGGCGTACGAACTGCAGTCAGCGCTGATAACTATATATAGAACTAGCAGTATCGGTAGCTGATATCAAAGACAGATCGAGTGCTGATCGGTTGCGATAGCAATCAAGGTCTTCTTACTACAGTTCCACTTCCGCTAAGTGCCGCCGCAAACGCATACGTCACAGACTCACATGAGCGGTTCCGCTTAATTGTGTAGTGATAGCACATAAGAGACCAAATAGATACAAACCAGAAACATCAGCAAACCTCTTACACCCTTTCACCCTAATCTCACTAACAATGATGTAGTTGAGAAGAAAAAAGTTTGCAATCTTTAATAATATAATTATTAGCACTGTTAGTCGATGAGCTTGTGTGCTTCAGATGTGAGATATATTCTACCACTGTTTGAGTACGGCTCAAACAGCACTTCCACTGCAAAATTTGTCGGGTAGGAGCGACGGACCCTAGACTTCTGGAGGTTATCAGGTGCAGAACGCTCCAAGAACAATCTGTAGATGATGAAAGAGGGCAATTAATAACAACTTCTTACAGAAAGGAGTGAGAGAGTTAGCAAAATCATGAGCTCACACACTACTGTATATCCAGCATGGAACTAAGAGAAGGCAGCTGTAATCATTTTACCACAGCTACAGCATGAGGGTGGGGTTGTCTCTAGCAAGGGGTACAGGAGGGTGGGCCTGCCTCTAGCAGGGGGTACAGGAGGGTGGGGCTGTCTCTAGCAAGGGGTACAGGAGGGTGGGGCTGTCTCTAGCAAGGGGTACAGGAGGGAGGGGCTGTCTCTAGCAGGGGGTACAGGAGGGCGGGGCTGTCGCTAGCAAGGGGTACGGGAGGACGGGCTGTCTCTACAAGTTAAGCAGAGGGTGGGGCTACTTCCAGCAAGGGCTGTAGTGGGTGGGGCTGCTATTAGCGCAGGTTGCAGAGGGTAGGCTGCTTTCAGCAAGCAATGCATCTGGTGGAGTTGTCTCTAACATTCCTTACCTATTGTTCTCAATAAATGTTGTGTGGAACCAGAAAAAAAACTGACACTTATCATAGCCAGTTGGGATCGACTTCTGCATGGGATAGGAAAGGGATTACTTCACCTTGCAGCAGCTCAAGGACAAAGCTACATGTACCAGTAAAGCAAGAGCAATGCTACACATATGACACACACACACACACACACACACACACACACACATACACACACACACACACACTGGCTTACAGAGGAGCAGTAGAACCTGAATCTGACGTCATCTAAAACAACCAGCGGCTTTGCCTCAGACAGCATTACCCGTATGGCATCTGCAACAGAGTCCGTGACAAGCTGGACCTGGAACCGAGGGAGGAATGGAATGGGGACACAAGCCATAGAGCTATTGATACAGAATTGCAAAAGTTCACTGCAGCATTTGCAACAAACTTTCACATGACGTGAGTATTTGTGGACTATTTTCATCTTCGCCGCAAACTAGCATGACATAGCCTTAGTGTCAGCATCGCACACACACTCACACACACACTCACACTCACACTCACACACACACACACACTCACACTCACACACTCACACACTGCTCGCTGGATGAGAAGGAACAGTCAAAGATCTTTTTTCTCATCAGCTGTACCTCCAGCCTCCAGTCAGTACCATCACCCTTTCCAATCTCTGGGGGAAAGAGGCGCTAGGCCTGGTGTTAGCAGTCTCGGCCATTGGATAGAACCATATGTGATCTATATAAAATTATACTATTGCCAACATACTGTAGTGCAGACGTTGATGGCACCAGTATGTGAGCATGGTATTAGTACCCCTAATTAGCTCAAATCTGATTTTTAAGGATTGCTGCGAAGTTGATTGATCTTTTCCCAAAAGAATTCCAGGTGAGCTGGTCTCTGATCTCACCCCTAGGATGCAGGCACATGCAAGATACCCCTTTCACCAAACAAGGAGGCCACAGAGCTGGGTTGCCAGGTAACATCATGTATGGTAACTGGGAATCACAGCAGTGCCTCAGGTAATGACATGTACAGCACGTGTGCAAGTGTGTGGGTAGTACAAGTGTGGGGGAGGCATGAACTTAGCCAGCTGTTGTTTACATTTCTTGTTGCTTGTGGGCAGATCTCCCCAGCTTCCATAGTTTTAGATTGACTGGAGGATGTAATTCTATCTCCATTATCACCCCAGATGGCACTCCTTTACATCAACTACATCATCACATGATCTGCTGTTCACTCACTTGATAACCCGAATATGGAGATCTGCTTGACTCTGAGGGAGGTGGGTGGAGGGAGATTGCTGTTCATGTGGGTCAGCAGGCGCTCGTAGTACCCCACGTAGCGGCTCTGGAGGTGTGAAGGAGGGAGGAGGGCGGGAGGTGTGGAGGAGGGTGGGGGTGGGAGGGGGTGGAAGTGTGTGGTGCAGGTGGGAGGGAGAAAATGACAAAATAGCTGAAATAAATTAACAAAGAGGCTGCCAGACATCATCAGTCACAAGCAAATATTTCTTCCTGGAGTCCAGTAGCTAGGTCATGAAATTGCATTGTTCCCTGCTGACATCATTGCTGTACCCCCTGACCTGGTTACACTTTCAATGTCAATACACACCACACAACAATGCATGGTTCCAATTTTCTATAGAGCATTTGTTAACCTCCCCCAATGACTGGCAGCCATCTCTATGCATGATATACCATCCCCTTGGTTGCTAGGGAGCAAGCGTGGTTGCTGGAAGGGATAGTGGAGCACTTTCTATATCAACCAAAGGGTGAGGAGCACATTGAGCTGGTGAGGGTAGTGAGGGTGGTGAGACTGGTGAGGGTGGTGAGGGTGGTGAGGTTAGTGAGACTGGTGAAGGTAGTGAGGGTGGTGAGGTATGGCTTCACATAATTTAGTTCTAGTTTTAGTTAAAACTCTATTTGGAGTGTAAATTTTAGTTTGCTCTACTAAATTTGTTTTGACTATTATTTTTGATAAATGGCCCAGTCACCATCACATCAGCATCACATAAATAAACCTTAGACTGTGACCATTTTGAATACTAATGCCAAGAGCATCTACAAATGAGGACAACATGGCTTGCCAACAGGCAACATGATGTAATGACATCAGAGTCCATTAAGTGCAGGACTACACTTGAACTTTCACATACCTAAGACACAACATGTTTACCAACAAAACGTTTCCCACGCTTTTCAGTCTGGGAACGAGGCTAGCCAAGTTCAGGAGTGGTACCATCTCCGTTAGAACCTAGCCTGGGAACGAGGCTAGCCAAGTTCAGGAGTGGTACCATCTCCATTGGAACCTAGCCTTGGAATGAGGCTAGCCAAGTTCAGGAGTGGTACCATCTCCGTTAGAACCTAGCCTGGGAACGAGGCTAGCCAAGTTCAGGAGTGGTACCATCTCCGTTAGAACCTAGCCTGGGAACGAGGCTAGCCAAGTTCAGGAGTGGTACCATCTCCGTTAGAACCTAGCCTGGGAACGAGGCTAGCCAAGTTCAGGAGTGGTACCATCTCCGTTAGAACCTAGCCTGGGAACGAGGCTAGCCAAGTTCAGGAGTGGTACCATCTCCATTGGAACCTAGCCTTGGAATGAGGCTAGCCAAGTTCAGGAGTGGTACCATCTCCGTTAGAACCTAGCCTGGGAACGAGGCTAGCCAAGTTCAGGAGTGGTACCATCTCCATTGGAACCTAGCCTTGGAATGAGGCTAGCCAAGTTCAGGAGTGGTACCATCTCCGTTAGAACCTAGCCTGGGAATGAGGCTAGCCAGGTTCAGGAGTTAATTACACCGTCTGCTCACTAGCCCAGCACACCTGGCTGGGTGTGTCCACGCCTTGACTCTTCATTCCTTTGCTGCTGTCTGTCCGTCGGTCGCGAAAGTAGGCCAGGCTCTTCTCTGCTCGCTGAAACAGCCCAGCCCTTACCAGCCAAGCCGAGATCATGGTACCAGTCCGACCTACATGGGGTATGGGGTATGGGGTATGGGGATATCTGTGTTACACTGGGTCACATGTATGACATCATGGCGTAGCTTGCCAAGCTCCAGTAGCTGCCCCTCTCAGTTGCTGCTGGAACACGCTAGTGTACGCTACGTACAACTGATGCCGGCACTTCATGTACACAGCAGTTGCAATGGTAGGGGGTAGTGTTGGGATAGTCAGTATTAGCAGCTGTGACATCGAGTACTAGAAGCTATTGTTGCTAGCTGTTTAGAACTATTTAGCTAGAACATCAATGCCTTTGGCTAGTAGTCATGGCAACAAGTATCACAGTCAATATGGCATACATCCACTGACCTTTGCCCCCCTTGCAGTGGACCACGATGACATTCTTTTCATGGGCCTCCATCCACGTGTAGACATCTTCGCAGAAGTCAACCAAATCCCTGGGGGAGGGGGGAGCAGACGGAGAGGGAAGGGGAGGGAGACCGAGAAGGAGGGGAGCAGGGAATGGCCACCTAGCCTGCTGTCATCTGTGGCTCTACTTGCAATTACTACTTCACAGGACACAATAAGAAATAATCGACTCACGTAAACTTTGGGACATTGTGGTCGTCAATGCAGATCCTTTGAACTTGGTGATGAAAGTAACTAGTGTCGTATTCTCTCTCAGCTGTGTGTGTGTGTGTGTGTGTGCATGTATGTGTGTGTGTGTGTGCACATTATGACAATAATGTTTAAGGTGAAAACTAAGCAGAATCTCACAGCTTTCTGCAGCTCCTAGGCTTCTATCTACCATTACCTCACACCCAACTACAGAGCATATCTCTTAGAAACTGCAGGGCTAATTAAATATTGAGCTCACAGCAGAGGTTGTAGACACGATAGTGGCCGAAGTGTTTCTTGTCCAGGAACTGGCCCACATCTCTGATGGAGTTACGGTAGAGACGAGCACTGCCGCTAGAGGGGAACGACATCGCTATGACACGGTCTGGGAGAAGAGAGATTTGAGGCCACACAGAGTAGGAGGAGGGTGACAATCAGTAAAGAGAAGTCAACATGCAGACTGGACGGCTACAGCAGGCAAGACTCACCTGTGACATAGGTGAGGTCTAGATCATACCCACCCTCGGTGTAGCGACGCTTGTTCTGGGACACCTATGTGTGTGTGTGGGGGTGTAGGTGTGTGTGTGTGTGTGTGTGGGTGTACAGGTGTGGTGAGTGGAGGGGGGGTGTGGGTGAAGGGGGAGAGCCTGGGGTAATTAAGAGTTTTAATCATCTGTCTCTGTCCCCATCAATACATACTACGTATACATGCACACACACATCACACTTACTTTATTTCTGATGTAACGCGTGATGCCCCTCTGCTCGTAAAAGATTGTCACCCAGAAGAACACGCGGATAACTCTCCCAAAGATGAACAGACGAGAAGTCCTAAGCACATGGAAGGGGTGTGGTGATGATAGTATGTGATCAGTTGGAGCTACTGTACGATACAGCCCATATCACACAGGAGTGAGCATGAAGCAATAGCGACCTCAGTGACATCACATCAACATCCCCATCCACCCACCCACCCGATTGCATCCCTCCCCCCCCCCCCCCCCCCACACACACACACAAACTTACGTCCCCAGTCACACACTACATCCCCACTTACGATATAATGATCTCCCCGGTCTCAGTCTGGGACTCGTGGTCGTCTGCAATGACATACACAATAGTGAGGATGGTGCTGATGATGATGACCAGCACATCCAGCACCTCGAACCATCGCCGAAAGAATACTCGTCTGCAGAAAAGGAGGGGAGTGGTGAAGAGGGTGTGGAAGAGAGAGGAGAGGGAGAGGAGAGGGGAGGATATGAGGGAGTACAGCTAAACATCCAGGTCCACCCTTTATTTCGCCTCTCTCCAGCCCCACCCCTATCTTACCTCTCTCCAGCCCCACCCTATCTCACCTCCTCTGTAGCCCCACCCTCTATATCTCAGCCCCACCCCTATCCCACTTCTCTCCAGCCCCACCCCTTATCTCACCTCTCTGTAGCCCCACCCTTATCTCACCCCTGTCCGATGATCCTGAGAGAGACCTCGGCACAGAAGTAGGCAGAAAAGAGCAGCGCCAGTATCTCAAAGGTTTCCTCTGTTCTCACTGGGAAGTTCTCCTCCCCAATGGCCAGCTCCACCACCACCAATACGATGTCCACCACCAGGATCAGTGTTGCTAGGATACTAAAGGAGGAGGTGGTGTTTAATAGTGAGGGTGACTGCCATGGAGTTGCTAGGATACTAGGAGTTGCTAGAGAAGGAGGGATGTTGTATCAGTTGCTAGGATATTATGGGTGGAGAGAGAAGAGGATATGCGATCGACTATTGCCCAGGGAGGACTTGTACAAACATCTGCTTGCATAAATTATTATCGCAGAAATGCACTCCAGGACATTATCATAGTTTCATTCCCAGGCTCCATTCCACCAGTACACTGTACAATAAACGCTGGGAAGTGGAGCCTGGGAATGAGGCTAGGTGATGCCGTGGCTGGCACTCACCGAGCTGGGATGGACTCCACGGCTCTGCAGATGCGAAGCCTCGCCCTCCTGAGGAGAGAAAAAGAGCCAATGGTTGGAGTCAAACTTAGACTGTATACATAGGGTATTAATGCAGGTGCTGCAGTGGCAGGCCCCATTCCCATGGGTCAGAGGGGAGGGCCGGGACCCAGAGCCATGTTTGAGGTTGGGGCCGCAGTAGTGATTACTTCCTAGAGCCCGGAATTCCTGTCTTGAATTGGCAGGTGGTTAGTGGAGTTATATGTACATATTTCTAGAGCTGTTTTAATCAAGTGTGAACCTACACAGAGCAATAATACATTATTACAGGTATCTAAATAAAACAGCTTAAATAACTATCTTAACGTTAACCGCCAATTAAGTTAAACTAACGAGAAATTAGCCAATAGGTTGGGGAACGTTTGGTAAAAGACTAAATTGTAAAAGCTGCGTTCCTGCCTGTATTGGAGCTATTTTTATTCGGAGTCAAACTTAGACTGTATACATAGGATATTAATGCAGGTGCCGCAGTGAGCAGGCCCCATTCCCATGGGTCAGAGGGGCGGGCCAGGACCCCGAGCTATGTTCGAGGGTTGGGGCCGCAGTACTGATTACTTCCTAGGGCCCGGAATCCCTGTCTTGAATTGGCAGGTGGTTAGTGGAGTTACATGTAGAGCTATTTTGTGAACCTACACAGAGTAATAATACATTACTGCAGGTATCTAAATAAAACAGCTTAAATAACTATCTTAACGTTAACCGCCAATTAAGTTAAACTAACGAGAAATTAGCCAATAGGTTGGGGAACGCTTGGTAAAAGACTAAATTGTAAAAGCTGCGTTCCTGCCTGTACTGGAGCTATTTTTATTCAGAGTCAAACTTAGACTGTATACATAGGGTATTAATGCAGGTGTCGCAGCAAGTAGGCCCCATTCCCATGGGTCAGAGGGGCGGACCGGGACCCAGAGCTATGTTCGAGGTTTTATTATTGCTATGAAGTTTTGCAGTTGGTACAAAATTTAGGACAGAAATCTGTAAGGTACTGCACATACCAATCATTACTGCAGATTTTACCCTAATATGGAAGTTTTATACCCTCTATATATTTGCCCCAGTGCACTGACAAGTCCGTACTCACGCGATGACGTCTTCCGAGGTGTCCTCCCTGACATAGTGCGGGGTGTTCTTAGAAGACTCGATGAAGGCATCCGCCACTGTGATCTTGCTCCGCCTTTTCCGCCCTCTACCGGATACCGGTACCAGAGGTTCGGTGTCTTCTAGCAGTTCTTCGCGCAGTTCAGAGCCAGAGCCGGCCAGTGAGCCGACCAAGTCGGATCCTGCGGTGCTGAAAGCCGTGTATTCAATGTCGTTGTCGGCCATAATAATATTGTTTTAATACGGCATGTGACTTTAACGCCCACATTAGCCCCGCCCATAAACAAACTCTTAGCCGCTCACCAATCCTAAAGGTGGGCGTGCCTGGCTAAAGGCGTAAATAGCAACGTTATCACGAGCCATTAGAAGATGGAGCGAGAGGCTAGCCTGCTGCGCTGCTCGAAGGTGTGCTGAGGAACACACTGTTAGGTTCTCAGGCATTTGATTCTAGCTAGCTATTCTTGTGTTCTGATCCTCCAGTTGAGCTGCTATGTGGAGTTTAACCGGATGGTCCAGGCCATTGCGCGCAATGGTGGAGAAAGAGGTCTCTCGGCACTGCCTGGCTTCCAGAGCATGTACGTTCCATAGATTGGCTCACACCATCATCCTTGTCATTGCTATTTTCCGTCTTGCATTCTGCCCCAGGCAAGGTACAAGTGCTGAGTACTCTTTTTACACCACCCTGAGTTTGATGCTGAGACAAGTGGTGAGGTAGGAGTAGGCACACCATCTCCTAGACCCCTCTAGTGTTTCAATACCACCTTGGGACTACACTCTCTCCCCAGCAACCCCAATCTCACGGAGCAGAGAGAAGAGCTTCAGCAGGTGTATGGCTGGTTCCGTGTCAACAAACCACTGATAACTGACGTTCGTTCACATGGGAATTGTGTATAAAATTAATGTCAAATAGTTAACTCATGGGTCTCACGTATTATTTTATAGAAAACTAAGTCTGGCTCTCATAAGCCCACACTGTCTCTGACAACCCGGAGGCCACTTGGTCAGGAGCTGGACCGACCTCAGACTGCTCCTGCTTCTCTCTATCAGGTGGGCCAACAATCGGATATGTTTGATCCTGCGTGCTTTAATAGTCATGGGAACAGTAACAGCTGCACTGGTTCTGTTGAGTAATGCAACTGCTTTTGAACTTGCATGGGTGCTATTTCCATAATGAGACATCCTACAAACTGCAGATGAAAGTGACTTTTCCAGAAATGCTAATGACTCTATGTTTGTGATAGCTACTGCCTTGAACCATACAGCAAAATAGTGTATGGATATCGATGAGCGATAATTATTAATGAAGCTAAGCTTTCAAATTTAGTATTCAATTCCGTCCCTTGTCATGTCCATCCTAGTCATAAAAGGCCAGGACACAGCCTAGTACTTATAGGCCTCGCTGCCTGATGGTACAATGTGGGGGGTTTCCTCCAAGGAAATGCTGGCAGGAGACCTGAATATGAGACTTGAATATGAAAATTGGGTGACATGTTGGTTGGGCTAATGCATGCAGGGGGATTATTATATACAGTCTGAGTGAAATATGGCATATCCTCTGCTGCAGTTCCACTCCAGCCAGCCACAGCTCAGGCCACACACGTCTCCAGTCAAAGGCAGCAGTGGCAGAGGCAAGGGTGGCAGTACCCAGCCCAAGAGGAGCTTCACCTCCAGCTATATGAGCAGGTCACTCTCAAAGGACCTGGACCAGGTGGGAGTAGGGCGGCCGTTTGACCAGCTCCGCAGTATTCCAGGTGGCATCACACTACAGCAGGAGGGAGTTGGTAATGACAGCCAGGCTCTACGTATTCATGGACAGCCAGCAAGGTAACTCAGCTATGAAATAACAATTGCATACAGGCTAGGAATGCTAGCTACACAACACGTCAGGGAAAATATTTGCTACTGTTTCTGCAGACTAGGTAAGAGCCACAGCAAGCCCAGGCTGAGAGCCAGGTCTTTGGGCAGCGGTAAACGAAGGTCTAAAAGTGGATCTGACGGTCAGAGCTCCTCTCTGAATGTTGTCAACATACCCAACCTCGGCACCTTCAATACTGAGACAGAACGGTATTATAGCTAATGACACTGTGTATCTGTTTATCAGATTGGCTTTGATACTCGAGACAGACAGGCCATTTTGCCAGCAGTCTGCATCAAAGATATATATCTAATTCATTACATCCATACAGGGCATCCTCAGTGGACTTTGGTACTGTGTTTGCACTGGCCCCCAGTGTTGCTGCACAGATGACTCTCAAGAGGGAAATGGTAATATATTATACTTGCTCTTTTATAATGTATCTTCTAAACCTACATGCATGCATTCATTGCAGCAAAAAAATCAAGATGGACTGTTCAAGCAAGCACTCTTTCGGCCAGCTCACATGCATCACAATCGTACTTCCACGGCCCCACAGTATAGACTGCGGATGAATACACCAACACTGAGTTCTGAGCCTGCCCCGACCAGTCAGCATCGCGAGAGCTCACCAGATGCACCTGAGGAAAGACCCAGCAGTCCACAGACGGACATGGGAAGGGACGTGGAAGTTATGACTTCTGAAAATGTGAATGACAAAGATGTCAGTCATCAAGGAAATGCTCAACCCGAAGAGAGTGACGAAAAGGTGATGTTTAACACAGAAGTAAGCGTTCAAGTGGTCAAGAAAGATGTGCTTCCACTGGCTGTACGTGGCTCTGCGTGGACAACCAGCTCCCAGGGCAAAGAGAGTCAGAGCAGGTTAACTGTCAGAACTGAAACAGAACAGTCAGGTACACAATCAAATATCGCCACAGAACAAGTGTCGGTTGAAACCACTGATGAGCAAGACAAGGAGGTGGGCAGTGATGCAACTGCTGGCAAAACAACGGCTGTATCAAGTTTAGACAACAGACAAGCTACCAAAACAACACTGAATCACTTCTACCAACACAAGAGGTACGTATGTGCAGATATCTCACATGCAGCCATGGCATGATCACGTACAAACCAAGTCAAGCTGTGGGTTGTCCCTCTCCTTCTCAATACAGGCTTGTCACTCCCATAAACACTGTGTGCCTGTCCTTCACTCCCGTGGAGACCTTGAGAAGGCCTTGTACAAGGTAATGCAAACTCGCGGGCAGCACCAGCTGGAATTAGCTACCAAAATATAGGAGTATGATTGTACCATGTAATCTTCACCATACTGCAGTGCTGGAACACAGAGTAAGGGCAGCAATGCAAAGGTCTCCATGGCTGCTGCAGGATTTAACCGAAACCGGTAGGTATATCAAATTGTATAATATATCATCACAGCATTTGCAGCTGCAACACTTAAATTTAGTACTACAATATATAACAATGCACCTATGGATACTGGTATAATTATATCATTCACCTTGCAGCTATCAATTTTTGATTAATGTTCCTCTTCCTCTAGCTATAAGAGCAGCTTGTTATAATTACCACTTGCTTGCTTGTTTCATGATCGTACCCTCTACTTTCAGGTATAGACCTAAGACTGTACATGCGACTGGCAGCCGAACTGGGCTCACATCAAAACTGATATAACCTTGTCTTTTGATAACTTCACTGTACTCTGTTGACAAAACTTCAAAAATAAACTTACAGAGAATGTTACTGCTAACGTTCTGTGCATTGCTAAACGAATGAGGAGGTGGAATGGCTTTACAATGAAGTCATGTATTGTCATGTGGTCAGATGATACACACGACAGTGTAATAAATATGATACTCTGTAGACTATTAGTATCTCTATATTGAAAGGAGTCCGGTCTAGCTGATCTTGCATTCATCTGACGGCTTATGAGTCCCTCTGAGCTGGTCGGCGACGGCCTGGGCAAGGTAGCTCATCGTGCCGTACCGCCCACTGGGAGCACAGTCGTAGAAGAACACACAGACCCCAGCCGGGCCACCACAGCTGCCCACATGCTTGAGGCAGCACTCCGTGGCAGGACCGCCATGTTGCTTCTGCAGGGAAAACCATTCAAGAAAGCATTAGCAATAAAAGTTGTTGAACGGAGAATGGAATTAACAGATAGATTAAGAGGAGCTGGCCCCATCCATTGTGTTAGGCTCCACCCACCAAATACGAGGCCCTGCCCACCTGCCCAATTCACCTGGTCTTGGAGGAAGAGGATTCTGGCATGGTTAATAATGTGCTCCACCACGATGGAGGTGTTTCCGAAGGAGCTGTGGTTCTTGGAACGTGCCGCCAGGGCCAGCACACCGAGCGTCTCCACCACGATCTGTCGGAACTCAGGGTCGGGGAGGCTGTTGAGGACACTCTCTACACGAAGGGCAAACTTCAGCTCCCCTGGAGTCATCTGAAATAAGAGAGAGAAGAGACTGCAGGCCTGGAATCTATCGCCGTTAAGTACGCTCTCCTGCTACACACTCTGCATGGGCCGTGGCAGCCTCCTTCTCAGGTACTCAGTTTACCACGAGTATTGTGGGACCACGGTGGAATTTCTTACCTCCTGCACAGTTGGGCTGCGGGGAAGGTACTGGTTGCCAATGGAGATGCCTTCACACTGTGTGTGTGCATGTGTGTGTGTGTGTGTGTGTACATAAGGTTATCAGAGTAGGAGTTACTTCAGTTGTTATAGCCTCGTTCTGAGGCTCCGCTCTTCAAACGAAGAGCCTGGTATTTTTGAGTGACATTCAGGGTAGACAGGAAGTAGAAGGACTTTATTGTGCATAGGCAAGCACAAATGCAGTTCTCAGACACCGAGGAAAGGCAGCAAATCCACTACACTCTCTGTAGCTAATGTATGAAGACTGATAGCCTCAGCGCTGTCAATTCTGGGCCAGTGTTTTCGATCTGAACTTGGTCTCCATCAGCTACAGAGAATATCAGTCAGAGATCATAACTGTGACTATGACAATCTACAAGATAAAGCTATCCTCAGTGGAGACAGCCAGTGTCAGACATGGTGTCCATAGCTGAGATGAGTGACTGTCTTTTTGACATAAAAATTACGCTTAAGATAATTTGGCATTAATGATAAACTTACATTCTCCAAGATGTGCCAGACCTCTGAGTAAAAGTCAAGAGGCACTCTATTTAGAGCCCCATCGAGTCTCCTCCTTCGCTGCCACTGGCCATGCTTCTCTTCCGACTCTTCCAACTGCAGACCACGGGGGGCGTCCGACACTGGACTGCCCAGAATCTGGGGTCAGGGTTAGGTCAAAGGTCGGAGGTCAGTTGTTACTGTACACAAAGCTTGCAGCAGTCAAACCACTCCCTCAGTAGAGCTCCTCCAACACAGCCACTGACCCATGCAGCTACCCACCTCCAAAGGTAGTCATTTGATACTTAGCTACCCCTAACTGAGGCTCCAGCTGCTAAACAGCTACCCATCCCTACCTGACGGGCATGCTGCTGCTTACCTGTACGTCTTTCTGTAGCTTGCCGTGGACGTGTCTCTTGGAGGATGCTATGATGGAGAGCTGTCTTACCGGCATGTTGATCACCTGCCCCTCGACAATGGAGTCATGGCGAGATGAAACTGGGGGTGGGGCAATAGGGAGAATGCCAGAAAATTACTTCATGAGCACCGCAATATCTAAAGCTCCACCCATTAATACCTAAGGCTCCACCTACTAATACCTAAACACTTCACCCACCTAACACCTAACGCTCCACCCACTTAATACCTATGGCTCCACCCACTACAGCTCCACCCACCTAATGCCTAAGGCTCCACCTCAAAGCAGGTAAAGACCAACCCATCCTAACAACAGCAGCCCAAAGAGGTTGAGGAGTGTTGCCATGCCGATGGACTCACTTTCATCCACACTGAACTCCTTCCTGCTAAAGATGAGGTGGATCAGGTGTTTCAGGTCAAATGGGCTCAGGTCCAAGAGCCGGTCCAAAGCATCCTCAACTGTACATACATGGAGTAGCACTATCAGTGAACCTACTGAGCTCCAGAAAATACTCTGGAAGCAAGTCATGTGATACTCACATGAGCATTCCATGGCTCTGCTGAGCTCAGAGACCATGACGTTTTGGATGAGCCCGATTCTGAGTCGGAGCATCTCCGTGAACAGCTCAGGCTCGGAGCGGATGAACATGGCCAGATAGACCAGGATCTCCTGTGTGAGGGCCACTGCGCTGTGATCGTCCCCACTTACTTCACAGATGAATCTTAGGACATCCTTGGAGGGGACTGGCCTAAGGAGGGGAGGGGAGGGGAGGGGAGGGGAGGGGAGGGGAGATGGGAGGAGTGAGGGAGAAGGGGTGAGTGAGGGGACGGGATGAGGGGATGAGAGAATTTCTAAACTGGAGTTGTGCGCAGTAATTAAGTGTGTACTGTAATAACATACTGCGTGATGTGGATTTCACTGTTGGGCTGTCCGACTGAAAAATGTTTCTGTCGCACCAGCAGGTCAGTGGCTGCCTGTGGAGAGACAAGAGTGTGGGTAGCACCTCTCAATGGCTGTCTCTTAGCACTCACACACAGTTAAAATAAAGTCCTGCACACAGGGTATTCAGATACCTGCAGTAATGTATTATTACTCTGTGTAGGTTCACACTTGATTAGTAGCTCTAGAAACCTGTACATGTAACTCCACTAACCACATTACTACAGGTATCTAAATAAAACAGCTTCAATAACTATCTTAACGTTAACCGCCAATTAAGTTAAACTAACGAGAAAATAGCCAATAGGTTGGGGGACGCTTGGTAAAAGACTAAATTGTAAAAGCTGCGTTCCTGCCTGTACTGGAGCTATTTTATTCGGAGTCAAACTTAGACTGTATACATAGGGGATTAATGCAGGTGCCGCAGTGGGCAGGCCCCATTCCCATGGGTCAGAGGGGCGGGCCGGGACCCAGAGCTATGTTCGAGGGTTGGGGCCGCAGTACTGATTACTTCCTAGGACCCGGAATTCCTGTCTTGAATTGGCAGGTGGTAGTGGAGTTACATGTACATATTTCTAGAGCTATTTTAATCAAGTGTGAACCTACACAGAGTAATAGCACGTTACTACAGGTATCTAAATAAAACAGCTTAAATAACTATCTTAACGTTAATCGCCAATTAAGTTAAACTAACGAGAAAATAGCAAATAGGTTGGGGAACGCTTGGTAAAAGACTAAATTGTGAAAGTTGCGTTCCTGCCTGTACTGGAGCTATTTTATTCGGAGTCAAACTTAGACTGTATACATAGGTATTAATGCAGGTGCCGCAGTGGGCAGGCCCCATTCCCATGGGTCAGAGGGGCGGGCCGGGACCCAGAGCTATGTTCGAGGGTTGGGGCCGCAGTACTGATTACTTCCTAGGACCCGGAATTCCTGTCTTGAATTGGCAGGTGGTAGTGGAGTTACATGTACATATTTCTAGAGCTACAATGTAGTTTAATCAAGTGTGAACCTACACAGAGTAATAATACATTACTACAGGTATCTACATAAAACAGCTTAAATAACTATCTTAACGTTAACCGCCAATTGAGTTAAACTAACGAGAAAATAGCCAATAGGTTGGGGAACGCTTGGTAAAAGACTAAATTGTAAAAGCTGCGTTCCTGCCTGTACTGGAGCTATTTTTATTCGGAGTCAAACTTAGACTGTATACATAGGTATTAATGCAGGTGTCACAGTGAGCAGGCCCCATTCCCATGGGTCAGAGGGGCGGGCCGGGACCCAGAGCTATGTTCGAGGGCTGGGGCCACAGTACTGATTACTTCCTAAGGCCCGGAATTCCTGTCTTTTTGACCGAGCCCCTGGGAACCCCAGGCACTTACCGATCCCAGCTCCTCCACTCTCTTCTGCAACATGCCTGCGGTGTGGCGGACCAGCGACCAGAGGTTGGAGACGCCCGCCTTCTGGTAGACCTCCTCCAAGAGGCTGGCAATGGTACACTCCTGGTCTCCCATCTGTACTTTGTAGTCCTTACCACTGCACAGCAGGAAAGAGAGGCACTTTTATCACATGATAGTCACATGCAAGTAAGGTAGCACATCACATGACTATCACGTGATCAGCCCCAGCATACATAAAAGCCTTCCTTTGTGTGTATACTCTGTACTCTGTTGTTCCTTCTGCTCCTCAATGTCACCACATGCTCCAGTAAACCAATGTCACCACATGCTCCAGTAAACCAATGTCACCACATGCTCCAGTAAACCAATGTCACCACGTGCTCCAGTAAACCAATGTCACCACATGCTCCAGTAAACCAATGTCACCACATGCTCCAGTAAACCAATGTCACCACGTGCTCCAGTAAACCAATGTCACCACGTGCTCCAGTAAACCAATGTCACCACGTGCTCCAGTAAACCAATGTCACCACATGCTCCAGTAAACCAATGTCACCACATGCTCCAGTAAACCAATGTCACCACATGCTCCAGTAAACCAATGTCACCACATGCTCCAGTAAACCAATGTCACCACGCGCTCCAGTAAACCAATGTCACCACGCGCTCCAGTAAACCAATGTCACCACGCGCTCCAGTAAACCAATGTCACCACGTGCTCCAGTAAACCAATGTCACCACGTGCTCCAGTAAACCAATGTCACCACACGCTCCAGTAAACCAATGTCACCACGTGCTCCAGTAAACCAATGTCACCACGTGCTCCAGTAAACCAATGTCACCACATGCTCCAGTAAACCAATGTCACCACGTGCTCCAGTAAACCAATGTCACCACATGCACCAGTAAACCAATGTCACCACGTGCACCAGTAAACCAATGTCACCACGTGCTCCAGTAAACCAATGTCACCACGTGCTCCAGTAAACCAATGTCACCACACGCTCCAGTAAACCAATGTCACCACACGCTCCAGTAAACCAATGTCACCACGTGCTCCAGTAAACCAATGTCACCACATGCTCCAGTAAACCAATGTCACCACACGCTCCAGTAAACCAATGTCACCACGTGCTCCAGTAAACCAATGTCACCACAAACCAATGTCACCACGTGCTCCAGTAAACCAATGTCACCACGTGCTCCAGTAAACCAATGTCACCACGTGCTCCAGTAAACCAATGTCACCACGTGCTCCAGTAAACCAATGTCACCACATGCTCCAGTAAACCAATGTCACCACGTGCTCCAGTAAACCAATGTCACCACATGCTCCAGTAAACCAATGTCACCACGTGCTCCAGTAAACCAATGTCACCACATGCTCCAGTAAACCAATGTCACCACATGCTCCAGTAAACCAATGTCACCACATGCTCCAGTAAACCAATGTCACCACATGCTCCAGTAAACCAATGTCACCACATGCTCCAGTATGCTCCAGTAAACCAATGTCACCACGCGCTCCAGTAAACCAATGTCACCACGCGCTCCAGTAAACCAATGTCACCACGCGCTCCAGTAAACCAATGTCACCACGCGCTCCAGTAAACCAATGTCACCACGCGCTCCAGTAAACCAATGTCACCACGCGCTCCAGTAAACCAATGTCACCACGCGCTCCAGTAAACCAATGTCACCACGCGCTCCAGTAAACCAATGTCACCACGCGCTCCAGTAAACCAATGTCACCACGCGCTCCAGTAAACCAATGTCACCACGCGCTCCAGTAAACCAATGTCACCACGCGCTCCAGTAAACCAATGTCACCACGCGCTCCAGTAAACCAATGTCACCACGCGCTCCAGTAAACCAATGTCACCACGCGCTCCAGTAAACCAATGTCACCACGCGCTCCAGTAAACCAATGTCACCACGCGCTCCAGTAAACCAATGTCACCACGCGCTCCAGTAAACCAATGTCACCACGCGCTCCAGTAAACCAATGTCACCACGCGCTCCAGTAAACCAATGTCACCACGCGCTCCAGTAAACCAATGTCACCACGCGCTCCAGTAAACCAATGTCACCACGCGCTCCAGTAAACCAATGTCACCACGCGCTCCAGTAAACCAATGTCACCACGCGCTCCAGTAAACCAATGTCACCACGCGCTCCAGTAAACCAATGTCACCACGCGCTCCAGTAAACCAATGTCACCACGCGCTCCAGTAAACCAATGTCACCACATGCTCCAGTAAACCAATGTCACCACGCGCTCCAGTAAACCAATGTCACCACGCGCTCCAGTAAACCAATGTCACCACGCGCTCCAGTAAACCAATGTCACCACGTGCTCCAGTAAACCAATGTCACCACACGCTCCAGTAAACCAATGTCACCACGTGCTCCAGTAAACCAATGTCACCACACGCTCCAGTAAACCAATGTCACCACACGCTCCAGTAAACCAATGTCACCACACGCTCCAGTAAACCAATGTCACCACGTGCTCCAGTAAACCAATGTCACCACGTGCTCCAGTAAACCAATGTCACCACGTGCTCCAGTAAACCAATGTCACCACGTGCTCCAGTAAACCAATGTCACCACGTGCTCCAGTAAACCAATGTCACCACGTGCTCCAGTAAACCAATGTCACCACATGCTCCAGTAAACCAATGTCACCACATGCTCCAGTAAACCAATGTCACCACACGCTCCAGTAAACCAATGTCACCACACGCTCCAGTAAACCAATGTCACCACACGCTCCAGTAAACCAATGTCACCACACGCTCCAGTAAACCAATGTCACCACACGCTCCAGTAAACCAATGTCACCACACGCTCCAGTAAACCAATGTCACCACACGCTCCAGTAAACCAATGTCACCACACGCTCCAGTAAACCAATGTCACCACACGCTCCAGTAAGCCAATGTCACCACACGCTCCAGTAAGCCAATGTCACCACACGCTCCAGTAAGCCAATGTCACCACGTGCTCCAGTAAACCAATGTCACCACACGCTCCAGTAAACCAATGTCACCACACGCTCCAGTAAACCAATGTCACCACACGCTCCAGTAAACCAATGTCACCACACGCTCCAGTAAACCAATGTCACCACACGCTCCAGTAAACCAATGTCACCACACGCTCCAGTAAACCAATGTCACCACACGCTCCAGTAAACCAATGTCACCACACGCTCCAGTAAACCAATGTCACCACACGCTCCAGTAAACCAATGTCACCACGTGCTCCAGTAAACCAATGTCACCACGTGCTCCAGTAAACCAATGTCACCACGTGCACCAGTAAACCAATGTCACCACTGCCCAGTAAACCAATGTCACCACGTGCTCCAGTAAACCAATGTCACCACGTGCTCCAGTAAACCAATGTCACCACGTGCTCCAGTAAACCAATGTCACCACACGCTCCAGTAAACCAATGTCACCACGTGCTCCAGTAAACCAATGTCACCACGTGCTCCAGTAAACCAATGTCACCACGTGCTCCAGTAAACCAATGTCACCACGTGCTCCAGTAAACCAATGTCACCACGTGCTCCAGTAAACCAATGTCACCACGTGCTCCAGTAAACCAATGTCACCACGTGCTCCAGTAAACCAATGTCACCACGTGCTCCAGTAAACCAATGTCACCACATGCTCCAGTAAACCAATGTCACCACATGCTCCAGTAAACCAATGTCACCACATGCTCCAGTAAACCAATGTCACCACATGCTCCAGTAAACCAATGTCACCACACGCTCCAGTAAACCAAT
Organism: Phakellia ventilabrum; assembly: GCA_963921505.1. Classification (NCBI taxonomy): domain Eukaryota; kingdom Metazoa; phylum Porifera; class Demospongiae; order Axinellida; family Axinellidae; genus Phakellia; species Phakellia ventilabrum. The sequence continues at coordinate 281,376 of OY997385.1, forward strand.
GTCACCACACGCTCCAGTAAACCAATGTCACCACATGCTCCAGTAAACCAATGTCACCACATGCTCCAGTAAACCAATGTCACCACATGCTCCAGTAAACCTATAGTCTTGGCCCACTCACCAAGTGTCATAGAGTTGATGAAGGATGTCCGTCTGGGCGTAGATGTTGCTCTCCGCCCCGAGGGCCTCCAAGATCTCATCAATGCTGCTCATGTTGAAGCTGGTTCTCCTGGGAGTGGAGGTGCCACAGGCCGGGCCCAACATGATCCCGCTCTTCAGTCGCTCCTGGGACTTTAGGGACATCCTCCGACCTGAGTAGGCCGACGCCACGATCACAGGCAGAGGTTCGCCACCTGGGGGAAGGAGGAAACAAATGACAGCTGGGGAGAGTTGTGTGGCGAAGCCACACTCACCTTCTGGCAGACTACCACCACTGAACGATCTCTTCTTGGTGGGCGGGGTTGGTGGGGTTTTCCTGCTTTTTCGCACTGATCCATACCCGTACTTCCGACTTCCTTTTTGCCGAGGGTCGAAGCGGTCAGGCTGGAGGGAGGTGGACATGTTCAGACAAGCCACTAAATAAACACGGCTTGGGATGGTCCGTGTGCCTTGGTAAAATAAACAGCAGCATTAGCTACCCTGCTGGTCAGAGAGCATACAGCTACATACACACTCAGGTGCATGAAGATTTGCTGGATTAGCGACCATTCCAGCCGGCACCCTACCATGCCTTTGCATGCCTTTTATAGAAGCTGGATGTGCTAATTTAGGGGACCTAACTGGCCCATTTCTCAAGAGAAGTTGGTGGATCCATGTCGCGGTACCTTGACAAAGCTATCTGTGCGTTGTACTAGCATGGACTGGCGGTGGTGTAGCATCAGGTCACCCTCTGGGATGTCCAGAATCTTGCCTGCACAGAAAAGCAATGATGTAATCATCATTGTTTAGCACAGTGTACGTATGGGACTGATGATGTAATGCTGATCACCATGGGGTACATAGGAGCCATAACAGGTGATTGCTATCAAGATAGCTGTATAATGGGCCTTTCTCAACAAACTGAATACTCTAGTATACTCCAGTATACTATGGTTTTTGGGACGCAGCATAATTTAGTATTACGGTTTACTGAGAGGGCTAGTGTGGCTATGGGAAATGATGTAATGCCTTACCGGCCTCTGTTGGGTCAATGAAGTGAAGCTGTTGGACGCTAGCAGTACTGATGAACTCTGACATCAAACCAACGCGTACCCTGCATGTGTGGAAGGGAAAATTGTCTCTGTAATAATGACATAACTATAGTCTCTAAACTGATGTAAGAAATCGTTCTCTCCAGAAAGAGATGGAACAATGTTTGTGGAGACAAGGCACCCCATAGCAGTCAGCGTGGGCCAAGCCTCCAGTGCCCCGTCACAATGCTTGTGGGGGAGAAAAAAAATCGTCTTAATCGCAACCACTAGCTCTTATTACAGGCCTAGACATCCACTGGCTCCACCCGATAACTAGCCCCACTCACCAGCAGGTCTATACACCCACTGGCCCCACCCACCAGCCCTACCTACTAACTAGCCCCACCCACCAGCCCTATTCACTAGTCCTATCTACTAACCAGCCCCACCCACCTGGCTCCAGAAGTGTAGCCACTGGCTAGGGCCTTGGCCAGTCGGAAGATGGGAGACTTGTCCCACTGACCCTCCTCACCCAGCATAATCCTAGCCAGGGAGAAGCGAAATGATGTCATCATTACATCACTAAATTGTCAATAGCCAAACCAGTTAACAATAGCAAGACTAGTCAAATCTGAGAGCATCATAACTGTACAGCAATGTCCAAGCCCCACCCCTTTCTCCACCCACCTGAGGATGGGTAGGACGATAGTGGGCCGGCCCATGAGCTTCCAGTTGGACTTGAGGTAGGCAAGGTCAGTGCGGATCAGGTCTACAAGCAGCCGGTTGTCCAGACAGAGGTAGAAGAACTCGTGGTCCAGGAACTATAGCAGGAGGGAGGGGGAGGGGAGGGGAGGGGAGGGGAGGGGAGGGGAGGGGTATTCACTGTGGTCAGACCAGAATCTTAATACGAACCATCCAGCACGAGAAGCATGAGATGCTGGCTCACCGATGGAGTGAAGGCGGCCATGTTCCCGTGAATGGAGTACAGCTGGCTGGTGCTGATCACACCCATCGACTTCCGGGGTCTTCAGACAGAATGGAAAAATAACAAGCTAACCATTTTTCAGTCACCACCTAGTGAGAGCCCCATCCCCAGACTCTCCAGTTTTTTGAATTTCAAGGGGAGAGCCTGGGGACGAGGCTGCAGTGTCATGTGTAGCAGTACCTTCCGGAGAGAGCGGTCTTCTTGTTGACTCCTACAGAACAAGGGAGAAAGACGAGTCCTACCAGCAATCCCAATACACAGTCAAACACACACATACGTGTACGTGTGCGTACACACACACACATGCACACACACACACACACACACACACATACACACACATACCAAGAAGGCCAAAGATTCTAGAAAGGTATCGAGCGGGGAGAATCTTGACGGGAAGGGTGGGGTCACGTTCCACTCGACGAATGGTTTGCGTACGGATACCCATCTTTGTGAGCTCCCCACACAACTTGAAGTCCTCTGAGAGGAGAACCACTGTGGGGAGGGAGGGGGGAGGGGAGGAAAGACATTAGCCAGAGTAAGCCCAGACCCTTGTACATGTGTACTCACCTTGTACCAGAGGGTCGGGCTTGGGCATCATGACCAGCCTACGGTTGAGAGGGTCGATCTCCCCAATGGCCAGGAGGTTGTTTTGAAGTAGGCCACACAGCACGTAGAGTGACTGAGACCACATGTGCTGTACCTTAGGGCCTGGCACCCGCGGCTGGCTGTGGGGCTCACGGTACTCCCATGGGACCTGCCAGGATCAGGTGACAGTCAGGTGATAACCATGTGATCAGCTAAGTACAATTGTAACCACGCATAATCTAACACGCCTAACTCGAGTATACAGCCTAGTCTCATATCCAGGGCTTAAAAATTTCCTCGCCATTTTATCTCACAGCCGTGGGGAAAAAATTGCGCGGCTGCGAGATTTATGTAAAATTTGGGTGAGGAAAGCCCCGGTTTGCTGTGCCTAGCAACTATCACCATCATAATTAAGTCCAAAATTCACCTGTAGGCATGCATAAAAGTACCATTACAGATAATTGGGTATTTGTTACCACGCACACCCACACACGGAACAATGTTGGCAAAAGGCTACTATTGGGTTTAATAACTTTATCACATGACAGTATCACATGACCCACCCCTTCCTATCACATGACCCACCCCTTCCTCTGGTACAAGGTACAGCTCCGGCACCCTCTCCAGCCCATCCTCTCCACAAATCACCACTTTGTCCAACTTCTCACGGTACTTTCGGGCCGAGTGATAGTCCCCCTGCCAGGGTGGGTACCAAATAGGATTATAGGGATCATGATACTACCATATTGGGCTGGTTACGTACCTTAATGAGAGCATCCATGAGCAGCAGGCAGAAGAACAGTGGCCACTCACACTCGATGTTTTCAAACACTTTCAGTTCTGCTGGCTCGTAGTGTAGCCGGCTGGAGTCCTGGAGGGGAGGGGACGGGGACGGGAGGGGACGGGAGGGGAGGGGAGGCAGGGGAGGGGAGGGGAGGGAAGGGGAGGGGAGGGGAGGGGAGGGGAGGGGACGGGAGGGGACGGGAGGGGAGGGGACGGGAGGGAAGGGGAGGGGACAGGAGGGGAGGGGAGGGGAAGAGTGGAAATGAAAGAGGGAGACATACTCCCATTCTGCGCCAGAACGACGTACGCATGCTAACACATTTTACCACCTCTGAAACCGGTACAGGTATACTGTGATACTTAATGTACTATTTATAGTGTGTGGGGTAGGTACGAGTCAGAAGACCACACCCACCTCCTTGGCGGTTTGGTAGCCATCCCTCAGGAATCGCCGGCAGCCATAGTTCCCCTGGGTGTGGCGGAGGAAGGGATGTGGTATGTGGCAGAGGAAGGGGTGTGGTGGAGGAACCAATTAGTCATTGCTTTAGCTTAATTGGCGGTTAACTTTAAGATAGTTATTTAACTCCGATTAATAATAGCTCTAGTACAGGCAGGAATGCAATTTAGTCTTTTACCAAGCGTTCCCCAACCTATTGGCTATTTTCTCGTTAGTTTAACTTAATTGGCGGTTAGCGTTAAGATAGTTATTTAAGCTGTTTTATTTAGATACCTGTAGTAATCTACTATTACTCTGTGTAGGTTCAACTCCAATTAAAATAGCTCTAGTACAGGCAGGAACGCAGCTTTTACAATGTAGTCTTTTACCAAGCGTTCCCCAACCTATTGGCTATTTTCTAATTAGTTTAACTTAATTGGCGGTTAACTTTAAGATAATTTTTTAAGCTGTTTTATTTAGATACCTGTAGTAATCTACTATTACTCAGTGTAGGTTCAACTCCGATTAAAATAGCTCTAGTACAGGCAGGAACGCAGCTTTTACAATGTAGTCTTTTACCAAGCGTTCCCCGACCTTTTGGCTATTTTCTAATTAGTTTAACTTAATTGGCGGTTAACTTTAAGATAATTTTTTAAGCTGTTTTATTTAGATACCTGTAGTAATTAAGCCAAAGAGATATCAACTACCAGTGGGATAACCAGTGAATACCACACTACTTGTATTACAAGCCCCACCCACCATAAAACATAGCCACACCTACTAGCTGGCACACCCACCAGCAGTTTGGAGATGATCTGGTCGTGTGTCTCCCTAACCAGCTCCTGCCGCTCCACTGCGAAGGCCGGGAAGCCAATGATGGTCAGGAGGCCGGCATCAATCTCCTTGGAGCTGGACTCTCGAGGGAGGAGGGAATTCAGTTTCGTCTGTGCAATGGGAGCATTAGAGTTAGGGTTAAGTTGGGTTAGAATGGCAGCATATAAATGTGGAATTCTATTTTACATTAGGAGCCAGAAAAAACAGCGAGGTGTGCTTTTCAGTACTTTGCTTTGGTGCTACTCATGAGCCTTAAGATCACCGTGTCTCTGAGCACACTGCTATGATATATTCTGTACCTCGCTGAGCTAACTCAGCCCAAATAAGGTCAATTGCAACCTTAGTCTATAGCCATTAAAACATGGATCACATGACCAGTCACATGTCACTCACGTCGCACTGTGCAACATTGTCGTACATGACATGGATGACGGACGACGGACCACCTCTGGAGCCAAACATATCCAGCCCATTCATGGCCTCTAGTGCCGCCTGGGGAGGAGTGGAGGGGGGATCACAGGGGGAGGGGAGGGGGGAAGTGAGGGATCACAGGGGGAGGGGAGGGGGGAAGTGAGGGATCACAGGGGGAGGGGGGAGCACAAGAGGAGTGTGAGAAGAGAAACAGGGGAGAGACTGTCTTCCAACGCTGCTATCAGGGAAGACTATTTTTAACTTATCCATAATTTAGTACCAGCTCATGCTTCACCTTTCACCTTTGCCACCCACACACTCACCACACCTCTCTCTCACCTTTGCCATGCCAATGGAGCTGGCGTTTAGCTCTGTCTCCCCGTGGTTAGTCTTGTCCCCACGCTCCCAGATGCCATAGTCCTGCAGGAGGTAGGGAGGGAGGGAGGGAGGGAGGGAAGGAAGGAGGGACGGAGGGAGGGACGAAGGAGGGACGGAGGGAGGGACGGAGGGAGGGACAGAGGGAGGGAGGGAGGGAGGGATAGAGGTCGGCCAAAAACCTGAACCTGATGAAAGCCTGCACACTTCTTTTAACATGCAAAATAAGTTGTGGCTACTAACAGAGAATGGGAATGAGGCTAGCCCCATCACTGACCCCCAGGGAATCGTGAGCGAGGGGGTCAAGAGTATGGGGGCCGTGAGCGAGGGGGTCATGAGTGAGGGGGTCATAAGTGGAGGGGGTATGTGTCTGGGGGTTATGAGTACGGGAGTCATAGATCCACTAACCGGGATTCTGAAGGCCTCCTCGATGTAGTAGACCAGGTTCTGCAGGAAGGCCACCTCATCTAGAGTATAGACCAACTGCAGTCCAGCTGCTGTCATCTGTGCCAGCGACAGCAGGAACAGCGAGGTGGCGTCGATTTGGAGGTGGCCCCAGGCATAGTCCCCCACAATGGTGGAGCAAGTGCCTGTGGGAGGAGACGAGCGTTGCACATCATGCCAAGGGCACTAGTGTAAGTTCTTGCTTAGATAGGGTCGTTGTCTCACTGATTTAGAGGATGGCCACTCTCACCCTCAAACAAGACTCTAACTCACTCATGTTGTACTTGGCATGGAGAGCTGCTCCTCTGTCCAGAGTCGTCTTAAAGTCCTCCACCTTTTCTATCTGAGGAGGTAGAGCCGGAGTGAGCGTGGCCTCGTACCCAGGCCACACCCCCCCGTGGACTGGGAACGAGGCTAGAGTGAGCGTGGCTGGAGGGCCCCATCCAACAAGGTACACAGGGAGTGAGCGTGGCTGGAGGGCCCCATCCAACAAGGTACACAGGGAGTGAGCGTGGCTGGAGGGCCCCATCCAACAAGGTACACAGGGAGATTACCTTCAAAAAGCTATCACGCTAGCTGCTGGTGGGTTCACATTAACAGCACTCACCTGCTGCATCATGCAGAAGAGCAGGCTTCTCATCAGTTTTACCACACTCTGGTGCAGGGGGGGGGGGGGGAGAAGAGAGAGGGGGAGGAGGGGGGGAGGGGAAGAGAGAGGGGAGGGTGGAGGGGGAGGGAAAGGATAACTAGATGCATATGGTGCTACAAAGGTATTGTGAGAAGGACATCCAGAGGATATATAAACAGGCACTTAGGTACTACAGATCTGAGGTTTGCACGTGATCATGAGAGCAAGTGGGCAATGGCTCACTACTCAAGTGGTTAATTAGGTTAGGCTTTGAGGAACAAAGGCTAACAGTTACTATAGTCAACGACTGTCGCTTGACAACCAACCCCAAACCTCTGCAGCTATAAGCTACAACATTTGAGATAGCATCCCCGGTGGTGTACATTAAAGAGTAGTTCCACCGTAACTGTGCATATCTAATACCGGTACATCTTTCCTCACTACACCTACCAGTACCCCATCAAAACACCCTCCCTCCCTTCTCCCCTCGATCCATTTTCCTTTCACCCACCTGCTCCAGCTGGTAAGCCTTCTGCCTGTCGTCTGAGCTCTCGGCCCTCCGACGGTAAGCCACTGCCATCCCCCAAATGGACCACACACAGTAGACGTTGTCTCTCACCCAGGCGTCGTTCCTGGCCCATCCAGGGGTGCCGTCTTTGTAGAGGAAGGCAGGTAGCAGCCCTGTGACGGGGTGCTATGTGGAAGAAGCGTCATTCAACATGCTGCTAAAGCCATGTGGCAGTCTATACCACCAAAGTCATGAGACTGTGCTGCGTATGTCCTGAGGGCATGCTATGGTACCCTTAGTCTCGTGCCCAGACGTTCACACCCCTACCCCCCCCGGTGAAAGAATGTCTAGTGTCACAGACACCTTTCCCCTTTGGAATTCCAAACGGTCCAATCAGGTTGCAGCTTTTAGTCCTTCCGTAAAGTTGCTGTAACGTAAATCTTCAATAATATTGGTCAACTAGAATGCAAATTTAAATATACTGCATATACAGTGACCAACTGCATACGAGATTTATTTTCAGCAAAAATGGAGTCTGTGACGAAAAATTCCGCTTAGAACCCCAGACGTTCTTTCGCCAGGGGGGCGTGAACGTCTGGGCATGAGACTAAGTACCCCTCACCATTGATTACAGATGCCATAGTATCCTTACAGAGGTTTAATACACACTACTCTGGCAGGAAGTGGCTTAGGGCTAGGGGTGGGGCTAGGGGTGGGGCCAGGCCACGCACGTTATAATTTTCCTCAAGGAAGCATCAGCTAAACAGCACCTTCCCCTGCACTCATGTGAGCAGGACTGGAAAACATTCAGACCAGCTAGCCTGGGCCAGTCTCGTGATCGTGATCAGACCCAGGCTAGTCTGTGTCTCATGGGCCAGCAATCCACTACATAATATCCCCTCAGGGCCCGAGGATGCAGACGATAGCTGCTGGTACCTGATGAGCCAAAATGGTCTTGGAGAGTAGATTGTCATAGTGATCTAGTTTCACTCGAGAATCACTTCTCGAGCGCTTCATGCCGACTGCGGGCAGTACAAGGGTCCTCGTTTCTTCGATATTTCTGATATACAGGAACTGTTCATTTAATTAGAAGGCAGAATCACAAATAGTGGGCGGAGTAAGACCAGACAGAGACAGAGTACAACCGCTCTCGTGCAAGCTCTGATGAAAATGAGTGGAGACGGGCAGGATTGCCCATAGGAAACAATTACTTTCACTTGCTAGACATTGCCCTTGGATCCATCCCTGCACAGCTGAAGGAGAACCCAGGCTATTGTTAACTCTGACCATAATGGTCTCTCTCTGCATACGAGACTTCCTAACTGTAACTGCACGACCAGTTTGGAGGTATTCTCAAGCTGATTTTGACAAAGCAAACAAACTACTGGTGGATGTTGATTGGGAACAATTGCTGGACACCCCTGATGTAACTCAGTTAAGCTCTAACTAGCGGCTGGGAAAATGCTTTCCAGACTACCCTGGAAATCTGTATCCCAAAGGGTGTTCTACATGAATCTGCCTTGGCCATCAGAGAACTTAAAATTTGCAATGCAAAAGCGAAAACCATAAAGTCATCAGGGCTCTGAAAAAATATATAAAGGCATGCATAATAAAGTGGCATTAATATTGAGAAACTCAAAACAGTCATTCTTTTCAAGAAACATTAGCTAACACTGGAAACAAAAACCGGCTTTCGAAAACAATGAACCTCTTCTGGAAGGATTCAGCCACAAGATCATTTAATACATCAATCTGATGGTACATGTGCAGACAATAAGCTGGACAATGCAAACATGTTGAACAATTACTTCTCTAAATGCTTCACTACCTCGTCGCCACCCCTATATGGCTCCTTTGAGTCTGCTGAACAGAATATCCATGTGGGTTGATGCCAACTATCTATTCAAAAGTGTAAAATTATGAAAGTTGCCAGAAAACAGACTGGTATAGGCCCACCAACATTACATCTCTGTGGTCAGCCACTGCATGGACTCCTACAAATATCTTGGGATCCTCCTGTCATCAGATCTGTCTTGGACACGGCACATTGAATCTCTCTGTAGTAAAGCGAGAAAGCTAACTGGCTTGATTTACTGCCGTTTCTATCAGCATTCGAGCCTGAGAGCCTATTTCAGATGTGTGTTCGTCCTCACCTCAAGTATGCACGCTAATTTTGGAACACTTACAAAATTGGAATAAAGACCCTCAAGAATGTACAAAAGTTCGCACTTAGAATGTGTGTAAAGCAGTGGAGCAGTAGTTACAAGGATCTGTTAAAGCAACGTAGACTATATCTGGACTTAAGCACTGTAGTACATGGCCTGTTTTATTTCCCGACTGGCATTTTTGTTGAGCAAGCTCCCAGAGTCACAAGATCACAGTCCTTTGTCTGTCCCCATGCACACACAAGTAATTCCTTGTACCTCATACCATTCGTAACTGGAATACATTTTCTTCACATGTTCCCTTGGCTTGTTTTTCTGTATCACTATTTAAAACTATGCATACATGCAAAATTAGCCATTATAGTGCTATAATATGTGTCCTTTGCATTTGTTGCATATTCAATTGAACTCCTTTTTAGTAGTTCTGTAAAACTGTGGAACAGTTTACCCCAGTAATATTCTACCATTAGTTCATTTAAAACTGCTGTAAATTTGTGTGCTCTTTGTTTCCGTTTTTATTTGTTTTGCTCTTTAATTTGTTTTCGTGGTTCCTTAACACTAGCAACCATAATTGGGATCCTGCTGTACATGTTTTGCCTGTTTCAGCTTTAACATAAAAAATGAGCTCATCGAACCCACCAGAAGGGCTAGTGTGCTTTTCCTAATGACTTGCCATTCCAACTATTTTGTTAGTATTCAATGGTGTATAGCGGCTTGTAGCTAATGAATAATTCAGTAGCCATCAGCCTGTCAGACTTGAAAAAAATTCCCCAATGATAGATAGCTAGATGGCTATTTGTGGCATTTTGAAACAACTTAATTTAATTGGAGAGAAACAAAAGAAGCCTATAGCTATAGCCCCTTGACAGGCAAACAATTCTTCCCAGGCTTACTACTGATAGATAGATGACTATTTGTGGTATTTCTATAAAGAGAAACAACTTAAGTTGGAAACAAATTAGCCAGGCTCCAATCCCTCCTGGATGGTCAAACTTCTAAACAATTTTAATTCCCAGGCTTAGTATTGAGATTACTATCTGTGGTATTTCAATAAAGAGAAACGTTCAACTTCACTTGGAGGGGGGAAAGAAGCCTGTAGCTAGCTCCTGGACGGTCAAATAATTCTTCCCAGGCTTAGTACTGATAGAGAGATGACGTGAGTATTTCTATAAAGAGAAACAACTTAGCTAAGTTGGAGGAAAAAAAACTAGCATCCCTCCCTCCTGGATAGTCAAACTTATAAACAATTCTTCCCAGGCCTAGTTGGAAAAAAAAACTAGCCTCCCTCCCTCCTGGATAGCCAAACTTATAAATAATTCTTCCCAGGCCTAGTTGGAGAAAAGAAAAAAAAACGCCTAGTGAGCTTCCCATCCCTCCTGCAGGGTCAGACATACTTGTAGAGGTATGGCTGCCCCAGAAGCGTTGGATAGGCGAGACTGGGAATCACGGTGGGCGCCGCAACGTGCCCAGTCGTCCATTCGGCTTCGGAATCCTTCAGCCCTCGCGGGAGAAGAAAGTTACCGGCGTTCTTGCTACTAGGACGTAGAAAGTCGAAGATCAATATGTGTACAGGGGTCCCGATCCCCGACTTGATCACCTTGGGGAGATAACGCTCCGAACCCCAGTCTGCAAACGAGCGCACCATTTCGACAATCCGTCAGATGTGTGTCAAATTCAGTATTATAAACCCCAACCGTCTGAGAGTTGAACCTCAATAGGTTATACCGGTAAAGCGTTGAGCCTCAAGAGTTGAACCTCAATAGGTTCATACATCATTATCAGACTTACATTCTTTTGTTGGTATATCGAGAGTCAGGAGTCAAAATAATATAATACATGCAGCATACAAACTACAGTACTGCCTCAATCACATCACCATTAATAATAATTATAAGCACCAATTATTAATGGGCTATTGCACCATAGACTTGTTCCCAGGCTCCACACTACCACTTTGTTTTCATGCTTCCTGTTTTGGCTCTCCCTCTTGAAGTTCATCCTTTAGTCCCGTATAGCTAGCTATATATGCACCTGCTACCCATGCAGTACTAATAAGTTGCAATTGGGGTGAATGAGGCTAGCGCATCGTACCTCATAATAATGAAACTCGCCTGTATAATGCAATAGCTATATATGATGATATCTAGGGCATGCCACCCTTTATTTTGAGTGCCCTGAGAGGCAATATGGTGGTGTCTAAGGTACTGCATATAACAAATTGAGTCTTTCATTTCTGTTTTAGCATGGTTGATAACTAGGCAGACAGACATAGTAGCTACCTTTGATGTGTGACTCCATGCTTGATCAGCTTTTGTTTGGGAAGGAATCTCTAAATGGGGGGTGAGGGGTCCCTTGTCTTTACTCTATACTCCTGGACACTGCTGCAGATGAGACCTTCTGAACTTAGGTGAGCCTAGGTGACGTGGCCGCAAATGTTTTAAGTATTTGACTGCGGACAAAAAAAAATTGAAGGTTCAAATCCCAAAGCCTGCCAGATCACAGTAAGTTAGTATCAGATTACTGTAAGCAGTAGTGTTTAATATTAATAGCAGACACACCTGAGACCGAGTCACAATATTAATTTATTATTCAAATAGCTAGGCCCCTAGAAATGAAAATGCAGCCACAGTACATTTATAATAGACTATATACCTGCTTGCTGAATTTGATGGTGAAACTTGATGATGAATTTGAAACTGAATTTGATGGTCCGCTATATTAAAGGTTTGCCACAAAGTATCATATAATCGCATAATCTAAAAGCAGAACTGATACTTTATATTACAAAAAAAAACTTTTTATATGGTTGAAGAAATACAAACCCATGAATAACTTTACGCGTTGATCCCTATAGCTAGTGGCACTGCAATTATACAGCACTCGTTGACAATTACTTCCGGTCTGCTGCAGGAACAACTGCATAAGGACGACTGTTTGGCTGTTCTTGCACTGCCTGCAGCAGCGAACACACAGTGGTGACGATGGATTGTACAGCTGCCACCTCTTCTCTCCCAGCTGTGGATGTACAAGAGACAGGGTGCCGGTCTCAGCAATGATACTGTCAAATCAAGAGCTTCGTACCTTTCTGGCCAGCAGCAGCTCTGAGAATCTCATTAAATGCAGCGAGGCAGTGGCTTGCAGCAGCGATAGCCTGCCTGACAGCATCCCACTCCATACTCAGGGTAGTCAGCTCTGTAGAGCAATTTCCATCACAACAGAATAAGAACTTCTAATTGAGTAGCTAACTAGTGGCATAGGAAGGTGTTTTGACTAGGGGCTCCACCTGACCATTCAGTATAACATGCAGTGTAATTGAAGGGCTCAGAGTTGGAGTGGACTAACCCGAAAGACAATAGCCAATATACATACTAACAGCCTACGTAGGAGTTAGAGATAGCAATCAAGCATACATGTACATTTTTTAAAGAGTCAGAATGTCTTGAAAACACAGTAACATTACGCTTTGATGCAGACATTATAGTAGCTATCTCTAACTCCACTTTCGTTATGTATATTGGCTGTTGCAAACTCTTTCATACACATGTTCAATGTGCTTTTAATATGCACTTTGACAACCTCAAACTCCTACTCAGGCTTTTAGCTACATGCATCGTGGGTATTTCAGTCTCTGCTCTAATACTGACTATCTCAATCTTCGATGATACGTATGCACTATATGTTTGTGTAGGCTGCCTCAACCGCCTGCTCAGGTTCAGTCACATAATCAGTGGCATAGGAAGATGTTGTAGGCGGTACACATGTGGCGCAAACTTTCTCTTGCGGGTGGAGTGTCCTTCTCGGCTTCCGTAGTTTGGGGGTAGAAGGGGCTGGAATAGAGGCTGTATAGCGACCGACAGTGCTTCCGTGCGAGGCGTGGAAAAAAATTTTGGCCTATTTTTCAACTATGAAGAAGCAGCTGTCATAGCATCTCGAAGGCCATGCACTAACATCAGGCATATACTGTTGCTCTCAGTGGCCGTGGCCGCTGTTACGGCTACGTCGCCCTTGGAATCCAAGAAAGACACTAACCGCGAAACAAGAAAAAAGTTATCGCGAACTGAGAACTTTGTTGGCCAAAGAATGAGTCGATCTATCTCTGCTCCATCAATTCTTTAGAGCAGCTTACTGTTGCGCAACACATGACTGTCTGCTCCGACGGTCTGTACGAGGGTATGCCCACGTAACTTCAGAAAATTTCACGGGGGCACCCCTTTGGTTCATATGCCACTGCTAAGTGCTGAGTCTCATGTTCACACTAGTACAGAGTATAGACACCTGAGAAAGGGGCTACGGTTAGTTAAATGTTTGATATTCTGTAGCTGGTTATACACAGTAGAATAGCACTGATATTTCATACATAGCTAGTTTTAAACGCTTCTTTGCTCTTGCCATTATCAATAATCTGCTGACCTTTACAGGTTGGTAGTTCACAGGAAAGAGAATAGGAAGTGACGCTCAAGTGCTTAATTAGGTTAGGCTATCTGGAACAAAAGCTAACAGTTTACACAGTTACTACTGTCAACCTAATTTGCCTGTTACTTAGCCTCGTGGCCCCCACTTTATTCGGTTCCACGAAGGTGCTTCCTTCGTGGAACCAAATAAAGTGGGGGCCTGGGAACGTACAATTTCGCGGCACTGAATAGATGGGATAGGTTTAGGGTATGGTTAGGGGATGGCACGGGATTATTTCCGGAAACGTTTCTGAAACACTGCGGAGGCGTAACAGGCCTAGGTACACATATTTCTCCTAATCAGTGGGTAGAACGAGGCTGCCTATTACCCTGGACAACCAACTTGCAAACCTCTGTATAACCATGCAGAAAATAGACTTGGTCTTCAATATACTAGTGAACTGGGCTGACCTTGCATGGCTAAGGACCACAGCTCTGAGCTCTGGTTCCACTGCTGTCCTGTGGCACCCAATCTGTTGGCCCCTCTGGCTAGGAGCGGGCACGTCTTCACTGTCTCCAGCAGGAGCTGCAATATCTTGCACCAGATAGAGGCCAGTGGCACTCCAGAGTGTGAGGGTATCTTGGCAGGGCCTGTGTTTGGGGTGACCAGAGTGTCCACCTGTGAATAGCAGTTGGCTTCCAACCTGCAAATTCTCACACCCTGGCTCTAAGACTTATGGAAGAGCTTGGGAACTGAAGCTAACTCCCCATGCACCACAGAGGTAATTACACAATGTCATGCAGGTTTTGAAGAGCCTGAGATACAGCAGGCTTATATAATATTGACATTTATGGCCAAGCATATTTTGATGGTTGTAGCTATACATTTCATAAACCCACGCATTGTACGGCAAAAATTAAAGTTTAAAACTTGTAGGCACCATCATGCACAGCAATGTGACATATTCATAACACAGACAATATACGCCAGAAGGACATGCAGAGTACTGTGAATTCACTGTATTCTCAAGCAACATACAAACGTATCAGTCTAGTATGAGAAGGTGGAGACTGAGCTAGAGTAGTTCTGCTACACTTCAAATTTAGCAGAGCTTGTGCATGGCTTCACGACTTTGATGCACTGATCCTCTGGATTAGGATGCAGCTGTTTGTACAGGTGCAGGGCGTGCCTCTGAAATGCACCTCCTCCCACAAACAGAATGCACTTAGCTCGGGTGACTATCACCTTCTGGAGAAGCCCAATGTAACCAGCGTCTTTAAAATGGCTCACAGTTTCAAATGTTTTCTCCCATTCCTTCCTTGCCATGGAACCATCAAATATAGTGTTTATAAATTCTGCAAACTTTTCAGCAAGCTCTGGAGCCAAATGGTAGCGAAACTTTGAGCTGCCATACTTCCCTATGTCTATGGAGAGAAAGGTTTTCTCTAAGTGTGTTTCTTCCCGGAATGCTTTCCACTGTGCAAGTGTTGCTTCTAAACAGAATGGAACAACGGGAACTTTCTTGTGTATAGTTACAAGTGACATCTCCAATCTCCCCATTACTGCCATATAAGTCCCACCACTCAAATAGGATCTGATGTATTCCTTGGCGTCCTGCAGCAGCGTTTTACTTGGACTAATGAACTCCTGTATTGGACTGGTACCGGGACAAGCATTCTTCACAAGAATTCTCTGGGCTGATCCCAATCCTCTCCAGGTCTCAAATATTACAGAGACCTCATTAGCCGCAAAGTCTCCCAGCAGGTGTTCGTGAAACTCGTCCACAGATAGCTCATCACCAAAAAAGAAGTTAAAACAGACATTTCTGACTACCTGAAAGCGTTTCGAAGTCAAAAAAGCGAGGTCAGATTTACTCGGCCATTTTGATGTACACCCACTTTTGTATCTGTCTCCCTGTGGCTGGTGGAGAATACCCTCCCCTGCCTTCTGCCGAGACTTCAGGAGAGCCACAGACGGGTGCTCAAACCGAACAAGAATCACTTTTCTAGGAGCTTTGGAAAGAAATTGGCTCCACTCAACCAGAGGAGCGTGGTTCACCACCTGGCTTCTCTGGCTCCAATCTGTAAGGTTGAAACTGTCCTCAAACCTCAGCATTGTTCGTTGCACTTGCTCATCCAATGGAGTTGTCAGTCTTGAATCTTTCATGAACGGCTTTACTACGAGCATGCCCAACCTCTGAGCCCAGCATTGCAGTAAGAACATGTTTCTTGAGCCCATGCTTTGCTGCTCATAGTAGTTCACGGCCAAGACATACCCTCTCCTACTGAAGACAATAGGAGTTTCATGTACAGTGTCATCGCGCACAGTTGAAAGAACATTACGATCTGTAGTAAGTACAGTTGGTAGCTGCTGGGTAGAGGGCAGAGTCCGGCCATTGTTAACGAGGGAAGTTTTTATAACACTATACACATGCTGTTGCATTTGAGTATCAACCGTTTGCTGACTCCATTCTTGAGCACCGGTATGAGACTGGGGGCCTAGAGTTGTCTTATCTTGACCCTTGCTATTACTAGCTAACCTACTGTCAGTCATTACATCAGCCTTGAGCATTGTCACAACATGTATCGATGGATTGGCTGAGAAGGTTGACACTCGAGTTGGTAAGGATGACGGCAGGGTAGCGGTCGTATGTTTATTTTGAATATCAGTTACAGAAACAGCAAGAGAATTAATCATAATATGTTTAGGGAGATGTGAGAGTACGACAGATGAGCTCTTAAGCAACTGTCCATCCTTACTTCTGTTCGTAATGGATACTGTCTTATTAGTCACTGAGTAGTCTCTCCATTGGGGCTCAGTACTGTTAGGGAGAGTTTCTCCCTGCAAAAGCAGTCTGGAGACAGGCGGTCCATGGTACACCACTGGGTAGCTCCTGCTGCCATACAAGTTCAGAAACATGGCCCCAATTGCAACAACTGTCAAACATGTTATAGTGCAGAACATACCAGGCAGGTTTGTGAATGCCATTCTGGGCCTACAGTACTTGTACTAGCTACAAGCAGGACCACAGAACCCTGGAATACACTCTGATCTTGAGAATTTGGGAGCACACTGTAGTCATAGACAACACACACACATCTTCTTACCATCTGTCACATCAAGCTATGAGCTATAGCTGCTCTGAGCAGGTTACTCACTCTGTACTAAATTGGATTCCATAGTACGTGCAATGAAACCTCTCAAAGTTTAATGACCTTTTACACACAGGAAATACTCCACAGATCCTATGGTATCCAAGCTGGTTTGGAATTGCTGGCTGAGTTTCCACAATGGTGATCCAAAGTTATTGCAATGGAAAAAGCGTGGAGGAGTTTGCTCATTCTGGTCTTGTTTGCATGTCTGACATTGCTTTTGAATGTCAATTACCTATACTTTCACTACAGCACAGAAACTCAGCTATCTCCGAGACGGTACAGAATTCAAGATGCAAAGGATCACTATGCCTTGGGCTACAACAGCAGTGCACAGATTAAAGAACCCACAGACAGCAGAATTGCTGACGAGAACAACAGGTCTTTGGGTACCTACGACGTCCCTGCATCCACAATGAACCCAATCACGATTAAAACTGAAAAATCACTGCCACATTCAGATTCAGAAGTAGGATATACAAAGTATGCAGTTAATAATGGTGCTGTAATAATCTTGTCAAAGAAGGAGCTAGCTATAGCATCATCTCTCCAGACCTTCCACTCTACACCACGCAGTATCGGTGCAGGCCTTACTCTGCCCACACCGGTGCAGAGTTCAACAGCCAGAGGATACGTCCTTGCCGGTGACTACTGGGAACAACAGACTTCAGGGTCCAGAAACCTTCAGAACTTGCAGTGCTGGGCGGGCAAGTTGGGCATCTCTGTGGTGGAACCATTCATGCACAACTCTGTGCTAAAAACATCCATCCACTCACAAAATGGGATGAGGTTTGGAGACCTCTTTAGCTTAGAGTCTTGGAACAGGTACAGCATGAAACAGCAGCACGCGATACTGGTTCCATGGGAAGACTTCTTGCAGGGCGCTCCAAAGAACGTAATTGTTGCTAATTTAAAGTACGAATATCTGCCTGCAGTGAAGAAAAACCGACAGTTGGTGAAGCAAGATCCGAGCAAATTCCCCCCTCTGTCTGAGATGTATAAAACAGGTTGTTCCAAGGGGTGGCCAGATACCAGAATGTATAAGCAACTCAAAATGGCAAAGTTCAAAGTTGTAAGGAATGTCTGTTTCAACTTCGAGTACGGAAACAAGCTGACGACAGACGAGTTCAACCATGACCTCTATGGTAGCTACAGCCCAAATGATGTGATCGTAATATTTCGCCAGTGGAGGGGTACAGGTCCCCCAGCGAGGGTTCTTGTCACAGACTCTGGTTGCCATAATACCTTCATACAAGAGCATGTGGGACCCAGCCCCAGGCTAGTTAGAGTTGCAGAAATATACACACAGAAGTATCTCAAAGGTGGGAAGTATATTGCCATCATGGCCAGGCTGGAGAAAACTAAGATAGCCATACCAAGGAAGGGCATCATTCCATTCTGTTTTCAACAGATTATCAAGTACTGGAATGAGACAAAAATAGAGACTGGAATTGAGACTACGTTCCTGTCCATTGATATAGGCAAGTATGGCAGTAACAGCTTTCGAAATACAGGGGACGAAACTAATCTACTTGAAGAGTTTAAAAAATTCACCAGACAGTTGTACGGTGAATCTTTTTCGATTCCAAACTGGGAAAACTCATTTGAAGATGTTAGTCACATGACAGATGCCGGGTACATTGCACTTCTTCAGAAGGTCCTAGTCACAGGAGCGAGCTGTGTGATCTTTGTGGGAGGGGGCACCTTTCAGAGACACGCACTGCGATTATACCAAACGCTTCATGCAAATGAAGAACCGTGTATAAAGATTATCACTGAGTGTACAACCCATATCAACCTGTCATTGTAGCATGCATGATGTGAGAGCATTAACTGCTCTATAACCAGTTTTTATCACAATGATACTATATACGTACATGTACTATGATATTATCACTCTCCGTACAGCTTCCAGGAAGTCAGAGTTGTGTCATAGCATTCCACAGGAGGCTGGCTGCAGCCATGCATGGACCATGCCACTGAATACTGCTGGTATCCATGCATGTGCTATGCATGCTCAATAGTACTGATACTGCTGGATTGATCTGCTGCACCATTCTGATGTGAGACTTTAGCCAGAAAGCTTACAAAGGTAATGCATGCAGGAATGCCATGTGATGCAAAATACAATAAGGGTGGAGTACCCAGTACCAGTGATACCCAGTATTGACCGCTATAGGACTACTAAATAAGGGTAGATAAATTGGTGCTTGGCTTCTGAGTACAAACTGCCACTCAACGCTAGACTACAGAGTTAGGGCATGTACACAGGTATGAGCTATCCTTGTTCTGAGGCTTTAGTTCCATAGAAAGCCTACTGTTTGAGCTAATAAATGTGGGCAGTGATCACTCACACTTAGACCGATTTTTACTACACATAAATAGCTGCAAAATGCCTGCAAAATACCTACAGGGTTCGATCCAGTGTGTGTGTGTGTGGGGGGGGGATTCAATTAAGAGCCTGAGAAAGTATGATTAATATGGATTGCTCTATACACTGCATGCAGATCGTATCCTGGCAGGACCGACTGGCCAGGATGATGCATATTGAGGCACTGAAGGTTTGCTTCTGCGTTTTAGTTCTGATAATCCTTGCACTGCTGAACTACAGCCTCTATTACCACAAACACCTCGAGACCGTCATACTAGTGAACAGTAACTACCTACCAATACATAGTGACAGTAACCCCGCCATACATGAGAGTGTTGCACGATATCACACAGACAATGAGACCCACTATTTCAAGATGCGTACGCTCTCTGGCAATGAGACAACTTATGTGATCGGACAATACAACTCTACAGCTCTACACCAAACCAGAGCGAGTTCAGAAGTATCACTTAGACTATTGACTCAGCCCACTACAGATGCTACAGTGGCTGTGGAAGTCACGGAAACCACAACTAAAGCTATCAAGAACGTACATGTCATGACAGTATCAAAGCGGCAGCTAATCGCCAATGTAGAACAGCTATCAAAAAGCCATGTTCCTAACATTATAACTAGAAATCCAACTCCTGTTAGTAGAATGCAACTAAGTCCCCCCGATACAGCCAAATTAGTTCCTAAACAAGGCTATGTGATGGCCATGAAAATCTACGAGCAGCAGACGATGGCGTCTGGTAACTTCTTGCAGCTCCAGTGCTGGGCAAAATTCCTAAATCTCTTAGTTGTCAAGCCCTTTGTGTATGAGTCGTGCCTCAGGGTACCATTTGATGAGAACAAACAGGCCCTCATGGTGAAACTTGAAGATTTATTCAATATAACGGACTGGGACACTCATGTAATAGAACAGGGATATGCTCAATTCAAGGAGTGGCAGCAATTCGTCAGAGAAGCCCCTCGGAATGTCATCTATGTGCAATTCAAATATCCGTTAATATCAGCTGTGAGGGTGAAGAAGTCGCAGGGGTTTACTTTTCCACACCCTCTACAAGGGGATTACTATAAAACGGGCTGCAAGTTTAGGGGGCTTGATCGGGCAAACAAATTTCTTACTGCAAAAGGATTTAAAAGTGTAAGAAAAGTATGTTTTAACTTTCTTAATGGTGACGAGCCATCCTTAGAGGAATTCAGCCATCATTTGCTGGGTGGCTATGCCCCGGGTGACGTCACTATTATCATGGATGAGTGGAGAGGACTGGGAGAAAGCCAAAGAGTGCTGATTAGAGAGAAGATATGCATTGAGAAGAACCCATTCAGAGAGCAGATTAGGCCAAGTCTGAGAGTAATCAGTGATGCAGAGAAGTACAGACAGCAGTATCTCAATGGAAAAGATTACCTTGCATTGATTGTGAGATTTGAAATGACGGCTATAACTCAGAGTGTTCACGATAGCACAGGCAATGATCCACACTACATCATTCCATACTGCATTCGACTAACTCACCAGATCTGGAAAACATATAAAACAGAAAAAAATTTCGACACAACGTTTCTCTCAATTGATATTGGAAAATATGGAAGCATCAGTTTTGAGAGAAAACAGTACTATGGTCACTTAAAAGAAATGATGGATTTTGTATCAACAATCTATGATGGGAAGATGACAGTGAAAGAATGGGAGAAAACATTCGATAGTGTTGCCCAAATGACTGATCCTGCATATATTGCAATGCTACAGAAAGTGATAGTTACTAGAGCAAAGTGCATAATATTTGTGGGAGGTGGGTCTTTCCAGAGGCATGCTCTACACTTGTATCAACAGCTCCACCCCAATCCTGAAGATCAGTGCATTCTCTCCATAAAGAAATGTACCAGTGCTTACAGACCTATTCAATAGCATCTATACAATATCGCAGTACTATCTCAATCATGCTATTAACACTATACTGCCGTTGAATAGTGGTACAGTTAAATCGCTCTTCAGGGGATATCACTGGGATGTAGCTTTTTATCCATTATAGTACTAGTGTTCTTTTTATTATTTCTGGGTTCTTAATGAACACTTCGCATGCCTAGATACAATATATAGCAAGAGAGTAAGCGGGATAGAAAGGCTAGAGACCACGATGCTGGTAATATGTTGAAATTTCCTTACAAACCAATGTGGCCGTGGGCATGCTAAGTGTTGAAGTACTAAAATGAATGGACTAAAGCCATAACGGACTCTAGTTAATGTCAGGCATCCAACAGTTACTGTAGAGGTGGCTGCATTATTATCAAATGTCCACATCTGAAGAGGTGTCATATACTAGGAGATGAACTAGGAGATGAAAATGCCATCATCAACACAAACCTTGCCTCCTTGCGATCATCAGCAATAACAGAGCTGCATTGAGGGCCAGGACAGTGTTATCCATGCCTGTGGGGTGAATGCATGTAGTACACAGCAATGACATACCATTCATAAGAATCAGACGACATACCTTCTGAGTATAGTCTGACTAAGCAGCCTCCTATAGCCGTAAAAACTCCATCTTCTTTCACTGCTGCAGGCTCGCACACACACACATTCATCAATATCCCACAGCAGAGGGTAAGCTGGCTCTGTGCCTCCCTATGTGCAGGAGACAGTAACTATAGGCAATATACCATATTCGGTTAAGATGACTTCGGGCATTTTTGCTGCCACGGAAACAATAATTCTTTGCATGTAAAGTTTATCACACAGAAATGTTATATTTCAAATTTGGACATTAATTCCTAACCGTAAGTATACCATTAGAACTACCAATTTGCACTTGTAAAGAGTACAGTTCCATACATGACTCACTCTGTGGGGTGGGAACTGGAGCACAGCTTCTGAAAGTGCTGAGATAGGAGTTTCTGGAAATTAGCTTTAAGCAGAATCATTCTCGGTTTGTCCTCAGCCGTCAAATGGCACAAGCCAGGCAGTAGAAATTTGAGCAAGTCCATCTGGTGATGGGAGTCACTCACAAGATGAGAGGCTACACTGTCTGAGTCTCTTCTTGTTATTTGATACACAGACTCTTCGGAATCAGAGGAGTCACAAAGTCTTAGAAGAAATGGCAATAGCTTGTACACATCTTCAGAAAGAACCAGGCTCTCCTCCGCTAGCCACGCCCCCAATACTCGGACAGCTGCACCCACCAGAGGGTGGCGAAGGAGGGCGTGGTCTCGAGGCTGCAGCTGTTCCAGAGATTGTAGGAATTGGATGACAAAGGTAAATGCCTCTGTGAGGACACCATGGAGCTGCAGGAGGTCTTCTTGGGACAGCGGCAAACTCCCTGATGGTACGGCAGAGATATGGAAGGTCACTGCATTTTATGGGCAAGGGAATCTTTATATGGTGATTGGCACTTTATAAGCTCCAAAGTTCATACATAGTTGGGAGATTATCTAGTATGTAGTGGTATTTCAAAGAATAGTTAAGTAAAGTTATCATATTTTTTTTCATTCAGAAGACGAAACAGTGTGAAGCAATACACACACAGTTTCTCCTTGCAACTGATTAGCTGTATGTACCTCCATCTTCCTCAACTTGCTCTGAGAGTCCAGCAATATAGACCACAGCTTGCTCCAGGATTACAAAGCAAGAAGAAAGGAGGGTGGAGTTTTTCATGACAACACCCACTTCCTGTTCACTAAGTAACATCTGCACCTCCTGGGGACAGTATGGTTCGAGAAGTCTTTACATATCATCTCAAAAACGTTTAAAATAAATGCAAACTCACCACTCCAACAAGATGAACCAATAGCTTAAAGAAAGTCCCTGGTCTGGCAGGTATTAGAAAACAGCATGCCTAACAGCATAGCAAACAGGATTCGATTCCCAACCTCTTATCTTCAGTGTCCACTCCCACCATCCACTCAATTCCAAATAAGTGGCACAAGAGTGCTGAGAGCTGTAGCGCTGGGTTTCTCTGGGAGGCACCTGAAAACCAACAAAAACTGAGTCCCAAAGGCAAAGACTGAGATGCCTACAAAAAATGCTTACCAATTTTGTTAGAAAGGATATCTTTAAGGCCAGTGGCAATGCTTCCCAACCAAATCAGTTCTCCTACTTTCAGCATCTTCAGTACAGGAGCATATTGCATTAACAGTCATCCGACATCAAACCATTTTGAGTACATTATTGCAACTGCACTACTAAAGGAGTGATTACTCCTACCTCCCCAGCTGCTGAAAGGGCCGAGTAGAGTACCTCACACAGCTCAAACTTCAGTGCATTCTGAAAAGAAAAAAAGAAATCTGAAGTTAGGAGAAGATTTAGGTGATCACCTACCCAGTCCTTTCTGCAGGTATCTAACAAAGATAGCTACTTAGAGAGTGCTACTGCTCTCGAGCAGTTTATGGCTCCACTCACCTGGTTGGTTCTGAACTCCTCTGCCATCACTGCCAGTGCTGGCTCAACTCTGACCATGTTCTCCATTACCAGCTCCCTCTGGCTCAAGATGCTCAGTAGCAGGTCACAAGCCTGCTTAGAGACTGTGTAATATGGAGTAAGCTGTGAATAGCAGCCTAATGCTTCGTTACTGAGGTACTGGACTGCTATAGCCTGGATTCCAGGCCTCCCTCGCTGCCACTGCTATCTTTCACCATAGAAAAGAAATGGCAGAGACTGCAGCTAGTACCGTTGACAGGCAATACACAATCACAACAGAACTAGAGCCACGACCCACCTCCTCCTTGCCTCAGGAAGCAGCTGGCTAGGGCCTCAGGTGTCCCCCACCTGGCTAGCTGCTGCAGCCCAGAGGGGCTGGAGCTGAGGGCCTGCAAACACTGGAGTGAGTCCTCTGCCAGACCAGACTCTTCTGGTGAGCTGTACACATGCATGGATGCGTGTATAAGCGAAGGAAATGGTTTTTTATGCTGATCTTCCTTACCTCTCCAAGATACCCTCATTGAAGACTGGGATCTTTGCGGTAACCTGAGGATGAAGCGCCTATGAGAAGAGAGAAGAGAGATTCCGCCAGCCCACTCCTCTACTCTCAACTGGTGAATCTACTGACCAGCTCAGGGTCTGTGCAGAAGCAGGCTAGCATGGTCACAGCGATCTTCCGGTAGGGACTGACTGAGCAACCCTCTGGCAACTGACCTGTGGCATGTGCAAGACGACAAAATGTATATATTGGATCAGTTATTTCTCACTTCAAATACTATAACAGCAGCACACACTGTCTAGAAATGGTGACTCCTGGTCGTCTTCACTTACGTGTTGCTAAGAGGCGATTGATAAAGGAGAACCCAACTGCCTCAAATACTCTCCTTCTTCCCTCCTCCCCAATCTCACCCGACTTCACCATCTTGGCCACCTGCAGCATGCAGAGACCACCTGTCAATACTCAACGTTGCCTCATAGGGTAGCTTCAGTGTATAATATACCAGAGCTGTGTCGGTTGACTCCTGGAAATCTGAACTTCCAGAAGCAGTGACATTACTGAGGTGCGTAGCTAGCTCTCTCTTGATCAGATTTCAGTTTATTACTATGGTAGCGTGCTTGGCAATTTGCTACACAGTTGCACGTAGTATGCAGCATGCTGCTTTAATTAACTACTAAAATGAGACCAACTCCAGTGCCTAAATTCCAATTAACAAATTTCTCCATTCACCCATGTATGTGCAGCAGGTCTAGGGACGAGACTGCAATACCGCTAGCTGCATCTAGCACCATCCCACCAAGCCCCACTGACTGAATGAGTTTCTGCTGGTACAAATTTATGTCAAACGTATTCTGCAGCTTACCAGCAGCAAGGCAGCCATCCTCTCGTTGTCTGATTGTGCATTCTTCAGTAGACTAAGACACTGATCCACATCCATCTCAATCTACCCCAACTAGAATGCCTGCGGTACACACCGGCTATGCAGAAGGCACCGTGCGTGTAGACATGCGCTTTATTTGGAAGAACGCATTCGCTTTGCTGATTCAGCAGAGTGGTGAACTTTGACCTACAGTTGTTTCGTTTGTTTTGTTTCTAAGACTAAGTTTCTAGTGTCATGGATCTCGGGAGCGTATTCGACGGCCCTCTGTCGTCTGACGAGAAGTCAGAGAAAGGAATGAGCGTATGGCAGGCGGAAGTGGCGCTTAGACTTAGTAAGGGATGAGACCCAAATGGGCTATAATTCCCATTAACCCCCCCCCCCCCCCTCCTTGCTTTGTCCGTTGGTCTTTCAATACAAAAATCTGTCTGTCTGGGGGTGCATGGAGTGATTATAGCTTGTCTGGGGGGTTTATGACAAATTTGGGGGCAGGAGCCCATAGAGGTAAATTTTGATGGATGTCTGGGGGATAAACTGAATTGAAAAAGAGACCATTTTTCCAAGGAGGAGAGGATACAGACATCAAATGAATAGCCCAATTCCCAGTGCAGCACACGTGTAGCTAGAACTATGGTTGAAAGGTTCACGAAGTAGTCTTGCATGCCAGCCCCCATCCATTTTTTGTGGACGGGGGCTGGCAAGCGAGACTATTCAGGAAGGGGTTGTATAGTAATCTCATGACCCACATTCTCTTACACACACTACTCGGTATCTACATAAGCATTACAACCAAATAGCCGTGGCTCTTGCCATGAATGTATCTACTGAGGTTTATACCAACAATTATCACCACTGGAGGTATAATCTCATTCCCAGAACAGCCTTTCACTGTATAGTTTAGGTCCTGGGGTACTGGGTAGTGAATTTGAGTTTGTGGCTAGCTCTGAGAGGTGCCTGTCCCTCCATCCTCCCCAGGTTTCCTTCGTAAGGTGTATGGGATCCTCACGGCCCAGCTGGTATTCACTGTGGCAGTGGCGGCCCTGTGTATCGCAGTTCCTTCCGTCAAGGAGTTTGTACAGCACAGGTGAGTGACCAGAACCCTCAGCCTGGCTGAGTTCGCTTATAGTGCCTAGCTAAAGGAGGAGGGTTTATAATTGTGAAGTCGAGCTACATAGTGATATATTCTGAGAGTAAATCTGCCATCATGGCTTTATCAATAGTGTACAGTTTGCATGATAACTAGGGTGTATTGAGCTGCCGAAGGTCACCCCGTGCATCTATAGCACCTAATTACCTAGCCTCGTACCCAGGCTAGGTAGCCTCGTACCCAGGCTACCTAGCCTCGTACCCAGGCTAGGCAGCCTCGTACCCAGGCTAGGCAGCCTCGTACCCAGGCTAGGCAGCCTCGTACCCAGGCTAGGCAGCCTCGTACCCAGGCTACCTAGCCTCGTACCCAGGCTACCTAGCCTCGTACCCAGGCTAGGCAGCCTCGTACCCAGGCTAGGCAGCCTCGTACCCAGGCTAGGTAGCCTCGTACCCAGGCTAGGTAGCCTCGTAGCCTCGTACCCAGGCTAGGTAGCCTCGTACCCAGGCTACCTAGCCTCGTACCCAGGCTAGGCAGCCTCGTACCCAGGCTAGGCAGCCTCGTACCCAGGCTACCTAGCCTCGTACCCAGGCTAGGCAGCCTCGTACCTAGGCTACCTAGCCTCGTACCCAGGCTAGGTAGCCTCGTACCTAGGCTACCTAGCCTCGTACCCAGGCTAGGCAGCCTCGTACCCAGGCTAGGTAGCCTCGTACCCAGGCTAGGCAGCCTCGTACCCAGGCTACCTAGCCTCGTACCCAGGCTAGGCAGCCTCGTACCCAGGCTTTCCACGCACAGATTTTAAATCCACTTAGCTTTTGAACAAACGTATTTATAGCACCTAAAAGGTGTGTGATACAAAGAGGGAGGGTGTTAGGCATATATGTGTATGAAAGCCCCTGATGACCCAGCTGGCCAAGCTCATTGGCTCCATACTTGGTATACTGCACTCCCAACTGTACAACATGTACACTATTACAGACTAACTTACACACCCATTTATACACTATGCACCATGCTTTAGTACATTACCTTTTTTATTGAGCAAACTCCCAGTTATGACAATCCTTTGTCCTTATACACAGCATAAGTAACTTTTGTGATTCATTCATACTATTCATAATTACTTAGCATGTACCTTTGCTTTGTTCTTCTATTTGAAACTAATTTCTGGGCATACATGCAAATATTAGCCATTAAAGTGCTAAAGCATTACCTTACACACCCATCTATACGCTCCACAGCCCTGTGCTCAGCCTGGGTGCTCTGGTGGGGACGGTCGTGGTGCTTATCGCTCTCATCATCAAGAGGAACGATGCCCCAACCAACTACTACCTCCTCATGGCCTTTGTGAGATAACGTGATGTGTTTTAACGATTAGGGTTATGGGTTCTGAGAACCTCCTGAGCATTTTCAAAATATCACATTAGATGCCGCCCTTATAAGCCCCGCACTTCCGTGCAATAATTGCCACCTCTGCACTCAGTGCATACACTTACGAGCATGCTCACTGCCTGTGACATCTGAAGTAAATATCAATGACTCACATTCTCTGAAAAGCAGTGGTATAAGCTTCAAATGACACCCGATCGCTGCTGATGGACACTAGCCTCGTCCCCAGGCCACACCCCACCACGAAAGAGTGGTGGGGTGTGGCCTGGGGACGAGGCTAGATGGACACCTGCTGGTGGATCGCTGCTGATGGACACCTGCTGGATAGCTCACTACCTTAGGCATTGACACAGAGAGGACCCCTTCACTGACCTCTATCAGTTTGCAGATGTAAATGCTGTAGCTATAAAATGGGCCCTCCCATTAATACACACACACACACACACACACACACACTATATAGTGTGGTGTGCCACACCATGCACTGACTGTAAAGTGGAATACCATCCCCTCTTTCCTCTCCTCGCCAGACCCTCCTGGAGGGGATTTCCGTTGGCACCGTGGTGACCTACTATGATGTCGACCTGGTCCTGAAGGCCTTTGTCATCACCACGGCTGTGTTCCTCGGTCTCACTGCCTACACCATGCAGAGCAAGTATGACTTCAGTACCTGGGGAGCAAGGTAAGGCCTGGGGGGTAAGGTGTGGGGGGTGGGAGGGGGGGAGGGGGTAGGGCCTGCGCTGGGGGGGCAAGGTTTGGGGGATAATGCGGGCAAGGCCTTGGATGTAAAGGCGTAAGACCTTGGGGCCGGGGGTAAGACCGGAGTGAGAGGGAAGTATGCTGGATGACTGTAAGGGAAGTAAAGTGCTGAGCAGTTTAAATTGTTCAATGTCTGAAATGGTGTAAAGCGGTGCTAAGTACCAGAAAGGCTCAAAGGAAAGTTGCTAAGTAAGGCTCAAAGCAATACAGAGAAAAGAAAATTGCTAAAATAAGAAATGTTTTGAAGTGGTGCTATATAAGTACTAGAAGGCTCAAAGTGATACCAAGAATAGAGGTACAAAATAGATTGTGACATCCCACCCTCTCCCCTCTCCCTCCCGCCCTCTCCCCTCTCCCTCCCACCCCCACCCTCTCCCCTCTCCCTCCCACCCCCACCCTCTCCCCTCTCCCTCCCACCCTGCAGCTTATTCTCGTTTCTGTGGATCCTCATCATTGCTGGTGTCCTTCAGGTGGGCAGTGCTGGAGGATATGCCTGGGGCTATAGGACTGTTGGTAGTAGCCTGCTAGGCCACATTCCTAAATCCTTACTGTATTCCCAGAGCACTGGAGAAGTTTTAGATTCAGTTACAGGAATGCTGCACGCTCATGCTAGCCACATTCCAAAGTAGGAGAGTGTGAAAGCCATTAGCTTGGTAGTTAGGCATAGCTGTAAGCATTTGATATCTTGACTACTAAATTGGTTAATGGGAGAATTCATTCCTGTTTAGTACTAGGCTGTAAAGCATAAACTACAAAGTGTATAATTCTCTGTCTGTAAAATGAAATTGTTGTTGAAAAAGCTTGTAGAGGTTCTGTGTAGGAGTATTGGTGAGATTCATGTGAGACAGTAGCTACATGGTCCTCCCTTTTGTGTGTCCTTCACCTCTTTCTCATAGCTGTTCTTCTGGAGTGAGGCCATGGAGTTTGTGCTCTCTGTTGGTGGAGCGGTGATCTTCTGTGGTTTCATCATCTTTGACACTCACCTGATCATGCACAAGCTGTCTCCTGAGGAGTACATCCTGGCCTCCATCAACCTCTACCTGGACTTTATCAACCTCTTCCTCTACATCCTGCGCATTCTGCAGGCTGTCCGGAGGGACTGAGAGATGCCCGGTCTGGATGGTGCTGTTCACAGGTGGATGGTTGCTGTAGTGGACCATTCAGTTGTGCTGCTAGGGGATAGCTATTGCCAGACCGAGGGACTCCTTTTTTTTCTTTGTTTTTTCCGTGTTATTTCAGTGTCCCACACCTTTGTGAGTAGCCAGTACAAGTCATGTAGCTATAATTATCATATGTACTTGATCATGATGCTTTTTGTGGCTATATATGCATGTACCCACAACTTTATAATAGCTATAATGTCTGCAATAACTATAGCATCTGCACCAAGCTTAGAGAGTAAAACTCTTAGAATTTTGAGGTTATAACCAAACATCAGAGAATTGGCTTTGACAGGCTGGGTTTTCAATAAGGTAGTATTATATAACTTGTAATTTTCATCCAAGTGACTTGCTTTTTTGGAGGTCACTCATAAATTTGAAATCTTAACTCCTTATATACCAATCCCGAGATATTAATTGCCACTTGTATGTGTTCAATTCTTGCAATTTTTCTCAAAATCTCCATGGTACTTATATGGCTTCTGTACTGCCTAATATAATATATTAGGCAGTACAGAAGCCATATAATGGGGGGTGAACTTTGGTCTTTATATGGGTATTGATTGACTGAGGTGAGCAATGCCAGCATCCAGTCACCTTGCCCTGACTGCTTGTGATGTCACTAGACGTACGTACCAGCAATTTTTAAATCAGGCACAATTCTGACTTCCTAATTGGATTAATTCACCAAACTGTGGCAGACACACGTAGGTGAGAGCTTCGCATCAAATTGACTGTCAAAGATAAAGAATTTTCAAGTTTTACTCCTCAGAGCACTGTATAGTGCGTGTAGTCTAATACAGAGCAGCTGGTTGAAATCAAGAGTGCATAAACAAGTGGAATCCTTAAAACATGCATGTGTCCATGTTTGAGGTGACTGCAAGCAGACATGCAAAGGTGGATCAGTGCTGTATTCTGTATGCCTTGATTTATTTATAGGTACATTGCGTGCGTTCTTCTATTTTTAGATATCTATAATAAGGAGCATGTAGCTGCTTTTAGAATTTGAAGGACTGACTTTAGAACCAGATAAAACTTAAGTACCCATTTGGGAATACAGTACAGTATTCAGCACCCAAGTTGATGTGCTCTTTTTATATGAGCCCTTCTTAAATACCATTGATATCACACAAGACCTTAAAGTGGATATTCAAAACAAAAAAAAGAAGGTATTTCTAAGTCCTGTGTTGTTTCTATGCAGTAAATCATACACATCAGGGACTTCTGGGTGCTAGAAAATGCAAAAAAAAAAGAACTGTACAATAAATGGGGACAAAACATTCAATTATAATTTCAACACACCTAAAGGTATTCCTGCACTGAACTGCCTGCCAATGACGTAGTGGCAACAGTTATGTGTAAAAAGAACGAAAATAAACCAATGTCGTAAATATTCAGGGCCTATTCATTTACAAAATTACGAAAAGGGCACACATTACTAGGGGTTCATTTAATTAATGTACAAGTAACACGTTAATAAATATACGTGTAAAAAAAAAGACTGCAATTTTTGTGGTGGAAGTGAAGATTGGTGGCTCTTTAACTCTCCTCACCTGTGTGTGTGTGTGTGTGTGTGTGTGCATGTGAGCAATGCCATGTTTGAGTAAGTAAAGTGAAAGTGTTTTATTGTACTTAATTTACCACAACAGACAGCAGAAATGGCTACCAAAACTATTCAGGGACCCTGCTCTTAGCCTAGGCTCCTCCACACTCAAAGGACTCTGTTCCGGGACAGTAACTTCCGTAGTCAGAGCTACTCACCACCGCCTTCTTTTTCCCCCTCTCCACTGGGTTCAGCCTCTGCCTGGGGCTCCGGTTCCGCCTGGGGCTCTGGTTCCGCCTGGGGCTCAGGCTCCGCCTGGGGCTTAGGCTCCGCCTGGGGCTCAGGCTCCGCCTGGGGCTCAGGCTCCTTGGGTGGCTCCTCCACCTTCTTTGGTTCCTCTTCCGTAGCCTGGGGGAAGGTGGTGGTGGGGGGGGGGGGAGAGTATAATGAGTACTACTACATTGTATAAAACTTGCCTTTAATAGCGCTATATTTTATAGTCAGTGGACATAATTGGAGTAAGCCTAGAACACTGTGACACACACTAACCTGAACTGGTTCCTCGGTCTTCTGCTCGGGCTCTGGCTTGGCCTCTGCCTCAGCCTTAGCCTTCTCCTCTGCCTCAGCCTTGGCTTTTGCCTCCTCTTCGGCCTTCTGCCTGGCCTTCTCTTCCGCCTCAGCCTTGGCTTTTGCCTCCTCTTCGGCCTTCTGCCTGGCCTCCTCTTCGGCCTTCTGCCTGGCCGCCTCTTCCTCCTCTGCCTTCCTCTTGGCTTCTTCTTCCTTTTCCTTGTCCGCCTGCAACAGAACAGGGCGGGCTCAAATCACATCGACTATACCATGCATCGGCACAACCAGCGCACACACACTGCAAAGCTACTAGACCGCTCTGGGACTATGTCATTACTATGGAGTGCTTCAAAACATAACTCCAAATCCGTGAGCTACTGTAGCTAGATTTGATGACAGAGCAATATACCTTCTCCTTTGCCTCGTTTAGCTTCTCTACCCACTCCCTGCAAGGAAAGACAGACGGGCAAAAGTGAGCACAGCCATGGTAGTTAAGTCACACTTTACTCCTTGGCATCCCTAGGAGTAACCTAAGGAACCGACAGACTACTCACTTCTTCTCGTCAGCAGTTTCAGCGACGATAAAGAAGTTTCTCTTGGGAGAGATAACAATGAAGGCTCTCCCCTCGGTATCTGCCGGCCAGTTGGCAGGGAGCTCTGGCTTTGGGTCTGAGATCTCTGTGACGTCCCTGTTGGGGAGGGAAGGAGGACAGACAGACAGACAGTTCAGTACAGGGAAACATAAAAATGCTTCAACACCCCCGTCAGCAAACTCTAGGAAACAGTACATGTAGCGCAAACAGACAGTGGCTTAGATAACTACTACAACCAGAGATCTAAACAAACCATATATGGTCAGGACTTTTCACTACACGTCTGTGTTTATCTAAACCTAACAGAAATTCTATTCTCTTCCACATGTAACCCAGGTGCACAGCTAACAGCCAGAACAATGGGGATCGCAGGTGCCTGTACATAGCCAGGCTTTAATACACTAACACTCCATTGTGAGTGAACAATAGCCTGCATGCTAGAGTAGGTGGCCTACAGAGTCAGATACACATGATCAGATATGCACAAGAAAATGCAGACAGCAAACTCCTGTTAGAATACTTAGTCTCCCATGGCATTGCTGAAAAAGATCGTCAATCCAGGAATGTGTTAGCCATGTACCAATGTCTCCATAAGCAATTTTTTCACGACCGTGAAATAAAACTACAGCGGCATTTCTCTCTATGGCCGCAAAAACGCAGAGGCTTTGGCGTAAGGCTACAACTATACACTGCCTAGTTAAAGTGTGCACATTTATGAGGGAGTATGCTACTTGACCAATTGGCCACAGGAGAGCTTTGAACGAACAAAACTAGCACGAAAGACCACTGGATGGCACAGAGGATGACTACTGTGACTTAGGCCACTGGGTGGTACAGAGGACGGCTACCTAAAGCTAGCTGACCTAAACCACCGGATGACACGAGGACGGCTACCTAAAGCTAGCTGACTTAGGCCACTGGGTGGTACAGAGGATGACTACTGTGACTTAGGCCACTGGGTTGCAAGAGGACAGCTACTTCAAGCTAGCTGACCTAAACCACTGGGTGGCTCAGAGGACGGCCTACCTCAAGCTAATTGATCCATCAGCTCCACTGTGGTTCTCCTTCTTGAACCACTTGAGAACCGCCCCACCCTCATCCAAAGACATCCACAGCTTGTTCCATCGCTTCAGTAGCCAGCCTAGAGAGTGTGTGTGTGTGTGTGTGTGTGTGTGTGCGCGTGCACGTGTGTGGATGGCTTGTGGTGTAACCCTCATCATTGCCTGGGCCTGCCCTTGTAAGAGCACATGATATTCAGCCACAAACTGCTGCCACAATGTTTGTACTAGAGGTCATGGCTTCTCTGAGGGCTACTCACTGCCAGAGGCTCACAAAGCATGTATCTCTGTGTCTCTAGACTTGCAGCATGCCCAGAGCTCTACTCTTCTGCCATCAAAGAATAGGCTGGTGACAATAAGGACAAGCTGTCCGACCCCTTTGAAGGGTGTAATTACCCCAAATGACCACATGGATAACTATTGTGGTTCTCCGTTCTGCTGTAGCGAGAGATTCTGTACTGCTTCTACAACTAACTAAATCAATGTACGTCATGAAAATGACCCGACGCACCTCTCCTCTGGACCCAGCCGGACTTGACCGTGCGATAGTCCACTGGAGGCTTCTCTGGCTTCTTTTTGACCGGCTCCTCTTTGGCCGCCTCTGCTCCCCCCTCCTTCTTGGGCTCTTCCTCTCCTGCAAGGGGCACGGCATAATGGCCAGTTAAAGACAGGAGCAGTATTTTCTGAGTCACCATATTACCTTACCACACACACACACACACACACACACACACACACACACACACACACAGGCATGCCGCATGCCTGCCTCCTCTACACAGTAAGAACAGTACAATGCTACACACATTGCCTTATATAGCCTTAAACCATGCAGTCATTACTGAAAAAGTCTGAAAGACAACTGCACAATAGAGTGATAATAGGATCATATCAAAACAAAGAATATCAAAGCAGGAAGACCTTTCAGACAAAGCTAATGCCAGCTCCCCCCCCCCCCCCCCCCTCCCCCCCATGCTAGCAGCACCAGGGACACTAGAAACAACTAGCCAAGACACTTTCTTGAACACCCTCCCTCTTGAACTGCTGTACCTTCCTTCTTGGGCTCCTCAGGCTTGGTCTCCTGTTGCTCCGTTGGCTTGTCCTCTGTCTTCGGAGGCTCCTCCTGTGCCTGGGGCTCTACCTGGTTCTCGGCCTGCTCCGCCATTGCTTACTGGGAAAGGTATGTGTGTGTGTGTGTGTGTGTGTGTGTGTGTAAATACATGCATAGGGTGGGGGCTATACACCTATATGCATGTATCCTGCACTAGAGGAAAGATGCACTGTACATGTTTTTTCACTAGCCAACCACATATACTCCAGGGATTTGTTAGAGTATCAGCTACAGGCTGTTAGAGCCTGCATTGTTCCACCCATTATCCATTAGGCAGAGCCACCACATCAACCTTTCACCTATTAAAATGCCTGCCATTCCTGAACCCTAGACACTACAGACAGCATTCTTGGAGGCTTAAACCTTGACCCCAACAGCCAGGCCAGCCTCAGCTAACACACCCAGGCATCCTCCATGGCACAGCTCAACACTCCACGGTCTTACAATGCTCAATGATTCATGACACGCACACGCACGCACACACACACGGGCTGTCGACCATGAGATTAATACCAACATAGCAATGTGCTCGGCTTAGGCTACTTCAGTGCTATACAAATAATATGAAGCGGGATTGCTCCAGCGAGGGTGGGATTGCTCCAGCGAGGGTTAGATCACTCCACAACCATGATACAACTCCACAGAGACCAGACTAGTTAGTTGTACTATGCAGGGGTTCATTTAGGAAAATCCCCAAGGGGGGGGGGGGCAAAAGCATGTTGGAAGACATTTCGGGAGAGGGTGGGGGAGGGAATGCCCACCCTCCCCCTAAATGAAGCCCTGCTACGTAAGTGAAAGGTATGCAATCAGTCATTGCAAGAATGGCTATCTACTTAAACAAGCCATGAATGCAGTTGCACTAGTATTGAATTTCCACCCCCAATACAAAAGGGGAGTAGATTCACTGCTCTTTTCTATGAGCACACATGCCTCACAGGGGGAGTGGGCAGTGAATATTGACTAGGTGCTAGGCAACCGAGTTTGCCAACCTACCACAGAACAGAGGCTACCAAGCAGACTTTGAGCCATGCTACCAAGGAGACTTTGAGCTATGCTATTAAGCAGGAGGAGGATGGCTGAGCCTACAACACACCATTAATCATAGCTATATAGCTATGCCTTGTTTGACCATGCAGCCAAGTGGGAGGGGCAACAGCGATGGCTAGTAACTGGGACCCGCCCAAACAGACATATATGGGGGGGGGGGGAATATGATAGGTAGCAAAGTACCACACTGCAGTTACATCACTGATTTCACAATTTCGTATTTTGGTTGTAATATTTGAAAAACTAGGACCACAGGTGATAGGATGATGTTTGACTAGTCTAATGCAATTGGAGTATTAAGCAACTGAGATAAGAGAAGATGAAAGGTCTTCTAAGATGTCCCAGCACGAGCCTTCCCTCTGACATCACTGCAAGCCCTTGACAACTGGCACATGCCCAAAGGCAACAGTCATGTGAAAGGCATTTGTGGCAGGTGTGAGTGTAGCCCTTATTTGGCAGGGTAGGAGGCAAGCTCCCCAGGGAAAGGTTGGGGTCAGCCAAGCCAAGCATGCTCAGCAAAGGTTACAAGCAAAAACTAAGCTTGGGCAGATAGCACCCTAGCTAGCTGGTCTCCCTACTAACTAGTTGTGGTCTCCTATGTTATAGTTATGTGGGCTAACTTCTCCATTCAAAAATAGGCTTATAACTGCTCAAAGGCTGCTTGGATTCTCTTTACTGTGGGGCTGAATGGACTACAATGAACCAATGGGGGACTATAGCATGGGAGACACAGTGAATTATGGAGTATTGGGTTAGGAAACAAAGCAAGTGACAGGACACTGTGTAGTGATAGCATGGTTCTTGTGGAGCCTGTGAGCTATTAGCCACTCCGAGTAGCCTTCAGTTATAGAAGAGCTAGCTATATGGCAGTTTCTAGATGCACAGGCTATTAAGGTAGAACAGCAATAGAGCATTAGGCATGCTATGGAGCAGCAGTTGTGTGACCTTGCACAATAATTTGCAAACTCCAGCTGGTTAGTTGGTATATGAGCAGGTCATGTGATGGCTTGCGAGTGGAAAGAGTTGTCCAGCTAGAAGCATCAACATGACATTGATGGTTTGGGGTTGACTTGGCCAGTTTGGAGCTCCTTAGAGCAACAGATAACTCTGTTCACACAACAAAGGCTACCTGTTCTTAAATCCATTACAGTAACAGCCAATCAGCTTACATAGCAAGCTGCACTTTGCTATTTCCTAAGAAGATAGATGACATACAAGCAGGTACAAATAAGGAAGGGTTTAGCTTGGCACATAACCACAGCTCCAGGACTGTGGGTGAGCCTTGCCTAAAACCAGGACAATGTACACTCCTGAGACAATTCCTCTTTACAGTAGAATTTCCTTTTTTAGCTGGGTAGCACACACACTCCCACTCCTACTGGTGTATGGTACAGTACACACCATGTTCTGGAGATGGCCTGCTGCTCTGAAGGACTAGCTAGCTAACTGGGAAACCAACCCAGCTACAAGACAGCCAAAACAAAACCTGGGCCTGGAGTTAATGTAATTCCTAGGGCAGCATACTGCAGATGCATATTTGGTCTTGAAAGATAATTGTGCAACTATTTATATCCAGCTACACTATTACCATATTTGGACATGAACAGAAATGGCATCAAAGTACACAGCTTTTCACACAGCCTCTTCAACCTTTCTACACAGCAAATTCCACCCTCTTTGTGATCTCCACTGTGGCTTGCTTTATCAAAGCAGCAGCACATGACCTAATCTAAGCTGGCCTTTATCAGGCCTACTCTGGCTTACTCTGCCTGTCAAAACTACTCTGGAGGAGTAGGACACTTTTTTAGCAGCTATATTCCAGGAATGATCACTGCCATCACCCTGCCCAATGCCCATGCCTTCCTTGCATCTGTATCACGAACAAATCTTCTTGTCATAAATAGCCTTAACATTTGGAATATCCAATTAGATTGCAGCTTAATGTTGCCATGCCTTTCAGCTGCAATGCTATTGGTCAGTTTGATGAATAATACCAGGCCAATCACATTTATCAGGTCAGAGTACAGGAACCTAGGTGACCAACATTAAATTAATCAAAGAAACAAGTGGGCATGCAGCTAGTGGGTCTAGGTAGTCTCTGTCCAGATATTCCATGTCCTTGTCGACAGACTTTGAAGCTGCTAGTTATAAAGCGAGTGGTGTACCTAAGCAACGGCAGGGTAGGTTGTTGTTTTTTCCTACAGACTTTGAAGCTGCTAGCCACAAAACGAGACGATGTCCCCAAGCAACAGTAGGGCAGGTTTTTTTTCTATCAATATCCCTCCTTCTGAGCCCATGACCCCCTACCAGTAAACCACAGGAATTTAAGACAGGCAGACCTCAAATTTTATACCCTAATAGCATTGTAATAATTAGAGAATCAAAATTATGCAGCTTCTTGTAAGTTGCAGCTACATGCTCCATTTGTCCCAGATTAGGCATATCTTTAACCTTGCCCCCAGGTCGCGTTTTAGGTGCCTGGAAAGCGTTTTTTTTTCCAGAGCCTCAGCAACATTGCAATACAAAACGTGAACGATCCCACAAAACTGCAGAAAATCTTAACTTCCTCCTACGCCCAATGCAGGGGGTTATGCACGCTAGGTTGGCCCGTGAGACTAAGGCTGAGATGGTCTACTGTTATCGGAGTGCATGCGCATACCTCCCCCTTTCACTGAACAGAAATCTGCAACATGAGAAACTAACCTAGTCTGGGCGTAAGTCTAGACGGATGGGGACTTCCGCCATCGCTAGAATGCAGGAAAGAAACCATATGCAGACTCGCACACCAACTCACCTTTTCTAAAGGTTCTGTGTCGTTCGATTTCTCTGTAGAGACGATCCAATTTCTGCACACGGCGTTTGCTGCAGCGGATTCTCTTCTTCACCGAACTAGTGACCACCTTTTTGATTGCATTCTATGCGTCAATTAGGACAATGCATTAATAATTAATTAGTCAGCTGTGACGTCATGTCACAAACCGGGCGTGGCGGTCTTCTAGTCAGCGAAAGAACATGGAACTAAATCTCTCTCCTACCTTTTACGCGCAGGTCAGGTGCTGCAGCTGCAGGTTATCGGCTGTAGCTGTGCAGCTGCAGTTAAACAAGTATGGGAGAAATTATGAAGCTTCGGATGATGTGCATTATTTAGAGTAATGTATTTTGTGGGCTGCCGGCATATGTCGCCTGCAATCCCAGCGAGACACCTGCCACATTCCTAAAAAAAATAAGTCAAGACCTTTTCTAGCCTCGTATTCTGACTGTCTTTTCTTGCCCAGATTTATCTCGTAGCTGTGGAAAAAAACCACTGCGAGAAAAACCTGTGCAAGGAACGTCAGGCTACGTGCGAAGCTGAGACCCTTCCCTCCCTCTCCACAGGTGGGGACCACCTCCCCTCGGACCATGAAGCTGCTTCCCAGTTCCAGGAGAGGTCCACAAAAGGTCAGCGTTCAACCAAATGAAACCTAAAATTACAGTAATAGATTTTTGATCTTGTACCATGTTTAGGTTGCCATTGGCGACCACAATGGAGTGCTAACCTGCTTCGGAATGAAAAGGGGAGACGCCAGTGTAAGTGAATTCCACCGCTAGAGTGCAGTAGCGTCTACGGCAAATGCTATGTCATCAGCCCCTCCCATGATATGAGGGGGTGACTGGGTGTGGCCCAGTACTAGGGTGCTTACATAGTCTACATGGGCGGGTCAAACCAAAATTGGCACTGTTTTATAATTATATTTGTAACTACCACTTCACTGGTCATATAGCTGCCCCGCCCATGCATGTATCCTCCTTCATCCTGTCCCCTCCTTCCCCCGTCCCCTCCTCCTCCCCGGTCCCCTCCTTCCCCCGTCCCCTCCTCCTCCCCGGTCCCCTCCTTCCCCCGTCCCCTCCTCCTTCTCCTGGGCTCCCTTATTCTCCCTGGCATCCCCCTCCTTCCCCCCTCGGCCTCCTCCTCCCCGGCCCCCTCTCTTCCCTCTGGCCCCCTCCTTCTCCCCTCGGCCTACTACTTCCCCCCGCCCTCTCCTCCTCCCCTCGGCCCCCGGCCTCCTCCTTCCCTCTGGCCCCCTCCTTCTCCCCGCCCCTTACTCATCCATACAGCTCGTATTCAAGACACTTCCAGGAGCGACCATCTCCCGGCTAGAGCTAGGTCAGTGCCAGTGAGAGGCAGGATGTGGTGTGCATTAGTGCCATTAAGGAGAGATACAGTGTATTGTGTGTGTGTGTGTGTGTGTGTGTGTGTGTGTGTGTGTGTGTGTGTGTGTGTGTGTGTGTGTGTGTGTGTGTGTGTGTGTGTGTGTGTGTGTGTGTGTGTGTGTGAGAGGCAGGATGTGGTGTGCCAATAAGGAGAGATACAGTGTATTGTGTGTGTGTGTGTGTGTGTGTGTGTGAGAGAGAGAGGCAGGATGTGGTGTGCATTAGTGCCATTAAGGAGAGATACAGTGTATTGTGTGTGTGTGTGTGTGTGTGTGTGTGTGTGTGAGTGGGTGTGTATGTGTGTGGGGGGGGGGCACCTCTGAGGACGGGCTGTGTGTGGGTCAGGTGTGCCAGTGAGGAGGTTTACTCCTGTTGCCCTCTGTACCCAACCAAGCAAAGCCTTGATCGCATTTCTTGCCCAACGTTCATTGCTTGCAGTAAGAGGAGGCTAGGCATCATCACAGGGTAGGGGGAGCTGAGAGTGCATATGATTACCGGGCAATATAGCTATGTATTGAGTGGTCCTCTGTGAGAGGTGCTTGCAACCCAGTTTTACCCACATACACACACACACACACATATTCGCATGCATGTACACACACACACATGCACACACACACACCTTGACCTACACACACATACACACACACACACACACACAGGGGGCCCGGTGGAATCTCCAAGGGATCGTGTCTATGTCTCATCTGGGTCAGAGGTACGAGGCTTCACCAAGAAGGGCAAACAGTTCCTCACCTTCGACACCAACCTTACCGAGCCTATCTACAGCATGTAAGGACACCAGCTCAGTCCCTGTGTACAGGCTTGATAAACCCATCCTTGGTATAGGCCCACTAGAGTATAAGTGCATCTACAACTGAGTGTAAGCCCACCCCTGAGTGTGAGCCCACTCCTGAGTATGAGTATGAGCCCACTCTGAGTATGAGCCGACTTGAGCATATGTCCCACCGTCCACTTTTGAACACTGTGCGGTAAAAGCTAGGGAGTGGAGCCTGAATAAATATAAGGGAATATAAACCCAGCCTGTGATTTCTTAAGCCCAGGGTAGTCCAATTATGCTCACATGTTCCCATTATGCAATTCCCTAATTCCAAATTATGCTCAATTATAGATCTAATTCAGAACACAATGGATGATACCTCACATAGACACAGTTAACATTCTGGTGGTCTTTCTAAACTGAGATTTGAGGCTTCTTTTTCTTCACTGATTACTTCACTTCTCAATAACATTTTTATATGGCATTCAAGTATCCTTTGCAGGCATATTTCCAACTACGGTAACCCTGGGTGTATGCTAGCTACCCTGGGTGTATGCTAGCTACCTCTGGATGTACATGTATGCTAGCTACCCTGGGTGTATGCTAGCTACACTGGGTGTATGCTAGCTACCTCTGGATGTACATGTATGCTAGCTACCCTGGGTGTATGCTAGCTACCCCTGGATGTATGCTAGCTACCCTGGGTGTA
The DNA here is from genome assembly GCA_963921505.1 of Phakellia ventilabrum. Taxonomy (NCBI): domain Eukaryota; kingdom Metazoa; phylum Porifera; class Demospongiae; order Axinellida; family Axinellidae; genus Phakellia; species Phakellia ventilabrum. Next base: position 322,399 of record OY997385.1, read on the forward strand.
TGCTAGCTACCCCTGGATGTACGCTAGCTACCCTGGGTGTATGCTAGCTACCTCTGGATGTACATGTATGCTAGCTACCCTGGGTGTATGCTAGCTACACTGGGTGTATGCTAGCTACCCTGGGTGTATGCTAGCTACACTGGGTGTATGCTAGCTACCCTGGGTGTATGCTAGCTACACTGGGTGTATGCTAGCTACCCCTGGATGTATGCTAGCTACCCTGGGTGTATGCTAGGTACCTCTGGATGTACATGTATGCTAGCTACCCTGGGTGTATGCTAGCTACACTGGGTGTATGCTAGCTAATCTGGTGTATGCTAGCTACCCTGGGTGTATGCTAGCTACTCTTGGTGTATGCTAGCTACCCTGGGTGTATGACAGCATGCCTGCTAAGTCCCAAGCTGTTAAAAAAGATTTAGCCAGAGCTCTGAATAGGTTTTGCCAACACTGTCCATTGTTAGTTCCTCCACATGACTGCCATGATTCCCTGATAGAGCTTGTGGTTGGTGATATCAGCAGGTGTTGCCATGGGGGCCACATGGCCAAAGGCCAGGGTGCTGGCGTAGTACTCTATCAGTCCTGGGTCATGTGACGGAGGAAGGTACTGGAGAGTGAAGCACTGTAGTGTTTGCAGAGTGTCTGTCATCTTATGTCATGTGAGGAAGGGATTGGAGAGTGAATTAGTGTAGTGTTCACAGAGTGTTTCCACCTGCCTTTGTTGTGCCTTTGAACTACGGCCACACATGATTCAGAATTATCGTATTGATCCATATATGGACATTTGCTGAGCTCTGTATGGAATATATAGGCCTGCGTCAGCCTGGACTGTATGTTTTAGGAGGGTACAGTGAAACTGAGTGAACATTTGCCTCTAAGTAATGATTATTTACCTCCTTTAGGAGCATGTACGTGAGCAGCTTGCATGTAGTTTGTTTTAAGAGCAGGGGCTGTACCCCCCACAAATCTGAAATAGTCAGCCCAAAAAACTATTTATCTTACTAAAAAGAAACAAACAAGGGGGGGCATGGTCAGTGAGAGCACGTGCCCGAGTGTGCCAAGGATCGGGAGACCCCACGCTTGCCCTTGGTGTATTTATCACTTGCTTGCACATCTAACTGCGTAAAAGTCAGCAAAGATTGCTGTTGTTGTAGCTGAATCTGTTTGTGTGCCATTTGCACACCATTGATTGCATACCATTGACACACTAACTGCACACCATTGACACACTACTTGCATACCATTGACACACTACTTGCATACCATTGATGCACTACCTGCACACCATTGACACACTACTTGCATACCATTGACACACTACTTGCATACTATTGACGCACTACCTGCACACCATTGACACACTACCCCTCTCACCATGTAGGTGGGTGGAGGGCAGCAACCTGTTTGTGTGTGGTAGCTACATCTACAACCACTACCTGGACTGCAAGGACACCAACTACTACCTCTGCTCCGACCGCATCAACGACCTCCTGTGCCTCCCTCCCGACCCCAGCAAAGAACTCAGCCCCATTCTAGCCTGCCAGGACTGCACACTCAGGGTGCTCAGGGTGAGCCGGCCCCATTCCATTCTCACTGGTCACAGTTTCATACCTAGTACAGAGGGGAGAGAAAAAGAAAGCTATCCTCAGTTCATGACAGGATGGAAATAGTATGGTAGCTAGCTTCAATATGATGGCAGAATCGGGCTGCTAGATACTAGCCTCTTACCCAGGCCTCCTGTCTGAATTATATCTCGCAGATGTGGAGGAAAACATCTGCAGAGGACTCTGTGTGGACGGCCTGGTTAGGGGACTAGCAGCACAAGGCTGTTGCAAACCGATGCCCACACGTACTGTACATGTAGTAATAGCACGTGTCAGTAGGTCCTAATGAGCTAGCAAACGTAGGGATTAACCCTCAGTTGTTCCCTGACCGCTGAATAGATTTATATGGCATTACGATTTGTGATGAGCCATTTAATATGCAGTATCTTCCCTCCCTCGTCATCTCTTTTCTCCCCTCCCCTTCCCTCCTTTTCTCCCCTCCCCTTCCCTCCTCCCTCCCCCTCCCCTTCTTCCCTCCTCTCCCCCTCAGGGCTCAGAGCTGCTCTACGAGGTGGAGGTGGCGGGACCCCCGCTGTGTGTGGCCCTCAATGGCTCTGACGGAGGTGAGTGGTGCTAGTATATACCTTCAGCTAGTCTACAACTTTGAGCGTTCTAATGGTGCTAACAACCGTTTGTGTACCAGGTAATTTATAAATGGAGCTCTTCATTAGATTGGGTATCGACTTGCTTTCAGTTGGTCATGTAGACATATTGTTGTAGTACTGACAATAGGGGAAGCAGGTCTGTTGTAACTGAAGCTAAGTTCAGACGGTCTCTCTTGTCCGTGGCCTGGTCGCACTGGCTTTGGCAATTTATTCTTCGCCATATTTACTGCATATCGACTGTCACAGCAATCGGGAAGTACTGTGAAAGAGACAGAACTAACTCGTTGAGATCAACTCTACCCGTGGACCGAGCCACTACTTTTTGTGCAGTTAAGTATATGTACTACACAGCTCTCTAGCTGCAAGGCACGTGACCACAGCCGCCTCACGCCCACACTGGCTCCCACAGCAGTTGGCTGGAGGTGAACCCACAACTCTGTGGTATTCTCCCCGCCCTGAGCCTGACTTTGCTGTGTCCTGCTGCATATCACACACCCTGGGAGGGACTGCTGGACAGAAGGCTGGCTACTAAAAGGTCTTCATTAGTGCCCCTGTTAGGATGTGTGGATTACCCCCACTCAAATGTCAATCCAGTTAGTTGCCCAAACACTGCCAGGTATGCAGCTAATGAGGCTCCAGCGTGTAGCCATCAAGGAGCAATTAGGAATACCAGAGCAGCATTAGGGTAATGGTAGTAGCTGGTAACAGAGGTATGTCTGTGACATTGGTCATGGCTGCGAGATAAACCCATCCAGATTTAGCCTCCCTCCATGGCTGTGAATAAAGGTCTGGGTAAAGATTGTGTGTCCTTGCATGGTGCCAGCCTCAAGGCTCCTCTCTACAACCTTGGTTATTGTGTAAACAGTAAACTACAGGTGTGTTTCCCATGTTCAGTGTCAGTGCCCAACACAGGAGGCAACCTCCCAGGGGATTTCCTTCCTTCTTTCTCTCTTTTTGCTTCCTCTCCCTCCTCCCTCCTCCCTCTCCCTCTCCCTCTCCCTCTCCCCCTCCCTCTCCCTCTCCCTCTCCCTCTCCCCCTCCCTCTCCCCCTCCTCTCCCTCTCCCTCTCCCTCTCCCCCTCCCTCTCTCCATACACCCCCAGGGGAAGATGGTAAAGAGGTGCTCTACGGGACCCAGAATGGCAAGATGGGTTTGGTGAAGCTGGAGGCCCAGGAGCCCACCTACCGCTGGGACATGCTCAACGAGAGGAAATATGGCGGCATCTCCTGCATCGCCACCTCGTGAGTCCACCACTGAGTACTCCAGTTGGGGTGTGGTAGCTGAAAGGAATAAAGAATCACCATCGTAGAACTGGGATTGCAGGAAATGTAAATTTAGTAGGCTACAGAATGCTGAAAGCAAGATGAACGCTTATCAGACTGTTAACTTGTAGTCTCTGCGTCGCTTACCCCACCCTGCCCCCTCTCATTGCCTCCATCTTCCTCCCTCCCTCTCCCACCAGAGACCTGAGTGGCGATGGTGTACCAGACATCATCGTTGGGAGGGATGACGGGGTGCTGGAGGTCTACAGCTTCGAGGACTCTGACGAGCCCAGGCTACAGTTCACTCACGTGAGCTCAATTAACCCTTCTTTTCTCCTTCATGGCCAACAACCCGCCCTCACCAGGAATCCCACTTTTTAATCTTTTCATTGGAGTGGGGGGAATTGAGCTCCTGCCCACAGATAGGTTTTTATCTTTAGAGCGTATGTCAGTGGTTTTAAAAAGCCACAGCTGTGCATGGCACTCAGGGGAGGCTGCCCTTATCTCATAGCCAACAGCTGTGCATGGCACTCAGGGGAGGCTGCCCTTATCTCATAGCCAACATGTTGTTATGCTGCTGAGTGCTGGAACACTCCCGTCCCTTGATCCAGCCTGGTGATGGTTGGCTGATAATAGTCATATCAGAGTATGTTACATCGAGTGTCTACCCAGAGCCTGAAGCCCTGTGGGTCACATGTTGATGTCCTTATCCAACGCTGGTTATGTTCGCTTACGATTATCAGTACATTGATGGACAAGCAAAACTGCTGTGCATCTGCGAGCAACTCAGATGTACTTTGTCACTTTGTGGTGACAGTTGTAGAGAATGGAGTAGTGGTGGGGGGTGGTAGCGTTCTAATCGTACTGTGTCCTATAGATTACACGCTCTGACACCTACATGGTACTTTGAAACATGTCTTACGCCAGTTACGTTAAATCGGCAGTTACATTATATTTTGCTCTTCTCTTCAAATCACAGTTGTAGTTTTCTAGCCACGTATGCAAATGTGTGTAGTAGCCGTTAGCTAAGTTAGAAAATGTCAGCCATTTTGTACCCTCTTCCACTGTGCAGGTGTTCAGTGAGAGTGTGACGTCAGTGGACGGGGGAATAGTGGGTTCCTCTGGCTATGAGGAGGTCGTCGTGGCAACCTACAGTGGGCGTGTCCATGGCCTGGCCAGGGAGTCCAGTGTCCCTCAGCCAATCTCTCAAGAGGTCCAGTCCAAGATCGAGGCTCTGAAGTAAGTGGTACGGCCGTATTATGTAGCCTCATTCCCAGTCTCTATTCCACAGCCAGCCTCATTCCCAGTCTTTACCTTTTCTGCATGGCTTGTCCCAAAATGGTGTTAGTACAGCGAGCTCCAAGCTGGCACCTGCGTTGAGGTTCTAGATTTTAGTCAGTCGACTGCAATGGCCAGTGGCACAGACAACCAATCCTACACTGGTGCTCCAAGACATGGGAGATGCTTAGCCTTATCCCATTCTCCATTTAGTTGCATACGTGTTTGAACAGTTCTAATGTGTGCACATGGCCAGGAGGCAAGTACCTCCTTGACTGGTGTGAACGATGGGGGATAGACCATCAGGTGTCCATCGTGCTAGTAGCCAGTTCATCAGTCACCACTTGGCGACAGATGGCTGTATTTGTCATATCATGCTCAGCAAGGCTATGCCGGCCTTTTCCCCAGGCCACAGTGGCGGTGTGGCCTGGGGACGAGGCTAGTCCCCAGACCACAGTGGGGGTGTGGCTTAGGGACGAGGCTAGTCCCCAGACCACAGTGGGGGTGTGGCTTAGGGACGAGGCTAGTCCCCAGGCCACAGTGGGGGTGTGGCCTGGGGACGAGGCTAGTCCCCAGACCACAGTGGGTGTGTGGCCTGGGGATGAGGCTAATCCCCGATACAGTCCAGGAGTTTCCAGCGCCTCAGTTGCAAGTGTCGGCGCTCCGCTGCACGTGAAGTGAGCGATCGGTAGCCACATCTCTTTGGCTCACCATGGGATATGCAGGTGGCCTGGGCAGCCAGCTGGCATGCATTCTTGTGGCTTGCCACGGATGGTTCCTGAGGACATTTTTGGTCTGTATTTGGGCGAGACTGCCAAGTCGGGCACCACATGGCCTTAAGGAGACCAGCCACTGTCCAGTTGGGCATGTGACTTCTCTTTTGTGTGTAGGCCATTGTCACCAATACTGCATTAGCAAGCAAGGGCTGAAAAGGCAGTCATTATTGTGCAGTGCCCTAGCAGCTTAGCTTTGTACCCGAACCTTCAGCTTTACTTGCATCCGCTAGTTTGCGGGATAGAGGTTGGGGTTAGTAGGTCCGGGTGCCAGGCTACAGCTACAGGTACCTCTCAAACCCCGCCTCCTTCCAGACGGGAGGTGGAGACGCTTGAGGTCCGGGTATCGCAGTCCAGGGAGCGCTACCAAGAAGCCGTCAAGTCTACCACCGCGGACAGCCGTGCCGTCTCCGCCCTCCCACTGTTCCCCGTCAATGACAAGTTCTCTCTCAACCAGGACGAAGCCTGGTACACCCTCGCCATCGAGATCCAGGCCCCTATCGACACCGTCATGCTACAGGTACAGCCCCAACCTCTAGCCAGCAGCCCCCAGAGGTATACTAACCTCCACAATTTGAGGGCATTCCAATGCACTTGAAATAACTCCATCACTATACCATGATTGAGTAGCACATCACCCACAAATGCCTCTCTCTCCTCCCTCCCTCCCTCCATCCCTCCTCCCTCCCTCCCTCCCCCCCCAGAGTAATGTGCCAGTGGACCTACAAGAGGTGGACCAGAGCTCAGCTGTGGTCAGCTACACGTCTCCAGACACAGAGAACAGTAACTACCTCCTGGCCACCTTCCGTTGCAATGACACCAACCGGCTGGAGGTCAAGGTACGGGAGGGTACATGGACTGCTAGTGTGTGTGACTGTACAGAGCACTGTGTAATAAGGCAGTATTTGATCTTGGTGAACTGCTGATATCCAGGCTTAAGTGTTGATTAACTTGTCTAGGCTTATTGTGTATGTGTTGAGCCTGCTCTTTGTGAGCAGGGCCCCTTGTTTGTGCCACTCTGTATTGCTAGAAGTGGGTACTTATGTATTTGCATGTGTTACATGTGTGTGTCTGTGTGTGTGTCTGTGTGCGTGCCTGCGTGTGTGTGTCTATGTGTGTGTCTGTGTGCGTTGTGTGTGTGAGCTATTCATTAATCCCTGTAATCAACACTCATGAGTCAGAAAGACTTTGACCACTTGGTGCACTCTGATGTCAAGATCAATCAGTGCTGGAATGGACACTGCCATCTTGATGTACCTTCAGTTGCCTCATTTTGAGCTCTCTCTCACGTCTATCGCAGGTGCGCTCTATCGAGGGCCAGTACGGGATGCTACAGGCTTACATTACCCCCAGGATGGAGCCCAAGTCCTGCCGAGTGCGGCAGTACCAGATCAAGCCCCTCTCACTGCACCAGAGGGTCCACTCCTTCGATGAGGCTCGGTGGGTGATGTAATGGCTATTGTTTGCTATAGAGAGTCTATGGAAGCTGTGATGTAATGTGTATTTGCATGAATCTCAAGTACCAGGTTTATTTTCTCACGTGAACCAGTGAGTTGCATGAGACAGAATACACAGCTAGTCTTACACTGGAGGCATTTTGGGCGGGGGGGGGGGGGGGTTATATGTCATGTGTAATTAAAGTAGCAAGATAACCAGAACACCAGGGAATTTAACAATTTCAGATTCTGGCCCTCCTTTCCTAGAGGTGATTAGGCCGGTCACCTTGTTATTTGAAAGCCACTGTACAATATCTGACCTCTGGAGCCCTCGCGTCGTAATTGGGTCCCCAAATCGGGTCTGACCTCTGGAGCCCTCGCGTCGTAATTGGGTCCCCAAATCGGGTATGGACAGTAGAGCACCTCACAGATATTTGAAGAGCGACTGTTACCACTGAAGACCAGACAGTGAATTTAACTGAAGGCTACAGTCTTCCTACTCTCGCTATATACATGTATGCATGTACTAGCCTCGTACCCAGGCCTCCCCTCGCAGCTTTTTTGCACCCGCGTTTTTCCACGGCTGCGAAATAAGCTGCGAGGAAAGGCCTGGATACGAGGCTATGTTGGTCCCCCCTGTAATTTACTCCTACGATTGTCCCTCTTCAGTCCCTGCAATGTGCTGCGGCTCACCGGCTCCTTCAGCCTGGGGGAGGCCCACTCTTGGGTTACCTACTGCCTCCCGGACGTCCCCGAGCGACCCCCGGCTGAGGACACCGTCACCCTGTACTTCCGTTCTACCTTCCTTGACTCCCAATTGGAGTGCACCTACAGGTGGGAGTGGGTCGGCCTTGAAGGCCGGGTGTTCCAGCACTTTCTGAAAGTGATCCACTTCACTCAAACTGTAACAAAGAACAATCCACGTAATCAACATTGGGTCAGCATTACGAGCTACTGTACGACGCAGGCACAAAAATTAAGCATAGTACCATTAGTCTTACTCTTCACTTTCACTGTTTGTTTGTCTGCAGCAGGCAAAGATTTCGCAAACTGATGGCAACATTCTCCCTGTTGCTGTGTTGCCAGTGATTTGTCACACACACACACACACACACATACACACACATAGGAAGGGTGAGGCAGTGTTCCGATCGGACAACCTGTCGACCATCTCAGTGCTGAAGGAGGTGCTATCGAAGGAGACCACTCAGAGGAAGATTGCTGTCAAGATCACTCACGGTCAGGCATCTCACTCACAGTAAAATAAAGGGGTAGCTCATCCTAAGTGCATACACACACACACACACACACACACACACACAGACTTGGATGAGTCCTCAGTGACGCACATGCTGCAGCTGATCTATCCTCGGTTGGAGGCTCAGCTGATGCTGGCCAAGAACGTGCAGCTCACGGAGGCTCTGCGAGAGATCAAGGTCCACGAGGACGACACGTCCTTCCTCTCACCACAGTGCCAGTTCATCCTCGGTGAGGGGCGGGGCTTGAGATCATGTGACCAATGGGGTCCGGTTCAACCTAGTACTGGGGTTTGTGAAAGACTATGTATGCAATTCTAGTGCATGGACACTGAATGACTTATCCTGATTAGATAATGTAAGCAGTATGGTTTTGTTCTCAGGCCCCTGCTTTTTGGCAGGAGCCTGGGAATGAGACTACCTGCAAGAGTCTGGGAATCCGACAACCGGGAGCCTGGGAATAAGACTAATGGTCCTTCTCAAGCTGTTCCCCCCCTCCCCCGCAGAGAATGCAGAGCTGATGCAGGAGGAGATCAAGCAGCAGCCATGCATGATCGAGAGACTGTATGGTGAGCTCCAGCTTCCCTCCCTATATACCAGTTTCTGGGACCTGTCAGAGCTTCACTTCCCCCCTACAGCCATTATCACTGACCTCTACATGGACAGGGCCACCTTCAAGGTCTGTACTCCAGCTCTCTAATACACACACACACACATTGTAGATGCCCTCTGGGGAGAGTGTGTTAAATCTCAAAACAGAATTTCATTCACACACTAACATCCCCTGCTGTCATTTCTTGCAGGGTCAGAATGTGAAGGACCGTGTGCCCGTGCTACTGGAGACACTGGACAACTGTGACCTTAGCTCCCTGCTCCAGTTCTTTAACAGTGCATGATACGCTGGCCGTTGCTGAGGGAGGGTGAGGGGGTGTGGCCCTGGCTGGTGGTGGACAAGCAAACCGATCACTTTTATTATTATTTTATAAACACTGCTGTATTAAACTCTCACGATAGTATTTGAACAGTACAAGACAATAAACTGGTGCAGACGTTCCAACAGTGAGATTCTAGAAAGTTCACTGTCAAATGTTCAGAAGGTCCAGAGTCCAGTCCTTGCTTGGCTCATGATGTCTTTATGCTCGGTGATAGTTGCCAAGGCCAACACAAATACACGTACTCATCCACAAAGACCCTGTAGAGTAAAGAAGGTCATAATCCAGAAGGGCAGGTTTCATAATCTGGAGGGACCCCTGCATGGGATTGTCCCCCTCTCCCGAAATTATTTTCCAGCCTATTGGAGGTCAGAACAACACTCAAAAATACCTACCACATTTGCTATACATTACACTCTGAATACCAACTTTAGAAACTTTGCCAACATTTTTACTAGATGCTCTAGTCTTCTTCAGGGTGAAAGTGAAGTTCGTGTAAACACCTGCTATTTTATAACCACACAATGTTCGTATCACAGGAGGTCAGGGGTTGACCCGATCTAGCTCCACCCTCTACTCTCAAAGTAGCCATCCAGCAATCAGGAAGCTACAGTACTCCGTCACAGTAGAAACGCTCTTCAACAGTGGTCATCTGGATGTGGAAGGCCTCCTTTGACAACAGCTCCTTGCTGAAGGAGGCCTCCACATCCAGTTACATTACTACCCCCACCTTACTAGTAGCTACGTCACAGGACTACTGCAATTTCCCCTCACACTGTCAGCTCTTGCCCCCTCTCGAGGCAGTCTGCCACTTCTCCACCAATTTTCGCCAGTTGACAGCGATGTCCGGAGCCCCCATGGTCTGCTGGACGTAAACTCCCCCGAGGGCGCCGACCAAGAACCCGAGCATCATGCCCTTGTTGAGGTTGCCCACAACGATGCCCGCCACGAAGGCCTTGATGACTCCTGACTCTAGCACGGGCCTCAGACGCTGTGTCTGTGCCTCCTGCTCCTTGTCCGTGCTCTCCGTAGCCCCAGGTTGTTCACTCATATCCTTGAGCCTCTGGTTCAGTTCCAGCTGGCGTCTCAGATCCAGACCACACGGTACTGGTCTGGGCACGAGGCGACTCTTGAACCGACTGGGGTTCAGCACTAAAGTTTGGTCCGGTAGGAAGTGCGTAATTTATAATTATACACGGAATGCACGCGCATGCGCATTTATACATTAGCCGCAAAATTAATACACTCAGTAGAAGTTCAACTATAACTTACTGTGTATAGCATTATAATTAAAAAAACCTGCAACCTGCTGTTATTGAATGTGGGTCACCGATTGTTAGGGCACTGTAATACTAGCGTGCCTGTTGCTGGTTATAAATGCCCTGCAGCTCAGGATAGAGAGCTCTGCCAGCATCCAGTGGTGCTCCCAGCACCACAGCCTGGGGGTGGACCTTTACGTCCTCTTCTGTCCAGCACAGAAGCTCAAGCTCAGGCTCTGAGAGGGCTGCCACAATTTGGAGAAAAGAGGGACGGGAGGACTTCTGTGGGTGCCTTGAGGAAAAAGTGAAGTAATGCTGTAGTTAAGAAATTAATGTGAGGCCGTGTAGAATTTTGAGTGAATTAACCATACTCCTAAGGAAAAAGGTTACAGCTGCATGAGCCAAGAAATGGGCGACTAGCTAAACACACAATGTCACACTCGTCTTCTGCCCACAAGTCCAGCAGCTCAGTGGGTGAAGAGTAGTAGTATTCAGAAGGTCGTGAGTTCAGTTCCTACTGGGCTCCTGATATCTTTACTCTCATAGTGTGTTTGTGAATAAGATCTCAATGGTGATAGTTGCAAAGGCCACTAGGCTAATGTCTAGCCTAAATGTATTCATTTCTATGTATGCCCTGAAGAAAGCTTAAGCAGATAGGCCATGACGTTTACTGGTTAGTACAACTCAAAATCTGCTTGCAGTTTGGATAATATTATACAGAACCCTGCATGTTGCACTATTCCATCTAGGTCTCACATACCAGCACTGCATCATCACAGAATAGAGTTTCTTTGGACAGCCAGGTGGTGGAGGGAGGCGGTAGCCGCTGTCGATCAGTTCAATTGCCTGTAGTGAATGATAGAAACCACTAAGTCATCATTCAGGATTTTCATAAGTGCAATGATACCTTTTGATTTGTATGGCCTTCGAATGGCTTGTGTCCCAGACTCCATATCTCATACATCACTGCACCATAGCTCCACACATCACTGGCAGTGGTAAACTTCTTGAAATGTAATGCCTTCACATACAGTGAATAACAGAGTGGCAATTTGTTTCATAAAAATAATGTGAAACAAAGCTAGCTATACTGTTTACCTCTGGAGCAGTCCACTTGACAGGAATCTGTCCACCTTGGGAAACATAATAATTCTCATCCATCAGGTCTCGAGACATTCCAAAGTCACTGATCTGCACACATGTATAAGGAAATTGAAAACTATATGACCATGCTGATGGGTAATGAAGTGCTTCTGCTGTCACTTTTTAATTTTTCTGTACCTTACAGGTTCTGTTTTCTGAGACTAGAACGTTCCTGGCCGCCAGGTCCCTGTGAACAAATGCCTTCCTTGACAGGTACTCCATTCCAGAGGCCACTTGCTGGCAGAATTCCAGGAATGTGCGAGGTATCTGTGATGGAAGAAGCTCTCCAGGACTGCATGTGGATTGGGACATAAGTTAAAGTAGAATCTGTAACAAAGTGTATCTGCACACAACACAACCCTAGGTTTATGCCTTCTGCCATGACATGTCTGTAAAGTAGAACTGTACAAATCTACTACATTTGCAAAACAGACTTACGCTGGGCGCTGCTTGATGAGGTAATTGCTCAAATCACCGTTGGCCAGAAACTCCAGCACAATCATGGCCTAATGTGAAGTACACTGCAATGACCACAGTAAAGGACACTTCATTAGCAGTGACTTACAGGTTCTCCTACGGTCACCACACCCAGTAATTTCACAATATTTGGGTGCCTAAACTGCCCACTGATGGCGGCCTCTTGTAGGAACTTCACTTTGTCAATTTCTCCAGCCCTGGCTTTGAGCATCTTTATCGCAACCTCCACAGTTTTCGTTGACTGCCAGATACCCTTGTTGACTGTTCCAAACTGACCAGCACCAAGATGGTCTACAATTCTTCAGATAGAAAGAAGCATCATTAGCTTTATACTGTATAGCCTTATATTCTGCAGGAGCCCACATGACTTTGCCGCTATCAGGAGCCCATGCATGCGGCTTCGCCGTTTATGGGCTCCTGATAGCTGCAAAGCCATTATTCCTCACTGAATTTGGTTCCTGGGAATCTCTCGGTACTTCTTGACAGCCAGCTGCTCATAGAGCTCACTTGGGTTGGAGGAAGGTGCCCAGTAGGTGTCTGTTTCTTCAAAGAATGTCATGGATGCTAAAGACGTGGCGGGAGCCATGGTCCTCTGCACCTGTAAAATAAAGTACAGCTATAGCCTAGCTATATAAATAGTCCATTTGCAAAAGTGAAAGGGTTGCTTCAATCCAGCTAGGGTTATCTCAGTTGCAGCCTTCATTACTAAACATGTGTATATGCAGGTCCAAACTACCCCTGTATAGAGTATGAGTCTGCACTTCTGACTACTTTAAGCCTCGTAGCTATGTAGCTACCTAGGCCTGTAACTAAAATGTGACCAAGCTTAATTTCTATCTGAAAGATATAACTCATGCACTGACCTCTACCAGAGCATCATACACATTTTCATGGCTTTCACATGCTCCTACTGTTGTACTGCCTTTTCCAGCGGTAGATTGAGAGAGTGCTTCTCTTTGTTCCTATGGGGAAAGATGTGCACTGCATGTATAATACATTCGTGCCAGGTTAGACTAAGCAATACCTTGGTAGGTACATGGATGCCCAGTTCACGGAGGTTCTGTAGGAATGGCACAAAAAATTACTCCAAATGCATGTACGTGTGTATACAATTCTGTTTTCAATGATCTCATGATCATATGCATGTAGTGTTATAAACTACGCACAGGTCACAGATCTTACCCTGGGAGTCGGAACTGGTTCCTCGTAAGAAAATGCAATGGCCTTCCGCAGTGAGCTATCTGACATGGTATGATACATATTTAGACTCTCTGACATTTCATAGTGTTCTAATTGAGGGTTTTCAATCACTACACCAGAGCTTGGACGTGGATTATCAATATCAACGTAATCAGAAGTAGTACTGGTGAGAATGCCCGAGGGTTGAATTAGCTCATAACTCTTCCCATCAGTTAGGTCATCATTTGCACCTACAGCTCCTGTACCTTGCATGGAGAGAAATAATATGCATAGGTGTCAGTTTTATTCTACAAATCATTCCGTCTATCAGTTATACAAATAGATTTCCCTACCTGTATATATGGGGTTGGTCAAGTCATTGAAACCGTTACTGGGTTTGATGTCCATTTCACCACTTCTTTGCTGTCTTCTTCTAACGATTACAGCCAAGACAATTCCCAAGGCAATGAGAGCTGCTACTAGCAATCCTATAACCACTCCAATAACAACAGAACTTGAATTCTGCTGCTGGGCACACACTGGATCTGCTCCTGACCAGGTGCCATCAGCCTGACAGGTGCGGCTCTGACTGTCTGACAAGGTGAAGCCTTCATTACAGTTGTATTCAGCAATGGATTCAAAGGTTGTCATCGATACATTGAAATCTCCATTATCAACGGGAGGGGGAGAACCACAGTCAATCACTGTTTCCAAAAAAAAGAGGAGTGGTCATATAATAAAATGGATCCCTGCACACTCCGCTCATATTGATAAAAACAAATCACGCTTACGTATACATGTTGGTGCCATTCCAGACCACTGGCCACTGTCCTGGCAGGTACGCATGGCAGTTCCCACCAACATGTACCCAGCACTGCTATTGCAGGTGTAGGTCGCAGTAGCACCCTCTCCAGTCATAGCCACCGGACCAGGAGAGATAGTAACTTGACCATTTTCTGGGTCACTGAGACCACCACAGTTTATCACTGTAGGGAAGCAAACATGGATCCTCTGCATGTATGTTAGTAATCCCTGGCTATGAATAGCCTATACCGACCACGTATCAATATCACTATCCATGAAGTTAAAACTTTATATTATGGTACTTACACATGCATGTTGGCTCTGCTCCATCCCACTGTCCATCGTCCTGACATGTACGTACTGTGCCATTAATCAGACTGTATCCCTCACTGCAATTGTAGGTCGCCATTGCACCCTCTCCAGTCATAGCTACCAAACCAGGAGTGATTGTAACTTGACCATCACTAGGGTTGGCAAGATCACCACAGTCAATCACTGCAACAGAGGATAGAGGTTAGCACTTGGAAGGCCTATGCAACAACCTAGTGTTGAATTGGTGACTTATCTAGTAGGCCACATAACAAAGGATACCTATACATATCTAGTGAACCTCCCACACTCACCTAGACACACTGGCTCCTGTCCTGAAAACTGACCATCTGACTGGCAGGTGCGTGTTACCACTCCCGCCACTGTATACCCCACATCACAGGTGTACACTGCTGTAATGACTCCTCCAGGACTTGTGAATGCAACATTACCATTTGCAGGATCAGTTATTGAGGCAATATCGCAGGCTAGAGTGGACAACAAATTTATATAAGCAACATAATATTTCTATGACTACTGTGCATCATTCTTACGTATACATGTTGGTGCCATTCCAGACCACTGGCCACTGGCCTGGCAGGTACGTATGGCAGTTCCTACCAACATGTGCCCAGTAATGGTAGTGCAGGTGTAGGTCGCCATTGCACCCTCTCCAGTCATAGCTACCAAACCAGGAGTGATTGTAACTTGACCATCACTAGGGTTGGCAAGACCACCACAGTCAATCACTGCAACAGAGGATAGAGGTTAACATTAGTACTTTAATTATGTGCCTACGTTGTTGAGCACCTTATCTTGTGCTATAGTCATAAGTCTTATCTATAGCCACCAATCAGTATGTTTTATGCAAGTATAGAATTGCCTTATTTTATTGACAATGCTGAGTTATGGCATAATACTATTTCTTCCCAACAAGTATACACAGTTGTGAAGTCATTTTCTACATGTACTGTCTTCTGTGGGGTACTTGGGCAAGTGCCTACACATAAACTAGACTAGTGTCTGAGCTGCAAGTAGCTAGCAGGGACACTTACAGCATTAGTTATATGACCACCCAAGGAAGTTTTCTCTACATTGTTACGCTGGTCTTACTATATAACCTACACACGCATGTTGGATCACTGAGATCACCACAATTAATCGCTGCAGGAGAGAGCTATATAGTTATATTACACAATTTACTGTGCATCCTCATCAATGGCCTATAGACTTGCACTTAAATAATGCATCAATAATTAAACAATAATAAACTGACCAATATCCGCATAGAGATGTAATCCAAGGGTTGGTCTGTTCTCCAAATCATTAACATTAATAGTCGGACTATTGAACGGAATAAAACCAGGGAATCCATTATCTCTTGTATCAAAACGCAACCCAAAATCAGATGTGTCACGTGCAATAATATGAAGAGGCCGACCAAATGAGTTTGTTGTAAAAACATAAACTCCCAGTATGTCATTAGTCAGCACATCAAGGGGTGGACTTAAAGTAGCAGTCTCACAAATCAGTGTTTGACCATTGCTGGGTGGGGCAATTGCCATGGTTAATCGATCAGTGTGAATACGATTAAAACTGTTCCCATCAACTGTCCGCCATACACGAAACTCCACTATATAATTATCACGAAACTGATCAATGTCAGCAGCATAGTAGCAGAAGTGCCATGCTGTCAGACTTCCGTCGCAAGGTGCTGGATGCCCAAAGTCAAGATATTGACCACCTCCATTCAAGAAACTTGTTTCTGTGACCTCTGTACTTCCAAGGATGCATACTTCACCTATTCCAGAACTCACTGGATAAAAGACAAAATAACAAAGTGTGATCCCTTCTGAGCAATGGAGATCCAATAATTGCCTGGCTATGGCATAATTATAATTGTTAATGTAATGGTGAAAAGCACATGAGATCATGTGAGCTCAGCTGTTAAAGTGGTGACGGAGTTACTTGTGAACAAGCCACTATGCACGAGCCTTGATCACAGAATCAGAAATATTGTTTGCCAATTATGCATATCATCAACATACTGAGGAGGGCTATACAGAACTTGTAGCCTGCTCCAGGGTGGATTAAAGCAGCTGACAGGGCAGGGCAAATGCATATTTAATTGTACGATAATCTATAGCGATCTCTGCACGTAGAGTTGTAGCCAACTTACTATATACATGTGCACAAGCCAAGTGCAAAGCGTCCAGCTGGTACCATGTTCACATGTGTATACAGTACATATCATATACATAATTTTATGAACAATGACTTCAACATTGCAGTTGCCCAGGGAACTCGGCGTAAGATCGAAAGGGGCGTGGCAGGTTCGAGTCTTATCGTGTATCGTAAGAGCTCAAACGGCTATGAGAGCGCTTATTGAATGCTAGAAATGTGTAGCATACAACGTTTCCGCGCTTCACGCGGAAGTCGCACTGTTGTTTCGCAGCCCCGCCTCACTTGCGCCTGGGCAACCTATGGGGCAACTAATCTAGTCTGGCTACGCTACTGCTCTTCGCGGAGCGGCCTTCGGCGTTTCGCCACGAGTAATCAAATTATAAGCGCCAGCTACTATGGTGGAGCTAATTTTATCGCTTGGGTAAGAGGCAAAGCTGCTTTCACTAGTCAGCCATGGCCACTGCAGGCATGCCCACCTGTATTAGGAGGTGGGGCTAGTATCCATCGATCACGACAATGTTACTTTAGTACATGCTAGGCCTAACCTGAAGCAGACTCCAGTAGGTAGAGAACAGCGATGCAGAGGCGGATCACGGTAGAGAACAACGGGCTCGGTCTCATCGCCATCCTCCCGTGTTTACAGCTAATAGTGACTACGTCACAACTAACGTCAAAAGAAACGTGACCGATTGTGGAATTTGCAAACAGTAAACGCATAATATATACCTACACGATGTACATAAAAGGCAAATAAAGACCTGTAGTTTCCTATTTGGTCTCAGAATCACTTGGACATCTATATCCAAGTAGACAAGCAAGCAGGCTTATTAATAGGAACAAGATACTTAATTCTTCCCCAGTCATCGATTTCACATGGGTCCAAAAATGAAGCGCGTTGTCTCATCAAAAATAACATACATATACAGGATGGTTAGCTCCTTTATTTGGGCTACCCCTTGAGACAGAATATAAGGGATAAGATCTGATACAGCTATGGTGTCAATCTATCAAACTGGAGATTCAGTGTTCACTCTTTTTACAGCCATACACAGATGGATTTCCCGAGACCCACTTGTGTTGCACATCAGCAGGCACAACAGTGCAACATCATGACCATCATGCTAACCTCACTAATTTTAGGAGAGAAGGGAGCAATTAAATATTCCACAGGCCTAGGGTTGATTGATTCGTTTTGAAGGCTTAGCCTGGTACACTTCAATGACTATTATATCCATTCTTGAGTATAGATTCTCACACACTCATCACTATAAACCTACTACATATGCTCCACTTTCGAAAATCAAAAACAGGCCCAAGCCAGGGGAGATCGAACATGGTCATTTGACCAAGCTGTGCAGTGGTGTCGGACCTGGTACACACACAGCACTCAATCCCCATAAATAAATCACCATGGCAACATAAGCTGTAGCCCAGCAGACTGACCAGGAGGAAGTGGAGTCTGTGGGGGAGGCCGGGATGAGATATGATGTCAGAGGGCACGGCCCCGGAGAAACTGCACCTAAACGACTTAAGGCTTCCTCCCAGCTGGGCAGAGACGTGAGTCAGTTGTATTTTCAGTGCATTGGATGCGAATCCCCTAAAGACGTAAGACTCTCTAAAGACGTAAGACTCTCGCTAGCTAGCCTCCTCCCCAGACCCTCCCTAACACGGAGGAGGGCCTGGTATCTTTTCTTATGTGAGTGACATCAAGTAGAAAGGACTGCATTTGCCAGCACTGCACTGCCAATGCCCACAGGAAATATGCTTGCAATTATCACATTCCCGTAGTGTTAACTACATACATACATACATGTACATAAAACGTGCACACAGAGTCTCCATGCAACACCATTAGTTAGCTCGCTTCCGCTCCTGCTTGGCAACTACAAAGGATGTACCTCCACAAACAATGAAGCCTAGGCAGGAAACAAAGTTATTAAATTGCTACAGGACTTCCCCTCCAATAACACAAATTAAATCTCCTTGCTTACTTTACACTTTATACTGGATCTTAATTTGCAGAATGGATGGTACAACAATTAGTTAGCAGAGCCACTTACAAAAATTCTGCTTACAAACATTGTATTCACCTGACATTAAAGGGCTAGGCCATTTCCTCTTGCTTGACTAGTCAGTAAGTGGTATGATCATCATCCTTCGATACCAGGGCACGAAAACGTTTACAGTAGTGCCGTATTGAAACTTACTGTATACCGAGAAATCGATCCTGAATAACCCAATCCGGCTTCCTTTTTGCCTTGGATGGCTGTAGCAGATAGTCTGCAAACAAAATCAGCAAAAACTTTTCTGCTTTCAGTTTCTGTGAGAAGAATTTATATGGGCCCCTACAATTTTACAATTTGCAGAAATGAATATTGTTAACTCTTTCCCAGCCAAGTTTCCATAAGGCTTATGATATGGGCTTTTTATATAACACGTTAAGTGGGTTCCTGGAGTGATTGTTGAGAGACAATTCAAGGCCCACTTTAATTCTTACCGAGTCAATGCAACCTGGAGACCATTGCATATCAATTAATCACTACTAGAAAGATGAGCTAAAAAGGTCACAACTGATTATCAACTGAATAATAGTACACGTGTACGTTTCCTTAATTAGATTGAATTTACATATGCACCTGATGCTCATAACTCAATTTCACCGTGCTGCTGATACACTTCATGCATCCGTCATCCACCTGAATGAGTCAGATCTAGACATGTACATGCACTACAGTAATTAGACATTGTGCAAGAGTTATCTATTCACAGAAGTATTGCTATGTATAGTCCAAGAATAATTAGTGTACATAGTCATATTGATCACTTTCTTCTTCATCGTTTAGCTGGTTGATCACATAGTCATAATCATTTGTTCCCCTGCCACCGGGCTCCAGTGAGCCATAGGCCTCATTCCGGGTAGTGGTAATAGCTGTAGCATTTGTGATGGCATAAGCCTCATTACAGGATACTGGAATGGCATCAGCATTGGTGACATAGGCTGCATTTGCAGTATCATAATTAACTGAATCAGTAGGCTGAAAATGGATGAGGGCAGCCTGCTCACTTGCTCGACTGGACACCTTGGATTGGAGCTCCAAACTGTGATCTATTATAGCCTTTCTTCGTCTTCTCATAATGATTATAGCCAAGACAATTCCCAAGGCAATGAGAGCTGCTACTAACAACCCTATAACCACTCCAATAACAACAGAGCTTGAATTCTGCTGCTGGGCAGGTGCTACACACACTGGATCTGCTCCTGACCAGGTTCCATCAGCCTGACAGGTGCGGCTCTGACTGTCTGACAGGGTGAAGCCTTCATTACAGTTGTATTCAGCAATGGACCCAAAGGTTGTCATTGCTACATTGATAGTTCCATTATCAACAGGAGGAGGAGAACCACAGTCAATCACTGTTTCCAAAAAAAAGAGGAGAGGTCAAATAATAAAATGGATCCCTGCACACTCCGCGCATATTGATAAAAACAAATTACACTTACGTATACATGTTGGTGCCATTCCAGACCACTGGCCACTGTCCTGGCAGGTACGCATGGCAGTTCCCACCAACATGTACCCAGTACTGCTATTGCAGGTGTAGGTCGCAGTAGCACCCACTCCAGTCAGATCCACCAGACCAGGAGAGATAGTAACCTGACCATTTGCTGGGTCACTGAGACCACCACAGTCAATCACTGTGTAGGGAAGCAAACATGTATCCTTTGCATGTATGTTAGTAATCCCTGGCTATGAATAGCCTGACCACGCATCAATATCACTATCCATGAAGTTAAAACTTTATATTATGGTACTTACACATGCATGTTGGCTCTGCTCCATCCCACTGACCATCTGCCTGACATGTACGGACTGTGCCATTAATCAACCTGTATCCCTCACTGCAATTGTAGGTCGCCATTGCACCCTCTCCAGTCATAGCTACCAAACCAGGAGTGATTGTAACTTGACCATTACTAGGCTTGGCAAGACCGCCACAGTCAATCACTGCAACAGAGGATAGAGGTTAGCTATTTGAAGGCCTACGCAACAATCTAGTTTTGGTGACTTATCTTAATTAGGCCACATAACAATTAAGGGATACCTACATGCATGCAGTAAGGTTTATCTAGTGAACTTCTCACACTCACCTAGACACACTGGCTCCTGTCCTGAAAATTGACCATCTGACTGGCAAGCCCGTGTTGCCACTCCCACCACTGCATACCCCACATCACAGGTGTATACTACTGTGATTACTCCTCCAGGACTTGTGAATGCAACATTACCATTTCTAGGATCAGTTATTGAGGCAATATCGCAGCCTAGAGTGGACAACAACTTTACATAAACAAGATACTTCTATGACTACTGTGCATCATTCTTACGTATACATGTTGGTACCATTCCAGACCACTGGCCACTGGCCTGGCAGGTACGTATGGCAGTTCCTACCAACATGTGCCCAGTAATGGTAGTGCAGGCGTAGGTCGCCATTGCATCCTCTCCAGTCATAGCTACCAAACCAGGAGTGATTGTAACTTGACCATCACTAGGGTTGTCAAGGCCACCACAGTCAATCACTACACCAGAGGATAGTTAGCACATTACATGCCTACTATAATAGGTACTTTATCTTATGCTATAGTCATTGGAACTGTATGGTAGACACTTACACATGCATGTTGGCTCTGCTCCATCCCACTGACCATCTACCTGACATGTACGTACTGTGCCATTAATCAGACTGTATCCCTCACTACAAGTGTAGGTCGCCATTGCACCCTCTCCAGTCATAGCTACCAAACCAGGAGTGATTGTAACTTGACCATCACTAGGGTTGGCAAGTCCACCACAGTCAATCACTGCAACAGAGGATAGAGGTTAGTACTTTAATTATGTGCCTACGCTGTTGAGCACCTTATCTTGTGCTATAGTCATAAGTCTTATCTATAGCTACCAATCAGTAGGTTTTATGCATTATAGAATTGCCTTATTTATTGAGTTATGGCATAATTAATACTATTTCTTCCGAATAAGTATACACAATTGTAAAGTCATTTTCCACATGTGCTATCTTCTGTGAGGTACTTGGGCAAGTGCCTACCCACAAACTAGTGTCTGAGCTGCAAGTAGCTAGCAGGGGCACTTACAGCATTGGTTATATGCTGACCAGCTAAGGATGTTTTCTCTACATTGTTGTGCTGGTCTTACTATATAACTTACACATGCATGTTGGCTCCACTCCATCCCATTGGCCACTTGCCTGACAGGTACGCATTACATCACCAACCAGGTTGTATCCATCATTGCAAGTGTAAACCGCTACCGCACATAAATCAGTATCTGCAGTTGCCATTGCATCAGGAGTGACCAAAACTTGACCATTCACAGGATCACTGAGATCATCACAAATAATCGCTGCAGGAAAGAGATAGTTACATAATTTACTGTACATAGCCTCTTGATCCTCATCAATGGCCTATAGACTCGCTCATAAATAATGAACTGACCAATATCTGCATAGAGATGTAACCCAAGGGTTGGTCTGTTCTCCAGATCATTGATGTTAACAGTGTCACTATTGAACGGAATAAAATCAAGCGATCCATTATCTCTTGTATCAAAACGCACCCCAAAATCAGATGTGTCACGTGCAATAATATGAAGAGGCCGTGCAAGTGTGTTTGTTGTAAAAACATAAACTCCAAGTATGTCATTAGTCAGCACATCAAGGGGTGGACTTAAAGTAGCAGTCTCACAAATCAGTGTTTGACCATTGCTGGGCGGGGAAATTGCCATGGTTAATCGATCAACATGGACACGACTAAAACTGTTCCCATCAACCGTTCGCCATACACGAAACTCCACTACATAAGTACGAACTTCACCATCGGATGTTAGAGAAATGTCAGCAGCATAGTAGCAGAAGTGCCATGCTGTCAGATTTCCAGTGCAAGGTGCTGGATGCCCAAAGTCAAGATACTGGCCACCTCCATTCAAGAAACTTGTTTCTGTGACCTCTGTACTTCCAAGGATGCATACTTCACCAATTCCAGAACTCACTGGATAACAGACAAAATAACAAAGTGTGATCCCTTCTGAGCAATGGAGACCCAATAATTGCCTGGCTATGGCATAATTATAATAATTATTGTTAATGTAATGGGTGAAAAGCACATGAGATCATGTGAGCTCAGCTGTTAAAGTGGTGACAGAGTTACTTGTGAACAAGCCACTATGAGCCTTGATCGATATCACAGAATCAGAAATATAGTTTGCCAATTATGCATATCATCCACATACTGAGGAGGGCTATACAGAACTTGTAGCCTGCTCCAGGCTAGGGTGGATCAAAGCGACTGACAGGGCAGGGCAAATGCATATTTAATTGTAAGAAAATCTGTAGTGATCTCTCTACATTTTGAGTTGTAGCCAACTTACTATATACATGTGCACCAGCCAAGTGCGTCCAGCTGGTACCATATCACATACACATGAATAATGAAATGAATTTTTAACATTGCAGTTGCCAGCTATACTCTTAGCCTCGTTCCTGCTTTTCGTACTGCAAGTAAAAAAAGCTGGGTGGAGGCCTGGGAACGAGGCTACTATACTCTTCAGACTTGGACTATCTACTCTACAGTACCTGCACCAACTGCATCTGCTGAATAGAATCGACACAATACGTTATTTATAAATTATATGGTAATGCCGGCTAACTGTATATTCATTGAAATATGGCCACACACATAGCCACAGCCCAACATGGTACTCTTCGCCAGTGGCGTAGCCATCGGACACAGGCCCGAGCTCGGTGCCCAGGGAACTCGGCGTAAGATCGAAAGGGGCGTGTCAGGTTCGAGTCTTTATCACGTATCGTAAGTGCCACTGAAGAAGAGAACTCTTACACGGTAAGCTATACAGAGTTCGAATGGCTATGAGAGCGCTTAGCTTATTGGATGCTAGAAATGTGTAGCATAAAACGTTTCCGCGCTTCACGCGGAAGTCGCACTGCTGCTTCGCAGCCCCGCCTCACTTGCGCCTGGGCAGCCTATGGGGCAACTAGTCTAGTCTGGCCACTGCTCTTCGCAGAGCGGCCTTCGGCGCTTCGCTACGAGTAATCAAATTATAAGCGCTAGCTACTATGGTGGAACTAATTTTATCGCTTGAGTAAGAGGCAAAGCTGCTTTTCAGCCTGCCGCCTGTATTAGGAGGTGGGGCTAGTATCCATACGACAATGTTACTTTACTCCAATCCATGCTAGACTAACCTGAAGCAGACTCAAGTAGGTAGAGAACAGCGATGCAGAGGCGGATCACGGTAGAGAACAACGGGCTCGGTCTCATCGCCATCCTCCCGTGTTTACAGCTAATATTGACTACGTCACAACTAACGTCAAAAGAAACGTGACCGATTGTGGAATTTTTGGAATGCAATCAGTAAGCTAATACCTACAATGTCGTACAATGTACATAAAAGGCAAATAAAGACCTGTAGTATTTCTAGTTGGTCTCAGCATCACTGGGACATCTACATCCAGGTAGCTAGCAGTGTTGTGGATTAAAGAGCTCATCCTCAGTTTACACTGGGTGGCGCATGAAGTCGCCACTTCCAGCATACTAATAGTACTGAAGCAGTTGATTAATATTGAAACCTCAGAAAATGAAGCCTATGTCTCCAGTGTTGATGTTGTTCCAGCATCACCTGCAGCTATTACCAGAGGATTCCCAAGGTAACCAGAGCTGCTACTATTTATATAAACCCTATATTGCTGCTCCTCCAATATTAAACTAGACCCAAATTTTCATAATACTGGTCCTGATCCAGGTTCCATCCTGTGGCTCTGGCTATCTGACAGAGTAAAACCTTCACTATAGCCATGAATTCAAATATGGTCTTTGTCACACTGAAGTGTCCATTATCACAGGAGGGGTATCTAACGCTTACCAAAATTGAAAAGAGGATAGTAATTGGGGTTTATGTCTCAACTGATCCGACTCCTGTGCTTAGACACACTGGCTCCTGTTGCTGCTCCCACCACTGTACACCCCACATCACAGGTGTACACATATACTCCTCCAGGACTTATGATTGCAACACAACACTATCTTTTCCAGGATCCATTATTGAGTCAGCTAATGCCTACTCATTTTCTAGGTATGCATTCCATACTATTGCAGCTACATAATATTCTGGCCGGTACACATGCATGGGAGTTCCTACCAGTGTGTACATGGAGTCACCAGACCATATGCATGCAGGAGAGATAGTAACCAGATAGTTTTCTGCAGATCACTACTGCAGGGAAGCCAGTGTAGCAGCACTACATGTACACTCTGTGCTGAATGTTCAACGTGGAAATGTATTAATATATTCACTGACAATCATGTGGACAATTAGGCCTACTTCCAGACCAGTGAGTAGCAAGAAGCTGGTTGATGAGGTACATACTACCTGCATGAGTACCTAGGCTCATTCAGACCGGCAGGGTTGGCAATATATATACACAGTTGTGTATGGACCTGAAGTGGTAGGCATAGTAATCAATAGCCATCAATTTTAACATGACAAAATGTGGGCAACTGATTGTTGGGGTAACTGAAATAGTACTAGTAGGACTACAATCATGTATTCATCTCGTTCAAGATGTCTGCTACTGGTTATAAATGCCCTGCAGCTCAGGATAGAGAGCTCTGCCAGCATCCAGTGGTGCTCCCAGCACTACAGCCTGGGGGTGGACCTTTACGTCCTCTTCTGTCCAGCACAGAAGCTCAAGCTCGGGCTCTGAGAGAGCCTCCACAATTTTGAGAAAGGAGGGACGGGAGGACTTCTGTGGGTGCCTTGCATGAGGAAAGAATGGAGCAATTATAACAAGGCAAGGAGTGAACTGTACTCCCAAGAGAAATGCTTACAGGTGAGCAGTGAGTGGGTAAACATAATGCAATGAGGTCCTTATTCAGGAGTCCAGTAGCTCACACCAGTATCTCTGGTATAAAACACTTTTGTTTACAAAGGCCATCTGTCTGTTAACTCTAACTATGTCCCAGTCTTAATTTTTACTGTTGTAGGCCTAATGGTATTTCTGTGTAGCTATGCCCTAAAGCAATCTAAAACATATAGGCAATAAAGTATATACCATAATCATTCGCGGTACAACTATAGCAGTGCGTGTTCCACTATTCCATCTAGGTCTCACATACCAGCACTGCATCATCACAGAGTAGAGTTTCTTTGGACAGCCAGGTGGTGGAGGGAGGCGGTAGCCACTGTCAACCAGTTCAATTGCCTGTAGCGGATGATAAAACCCACTAAGTCATCATTTAGGGCTTTTGTTAGCCTCATTTCCATGCTCTAGTGGAGGGCGTAAGAACTCGGGAATGAGGCTAGGGTTTGTGTACGTGCAATGATACCTTTTGATTAGTATACCCGTCGAATGGCTTGTGTCCCAGACTCCATATCTCATACATCACTGCACCATAGCTCCACACATCACTGGCAGTGGTGTACTTCTTGAAATGGATGGCCTTCATGCATGTATGAGTGAATAACAGAGTGGTGATTTGTTTCATAAAAATGATGTGAAACAAAGCTAGCTACTGTTTACCTCTGGAGCAGTCCACTTGACAGGAATCTTTCCACCTTGGGAAACATAATAACTTTCATCCATCAGGTCTCGAGACATTCCAAAGTCACTGATCTGCACATATGTATAGGGAAATTAAAATTAATAACATGACCATCCTGATTGATGTAGCAAATTGTGCTTTAGATGATTTTTGTACCTTACAGGTTTTGTTTTCTGAGACTAAAACGTTCCTGGCTGCCAGGTCCCTGTGAACAAATGCCTTCCTTGACAGGTACTCCATTCCAGAGGCCACTTGCTGACAGAATCCCAGGAAGGTACGAGGTATCCACGAAGGAAGAAGCTCTCCGGGACTGCATGTGGATTGGGACATAAGATAAAGTAGAATCTATACCAAGTATTCATATCCATGAAGCAACACGGTCTATCCATGTGTGTGTTGGCCATAGTTTCACAACATATACAAATGAGATGTACTATATTGGCAAAAAAAAAGACTTACACTGGTCGCTGCTTAATGAGGTAATTCCTCAAATCACCGTTGGCCAGAAACTCCAGCACAATCATGGCCTAATGTGAAGTACACTACAATGACCACAGTAAAGGACACTTCATTAGCAGCGACTTACAGGTTCTCCTACGGTCACCACACCCAGTAATTTCACAATATTTGGGTGCCTAAACTGCCCATTGATGGCCGCCTCTTGCAAGAACTTCACTTTGTCAATTTCTCCAGCCCTGGCTTTGAGCATCTTTATCGCAACCTCCACAGTTTTCGTTGACTGCCAGGTACCCTTGTTAACTGTTCCAAACTGCCCAGCACCAAGATGCTCTACAATTCTTCAGACAAAAAAAGAATCATAATAAGCTTTTATATGTATGCAGGAGCGCATGACTTTGCAGCTATCAGGAGCCCATGCGTGCGGCTTCGCCGTTTATGGGCTCCTGATAGCTGCAAAGCCATTATTCCTCACTGAATTTGGTTCCTGGGAATCTCTCGGTACTTCTTGACAGCCAGCTGCTCATAGAGCTCACTTGGGTTGGAGGAAGGTGCCCAGTAGGTGTCAGTTTCCTCAAAGAATGTCATGGATGCTAAAGACATCGTGGGAGCCATGGTCCTCTGCACCTGTAAAATAAAGTACAGCTATAGCCTATATAAAGTGTCCCAGAAACTGTGTGTGGAAATAGATACAATTTTTGTATACTGACCTCTATCAGAGCTGTGTATATATTTTCCTGAGCTCCAGAGGCTCCTGCTAATGTACTGCCTTCTGCAGATCCAGACTGAGTGAGTGCTTCCCTCTGTGCCTATGGGGGAGGATACAACACGTGTACATACATCCACTATAACATGTATTCATGCAAAGTTTGGACTGAAAAATGCCTTTAATTACCTGGGTAGGTACATGGATGCCCAATTGATAGGAGTTCTGAACAGAAATGAAAATAAATATATATATAAATGTGCATGGTGAAACTACGTTAATCATGTATCTTTAATGGTGTCTTTGATCACAATATCATGCATTTAGTGTTATAAACTATGCATAAATTACAAATCCTCACCCTGGGAGTCGGAACTGGTTCCTCGTAAGAAGATGCAATGGCCCACTGCAGTGTGCTATCTGACATGGTATTATAAATATTTCGTCTCTCTGGTATTTCTTGGTCAGAGCTTGGGTATGGATCATCGATCTCATTGTAATCAGAAGTAGTGCTGGTGAAAGTGCCTAAGGGTCGGCTTGTTCCGATCATCTCATAACCCTTCCCATCAGTTATTTGCACTGAGTCATCAAAAGCTTTTTCATCTGCAGTTACTAGATGCATGGACAGGAGGTTTATGTTCTACTCATTCTGTCCACCAGTGTGCACGTACAGCATGAAGTCAACACAATACATTTCCTTACCTGAGTACACAGGATTACTCAAATCTTTGAAACTGTTATCGTGGCTACTGATTTGAATGTTCACTCCATCCCTTCTTTTCTGTCTTCTTCTAAAGATTACAGCCAAGACAAATCCCAAGGCAACGAGAGCTGCTATCGGGTGGTCTGTTGCCATGACATCAACATGCTGTCCATGAGATAGATCTTGATGTATATACACATTGTGGTACTTACACATGCATGTTGGCTCTGCTCCATCCCACTGACTATCTGCCTGACATGTACGTACTGCTCCATCACTCAGACTGTGTCCCTCACTGCAATTGTAGGTTGCCATTGCACCCTCTCCAGTCATAGCTACTGAACCAGGAGTGATTGCAACTTGACCATTACTAGGGTTGGCAAGACCACCACAGTCAATCACTGCAACAGAGGATAGTTAGCACATTATATGCTAAACTGTGTTAGGTATACCTTATTTTATGCTACAGTCATCAGGGCTGTACGTATGGTAGGAACTTACACATGCATGTTGGCTCTGCTCCATCCCACTGACCATCTGCCTGACATGTACGTACTGCTCCATCACTCAGACTGTGTCCCTCACTGCAATTGTAGGTTGCCATTGCACCCTCTCCAGTCATAGCTACCAAACCAGGAGTGATTGTAACTTGACCATCACTAGGGTTGTTAAGACCACCACAGTCAATCACTGCAACAGAGGACAGAGGTTAGTACTTTACGTGCCTATGTTGTTGAGCACCTTATCTTGCGCTAAAGTCATACCGTATAGCGGTTTTTTTCGAGGGAGAATATTTTCACGAATTTCGCGGCCTTGTGACTATCCGCGAAAATATTCTCCGTGAATTTGTTTAGTTATCGGCACGTGACCTATTGAGCGCAAGTGCAGGTGCAAAATCGACCTTGAATGATGGCACTATACAGGTATTTCCAGCCCGTGGAGTTGGCACTACCACTGCCCGATGGTTCGCTATCAATGCAGGTACTGGCTTCCAGCATTGCAGCTGCCAATAAAGTCGTGAAAGCCATACTACCGGCGACGAGCGAGACAGGAAGGCAGGAGCGGGGGCGTACGACTACTTCACTGCACTGCCGAAGAGAAGGCTCAAATTGGAAAGAATCATGGATTCCAAAGTATAACTCACGCCTTAGTTCTCGAACGATCGAAGATTATTAGCGTAGCACGTGTTAGGTAGGCGTGGCTTTGTTTTAGCGGCACCGTGAAAATTTTCCCACCAAAATTTCCATTTGGCCGTACATACCGGCGATTCGCGAAAGATTTCTCCCTCGAAAAAATCCCGCTATACGGTAAGTCTTATGTATCCATAGCCACCATTTGTTTAATGCATGTACAATTGCCTTATTTATCGATATCAACATATCATGAGTTATGCCATGTATTCTTCCCATAGTTGTAAAGTCATTTTCTACATGTGCTATCTTTTATGGGATACTTGGGCAAGCACTTACCCATAAACTACTATCTGAAGGGCACTTACAGCATTAGTTATACACTGACCAAGCACTTACCCATAAACTACTATCTGAAGGGCACTTACAGCATTAGATATACGCTGACCAGCTAAGGTCAGCTAGCGTCAGCGGTAGCTTTCTGTACATTGTTGTGCTGGTCTTACTATATAACTTACACATGCATGTTGGCTCCGCTCCATCCCATTGGCCACTTGCCTGACAGGTACGCATTACATCACCAACCAGGTTGTATCCATCATTGCAGGTGTAAACCGCTACTGCACATAAATCAGTATCTGCAGTTGCCATTGCATCAGGAGTGACCAAAACTTGACCATTCACAGGATCACTGAGATCATCACAATTAGTCGCTGCAGGAGAGAGTTATAATTATGTTACATAATGCTAATTATATGTTTACTGTACACAGCCTCTTCAATGGCCTATAGACTCGCACATATATAATGCATCAACAATTAAACAATAATGAACTGACCAATATCTGCATAGAGATGTAATCCAAGGGTTGTTCTGTTCTCCAAATCATTGATATTAACAGTTTCACTATTGAACGGAATAAAACTAGGGCGTCTATTTTCTCTTGTATCAAAACGCACTCCAAAATCAGATGTGTCACGTGCAATAATATGAAGAGGCTCTCCAAGTGTGTCTGTTGTAAAAACATAAACTCCGAGTATGTCATTAGTCAGCACATCAAGGGGTGGACTTAAAGTAGCAGTCTCACAAATCAGTGTTTGACCATTGGTGGGTGGGGCAATTGCTAAGGTTAATCGATCAGTGTGGACACGCCTAAAACTGTTCCCATCAATTGTCCGCCATACACGAAATTCCACTATATAATCATCACGAAACTGATCAATGTCAGCAGCATAGTAGCAGAAGTGCCATGCTGTCAGACTTCCGTCGCAAGGTGCTGGATGCCCAAAGTCAAGATACTGGCCACCAATATCCAAGAAATTTGTTTCTGTGACCTCTGTACTTCCAAGGATGCATACTTCACCTATTCCAGAACTCACTGGATAATAGAACAACACAAAGTGTGATCCGATCTGAGCAATAATTATTATTTGCAACCACCAGATATCACACACGCATAGATGTAAACATGTGAGCATATCATTTGGGATCAGCTGTTAAGGAGGTTATGGCTAACAGGCCAATGCAGGTCTTGATCACAGAATCAGGCAAGACATTTGTATAAGCATCACTTAGGAGGGCTATACAGCATTTGCAGCCCGTTGCATGGGTGGATCAATGTGACTAACAGGGTAATGTACCTTGGGATTAAAAATGTTTGTAAATGAAGATATTAGAACTGCATGATCCATCTGCGTTATAGGGGTATATACTATCCAAACTGTAGCTGCTATTTTTACCAACCAATTTTAGTGTAAAGCGTCTAGTTGGTACTACCGTTTTCCTGTTTATACAAAACATACACATGCATAATGGTGACAGTATGTTCAACAGTGTAGCTGTCAAGAGAACTGGTAAACTATGAGTTAAGAGCAACTGCAATGTGTACCATGTCATCATTGTGTGTGTGATATACATAATACTGTAAAGTAACAAAAAAAACATTTAAAAAAATGAAAGAACATATAGGGATGGAATACCCAAAAAGTAACCAAACAAGGTAGGAATGATACGGATTGTCATCCCTATATCTTTTGCTTTTTTTGCAACTAGGTCTCATTATACGTAAGTGCTAGTTGTATGGGACGACAGGATGTTAGATTGTGGTGTAGATGATTAGGTGTTTTTATTAAAAGTACTTTGGTATAATAGAGTAATGTTTTTGGAAGTGTGTTCCATACTACTGTTGGCAGAGTGAAAGAGTGTTGTTGCATGCGCAGGTGGAAGAGTGTAGGTATCATTGTAGGTGTGGATTGTGGTGTAGAATGTGGTGTAAGTGGTACATGTATGTAGTCTAGAGTGTGTATTGCTGCATGTGGAGGATAAGTTGTAGTGGCATGCCAGGGATTGGTGTTTGTGTGTGTGTGTGTGTGTGTATGAGGTTGGAAAAATGGCAAAAGATATAGGGATGACAATCCGTAAGGGTATTGTGGTATCATTCCTACCTTGTTTGGTTACTTTTGGGGGATTCCATCCCTATATGTTCTTTAAATGTTTTTTTTGTTACTTGATTCTGTTGTTTTTTGGGGGGAGGAGAAAGGTATGAATGGTGTTTAGATGGTGTGGTTGTGTGGGGTAGATGAGCGGTATTAGCTGTATCCACATATGCTCCCATTCATGATGAACTAACAGCACCTATAATGTAACAGACACAGAATGCACTTTGCACTGCAAAGCTTTCAGTGGGGCTTAAAGATACAGCAGAGTAGCAAAATACAGCTAATGTGAATTGTAGCTAAGCACTTACCCACTTGAGAATGCCACTGTACACCCACTCATTCTTGTATGCAACATTGTAATGGCAGCCAGCTGTCTACAGCAGTTTGCCGACTCCATTTATTAAATGCACATCATGGAGGTTAGTATGCTCTATAATGGTGGATGGTGTAGCAGTTGTATCAGTGTTCTTACTATTATAACGTAACTACAGCAACTCACTTTGGGTCCGCCATAAAGCGTACTCCAAGTATTATAAGCGTCTAAGCAGAACAGCTCGTGCTCGAGGCTGTGTTTCCGGTGTAGGCGTAACCACCGTTTAATGCGCAGAACAGAACAGCGTATAGCGGCAAGTACTTGCCTCGAGAATCACTGCTGAACGGTTTGATTTGTTTGAGAACGCTATGGTGTGGGTGCAATAGCCTAGCGCTTCTTCGCGCTTGAATCATTGTAATCGCTTCAGTCATTGTTGTGCTATTCTCTCAGAAGAAAGAAGCAGAAGATTGACTATTTGCCGGTTTAGCGACTTGCCGATTTGGCACTTCCACGATGCTCTCTGACAGCTTTAAGGGTCTTGGTACTGATGAAAACACGCGAGAATGACAGGTTTGGTCTACAAATGTTTATGACTAAAATCTAGCGCAGACTTTTGAATATGTCATTTTGTACACATGCAATGGGGCAGCCATTTTTTTGGAGCCATCCCTATATATGGAGTACTACCGTACTCCATGATATACAGACTCGACAATGAACATGGAAATGATAAGCAGTTTAGTACTATTTTGACTCTCGGCTACTAAATATAGTAAACTATGGAGAGTCTTGCACGTATGTATCATTACTATTAGGCATGTGTTTCACACAGTACTAGTGTCAGTTTCACAGCTGTGACACCGCCAATGCACTGTAAGAGTTCACTTTGCAGTACACAACCAAATAAGGAAGAACAATAATTATGTTATACAATGACAGATTATATGCTGTAATGTAATCCTTTCACTAACTGCTTATGTAGTAGGAATTCCCTAGCTGGTAAAAGTAGCAGCTACTGTTTGGCTACCCTATATGCAGACAGATGCTGTGACTATGGATTGTTATGTTCCATGGGGTGGACCATGTAGATTGGTAAGTGTGCTGCACTGCATCAGGTACGCAAATATGTACGTATGAAATTTTGAGACTTCATTCATCATGTTGCAAAAATTTGGCACGAGCAACACCTTCATGTGACTGCAGCTATAGGGCTAACTTCATTCCCTCACAACCAAAAGAAAGAGTGAGTAAATTTGTTTACACAACTGGTAGTACACAATACCATACATAGTGGTTGATACATGAATTCCTAAAATTCTTGGATCTTAAATTACCAGACTACGTGAGAATCTGAGGTGTGAAATGTGTGTCCACTAGCGTTGTTCTTGTATCTCCTATTATATAGCAAATGCTGCAGCACTGTAGGAGCAAACATTAACCTTTGTGAGAATTGTGCATGAGCAGAAGAATTGCTGCAACCTGTTCACATAGATTAAGCCATGGATAGACTCTACTGTCTATGATTGAGCCAGCACAGCACGAGGCAATCAAAAATGCAGTTGGTAAAAAATGGTTGTGTCCAAGCTTCCAGCTTCACAATTCTGGCTAAGAGTAAAATGCTAACCCTGCTGTCAGCATGTTCAGGCTCACCCTAACTTCCATTTAGCTGAGGTATAAATTATTATGAAGCAGCAAGTATGTGCTCGTAGCCTATTGTATTGCCACGCGCAAATACAGCCTGTGGTTCCACTCTGTGGCCATGGTATTTTATACTAGTCTCGCAGGCCAGCCTCACTCGCACACTCCTCGTGTGCGAGTGAGGCTGGCCTGCGAGACTAATTTTATACCACCATAGATAATAGAAAAACTGTTTTTCTATTATCTATGATACCACAGAGTATATAGTAAATAAACCTCAGATGCATCCAATATGAGCCATTATATTTTAGTAGCTTTTGGCTAGGTTGTTGTCCACAAATTTGTTACTGTAGTCACAAAATGTTTAAAGGTTCATTGCAGTAGCCCAGCATGGAGCACGAGTACACATTAAAACACATAGCTATGGATACTTAGCTAATTACTAACTTTTAGTAACGTTTAATTAAGTATACTTGACATAGCTAGGCCTAACCTGAAGCAGACTCAAGTAGGTAGAGAACAGCGATGCAGAGGCGGATCACGGTAGAGAACAACGGGCTCGGTCTCATCGCCATCAGATCCTCGCTCGCCTCAGTCAGTTAGTACTGTACTATCTATGGTACGCGTCACAGTGTAAAATTCCCCCCACGTGATCATGAGTCAATTAAACCGATTATTAAACCGATCCATGCACGACCGTATCTACGTAATTTTAGGCATGGGCTAATTATTATAATCTGCATTTCCCCTTTTTTCTAGTCCTTTATGAATGACTGGAGTCAGAGACCTCCATATAATTTATGCCACGGGCTGTATATTATATTTACAGATCAGATTTTGCAATGAAGAAATCCTAAATTATGCTAGCTGATTCACTATAGCTATCTGTCTGTCCACTGGTCCACAGGTTAACGGTGTACATAGTCATATTGATCACTTGCTTCTTCATCGTTTAGATGGTTGATCACATAGTCATGATCATTTGTTCCCCTGCCACCGGGCTCCAGTGAGCTATAGGCCTCATTCTGGGTAGTGGTAATAGCTGTAGCATTTGTGATGGCATAAGCCTCATTATGAGATGCCAGAATAGCATCAGCGCTGGAGACATAGGCTACATTTCCTGAGGTTTCAATATCTGGATCAGTAGGTTGAAAGTGGGCGAGAGCAGCCTGATCACTTGCTCGATTGGATACCTTGGATTGGAGCTCCAAACTGAGTTCTGCTGTAGTCATTCTTCGTCTTGTCATAAGAATTATAGCCAAAATGATTCCCAAGATAACCAGAGCTGCTACTAGGAACCCTGCTACTGCTCCACCAATAATTGGACCCAGATTCCCCCCTACTTGATTGTCTGTATTCAGTACTGCAAAAAGAGAACAACAATATCTCATATATAATACAACAAACTGAAGCCATGTGTTTAGTACCATATTTCTATAGTCATCAGGGCTACATGTAGACCCTTACATATGCATGTTGGCTCTGCTCCATCCCACTGACCATCGTCCTGACATGTACGTACTGCTCCATCACTCAGACTGTGTCCCTCACTGCAATTGTAGGTTGCCATTGCTCCCTCTCCAGTCAAAGCTACTGAACCAGGAGTGATTGCAACTTGACCATTACTAGGGTTGGCAAGACCACCACAGTCAATCACTGCAACAGAGGATAGAGGTTAGTACTTTACATGCCTATGATAAACTGTGTTAGGTATACCTTATTTTATGCTACAGTCATCAGGGCTGTATGGTAGGAACTTACACATGCATGTTGGCTCTGCTCCATCCCACTGACCATCGTCCTGACATGTACGTACTGTGCCATCACTCAGTCTGTATCCCTCACTGCAATTGTAGGTCGCCATTGCACCCTCTCCAGTCATAGCTACCAAACCAGGAGTGATTGTAACTTGACCATCACTAGGGTTGGCAAGACCACCACAGTCAATCACTGCAACAGAAGATAGAGGTTAGTACTTTACATGCCTATGTTGTTGAGCACCTTATCTTGCACTAAAGTTATAAGTCTTATGTATCCATAGCCACCATTTGTTTAATGCATGTACAATTGCCTTATTTATCGATATCAACATAATTATCATGAGTTATGCCATGTATTCTTCCCAATAAGTATACATAGTTGTATTTCTACATGTGCTATCTTTTATGGGATACTTGGGCAAGCACTTACCCATAAACTACTATCTGAAGGGCACTTACAGCATTAGTTATACGCTGACCACCTAAGGAAGTTTTCTCTACATTGTTGTACTATATAACCTACATGTACATGTT
The DNA here is from genome assembly GCA_963921505.1 of Phakellia ventilabrum. Classification (NCBI taxonomy): domain Eukaryota; kingdom Metazoa; phylum Porifera; class Demospongiae; order Axinellida; family Axinellidae; genus Phakellia; species Phakellia ventilabrum. Next base: position 358,200 of record OY997385.1, read on the forward strand.
GGCTCCGTTCCATCCCATTGGCCACTTGCCTGACAGGTACGCATTACATCACCAACCAGGTTGTATCCATCATTGCAGGTGTAAACTGCTACTGCACATAAATCAGTATCTGCAGTTGCCATTGCATCAGGAGTGACCAATACACGACCATTTACAGGATCACTGAGATCACCACAATCAATCGCTGCAGGTAATTATATATGGTTACTGTACATAGCCTCTTGATACTCATCAATGGCCTATACATTTGCACATAAATAATGAACTGACCAATATCTGCATAGAGATGTAATCCAAGGGTTGGTCTGTTCTCCCAATCCTTGATGTTAACAGTTGCACTACTGAACGGAACAAAAGCAGGTGATACATTATCTCTTGTATCAAAACGCAACCCAAAATCAGATGTGTCACGTGCAATAATATGAAGAGGCTCTCCAAGTATGCCTGTTGTAAAAACATAAACTCCCAGTATGTCATTAGTCAGCACATCAAGGGGTGTACTTAAAGTAGCAGTCTCACAAATCAGTGTTTGACCATTGCTGGGCGGGGCAATTGCCATGGTTATTCGATGATCATGGACACGATTAAAACTGTTCCCATCAACTGTCCGCCATACACGAAACTCCACTACATAGTCACGAACTCGACCAAGGAAATTTAGAGAAATGTCAGCAGCATAGTAGCAGAAGTGCCATGCTGTCAGATTTCCAGTGCAAGGTGCCGGATGCCCAAAGTCAAGATATTGGCCACCATCATCCAAGAAACTTGTTTCTGTGACCTCTGTACTTCCAAGGATGCATACCTCACCTATTCCAGAACTCACTGGATAAAAGACAAATAACAAAGTAAATAAATGGGCAATGGAGATCCAATAATTGCCTGGCTATTGAATAATTATAATTGTTAATGTAATGGGTGAAAAGCACATGAGATCATGTGAGCTCAGCTGTTAAAGTGGTGACAGAGTTACTTGTGAACAAGCCACTATGAGCCTTGATCGATATCACAGAATCAGAAATATAGTTTGCCAATTATGCATATCATCCACATACTGAGGAGGGCTATACAGAACTTGTAGCCTTCTCCAGGCTAGGGTGGATCAAAGCGACTGACAGGGCAGGGCAAATGCATTGTGAGAAAATCTGTAGTGATCTCTCTGCATATTGAGTTGTAGCCACTTAATACTATATACATGTGCACCAGCCAAGTGTAAACGTCCATGTGTATACAGTACATATCACATACACATGAATAATGAAATGAATGTTTAACATTGCAGTTGCCAGCTACACTCTTGGACTATCTACTCTACAGTATATTGCACTGCACCAACTGCATCTGCTGAATAGAATCGACACAATACGCTGTTTATATGGTAATGCCGGCTAACTGTATATTCATTGAAATATGGCCACACACATAGCCACACAGCCCAACATGGTACTCTTCGCCAGTGGCGCAGCCACACCAGACACAGGCCCGAGTTCGGTGCCCAGGGAACTCGGCGTAAGATCGAAAGGGGCGTGGCAGGTTCGAGTCTTATCGTGTATCGTAAGTGCCACTGAAGACGAGAGCTCTCACACGGTAAGCTATAGTGGTTATTCAGAGCTCAAATGGCTATGAGAGCGCTTATTGAATGCTAGATCTAGAAATGTGTAGCATACAACGTTTCCGCGCTTCACGCGGAAGTCGCACTGCTGCTTCGCAGCCCCGCCTCACTTGCGCCTGGGCAACCTATGGGGCAACTAATCTAGTCTGGCTACGCCACTGCTCTTCGCGGAGCGGCCTTCGGCGCTCCGCTACGAGTAATCAATTTATAAACGCTAGCTACTGTGGTGGAGCTAATTTTATCGCTTAGGTAAGAGGCAAAGCTGCTTTTCAGCCATGGCCACGGCATGCCCACCTATAATAGGAGGTGGGGCTAGTATCTCTCGCTCACGACAATGTTACTTTAACTCAAATCCATGCTAGACTAACCTGAAGCAGACTCAAGTAGGTAGAGAACAGCGATGCAGAGGTGGATCACAGTAGAGAACAACGGGCTCGGTCTCATCGCCATCCTCCCGTGCTTACAGCTAGACTAAATTGATTACGTCACAACTGCCGTAATATCAAACGAAACGTGACCGATTTGGATTGTGGAATTTTTGGAGTAAACGCATAGCTATATACCTACACAATGTACATAAAAGGCAAATAAAGACCTGTAGTAGTGCAGGTTTCTATTTGGCCTCAGAATCACTTGGACATCTATATCCAAGTAGACAAGCAAGCAGGCTTATTAATAGGAACAAGATACTTCTTCCCCAGTCATCGATTTCACATGGGTCCACAAATGAAGCACGTTGTCTCATCAAAAATAACATGCAGATGCAGGACGGTCAGCTCCTTTATTTGGGCTACCCCTTGAGACAGAATAAAAGGGATAAGATCTGATACAGCTAGCTATGGTGTCAATCTATCAAACTGGAGGAATCTTCCTCAAGGAGCCCACGGAAAACCTCCAGCATAGCTACTTACAGGGGAACAGCAGCAACTTCAGTGGGAACAGGAAAATACAGCACTGGCTCTATTGAAACAAAGGCTCACAAACTTCCAATTGAGTTAATGGACCACTCCAGATGCAACTATAAATCACATTCAATGTTCACTCTTTTTACAGGATTTCCCGAGACCCACTTGTGTTGCACATCAGCAGGCACAACAGTGCAACATCATGACCATCATGCTAACCTCACTAATTTTAGGAGAGCAGGGAGCAAGTGGGTTCCTGGAGTGATTGTTGAGAGACAATTCAAGGCCCACTTTAATTCTTACCGAGTCAATGCAATCCGGAGATCATTTTTTTTTTTTTTTCTATGAAACTTTTGCCGAATAAGGCAAGGATACAAAAACTAGCAGAAGCTAATGAAGTAATGTACCCAAAAGATGAAGTAATGTACCCAAATTGCATATCAATTAATCACTACTAGAAAGATGAGCTAAAAAGGTCACAACTGATTATCAACTGAATAATAGTACACATGCACGTTTCCCTAATTAGATTGAATTTACATATGCACCTGATGCTCATAACTCAATTTCACCGGTGAAGCAACTGCTGCTGATACCCTTCATGCGTCCGTCATCCACCTGAATGAGTCAGATCTAGACATGTACATGCACTACAGTAATTAGACATTATGCAAGAGTTATCTATTCACAGAAGTATTAGCTATGTATAGTCCAAGAATAATCAGTGTCACTGGAGCCCAGTGGCAGGGGAACAAATGATTATGACTATGTGATCAACCAGCTAAACGATGAAGAAGCAAGTGATCAATATGACTATGTAGCCATAGGCTTCATTCTGGGTGGTGGTAATAGCTGTAGCATTTGTGATGGCATAAGCCTCATTACGGGATACTGGAATAGCATCAGCATTGGTGACATAGGCTGCATTTGCAGTATCATAATTAACTGAATCAGTAGGCTGAAAATGGATGAGGGCAGCCTGCTCACTTGCTCGATTGGACACCTTGGATTGGAGCTCCAAACTGTGATCTATTGTAGTCTTTCTTCGTCTTCTCATAATGATTATAGCCAAGACAATTCCCAAGGCAATGAGGGCTGCTACTAACAATCCTATAACCACTCCAATAACAACAGAGCTTGAATTCTGCTGCTGGACATGTGCTACACACACTGGATCTGCTCCTGACCAGGTTCCATCAGCCTGACTGCAACTATTACCACCAAGGTAACCAGAGCTGCTACTATTTATATAAACCCTGTTGCTGTTAATGTTCCTTCAGTATTAAACTGGACCCAAATTCCCGTCTGTATTTAGTGAAGCCACACATACTGGTCCTGATGCAGGTTCAATCCGCCTGACAAGTGTGGCTCTGGCCGCCTCAAATGCGGTCTCTGTCACATTGAAATGTCCATTATAAATAGGAGGGGTAACACCATGGATAATATGGAGGTATATTATCTGCATGCAATCAACTGCTGTGTTGCCAAAATTGAAGAGGATAATAATTTGGCCCTGTCCTGAAAACTGACCATTTGACTGTCAAGTGTGTGTTGCCAGTCCCACCACACATCACAGGTGTACACTGCTGTTATTACTCCTCCAGGACTTGTGATTGCAACACTATCGTTTCTAGGATCCGTTAGTGAATTAGCTTATAAGTAAATTATCATACAGTACAACCGTTGGGCTTTAATGCCTAATTACTCATATTCTAGGTATCCATTCCATACTATTGCAGCAGATTGCAGCTACATATTCTGGCCGGCACACATGGGAGTTCATACCAGGGTCCAGTCGCAGTCACCAGACCATATGCATGCAGGAGAGATAGTAACCAGATCGTTTTCTGCAGATCACTACTGTAGGGAAGCCAGTGCAGCAGCACTATGTACACACTGTGCTGAATGTTCAACGCGGAAATGTATTAATTCACTGACAACCATGTGGATAATCCAGACCAGTGAGTAGCAAGAAGCTGGTTGATGAGCTACATACTTTGCTATTTGACCTGCATGAGTACCTAGGCTCATTTGGAGCGGCAGGGTTGGCAATATATACACAGTTGTGTATGGACCTGAAGTGGTAGGCATAGTATTCAAATAGCCATCAATTTTACAACTACATTACATCATATAAAAACAGTAACATGACAAAATGTGGGCAACTAGCTGATTGTTGGGGTAACTGAAATAGTACTAGTAGGACTACAATCATGTATTCATCTCGTTCAAGATGTCTGTTACTGGTTATAAATGCCCTGCAGCTCAGGATAGAGAGCTCTGCCAGCATCCAGTGGTGCTCCCAGCACTACAGCCTGGGGGTGGACCTTTACATCCTCTGCTGTCCAGCACAGAAGCTCAAGCTCGGGCTCTGAGAGAGCCTCCACAATTTGGAGAAAAGAGGGACGGGAGGACTTCTGTGGATGCCTTGCATGAGGAAAAATTGGAGCAATTATAACAAGGCAAGGAGTGAACTGTACTCCCAAGAGAAATGCTTACAGGTGAGCAGTGAGTGGGTAAACATAATGCAATGAGGTCCTTATTCAGGAGTCCAGTAGCTCACACCAGTATCTCTGGTATAAAGCACTTTTGTTTACAAAGGCCATCTGTCTGTTAACTCTATGTTCCAGTCTTAATTTTTACCGTTGTAGGCCTAATGGTATTTCTGTGTAGCTATGCCCTAAAGCAATCTAAAACATATAGGCAATAAAGTATATACCATAATCATTCGCGGTACAACTATAGCAGTGCGTGTTCCACTATTCCATCTAGGTCTCACATACCAGCACTGCATCGTCACAGAGTAGAGTTTCTTTGGACAGCCAGGTGGTGGAGGGAGGCGGTAGCCACTGTCAACCAGTTCAATTGCCTGTAGCGGATGATAAAACCCACTAAGTCATCATTTAGGGCTTTTGTTAGCCTCATTTCCATGCTCTAGTGGAGGGCGTAAGAACTCGGGAATGAGGCTAGGGTTTGTGTACGTGCAATGATACCTTTTGATTAGTATACCCGTCGAATGGCTTGTGTCCCAGACTCCATATCTCATACATCACAGCACCATAGCTCCACACATCACTGGCAGTGGTGTACTTCTTGAAATGGATGGCCTTCATGCATGTATGAGTGAATAACAGAGTGGTGATTTGTTTCATAAAACTAATGTGAAACAAAGCTAGCTACTGCTTACCTCTGGAGCAGTCCACTTGACAGGAATCTTTCCACCTTGGGAAACATAATAACTCTCATCCATCAGGTCTCGAGACATTCCAAAGTCACTGATCTGCACATATGTATAGGGAAATTAAAATTAATAACATGACCATCCTGATTGACGTAGCAAATTGTGCTTTAGATGATTTCTGTACCTTACAGGTTTTGTTTTCTGAGACTAAAACGTTCCTGGCTGCCAGGTCCCTGTGAACAAATGCCTTCCTTGACAGGTACTCCATTCCAGAGGCCACTTGCTGACAGAATCCCAGGAAGGTACGAGGTATCCACGAAGGAAGAAGCTCTCCGGGACTGCATGTGGATTGGGACATAAGATAAAGTAGAATCTATACCAAGTATTCATATCCATGAAGCAACACGGTCTATCCATGTGTGTGTTGGCCATAGTTTCACAACATATACAAATATACATACTATATTCGCAAAAAAAAAAGACTTACACTGGTCGCTGCTTAATGAGGTAATTCCTCAAATCACCGTTGGCCAGAAACTCCAGCACAATCATGGCCTAATGTGAAGTACACTACAATGACCACAGTAAAGGACACTTCATTAGCAGCGACTTACAGGTTCTCCTACGGTCACCACACCCAGTAATTTCACAATATTTGGGTGCCTAAACTGCCCATTGATGGCCGCCTCTTGCAAGAACTTCACTTTGTCAATTTCTCCAGCCCTGGCTTTGAGCATCTTTATCGCAACCTCCACAGTTTTCGTTGACTGCCAGGTACCCTTGTTAACTGTTCCAAACTGACCAGCACCAAGATGCTCTACAATTCTTCAGACAAAAAAAGAATCATAATAAGCTTTTATATGTATGCAGGAGCGCATGACTTTGTAGCTATCAGGAGCCCATGCGTGCGGCTTCGCCGTTTATGGGCTCCTGATAGCTGCAAAGCCATTATTCCTCACTGAATTTGGTTCCTGGGAATCTCTCGGTACTTCTTGACAGCCAGCTGCTCATAGAGCTCACTTGGGTTGGAGGAAGGTGCCCAGTAGGTGTCAGTTTCCTCAAAGAATGTCATGGATGCTAAAGACATCGTGGGAGCCATGGTCCTCTGCACCTGTAAAATAAAGTACAGCTATAGCCTATATAAAGTGTCCCAGAAACTGTGTGTGGAAATAGATACAATTTTTGTATACTGACCTCTATCAGAGCTGTGTATATATTTTCCTGAGCTCCAGAGGCTCCTGCTGATGTACTGCCTTCTCCAGATCCGGACTGAGTGAGTGCTTCCCTCTGTGCCTATGGGGGAGGATACAACACGTGTACATACATCCACTATAACATGTATTCATGCAAAGTTTGGACTGAAAAATGCCTTTAATTACCTGGGTAGGTACATGGATGCCCAATTGATAGGAGTTCTGAACAGAAATGAAAATATAAATGTGCATGGTGAAACTACGTTAATCATGTATCTTTAATGGTGTCTTTGATCACAATATCATGCATTTAGTGTTATAAACTATGCATAAATTACAAATCCTCACCCTGGGAGTCGGAACTGGTTCCTCGTAAGAAGATGCAATGGCCCACTGCAGTGTGCTATCTGACATGGTATTATAAATATTTCGTCTCTCTGGTATTTCTTGGTCAGAGCTTGGGTATGGATCATCGATCTCATTGTAATCAGAAGTAGTGCTGGTGAAAGTGCCTAAGGGTCGGCTTGTTCCGATCATCTCATAACTCTTCCCATCAGTTACTTGCACTGAGTCATCAAAAGCTTTTTCATCTGCAGTTGCTAGATGCATGGACAGAAGGTTTATGTTCTACTCATTCTGTCCACCAGTGTGCACGTACAGCATGAAGTCAACACAATACATTTCCTTACCTGAGTACACAGGATTACTCAAATCTTTGAAACTGTTATCGTGGCTACTGATTTGAATGTTCACTCCATCCCTTCTTTTCTGTCTTCTTCTAAAGATTACAGCCAAGACAAATCCCAAGGCAACGAGAGCTGCTACCAGTAACGCTACCACCACTCCTCCGATAATAGGACCTGAATTTTGCCGCTGTGCCGCTGAAAGAGAAAGGTAATGATGTATACCTATATGGATGCCTTACTATGAATAGCTACCTGCATTATACTACATATATATATAACCCTGGAAATACATTAATTTTGCTGACATATAGCTAGCATATATACATGTATGTACTATCTGTGTATCGTGTTAAATGTAAGTACATGAACAAAAGCTATCGGGTGGTCTGTTGCCATGACATCAACATGCTGTCCATGAGTTAGATCTTCATGTATATACACATTGTGGTACTTACACATGCATGTTGGCTCTGCTCGATCCCACTGACCATCTGCCTGACATGTACGTACTGCTCCATCACTCAGACTGTGTCCCTCACTGCAATTGTAGGTTGCCATTGCACCCTCTCCAGTCATAGCTACTGAACCAGGAGTGATTGCAACTTGACCATTACTAGGGTTGGCAAGACCACCACAGTCAATCACTGCAACAGAGGATAGTTAGCACATTATATGCTAAACTGTGTTAGGTATACCTTATTTTATGCTACAGTCATCAGGGCTGTACGTATGGTAGGAACTTACACATGCATGTTGGCTCTGCTCCATCCCACTGACCATCGTCCTGACACGTACGTACTGTGCCATCAATCAGACTGTATCCCTCACTGCAAGTGTAGGTTGCCATTGCACCCTCTCCAGTCATAGCTACCAAACCAGGAGTGATTGTAACTTGACCATCACTAGGGTTGTTAAGACCACCACAGTCAATCACTGCAACAGAGGACAGAGGTTAGTACTTTACGTGCCTATGTTGTTGAGCACCTTATCTTGCGCTAAAGTCATACTGTATAGCGGATTTTTTTGAGGGAGAATATTTTCACGAATTTCGCGGCCTTGCGACTATCCGCGAAAATATTCTCCGTGAATTTTTTTAGTTATCGGCACGTGACCTATTGAGCGCAAGTGCAGGTGCAAAATCGACCTTGAATGATGGCACTATACAGGTATTTCCAGCCCGTGGAGTCGGCACTACCACTGCCCGATGGTTCGCTATCAATGCAGGTACTGGCTTCCAGCATTGCAGCTGCCAATAAAGTCGTGAAAGCCATACTACCGGCGACGAGCGAGACAGGAAGGCAGGAGCGGGGGCGTACGACTACTTCACTGCACTGCCGAAGAGAAGGCTCAAATTGGAAAGAATCATGGATTCCAAAGTATAACTCACGCCTTAGTTCTCGAACGATCGAAGATTATTAGCGTAGCACGTGTTAGGTAGGCGTGGCTTTGTTTTAGCGGCACCGCGAAAATTTTCCCACCAAAATTTCTATTTGGCCGTACATACCGGCGATTCGCGAAAGATTTCTCCCTCGAAAAAATCCCGCTATACGGTAAGTCTTATGTATCCATAGCCACCATTTGTTTAATGCATGTACAATTGCCTTATTTATCGATATCAACATATCATGAGTTATGCCATGTATTCTTCCCAATAAGTATACATAGTTGTAAAGTCATTTTCTACATGTGCTATCTTTTATGGGATACTTGGGCAAGCACTTACCCATAAACTACTATCTGAAGGGCACTTACAGCATTAGTTATACACTGACCAAGCACTTACCCATAAACTACTATCTGAAGGGCACTTACAGCATTAGATATACGCTGACCAGCTAAGGTCAGCTAGCGTCAGCGGTAGCTTTCTGTACATTGTTGTGCTGGTCTTACTATATAACTTACACATGCATGTTGGCTCCGCTCCATCCCATTGGCCACTTGCCTGACAGGTACGCATTACATCACCAACCAGGTTGTATCCATCATTGCAGGTGTAAACCGCTACTGCACATAAATCAGTATCTGCAGTTGCCATTGCATCAGGAGTGACCAAAACTTGACCATTCACAGGATCACTGAGATCATCACAATTAGTCGCTGCAGGAGAGAGTTATAATTATGTTACATAATGCTAATTATATGTTTACTGTACACAGCCTCTTCAATGGCCTATAGACTCGCACATATATAATGCATCAACAATTAAACAATAATGAACTGACCAATATCTGCATAGAGATGTAATCCAAGGGTTGTTCTGTTCTCCAAATCATTGATATTAACAGTTTCACTATTGAACGGAATAAAATCAGGTGATCCATTATCTCTTGTATCAAAACGCACTCCAAAATCAGATGTGTCACGTGCAATAATATGAAGAGGCCGACCAAGTGTGTTTGTTGTAAAAACATAAACTCCCAGTATGTCATTAGTCAGTACTTCAAGGGGTGTACTTAAAGTAGCAGTCTCACAAATCAGTGTTTGACCATTGCTGGGCGGGGCAATTGCCATGGTTATTCGATGATCATGGACACGATTAAAAGTGTTCCCATCAACTGTCCGCCATACACGAAACTCCACTACATAGTCACGAACTCGACCAAGGAAATCTAGAGAAATGTCAGCAGCATAGTAGCAGAAGTGCCATGCTGTCAGATTTCCAGTGCAAGGTGCCGGATGCCCAAAGTCAAGATACTGGCCACCAATATCCAAGAAATTTGTTTCTGTGACCTCTGTACTTCCAAGGATGCATACTTCACCTATTCCAGAACTCACTGCATAATAGAACAACACAGAGTGTGATCCGATCTGAGCAATAATTATATTTGCAACCACCAGATAGCACACACGCATAGCTAATGTGATGATGTAAACATGTGAGCATATCATTTGGGATCAGCTGTTAAGGAGGTTATGACTAACAGGCCAATGCAGGTCTTGATCACAGAATCAGGCAAGACATTTGTATAAGCATCACTTAGGAGGGCTATACAGCATTTGCAGCCCGTTGCATGGGTGGATCAATGTGACTAACAGGGTAATGTACCTTGGGATTAAAAAAATGTTTGTAAATGAAGATATTAGAACTGCACGATCCATCTGCGTTATAGGGGTGTATACTATCCAAACTGTAGCTGCTATTTTTACCAACCAAGTTTAGTGTAAAGCGTCTAGTTGGTACTACCGTTTTCCTGTTTATACAAATCATACACATGCATAATGGTGACAGTATGTTCAACAGTGTAGCTGTTAAGAGAACTGGTAAACTATGAGTTAAGAGCAACTGCACTATGTAACATGTCATCATTGTGTGTGTGATATACATAATACTGTAAAGTAACAAAAAAAAAATGAAAGAACATATAGGGATGGAATACCCAAAAAGTAACCAAACAAGGTAGGAATGATACGGATTGTCATCCCTATATCTTTTGCTTTTTTTGCAACTAGGTCTCATTATACGTAAGTGCTAGTTGTATGGGACGATAGGATGTTAGATTGTGGTGTAGATGATTAGGTGTTTTATTAAAAGTACTTTGGTATAATAGAGTAATGTTTTTGGAAGTGTGTTCCATACTACTGTTGGCGGAGTGAAAGAGTGTTGTTGCATGCGCAGGTGGAAGAGTGTAGGTATCATTGTAGGTGTGGATTGTGGTGTAGAATGTGGTGTAAGTGGTACATGTATGTAGTCTAGAGTGTGTATTGCTGCATGTGGAGGATAAGTTGTAGTGTGAGGGGGTGGTGTGTGTTGCATTGTGAAGTGCGGCAATTGCCACATTCTATTGGCTGTGGATATGGCTGGTGTGGAGCAGTTGTATCAGTGTTCTTACTATTATAACGTAACTACAGCAACTCACTTTGGGTCCGCCATAATAAGCGTCTAAGCAGAACAGCTCGTGTTCGAGGCTGCGTTTCCGGTGTAGGCGTAACCACCGTTTAATGCGCAGAACGGAACGGAACAGAACGGCGTATAGCGGCAAGTACTTGCCTCGAGCGCTTGAGGATCACTGCTGAACGGTTTGATTTGTTTGAGAACGCTATGGTGTGGGTGCAATAGCCCGGACCCAGTAGCGCTTCTTCGCGCTTGAATCATTGTAATCGCTTCAGTCATTGTTGTGCTATTCTCTCAGAAGAAAGAAGCAGAAGATTGACGATTTGCCGGTTTAGCGACTTGCTGATTTGGCACATCCGCGATGCTCTCTGACAGCTTTAAGGGTCTTGGTACTGATGAAAACACACGAGAATGACAGGTTTGGTCTACAAACGTTTATGACTAAAATCTAGCGCAGACTTTTGAACATGTCATTTTGTACACATGCAATGGGGCAGCCATTTTTTTGGAGCCATCCCTATATATGGAGTACTACCGTACTCCATGATATACAGACTCGACAATGAACATGGAAATGATAAGCAGTTTAATACTATTGACTCTCGGCTACTAAATATAGTAAACTATGGAGAATCTTGCATGTATGGATGAAAGTATCATTACTATTAGGCATGTGTTTCACACAGTACTAGTGTCAGTTTCACTGCTGTGACACCGCCAATGCACTGTAAGAGTTCACTTTGCTGTACACAACCAAATAAGGAAGAACAATAATTATGTTATACAATGACAGATTATATGCTGTAATGTAATCCTGTAGTAGGAATTCCTTGGCTGGTAAAAGTATCAGCTACAGTTTGGCTACCCTATATGCAGACAGATGCTGTGACTATGGATTGTTACGTTCCATGGGGTGGACCATGTAGATTGGTAAGTGTGCTGCACTGCATCAGGTACGCAAATATGTACGTATGAAATTTTGAGACTTCATTCATCATGTTGCAAAAATTTGGCACGAGCAACACCTTCATGTGACTGCAGCTATAGGGCTAACTTCATTCCCTCACAACCAAAAGAAAGAGTGAGTAAATTTGTTTACACAACTGGTAGTACACAATACCATACATAGTGGTTGATACATGAATTCCTAAAATTCTTGGATCTTAAATTACCAGACTACGTGAGAATCTGAGGTGTGAAATGTGTGTCCACTAGCGTTGTTCTTGTATCTCCTATTATATAGCAAATGCTGCAGCACTGTAGGAGCAAACATTAACCTTTGTGAGAATTGTGCATGAGCAGAAGAATTGCTGCAACCTGTTCACATAGATTAAGCCATGGATAGACTCTACTGTCTATGATTGAGCCAGCACAGCACGAGGCAATCAAAAATGCAGTTGGTAAAAAATGGTTGTGTCCAAGCTTCCAGCTTCACAATTCTGGCTAAGAGTAAAATGCTAACCCTGCTGTCAGCATGTTCAGGCTCACCCTAACTTCCATTTAGCTGAGGTATAAATTATTATGAAGCAGCAAGTATGTGCTCGTAGCCTATTGTATTGCCACGCGCAAATACAGCCTGTGGTTCCACTCTGTGGCCATGGTATTTTATACTAGTCTCGCGGGCCAGCCTCACTCGCACACTCCTCGTGTGCGAGTGAGGCTGGCCTGCGAGACTAATTTTATACCACCATAGATAATAGAAAAACTGTTTTTCTATTATCTATGATACCACAGAGTATATAGTAAATAAACCTCAGATGCATCCAATATGAGCCATTATATTTTAGTAGCTTTTGGCTAGGTTGTTGTCCACAAATTTGTTACTGTAGTCACAAAATGTTTAAAGGTTCATTGCAGTAGCCCAGCATGGAGCACGAGTACACATTAAAACACATAGCTATGGATACTTAGCTAATTACTAACTTTAGTAACGTTTAATTAAGTATACTTGACATAGCTAGGCCTAACCTGAAGCAGACTCAAGTAGGTAGAGAACAGCGATGCAGAGGCGGATCACGATAGAGAACAACGGGCTCGGTCTCATCGCCATCAGATCCTCGCTCGCCTCAGTCAGTTAGTACTGTACTATCTATGGTACGCGTCACAGTGTAAAATTCCCCCCACGTGATCATGAGTCAATTAAACCGATTATTAAACCGATCCATGCACGACCGTATCTACCATGAGCTGCATTTTATGCCTTGGCAAGAAGCATCTCTCCTTGAGCATGGTCCATGGGACGACATTCCTGGGTTGTTTCTACCATCAAAGATACTGGAATTATGCTTTTCAACCATGCCAACACCACCCCCTGATATTGCTCGTCTTATTGCTCTGTTAGCATGGGTAACAGAAAGTGAAGCTAAGGAGTATTACTCCAAGTTACAGGCCCAAGTCAATAACATGCTCGAAGCTGACCAGCAAAGGGAAAGATGGAAAGACCACCCATTGTACATTAATAACACAAAAGAAGAACTTGAAAAGTTGTGTAGAAGCTTAAAAATTCCAGTACCACCATCTACAGTCAAGCACCAACTTGTAAATCTTATTTCCAAAAACAGAGGTGAACCACGTAATTTTAGGCATGGGCTAATTATTATAATCTGCATTTCCCCTTTTTTCTAGTCCTTTATGAATGACTGGAGTCAGAGACCTCCATATAATTTATGCCGCGGGCTGTATATTATATTTACAGATCAGATTTTGCAATGAAGAAATCCTAAATTATGCTAGCTGGATCACTATAGCTATCTGTCTGTCCACTGGTCCACAGGTTAACGGTGTACATAGTCATATTGATCACTTTCTTCTTCATCGTTTAGCTGGTTGATCACATAGACATAATCATTTGTTCCCCTGCCACCGGGCTCCAGTGAGCTATAGGCCTCATTCTGGGTAGTGGTAATAGCTGTAGCATTTGTGATGGCATAAGCCTCGTTATGAGATGCCGGAATAGCATCAGCGCTGGAGATATAGGCTACATTTCCTGACGTTTCAATATCCGGATCAGTAGGCTGAAAGTGGGTGAGGGCAGCCTGATCACTTGCTCGATTGGACACCTTGGATTGGAGCTCCAAACTGAGTTCTGCTGTAGTCATTCTTCGTCTTGTCATAAGAATTATAGCCAAAATGATTCCCAAGATAACCAGAGCTGCTACTAGGAACCCTGCTACTGCTCCACCAATAATTGGACCCAGATTCCCCCCTACTTGATTGTCTGTATTCAGTACTGCAAAAAGAGAACAACAATATCTCGTATATAGCTAATACAACAAACTGAAGCCACGTGTTTAGTACCATATCTATACAGTCATCGATATCAGGGCTACATGTAGACACTTACACATGCATGTTGGCTCTGCTCCATCCCACTGACCATCGTCCTGACATGTACGTACTGCTCCATCAATCAGACTGTATCCCTCACTGCAATTGTAGGTCGCCATTGCGCATGCACCCTCTCCAGTCCTAGCTACCAAACCAGGAGTGATTGTAACTTGACCATCACTAGGGTTGTCAAGACCACCACAGTCAATCACTGCAACAGAAGATCGTTAGCGCTTTACATGCCTACTGTATTAGGTACCTTATCTTATGCTATAGTCATTGGGACTGTATAGATACTTACACATGCATGTTGGCTCCACTCCATCCCATTGGCCACTTGCCTGACAGGTACGCATTACATCACCAACCAGGTTGTAACCATCATTGCAGGTGTAAACCGCTACTGCACATAAATCAGAATCTGCAGTTGCCATTGCATCAGGGGTGACCAAAACTTGACCATTCACAGGATCACTGTGATCATCACAATCAATCGCTGCAGGAGAGAGATATATATTTATGTTACATAATTTACTGTGCATAGCCTCTTGATCCATCAATGGCCTACAGACTTGCACATAAATAATGAACTGACCAATATCTGCATAGAGATGTAACCCAAGGGTCGTTCTGTTCTCCAAATCATTGATGTTAACAGTTTCACTATTGAACGGAAAAAAAATAGGGAATCCATCATTTCTTGTATCAAAACGCAACCCAAAATCAGATGTGTCACGTGCAATAATATGAAGAGGCTCTCCAAATATGCCTGTTGTAAAAACATAAACTCCCAGTATGTCATTAGTCAGCACACCAAGGGGTGGACTTAAAGTAGCAGTCTCACAAATCAGTGTTTGACCATTGCTGGGCGGGGCAATTGCCATAGTTAATCGATCAGTGTGGATACGATTAAAACTGTTTCCATCAACTGTCCGCCATACACGAAATTCCACTATATAAGTACGAACTTCACCATTGGATGCTAGAGAAATGTCAGCAGCATAGTAGCAGAAGTGCCATGCTGTCAGACTTCCGTCGCAAGTTGCTGGATGCCCAAAGTCAAGATATTGGCCACCTCCATTCAAGAAACTTGTTGCTGTGACCTCTGTACTTCCAAGGATGCATACCTCACCTATTCCAGAACTCACTGGATAATAGACAAAATAACACAAAGTGTGACCTCTTTTATGCAATAATTATATTTGCAATCGCCGTATATAATATCTGTAGCTGATGTGAAGATGTAAACACGTGAGTATATCATTTGAGCTCAGCTGTTAAGGAGGCTATGGTTAACAAGGCAATGCAGGTCTTGATCACAGATTCAGGCAGACATTAAAATTTTGCCAATTAAGCATCACTTTGGAGGCAAATACAGCAATTGCATGGGTGGATCAATGTAACTAACAGGATAATATACCTTGAGTTGGGGTCCAAAAAAGTGTTCGTAAATGAACATATTAGAACTGCATGATTCCTCTGCATTATAGGATAGCCAAACCATAGCTGCTACTTTACTAGCCAAGCGTAAGGCATCTAGTTGGTGCTATCGTTTTCCTGTTCATATAAAAGTGCATATCATACACATGCATAATGATGAGAGTATGTTCAACAGTGTAGCTGTCAAGAGAACTGGTAAACTCTGAGTTAAGCGCAACTGCACTATGTAACATGTCATTATTATGTGTGTGATATACATATACTGTATGTACAGAGAGTCTTGTGTGTTTGGATGAAAGTAGTATTGCTATTAGGGTTTCACGCAGTGTCAGTTTCACTGCTGTGACACCACCAATTCACTGTAAGAGTTCACTTTGCAAGTCAGATTATATGCTGTAGTATAATCTTTCACTAACTGCTTATGTAGTAGGAATTCCCTGGCTGGTAAAAGTAGCAGCTAAGGTTTGGCTACGCCATAGGGCTAACTTCATTCCCTCACAACCAAAAGAAAGAGTAAGTTTGTTTACATAACTGGATAGTACACAATACCATACATAGTGGTTGATACATGAATTCCTAAAATTCTTGGATCTTAAATTACCAGACTACGTGAGAATCTGAGGTACCGTGTGAAATGTATGTGCTCTTGTACATGTATCTCCAATTATACAGCAAATGTTGCAGCACTGTAAGAGCAAACATCAACCTTTAGAGAATTGTGCATGAGCAGAAGAATTGCTGCAACCTGTTCACACAGATTAAGCCATGGATAGACTCTACTCAGCTGTTCCATTATCATAACCATGACTGATTGCATGATGGTCTTTGTTACAAACAATGCTTAAATTTTACAGTCAAAACTAGGCCTAGAAAGAATTGAGTACAACCCAAAGGTCAGATGGGTTTACCTATATAGCCCCTGAACAGAGGAAGACTCTTGAGAGATCGTCTATGAATGAGCCAGCACAGCACGAGGCAAATCAAAAATGCAATTGGTAAAAAAAAAAATTTTGATGGTCGTGTCCAAGCTTCCAGCTTCACACTTCTGGTTTTAGTAAAATGCTAACCCTGCTGTCAGCATGTTCAGGCTCACCCTAGCTACCATTTAGCTGAGGTATAAATTATTATGAAGCAGCAAGTGTGTTCGTAGTCTATTGCATTGCCACGCGCAAATACAGCCTGTGGTTCCACTGTGCGGCCATGGTGTATGGTTCGCCTTCTGAGGTTTTTAAAACTGGACAAGATATCGCAGATATCATTTGCTGAGTACCACAGTAAACGGAACTTCGTTGAACGGGTACATGCAGAGGAGAACCGGGTACTCTCAAAACATGGTCCATTTTCTAGTCATGAGGTCCACCAACGTTCAGTGACTGGTTCTAAGGAGCACAGAGAGAACGTGGAACATATGGCGGATGAGGTTTCAAAGTGCTTGCAGGCAGCCACATTTGGAGGAAAACAGCTTCAGTGTTACAGAGGTATAAAGTGTGAAGATTTTCTGTTTGACGATGAGGACAGCCTTAGTACTTTTCTAAGCCTCTCTGAACAAAGTAAGCAGGACTCCACTACGACATACAAAGTGAGGAGTGGTGACCTCCTAACTCTTTGCATGGGACGTGGATCTAGACTTTGAAGGGGACAACCTTCATGATTACCAGCTCCTTAACAATACTCTTGTAGATGAGAGAACAGCATGGAGGGATAAGTACACCGGCCTGTACACGACTGTCTTGTACTCACCTGTGAATGACATCAAGTGCAGTAGAAGACAGTTGCAACCAATACCAGACTATCTTCGGTGGCTGAATTGCCATGAGCTGCATTTTATGCCTTGGCAAGAAGCATCTCTCCTTGAGCATGGTCCATGGGACGACATTCCTGGGTTGTTTCTACCATCAAAGATACTGGAATTATGCTTTTCAACCATGCCAACACCACCCCCTGATATTGCTCGTCTTATTGCTCTGTTAGCATGGGTAACAGAAAGTGAAGCTAAGGAGTATTACTCCAAGTTACAGGCCCAAGTCAATAACATGCTCGAAGCTGACCAGCAAAGGGAAAGATGGAAAGACCACCCATTGTACATTAATAACACAAAAGAAGAACTTGAAAAGTTGTGTAGAAGCTTAAAAATTCCAGTACCACCATCTACAGTCAAGCACCAACTTGTAAATCTTATTTCCAAAAACAGAGGTGAACCAGAGCCTAGTGCAAGTAGCCAAAACCAATACTCAGGCAGATTAGCGAATGTGCCCAAAACCGTGACAGCAATTAATCATCTTCCAGCCGCAAAACTTAGAGAGATACTTCATTATCACGGTTTCCCAGTAATGGGCAATAAAGACAAGCTTACTCTCAGGGTTCACCTGCTGAGGCATGGACAGACAGCTGCGATAACTGGACGGGAAGAAGAGCAGTTGAAAGACCTCATCCAAATATTTAAGCTCCTAGTATTAGCACAGAGAAAGGTACAGATCAGTAACCACACCGACCAGAAAAGAACATTTGCTACCGAACAGTATAAAGAGAGGGTATCACCACCACACCACATTTTAACATCTAATTTACATGAGTTATTTCAACCAATCACTGCCCACCTAGACAATCAGAGACACAGAAGAGAAGAAAAGGATCAAAACAACACTGTACGCCTAGTGGCAGGAGTACCGATGTCACACAGTAGCCTCAAAGAAAAGATAAGTCAAGTAGGAGCGAAAGTTTAGATTAAATGGACAGTAGATGAAGTTGGTGATTCTGGGTGGAGACCTGGCTGGTACGTAGCGTATGTACAAGCTTACGACAATGAAACGGATACTATAACTGTGCAATATCCAACTGAACCAGACTGTACATACACCCTAGAATTAATCCCATCCATCCAAAACAGCAAAATTCTACTTGTTAATGCTGTTATCTAGATTTCCCCAATATATATAACAACACATGCACATTTGTTAGTTTATATCATCCTTTTTCTATGTGTACTTAAGCAGCAACAGAATTCTGCATGTTCATTCCATTGAAATAACTGCATGAGTGTTAATAATGTATTGACAACATCGACATTTATTGTCAAATATCAGCTGTTTGTGCTGCCTTACTGCGGATCCTTAACAAGCACCTATTATTTCAGTTATGATCAATCAGAACATCCTATCTAATGCCTGGCGTTAATTTAATCCACTCTCCAGTATGTATTATTAGCTTTATTGATTCACTGTCCAGGGTGTGTACATACTACTAATTTTCGTAAGGGGGAGCCAAGTCCATTTGATTGAGGGTGAACATGCTACTAATTGTGTCCAGGGAGCGAAGTCCCACTATGCAGGGGAGTGGATGTGCTACTAATTGCATCAGGTGGGAGCCAGGTCCCATTCGTTTGACTGTCCAGGGGGGTGGATGTACTACTAATTGTGTCAGGGGGGACCCAATTCCCATTTCATTGACTGTCCAGGGGGGTGGACATACCACTAATTGTGTCAGGGGGGAGCAAAGTCACATTTCATCAACTGTCCAGGGGGGTGGACATACCACTAATTGTGTCAGGGGGAGCAAAGTCCCATTTCATTGACTGTCCAGGAGGGTGGACATACTACAAATTATGTCTAGGGGGTCACATTTACCAAACCCTTCATCCACAGGGGGTGTATGGGTATTTAATGGAATAGCCCAATGCAGTTGGTAAAAATGGTCGTATCCAAGCTTCCAGCTTCACACTTCTGGCTTTGAGCTAGGTTGTTGTTCACAAATTTGTTACTGTAGTCACAACATATTTATACTATCTATTATTGCAGTAGGCCAGCATGGAACACGAGTACAACCAGGAGCTGATGAGCGCCGAAGGCGCGAAGGAGCGTGTAACTCTGGTACCGTCCAAATCCAAATTACCTACGTATTTCCGTTTTGGTGAGGCGCTCGCTGCGTCATGCGGTCTGTCACCTACTTACAGTCATGCGACGACGTGGGAAAAAAACTCGAGATGGCAGAACTACAAGCAGCGATGTAGACAAGAGATGGCAGAACTGCTGTTAGATTCCGAAGACATCCAAGAAGAGATCGAAGTAGGAACTGAACCTCCACCGAAGAAGCGGCGCCGACTACGGAACAAGGAAGCGGTAGCGCTTTGCCGACGTTTATCGTCGATCGAGTCTTCAGAGCCTCCGCTTCCCAACAGCAGGAGTAAAGCGATGAGGGGTCCCGGCATCTCCAAATCTCACGCGCTTTGCAATTGGCTGTAATTCGCTCTCACTCTCAGCCGTTCGCTTGGCCATAGTACCGCTGCGGCTTGGTCAAAGAGCACTCTGAGTGAGTGTAAAATTTCTCACATAGCTATTACGGAACATGTGGGTTTTCTGTGTCGTCATCATGACGCTTGATTGAACGGTTGGTTTCCATATTTGGAAGTTGACTCGCTAATGATTTGGATTTGGATGGCACTCGCGTGTATGCGGTAGTTGCACGCTCCTTCGCGCCTTCGGCGCTCATCAGCTCCTGGTACAACATAAGACATTAAAACACATAGCTATTGATACAATTACTAACTTTAGAATTAGGCCTAACCTGAAGCAGACTCAAGTAGGTAGAGAACAGCGATGCAGAGGTGGATCACGGTAGAGAACAACGGGCTCGGTCTCATCGCCATCAGATCCTCAGTCAGTTAACGCGTTCGCCAGACCACTTCCCAGAATGCGGAAGGGGGCTGGCCCGCGAGACTACTTATAGCCATGCATCTGCTGAGCTAGCATAACTTCTCACTATGAGATTAGCGGTCCAATTACGAGGATTGTGCTGAACGACGCCAGACTGTTCGACGGAGGCGGGCGTGGTCTGGGCACGAGACTAAACTGCTACCAGTTTAATAGTGCGCAAGTACTTTTCGCGCGGGGGCCCGGGGAGGGTCTGGGTGGGCTGAGGGGAGTGTCTTTCATTGCGCATGCGTAGATCGAATATCGAGGCACATGGTCTCTTTGGATATGCCAGTGAAAAGATGGCGGTAGGGAAAAATAAGAGGTTAACAAAAGGCAAGAAGGGGTCCAAGAAGAAAATGTAAGTCCTTTACAATACTTCAGGTCATAATATATTATGTGAACTGTCATATGGTTTGTCTGGGAGGACGTGCGAGCCGTAGAGCGGTAGGATTAAATTAGATCATTATGGTGGCTGATGTGGCGCTTCGCCAAAGCTTACAGAAAATGTGGGGTCACATACCCACATTTACAGTTAATGCAGCGCTCCTAAACTGACTTAACAACTGTAGTTCATGAATTAATTTTTCCTTGTAGCATTTTTCGTAAAGGGGTGGGTATTTAGTATAATGTAAAGCTACCTGAGACAGATTACAGTAGTGCCTTTGATTATGGAAGAAGTAAAGTAATATCCCGTCTGACCAGGCCAGACTGACTCTCCTGCCATGGTACCTGAGAGTGATATCACGTCTCACCCAGACCGACTCCACCTGGTTTTGCTGTCTGAAGTTATATGGACTGTACTGTGGATTTTATTGACCATTGTGTTTGTATTGGTCAGTAAAAATGCTTGTCAAAAAATACTTACTGATAACTAATCCTAGCTCCCGTCCCAATTAGTCTCAGGTACCCAGACCCTCTGAGAAGTGGAAGGGTCTGGGCAGTAGGTGTCAGCGGACCTCTGCACTCTGAAAGTTAATGGTAATTCTCTACATGCTAAATGCTGGCTTAGTAGATTTCTCCTCTGGCTGTACCTTGATGTCAGAGAAAAGGCTGACTCTCTGATGCAAAGTTGCACTTTAAGCAGCTAGAAGTATGAAACAATAGCGGTATAATACATGTTAGAATGTAATTATTAAGCCACTTGGAAGTGCACCTGCATACCAGGTACACTTCTACCCCAGCCCTCCTTCCCATTTCTGATGGTCTGGGTTGGGGTAGTTTCACAGGCTCACTGTGGGAACTTGTGCCTTAGTTTACTGTTGGAGATTAAGAGCAATTGCATGTGATCATGGGTGTATATACAAACACAATCTTTCTTTGAATTTGTAACATCCCGTCAGTGCAGTAATGTTGGGGTATGATTGGAACATTACAAGGGCTTTTACTGGCCACGCCCCCCCCCCCTCCCCCCAGAGTGGACCCCTTCACCAAGAAGGACTGGTACGATGTGAAGGCCCCGGCCATGTTCTCCGTGAGGAACATCGGGAAGACCCTCGTCACAAGAACACAGGGCAAGAGTGAGTCATTGAGGCAATAATTTCAGCAGTGGACTTTTTCACATTAACTACATGTAGAAAAATGAGCAGCGTTTGATAATGAGCCGTGATGTCGCTTACGGAGGTTCTTTTTTCAGTCTGGGGTACTACGGCCCTTGCAGCGAAGTACCATGTCCTGCAGCTTGGGGTTCCAGAGGATGTAGGGCTGTGCTGCCAGCCGTAGTACCATGCTACGTACAGTAGGTCCTCCAGGATGTAGGGCTGTGCTGCCGGCCGTAGTACCATGCTACGTACAGTAGGTCCTCCAGGATGTAGGGCTGTGCTGCCAGCCGTAGTACCATGCTACGTACAGTAGGTCCTCCAGGATGTAGGGCTGTGCTGCCAGCCGTAGTACCATGCTACGTACAGTAGGTCCTCCAGGATGTAGGGCTGTGCTGCCGGCCGTAGTACCATGCTACGTACAGTAGGTCCTCCAGGATGTAGGAGCAGTTTTGTATTGCGTGCCACAGTCCAATGAGCAGTCCCTTCATGTTCTGCGCAATCCAGGGATTGCGCAGCAGAGTGTTTTGCACAATCCTAGGATTGCGCAGCAGAGTGTTTTGTAGCCTCGTTCCCAGGCCACTCCCCCCCCCCCCCCGAAGAGTGGCCTGGTAGCCACTGCTTGCGCATGCGCAAAATACCCCATGAAATCATGTGGTATCGTACTACGTATGGATATTGCCGGTTTATTATTCGGTTACGTATCCGTTTATGTATCCGTGTCACAAAAGTGAAAAATGAAGACAGTAAGCTTTTGAGCTGGTATTGACGGCTTTTGCGCTATGTAGGTACCTAGAAAGTGACTATTAGTTCGAGTCTTCGATCCAGTTTGCCTCCGAAAGTACCAAAAGGTCCGATCTGGAATTGCAAATCGAGCAGCTTACAGCTACTGCCAGGAGAGAGGCGCTTCCGAATTTTTGCGGTAAGACAGCTACCAAAGTTTTAGCGGATAGAAAATTACAGGTCTATTTACTATTCTTAACTAGTTACATAGCCGTTTCAGCTGTAGAAACTCAGAACCAGTGATTTATTCCCAGTTTCTAGTTTTTCCGCTTACTATATCCGTGTACGGCCTCCGTACTACTCGTTGCCATGTGACTGAGTTCGCTTACGGACGCGTTTACTGACCGTTTTCCGTAATTTCTTGCGCATGCGCGAGCGGTGGATACCAGGCCACGCTTTGGGGGGGAGTGGCCTTGGGACGAGGCTAAGTGTTTTGTGCAAACCTAGGTAGGATTGTAGTGGGTTACTTCTCGTATTATGTCCAATTGTCTTGTTCTTTGTCCGTTTGAGAGAAGAAGGATTGTTCTTTCCAACAATAGTCCGAATGTACTCATGGCTACTCTGTGACTAAACAATGAATATCCCATTGTCACCTTAGCCTCGTCCCCAGGCCACACCCCCTGAAAAATAGTGGCCTGGTATCCACTGTTCGCGCATGCGCGAACAAATTGCTAAATGTACGGAAAAAGGTCAGTAAAAGTATCCGTAAACGATATTAGTCACATGGCGAGGAGTAGTACGGAAGCAGTATACGTATATAGTAAGCGGAGAACTAGAAATCAACCTTGATTCTGATTTTCTGCAAGTAAAATGGCTCTCTAACCAGTCTAGAATGGTAAAAGAAACTGTAATTTTCTATCCGCTACGATTATGGTAGCTATCTTACCACAGAAATTCGGAAGCGCCTCTCCTGGCAATGACTGTGAGCTGCTCGATATTCAATCTCAGATGTGGCCTTCTAGGCTTTTCAGTGGCAAACGGGATCGAAAAATCGAACTACCGATCACTTTTTAAGCATCTAACTTACGAAAGACCATCGCGGCAGGCTTGAAAGCCTCCTGCCTTCACTTACGACTTCGTGACACGGAAACATTTGCGGATTCGTAAGCGAACGTGACGTAATCATACACGGACACGATACGGCAATATCCTAAATTCTCAGAATTCTGAGAAATTAAGCGCATGCGCAAACAGTGGATACCAGGCCCACTCTTTCGGGGGGGGGGGGGTGTGGCCTGGGTACGAGGCTAATTGTCACCTGTACTGAAGTATGGTACCCCAGGTCTGAGAAAGAATGTGATGATGTCATAACTCATTATTGCCAGGTGCAGTGAGGCCAGTAATCTCATCCTATGGGCTCCAAATCTCAGCCAACATTTAGTTGTTATTCTGGCAACTGCCTCACAATAGTATTAAACTTCTGCCCCCCAAGAATAAGGCCAGTATTCCCTGTGTCTGTACTGCGCTTGCATAACGCTAGTACAGTGAATGGTTGATTCAAGTGTATTGCAAGTCATAAACTCTCCAGCCGCCCCATCGCACACAGTACTCTCTGTATACACATTACAAATAGCATCATAGGCAGACAGTTGTTCTCGTATGCGTACATAAGCTACTTTCTATTTAACGCCCGTCCCTAGAGCTTGCTAGTGATGGTCTGAAAGGTCGAGTCTTCGATGTCTCGTTGGCGGACCTGCAGAATGACGAGGTGGCCTTCAGGAAGTTCCGACTGATCTCGGAGGAGGTGCAGGCCAAGAACGTGCTCACGACCTTCCACGGGATGACGATGACCACCGACAAACTCCGCTCCCTCGTCAAGAAGTGGCAGGTAGGGGGCGTCTCTCATAGCTGGTTTTCCCGACAGTTGAAGCACGTGGGTGGGCGGGCACCGCAGATGTTTGTGCGTGATACGACTTTCTTGATTCTATAGTCACTACATTGAAGTGCTGACTGCCTCTCATTGCACTTACCCACACATGTACGCACACACACACACTCATATGCACACACACACACACACACTTACACGTGCACACACACTCATGCATGCACACACACTCACGCACGTGCGCACACACACACACACTCACACAGACCCTAATTGAGGCCAACGTGGACGTGAAGACTACGGACGGCTTCCTCCTGCGACTTTTCTGCATAGGCTTCACCAAGAGGCAGCCCAACCAGATCAAGAAGACTGCCTACGCCAAGAGCTCACAGTGCCGGGCCATCCGCAAGAAGATGGTGGAGATTATGACCCGCGAGATCAGCCAGGTTGACCTCAAGGATGCCGTCAACAAGCTGTGAGTATCTCTGAGAGAAACGGAGGGGGTGGGGTGGGGAGGGAGGGGGAAGGGGGGTTGGTGACAGAGTGTCTACTAGAGTGTGGGAGTGTGGGAGGCCATGAATGTACTGTTGTTTTCTGTCTCTCCTAGCTGGAGGCCAAATTCCACTGCCTTTTCTCTCCTCTCCTCCTCTACAGTATCCCTGACAGCATCGGTAAGGACATTGAGAAGAAATGTCAGTGCATCTACCCTCTACATGATGTCTACATTAGGAAGGTCAAAGTCCTCAAGAAGCCAAAGTTCGACAGTGAGTGCCAAGCACTGATTGTAGTGGCAGCTTGCTGGCTAGTGTCTGATGCTGCCTCACAGAAATGCATGTGTGGCTACATGTTTGTGGTTAGTAAGTGCTAGTGGCACACCAGTCTGGTAGCTCATGCACGAGGGTCTGATAAAGGTCTTGGGTTGATTTCCTATCTCAATGGGGTTATTGGTTGTGCTCAAGATCCGCTATTGAAGCTGGCTGGCTGGCTAGGTAGCCAATTTTGTGCTGCTGTTTCTCTAATTGGAGTTTTGCCATCAACAGGAAGTTGTGATGTCACCAAGTGTCAACAGAACCCACAGAGGTAGTGGGTGTTGTCTTGTACTGCTGTACTGTAATCTGCTGCTATCTCACACATACACACACACACTTCCACACTCACATACACACACACACTCACACACACACACACATGCAGTTGGCAAGCTAATGGAGATGCATGGAGAGGGTACATCAGGGGCAAAGGTCGACAGAGGCTACGAACCCCCAGTGCAGAAATCTGTATAGACTCGAGTCTAGCTAGGTGGTGGTGCATTCACTGGCAAAGAAATTTTCACTGTATTGTTCTGGAATGGGGACAATAACATACGTATGGAATGGGTGATTAAACCAAGGCATGGAGCTTTGGAATAAGGCTGCTATATGGCCTCTTCCAATGCCAGTCCGGGGATTAGAAGATTGACGCTACACTTTTACTAGCCTCATTCTGAGCCTCCACTCCCAGCGAAAAAGAAAATGCTGGGAATGAGACACTACTCTTACTGTGTAAACTTCCATATAATATGGGGTTCTTTTCCAGTAATGGATACCCCTCCAACTACTGTTGCTATAGTGCACAAGATATTGGTCAACTTGTTAATGACACTCCTACATTGTATCCCTTGATGGACAGTGAGCCATACATGCAATACATAATTATGCATGGCTGGGGTGGCGGCATGTTGCTGGCTACATGTGTCTCACATTCCTGGATATTCATATTTCATAACCATCCCATATCTGATAGCCTCATTTGGTGCAAAGGTTGTTTAAGTGCTTTGTGGGTGGCTTGCAATTGGAGAACTATTGACAGCTGTGGAGTTCAAAAACGAATTGCAATGGGATATATAATATGGCAATTATATACAAAGTTTGGTACCAGAATAAAATGAATAGTGTCTGTTACACAATGACATGAGGGGTTACAACAACATTATGGGATGGCTGTTATACACCAGGCTGTGTGCAGGTCCATACATGGAGACAAAGGAGACATAACAAACAGAAAAGGCTCAAAATATACAAATGCTACATTAAAAACCAATGAAGTTAATATTTCTGGAGACGGTCACAAAGAACGTTTTCATTTCCCCTTTTCCTTTGACGTTCACGGCTTTGTGGAACTCGGCCCTGACGTACGGGGCCAGCATCTGGAGACAGTGTTCCGGCATGTGAACCCTGCCTACCTTTCCCGTGGAGTCCATGCGACTCGCAACATTCACAGCGTCCCCCCAAATATCATAGAGCATCTTCTGTCGACCGACAACACCGGAGGTCACGGGGCCATAGTTGAACCCAATTCGCATCTGGAACCCAAGCCCCGGGAGGCGCTGGTTGATGGATTCCAAGACCTCGATCAGCTGCTGCGCGAAGTCGATGAGTTCCACGAGATGGCCCACTGTGCAGGGCTGGTTGAGAGGGAGATTGAGGCCCGAGGCAGCCATGTACGTGCTACCGATGGTCTTGATCTTCTCCACACTGGGGAACTGGGGCTTGTCCAGGAGGGCATCGAACTCGCTGACGATCTGGTTCAACAGTCTCAAGGAATCTTCACTCTCTTGCTGTTGGTAGAAGCTGCTGAAGTTGACAATGGTGGCGAAGATCACGCCAACGCACTGGTGGTTTCGGGAGAACTTTCCCGTCTTTCTCAGCTCGAAGGCGACGTGCGGTGGAAGGATGTTGAAGAGGAGCCACTCGGCTTGGGTCTTGCGCTGTCTCGTGGATCTCCGCCGTGCGCCTGCCTCAATCCGGCTGATGAAGCTGAGCCTCACGGAGACCTCGTACATCCTGTTCACGATGGTCAGGAGGATCAGGATGAGCAGGAGCAAGATGACGGCCTCTGGAGCCAGATGTCTGCTGTAGTAGTTGGTGAGGTAGGTCTTTGGGGAGTCTGTGGCGAACACGGGGAAGCTGGGTTCCGTTGGGATTGTTTCGGTGATGTTCGGTGGAGGGAGTTTCTGAATACAGAGGTTGAGATGGACTATCACCACCATTACAATGGCCATCACGGCACTGAGGCCGCCCGCAACCACTTTCACGATGTGGCTGACTGCCATGAAGTTGATGCTGCTGACGAGAACCACGATTGTGACAAAGAACGCCATCTGGATGTGTGCCAAGCCATCCTCAGACTCGATGCCGTCGCCCTGACACTGGGCAATGCTGACGTACACAAGGCTCATGGGATAGTAGATCATAAAGAGGGCAACGATGGTCCGCACGTACCAGTTGACGATACCCAGGGTCCAGTCGCTGAACACCTTTGGGAACCAACGTGGCACGTATAAAGCAACCACGTGGACGAGAATAATCAACTCTACCACCAGACCGAAGATGAAGATGGCTAGCCAGCTGACCCACAGGGAGTCAAGGAAACCCTCGCTCGAACTGAGACAGACAATGCTCCCCGTCATCACCAGCAGGTACTCGAGAAAGAGGATCACTGAATTGACTACAAAACTCCACTTTGTGATCTTAAACCCGAGCTTGTTCTCGTTTGTCTCCTCATCTGATCCGTCGTAGACGTATCTACCGTGGCTCCGGTAGGCTTGCTCCCAGTCGTGATCGTGAAACTGCAGAGAGAAGAGTTTGAGTTGGGAGTTGAAATAGGTGTCGATGTCCACCTGCTGTTCCTTCATCAGGTCAACGATCTTGCGGTCGACGACGGCCTGTTGCTGGGCCTGGGGGTTGGCGATGTCGGCATAGGAGGTGCAGCGCTCGAGTTGAGTCTGCTTGGAGAAGATGTCCGCTATGGAGCTGGCGCTGTGCGTGCTGTGGTTGTCTTCCGTGGAGCTAGAAGTCGTGATGTCTTCCTGCTTCTTCCTCCATGGCAGGCAGAGGTAGCGGTGGCACTGAGGAGAGCTGGGGGCCGACCCCTGGCTGCTGTCCGCTTGGAAAACGGTGTCAATGGTCTGGATCTTTCGTCGCCATTCCATGACAGATGTGCCCACGGACAGAGCCCGGCTCCTGCGTCCCACAACGTAGTAGAGCTGCACGTTCTGCAGCTCGGGCACATCCTGTCGGATGTTGGCCTCCTCCACCACGTAGGCACTGGTGAGGAAGTTCTTGGTGGCAGAGGATATCATGACGCGACCTGGCGTGCTGACGGACTCAATCTTGCTTGCGATGGTCACATCCCGAGACCAGACATCAAATTTGAACCGTCTCGTTCCCATGACTCCGCAGAAGACCGAGCCCGTGTGTATCCCAATTCGCATCTCGATTGGCAGCTGGGTCCGCCTACGGAAGTCATCAAGGGCGTCCACGATGGCCAGCCCCATGTCCACGCAGTTGTCGGCGTGGTTAATCATGGCCTCGGGGCAGCCGGAGACACAGAAATAGCAGTCTCCGAGCGTGCTGATCTTTTCACACTTGTACTTTGTGACCAGCTCATCAAAAGTGGAGAAGACTTCGTTGAGAATGCCCACCAGTTCCGCAGCGGAGAGGCTGGACGAGAACTCGGTGAAATCGACAATGTCGGCAAAGAGGATGGTGACCCGATCCATTTGGCACACAGCAAAAGGAGTTGAGAGCGACTGCAGGGCGGGGTTTGTAGCGTCTTCAGGCGCTAGCCCCACCCCCTGTTTGACCATGAAGGCCAGCTGGACGTGGAGATGAAGCAGCTCGTTGGCAAAAGGTTTGGGCATCATGGAGTGAATCGTCCTCTCCTCCAGCTCTCTCTCCAGATCGAGGGCTTTCTGTGAGAGCACACACTGGGCGATCTTCCAGAAGGTAGCGTGTAGTCTTACTTGTGAGATGTAGGCCGTGCTGGTACCAGCCAGGAGCAGACAGATGTAGAATAGAAACCGGGCAACCGTCGAGTGGACATACACTTTTTCTCTATCGTAGTTGTCAATGGTAAACGTACCGGCAAGCGACTCCAACACAATCACATAAATCACACTGAGAATTAATGATATTAAGATGTGTAGCCGTGAGAGCGTAAAAATGATCAAAATTACGACGGCGGTGATGGCAAACTGCGCAACGAAGGAGATGGTTGAGAATCCTTCTACACTTGGGTCGTACCTCAAAGCGAGGGCGAGGGAACACGAACATCCCATGAGCAGAAGCGCCAACAGGAGAGCGAGAGGGAGCGCCAGCTTGCTATAGTAGCGGGAGAAAGTCAGGAAGAGCAGAACGCCGACAGAGACAAACAGGATGACCCCTCCCACCACATACCACCAGGAGTACTGGACGCTATACACGGCCAGGTTGTCACTCTGGTCATCTGCCTCGTCCACGGTCGCCGGGAAGGGGAGGTGCACCGAGAAGAACACGATCCAGAGCAAAGAGAACAGCCCGATGAACATCACTGCGATGCGGAAACGTCGTCTCAGAAACTCGATGGCTTTCTTCCGCCAGTGGGTCTCAAGGATGGGAGAGGAGAAGTTGAGGTTCCACCAGAAGCTCTGACCTACGTCTGGAGAGTGACAGAGAGGAGGGAGAAAACCAAGATCAATGGCAGTTGTAACACACACACACACACACACACAAACAGTACAGCTACATACATGTACGTGTATACGATATGGCAGTCACTCCAAACTATACATAAAGCCATCTATATACTCTAGCAGCTCATACAGCATCGTACACACTACTAAAATTGTTTATCCAAACTGAAAATGTTCTAAGGCACAACAACTGTCATGACCCTATTACCCTCTCCAGTCCCACTAACAAGGGTACTCTCTCCTCAAAAAAACAAACTAACTAGTGCATTCTCTTCATGGTAACAGGATACTCTCTTCTCATGGGTGCCAAATGACCAGAGTTGTATTTACAGCTTGCCCATTTTCATTTTTCATTAAACTAGGATCAACATCAACCATCCCCCCCAAATTATTTTATCCCCATAAACAATCTTACTTGCATGTGCATGTACATGTACGTTTACATGATGCTCAAATGGGAATTTTGGTATATGTACATGTAGAAAAGTTTCCTTGGCACAGCTAATGATAAACCACACCATTTATGATAATAAATAACCTCGTGCGTAGCAACAGATCCTTCTACCGAAAAAACTACATGTACATACATGTACATCACCATGTTGTTTAATTGCTTGATACACACTCTTCTCCATTGAGACATGCAACACTTCACAATCCAGCACTAGCACATACCATTAGACACCTCTGTGGCTCCACTCTCAGAGCTATTCTCCATGGCCCCGCCCACCTCGTCCATTGATGGCCGGTGACCGTTGGTATGGTAGGCATACATTAGCTCCACATCGTCAGCATGAACATTGTCTGTGTGGAGGAAGAGAGGCCAAACCGTGATATGCTACCACTTCTGCAAAAAGCTGGTAGGTTATTGAACAGACAGGAGTAGCCTCGTCACCAGGCCCTCCCCAAAACAGGGGAGAGCTATCTTTCTCACGTGAGTGACATTCAGGGTAGAAAGGACTTAATTGTGCATAGGGGAGTACAGTCATAGTTCTCAGACACCGAGGAAAGGCAGTGAATCAATTCTGCTTGTAGCTGATTTTTAGGGCCCGTTGGTGCCATAAATTAAGCGCTAAAGTAGTGTCACTGGCAAAAAAAGTATATGTACACAAACAAGTTGCTATATTTAATTGGTTTCAGTGAGTCTGGGCACATCACAAGGCACGATACCCACACATTTAGCCTCCAGTAGAACTCAAGCAAGCAGAGAAACTGAATTAAAATTGTAGTTGTTTGTGTGTGCACGTTCTGAGCACTGTAGCAGTATATATAGTTTACAAACTCATTAAGCTAGCCCTCCCATTAAATTGAGAGTATACCTGCAGTTGGTTAATAACGAGAGCCTAACCCCAACCCTAATCCGCAAACTGCAGGTACATGTACGCTCAGTATGCTTACCGAGGTTTATCTCACAGGAGCCTCGCTGGTTGATGACCAGACCGCCACTGTTCATCATCTCTACAATAGAGGGCCGCCTTAGCTCTGTGATGGGCGAGGGGTACGAGCCATTGCTGGCGCTGATGGGGCCTGGGGGGAGTGGGGGCGCTCTAGACCTCGCTCGGCTGTGAGTCAACAGCGAGTGTCCACGGGAGCTCGAATGATTGCCATTCAAACCCACCCCCGAGTCGGGGTATAGGTCGCTACTGTTTTCGCTGTTTGTGAGAGGGTTGGACGCCGGGCTTTCTTCCCGAGGCGAGATGGAAATGCCTTCTTCTTCGCTAGTCGACATAATTTTGGCTCCTCTGCTGAAAACAAACCCTTAGAGAAATATTTCAACAACGTCATCTCGTGACAATCACTGACGCATGACGTATGACATCAGGGACGGTACAGTACGCGGTACGGTACGGTCCCTAGCTAGCTAGCTAGCTAGCGCTATAGCTAGTCTCGTGCCCAGACGTTCACGCCCTCCCGGGGGGGGCGTGGACGTCTGGGCACGAGACTACGCTATAAACACTTGGTCTCGTGACCAGAACGAGGCGGCGTGCGCGCGTACCGTCTGGGCGCGCGTGCGAGCTAGGTCGCAAAGCTATGGTGCTGTGTGAGCACTTTGGAGAGCTGGGGCCTGAGCCTGGGTCTGAGGTGCTGCATCGACTTGTGGACTTTAATTTGTCTTTCTTAGCCAAATTAAGGGACTTGTACAGTTATTTTATTACTTAATTATTGTGAACTTTATTGTACATGTGTTCATGCTCCTTGTGGGCGTTATTGATCAGACTTTGACTTTTTTTTTACTTTGTATACCTTCTACATGTATATCTACCTGCTACATGTATAACTGTCAGAAAATGGTAAAAATTTCGCTTAGACTATGGTACCTTTAATCCCACTATTGTAAAATCAGAATGGAAATTCTTGAGTGTATGTGGCTGTTTCTTAGCTAAAAACAGTAAGTGGGTGCCAATAATACTTGCCAGCTCTTTCTGTGATCCAAATATCGTTAACAGTATAGCTACTTTATATCCCAGTACACACTGCATGACAGCCGCAGGGGTCTGTTACAAATAAAATCATTGACTTCAGCCTCATAGCTACCGGTAACTCAGAAACATGACCAGCTTAATATTAATTCTTTACCTTTCTGTCTGAAATTGGAGCTGCATTTGTAACATTTTTATGACCATCACTTATACCGCTTCAATTGCATGGGCATGAGGAAAACATTACATCATGTATATGATCACATGTCTTTGCGATGCCCGCACTTAGCCCGGAGCCGTAGAAGTGTCTTTAATACGCTACCTGTAAACTGATAGTATAGCTACGTGACCTATCTTATATTCAGAATCTGTCTGGCACATTGATTGGTAGAATCACCCTAGCTGGACCCTTTTGTTTTTGCAGTATAGCACGGGCTCTGAGCTCCCCACTGGTGGGTACACCAGAAGGTACCAGTATGTTCAGGCAAACACACAGCACAGCAGGTATGACATTTTGAACTTGCTAGAAGAATAATTGTACCTAATATCTGTAATTCTCCATTTCCATGTCAATCATAATAACAGGCAAGCAACAGGTAAAAACCTTCCTATACTCGGCTAGCAGTAGTTAGCTACCTACTGGCTAGCTGTAAGGTGGGGTAGCTATAAATTTCAGATGGTGTTTAATTTTGGAAACTGAATTTAACATCGTACTCTACTTTGAGGAATGACTACACTCTCCAGTCTTACTGGGCCTTTGCCTGCATAACATACTGTATTTTTGAGCATCAAGCACGGAATTAGATCTGCCCCATCAAAAATTTGTCACGAAATTGCCTGCTTTAATTAATGACAGATGCACAGTCTGCTTTGTATACTGTTCCCAAATTAACAATTAATATAATCATATTGGTGTGTTGATGTATTGTATAGCACTTGATGAGGTGGTTACTAAAATCCAGAACGGAACGGAATGGTAGTAGAACGTTCCGTCCTGTTCAGCCTACTAAAGTACCGCCAAGTTCCGCTTGCATTGTCTTACCTGACTAATTTCTGAGACAGGCTGCATGTATGGGTGTATACGTATAGCCTGGTGGTTCCAGGCAACTGTAGTAATCACACAAGGGTTAGCTAATACAACCAGATGATTTGTGCGGTGATATAATATGTACTGTAAAATAAATAGTTTGGTTTAACTACTGAGTGCATTACTGCAGTTGCAGAATACTGGATGGATTTGCCTCATATGTACATGAATGTTGTTGCAGGAATAGCAACCTAGTTAGAGGTTTTTTTCTTGCTAGCTAGCGACAAAGGAAACTCAACCACTGTGTTATTCCTACAACTGCATATTTGGGCACTGACAGTTGATTACCAGATGTTCACTCATGAGAATACTTCCTTTCAGAATGCTAGCCAGTAGCCATATAGTTCCAGTTGGGAAGCCAGTCATGGGAAGCCTATTCTGATAGTCGCTAACTGGTAGTTTCCCTTGTAGCTAATATGGCAAAGCCTGCAACTACATGCATATGAAGTTGCATTGTAGAGGTAACCAAGCTGGGTTAAAGCCACCCTCATGTGTTTGCAGCGTGTGTACTCTTTTGTACCTCACACTATTTCTTTATGGAATTCCTTGTCTTGGCCTACCGTGTCAGCTCCATCATTGTCTGTATTTAGGAGTAAACTCATACTGTAAATATAATACCATTTCCTTTCTGGGTACACTTTCACTATGTGTGTATCCTGTGCACTCCTATGCATAAAAAGAAAATCCCTTCATAGTCACAGAGTCTTATGATCCATTGATAATCTGATTTAAATTAAGGGACTCTGTCCGAGGGATGCCAGGTTATAGATTTTTACAAATGTTTCTTTTTTATGTCACTATACAGCTTTCATCAGGTATGTCTCAGCCGTAGAGACAGGTAGCTATTGAGTGATGTTATGAAACAGACTGTGCATACAGTTACTTCAGATTAATCCTGGAGTAGAATGAGTCACTTAAGTGATGATTTACTTCATCGCGCCTGTATGGCAGGGGATTTGGATCGTATCAAGCATTACATCATCGCAGAGAAATATGATGTTAATGCAGAAAATTATTTAGGCACTTCTCCGCTCTGTGTCTCATGTGTACTAGGCCACTTAGACATTGTCAAGTTTCTACTGACCATCCCAGAGTGTGAGGTAAACTTCAAAAGTTCACTCACAGGCAGTACTCCACTTCACATTGCTTCTCTTCGTCAGCATGAGGCAATAGTGGAGGAGCTGCTGAAATCAAAGAAGTGTGATGTCAATTGTAAGCTGTACCAAAATGGTAATACTCCACTTCACATAGCTGTCCAATCAAGGAGCAGTAAATGTATAACATTATTGCTTGCCATTGCTTCTTGTGATCCCAATATGGCTAATAGTGAAGGAGATACACCACTACACATTGCATGCCGGCAGGAATGTGTTCAGATTATTGATTTACTCCTCAGCTCTGAGAAGATTGACTTACATGTAGCAAATGATCATGGGAAAACACCACTGCATATTCTATTTCAGATGGAATCTTTTGCACTGGTTAGTATACTTCTTGAAAAAGGCTGTAGTTCAAGGTATGTAAACAGAGAGCAGATATTTCAAGAAGCAGTAGATCTTGCTCAAGTGTGTGGAATTGGTAGTCTGCTTCATCTTGCTTGCCACTACGATAGTATTGGAATAGTTGAGTTCTTTCTTGGTGGCTCCTACTGTACTGCTGCAGCTGTGAATAAACCAGATGTGAATGGTGACACACCCCTCCACATTGCAGTCAGAAGAAATACAGTTTCAATCGTAAAAATTTTACTTGCCTACCATGGTATTGATCCAAACGTGAAAAATGTGGATGGAGAAACTGCATTAATTGCTGCCTGCAGTAATGATTGTTTTGAATGCACCCAAATCCTTGCAAGCTTTCAAGGTTGTGACCCTAATGAACAAGATGATGCAGGAAATACCGCACTGTGTGTTGCTGTACAACGTGACAACTGTGAACTACTAAGTGTTTTACTCTCTAACAGCTCCTGTGATCCCAACATATCCTACCTAGAACGTGACACCCCACTACATCTGGCTGTACAAACTAAGAGCAGTAAGTGTGTGGCAGCATTGCTTGCAAATACTTCTTGTGATCCCAATGTAGTTAACAGTGAAGGTGACACACCGCTACACATTGCATGCCGGCAGGGGTCTTTTGAGATTATTGACTCACTTACTGGCTCCAATAAGCTTGACTTACATGTAACAAATGCTCACGGGATAACACCACTGTATATTCTATTTCAGATGAAATATTTTGCTATGGTTAGTACACTTCTTGAAAAAATAAACAGAATAGATAATATAATATTACAAGAAGCAATCGATCTTGCTGAAATGAGTGAAATTGGTAGTCTGCTTCATCTTGCTTGCCTCTATGGTAGTATTGGAATAGTTGAGCACTTTCTTGGTAGCTCCTACTGTACTGCTGCAGCTGTGAATAAACCAGATGTGAATGGTGACACACCCCTCCACATTGCAGTCAGAATAAACATTGTTGCAATTGTAGAAATGTTACTTGCCTGCCATGTTGTTGATCCGAATGTGAAAAATGTGAATGGAGAAACTGCATTAATCAGTGCTGCCTGCAGTAATGATTGTTTTGAATGCCCTCAAATACTTGCAAGGTTTAAAGGCTGTGACCCTAATGAACAAGATGATGCAGGAAATACTGCACTGTGTGTTGCTGTACAACGTGACAGCTGTGAGCTCGTAAGCATTTTACTCTCTAACAGCTCATGTAATCCCAACATATCCAACCTAGAAGACGATACTCCACTACATCTGGCAGTACGAACTAAGAGCACAAGGTGTGTGGCAGCATTGCTTGCCAGTACTTTCTGTGATCCCAACATACTCAACGGTGATGTGGACACACCACTACACATTGCATGCCAGCAGGGATCTGTTGAGATCATTGACTTACTCCTCAGCTCTGAGAGGCTTGATATTTATGTAAGAAATGCTGAAGGCAAATTGCCACTTCATGCTACAAACCTTGAGACTATAAAGTATTTTATAAAGAGTGGACACTACAGCCTCAATGAGCAAGATGATGAAGGTAACACTGTATTACACATGACTGTCCAAATTAACGCTAGTGCATGTGTAGCAACATTGTTGACCAGTTCTTCCTGTGATCTCAATAAGGGAAATAGTGAAGGAGACACACCACTGCACATTGCATGTCAGCAGGGGTCTGTTGAGATCACTGACTTACTCCTGAGTTCTGAGAAAGTAGACTTATCTTCACCAAATGCACAAGGTACAACACCTCTGCAGATTGTATTTCAAAAAAAGCATTTTCGACTGATAGCTAAACTTCTTGAGAAAAGCTGTAAATATTTGAAAAGAGAACACATACTTCAAGAAGCAATTGATCTAGCTCAAAACTATGGAATTGGTCTGATTCATCTTGCTTGCACCTATGGTTGTACTGGAATAATTGAATTATTTCTTGGTAGCTCCTACTGCTCTGTTGAAGCCGTAAATGAACCAGACATGAATGGCAATACTCCACTCCATATTGCAACTAGAATGAACATATCTGCAGTTGTAAAAATGCTTCTTACCTGCCAAGGCTGTGACCCTAATAAGCACGATAATACAGGGAGTACTGCACTTCATGTTGCTGTACAACATAGCAACTGTGAACCCGTGGGAATTCTACTTTCTACCAACTCGTGCGATCCCAACATATCCAACCTACAAGGTGATACTCCGCTGCATCTGGCTGTACAAACTAAGAGCAGTAAATGTGTGGAAATATTGCTTACTAGTACTTCTTGTGACTCCAACGTACGTAATTGCAGTGGTGATACACCACTACACATTGCCTCCAGAATAGGGAGTGTAGAGCTTGTCCAATTGGTCACAAAGTCATCTCATTGCAATCCCAACATACTGAACCACAGACGTGAAGCTCCTCTGCATATTGCCCTTGCATCAAATCCCTCATTCGAAATCAGTAAACTACTACTACAGACTAAAATTAAATGTGATCTCAATATTGTGAATGCCGCAGGAGAAACACCACTGTATATAGCTTGCAAAAGAAGAAAACTCCGCATTATTGAAATGCTATTGCAATCAGATCAGTGTGATCCAAATATAAGTACCAATCAGGGTATGACACCCCTACACATTGCTATTGGAGATACACATGTGCATGCAAAGATTGTTGAGCTGTTGCTAGCCAATACAGAATGTGGAAATATATCAAACCTGGATGGTGATACTCCACTGCATCTGGCTGTACAACATCAGAGCATTAAATGTATAAAATTATTGCTTGCCAATGCTTATTGTGATCCCAATGTAGCCAACAGTGAAGGAGATACACCACTTCACTTTGCATGCCAGCAGGGATCTGTTCAGATTATTGACTTGCTTCTCAGTTCTGAGAAGCTTGGCTTGCATACTGCAAATGTCCAAGGTATGACACCACTACACATTGTGTTTCAGAATAAGAAATTAGTTATTAAACTTCTTGAGAAAACTTGCAATCCACTTTATCGGAAAGAACTTCAAGAAATAGTTGATCAAGCTGAAAAGAATGGAATTGGTAGTCTGCTTCATCTTGCTTGTATCTATGGTAGTACTGCAATAATTGAATTATTTCTTGGTAGCTCCTACTGCACTGTTAAAGCTGTGAATGAACCAGATATGAATGGCGATACTCCACTTCATATTGCAACCAGAACTACCTGCCAGTATGTTGACCCAAATGTACTTAATTGTAATTCCGATCGTAAAACACCCCCGCATGTGGCCTGTAGAGAGAGAAATCTAAAGTTGCTATTAAGTGATGAACGATGTGATGTGGACAATCAGAACAAGACAGGTGACACTGCCCTGCACATTGCCATTCAGGAGGAGCAGATCAGTATTGTAAAATATCTTATACAAGACATTCACTGCAATCCAGCAATACCAAATGCAGATGGCAATACCCCACTGCACTTAGCCTGTAACAAAGGTGCATGGAATACACACAGTAGTATCTTAACGATGGTTAAACTGCTGCTGTCAACTGGCAGGGTTGACCCCGAGTGTGTCAACAATGATGGTAGAACACCAGTAGAGTTGGCACGTGGCAATCATCAGATTATCAAAGAGCTGAGTTCATTTGTAGATACCACGTTAAAGCATCGGATTCAAAGCTATATCAAGCTATTTTTTATGGGCAATGCATATGCTGGTAAAAGTACACTAGTCCAAGCAATTTGCGCAGAGGCTTCAAAGCTACGTAAACTTGCTCCTTCCTCCCAGTTCAAACAAGTAACAGGTATCGAGCCTCTAACAGCTGGTATAGTCCCTCTTGCCTTTCGTAGCAAGCATTTTGGGAATGCAATTCTCTATGACTTTGCTGGCCAGCATGAGTACTACTCCAGCCATGCCGCCGTTCTAGAGAACCTTGTGTTATCTTCCCCACCTGTATTTCTATTGGTCTTCAACCTCAGTGAGCCAACTGACCAAATCAGAGAAAAACTAGCATACTGGTGGTCATTCATTGATAGCCACTGCAAGAAGACCAGTGTCACTCCTCATGTTATTCTTATCGCTAGTCACAAAGATGTGATAAAGTCCAGAGGTAATAATGTGAAAAAAATAATGGAACGAATTATCAAGAGTACGAGAGAAATACCAGCTACTTTCTATACTGCAGGGCATGTATCCCTTGACTGCAGAAGCCTGGTATCCAATGGCCTAAATGAATTACTTACACTGTTAAAGGATACCTGCATTAAACTGAGAGAAATTGCAGATGTCAACATTGACCTTCGTTGTCATATCCTCTATGCTTTTCTCACTGATACGTTTCAGCACCGGGTAGCCTGCACTGCTTCTGAAATACAAGCTATCATTAAAACAGACAACACCGTACTTCCTCATAATCCTACAGATCTAGAAAAACTCCTTTCTACCCTCAGTGACATGGGTCATATTCTATTCCTTCGCAAGTCTAGTCAAAGTTTTGAAGACAGCTGGATAGTTCTACAAAGGCAAGCACTATTAACTGAAGTGCACGGTAGTATCTTTGCTCCTAAAAACTTTAGGCAGCACATCAAAGATTTGGCTCAGGTTACAGGGGTTGTGCCATTATCCAAAATAAAGCAAAGATTTCAAAATACTTTCAATTCTCCTACACCAGAGCTAGTTATAGTGTATTCTCTTACTCACTTGGAGTTTTGCTTCAAGATCGAAGACTATCACACACTAGAGATATTTGCTAGTGATTCAAAAGCACAAGTAATTGCTCAAGAAGATGAAGAATACTACTTTTTCCCTGCCCTTGTGCAAGTAGAGACCCCAACCGATGTATGGAAACCAAACCCTCAGATGACATTTCAGTGTGGCTGGTTCTATGAGTGTGTTCACCCCTACCAGTTCCTGACAACACGTTTCCTTCATGTGCTCATCCTTAGGCTAGCCTTCTCCTTTGCGCTAGCTGTTGACCACACCTCTTCAAAGGAATGCCCTGCCATTCGTAGACGATGTTCCATGTGGAAGCATGGCATTGCATGGTGGAATGATGATGGCATTGAAACCATTGTGGAGGTCGGACTGCAGCGACACTGGGTGGTTGCAATGATGCGATGTGCAAGAGACCAACAGGTGGAGTGTGTACAGCACCGAACTGCAGTGATCAAGTCAATACTAGACACTAAAGATGAATTCTGTCCCAGCATTTTGATGTCTGAGTCTCTTATCTCCCCCACATCCATTCAGTATCCCTGTCAAAAGGAGAGTGAAAAGGCACTGTACAGTTTGAAGGAAGTAGCTGCAACCATGACAAAAGGAAAGCCATATGTCACGCATGACATATATAATAATCCCATCAAGCTTACAGAATTATTACCATTTGAACCTTACATTGGTCTCAGTAAAGAAATATTGGAGAAGCTGTTTAGTGATGAATATTTAGAAAAGCAAATCACGGATCCTGACCTCATTCAAATTGCTGAAAAATCATATCATAATTTGCAACTGTTCAAGGCAGCAGTCAAGCCAAACCCATTGACCTGGCAGAGATGCTGTGAGCAGGCTGGCAGTAATGAAGTCCTGCTCTGTGTCTACTTGCTACAAGTCTTTCGAGATCGTGGAAGTAAGACATTCAAAGAGTTACAAACACAACTGAGCAAATTTAGCATATTCTGTGGCAGAAATCCACTGGTAAGTACATAATAAATTAAAGCATGGAATACCAGTTTCTACATGCATGAAAATTATTCTTTATGTGATTATGAGCAGCATGCTTTGTGTAGGTATTAAGAATGTTAAATTCATGTGCATTATTGTTATGCAGGATGTGGCTGAAGGTAAATGCTCAGCAGTACAAAATACAGCTCATAATTCCAACTCTGCTCACAGTAAGCATTACTGTTACATTTACAGGAGTTTACACTCGATAACAAAGTTTATTTTTGCATACTTTTTTGTCTCGCTTCTTTTGCAGCTGTTCTGCCTTCCTCCCCACCATCAGTGTCATCCACTGACAGTCCCCAAGTGGCTACCGACATCCAGCCTAGCTCTGCAGCAACCATAACAGAATCATCTCCTTTGCAGCAGTCAACTGAAGACGTAGACAGCACCCCATTAGGTGTGTACACTGCATTCACTAGTAAGTGGGCAACCCAATTAAGTTCCTGCATCAATACTACCTTTGATGTCTTGTTCTCTGCAGCTCCACTGCCCTCCTCTTCACCATCACTACCATCGACCGACAATACCCGTATACCTGCTGATCTTGATATGCAGGTGCCGCCTAACTCTGCAGCAGCCACAGCAAAGATTTCTCTCTTGCAGCAGTGGACAGAATAT
This sequence comes from Phakellia ventilabrum, assembly GCA_963921505.1. Taxonomy (NCBI): domain Eukaryota; kingdom Metazoa; phylum Porifera; class Demospongiae; order Axinellida; family Axinellidae; genus Phakellia; species Phakellia ventilabrum. Next base: position 400,007 of record OY997385.1, read on the forward strand.
GGAGAGGTGGACAATACCCCCTTAGGTTTGTCTCTAGAATATGCTTAAATGGAGGGGACTGTATTGTCGTTAATTTTTTAGTCACATCAGGAAATATAAGAACATTCACTTTTACTAACTACATCATAATAGATAAGAAGCTATTTATACCTACATGATTATAGTCCTTCATATACCAATTCACTTATTTGCCTGTTACAGTAGCTAAGAGCTACATGCACTGGTTGGTCTGGCTATGGGCACACCCACACAATTAAGTGCATTATAATTGTTATGGAAGTGCATCTTAGTAATAGCCAAGGATGGCTGCCACTGCCGCTCTTCACAGAGGTGAATAGCTGGCTTTGGCTACTTTGGTTATACAGACACGCAAAACAGTTTGCACATTATGTTATGAAATAAAATTGTTTGCATAAAGTTGCGATTATCAACCTACATTCCTGTATTTTCACAGAAGTAAATCCCATCCTCTCAACTGAACCAGCGCTGGTGACGGTTTCCTGTGGTAAAGAAACACAGCAGTATCAAATACTATTTTCAAATTTCCCTAAACTAGTGGAGGCCCTCAGTTCCATGGTGAGTGCTGAAGGACTGGCAGACAAACTATACTTCAGCGCTGGACTCATAACCAAAGACCTCTGGGAAGAGGCATGTGTAGGAGGTGTGACCAACTCAAAGAAACTCCGCCCTCTAATAAATTCAATTCTATCCCAGGTAGAACTATATGCTACCAACTATGACAAGTTTGTGGCTGTTCTTAAAGAGTTTGCTGAACTCCAGGACATTGTTCAACTATTGGAAATTGTGTAGCCATGCACTATAGCAATCTGTGAGAAAATAAGAGTATTTACCCCTTAGTGCGGTTTGTATACACTTTATTAATTTTGCAGAATCTTAATTATAATTTTCTTGTGTGGCATGTACCTTGATATGTCAATCATGCACTGTGACACTCAGTAAATTTTGTGTAATAGCTACACTTATATTGATTATAGCTACACTTATATTAATTATAGAGTTGTAGTCACAATCTGGTTTTATCACCACCGCAACTACTGGCAACGTAGTGCTAGTGGGCATGCTTCCATTCATCAATTATGCCATGCCTGTCCATAGTTTAAAATTAGTGAGTGCTGCTTTGATTATTTTTGTATTTTTAGACAAATTTAATGCCCGTTCTAGTGTTTACTGTACTGTGTTTGATGAGAAATATGTTTAAGAGTGAAACAGTTACATGTATTAAAGACTGCATGTGGCATGACTGAAAGAAAGTAAAGTGTCTGAGCAAATAAAGTTCATGTCTTCTTCTTCTTTGGTCTTCCCCTCTGTGCCTCCCCGCCATCCGCCTTCCTCTTTTGGCCCGACTGCTTCTGAGGGGTGCTGCCAGTCACCTGGAGGAGAGGGGCAGAGAGGCAGATGAGAGGCCATATTGCAGTGATTATCTCACACAGGAGAGGCCAGGGAGTATACCAGGGTATATGTGCTGGTAACTGAAATCAAGTCACTTTCACTGTATAGACACTCAGGAGGATTTAGTATGCCTTAAAGATTTACTACTTCTACTCCTTAGTGACCCTCCTTCCCCATCTAGTGTAGTGGCTACCTTGATCTTGGGTCCCCTCTTCCTCTGTTGCCTCTCCTTCTCCTCTCGCTCCTCCAGCTCCTGGTTCTCCTTCTCGATCAGTGTGATCAAGGTGTTGCACCGCCGCTGCAGCTCCTGAGGATGTTTGTGATAGCACATACACTTACAATGTAACACAACAGGGATAGTCAATACAACTTATAGCCGAACCATACTACTCACCAGAGCTGTTCTAGATTTGATGAACCAGTCAAACCGGAACTGTGGCGCATTTCGTATGGCTGTCCTTATCTCATCATACACATTCTCCTTATCAAAGCCAAGCTTGTTCAGCATACATATCTGGGGGAGGAAAGATCAAAGGATATCTTGTTTTTTTCCAGATAGAATTGACCAGTGACAATGTGATCTGAAGCATGCCTACCTTCTAGCCTTTGCATGTACTCATATGCTCTCTACATACTAACATTTGGGAATAGGTTAGACCCACCCTGCTAATTAACAACTGCTTTTTACCTAACTGCCTTGAGCCTTAATTTGGTATAACTAATAGTTTCTATAATATAGCCCATACACCACGTTTCTAGCTTATAGGATAGGCTTATCTTGGTAAAAATTGGCTACTTCTGGTAAGGTTAGGGCTAAGACTGCTAGCACAGCACGAGACTACCATTGCCCTCACCACAACCTGTACTAGCACAGCATGAGGCTACCGCTGCCCTCACCAGGAACCTGTCCTCCTCCTCTGTGTAGTTCTTGCCCTTGTTGGTCCCATACACTATGTGTAGCTGGTGAAAGGGAGACTTGTAACGTGCCATCTTTGCCTCCAGGGCGCGTCGGATGTCCTTCTTCCGCTGGATCTTCTGCTCTCCCTTCTCAATGATGCTCATGATACGATCGTGGTCCGTCAGTTCATCCTTGCGCTCCCAAAATACCTTTGCATATGCTCTCACCTGAGGGGAGGGGAGGGGGGGGGGGGGGGGGAATGGGAATGTGAGATAGAACTGTTGATAATATTGAGTTATGTTCATGTGGATCAGTTGAAGCGGTACATCTATCGGTATGAAGCTTCAGAAATTGGTAAGTAGTCCCTTTACCCTTCAAACCCACACATATGCATACTAGAGCTAAAACAAATTCAGAAGTTTGTTCGTTGGCGTATCTGCTAGTTTCCAAACAAGTATTCATTCACAAGGTAGTAAACGGAGACCGTAATGCACAGTTGGAAGTGCAACATTCCACTAAATATTTAACAGCATGGTGATGTCTGGTAAGTTTTGAGGTATGGCCACACCCACCTCCTCTGGGTCTTTCCCCTCCACCTCGGTACATATGTGGTCCACGTCCTCCCTACCATACTCTGCACATGCCCGCACAAATTGGTTGAAGTCTCGACGGCTCCACTCTGAGAAACCCTACGGAAGGGAAAGAGAACAGACGGCAAGCAGAGGCCAAAGGTCATCAGTAAACTTCTTAATGACTATTCCAAAGTCCCATACACCAAAATAGAGCCAACTTCTCTGATAGTTTATACTCTCAGTTCACACACGGACTCCTCCCTGCCAGATGCAGTTCACACACTGACTCCTCCCTGCCACATGCAGTTCACACACTGACTCCTCCCTGCCACATGCAGTTCACACACTGACTCCTCCCTGCCACATGCAGTTCACACACTGACTCCTCCCAGCCACATGCAGTTCACACACTGACTCCTCCCTGCCACATGCAGTTCACACACTGACTCCTCCCTGCTACATGCAGTTCACACACTGACTCCGCCCAGCCACATGCAGTTCACACACTGACTCCTCCCTGCCACATGCAGTTCACACACTGACTCCTCCCAGCCACATGCAGTTCACACACTGACTCCGCCCAGCCACATGCAGTTCACACACTGACTCCTCCCAGCCACATGCAGTTCACACACTGACTCCGCCCTGCCACATACAGTTCACACACAGACTCCTCCCTGCCACATGCAGTTCACACACAGACTCCTCCCTGCCACATGCAGTTCACACACTGACTCCTCCCTGCCACATGCAGTTCACACACAGACTCCTCCCTGCCACATGCAGTTCACACACAGACTCCGCCCTGCCACATACAGTTCACACACAGACTCCTCCCTGCCACATGCAGTTCACACACAGACTCCTCCCTGCCACATGCAGTTCACACACTGACTCCTCCCAGCCACATGCAGTTCACACACAGACTCCTCCCTGCCACATGCAGTTCACACACTGACTCCTCCCAGCCACATGCAGTTCACACACTGACTCCGCCCTGCCACATGCAGTTCACACACAGACTCCTCCCTGCCACATGCAGTTCACACACTGACTCCTCCCTGCCACATGCAGTTCACACACAGACTCCTCCCTGCCACATGCAGTTCACACACTGACTCCTCCCTGCCACATGCAGTTCACACACTGACTCCTCCCTGCCACATGCAGTTCACACACTGACTCCGCCCAGCCACATGCAGTTCACACACTGACTCCTCCCAGCCACATGCAGTTCACACACTGACTCCTCCCAGCCACATGCAGTTCACACACTGACTCCTCCCTGCTACATGCAGTTCACTCACTGACTCCTCCCCTCAGTGCACACTGACTCCTCCCAGCCACATGCAGTTCACACACTGACTCCTCCCTGCCACATGCAGTTCACACACTGACTCCTCCCAGCCACATGCAGTTCACACACTGACTCCTCCCTGCCACATGTAGCTCACACACTAACTCCTCTCCTCAGTTCACACACTGACTCCTCCCTGCCACACGCAGTTCACACACACCTCGTTCAGAAGCCTCTCTTTCTCCTGCTGCTCTTCCTCAGACAGAGGCTCCGAAGAGTCAATCTTCTCCTGCTCCTCCCGCCGCCATTCCTCAGGGTCCTCTGCCTCCACATTCAGAGGAACCTGCGAGAGGACGGGGGCACGGTCACTAAGCACCATGTCATGCAGGTGACACCCTCTTAATAAACGCCCACCTTATATCCCAGCGACTTCCTGAAGGCGTATATCTCCTGGTCCAGTAACTCAAACAGCCGTGGGGGGAAGAACTGGTAGTCCTGCACCGTCGGCTGTTTCGGGGGACGGGGGGCCTGAAAGAGGAACAGCAAGTAAAAGTAATACTAATACAAATACAGATTTGCGAGCACAGGCTATAAAAGTATGCATAGTCATATACCTTACTAAGGAGCCCCACCCACCTTGGGAGCCCTGGGCTCGGACATCCGGAGGGCCTCCCTGAAGTACTGGTCCACAGCGTAGTTGGCCTTCCTCTCTCTCTTGGGAGGCTCGATCCAGTGGACAAAGCCAGCAGACTCCTGGGGAAGCAACAACCAGTAACGGCCATGCAATGCTACCCCACATCTGGGTCAATTGAATAGAATAAGGACAGGCTGTAGCCTCGTTCCCTGCCCTCCGCTTTATTCGGTTGCATAAAGGTACATGTAAAGCGAAGGTTCCCAGGCCCCCACTCTATTTGGTGGCCTGGAAATGAGGCTAGACAGGCCGTGCATGTTGTACCTTCTTCTTCATTCGGAAGTCCTCTCCCTCGAAGTGGTAGACACTGCCTGAGGGCACATCCAGAGCAAAGTTCCTGAGCTGGGACTCCCCGAGGGACTTCAGTCTCTCACGCATCTCTGCCGTCTGGGGAGGGAAGGGGAAACTGGGTGGAGTCTGGGTCTATAGCTGCCGTAATTACGCTGATGGAGTCCATTATTCACTTGTACAAACAATGCTCATAATGTCCTGTGATCACATGATCTAGTTACCTTCTTTTCTCCCTTGGCGAGGATGGAGTCGATGTCGTCCTCGGTGGTCATGGCGTCCTTGGAGGAGAAGACAGTGTTGGCCCCGTGGCGGATCATGGACAGCATCTCATCACTGCCCACCTTCTGGTGGCTGTCCTGCAGACGACCTGAGTAAGGAAGGGCATGCGGGGGACAGGCATTCGAGGGGGGGGGGGGGGGGAAGGAGGAGATATGAGCAGATTGAAAACTTTCACAACAGATACTGCAATGGACCGTTCTCGATGAACTACATGTTCTACATTGTAGCTGCATACCATAGAATAGTAGTATTCTGGGGGGTAGTATAAAGTATCGGCTACTGTTTTCACCCCGAGAAAAGCCAATATAGTTTACTGAGAAAGGCCCATTGTGTTATGCCATCAACAATGCTAGCCCAGTGAGCCAGCTCCACTCACCTTGCTGGATGACGATGTGGTCCAGATGTAGCTTCATCTCTGCCCTCTCCACGATCCTCTCCTCCACTGTGTGCTCCGTGATGAGACGAAACACGCGCACTTCCTTCTGCTGACCAATGCGGTGGGCGCGATCCTGGGGGGGAGACGAGGTCCTCATTATGTTCCATGCTCGAGGTGGGCCAAAAGGAGCAGCACAACAGTAGTATAGATGAGATAAATACACGTAGCCTCGTCCGAAGCCAACATGTGCATTTCACTTTTAGTTACTTGTGAGCCTGGTACATTTTAAAATGCTCCAGGCTCTTTAGCAGCAAAGTGAAATGTTCATAAGAGCCTGGGAATGAGGCTAATGTGTACAGTGATAGAGCGGTATGTACATGTATATTAGAGTGAATCTCAAGACACTCAGAAAGCATGAGTTATGATAAACATGTAAGACTTAGTGTAAAAAGCCACTAGGAATGGATGAAGAGACTGCAGAGTTAGGCCTGCATGTACTTCACATGTACTGCACATGTACCTGTGCCTGCAGGTCGACCTGGGGGTTCCAGTCCGAGTCGTAGAGGATGACGACATCAGCCGTAGCTAGGTTGATTCCCAGCCCCCCTGCTCGTGTGGACAGCATGAAGAGAAACTTTTCGCTGTTGGGTCGGTTGTAGGTGTCAATGAATTGCTGTGCAGGAGAGGGGAAGACGGCACAGGAAATATAATTAAGAGGTACGTACATGTAACAAAGTGTCTCAGGCTGTCGTTTATTTGTACGACAAAGATTCCAGGTATGTAACTCATCTGTAATGCATTGCATGTCTGGACCCATTGTACATGTACATGTAGTATAAGTAAACAGACAGCGTCCAATACTTTGTCCGTGCCATCTATAGCTAGACAGCTGTTAGTATACGTGTACATGTACACCCAACAGATGATATCCCAATTGTAGCCCACCTGTCTGTCAGTGTGTGGCGTCTGCCCATCCAGACGAAAATAGGGGAATTCCTTCCAGATGCAGTAGTCCTCCAGGATGTCTAGCATGCGAGTCATCTGGCAGAAGACGAGGACACGAGAGCCCTCCTCATAGAGCTTGGGAAGAAGCTTGTCCAGAACCATCATCTTGCCACTGTTGTACGCCAGGTGGGAGTCCGTGGTGAAGGGAGGGCCTGCAGGGTAGGGGGAGGGTAGGAGGATGGCAGGCAGAGGGGGGGGGGGGAACCAGGAAAGCAGGCAGAGGGAGAGGGGGGAGAGTCATAGACTAGACCACCTTCTAATCAGAAATTTAGTTCGAGTTTGCTAAGCAACTTCTGTAGGATCAAAACCTACTATAGCCAAAAACAATGTACTATAGCTACATGTAGGTACTGATCCTGAGAAGTCGCTGTTACAACACCCGACACCAATCAGATGTTACAGGCAGGGACTGACCTGGCTCTGCCCCATCGAAGAGGTAGGGATGGTTGCAGCATTTGCGGAGCTGCATGAGAATGTTGAGCAGCTGCATCTTGCCCACCCTCCCCGCCCCATTCACTACATCAATGTCCTTCAGCAGGATCTTTGTGTACCTGGAATGGGAATGACATTGGTACATGTAGGAAGAGGGTTAGGGTTTGGGTTTGGAACCAAAGTGCCAACTTTCATATTAGACCTGTATCCATTGGGGGAGGGGGGGGGGGGGGGGGGGGGGTAAAAGTAGGCACTAAATGGAGAACATGCGCTATGTTTTTTCTTGCATAAAAACATGTTTCCTTGTAATTTCTTGTGCTTCAAGCACCATTACATCATAATGGTCATCACTTGCCAATAGCAGCAAAATTTCCGGAATTTCACTTTTAAAAGCTTGCCAAAAGTGGCAAGATGGAAGAAAATAAGAAATGGCTTGAATCTATCAACTTCATATGGCGTAATCATGAGTATTTCCCCTCCTCCTCCCTCCCCACCCACTCACCATTCCCGCTGCAGCTTGGAGAGCCCGACATAGATCTTGATCTCTTTCTTGGGAGGCAGCTTCTTCTCCACGTCCACCTTGAGCCGACGGAGAAGAAAGGGGCGCAGCACTCCGTGCAGCCGCTCCACCAGCTTGGTGTCCTCCAGCTTGCTCTGCTGGAACCACAGGTCAAAGTCCTGGGGAGGACGAGCCCAGGAGGAGATTGATGGAGTAAGCGTACGTGTAAACCCACCATCTCTGAGTTTAATCCACCCCAACAGTTACGTAAATATATTGAAAAATGGGTGTGGTCATGGTGACGTCTCTTATTATACGAAAGTTAAGTACAATGAATGGCCAATCAGATGCGCTTTTCTTTACTTCCTGACGAACATACGTATGTTCGTCAGGAAGTAACTAATTAGTGTAACTGCCAAAATGGAAGCCTTTCCTGAGTATGAATCTACCCCAAATGTAGGCTCCCTTGAGCGAGCCCACACCAAAACACACATGTATAAGCCTTAATTCCTTTGAGTTTGAGTCCACCGCAGAGTTGTACCACCGCAAAATGCAACCACCCTCAAGTCCACTCCAAAAGGTTAGCCTCTGAGCCCATCTAGCCGGCCCCCTTGACTGCTATACAAGACCCATCACTTACATGTATCATGCTGCTACATGTACATGTACATGCATTAATTAATGTGCATCTCACATCTGAAGAGTTGAAAACATCGGGCAGGAGAAAGTTGAGGAGTGCCCAGAGCTCATGGAGGTTGTTCTGGAGAGGAGTGCCTGTTAGCAGTAGCCGGTTGGTAGTACGGAACTCACGAACAATCTCTGACAACTACAGGGGGAGAAGACCATGTCTCCATTACAAATTGAACGTACTAAGTATACATATATGTAGGGTAGAGCTTTGTTGCCAACAGAATGAAGAACACAGCTGGAAGTTAAGTACGTACACGTGTAGTATACATTGTACATGCTACAGATAGAGTACACAGGCATTAACCACAGACAGCTACACTCATATTCCGACAGACAGACAGACAGACATACCTTGGACTTCTCGTTCTTGATTCTGTGGGCCTCATCAATCACCATGTACCTCCAGTTGAACTTCTTGAAGATGGCCTTCTCCCTCAGCACCATCTCATAGGAGGTGATGATCACGTTCCACTCCCCCGGCATGATCTCCTCGCTGATGATGCGGGACTGGGGGGCAGGTGATGGTCACACGGTCACACCGATGTACAGGTCCTCAGCACCAATTATGAAGTACTGCTACATGTACCTCACGATAGCTACAGTACAGCACTACAGCATCACACTAGTACTACACTGTATAGGCACACAGGGGTGCTATAAATAGAACCAGTGCTTGACATCACTTCCACAAAAACAAGTACATCCTGCTAGCCACACCTACTAGCCACACTTACCCTCTCCTACTGGCCACACCAGACCATAGCCACACCCACCCTCTACTACTGGCCACACCCACCCTCTACTCTGGCCATACTAGCCTCGTGCCCAGACCTATGTTCGCCCCCCGCCGAACGGTCTGGTTACGTGAGTTCAAATCCTGGGGCTAGCATCAAGATCTTGATGCGGCCAATCAGATTGCAGGATGGCGTTAATTGGCGTTAGTGCAGAGTTGTGGAATTTCTCACCAAGACGATGGCGTGAGCATGAGCCTGAGTGTAAGAATGTGATGGCCTCGCGAGACTTTCCCGTGGATGTGGTGAAAGCGGCAGTTTCTCATGGGGTGAGAATACAGAGCTGTGAAATTTCTCACACAGAGGATGACGTTGACTGAGTGTGAGAATGTGATTGTCTCGCGTCTGAAGCGAGTGGATGCAGCAGTTCATGGAGACGATGGCGTCGACTGAGGTCATGATCTCGAGGCTAAAGCGAGAGTATCCTGTCGATGTGATTGACGAAGTCGCCATAGAACCGTCGAGCTTCTTCATTAACTCCAGGGCACGGTGGATTCAGCTTCCTTCGCTGCTTTGTTTGTTCGATGATACTTTTGCAGATATTGCAAGTAGGCAAGTTAGCAGCCATCGCCCGAGACTTCTCGCACTTTTACATTTACATTCTTGCACCTACAATTACCTGGCTTCCGTACATCTGGTAGCCCCAGGATTTGAACTCACGTAACCAGACCGTTCGGCGGGGGGGCGAACATAGGTCTGGGCACGAGACTAGGCCATACCTACCCTCCTCCTGGCCACACCCACACTCTCCTCCTGGCCACACCTACCCTCTCCTCCTGGGTCCCAATGAGACAAATAGTGATCAGTGATGGACACCACCTTTTGAACTCGCCCACCCAGTTCGACAGGGTTGACTTCGGTGCAATAACAACGTGCGGCGACTGTACGTCTCGCATTAAACACATATAGCCAAGCAGAGCAATGGTCTGCAGTGTCTTGCCAAGGCCCTGGGGGCAAGAGGGGAGGTTGAAACGAATATACAAGTATGTCCATGTAATAGGTTCAAGGTTTACACAGATGTACATGTACATTATACCCTTAGTTGCTGAGTGGAAGGAAGGCAACTAATCATGTTGCATGGAGAATCTGCTTATGTATGTGTGCAGCAGCACAGAAGTAGTGGTAGCAAGGAGAAGATGGAACATTGGCGGGAGGTTCATCGACAGCAGGAAAGTGATGACTGCTATTCTCTAAGCCTCATACTGGCTGAACAGTCACCTGAGCAGTATATACATGTATAATGCAACTCGATTCCTGCGAGGCCCTCTGCATGAAATACCATGCATGCACTAGCATAGCAACTGGAAGGAGTGCTTACAAAATACTGCTCCTTCCCAGGGTGATTTTAAGGTTGAAAGCAAATACAACTCATGTAACCAATAGGTTTGGGCCGCCAATTATATCTTGCTGGTCTCTTATAGAGCAGCAGGGGGTTAAAGTTCAAATGACTTGTGGGTACACTGCTAGCCCACTGCACCACACCAACCAGTGGTGCTCACGTCAGTGGCTCACCATTTCATCGGCAAGGATCCCATTGATGCCATTCTCATAGAGCGAGATCATCCAGTTGAGTCCCCTCACCTGGTAGTCCCTCATGGTGCCATTCTTGATGTCTGTGGAGAGGCGGGGCCTGTCACACTAGCCACTTCTAAAGCGGTAACAGCTATGGATCTACATTGTGGTACAGCAAAGTTCTTTTTCTCTGGAAGTAAGTGTAGCTTTTTTCATTGAAGAAACTCTGCTATGAAACACACCTGCTTATACATGTACATGTAGTACATGTAACTGCACAACATGGTCAGTTATCACCATGTTTAAATCGTCAGGGGAATTCTCAAGCCTATGTACATGTAGACGTGTAGTACATGCATGTACATGTAATGTGATAATTCATCCAGATAGAGAAACGTGGATATATCTGGCAGACAACAACAACAGGGTCCAACTGCGGATGGAGCTCACAACATCCAGTTACCACAGTGGTGACCAATCATATCGCGGAACTGTTTTTGAATTATGTTTACTAATCGGCTCATGCAGTGATGCTCTACAAACCGAATGTTGCAAGAACACTGCAAGCCTCTTTAATGTAGGAGTGAACAGTCCAGATGTACTACTCACAGTAGGGGTTATCCGAGAAGCGGGTGATTGTGCTCCCTTCGAGGTCATCGTCCTCCAATAGCTCCTCATCCTCATCTGCCTCACTGAGCCGGTGTCGGCTACCGGGAGAGAAAAGGCAAATACAACATAATCTTATTTTCCATGGAGCATTATGGGTTGATTAGAGGCTTGGATAAGACCACTATAGGCTAATTACCTTCATCTGTACCCAGGCCTCCCACGCCCAGATTTATCATACCAGGAGCCCATAACCATACAGACATGGAGAAAGATCGCTCCACAGCCATGAGATAAAATCTGGGTATGGGAAGCCTGGGTAACAACCTCAGATAAAGCCCAAACCCAGCTTTCTTTCGATCCATCCTGCCCACGCATAATTAAGCAGTTATCTCACATGAGAAAATGTACCAGGTTCTCCAGTAGCAAAGTGAAACACGTCGAGAGCCCGGGGACAAGTCTCCCGATCGGTGCTATGTGTACTTACGTTGAAGCTGAGGGGTGTCTCTGTCGTTCCTTCCGCTGTGGCAGAGAGGGCGGAGTCACTTTGAGGGGAGACGTGGGTGTCTTCTTGCTGGAGGGCGTGTTCATGAAGTGGGAAAAGATCTCCGTTTGCTGCAGGAGGAAGTCGAAACGCTTCGCACTGTCCAGAGCCTATAGAAGGAAATATCACAACAAAGTTTATCCCACTTATAAACTGCTCAGTTTATGATACAGTAAGCCTCATAAAACAGGTAATAGAAAACTATAGAGTATGAATAATTCCATATGGTGTGCATCAAATAGAGTAAATTTATCCCTACCAGCCGTTTGTCATATTCCGCAGGAGGCGGGCTCTTCAGTGGGGTGGTTGGGACGTGGGTGGAAGGGGCGCCTACCTCCGAAGGCGGACGGTACTCTGTATCCATTTCTGCTACAGCACAATTCCTCCTTTTGGAATTGACAGCCGCGGGGTACGGGAGAGAAAAACGTAAACATTCTAGTTATAGTAACATGCTGTCACGCATGAAACAAGTATTCAGCTGTAGCTCACCTTCTTTAATACTGAGAGTCAATGCAGAATAGAAACACCAATAAGACCACGGGCACATGCAAAATGTTTTTGGCGGTTTTCGCAGCACGCACGCACGTGAATTTAATTATTGGTGGGCGGGGCAGGAATACCTGCCACTCCCCCTCAATCAGCGATAAACCCAACACATTCTTGTACAGTATAGAAACTGAGCAATTTTAATATTCTTGTTACCAGCTGATGGGCTCCGGTGAATCGGGAAGAACCGGATTGATTGTAAGTTAGCTGTGCATTGCTACATTTGCAGCGGCTCGCAAGTTGCAACTAAAGTCATAAACTGACTGGGCGGACGTGTGTAGCTAGCAAGATTCATGTCGTAATGAAGTGCAAAGTGAAGTACGTTTCTTGCATTTTAAGGGTTACCTATGTCTCCCCGTGCTAGCTGGCTGGTAGCCTTATCCCGCAACAGAGGCTGGGTAGAGAGATGCCTCAAACGGTTAAAGCAAACTTGATAGCTAGGTGCCAAACCTTTTTTTTGTTAAACAGCTAACACTTGCCAGTTCCTTGAATAGTACAGCCTTTTATGATCTAGGGATGGCCTCACTTCTTGAATTGGATTAGTTATGGGTTTACATTTTTTTTGCTTTCGAGGTGTATGTAATTATTGCAGCGCTATTTTTCAACCTGATTAAGTTCTTATCATCTCTGTAAAATCTGGGTGACTTGTGTGTGTATTTGCATCTTAAATTTCCATGAGTTTGCTACCTTTAGCTGGAGTGTGTGTGTCAATATCAGGTGGCCAGATACATACTCTGGTGTCGCTGTAGACATGTCTGTACGGTGACGCGTACTTCACCACGAGATGTGCCCTCTGGCTTTGATGATCACATAGCTACTGTCTTAGCCAAGTGTTAGCTTGCACAAGCGGTGCCATCATCCATATTTGGAATGCAAGTGCATGCTAGAAAGTCCCCTCTTGACTACTCATTAACACTGATTTCCTCTGCAGTCCAAAGCTTGTTACATGTGGTAATGCGGCAAATTATGACAGCCATCGAGTAGCTGGTCTAAGTCTCACACCTCCTCACTTCTGACTTATCTTATAGCCATGGAGAATACAATCCCCGTGGGTTTTGTACAGGGGTTTTTGGTGGGGGTGTAAGTACACGTACTGTAGGAAGAATGGGAGATTAATGTGTTTGGTGCCACACCCCCTAAGGGGGGAGTGTGCTCCCCAGGAAATTATATGCTCTGAGGTTTTGATGGCTGGGAAAGCTACCTATAGACTTCAGTGTTGAGTCTGTGGCTGGTTCCAGATCTAATTGATGTTCTCCTCATAGACTAAGTACTTGCTAATGATTGATCTCAGTGGTCAGTGTGTATACAATAGATGTTACTGTCATAGCAACCTTACAGGGGGATTTTCAGAACATAACAGACTGTTTTACAGTTTATGACAAGACTATTCATTCAAAACACAGGATGTTCCATTCCACTGAGGGCATGAACAGAGGGGCTCCTAACAGAGCAATGGCATGCATACAATCAAGCATTGCCTGTGCATGTGTAGGACCCAATACCTACTTCTGGTCACTTCCCAGTAGCTGGTGGTTCAGCTGTTACTCCTTAGAAGTAACAACAGAATGCATGAGCCAGCCAGGAATAGCCAGGAGCTGGAACAAAGGTTATGGTAGTCGTACACCTCTCACTAGAAGAGCTTAGAAAGAAGAGAAAGCACTTAAATTGTAAGCTGATATGATTTGCGAACAAGCCACAAAAGTAAGATTGGTAAAAAAGATCCATACTGGGTCTATCCCCATATTTCACTCCACATTTGGATGTTGTAAAGAAACACTATTTTACGGCCTATGAAAAAAGCTGTGCCGTGTGAAGACTGGGAACACAGGAGCCTTAAGATGAGCCTAGTATGTCCTGCCTGTTCCTAGCTGCCTGTTCCTAGCTATAGGAGATGCCCTAGTATGTCCTGCTTGTTACTAGCTATAGCTGCCTGTTCCTAGCTATAGGAGATGCCCTAGTGTGTCCTGCTTGTTACTAGCTATAGCTGCCTGTTCCTAGCTATAGGATATGTCCTGCTTGTTACTAGCTATAGCTGCCTGTTCCTAGCTATAGGAGATGCCCTAGTATGTCCTGCTTGTTACTAGCTATAGCTGCCTGTTCCTAGCTATAGGAGATGCCCTAGTATGTCCTGCTTATTCCTAGCTATAGCTGCTTGTTCCTAGCTGTAGGGAAATGCCTACATGTACATGTAGTATGTGTCCTTTAGGAAATGAGCAATTCAGTTGTACATCTTCCTGTTTACTGCTGAAACAAACCACTTCCTGCATGCAAGTGCTTACCTCATTCCCTCACCAGTCTCCTTGTGCTCAGGCCTTTACACCCACCCAGCCATTGTGGCAAATCAGATCGTAGGTATGGAGGCCGGTGTGAGGCCAGACTATCTCCAGGTTTTGTACATTGGAAGAGCCTGGGAACACGGCTAGCTTCAAACTATACATGTATCTGCAGCCTTGCTCCCAAGCTTTACCCAATGTGTAGTTTGAGTCGTGTGGAAGATCTGGGGGTAGGTGTAAGGTACATGTATGGCATGTTCTAATTTTCTGTTAATTTCGACATAGTACATACATGCACATTTTTTGTAACTGGCTGCTACATGTAGCTGTGTTGCGTCTACAGAAATGCTGGCCTTACTGCAAAGTTTCAATGTCAAAACTGCTGAGCAACCACAGCAGTCTGATAACCTCTGAACAACCCCTTTGCCAAGACAACAGATGTATTGTCATGACAACTCTGATCATTGTCCTCATGGCCACATGGCCAGTTTTATTAAGCAGAAAGGTGACCACTTAGCGGTCCGATCTGTCTCAGACCATAGATTATAGAGTAGAAGGAAACGGATGGGAAACGGAAGGCGCGATTCTCACCTTTTGTACGTGACTATATGCTAGAAGCCTGTACTTGCAGCATACCTATCCACGTTTTTTTAACATTCCAATCTGCAATTAACTTCGTTTACACCTGAGTTGATCATAGATAACAGTTTAAAACTACCGTATAGCGACAAATTTTCGAGGACCAAAATTTTCGCGGATCGACCTACGGTAAACTTTTCGCGAAATAATTTTTCGACAAGGTGGAGCCACGCCTGTTTTATACTTCTTTGAGTAAGTAAAGTGCTAATAAGTATAGATAGGTGTTGACGCGATAGATTTTAGTACCAGCGAAACTCGGATGGGTACGCAAAAATACAGGGTTTCCCATCCCTTTCCTTCTACTCTGCTCAGACTAGACTAGATGACATGTCAACAATCAGTAATTTGCAGAATTCCAGACATTGTTTTCTTTTGGACCTACCACTGCAGACATCCCTGTGGTAATTATCACCCTTTGAGCTGGGAATACCCTGCATGAATACACCTATTATCCCCACAGCCAAGAGTATGCCCCCAGCAGTGAAGTGCACTTTCTAGGAGCTGCAGCTTTGTCCTCTGGGGGACTAAAGATGGTGATAGGACAGACTCTACTACATGTAGCGTTTATAGTCTCGTTCCCAGACTTCGCTTGGGTGTCCCCAGGCCATGGTTAGCAGGTCGGGAATGAGATCAGAACTTGGCCAATGGCCTGGGAATGTGACTATGTTCAGTTCAAAGT
Organism: Phakellia ventilabrum; assembly: GCA_963921505.1. NCBI lineage: Eukaryota > Metazoa > Porifera > Demospongiae > Axinellida > Axinellidae > Phakellia > Phakellia ventilabrum. The sequence continues at coordinate 416,037 of OY997385.1, forward strand.
GGGTACTTGACACTAAGGACTTGTTATGACTAAGTGATTGTACACGAACCCCTTCAGCTAGGCCATTCTGGTAGCCATTTAATACATGTATATGAACACTCAATGGAGCACATCTAGGTCTGCCCATACCTGAAGTCACCCGTAGTAACATCTAGGTCTGCCCATACCTGAAGTCACCCGTAGTAACATTAATCAACAAGATGCTTTAGGCCTCACACTAAATTAGAATTCCTCTGTGTGTGCATGAGATGTGGTGATTAGAGGTTCATCTCCTGGAGGGAGGAGTGGTGTGGGTTCTGTGTGCGTGAAGCCCTGGCTACTGCTGGCAGGAGGGAAGTGGTTGAAACATTGCAGAGAATGTGCTGAGTCATGCCAGTTCTGAAGCAGTTCTCCTACCTTACAAATTGAAGGTTAACTGCACATACCTATAGTGTGCAGTGGTACTCACCCATTTCCAAAGGGCAATTACTATTAACAATAATTACAGCTCTTTGGAGTCCCCCGAACCTCGACCAGTGGCTGATCACGAGAATATGCCTATATACATGTATGTGTGGTACACATGCCAGGTTGTAATGTGCAGTCATTGAAATTGTGTACTCACTGCAATTATAATCTGAAGTCTAGCCAATTAGGTCAAAGTTGAGCATCATATTATTCCAAAGTCCAGGTTTCAGTATGCCCTTCACAATAGCAGGCTGACATGGTTCTGATACTAGTAGGGGGAGAGCCTATGTCTTTGTGTGGCTTCCAACATGCAAAGGTGGTGTGAAAACATGGCTCTTCACCAGCCAACAAGAGCAGTTATCCTGTGTTGCTAGCTGGGCCAATTAAAGATTAACAGATAGTGTGTAATGTTGATCTTACCTGCTGCAGTAATACATATCAGAAACCTGAAGATTAAAGCCTTTGCCAGGCATGCCATCATTACCATGGCTTTTGTTTACCGTTTCCCTCTCCCTGTCTGCCAGGATATATGAGCAGCACTAGAGCAATGGGCGACCCAGTGTGGACCTTCTGTGGCTTACTGCTGCTAGTGGCTGCATCCTGCCTCCCCTCAACGGCAAACGGTAAGATAGTCTTGTGACTTTCAGTAGGAATCATGTGACTCATTGGGCAGATCATGGGACTAAACCAAGTGGTCATGTGAGCATAAGAAAGTGTTATAATTACCCACTGTGGGTGGTTTAGGATAGAGCTAAGTAACCTTCTCCAGTAGTTTGCCAAAACAATGTGAAGTTTGTCTTTACATTCCCTCACCACTTACACATATCCCTGCAAAACAGCTTTCCAGGAATGCCATAATCATTCATTAATTAAGCCACTCTGGTTCCAGCCCACTATTGAGCCTGCTACCTAATAAAGGCTGGGTGGACCAGTAGGCATGTGCTGGGGACCACATGGCATACGCCTGCCTCCCACGCACAGATGGGAGGGGAGTCTGGGGACCAAGCCTGTGGTTGCTGTGTACTCTGTAGCTGACTTCATTCCACCAGAAAAGGAATAGGTATACTACCGAACACAATTTGATCTACATGTACAGTAATGGTGATGCTTTGCTAAAACACACTGTGGAAGTTGATTAGCTTGAACCATTTATGGTAATGGTATCCACTGAGTGTGTGTGTGTGTACACATCACAGTGCCTGCATTCATGTGCTTGGCATGCCCCGATGTTATCAAAACAGTACAGAAAGTTTGTGGATTCAGTTATTGTCATTTATTGAACTCAGCGTCGGAAATACTAGGGCGGGAATGTGTTAGTTTGCCAAGTGGTGACACACGATGCTTTGTAAATAAATTCCAGCTAGGTTCTGTATACTGTATCATGAGTGTCCAATTCAACATCTTCCCTGCTCTTGCCTCTCGCCGCAGCCGGCCTAACGGTGCAAACTGTGTTCAATCAGAGTGGGATACAAGGAACTATCACATTCGCTCAGGACCAGCCCGACGCTGCCACCACCATCAGCGTCGACTTGATGGGACTCGAACAGTTCAATGAAAGTTACCCCTGGCACGTACATGAGTACCCCTTCCCTCTTGGTATCAAAAATCCCTGCAGAACTGAAATCACCGGGGGGCACTACGACCCCCTGGGGGCCAACCAGGGGGGCAATTACACCGAAGATTGTGCCAGAGATCGAGAGTTGTGTGAAATTGGAGACCTCAGTGGTAAATTCGGGGGGTTAAATGCGAGTGAATCGGTTGTGACTTTCACCGATCCAAGTTTGTCATTGTACGGTATCTACAGCATCATTGGACGGTCTGTTGTGATCCATCGTCAAAGTGGCGCGAGACTCGTCTGTGCGAACATCGAATATCCAGCCTCAGAGTTCGTGGAGATCGTCCACACCCCCTTCCGAAGAGTGTTTGCAGGGAACATGTACTTCCGACAGCACACAAACGACGCTACGTCATCTGTGTATGTCGACTTGATAAGGGTCGACGGCATCCAGAACTCGACCAATCATAATTGGCACGTCCACGAGTCAGCAGTCAATACTAGTGACCTCACCTGTTCCTCGGCGGGGCCGCACTACAACCCGAGGGGAGCCCCTGCCGATCAACCCATCTACTCTCAGATCTGTAACTCCACAGCCCAGGAAAACTGTGAAGTCGGGGACCTCTCCAACAAGGGTGCTCCTCTCAATGTCTCTGGCGGCGTCTCGAAGTTCTTCTATACGGACATCGACCTGCCTCTGCTTGGCGAGGAAATCTCCATCGTAGATCGCTCGGTTGTGATCCATGCTGAAGGTCGAGGGGCACCCAGAATCTCCTGTGCCAACAACTCACGGTTTGCCTCTCTTCAAGCAGTTGCCTTCTTTGACGAAGACGGAGTGTCTGGGAGCGTCCGGTTTTTCCAGGACTCTCCCTTTGATGAGACCCGGGTGACTGTGACGCTCAGTGGCCTGGACGCCCGGGCGGCGGGATACCACGTTCACGTAACCCCTGTCGGACCAGGGGGTTCTGGGAGTGAGAGATGCATGGTGGAATTCACGGGGGGACACTGGAACCCCCTGGGGGTGATTTACGATGAGAACAACCTTCAAATCACTAGCGATCAGTTTGAGATTGGAGATCTCAGTGGAAAGTTTGGGAGTCTCGCCGGGCGGGATAGCATCTCGGCAACCTTCTCCGATCCCAACGTCCCCCTTTCTGGCGTCAACGGCATCATTGGCCGCTCCATCGTGGTACACTACCCCAACGGGTCGCGCTGGTTCTGCAGCAACATTGTGCATGTGGGGCCTGTCATTCAACACATTGTTGTCCTGAACATGAGCAACGTTTCAGGCCAAGTCACATTCATCCAGCCCGCTGACTCCCCATTTGCCGAGACGGTAATTATTATCGAAGCCGAGATCGACGTCCAGTTTCCAGAGGTGACCCCTTCTATGTCACCCATTCCATTCCAATCCACCCCTGCTGCAGTCCAGCCATCCTCGGTTCCATTCCAGGCACCAACGAGTGTCCCAGTGGCTACCACCCAGCCATCTCCAACCGCCCCACAGCCCTCCATCTCAGCTCCGACCTCCCTCCAGTTTGTTTCTCCCTCACTCCTCGGTCCCATGACAACCACCTCTACAGCTGTCGACATGAGCTCCAGCGCAACAGGCGTTCTTCAGTCTAGCATGGACGTGCTCCTCCTGCCCTTGCCATCAACCACTAGCAATCCTAGCCCCACCCCTAGCTCTCAAGGTCGGAGGAAGAGGGCAGAGTCCGCCCCTGGGAAGGGATTTGCTCGGCATCGAGTAAGACGACAGTCATCTGGCACACAGGGGTTTGGCTGGAGCCTGAGGCAGCTCTCCAGTGGGCAGGCTGCGCCCACGGACTGCAGTTCACTGCCACTGTATGATCCCTTCATGAGGTGAGCTGTCTAGTTTGTATGGGACTGAGCACTACGTGTGTTTTTTTAAGGGTTCTGTGATTGGGCGCTTCTCTAAAATGTTCATTTACTCCGACTCTTCACTTTCCAAAAAAAATGAACGTGCTTTACGCTTTTTGAGTAGAGTCCAGTAATGAGGCTACCTTTGTTGGGCCTTTTGCTTGTAACTTGTAGCTCAGTGGGTGAGAGTGACCAGTTCGATCCACTGTTTACTCATTGTTGTTGCTTCTGTCATTCTACCATACATGTGCCTTCTCCCATAGCTCTCCCACGGCTTGCAGTCCTGCCACGCCCCTGGGATGCCCCTCAGGAGATCTAACATCAAAGCACGGGCCCTTCCTAATGAGGGCTGTCTTCACCGATCCCAACCTCCCTCTCTCTGGACCCGACTCAGGTGCTTAGACGACCACTGTAATTAAAGCGTGTGTTTCCTTATTTGGTAGACAGCACTGGTATGACAGCTAGTACGTGACTTGGGAATGAGACTAAGAAACACCTCTTTGATGTCTTGACTTCCCTCTCTCTCTCTCCCCTAGTCTTTGCAGCTGGTGGCTCAGCTGTGCTACTGCTCCAGCCTCCTCCTAGTGCCGCTGGATCAGTGCCTGCTGTCTGCGCCCAAGTGGAGCTGGTCCCACCCCCTGCTCCACCCACTGCCACACCCACTGCTCCACCTGCTACCACACCCACTGCGCCGCCTGCTACCACACCCACTGCTCCACCTACTGACACACCCACTGCGCCACCTGCTACCACACTCAGTCCTGCAGATGATGGTACGTAGTTTCCACCCCCATGGTGTGAGCCCCACCCTCTTCGTGTGATCCCCACCCCCCCATAATGTGAGCCCCACCCCCATGGTGTGAGTCCCACCCCCCATAATGTGAGCCCCGCCCGCATGGTGCGAGCCTCACCCCCCCATAATGTGAGCCCCACCCCCCCCCCATAATGTGAGCCCCACCCCCCCCCCCCCATAATGTGAGGCCCACCCTCATGGCCACTTGACAGAGGCTGAACTAATAGTATTTAAATGTCAGTAGCATTGTGTCCGTCTGTTGACTAAGCGTCCTGTTTCCTCCCATAGGTGCTCCAATTGGTGCGATTGTAGGAGCTGTGGTGGGCGGACTGGTCGGAGCCATTCTGCTACTGGTCATCATAGTGAGTGCGAGTGTGCATGTGTGCGAGTGTGCATGTGTGCGAGTGTGTATGTGTGTGTGTGTGTGTGGGTATGTGTGTGTGGTTATCACATTTGGGGAGGCGCTTACATTGCGCTACAATGTATACCCTTTCAAGTTCGATCAAAAACCACACTAGTGGCCATAGGTCGTTCCTTGCTCTGGCAGCAGCTCTTTTGATCTGTGTTATTTGATATCAGGGAAATATTGGCTTTTTAAAGGCATTTATGTTGTACAAATTTTCATCACAAAGAAACCCATTAAGTGTCCGCCCACTCCTGTGTGCCAACAAGAACACGTGGAGTCCCAGAGATAGAGCATGGTTTGGCTGCCATTCTACGTGTAGGGTTAGTCTAGCCTGTGCTCGAGTTCACCTTTCCCTGCCCTGCTATGCAGTTGTGCTGCTTGAGGTACCGCGGCAGAGATGGCTATCACGTTGCCAAGGGAGGACGAGAAAGGGACAAGGACACAACCGTGGAACTGGGCCGTGTGGACAAGCGAATGGAGCCTGTGTTCGGAGGTGAGGAGAGAGAAAAGAGTGGTGAGAGGGAGAAGCCAGGCTTTGGGTATTTACCTGTAGTTACTATGTTTGAGTGCTCTCCAGTGTGTCAGACAGCTTCTTAGTGGTCTTGAAATTTAGTCATGTGACTGACCACACCCCCTATTTTCCAATTCCAGTGCCCCGCTATCGTGTACTGCATGACTACAGCCCACAGAATGAAGGAGACTTGACCCTCACCAAGGGCGACTGGATTACTCTAATTGAAGCCCCCTACGGCGGGGAGTGGTGGCAGGGCTCGGTGGGGGACAAAGAGGGCTGGTTCCCCAAGAGCTACGTCGAGTATGTAGACATGCAGGCAGAGAAGAAGAAACTGGAAGAAGGTAGGCATTACCTCACCATTACATCACAATTACATCATCAATAATACAATATCCGTACTATACAATTCAATGTATGTACTTATATCTTAACCACACTCACACGCTAGACAACTTCAAGCTCGCAGCGGTGGCCATCGTAGTTGCCTCCAGCTCATTCAGTGCCAAGCATGGCTCTCTGGCCGCCAACAGGAAAGAGAAGGTGGAGCCTCGTACCCGCAGGGCCTACACCTTCGGCAAGAAGGTGAGGGAGGGAGACTGTACGATTACGCATACATGTATGTGTACGTGCATGTACATATACCCTGCAACTAGGTCGTGCTGCAATATTTCATATCTGGATTTTGGGCTTTCTACATTTCCATTGTCATTTGAAGATTATGATCGAAACATTGCTTTACGAAATATGTACATGTAACATCAAAGTCCGAGATCCTAACAGGATAACGATGACTTTGAGTCAAATGTGCTTCCCGAGAGACGCTAGAGTATCACCATGGCAACACGATGTCAATCCCACAGACTTCTATAATGGAGGTGTACAACTGACGGTACTGTTATCATTGATCTGGACCTGAATGTTAGTGTAAATCCGACAAAGCGCTATTGATTGAGCCGTGGAGGAGTTATTCTGATGGGGTTCATGGTACCCCATCGTGCCCCGCCCTTCTAGTCATGTTCTGGACGATAGCATACTCTTCCCGTTCTCCCCCTCTCCCAGGACATTGACAGTACCCCCAAGCTGGTGACCAAGCTTGGCCATACCCCCGGCCACACCCCCGGCAAGGAGGAGACACCGGAGGGAGGCGTGGTGATTGAGAACCTAGGCATCGTGAGGACCGGGTCCAATGGCACCGGCCCGCCCGGCACACCAAAGTGAGTGGCAAGAGAACCTCTGGTCAACACATCACAGGGTATAGATTTGAGTATAAGTATTCATGATTTGAGTAGATTGTGATGGAACACCATATGCAGTTATCGGTAGCAGTAGTAATTGTGAGCTAGAATACTATATCAGTTCATTTCTTGTTCTGTTCACACTGTATTGGGAGGCATAATTATTTTAGGAGCTTGACATGAAAACTATGTAAAAATACACCGTACATCAAAGCTTGTGTTTATATTCCAGAGCAGTCCTGGATAGGCAACAAACATTATTCCATCGTGTATTTTGATCACGTCACTGCGTTCAAAGCGCTAGACATGTATCTCTGAAATTCTGTTAAGGGTTGGGCTCATACACGCAGCGTAGAAGCGTCAATATGTGAGACTTCTACGCAGTGCGTAAGACCCCCGCCCTTAATGAAAGTTTAGAAATACAACAGTTTGAATGCAGTAATACAATCGAAATACACGATGGAGTGGTGTTCGTTTTCTGCCACATAATAAAATATTTATCCACTCTTGATCTGTGTCTTTGACAGTTGCTATGCAACCGGCTGAAAGATATACTGTTAGTTTCCAATTACAAGAGTACCCTCCTCTCCTGCGACCCTCACAATCAGCTTGAACCTTCGTTTCCTCTGCAGAAGCCAGAGAAGTGCTGAGATCATCATGAATCCCAACGCGGCCTACGCTGCCCTCCAGGGTAGCCCCTATGCCACGCCCACCCTGGGTCACAAGGCCCAGCTGACGACGACAAGCCCATCAGTCAGTTCACAAGACCCCGATGCCAATGCAGCCTACGCCAACGTTGACTCCCTAGCTGGGGACAAGTACGTAGCCAAGTACGACTTCACTGGCTCCACCGACATCGAACTGCCCTTGAAGAAGGGCGAGACGGTGGTGGTCGTTGAGAGGTCGGAGAGCGGGTGGTGCCAGGGGATCTCTGCGGGTCACATGGGCTGGTTTCCCGAGACCTACATCAAGCCAGCCCCGGTGGAAACCCCACGAGTGCAGCCACTTGTACAGCCTCGCCGGATGTCGGAGATGATGGCGGGAGAAGTGGAGGAACTCGAAGTCTCAGGTGAGGACAGCTGAGCTTGCTCTCATGGTTTCTGCCATTTGGCTAGTACAGTGGCCCTACTGCTGTGGTATGTTTTAAAGTGCTTCTCAAAATGAGGGTACCACTCCCCTCTCTTCTTGCCAGATTTCGACGTAATTATTGGAGTGTTTGATCTCATGGAGGTTACTTTCCCTTCCTCTTCTCTCCTTTACTTCTTGACTTAGAGGAGACGCTGTCACAGAGCTGTCAACTTAAACAGACAACTGATGTAAATATGACAGTATGTATTTGTCCACACACACACACACACACACACACACACACACACAGAGTTCCGTGCTCTCCATCCCTACCAGTCTTCTCTGGTGGGTGACCTCACCTTCCCCGAGGGCGCTACAGTACTGGTGTACTGGGCCGATGACACTGGCTGGTGGTATGGAGCGACTAGTGGCGAGCAAGGATGGTTCCCGGGGTCTTACGTAGAGGTGTGTGCTTGTGTCCGTGGTATTGGAGTGTGGGTGGGGGTATGTCTGTGGTATTGGTGCAGATCAGATACATGTACAATGCTTGTTTTTTCTACATGTGTACAGGAGGCAGTAGACTATCTATCTCAAACGGTTTCGTATGATAGCTTATTAACCAGAGTGAAGTATCATAGAGCTTAATTGTGTTTGTGCTGGTCAACTGCAGTGATAACACACACACACACACACACACACACACATTCTGCCTTTATACTTTCTTTTCACTAAGTCTGGATCCCCCATAATAAATAAGGGATGTATACAACTCCACAACAAGTATGCAAGTCACACTAAAAATCCATTCTTAAACAGTACATGTCCTAACCACGAAAGGTAAACTATGACATAAATGTCAACAAAGCACATGGGCTAGTTAAAAAGAGAGAAGCAAGGAAAGGTGAGGAACTGTATCTGAAAGCTTACATGAAAATAAGCATGAGGTCAATGGTGTACACAATCTTATTTGTCTGTCTAGCCACAAAGCAAACACTAAGTGCCAAGAAGCAACCCACAGGATAACAGGACAGGATGGATCTTATATTCTCACTCTAGCCTACTATCTGCATGCGTAAACTTACTAAAGGTAGTTAATAATTAAAAGTACTGTATAAGAAATAAAAGGCGTTGATTAAGCGCGTAAACTGGAGATCTCCAAGGTATCACGTGTGCTGGACTGTACCCTATGAGAGTGGCCCCGCCCTTTCTGTAGACAGTCACAGGTCGAGAGGTTAAAGGGGCCGAAACCTGTGACTGCTCGATGATCAGTCTGTGGTACTCTCCTGATGACCAGCTTTGAACTATTAACTGTAATATATAACTACGTGTACCTACATATTATATATACAAAAAGAATGGGTCTTTCTAGAGAATATCTATGACTAAGAAAAAACAAAAAGTTTTTGGTTTTGACTCACATAGCAATTGACAGGTCCCCTGCCACAACCCTAAGCCATTTATTTCTCCTCCCAAAAATCTCTCAAACACACACACACACACACACACACACCAGCCCATCGTGGAGATATCGGAGGGAGGTAGCCAGCTGACCTCTCCTGTGCAGGGTGAGGGAGAGGAGAGGGCCCCAACGCCAGCTGCGAGAAAACCCAATGAGGAGCAGGTAATAAGGGTGTGTGTATGTATGTATGTATGTATGTATGTATGTACTTCCATACACCATCATACAAGTACAGGTATAAGTTATATACATGTACATACATGTATATACATGTATCAGTAGTTTTGCTAGCAAGTGTGTAAATGGATGAGACGATAGTTTTTGCTCGGAATAGCAAGTGTGTTAGGAAATATTTTGTAGTTTAGCCATACACATTTGTAATAAGAATCCGAGTCAATTACAGTATAGTCCCTAACAAATGGTGTACCTCTCGTTCCCTCCCATCCTTCCCTCCCTCCCTCTCTTCATCCGTCCACCCCCCCTCCCTTTATCCGCCCATCCTTCCTCCCTTCCTTCCTTCGTCTGTCTGCTTCCCTGCAGAAGAAGACGAAGAGCTCCTTCAAGAAGAAGTGGTCGATGAAGAGGAGAGGTAGCAGGAAGGACAGTGAGAAGGAGGCTGCCAGCCACAGCGAGGTGGAGGCTACTACCCTCATCAAGGAAGAGCCTGCCACCAACATTGATGCCATCCCCAGCGAGCCTCTGGCTAGCCCTAGGGCAAGACTGACCTCTGAAGAGGGGCTAGGACTGCAGGGTGCGTGATGTCATCATTATGTCATCATTTATTTGTGCATATAATTCCCCTTCCCTCGTACAAGGCTTAAATTTTTGACTACCGCTTTTGCATAAACACACAATGTCATGTATTCTCTCCATCTCTCTCTCTCTCCTCTCTCTCTCTATAGAGGAGATAACGGCCGCTCTGTCCTCTGTATTTTCACCTGAGGGCACTTCTAAGAAGATGAGCATTGATGAGAGGGTCGCCCTCATGAAGGAGCGGCGAGCCAGCGAGCAGACAGCCAAAGAGGACGAGCTCACTGCTGTACTTGCGAGGAGGACATCAAAGACAGGTGGAGCATATACATGTACATGCATGTATGAGCAACAGTAATTGATTATGAAAACACTTTTCCACTACTAATTGAAGAAGTACTTAACTTTGCTAAAGGTAGCACTTCCTTAATTTCATGAATCCTGCTCTTCCTAAATTTCATTACAGGTTCACATGAGCCCCAGTCCCCTACAGCAATGGCTGTTCAGAAGGAGCCAGAACCCCACCAGGAGGGAGACAGGAGAGAAGACTCCGCTACCCCCCAGGAGAGGTTGGAGCCTGAGGGCTCGGAGGCTGTAGTGGAAAGGAGTGAGACTCCCCGGAAGGAAGCGGAGGGGCAGGGAGGAGAAAAGGAGGAAAGGAAGGAGTCAGTCATTGAGAGGAGGGAGACGCCGGCTGGGGAGTCCAGGGAGACCGCTACCACAGGTGAGGCAGAAGACAGGTGGTACCACAAGTCTGCTACATTAGCTCTTGTAAATTACTGCTGATGACTAAAAAAATCACACACACATACATGTACACACACACACACACACACACACACACAGCGAAACCTTCCCAAAAGAAGCCTCGTACTTCTGTTTCTGCCGTCGGCAAGCCAAAGAGAAAGGCCCCGCCCCCTCCACCTGGGGCTGTCCCTGTAAGTCATAAAAAGTGTGGTAATCACTTCACCACAGTCAGTGTGGCCCTGCCCACAACAATGTTAGCCTCTGCTACTCTTGAACTCCACAACTGCCATCAGCCCTTGTGTTCTCTCACACGTGCAGGTCATGCCGATGTCCCAGCGAGTTGAGTCCCCCGTCCAGCCAAAGAAGTCTACCACCGCTACCCTCCCTGCCCATATCAAGGCATCCCCTGAGGTCATTCCCAAGTCTCAGACTATGACCTCCGGTAGGAGTCCTTCTGCCAGACCAAAGGCGCAAAAGAGACGAACAACAACGGCAGACCAAAAGGCAAAGCCGCGAAGAAGACCACCGCCCCCTCCACAGGCAGCACTTGCCGCCGTTTTGAGATCCAACCCGCTCAACAAGCTTGAAGCAGTTACTGAGGACACAGATAGTGTGTTTGTCGATGACGCTCGCCGTGGTTCTGCCCCCTTACTCGAACCAGCTCCAGCGCTGGCCGCAAAGGGACAGTTTCGTAAAGCATCAGAGCCCGCTCGGATGAGACCCAGAGTACAAAGGGTTAAAAGGCCTCTTAGCCGGAACATCCCGCCTCCTCCCAATATCCCACTTCCTCCACCTCCCGTGAGAAAGATCCCTCGCGAAAGCTCAGCGAGCCAGGAGCCAGGCAAAGGTGTGGCACAGAAGACCTCTCTACCAAAGCCAGCTATTAAACCGAAACCTGCCCATTTGAGCGAAGCCATTCTACTCAAGAGGAAAGAGTCCGAGACGTCCATTGCAAACAAAGAACCAGACAGAACCACGAGTCCCAATATCCAGGAAGACGGTGAACCAGGAGCAGTTCCTAAGAGAACGCCCAGAGGCCCCAAACCTCCGCCTCCCGCGAGAACTAGTAGCCTTAGCGAGCAACATGCCCATTTGCTGGAACAACAGACGCCATCATTGGCCAGCATCTCAGACTTTAAGGAGGAGAGTGAAGAAGAATCGGCGCTGGTCCGGTCCCTACCCCCCAGCTACCCTCCCCCTCCCAGGCCTGTTAGTGTCCTGTCTGGAAAACTGGATGAACCGGATGGACAGGCAAAACCAGACAAGCAGGTTGAGTCCGGTGAAATAGGAAAGACTAGAAAGAAGTCTGATGCACCAGAGCGTCCACCCCCTCCGAGGCTTAGCAAATCAAGTCAAGGAAGCAGAGAGTCTGCAACGCAGAAAAGTGAGGAAGATCTGGAGGGCAAGAACTGGGGGGCCAGCCTGAAGAGAAAGGGCAGTAGCCTCATGCAGTCATTGAAAAGAATGGTGAGGAGATCGGATTCCGGCAAAGATGTTGAGGTAGAGGCAGATGGGGAGGGTGCTCGAGCGTCCATTTCAGATGATGTCGAGAAGTCCAGACCACCTAAACCTTCGGAACCCCCGCCCACACTGCCATCGAGTACTTCTCTCTCCCCAACCTTGTCAGAGGATGTGATGCACGCCGAGTCACCCGTGCCCAAACCTAGAACGAAGCTGCCGAAACAGACCTCCACCGAAGACAGCAAGCAAGCTTCTAAATCAACCAAGAGCGAAGCGAAGAGCAAAGGAAAACCAAAGCCCGTCCCCCTCCCACGAGCAGCCCACTCACCCTCCCCGGACACGCCTTCCAGTGCCCTAGAATCTCCGAAGACCCCCAACAACTTCTTTAGAGCTGTGAAGAGCTACAAAGCCGAAAGAAGCATGGAACTTTCTTTCTCAGCTGGCGATATCCTAATTGAAGTAGATCGTCCCGATGATAAATTTATTTATGGCATGCTTGATGATGGCAACACTGGCCTGTTTCCCATCACTCACGTGGAGCCCTTCTACTCCCCGTCATCTTGAGGTTTACTAACTATTGTTTTCACTGATTATTGTCTGATGACCCAGTCTGTTGTAGCACGTCAAAATCTAATGATTGACAGATTGTTCTGCTGCTTTTTAGTGCTTGTATTTATTGCCAAGATTTTTTTTGGATAGCTGACGTTATTGCATCTTCTGTAAGTATTGTTGCCATATTATGCATTTGCCACTCAACACCATTTTAATATGGTACCCTATACGGCCCATTGTGGCTCAAAATAGGTTTATAGGAGAGCTTATAACATGATTTAAAGGTTCAGATGAATTATGGATGACCAGTCAATGGTGCGCAACCCACGTACTGTTTTAGCCTGGGCCAGCCATCTTGCAGTTCAACATATATGCGTAGGTCCAAGTAATGTATATGATAAGCATTATGACTGCAATGTCAATAGCTAGACCATTTTCTCATCACATTACCAGTACCAGCACATTTAATTAATTTGGATCATGAGCTCATCAAACCCACCACAAGGGCTACATGTAATACTGTAAGCAAGTGTACATTTGAATTTTCCTAATGGTTTGTCATTCCAACTATTCTTTTAGCTATAGTATTCTGTGTGTGTGGCTGTTGGTAGCTACTGGTAGCCATCAGACTGTCAGACTTGAAAAGAATTCTTCCCAGGCTTAGTAGTGACAGATAGATGGCTATTTGTGGTATTTCTAAACAACTTAACTTGGAGGGGGAAAAAAGAAGCCTATAGCTCCTGCATGGTCAGTCAAACAATTCTTCCCAGGGTTAGTACTGATAGATAGATGACTATTTATGGTATTTCTATAAAGTGAAACCAATTACAGTGTAAGTTGGAGGGAGAAAAGCCTAGCAGCCAATAGCATATGTATTAAATGTTATAAAATTCAAATTAAATTTTTAAAAGTATTTTTGTGGCATTTCTATAAAGAGAACAACTTAACTTGGAGGAAAAAAAGGAGAGAAAAAAGAAACTCAGAGGGAAAAAAAAAACTTGAGAAGAAAAAAAAAAGCGCAAAAGCCTAGGGAGCCTCCCATCCCTCCTGGAGTGTCAGACACCCGGAGCGCTGGATAGGCGATGGCTGGGAATCACAGGAGGCCTTGTAACGTACCCAGTCATCCTTTTAGTTTCGGAGTCCCGAAGGAAGTTACCGACATATTGGCTGTAGGCTTAGAAAGCCAAGAATCAGATTGCACGCGTGCGCCTCGAACACGCGACCCGATTATTGGGGAGGCCACGTTCCGACCCCAGTCTGTAACCGAACGCGCCACCTTGACTTCCCGTCAGATGTGGGGAAAATTTCGCCCATAACGGTGATGTGCGTTAAATGGAGTTGTTCCTAGAATGAGCGCACAGCTGCATGTCAGCAGCAGGATGGCTATAGCGTCCCGCTATAGTATAAGCACTGGGGATAAAGGTTAGTACTAGGTAGCTACAGATATAGCCTCGTTCCCAGGCTCTTGCTCTACTCCGCCCCCCGGGAGCGAAGCTACTACAGATACATAAATAGCTCAGTACCCTACTTGTGGCAAACATCTCTTTGGCTCTGGTATGAGCATTACATGGCCATAGTCAATAGGACTAACTTAAGACAGTCACATGGCTGTAGTACTTTCCGTCGAGAGTCTAGCCCCACTAACTATCCCAAGCTACTTCTGGTGCTGCTGGAGATCTAGCAGCTCTCCAAACAAGGCCTCCAATAACTACTCCAATGTGCCACACCAATATGCTGTTCTTACCGTAGATAGTAGAGTAGTCCTTCTACTCTACTATCTATGTTCTTACCGAATCTACTAATATTGGGAGGAAAAAATTACAGTACCGAACACGAGTCCAGCACATATCGCTATGATCCTAGGCCTGAGTGGGTGAAATTTCGAGACATGCCGGTCAGGAGATCCCCATGTTCTTGTGCAGCGCTACCTCACACACTGGGGGAAGATGATGGTAGTAGGAGGACATGGTATGGTAGTAAGTACTGTCTAAGTCTGTCTTTACTATGCTGAGTGATTTTTCTGCCATGCAGTAGAGTTAGTGCTGGTGTGTATATCATACGTACCCTAGAATATGCTGTGTGAGCAATTAGTATGTTGGGTCTGTGCACGACAGCAAGTATGGATCCGGAGATCTGTGTAGGAGGCTAAGTTTATAGTAGCCTGCAGCTGGTTCCCATATAGGGGTCAAACCAACGTTTGATTATGAGCACACCAAATAATATTACTCCTGTATCACGGTTGTGAAACTTGCATTAAAAAGAAAGTTGCAGTACAATAGCAGACTTACTAGAAATATAAACATGGTCCAAAGAATTATTGGGATTGTAGTGGAGTAAATGAAGCAACTATAATACAGACAAAGACAGCGTTAAATTTGAGTTTGTTTCAAGTCTTGTGGACTGCTGAGTCCGACTCCCTGGCTCTTCTCGACCGAGCTGCCCGAGCTCTGGTAGCTGGTGGCCAGCAGATCACCTGTCAACAGACAGACAGACACACAATAGATCATACACCCACCAGGCTTAGCAACTTCAGAATTACAAATCTGACTTGGAGACTTGAGAACCCAATATTGAGAATCAGAACCAAAGCCTGCCCACTCACCAGCCCGTCCCTACATAACAACCTCTGGCTAATTACTAACTGTGCAGTATTAGTCCCCCACCCGGCCCACCTGCAGTGCTGTCCGGTGACTCTAGCGAGGGAGGGAGGTGCTTGTAGGCCAGAAGCTTGGCCATTGCATGCTCATGGCTACAGAGTGCTGGGTTCTCCAGTGTTGAGGGGTCCTGTGAATGTGAGATTGCCTTATAAATGCATAATTTGTAACGATGACATCATTAACCCCACCCACCTTGGTCTGGCCTCGCCTTCTGAGGAAAGAAGCCCTCCCTGTGCTGCTGAGCATAGCTTGTGCCTGCATGGGGTTGGCCCCTGCCATTAGCTGGTAACAGCCCTTGTACAGCCGAACCTGGAGGGTGTGCAACAATTAGAACAGCAAGTAGGCGCACCTTACACAACTACTGACTAGCTGCAAATTCTGGAGAAACAACCAAGCTAATGGACTCTCTTTACCCTGGAGTCAGCAGAGGGTAGCAGTATGGCTAGCTGGGAGAGGCTGTCCAGGTCCTGGTAGAAGCCGGGAGTGATCTCCTTGGTGACGAGGCTGTCCTTGCCGTGAATCTCCCACAGCTTGATCCTCACCTCCAGGAGCCAGTCGCATGCCAGCAGCAGACCGAGCTGAGGAAGGAGGCAAAGGGACAGGGGCAGAATGAGAGGTGGCCTTCTGACAGACCATTTGACAGACAGACAGACAGACAGAGACAAGCAGACAGACAGATAGGCAGACAGACAGACAGGCAAACAGACTGAGACAGACAGACAGGCAGACAGACAGACCCACACCTGGTGCAGTTCATTCTCCACGCAGTCAGAGTGGTCTTGCAAGACGCTCATGACACAGTTCTTCAGAGAGAGGGAGGTGGTCTCACAGAGCTGCAGGAGGACGTTGACGGGGGTCTGCACACTGGTTGGGGGGCGGCGCTGGAGCCGGCCTGCCTTGAAAGCCAGCTGGACCACCGTGATGACTGGGGTGCTAAACAGAGAAGGAAGATACATGTACCGCCACTGGAATGTGAACATCTTGAATATGGCTGCTGAAAAAATACTTAATTCTATACCAGAGCGCCACACTCCTTCATAGCCTACTAAGCCACACCCAAGCTACACCTCCTCCGGTTACGTACTTGTCCTCTGAGAGGGTCTCAATGGCTGGGTAGTACTCCTCGGCTGTGGAGTCCTCCCCCGCCAGCCAGTACGATGCCACCAGACCCACCGACGCCCACCACTGCAGAGCTGCAAAGCCTACAGAGATGAAGGATGTTAGGAGCTAGTTACGCAATCAGTATCGGACAGTAAGGACCCACTCCATATACACGTATATACCATCAGTGTTGAATAGGACTGACCTGCATTAGCAGCTGGCTCCACCTTGTTGCCGTGGCAATCCAGGCTGGAGCTGGCTTCCTTTGCCAGGTGTAGCACTTCCTTGAAGGTGGCAGGGGCGGAGTCACTGCCCGGATCATGTGATCCCCCGGCACTGTCAGGGAGGAGGAGGGTGATAAAGGTCTCCTGAAGCTGGTCTTTGAGGAAGGCTCGGGTTACCGAGTAGATGGGGAGTGCTGGGGAGGAAGGGGGAGGAGTGAGCTGTGTTCGTGCATTACATCATCATTACATCGTTATTACATCACTATTAAATCACATACCAGCTGTACCCTGGTAGAGTTTTGATCCCAATTTGATCTCAGGGTCCCACTGGGCACTCATAAGGAAGGATATGCCCTGAGGCGTTCCCGCCCACTTGAGAGGCGTGGCAAGCTGGCTCAGGCTCACCGTGCGGGAGCGAAAGAAGTAGAACCACTGTAAGGGGAGCGATATCAACCCTTAGCAGTCTCTACCTTAGACTTACAGTGTATGCAACAGCAGCTGAAATGGTTAAGTTTTAGGGCAAATACAAAAGATAGTCAGAGACGATAAGCATTTAGTGCTCACATGATGTTGTATAAATACTTTTAACTAACTTTTAGCTCTAAAACTCTAACCACTCCCACATAATGTCCCACTAGTGCCTACCATTGGCAGGTTGTAGCCGTAGGGTCGGAAGGAGAACCTGCACTGCAGTCCGAGAGAAAAGAACATCTCAGCCAGTTTCTGGTCTGAGAGCAGCTTGAAGGGGCGGGCGGCCTCGGCAAAGTTTAGGGAGTTCAGGGCCAAAAAAAAGCCCATGCCATGCAGGTTGGTACCCCCTGTGGCTGTGGGAGGGTGTGTGTGTGTGGGGGGGGGAGGGAGGAAGCGAGGGTGTAATCATATTCTTCGTAAATGAGTGTGTGTTTGTCTGCTTGAGTGTCTGTTGACTCACTGGCTAGGTTAATTTGGTGAAGCAGGTGGTAGGTCTCTGCAGCGTCTCCGAACGTGACCCCCAAGCCGGTCATCTTTCCACCATACCCTCGGATCCCTCTGTTCCTCACCAGGTAGCTGGCCAGGCTCACAGCCCACTGACCAATCACAAGCTAAGAACGACAAGAGGAGCAATCAAAATGAAGATCTCAGTACTTAATGCGCACTACTGACTTGACATGGTCATGTGACCACGGCTGGTGCCCCACCCCAATAGGAGCCCACCTGGAAGAGGATGTGTGAGAAGATACCGGACGCCAGCCCAGTGATGATGCCGAAGTAAGAGGTGGGTGTGGGACGACTGATGACAGCCAAGGCTACCTCAAGGTTCTCACGAGCCTTCACAAACTCTCCCTGGAGGTGGTTTGGAGCAACCATCATACTCATACAAGAACACATGTAGTGCTAATACACTGAAGCATAGCCCCTATGGAGGTGACCACACCGGTGGCATCTCTGACCCCACCCACTAACCTTCTGCAGGTCGTTCTCAGCCTGTTTCCGGAACCTCCAGAAATGGACTGCGTCACGCGAGTTAGCCATGATTCTGGGCATGGATTTCAAGCTCATCAGTCCAAAGCAGCCAGCAGCAATGACGATCCTCACCCCCCAGAACAAGAAGGACATGAATGCGTCCATCATGCTACCTCCGTCTTCAATCTCATTGGTCAAGTCAGATGCGCTCAGGGTACGCATGTTGCCGGCATGATGGGGCTCTCCCTGTCCACCGATGAACGAGAGAGGGTTGATGAAGAAGACGGCGACGAGCATGACGCACATGAGGAAGCGAGGGACGTTGGAGCCACGGGAGGTACCGTGCACGAGGTGGGACGCAAGGATGGAGAGCTTGGCTCGCTGCTGAAGGGTGGGGCTGTGGTCGTGAATGGGATACTCGTCCTGAAGGGGGAGTACAGGGAAGAAAGAGAGCTCCGTTAATGGCCGTTCTCACACGGGGTACACATCCAGCTTACATTAATACATGTACATGCACACACACACTCCCAGTCCTCACACATTATCACTCCCACCCCCACATTCCCACCCCAACACACATACTCGCACCCCTCACTCACAACCTCCCCCACACACACCCATCCCTACTCACACTGAGGTACTCATCGGGCGATGAAGGGTTGCCTGAATCCTCCCCAGACTCATGGGACTGGGGGGAAACTGAGGTGTGGGGCGTGGTTGGGGGACTGCTGAAGCTGGGTAGCCTGGGAGTGCCTGTCACTGTGGGAGGGGACGGTCCTGGTAATTAGAGTATATTACTAAGAGAAGAGTGGGAGAGAACATGCTTGCATCACATGACAGTCACATGCTACATGTGTCACATGACAGTCAGGTGGGTACTAACATTTAGAGAGGGTGTCTCTGAGGGCGTGGTTCTCCTCCTGCAGCCTCCGGATCTGGCTCTCCAGGTGACGGATGTAGTCGATGGTCTTCTGCAGCACAGCCGACTTTTGCAACTGTCGGGCCAGAGAGGGGAGAGGGTGGGAGGGAGGAGGGGGGAGGCAGAGAAGGAAGGAGATGTGGGGAGGGGAGTAGAAACTCATAGATGCTGCACTAGATGCCAACAGACAGTAGCATAAATCTAATTACAGCTAACACACACGGCTAAAACAACAGTAGTCTTTGGAATAATTCTCTCACCAACAGTGTACACGTACTTCCTTCATCATATAACAGCAAAAGCATGTGAATATTTTCATTTTGAGACATTTAATTTTCCCTCCATCCCTCCTCCTACCATTAATTCAAACCTGTTCTCCCCCTTTCCCTCCCCCCCTACCTCCCTCCCGTCCCTGCCTCTAATGCCCCCGCCCCCTCCCTCCCTCCCCTCTGTCCTTCTCACCCTCTTGCTGTCCTTGCTGTGCTTGGAGACCAAGTCACGGAGGAGACCGATGCGATCGTTAATGCTGCAGCGATACTTCTTCTCGATCAGGTTGTGCACCTTGCGCTTCTCAGGATGGAATGGGAAGTCTGTGGGCATTTGAGAATGTTTGCACATGCAATTATTCGTCGCCATAGCACAGTGACAAATAACATAATTGTTTGCTATTTTAGTCAATACGGGTTATACTTCATTTTAGGTACTGCTTGACTTCAAGAATTCAACTGACTGCATTCCTAACGCATGCTACTCTCCTCACCTCTCCTCCATCACACCAAACTGACTGAGGACAGAGCTAAATGTCACATCTGCCGTTATCTTTAACTTGATTAGTGCATGAGAGGCAAGGAAACAACCCATTTCGACACCTAAGGCCACACAAGAAATTTCGTTTCAGGCTCAATGACATTTTAAAGGACCAAGCCCCTCACCTAACTCATCACTAGGACTACAGACCACACCCCTCACCTCACAGACCACACCTCTTACCTAAGTCATCAGAGGGACTCTCTTCTCCACTCCCACTGCCAATGCTAGGAGTGGCTGGCTGTACCCCTCGTTGCTGGAGGGACACTCTTGTAGCCCCACCCCCTGAGCCACTCCCACCAATAGGACCGGCAGACACAGAAGGGGTAAAGTTAAAATTCACCCTGGGGGTCGCCCTGGAGCTCCCCCCAGTTCCGGCAATGGCACTGAGCAGGGCGGAGGAGGTGGTGGTGGACGGGGTAGAGAGGGATTGGGAGGAGTGCGAGATGCTAGCGATCTGCAGCTGGTTCTTTAGGATCTCCGTCTTTAGGAGTGTCTGGGAGAGTGTGGGGATGTGTGTGTGTGTGTGTGTGTGTGTAAAGTTAATAGACATGTTGCATTGTAGTGGTCACTATCCAGGGACTCTTTTCAGCAGCTAGCAATGACATCATGCAAAGTCATCCGTGCAAAACAAAAATTACCGGGAGATGCCTCGCGCTTATGGGGTGCTGTTTCACCTCTAATGAATTTTTATAAAAAGCCCAAACTATAAATATTTCATGAATTTGCTACCTTGGTTTTCACTGAGTTTAACCTCAACAGCTACACTCCATTTGGTGGCCAACCTATAGTCTACAATATCCAGTGCTCCTGTTTGCCATGGTGACATCTGTGCGTTGAGCTATCAGTAATGATAAATTTGACAGCCTCCCCTGGGCAACCTACCTGCTGCAGCTCCAGCAGCTTCTGTTGCTGTAACTTCTGTTGCCTCTCCAGTTTGTGGGTCTCCTCCATCAGCCACCTAAAATTAGATACATTACATCATTATTACATCGTAGCAATGACCCTCACACAACAGCATACAGATGAGACATGTGCCTGTTCTATCATATGGTGTTAGGGTACGGTCCGGGTAGGGCAAGATTTAAATTACATCATTATGACATCACTGACCTATCAACAGGCTGTGACGAAGTGGAGACGGGAGGGCTGGAGGCGGGGCCTTGAGGGTCCCCAAAGCCACCTGGCATACCCGTGGTGGGATCCAAGACGTCCAACCCATCGAGCTGCCCATTGAAAAGAGAGCTGTTCCAATCACCAGAGCTGACCCCATTAGCTAGCTCTGAGGAAGGAAGGAAAGGGGGGGGGGGGTAATACCTTGAAGGGAGACTGTAGACAAACTAGCATAATTATAATTTTTATAGCTGAGCTAAGCATTCCACTATTACAAAGAAACAGCCCCCACTTGGCACTTGCTCTAGCTAGCTTGCAGTTGTATTCTAACTTCTCTTTCTGAGAGGCGCACAGAAAACTAATTTATGCACAAAATTAGTTTACTACATAATAAAAATTATTATAATGACCTGCGCACTGAAAATAATTTATATAGTCTCGGGACTGCTTCACAAAACTGCTCTATCACAATTGTAGATAAGGAAACTTCTCCAGGTCGTGCGGCTTGTAAGACAAACTGCAGCAGGAACTAAACAATCTCAAACTTTACTTTGACCTTTACCTGACAGCGCCTTGTCGTCCATCTCTAGCAAGCCGCTGAAGTCCATGCCGTCCTCGTTTCCCTCTGGAATCGAGTCTTGTAAGAAGTTCGGGGGAGTCTGAAAGTAGTCCGAACTGTAGGACATATCGGGCTCGCATTTGATACCATATCCGAGAGACTGATCGGTGGCCATATCTTCTGTCGATGCTCTTCTGATTGCCTGCCGATCAGTCGATGCTATTGACCAATCAGATTGGTGGATTCCCAATCGCGTGATAACGTCATGCCCTGCCCCCTCGCCACCCGGGGCTTCACCCACTTTTGGGGGTGGGGTTGTAAAAATGGGTGGAGCGTAATAATATTTCTAAAAATAGTGTATATATGACGTAATTTGTATTCTTGTGCTGCGTGTAGAAGCTCAGCGTATACTATAAAGCAGAAGGATCCTTCCAGCTCTGACAGCTCACCACTTCGGGAGGCAGCAGAGTATAAAGAGTAGAGGTAGCTTGAGAAGCAGCACTTCGCCGCGAAAAAGCAGAATTTAAGGAACACGCTATATTTCAGAAAGAAGTTCGCAGACATCGCCGATAGTAATTCTTCGCGCACACAATGTCGCTGACGATCAAGGCATTCTTTTACAAAAGGTAAATGCAATTTTATATTGTTTGCAAACGATTAAGTGAAAGCGCCACCGGGTGCTACTTTTGAGTATAAAAATATATAATTTAATGCAGTGTTGCATGCTATTTCTGTTCTGCAGGTGGAACGGAGAACCGGCCGAGATCCGCAGGTTCTCTGTAGACCAGGACGTCTCCACCAGCTATGCCTACCTGACTGAAAAGATTGCGCTGGTCTTTCCGTCCCTGCGAGCCGACAACATCGTTGTAGCCTGGATTGGTGAGTTCACCAAATTCTTATATATCACAAACTACTAGTTTGCTTTCTGCAGCCTTTCTCCATTAATGGCACATCCTCTTCTGCACGCACAGATGCTGATGGTGATCGTATCACCATCTCAAGTGATGAGGAACTTGTGGAGTCTCTGGACCAGTTTGAGGGCAATGTCTTCCGCCTTCACATTAAGAGTATGACTAATGCCATTAATATTAACTCATTAACTTAGGAGCATAAGTAAGATTGCAGGAATATTAATGGAATAACAAGTACTCGTATACAATAAACTGTTAATCATCACCGGAGCTAGCTATAGTCTAGTGGTTAGCGGCCTCTATACCAGTAGGTATATATTAGCTTGCTGTGTGTACAGATATTGCCCCACTGGTACATGTAGGCTAGTCATGGTAGTTTTCCGTTTCATGCCCAGAACGGGAGCAAGGTGACCAGCCGCCAGCCACCAAACAGCCTGGCAGTGAGCCTCCACACGAGCCATCCATGGAGACCGAAGAAGGATCTCCATCCTCTGGTCAGGAGCAGTCCCAGCATCATCTTTCCTTCCACCCGGGAGTGGTTTGTGATGCCTGCAACGGTCCTGTCTACGGCAAACGCTTCAAGTGCCTTGTGTGTCATGACTATGATCTTTGCTCTTCCTGCGAGGGAAAGGGAATACATACGGAGCACAACATGGTCACCATCGAGAACCCCCACACCTACAGCCCTTGGGGATTCTCTCACCCTCCCCACTGGAGGCACGGAGGCTTTCCTTGGAGGGGTGGCTTTGGTCCGAGAGGAGGTGGGTGTGGTCCAAGAGGTGGGTGTGGCCCAAGAGGTGGGTGTGGTGGACACCCTGCTGGAGGCTGGGCGCACTTCATGAACCCCCAGTTTTGGCAACACGGTCCTGGTAGTGGTTGCCGCGGTCGCAGAGGGTGTGGCCGTGGAGGATACTCTCCCCACTGGTGGCAGCCCCACCCCCATCAGCCCACTGGGAAATCAGAGCAGCCGATGGAGACGGAGACGGAAACCCCCAAGGGCCAGGAGAAAGCCACGAGCGATCAAGAACAGGCTCAGCTCTTCGAGGAGCAGCGCAAGAGCTTCCTTCGTGATATCGGGGAGGCCGTGTCCGGCTTCCTAGAGCCTTATGGCGTGAAGGTGGACGTCGACGTCGTTGGAGACTCCAAGCCCACGCAGCCACCACCGGAGGAGCATCAGCAGGGCACTACTGCTGCCACTGACCCACCCCACATGCCCAGTGGAGCCTCCGTGAACACTGTGAGTGAGAACTTGACGATCTAGCCTCGTCCCCAGGCCACTCCCTCCGACTGCGTGGCTTCGGAACGAGGCTATTGACAATCACGATAGTACTAATGTTGAACACAGCCAAGCTCTATTGCCTATTTTCTTATGCTGTGAATTTTTTGCACTTGTATGGAAAGGGAGCTTGAGAATGAAGTATTCCTTTCCTCTCAGGCTTATCCTGCTCAGCAGCATGAGTACACCTTGGACCCCACCTCTCCTGCTCCTCCCACCGGAGCCAGCCCTTGGAACACACCCCCTGAGGGAGTGCCTCCTGCCACTCATCCACAGGTAACAGCAAGGGTTCTCCCCTTCAGCTAGTATACAGCAGAACCACGAGCTTTAGATCTGAGGGTCATGTGCAGAGTATGTCACCACAACTCTAGTGATTCAGCACTAAATCGTTTGGAATAATTATGACATTAGGTCATCATTCGTCGAATCGAATCCTTGATTTCCATCCACGCTGCATCAATTCTTTTGCTCTAGCTCCAGAAATTATAATTTCATTATTAATCATGTGCTTACAGACTTGCCCTTGAGTGTCGCCATTTTGCTAGGTTAGTAGAGTTTTTGTAGACTCTGTGGAAGTAGAGATACAAGTGCTAGAAACGGATGCAATGATCGCAACACAGCCCACCTCTCCTGTACCTCAGATGTCACTACCTGTCAGTAAGGAAGCCATGCTGCTCACTACCTGCTATAATGAAATTATGAATAAAGATGCTCTCCCGCATGCACTTTGAACCTATTCAAGGATTGGAAACAAGGAATTGATTAATAGTGGCCTTATGTAATGCTGAATCATTTTAGAACCAACCCTTCATCGTTGACCCTACAGCTGTTTGATTTGCATTCAACTAAGTACCACCCGGTAACAATGAGAGTCCTCTATGATCGGCAGTGTCAACAGTCTCCTGTTTTCATATTTTAGTAGTTGATTATGGCACACATTTCAAGGGACACAGCCAAGAGTCCTTATGACTGTAGCAGGTTCCACTGTGAATGTAATGCTTAATGAAAGTTAATGTACTATTTCCATTCCAGGCCTCCCCTGGTAACAGTATCGAGGAGGCGGTGGCTCAGCTGAGGAGCATGGGGTTTGACGACGAGGGAGGCTGGCTGAGCGAGCTGGCCCGTGCCAAAGGAGGGGACATCGGCAAGATCCTGGATGCCCTCCACCCCAGCCAGAGCAGCTGAACTCCTGCAACTTGACTATAATTAGCCCCCCTGCTGCAAAAAAATATTTGACTTTATTGATTCAGAGACCTTTTTATTCGCATGTGTGTATGCCATACTGATCAATTTTAAAATTTCAACTGTGGGGTCAGGAGCCATTGCTTTGGGCTTGATGGGACACTAGAAGAATGATCCTATTGAGACTCAGAACATTCTTGGACAGCAGCATCTGTTTCCCCCCATTGGCACCTGAGTCAACTTTCATGTTTTTAAACACCACTAGCTAATTTAGAGAGGCCACTTTCATTAATTATCGGGGCAGAGCTAAAAGGATTGTTATTTGCGTATGGGTTTGTTTGATGCAAATTAAGTGACGTCACAAGCAATTATTGCCATTACGGCCATGGCCGACCATCCTGAGGCAGCTGACAGCTCTTCTCCTCACTCCAGTCCGCCCCCTGTGCGCATTCAGGTCAGCCCGGTATAAAACCTGCGCGCTAGTCTTCGACTAAAATATATAGGTGAAATGGCTGAGGTATCCATTTATTGCACACCCCAGGGAGACCCCCCCTGGTGGCGATAGTGTGTTTTGTAAGGAGCTGCTCTCTTGCCCACCGTCTCCTGCAGCTGACAGAGGAGGAGAAGTCGGTGCTGCTGGAGTGTAGGAAGAACTCCCTTGCAAGAGGCAAGAGCTCCACAGTACACAGATTATTTGCAGGGTCTTGCTGCCTCACAGCACTAGTCTCACTGGCCAGCCTAAGGGCATCTTACCACAGAGAGTGGTTTGGCAAGGTTCTGTCCACGGTCAGATCTGACCAAGAGCTTCATTTTAGCTGAAACAAGTTCGCCTCGTTCCCTGTCTCTCCCACTAGCTTTTCACTGCTTGCAATATTGCAATATGCAAAGCACTCTCCCTCCAGCTTTCTTGTCACTTGCAGTGCAAAAAGTGCTTCAGCTTTTTCATTGCTTGCTGTACGAAAAGCACTTTTCATACTGCAAGCAGGGAGAGACTGGAGATGGGGCTTTTCATACTGCAAGCAGGGAGAGACTGGAGATGGGGCTATCGTGGCAATGAGTGTTTTTGACTACCACGTTGAAATGCCCTAGACAGAACTGGATGGCTCTACTGATCATCGTCAGTCCTAGTATACATTTCAATGCCATGCCTAGTAACTTACAGCTGTTGTGAATAAGATACATTTGTAAGAAATGTGTATACGGTTCGAATAAGCTGTTAATTTGAGTACGTATAAAGCATTCCAATGTAGCTGCACATCTTGAGCGAAATCACCAGACCATTCACGTTGAGATTGTTGCTAAGATAGAAATTGCACATAGCCATGAAGTATTGTATGCACACACACACACACACACACATACACTCACACACACACACACACACTGGTACAGGTTTTCCAGCAGGTGTGGGTGCCTGTTTGTTCCTTCAGTGGTTGATAAGGATAGGTGAGTCGGTCGGTCCTCAGCAGGCCTCTCCTAGCAAGACTGGCCATGGAACAGATCACTGCTTGTTCACACTATGCCCTGAGGAAGGCTGTGATAATATGGCTGAAACATAGGCAACGGAATTTCAATTTTGCGATATGAATGACCAGCTAAGAATCACATTTAGTCCCTCTGGGGAGATTGGTTTGGGGAGTGGAGCCTGGGAATGGGAAATCAGGAATAGAATATGGGTGATGTAATTCCCATTCTCCCGTGTCCCCAGACCGAGTCCCTCTACACATTCAGCGATGGCGGTGGTTCTACTACACGGGAGTGTTTTTGGTGTCATTCCTCACTGGGGTGGGCTCTTATAAGCAAAGGTGCATCGATAAGATCATGGCTCTGGAGAACTCCCGGCTGGCTGACCAGATCCGAGCAAGACAGTGAGCAGCTCACTGCTCCTCTGAGTGAAGAGGTATCAGCTGCAGTATCCAGGTCTGTGATAAGATCTCTTCTTCCTGTTCAGGAGTGGCACTCAGGACTGGAATGAGCCGATTGCCACGTCCCCTGAACCACACCCAGGTATAATGAACCTAACACCTGGATATAATTTAAGGCTACTTTTTCCAATACATTAACATCTTGACACTAAGCAGTGTATACTCCCACCTCTCCTGATACTTCAGTCACCCTTCTTTCATCTAGGTCGACATCGCAGGTACCCCCCTCGCAAGTACCACGAGCCACGCCCCAGCCACACCCCCAGCTCGAGATCCAAGGGGCAGAGCTCCAAGCAAAAGAGCGCCGTCGAGCCAGTGTACCAGCAGACCGACCAAGACAGCAATGACATCACTAGTAAGAGACAAAACTAGTCAGAAGCTGATATCCGCAAGAATAATGACATTGGACCATGTATTATGATAGTATGTAATTTTCTTACACTTTATAAAACACACACACATGCATGCACACACATGTACGCAGGTATCCCTACTGAAGACCTCTACCCACAGGAACAACCTGATGCTTTCAGTGGTAGCAGTGACCCTACCCCTGCACAACCCATGCAACGGGGGAGGAGTTCATTTGAAGCCACACCCACCAGGCCCAAGTCAGTATGTATGCCTCATACATCTCAGTTCTACTGTAAAACACTCCCTCCCTGTATACCCCCCAGGAGTCGTACATTTGACGAGATTCGAGATGAGAATCGCCGGCGCCAGCTGCAGCAGAGCTATCCTCGTGCCAGGACAGGGGAGGGGGAGACCCAGACAGAGCAGGACTGGAGACAGCCCGGCACCGGGGGTAGGTACAGCCATGTGGCGTAGTGATCACTTTTGTGGTATACAGAGGCAGTAGTGAGCATGCAACTTTGTAGATCCTCTATACAATTAATTTGGGCAACCATGCTATTATATGTACGCCTTCAGTTGGTTATATACATGTAGCTGCAGAGCCTTCATGCATGGACGTCTGCCATGATGTATATAGCTACCTCTTTGTCAGTCGAACCGGGATGTGAACTCAAATGAGAATTAAGCTCACAATCATGCATGGGGAACCGAACAGAGATTATCCAAGACCTTAACTGGAGTTGATATCGGTTCGCCAGAAATGGCATTGACTTTATCTAATGGGATAGTTAATGTTCCATTTATCAATATTACTTTCGTTCTCCTAGGCTCTGGCAAGCTGGTGCGTAAGAATACGTATGGTGACATCATCGAGGAGTAGCCATAACTGTCCCACTGTAGATGGACTGTGATGTGTATGATGAATGTGTCCTACTGCTATTGTAATATAAAAATAGTCATTGACTGTACAGAATATTGAAAGGGCATGACATTGGGAATGAGTTACTCTGGTGAGCTTTCTGGTGAGATTCTGTTTCTGAAGAGCAGTCAAGGAATCATCCTAGTACTACAACTCCTGTACTAACAGAGGCTATTTGAACTGAAGAACAGTATTGCCCAGATGCACAACATTTCAACTGGCAATAGCACATGCCCTGCAACAGCTCTTCAGCTATCAAAGTTAATATACGTCACATTATGTAGTCACTAGAGACTTATTCTATTGCACACAGGGCTTCATTTGGGGGGGGTCAACTCTTCAAAACTGAATGTTGCTCACTATAAAATAATGTGTCCTCCCAAAATGTTTTCTGGATTCCTTTTTGCACCCCCCCCCCCCACATAGTACTGTTAGTCAACAGGTCATTGCATTACCTCTACAGTCTCTTAATAATTCTAAACACTGCATGAGTGGCACTATCAGGATCGATTGTGTACTGAGACATACATGTAGAGATGACTATGGCTCATGGCATTACAGCTGTCCTAGTTGCAGAGGATACATGGAGTAGTCCAGCTGCTGCTGGAGGACTCCAGTGAGGACAAACTCTGCGTTGTAGACCGGGATGTTGCGTTGGAAGAAGTCCGAGCAGACAGCCAAGTCCTCGGGGCAGGAGAGGACCAGCAGCTGGGGGGCGGCAGAGGGGGAGGAGGGAGGGACATCAAAATGGCGACCAAATCTGTGGGAGGAATGATATGAGTGAATGAATGAAAGGTTAGTGTAGGAGCTAGACAGAATATCAACTGCTATAGCAATGTAAGCGTCTTCATCATTCACTGCACCCTCACAGAAAGGCCAGAGCATGGCATTGTATGGCAGTAGGCTTTAGGCTCCAGGCTCTAGGCTTTAGGCTCCAGGCTCTAGGCTCCAGGCTCTAGGCTCAAGGCTTCAAACACACTGCACATGCAGCATGTGGCCAAATGAGAATCTCTGAAGAACTGATAGTTACTGTGTGGTAAGGATCATTTGCAATGCTATACAGCCACAGTAAAATATAATCCTCAGTAGACCTTCTCAGTTTAAAAAAAAAAGACTAAACATGCACTCCTAGATGGTCGTAGTAAGCCTTTGCTCCCGGGCCACCACCAGTCAGTTACAACACACCTTCGCCTGAGCTCCGTCTGAGTCAGCAGCTGTCCACCGGCTGCCTCGATAATCTGTCTCAGGTTCTCCTGAGGGGGCATGACCTGAGGGGTAGAGTAGAAGACCAGCCCCTGCAGCAGCTTCTTCTGTTTGGCTCGGGCTAGGGGAGAGTAGGGGAGGGGGGGGAGAGAGTTTTGGAATCACAGAGCATCACATACGCAGGAGTCAGGACAGTATTTCCGGTGAAGCTTTACGGTATGACTGAGTTCTCATGGGTACAGGAACGACCAACAACACACACAAGACCGTCTCGGGCCATGCCAACTGCAGCTACTCTACACGCCATTGTGAAGCCCTAGTAGGAACTTGTTACCACTTGTGTTTGTATCCAAGATGGCAGCAGGACATGCCGAGGTATAGATGGATTGCAAGGGGCGTGT
The DNA here is from genome assembly GCA_963921505.1 of Phakellia ventilabrum. Classification (NCBI taxonomy): domain Eukaryota; kingdom Metazoa; phylum Porifera; class Demospongiae; order Axinellida; family Axinellidae; genus Phakellia; species Phakellia ventilabrum. The sequence continues at coordinate 445,899 of OY997385.1, forward strand.
CCAATTACGTAATGTCACTTCTGGAGGGCAAGTGAATGCGGCGACAGGACGTTTTCATTGCAGCCGAAACAGAGAACTATAGGACATGACCTACTGAGATTCACTGACATCTGAGGGTGTCCTTTACAGTTGCAGTTATGTACTTATGCACTTGCGAACTCGCGCGTTTGCCCCCCAAAAAGTGGGATTACGTCATTCACCACGCCTACTTGTAATCCATCTATACAACATGGTACTATCTATGAGGAAATCCCCATCTCATGATCACATACTGTACAGCCCTCACCCAGGGAAGTGGAGACGTCCATTTGAAACAGCGATTCGGTGGTAGGATCATGGAGGGCAAACGACACCTCCTCCAGGAAGTGTCCCGCCCTGAGGCTCTGCTCTACCCATTCTAGCGTAACGATGTGATCACACAGGGATATCCCCGTGAGGAACTTGATAGTGCGAGTGACCCTCTGGGCCACGATGTGGGAGCACGTCTGTGGGACCTCTGTCACCTTTCCTCCCAGCCGCTGAATCCCAGTCTTCAGTCTCCGAACCTCACCTTGGTTGATACCTGGGGCGGGGAACATTTTTTATGCGCTCTTGTCCACATACGTGGCACAGGGTAAAAACCTTGCAGAATGGAGCTACAATGTACATGTACATGAAAATTATTCATGCAATGAATGTGATGCTGTGTACCTGTAAACAGTACAACAGGTGGCTTTCTCTTCACTGCCCCCTCCTGCTCATCAGAGCTGTCCTCCAATCGAGGTCTCTTGGCTCCGGGAAGCTCCTTCCCCCCCTCCCCCTGTTCTGCCTCCTCCCTGGCCCTCTTAGAAGTACGAAGACAGCCCAGTGTGGCCGAGGTTGCCTCCCAGTCCACACACTCAGGATGCAGCTGGGAATAGCGAGCCATGAAGGACTCCCAGGGAGCCAAAAGTCTGGTGGAGGAGAAGGGGAGGGGGAAGGTATCTGACATCATAGCAACTCCACAGGGACACTAACAAACCACCACCACTTTAGCAAATGATTTACTTTTGGAACTAGAAAACTAGCCTACTGCTGCCTCCCTCCTCTCCCCTCCCCTCCCCTCCCCCTCCTCTCTCCTGTTCCCTCCCCCCCCTCCCCCCGGATGTACTGCATGTGTGTACCTGATGGCATCAGGGTTGGAATGGGAGAACTCAGCTGGGTCTCCCAGGTGGGTGTGGTGGGGGAGGAGGACTGAGGGCAGCTGGCCGCTGTGGATAATGTCGGCTAATAATGAGGCGTTCACCACCTAAGGGAGAGGGTGGGGAGGGGGGAGGAGACTGGGATTACAATTGCCCTTGCAACCGATCTTGAGTCCCTAGGGCCTACTTGGAATGGGAACTGCAACCAACCTTGAGTCCCCAGTCCATGGCCTACTTGGAATGGGAACTACAACCAACCTTGAGTCCCCAGTCCATGGCCTTCTTGTACTTCTTCCCCGTGGCAGCCTTGCTGACGAGGTGCGTGGTGTCCCGGCAGAGGTAGCTGGTGTAGGGGATGCCCGTGATGCGGATCATGTCCTTCACTAGCTCCCGCTCACTGTTGGTGTAGTTAGACAGTGTAATGGACTGAGAGAGGGGGAGGAGCAAGGGGAGAGGGGGAGGGGCAAGGGGAGAGGAGGGAGAGGGGAGGGGGAGGGGGAGAGGAGGGAGAGGGGAGGGGCCAGGGGAGAGGAGGGAGGGGCCAGGAGCAAGGGACAAGAGAAGAGAAGAATAGTGTTAGGGAGGTTGATCATCAAATGTTGAATGTAAACGACTTTTATACATCTTGATCAGAAAAATCAAAATGTACGGCTCGATTCTACCGAGAAGGCTGGATACTAGCTACTAATAACTGGGTATTACACAAGTAAGTTACTATAGCATGAAACAGTGCAAAGGTTAGGCTCCACCCACTGACCCACCCACTAGGCTCCACCTACTGACCCACTAGGCTCCACCTACTGACCCACTAGGCTCCACCCACTGACCCACCCAGTTCTCAGCCCCGGGCAGCTGCCACTTGAAGGCGGTTGGAAAATGGAGAGCATTCTTTGGAGGCATCATCTTCTTGTCCATTAGCACGTCGTTCAGCCAGTGGGCACTGGCGATACACTTCCCATCGGCAAGAGCTCGGGTGAACGTGTCACTCTTCTTGTGGAGGGCCAGTAGGTGGGTACAGTGGGCGGGGTCATAAGAGTCCAAGACCGTACCTCCATGCTGAACCACCACCTGGAATCAGGACAGTCAAGTGAGACAATGATAGTCTTAACAGCAAATATTAGCCTCGCCCCCAGGACCCCAGGAGTTTCACTTTTAAAGTAGGCTTGGTACATACATGCATGATGCAGGTGAAATACTTTGCAGATTTTAAGGAAACGAAGGAAGGCAGTGAATCTACAACACTTCTGCAGGACCTGTTTGTACTGTAAGACTGAGTGCCAAAACAATGTCTCCAGCAAAAGTAGCTGTCGATCAACCCCAGCCCACATATAATTAAGTCACGTGGTGAAATGTACCAGGCTCTCCAGTTGTAAAGTCAAACACACATGGAAATGAGGCTAAGAAAACCTACCAATGTACATGGCTAGCCCCACCCACCTCCATCCACTTGGCGATGGTCTCAGAGTCCATGCACTCCTGGTAGTCAGTAAAGTGAAATGCCAGCCCCTGGAGCAGCAGGGGGTGCTCTTGGGTGGGCTCTTGTGGGCTCTTGGGGTGGGCTCTTGTTCAGGGGTGGGCTCTTGCTCAAGGGTGGGCTCTTGCTCAAGGGTGGGCTCTTGTTCAGGGGAGGGCTCTTGTTCAGGGGAGGGATCTTGTTCAGGGGAGGGATCTTGTTCAGGGGTGGGCTCTTGTTCAGGGGTGGGCTCTTGTTCAGGGGTGGGCTCTTGTTCAGGGGTGGGCTCTTGTTCAGGGGTGGGCTCTTGTTCAGGGGTGGGCTCTTGTTCAGGGGTGGGCTCTTGTTCTCTTGTTCAGGGGTGGGCTCTTGTTCAGGGGTGGGCTCTTGTTCAGGGGAGGGATCTTGCTCAAGGGTGGGCTCTTGTTCAGGGTGGGCTCTTGCTCAAGGGTGGGCTCTTGTTCAGGGGTGGGCTCTTGTTCAGGGGAGGGATCTTGTTCAGGGGTGGGCTCTTGTTCAGGGGTGGGCTCTTGTTCAGGGGTGGGCTCTTGTTCAGGGGTGGGCTCTTGTTCAGGGGAGGGATCTTGTTCAGGGGTGGGCTCTTGCTCAAGGGTGGGCTCTTGTTCAGGGGAGGGATCTTGTTCAGGGGTGGGCTCTTGCTCAAGGGTGGGCTCTTGTTCAGGGGTGGGCTCTTGTTCAGGGGTGGGCTCTTGTTCAGGGGTGGGCTCTTGCTCAAGGGTGGGCTCTTGTTCAGGGGTGGGCTCTTGTTCAGGGGAGGGATCTTGCTCAAGGGTGGGCTCTTGTTCAGGGGTGGGCTCTTGTTCAGGGGTGGGCTCTTGTTCAGGGGTGGGCTCTTGTTCAGGGGAGGGATCTTGCTCAAGGGTGGGCTCTTGTTCAGGGGTGGGGTCTTGTTCAGGGGTGGGCTCTTGTTCAGGGGTGGGCTCTTGTTCAGGGGAGGGATCTTGCTCAAGGGTGGGCTCTTGTTCAGGGGAGGGATCTTGTTCAGGGGTGGGCTCTTGCTCAAGGGTGGGCTCTTGTTCAGGGGTGGGCTCTTGTTCAGGGGTGGGCTCTTGCTCAAGGGTGGGCTCTTGTTCAGGGGTGGGGTCTTGTTCAGGGGTGGGCTCTTGTTCAGGGGAGGGATCTTGCTCAAGGGTGGGCTCTTGTTCAGGGGTGGGGTCTTGCTCAAGGGTGGGCTCTTGTTCAGGGGTGGGGTCTTGTTCAGGGGTGGGGTCTTGTTCAGGGGTGGGGTCTTGTTCAGGGGTGGGCTCTTGCTCAGGGGTGGGCTCTTGTTCAGGGGTGGGCTCTTGCTCAGGGGTGGGGTCTTGTTCAGGGGTGGGCTCTTGTTCAGGGATGGCTTCTTGCTCAGGAGTAACTTTCTTCTCAGGGATGGGCTCTTTCTCGGGCACAAGTAATTGCTCGGTAGGCTCCTGTCCGGGGGTGGGGTCCTTCATTTCAGTTGCTGTGGCAGACATGTGTAACTTACTAGAATGTCTCTATGAGAAGTACATGCAATTCATCATGAGTCACTTTACATGAGCTATTCTCATCAGATACATGACACAACTTTCATACACAATATCCTCTGGCATCCAAAGTCCGCTCACCTTCAGCAACTTCCTCAGTGGTTGAGGTGGTAGGGGTCACCATGGGGGGGCCGGCTGGCTCAGTCCGAGCAGCCTCTGCTGGCTTCGTAGGAGGAGTTTCCCAACGCACCTCGGCTATGCCAACGTGGATGCTTGCTTCAGTCTCCATAGCAGTAACAGAGGCAGTCTGATCGAGCCTGGGTACCTCAGCAGGAGTTAGTTTGTGCTCAGCTTTCTCCAAGTTTGAGATCTGTCCCTCTGGCCGGATCTCTGCTGGAGGTGACTCCTCCTCCTCCTCCAGCTTGTTACCAGGTCTTTGGTTCACCTCACTGGCGTGCTCCTCCCTCAAGCTTTTGTCACCTGTGGGAGCTAGGTGGGTGGGGCTGATGGGAGGGGTGTCGGCAGCGACTGGGGGAGAGAGGCAGAGGGCTTCGGCCTGGCCCAGCCCTGTGGCAGACAGAGGATCTTCCCTAGCGCCTCCATCAAGGGTCGTAACTATGGAGATTAGGATATATCCAACATAGCATGCAAGTTTTTTCCCCAGTATTACCAAAACTGCAAGTACATGTACATTCTGGTTAGATCTCAACTCTTGGAAGAGATAAACTTTATGGCCATTCTAGTACTAGGCTTTTCATGTGCTTTTCACTCATAACGTCTTCAATGGTAAATAGGCATTCCCAGGCTCCAAGCCCATACAACATGCATTCCCAGGCTCCAAGCTCATGCAACAGGCAGTCCAGGCTCCAAGCCCATGCAACAGACAGTCCCAGGCTCCAAGCCCATACAACAGGCAGTCCCAGGCTCCAAGCCCATACAACAGACAGTCCAGGCTCCAAGCCCACGCAACAGATAGTCCAGGCTCCAAGCCCACGCAACAGATAGTCCAGGCTCCAAGCCCATGCAACAGACAGTCCAGGCTCCCCGTCAAGTAAAATGATGGAACTTGGTAACAGGCTACACCACAGGAGATAGAACTCCAGAGTAGGTCTGGGAGTGAGCTTAGAGCCACCTACTGTGTTGGTGGATGCTCTGAACTTCCCCAGCCGTCACCACTAGCGACTGAGTCTCCTTCCTCTCTTCTGCCTCTCCGTTACAGGTGGGTGTGTGGCACTCCTGGTTCCCCGGGGTGGTGGGCGGGGCATGGGGGTGGTAGCCCTCCTCTCCCACCCTCCTTCCGTGGGTGATGCAGTCGATGACCCATTCTGGAGTGACCACCTTCACAGAGTCAGAATGGCGCTTGGCACTCTCGTACTTGGGCTGCGAATAAGCAGCAGAAAAAAGGAGAGAGAGCAGATCAAAGAGGGCAGTACTGTATAGCCAATGACTCTAATAAGGTTATGGCAGATTTGTTGGGGTAGTTATCGTGAAGATACAAAGAGAGGGCTATTTTTAAAATATATGTGCAGATACTTATTTGGCTATGTGTGTGGTACACAGCCCCAGGCGCTGAGTGTATTGTACTTAAAGACTCACGCCTGATGTTTCCATGGTAACAAGATGGGTCACAGAGGAGTCCAGTCTTCGTTTCATTCTCCCTCCGTAGTACAGCACCATGGCACAGAGCTTCTCGGAGTCTGCTCGCGGGAGCTGGAGAGAGGAGAGGGGGAATCAGAGAAGGAAGTGGGGAAGGGAAGTATGTTACTACTTTGAACTCATCGTCCCCAAGGCCCCCCTCACATGGCTATATAGTGGTGGTTAAACTACTGAGTTGCATTTACCAGGGTATCAGAGTATTACAAATGTCCAGTGAAATTTGCAGATGAATAGCAGTCTAAATAGTAACAAATGAGTAATGAAATTGAAACATCACTGACAAGAAATTGAGTTCAGATAATATAGCTATTATTACTGGTACATGGTAGTTAGATAGTGTGTAGAGTAGTACATATTCATTGCTGGACGGATATGGTCAAGTGTTCTACCTGGCAATGAATATTAGCTTTCTTAAGCTCACATACATGTACATGACTAACTGTACAATGCCACTAGCATAGCTTCTTTGAAGTTCTTTCTTTCCCAGCTTCCACTTCCCAGTAGTTTTTGTTTTTGCACAGAAAAACACGGGCCATTTGTTTTGCATGTTGTAAATCACGGCCAGTGCTTTTACAACATGCAAAAAAACACCCCAATGTGCAAAAGCCTGGGAATGAGGCAACAATGCCACTAGTAAAGAATGCTCACAAGCCTTATTAATACATGTTGCATTTCAGTGTTCCAAAGCTAATGATGCTAATGTGTTAAAGCTTCCCAACCACTTACCTTTGAGGTACACATCACCAGTCCAGCAAAGAGCCGATCGTCACCAAACTCAAATGGAGCCGTACTGGAAGAGGCTGTCAAAGAAGAAATCATTGCAAACACATTGTTCCCATGGAAGCCAAGCCTGGGGCTATAAATCATTGCTATTGACCCTAATTCAAGTCAGTAATTGACCCACATTCCAGACATTACTCTGTAGTGTATGTGTAGCCCTGTATCCAGGCTTCTCACATCCAAATTTTATTTCAGCCACGGCTGTGAGATAAATCTGGGTGTGGGAGGCCTGGGTACAAGGCTAGCATATTTATAGAGTGTGAAAAAATTGAGATTGGGAACAGGACTACAGTACATGGGCAGTGACTGTGGCTGTTGGCAAGAGCACATAATTCTATTTATGCACTCTTGCTATGGGATATGAGGTGATGGAGTGAGGGAGTGATGGAGTGAGGGAGTGAGGGTGTGATGGAGTGATGGAGTGAGGGAGTGAGGGGGTGAGGGAGGATACGGCAGCAGAGCTTCACACTTGGTGGAGACTTTCACCCAGTCAGACTGACAAGAGGCCGGGAAGGATACGGGGAGGGGGGAGGGAGGGAGGGAGGAAGGATGTGGGGAGAAGAGCAGAGGGAGGGAGGGAGGAGGGAGGGAGGAAAGAGGGTAGGAGAAGGGAGGGAGGGAATTGTGAACCATCCACGATTGAAACCCCTAACAGCTAAATACGGGTGTACATGTAGTCTACACCTATCGGTTTGAAGGAGATTGCTTACCAAGGTATCGCAATCTCAGCTGGTCTTCCTTGCCCAGATTTTATCTTGCAGCCGTGGAGAGAAAATCTGGGTGAGGAAACCCTGGGTGTGAGGCTAGTCCAGGGGAGAGGAACTCACGTGTACGACCACGGCATCGGAGGGGAGGAGGGTGGAGGGTGGGAGGGCAGAGTCCGAGATGATATGGGTCACCATCTCAGCCAAGTAGAAGCTACGACAGCCACCGCCCACTTTCAGGAGGTGCTTCACCTAGATGGCCGGTCAGGATCATGTGACTACCACACGACAACCAGGACCTAGAGCTTTAGTCTCGCAGGCCTTCATGAGGGTCTGGCTAGCAACACTACTAGAGCTCCTGGATCTCACACATCCATAATATCTAATGCTAGGCGGAGATCGCCAGCCCCTCTCAGGGTAGCTACCATCCCAGGCTCTCCACACTTACACTTACATGTGCATACTTGACCGAGTTTTATAGCTGCAAATCACAATTTTACAACCGATCTATTGATCTATCTACGGCCTTACCTCTGCTGCATCCCTGACCTTCTTCTCATCGAGATAGAACTCTACTCCCTCAAACACTCTGGAACTCATAATTTTTTCCTGTGGCAGTCGCGATTAGTAATAAATTATCACGATATATTGCGTACCCGAGCTGGGTGACGTAATGGGAACGATTTTGAAAGTGGGCGTATCTGAAAAACAGTATACTGCAAAAGAGATTTGAACGAATACCTGCTAGCGGAGATGCAGTAGCTTGACTGCTGGAAAGATGAACATGTGGACGGCAGTAGTTGCATTTTTGCTGCTCGGGAGCTCGCGGGGACTTATAACTGAGGAGACGACAGACAGTTCCAGCTGCAATGGTGAGGGTCACGCCCCCTTCCTTGGTTAAGGGTTCCACGCTCGAAAAAGGGATATATACTTTATAAACGAAGTGAAACGTAGCCAGTGGTACATTAAGATTTCCGAATTATGTTTTAACCTGTTGAAGTTGTGTGCACGCTGGAATAAAATGCGACGTCAAAATAGGGGGCGTGCCTACAGGCACACAGCTAGGGGGCGTGTCTCAAAAGGACGAACGCCCACGGGCCAACGGTATTATGCCTGCTAGTCTAGCAGCTCAGGTTAGTCTCGCGAGTCAAACCACAAAGAGCGTTATATACTAGCGTGGTCCAAGAAATTGTGAGTGTGTGTGGGTGTGTGAGTGTTGTACCAGCGGGTCTTGTTGCCCTCCTCTCTAGCTGACCAGTATGACGACAGCGGTACCTGTGTGGATTGTCCTGAGACCTGCATGGACAACGCTGGAAATAATTTCTGCACAGGTTAGCAGCTTGCTTGTCCACCCCATGTGATAGCATGGATAATATATTAGCATGTGTACTACAGTATCTGTGGTGATGGTCTCACAAATTTATCTGGCCTGCAAAACTACTGTAGTAACAATATTTTATAGTACATTAAAGGACCTTCGTGTCATTAGCTAAAGGGACATTCCTGTAATTTACCAATATGCACATCTATGTGCAGATTAAAATATAAGTGCTATAAATTAAAAGTTCACAAAGGTCAGAACTCATTGGATATGTGAACTTTACAGTCATCCTCTTTCAATATGCTCTTTTGAGTCATGAAATTATAAACCATCAGAAACACTGATGGTTTATTTCCTGTGTGCAGTAGCATCACTCAACGTCATAATCACATGACCTCACCAGTTCTCACTATGACTCTGACTTCTTCCTGTAGGCCCCAGTAGCTGTGTGAGCAGATGTGGAGTGTTTGTGGAGGTGAGCACTCGTACTACTGGTGACAAGAGACTTTATTATATGACTCGCTCTTGTGTGTCTGTCTTCATTCCAGAATGGTGGTCCGGTTCCGGTGATCGCTGGAACAGGGTTGATGGTACAGGATGATGACCACAATAACATCTTCCTCATGGAGGTGGGCTCATGTTGCTGCAGATGTTTACGATGATGGATGCATCCTGTACATAAGCCAAAGTATGTGAGAGTTTACATTACTTTGGCAATCTTGTGACTTTCTCCACAGTCTGCCCGAGTGGAGGTGGTGACAAAGATGACTGCAGACTTCAGCTTCGTGCTGCTGGCCGCAGGGTACTCGCCCTCAGGCTATGAGGTGGACATACGATACGAGTCATCCGATGGAGGTAAGTAGCTATCAGTGGCTTCTTTAGCCCTGATGTCGACCATTATTAGGCAGTATGAGTGCATGAGTGGACAGTGATGACAGCTGGATGCATGAACCAATTCCTTGGGGCAGTTGTATTATAGTGATGCATATAATATGATGATGATGTAATCCTTGTCACGCAGTTCTGACCATCGATGGGCAGGCTCCAGTGTCAGAGTACCAGCAGGTGAGCCCTGTAGTATAATGATGTATACTCATAGTGTAGTGATAGTATTGTAATAATATTTGCATGTTTTCCTGGGCTACGGTGATTGCCTAGGAGATTATTGCAACATATTCTCTCCTGCTCCACAGATCTTGAGGAGTATAACGTTCGACAGTTTAGTAGATGAGCCTGACCTTGTGGAGCGACGGTAAGAGATGGTTACACTGCAGTAAAAAGCAATTTAAAGTACTCATTTCTGGAACCAGCCATGGCTCACTGATGGCAGTTGACCTTCCCGCCCACCACTTTCCTTTAGGATAATGTTTGAGATATTTGACGGTATCGAGTGGAGCCTTCCAGCCTATGTCACAGTTGCCGTGGTAGCAGACAACGACAATGCTCCAGTGGTGAACCTTGAGCCACTTGGCGAGGTAGGACGAACTGTCTCACCCTCATGCTAATCAGCTGGAAAGAGGACCAGACAATTATGGTGTTGAATAGAAGCACACTGTGCGTTTATTTGAGGTATACATGTTCTTTACACTAGCCATTTGTTGAGAATGAATCCAACGAAGTGCAGCTGTTGGGTAGTGTTGACATTACTGATGCTGACCATCCCGAGAGAACCAACATCACTGGAGCTCATGTGAGAACTTGCACTTATCATGTGACCTAAACTATTATTGAAATAACCTGTTTGCTCCTCCCACTACCCCGCCCACAGATCAATATCACAGGTCGCTGTGACTCAGCCACTGAGAACATTATAGTGGACATTCCGCCAGGGTCAGCCATCACCGTGGCAACCATGGGCCCCTGTCTGGTCCTGACTGGGTGTGACACTATAGAGATATATGAGGCAGTGCTACTGTCAGCGAGGTAGGCAGGGTTGCTAGGGAGCGCCAAGGTAGCCTCCACATCATAGGACCGAGCAGCATGTTTTATTGTATGAAGAGGGGGCTTCTCAGTTGGCTCTTGCATAAGAAAGAAAGGCTCTCTAAATACCAACTTTAATTTGAAAAGAAACTTTGCCGACATTTTGACTAGATGCTCTAGTCTTCTTCAGGGCGAAAGTGAAGTTAATGTGAGAACACCTGCTATTTAATAGCCTTGCACGTCACGATGCGTCACATCTCGCCACATCACGGGAGTTCAAAGATCAACCCGAGGCAAAGTTTCTTTCCAAATTAAAGTTGGTATCTAGAGAGTCTTTCTTTCTTGTGTTTTATTGTCCCTAGACTGTTCTTCGTTGGTGGGCAAGTAGAGGCTCTCTAAATACCAACTTTAATTTGAAAAGAAATTTTTTTAGGCTCTCTAAATACCAATTTTACGAGACTAGTGTCAATGGGATGGTAGCTGAGAGGTTGGGAGTGTCAAGCCAGCGAGTCAGTTGCAGTAGACAGTCGTGGTGATTGGTTCTTTCTTCACACACCCTCACAGATACAGCAACACAGCCCCTGAGCCAGACTCCGCCCCTCTGGTAATTGAGTTCACAGTGTTTAATGACGAGCTATCAGGCAGTAACTCGATCACGTTGCTGATTGTGACTGATGATGATAGCCCCACGACGGTACGTCCCCGTTCCAAATCACAGTTTGTTCTTTGTCATCCATGACTTACAGTGATGTGCTGTTATCCAAATAAATATAGCCTCGTTCCCAGGCTCCACTGCCCAGCGTATGTTTTCCGACATGCAAAAATGCTGGGCAATGGAGCCTGGGAACAAATAGAGATTGGTAATCGTAGCTGCACTGTGATGTTATGTAACGTATAGCATGGGTAATAGAACGCTCTCTCATGCAATGGGTAAAGTGGGGTGCTTCTAACAGCTACTTTCAATAAAGGTACAAACTGAGAGCTAGTATGCTTATGGCAGGCATATTGCTCTTTAAAAATTAATCGACAGTATATGATAGAAATAAAATTTGCCTTATGCTCTATTTATAAGATAAAAGCAAATTCTTTCCCCGCCCATTTCCCTACAGGTAGTGGCGACTGGCCCCACCTCCTTCAACTACATGGAGACCGGGAATGCCACTGCCATCACAGGACTGCAGCTGCAGGATCTGGACAGTGGCAACAGGTGTGTGTGTGTGTGTGTGTGTGTGTGTGCTGATCATTAGGACAAACAGCCATAAACAAACCATCAGACGTTATCGTAAAAAGGAGAGGTAGTTGTGACCTCCTCCCTCTTGCCTCCTTACTGCTGCTCTTCTTTCACCTTCAGTCCTGTGAATGTTAGTCGCCTGGTGGTGGAAGTGATTAATGGCAGTGCTGACGAGAGGCTTTCCTTCACCGCCCCCACCCCTTCTGGGCTGATGGTAGGTCTCACCTCCAGCAACTGTATGAGCACATTCTGACGATTCTGCGAATTATATAGGACGTCATTAGTAACCAACTGCCCAGTTGGTTACTAATGACGTCCTATATAATTTGTATTTGATATGACTGGCTCTTTGATGATGCCAAGGAGTTATTCTTAGCTATTTCTGACACATTTCTTTGGTGCAGTTAAAGTTCGATCCGTTCCATTGCAGCTGTTACAATGTGTTTGTGAACTGAAACCTTCAGTGCTTTATACTGTGACTTGCGTTCCTCCCCCAGTTCTCTGGCCCTGGAAGCCGGATAGTTTTGGAGAATGAGGCTCCTCTTGGGGCCTACCAGACGGTGCTAAACTCTCTGGTCTATTACATCGCTGCCGAAGGGGAACCCCCTTGTCCTCTGGAGCGCAGGATTGACGTCATCATCTACAGTGGCAGGTGAGTTTTCTGAATGACTGCTAAGGAGACAACGGTTTCATTGCTTCTTCCCTCTCCCCACACAGCCACCCTCCCCAGTCTCTCTCCTCCCCCCTCACACTCACCATCACCCCCTTCAACGACAACCCACCCACAGTCTCATCCGACTCTACCCAGCTGAGCTACACCGAGGGTGATCCCCCCTTGCAAGTGCTCCCCAACCTGCTCCTCGTGGACGAGGACGAAACCTGCCAGCCTGATATGTTGTCTGCCGCTCAGGTTACCATAGAGACCGTCTCGGCTGATAGCCGTCAGGAGGAATTGTCGGTAAGTGATCGGAGATTCTTACTTATCACCAGATGAAACAACCAGGAGACCTTTGTCTTGTTTGCATTCTAATTCCCAGTGTGTTTTCAGGCTGTTAGTGCCTGCACAGCGTGAGGCAAGCCACACTGAAGGGTCCAAACAAGTGATAGCAGATACCAAAAAAAAATCAGCCCTTAATTCAGATGCATAGTGCTTATTGTCTAGCTGTATGTCCTGGTGCTCCTATCAGTAACCCTGATTATGTTAGTATGTGCCACCCTTTTTGTTTTGTAGCTGGACTATCCCAATGTGACAGTTACGATGGAAGCTGTCTGCTCCACCTCATTCTTCGCTCCAAATGCTTCTGCCCCTCCCGTCGAGGACGGACTGAGTATCCTCTCCTGCCACCGCCCGAGTGGCCAAGCGGCACTCCTGGTCAGAGGGTTGGCGTCCCTGGAGACCTACCAGGTGGGCAGCGGGGCATCACACCACTTCAGAGGGGAGGGGGAAAAGGGTTAATTAATCATGTATGAATGAAGGTGGGTGTGGCGCTGAGAGTCAATTGTCGTGGAGCAAAAAGTAGCTATTTAGAATACCCTTAGGCAAATTCATTTGCATGAATGTCCTCAAGTGTCCACAAGTGCCACACACAATTGTTGCATCAAGAGACCACCCACAGCTTTGCTGGTTGTCCCAGCCATTGGGTTTGTGCAGTGAAAAAGTGACCACCGCTCTCACTAGGCGGGTGTACCAATGTTCAAGCTTCATGGTATAGTACAATGTAATGCAGTGGCTGTTGGTCAGTGTGTGCTTATGACCAAGCCCAGGCTAGATTTGCATTTCAAAAGCCTTGCAAGCTTGTAAGAAGTAGATGCACCAGTCTAATGGAAAGGTGAATGATTAATCAGGCCTTCCCTTCTCCCCTCTCCCCTCTCCCCCTCTCCCCCTCTCCCCCTTCCCTCGCACACCCTCTGTCTCACACAGGATATCCTACAGTCTGTGCAGTATGTGAACCTGGCTCGAGAGCCGGACAAGTCTCAACCGAGCAGGGCCATAGAAGTAAGCAGCTCTTCCCCAGTGTGTGTGTGTGTCTCTCTCTCTCTCTCTCTCTGTGTGTGTGTGTGTGTGTGTGTGTGTGTGTGTGTGTGTGTGTGTGTGTGTGTGAATATGTCAGTCAGTTGGTACCATGTATGCCCTACCCTCCATACAGGTGATAGTGGCTGATGAGGACTTTACGAGCAATGTCGTCACCACTTACCTGACCATTGAGCTGATTAATGATGAAGCCCCACAGCTCACCAACACCTCTAGCCGGCAAGACTTCACGGAGGAGTGGGGACCAATACCCATTGTGGATCCCACGGCAACTTTTATCGACCCAGACAACTGTCCCGACCACCGAGTCATGGTAGATTTACGAGTCAGACTGGTCAATCCAGTTGATTCTGGAGAAGATTTGTTAGTCAGTGGTGATGTCATCTATTCCAGTGGTTTCAATTTCTCATGTAACGCCACCGTAAACCTGAGTTGCTATGACGACTTCATCAGGGCTGTCCGCTACAACAACACTGCCGAGGAGCCTCAGTCCACCCCAGACCGCATCGTGGAGATTGTGGTGAGTGGCATAGGCAGCCCAGCAGTTATACTGGTAGTGGGTGTGTCTATTACGTCATTTTGAAGTTCTCAAATTTGAGTAGTGGTCCTTTGTGTCTGTAGGAGTTACAGGTGCACTGGATGGCGGTGGGTACTAGTGGGTAGTAGTGGTGCTTTGTGTCTGTAGGAGTTACAGGTGCACTGGATGGCGGTGGGTACTAGTGGGTAGTAGTGGTGCTTTGTGTCTGTAGGAGTTACAGGTGCACTGGATGGCGGTGGGTACTAGTGGGTAGTAGTGGTGCTTTGTGTCTGTAGGAGTTACAGGTGCACTGGATGGCGGTGGGTACTAGTGGGTAGTAGTGGTCCTTTGTGTCTGTAGGAGTTACAGGTGCACTGGATGGCGGTGGGTACTATGTGGTCCTTTGTGTCTGTAGGAGTTACAGGTGCACTGGATGGCGGTGGGTACTATGTGGTCCTTTGTGTCTGTAGGAGTTACAGGTGCACTGGATGGCGGTGGGTACTATGTGGTCCTTTGTGTCTGTAGGAGTTACAGGTGCACTGGACGGCGGTGGGTACTATAAAGCATTAGTTTTTCTAGCACAAACTAGTGGATGTGCTATTGTACTATATGAGTAGTCAAGTGGACTGACTGCATGCTTCTTAATTTGCTAGTCAGATGTCATTCATTTCACCAAACTAGCTACCTTCACGTGATGCAAGGCCTTGCTTTACTTGAAGGAAGACAATTGCATATGTGTAATTAAATACCTAACATACCAACCACACCCCTTATTTGGCAATCAATAGCCGGGTAACTGAACTGTGAATATACATGTGACATTGTAGCAGCAAAGTATTCTTCAGTATGAGAAGGGTCACCTCCTCCCCCCCCCCTCCACCATAACAGGCTATTGACTCAGCTGGCAACTATGCTGTCTTCAATGTCACCATCAGCATCCTCCTGAGGAATGACCACGCCCCTGTCCTGTTTCTCAATGGGGCAGCCAGCCAGGAGGACTACACAACAGAGTTTGTGGAGCCGCAGTTCTACCTTGGTGGGCTCACCCCTACTCGTTTGTCATCTAATTTGTCCATTGTGGATGACGATACAGGAAGACAGGAGCTCAGTGAGGCTGCGGTCTACATCAATGCAGGTGAGGATGTGAGGGGTATGGGAGTATGGAGGTATTAGGTGAGGGTGTGGGAGTGAGGGGTGTGGATGTGAAGGTGAGGGTGTGAGAATGAGGGTTATGGGTGTGAAGGTGAGGGTGTGGGAGTGGTGTGGGTATAAAAGTATGAGAGGGAGGGGTGTGGATATGAAGGTGAGAGTGCGTTTATATAGTGAGCAGCATTCAATTTTGAAGGGTTGAAATCCCCAATGGGGGGTGCATGCCCCCCCCAACCCCCCAAATGAAACCCTATACAGGCTTCAAATTTAACGGTCTCACCGTACACTTTTTGAGTGCCATGAAAGGCTCAAAGGCTATTACCTGGTGCCACCCAGCAGCTAGACAGGGCAAAAGGGAACGGGCACTTTAAGAGTGCTAACACTGACATCGCTGTCTCTTCCTCTAGGCTTCACTCCCTATGACCAGCTGTTCCTGACTGAGTTGGGGGTGAGTCTTGCCATGCAGGCAGGCATCATCTGGGACCAGCTCGACAACCAGACGCTTGTCTTCAATGGCACTGCACTGCAGGAAGACTATCAGGAGGTGCTGGCAGAGGTGTTCTTCCAGAACTTGGCTGATGAACCGGGGAATGTGGAGCAAACTGTCAGCTTCTTTATTACTGATGGAGTATTCAACGATACCTCTACTACCACGGTTCAGATCCGAGCCACTAATGACCCAGCCCTCTTCAGTTTCATAGTGAAAAATCTGACGTTTTTCGAGCAGACTCGTGATTCTGTCAGCCTGTTTGCCCCCGAAGACACCCTCAGTGATGCAGACGGTACTGACATTCTGCAGTGGGTGACTGTAGAGATAACTCCAAACATTGATAGCATGGATATGCTTGATGCTAGCAGCACAAGCAATGAGCTCAACATTGATCGGATCACCTCTGCTTTGGGCAACGTTTACCGCCTCAACATCTCCGGTGAAGCCAACTTCTCAGTTTACGAAGAAATCCTACTGACCGTTACCTTCTCCAACAACTTCCCCGGGATCAACGACACCACTCGAAACATTGAAGTGGTAACATTTGATGGTCTAAATGAGTCTCCTCCCCACATAATCCTGCTCAACATCATTACCATCGATGACCCTCCCATGTGCTACTTTGGCTCAAGGGTAAGATTGGGATCCACAGGAGCACATAAAAAATGTTTTTATATACTCTTGGATGCAAGACTTCAATCCTTCAGCTTGGGAAGGCCAGGCTTACAAGCTGTCACTAGTACATGCACATATAGCCACAAATGTTTTCCCAAAAATTAAACTGTGTGTAAGTATATGCTAGTTGAAATATGCTTGTATGCTAAGGACAGAAAGAGTTTGAGCCTGACCAAAAGTCATTACATTATGTGTACGTGCAGGTATAGTGCTTAATATTCTTGACAGGGTTGGTGAAGAACAGGATGGACTTGTCTTAAATCGGGTGTTATCAACCAGTTGAAGTGTATGCTCTTCTTCTTTACAGGGTGTTACTATGGCCTCTGCTACCTTTACGGAGGTCTTTTACCCCTTCCTCCCATCTCCCCTCACCCTGGCACAAGACTTCATCCTCACGGACTACGACTCCCCTGACAACACGACTGATGACCTCACCCTCACTGTCACACAGGCACTGGACGTGGGGAATGAGGGACTGGTGCTGGATGAGAGTGGGACAAATGTATCGGTGACCCTCTCGTTAGCTGATCCCGATGGACTCCTGCTGCAGTACGAAGTGACTGGAGCAAGAACACTCTCGGAATATCAGCAGGTAGGTGGGTGGAGTTTATGGGTGGGCTACTAATTATATTTCAGTTATTAAAGTGGGTGATTTAGTAGTCTGTGTCTTAATGGGTTGTATTCAAGGAAATTAAATCATGTTGGTTTATTACTCCAATTTTGTACCAACTGTTATTTGAAACTTCAATGTGTATATTTCGGCCATAGTGTCGAGATAAAAACTAGGCGAGAAAGGCCTGGGTTCGAGGTTAGCATTACCCTAGCCTAGCCAGTAAAGTGGTAAATCTGACCAAGTCCCTTCTTCATGTATACAAGCACCTGATGCCTTTGTACTTTAGCTAGCTTTAGTTTTATGTGTTTCTGAGTGCTGGGATCTGTCGATAAAAGTTGATGCCTACTGATTCTTAGTATGTTTTGCTGCATTTGTGGTAGGCCTTCTCTGTATTTGTTGTTCCTTTGTCTCTCTTATCCTGCTCCACTCCCATTCAGGTCCTCCGCACTCTACGGTATGTCAATAACGACACCGAACCCTCGGACCAGCTCGAAAGGAGGGTGAGAATCTCGCTGGGGGCCCCAGGGTTTCAGCCCTGCTACATCACTATTGATGTCATCAACCTTCCTGACCCTCCCAGCATCCTGCTACGACCGAAGTAAGTCTCTCTCCTGCTCTCTGGCCTCTGTAAAGACTACTTGGGGTCTTTGGTAGCTGCAATATGTCAAGGTTGAGCTATGTTGAGATTGCCTTCTGGCTTTAGTGTATAAAGGTCAAATAGATAGCTGTCATGTTGGCTGAGTGAGTATGGAGAACAGACCTAGAACCCTTTGGGACTGGGAAACCTGGAACCCTTTCCCAGTTTGGGACTGGGAAACCTAAGATTACACAGCAGAATATTTTGCGCAATCCTAGGATTGCGCGGCAGAGTGTTTTGAGCAATCCTAGGATTGCGCAGCAAAGTGTTTTGCGCAATCCTAGGATTGCGCAGCAGAATATTTTGTGCAATCCTAGGATTGCGTAGCAGAGTGTTTGCTAGGATTGCGCAGCAGAATATTCTGCACAATCCTAGGATTGTGCAGCAAGTGTTTTGTGCAATCCTAGGATTGGGCAGCAGAGTGGTTTGCGCAATCCTGGGATTGCACAGCAGAACATTTTGCACAATCCTAAGATTGCACAGCAGAGTGTTCGCGTAATCCTAGGATTGCGCAGCAGAGTGCTTTGCACAATCCTGGGATTACACAGCAGAATATTTTGCACAACCCTAGGATTGTGTAGCAGAATATTTTGCGCAATCCTAGGATTGCACAGCAGGATCTTTTGTGCAATCCTAGGATTGTGCAAGTTCGGAACTCAAATAATCTGCATGCTTTGATCGATCAAGAACGTCATTGAGTAAATAGATGCCACTCATTCTCTTAATCATTTCTCTCCAACCTCAGCTACACTGTGGAGTTCCTAGAAGATGGCGACCCCATCTTTCCCCTGAACATACCAGAACTCGACATCGATGACCCGGACAACTTTGCCCTCCAGCGGGCCACCCTCACCATCGTCAATGTGGGAGTTGACCCAAGTGTCTCTGACCAGCTGTCGTACACAGGTAGCCCCACTGACAGATTTGACTTTGCTGTTAGAGAGGGAGGAACTGTCCTGGTGATAACAGCAATTGGTCCACTGCAATTTGTCACAACTCATGATGAATTTGAAGACGTTCTCCGATTGGTCAGTTTTACAACTAATGACCAAGCTTCAGATACTGTCCGTAACCTCACTCTTGTTGTCGAGGAGCACCCACTGGGGGAGTCCCCCAGTAACCCAGCAGTAATCCCCATTGTTGTCATTCCAGTGAACGATCGACCGGAGCTGGTTTCAAGCCTAGTCACGACAGCCACCTTGGATGACTACCTTCCCAACAACCCCGGCTTCAATGCCTCCTTCTTACTCTCTGAGGAGAGTGTGAGGGACGTCGACCGGACTTCCAGCCTCTCTAATGATATCATTGGGCTGGCAATTATATCAACTGATAACGGTGAGATCGGCAGCTGGCAATATCGCCGTGGTGATGGAGTATGGATAGACTTTCCTGCTGTCAGTGATTGCGAGCCGCTGCTGGTAAGACCAGAGGTCAGAGTTCGCTTCTTCCCGGCTCCAAGTGTTGACAAATTGGATGGCACGGCTTCATTCCAATATCGGGCCTGGGATGGGACATCAGATGTCATGTGTGAGAATGGGACTCTGGAAATCACTGAAGGTATGTATGATTTGTAATTTTAGTTGGACCTATACTAGTTTCCCCATTTAATGCTGCAAAGTACCAGCACAATTCTGCTTAGCAATACATAAAACTGTAACCTAATCTCTGCATGTTGGGTGATTCGGATACATGCAGTGGTGAAAGTCTGGGAGCAAGGGTAAATCAATAAGATATGCACGTTATAAGTATATCAGTCCTGATACTCCACCCCACCCACTCCCTACAGAGTCCCCAGTCAGCAACGAGACACTGAGCTTCACCTACAATGTGATCTACCTCAATCGGGTACCAGTGATCAACCAGAACTTCTACAACCTGTCTGCAATCTACGAAGACATCAGTGGAGATGCCAATGCTGGGACGAGGGTAGGTGACATTACCAGCTCAGTTGCTAGTGATTCGGATGACCAGCAACTCGGAATTGCCGTCACTTCCGCAAATGATGCTAACGGATTCTGGGAATACAGACAATCTGGTTCCGATACTTGGATCCAGTTCCCAACTCCCCTAGCACCTTACTCAGCCCTTGTCCTCCCCTACAGTAGCTGGGTCCGTTTTACTCCCAATCCAGACTTCTTTGGCACCAGCTACTTTGTTGCTCTCGCTTGGGACATGACCGATGGTAGCAACGTTACCTACGCTGTCAACACGACAGCGGCCGATCCATTCACCGGTCCTTTCTCAACAGATAGTGTTAGGGTTGAAATTACTGTGCTAGCTGTAAACGACCCTCCGCTTGTCGAGCTTGATGTGACTACAGTTGTGTTCACTGAAACAGGCCAACGTGTCCAGCTGTTTGGAGGAAATCTACAGATCTCTGACATCGATAATAGTGAGCTCGAACTGGCTGTAGTGGCTCTGGCATGCCCGGCCTGCGATGATACCCTGGTTATCAGAGGCAGTGGTCTGTTTGAGGGATCAGGATCGGCATCAGTTCCTCTCTCTTTGAACAGAAGCGATGTCATCCTGACTGTCCGCCCTCCTCCAAATTTTATCGCAACTCCGTCCTCTAATGGAGCGAGAATCGAATTCGAGGTCAGAGCAACCACAGGTGGGGACAGTAGCGTAGCTGCATTTGTCCGCTATCTAGAATCGCTCTACTTTTTGAATAATGATAGAGAGCCTGCACCAGCAGATAGGATTGTCCAGCTGTACGTATCTGATGGCACTAACTCATCAAACACTGTTGAAGTGACCATAAACATCACCCTTGTAAATGATGAAGAACCAGTTGTGGTGCTACCGTACGAGTCAATCACGTTTATCGAGGATTCTCCTTCACTGGAGATCTTCAGCTCAAATCTGACCGTAATAGATCTGGATGACAATAGTCAGTTCCCACTCACTTGGGCCACAGTTGCGCTACGTGATGCAAACCTGGAGTATGAGCGTCTCTCTGTTGACTGCAGTGCTACAGCTCTCGCCTGCAGCTACAATGATAGTTTAGGCATCCTCACTGTCTCTGGAGAGGAAAGTGTTACACAGTACGAACAGATTCTTGGGGCTGTTCTTTATCAGAACAATGCTGAGGAAACTGACAGCCTTCCAAGACGGATTTATGTCACTGTCAGGGACCAGATGTTTGTCAGCTCTCCAGAAGTTTTGATTATCGAAATACAGCTAATAAATGACCAGCTTCCAGTAGTTATGCTAGCTGAATCAGTAGTAGTTTTCCAAGAAGTCAACCCAGTATCGCCACCTGTACGAATCGCGCCAAATGTGACCATATTTGATCCAGATAGTGGTGGATTCCCCCTTCACTCTGCTGTGATTGAGCTGCTTGACACTTTGAACCCAGACATGGAAGGACTGAGGATTCTCCTCGGCTTTCCGTCTCCCGATGGCATTACTCTACTGATTGATGATTCAGACCCGAATCGTATCACCATTTCAGTTGCAGCTGGAGATGGCTTACCTGTCATGACACTGCAGGACTTTCTGCGACTGATTGAGTATTTCAACGAGGCCTCACAACCAGCTGGCTCCAGCAGGACTATTCAAATCACTGTCTACGATGATTTGGCCCAAGACGGTGTACAAGCAGCCCTTCCCTCAAATATTACAATCCAATTCTCATTTGTGGATGACCCGCCATTTGTAGAACTAAACCTTGAAGTGGTGCAGTACTCTGAGGGCCAGGAACCTGCACAGGTGATTGTCGCTCCCAGTGCAGACATTGTGGATGTTGATGATGATCAGATATCGGGTCTGATCATACGTCTCCAGGCAAGTGACCCCAGCATCGACATCAGTGAAGAGATCTTAAGGGTCGATAATCTGACAGGGTCTGGAATCACCCGGATTGACCCCGGTAACCCCACGATGCTAGAACTTCGAGGAGAGGTTTCCATTAATGACTACATTGGAGTCCTACGTTCACTGACATACGAACACATGGTGGCGTTTGGTGACCCGGATGCTGGTCAGCGCACCATCACCGTCATCCCTCTCTTCCTCAACAGCTCCCAGGGAACAGCAGATGAAGTGACCATTGCCTTCTCTGCTGTTGATGATCCTCCCGTGATTGACCTGAATGGACCGGGGCCTGGCCGTAACCACATGGTCACTTTTACCGAGGAGAGCTCTCTTCCACTTCCTCTTGTTACACCAGACTTTGTGTTGGTGGACGTCGACAGCCTGGAGCTGGCATACGTTGAGATCACCCTCAGTCCTCTTCTGGATGCCCCTTATGAATCCATTAGCGTCAATGCTTCCTTGGCACCTGCTATCACTGTTGAGAATACATCGGCTAATTTTATTCGCTTGCTTGGACCAGCTCCGGTTGAGTACTTTCGGAATCTGCTCTCATCGCTGGCTTACTTCAATGCTGCAGATGAGCCTGACCCAACAACCAGAAATATTTCCATCTTAGCTACCGATGGCAACAGTGCATCTCTGGCCTACACCACTGTTGCAATCATGCTGAGAAATGATTTCCCTGCTGTGTTCCTAGATGGAGATGAAGCCAGCTTCACCACGACTTATACCGAGAATGGCAGCCCTGCCCCCATTTCCCGGAATCCGCAGGTGATTGATCCAGATAGCCGAATTGTCTCCATCCGTGTGAGGCCTGAAAGGTCTCTTCCCGGTGATAACATTAGCGGACTGAGCTTTGACCAGATGATGGGTGTCTATCGGGAAGACTTCAGTGCCCCAGCCACCGTTGCTGAAGTCGAGGCTTTCATAGCTTCTCTTGCTTTCTTCAGCACCGTACTAGAACCTCCTGTGGGCGAGAGAATCTACTGTATCTCCATCACAGATGAGCAGTCCGCCCCTAGTGCAGAAGCTTGTGCTAATGTTCTCTTCCAACCGGTGAATGACAATGCACCAGTCTTCCAACGGTCAATCTATTTCGCTGAAGTTACAGAAAATAGTGAAAATGCAATGGTGGTACAGGTAATTGCAACTGATGCAGACTCAGTCAATTCGGATGTCTCCCTCTTCTATTACCTTGTATCCGGTGATGATTGTTCTCCAGATGTTTTTGGCAGTGGTGGAAGTGCTACCCTGCAACCCCTGGGGCCATGCCGGTTTGTGATCGACAACAGAACTGGAGAGATTTTCACCTCTGAGAATCCTCCAGATCGGGAGGAGAGAGATCGCTATCTGCTGACGATCGCAGTCACAGATGACCTGCCGGAGAACATGAGAACGGTAGAGGTGATCATCACAATACGAGATGTGAACGACAACCGCCCTGTATTTGACCCAGAACTCTACAGTGTGACCATTCCTCTCGGAGCCCAGCCAGGCTTTGTGCTAGCAGACGTAGTGGTGATTGATCCTGATGAAATAGAGGTGAGCATCAATATAGAAACGATCAACCCCCAGGCAGGTATGGGGATGTTCATGCTAGATGATAACATCCTTGGCCGGGTACTGCTCAACGTCCCAGAAGACCAACTGGACCCCACCATTGCACAATACGAGATCGTGTTCTCTGCGATTGAAAACAGTTTTCCTTTTGAGTCGTCCACAAACCTTGCTACTCTATTGGTTGACATTATTCTGAATGATGCCGCTCCCATCTTTGACGCTTCCGGCTATAGTGCCAATGTACTAGAAACGGCTGAGATTGAATCATTTGTGTTCAGCGTTAGTGCCAATGATGAGGACCAGGGTTCAAATGGAGATTTCAGATATTCTTTAGATCCTCCAACAATACCCTTTGCCATCAACTCGACCACGGGTGACATCACAGTCTCTGCTTCTCTCGACTTTGAAAGCATAGAGAGCTATATTTTCAGTGCGGTAGCCACAGATCAGGCCAGACTGCCACGGAGCTCCACGGTGACGGTAACTATTAACATCACCAATGTTAATGAACACACACCCGTATTTTCCGAATCCAGTTATGCTGGAATTGTCTGCGAGGGCGTACCACTTGGATTTGAGGTTCTCCGTGTTTCAGCCACTGATGGTGATGCTGGGTCCCTAGGTGAGATAACCTACACCATCGTGGAAGGAACAATACTTGACTGCATGGATTGTGTCAGCCTCGACGGTTCTACTGGAGCAGTCTCCATCATTCGAGAGCTCGATTATGAACAATTCACTTCGTTTAGCTTCTTTGTATTTGCAACAGACCCCGGCTTCCGCATTGGTGACGCACAAGTGACGATAGATGTCCTAAATGACAATGAATTCGCACCTGAATTTGCCTTCACCTCCGACACCCTGGAGGTCTCTGTTCCTGAGAACTATCCCGTTGGCAGCCCACTACCAGAGATTACGCTCATTCAACCCCTAGCTACGGATCTTGACACCTGTGATGTGGACCAATGCAATGGAGAGACCGTTATCAGTAACTCCTCCTGCAGTGGATCCAGCGGACTTATGTACTCAATCCCAGTTGGTAACGAGCAGGGTTTCTTTGCAATTAACCCCAGCACTGGCATGGTCTCGCTGATGCAGGAGCTTGATTTCGAAGCAGGAAATCGTCAGTTTGCCCTGACAATATTAGTCACTGATGGTGAATTTGATGCAAGAGCTACGGTATTGGTTATGGTGACAGACTTCAATGAACATATACCCATATTTGCAAATCTTCCGTTCAATATCACCATACTCGAGAACACCCCCGTGGGAGATCAGATTATCCTAGTCGAAGCTGTTGATCTTGATCCTACCGCCCAGATTACCTACTCCCTTGCCGGAGAGAATGCCAACGATTTCGAGATTGATCCATTCACTGGTGTCATTCGTGTGAGTCAACCACTTGATTTTGAGTCTCTGTCATCTTACACTCTCGTGGTGGTTGCCACTGACACATCCATCACTGGAAACATGTCCTCCATGGCAGTTTTGGGGATATCTCTGCTTGATGTCAATGACTTTATCCCACAATTTCAGCCAGATGACACCTACACTTTTGCAATTGAAGAGAACCAACCTCCTTCTGCCATTGGGTCTGTTAATGCCATTGACCTAGATTTAGGGTCTGGTTCTCAAGTCCGGTATTCAATTCTGGACGCGACCCCAGGTGACTCTAGTCTCTTCACAATCGACCCTCTTACTGGAGAGATTGCCACCACTGCTGTGTTTGATCGAGAGGAGTTTGAGAACTACACACTCACAGTGCAGGCCCAGGACGGAGGAGATCCGGCTCTGAGCAGCAATGCAACAGTCACTGTGAGGATATTAGACTTGAATGATAATGTGCCCACGTTCCAGCAGACTCAGCTCTCATTCCTGATTCCCGAGAGTGATGGAATTGGGACTGAAGTAGCAATCCTGGTGGCTACTGATCCAGATGCTGGGGACAATGGGAGAGTGTGCTATGCTATCATTTCCGGAAATGAATTAGGACATTTTGACGTCAACCGTTCCACTGGTTTATTGTACATCTCTAGCGAGTTGGATCATGAGACTGTACCAAGTTACCTCCTCCAAGTATCAGCCACTGACTCTGGAGTTCCTCAGATGTCCTCAATTGCCACTGTTATGGTCTCCCTGATTGATGTTAATGACAACCCACCTGTCTTTCCTGGAGATTTCTCAGCTAGTATCCCTGAAAATTCCGCAGAAGATACTTTTGTGATCCAAGTAACAGCCACAGATGCCGACTCCGGTACTAATGCAGACATCAGCTTTGCCTTCTATGCCTCCCCTCCTGAGAATCCGTTCATCATTGATCCCTCATCTGGTGACATCTTAGTCAGCAACTCCGCCCTGCTTGATCGAGAATCACTCCCAGTGGTAGAACTTACAGTGGTGGCCGTCAACCCGAGCGACCCTCAGGGTGAGAACTCCAGCGCTTTGGTCACCATCACACTCCTAGATGTGAATGATGAGGTGCCACAGTTCACCCAACGTGTCTTCACGATTTCTGTTCCTGAGGACTTTACTCCAGCCACACAAGAAGCCACTGTCATCGGCTCTGGCTTGAGTAGTGGTGGTCTCCAGTACATCACAACTGTGGCTGCAACCGACAATGATGAACCTGGCCTGCCGAACTCAGAGTTTACGTTTGCTATTGTTGGTAGTTCTGACCCTCCTGGAGTACAGACCTTTATGATTGACTTCATATCAGGAGATATTTTTGCACTGGTTCCCCTCGATCGTGAAACAGCAGACTTGCACGAGCTCACTGTCCGAGTCACTGACTCTGGCCGACCACCTCTCTCTAGTGATGCTACAGTTGCCATCTCTGTTCTTGACATCAACGACAATGTTCCTGAGTTCTCTGAGGTTGTGTATCGTGTGAATATCTTAGAAAATCTTCCCCTGGAATCCAGTGTTGTGGAAGTGGTTGCCATGGATGCAGATGAAGGTTCAAATTCCGATATCAGATTTTCTATTCTACAGGATTTAATTCCATTCCAGATTGACAGCATATCAGGCCTCATAGAAACAACAGTGGCTCTAGACAGAGAAGCTGTCCCGTTCTGGATTTTCAATGTCTCTGTCACGGATCTGGGTACACCTGCTCTCTTCTCCTATGCCACTGTGGAAGTCAACGTGGTGGACGAGAATGACAATGCACCAGTCATCTCACCTGAAACCTTAAACCTCACCATGCCAGAAAACACACCTATTGAAACTGTCCTCGCCACTTTTGATGTGTTTGATAGTGATGAGGGTGTGAATGCCCAGTCTAATGTCACCCTTACTGGTCAGTCATCTAGTTTTATGATCAGTGATCTTGGTGTTTTGTCCGTGTCTGGCCCTTTGGACTATGAAGCCATGATTGAGTATCAGTTCACAGTGAATGTGAGGAACATAGCACCCCCGCACTTCACCACAAGTGCTTCTGTCTTCATCCAGCTTGAGAACGTGAATGACAATGCTGCCTTGGTGAGTTTTGACAGGACCGACACTCCCTTTATCGTCGAGGGACAGAGGGCTGTGGCTCTGACCGTTGGAGCTACTATATCTGATCCGGATGGCCTTGATGTGACTAGAATCACCGATGGCATAGTTGAGTTCGTTGACCCAAGTCCTCAAGAACCCAGCTCCCCCTTCACCCCAACCACCGAGGGTCTCTATGTCCCCTACGAGTGTCCCCTGGAAGATAAGGTGTCAAAGATTGCAGCTTGCAGGCTCTCTGATGCTGTAATCGTAACCAGCACCCGTGACCTTCTTGCAGATCCAACACGCACCATCAGAAATCTTAACACAGAAAGTGATCTATCTGATAACACTGTCCTATTTGATGCATCTCTGCAGCAGTTTGTGATATTCACTCCCGATTCTGGCAACTTGCTTACCATAGGAGACACCGGACTGACCATTGCAACTTGGATCTGGCTCTCGCCCACTGATCCACGTACTCGACTCACTATTTTGGCAAAAGCGTCGCCTTTCGAGCTACGCTACGGCCTGTTCTGTAATGCTGACTCATCTATTGAGTTCCAATACTACACTCAGGGTGTCCATGAGAGTGTGTTCTTCCCAAATGCTTGTAGCTTGCTGGAAAACTCTTGGCATCATTTCTCAGCTGTTATTGACAACACCAATCCATCCATGTGGCTCATTCGCATTTACATCGATGGCTCACTTCACGGAAGCCAGCCCATTGCCCAGCCAGATGACACCAATGGGAATGTGTATGTTGGGGCGAGAACGCGAAATGGATTTTTCAACGCTGAGTTCCTTGACTTCTTCAATGGCCGAATGCACCTCCTGGTCATTAGTCCCTCCATAGCAACCCGGAACAACATCAATTGTCTGACTGGCTGTGGCAATGCCCTCATCTCTAGTCTTGACACCTCTGTGCTCTCCTACAGCTATAACTACACCTCACGAAGTCTGATGGTCAATGGGACCCAGATGGCAGACGCCTATGAGCAGTTCTTAAACTCTCTTGTCTTGGTTCTGCCCTTCACAGAACCAAGCGTCAACGGCTACCAACTATCATACACTCTTCAGGACGAAATATTCAACTGCATCCCAACCTTTATTTTCATTCCACTGTTCCCCACGAATGATTTTGCCCCGCAATTGAGTTTGAATGGTGACACAAGCAATTATTTTACGACTTTTATTGAGGAAAGGGGCCCTGTGTCTGTTGTAAATGAGACTTCATTCTTCCTAACAGACGGTGACCTCGTTGCGTTTCCATATGAAGTGACGGTTCAGATTCTTGATCCCCTCCAACCGATAATAGAGGAGCAGCTAATGGTACAGAACGTACCCCAGGGAATGAACGTCAGCTATGAGAACTTTGTCCTCACCCTGTCTGGAGAACTTCCCCTTCCATCATTCGAAAACGTGCTCCGAACTATCACATATAACAACACGAGACACGAGCCCCTTGGAACCTTGAGGCAGCTTCGCTTTACAGTCACCGACCCCCCTCATGACGCCGAGGCCATGACCACACTTGCTATAGTCTTTGTGAACGACCCTCCGACTCTGCAGCTGACCTTCAGCGCTACTGAGTACAGTGAGGGAGATGGAGCGGTGCAGTTCCTGGAGGCCTTCACGATTACAGACAGCGACAACTTTACTCTGGTCTCAGCCACTGTCAGCTTTGTGCCACTAGATGGAGACCGTGAAATATTGAGTGTCGACACGACTGGTACTATCATCCAGGACACTTATGATGCCTCAACTGGTATCCTAGCCCTAAATGGTGAAGACACACTGGAGAATTATACCACTGTACTACGTAGCGTCGCTTACAACCATCTTGAGATGAATGATCCCATCCAGGGAACTAGAATCTTCTCTTTTAGTGCCTTTGATGGTGTGGACCAGAGCGAACCAGTACTGGCTATGGTCTTCTTTGCTGCAGTCAATGATGCTCCTGTTCTAGACCTAAACGGCCCAGGAGCCGGGTTCGACTTCACGGCAACCTTCACTGAGGATTCTTCCTCCAGTGTTTCTGTCATCTCACCTGATGCCACTCTGATGGATGTTGATAACGACACTCTGGAATTCATCAACATCACGCTACTGTCTACTCCGGATGGAGACCAAGAGACCCTGTTAATCGCAACCAGAGATGCCGATGGAATACTCAACACTCTGAGTGGCACTAATTTCTTGATACGACCTGAGGAGGGAGCCTTGATTAATGATTTCCTTGGATTACTTCTCACTACACAGTACCAGAATCTTGCCGAGGAGCCAACTGGTGGGCTACGAAGAATCGAGTTTGTGGCTGGTGATGGGCTGGATTCTAGTATGCCAGTTTTCACTACCATAACTGTTACCACAGAAAATGATCCTCCAGTACTTGATCTCAATACTCCGCAAATCGGGAGTGGATTTGAAACAAGCTATGTTGAAGGTGAACCACCAACTTTTATCACATCACGCAATGTCAGTATCACTGACAACGATGTTGATGCAATGATCACCAGTATTCGCATCGATATAACAGATCCGGCAGACGGCCTCAGTGAGGAGATAGAATCAACCAACCCAGCTATCTCGCTCAGTTCAGACTTTGTGAATAATGTCACTCTGAGATATACAATTGTTCCTAATAACGGTTCCCTAGCATATGTTCAGAGCATCCTAACATCTCTCACCTATCGCAACACCAGAATGGAGCCAACTCCTGGTGATCGAGTTATCACCATATCAGTCTCAGATGGCATAGAGGACAGCAACACTGGACTGGTGATTCTAACTGTGTTAACTGTTAATGACAACCAGCCCCAGTTTTCGCAGGAGACCTACAGTGGTTCTGTTGATGAGAACAGCTCAGCTAACACCAGTGTGGCATCTGTCATAGCTTTGGATTTGGACAGTGGCATTGAAGGATTGGTAAGCTACCAGATTGTCTCCTCCAACCCACCCGAAGGGTTGGCACGTTTCACGATACTCCCCTCAGGGGAGATCCAGACTACTGTCTCACTGGATCGTGAGGACATTGATTTCTATACGCTGAATGTGTCTGCATTCGATGGTGGCTCACCGCCTCTGGGAGACTCTGCGACTGTTACTGTCATGGTACTGGATGTGAATGACCAAACACCAACTTTCCCTCCTGAAACCAACCTCAATCTTGTGGTATCTGAGTTCAGAGCGATAAACTTTACCATTGAGACTGTGCAGGCACTGGATGGCGATTTAGGCAGCAATGGAGTCATTGTGTACCAGATGGGGCTGGGGTCTGGCACGCCATTCTCTATTCGGCCAGATGGACAGATTATCGTGGCTCAGGTGCTTGATGCTGATATTCCAAATCCAGTGTTTGCCATTTCTGTGATAGCAACCGATCTTGAGTTGAGCTCCGAGGTTGTGTTTATGATCACTGTGCTCGATGAGAATGACAATGCACCGCAATTTGTGCCCCCAGAAATCGAGGGCTCAATTTCGGAGAATCTTGCCCCATCAGTTTCCATAGTGACTGCCTCGGCATCCGATATTGACTCCACCTCAAATGCTGTAATTACGTATTCCTTTGCAGAGCCAGATACAGAGGTCAACTTTGCTATTGATCCTGAGACTGGAGAAATCTCTAGCCGAGTCATGTTTGATCGGGAATCTGCATCCAGCTACCAGTTTACAGTTGTTGCTATGGACAATGGCACTACACCGCTATCCTCCACTGCTACAGTGAGGATTGCCATTTTAGATCAAAATGATGTCACACCGGTATTCAGTCAGACCTTCTATAGTGGACAGGTGGCAGAAAATGCCCCTACTGGCACATCAATTCTGCAGGTATTTGCAGCTGATGATGACGAAGGCAGCAACTCTGAACTGCGCTACTCCATCATAGCCACAAGTGAAGTAATGCCACTGAACTCACTCGATCTCTCCATCGACCCGGTGACTGGTATCATATCTGTGAATGAGCCTGCTGACTTTGAGGTACAGCAAGTAGTGACGTTTACTGTTGAAGCTCGTGACCTGGGAAACCCCGCCCTTACTGGAAGTACCATGGTAACCATCTCCATCACTGACGAAAACGATAATGCCCCTGTGTTCATGCCATCAAACCTCTACGAGGCATTTGTACCAGAGAACGAAGTCGGTTATTCCTTCTTTGTGATGGCTGACGATATGGATGCGAATGAGAATGGCATGATCACGTTTTCCCTTCAGAATGAATTAGACACCTTTGAAATCGACCAGACCACGGGGGAGTTAGTCACTCGCGTCAGACTAGACTTTGAGAGTGTCTGCTTTTACCGACTGATGGTGGTGGCTCAGGATGGTGGCTCTCCCTCCCTAAACTCCACTGCCTTGGTGGAAGTTTCAGTCATCCCGATCCATGACGTTGAACCAGTTTTCTCGGCGTCGAGCAACATGGCTTCGATTCTAGAAAACCGTCCCTCTGGTACGTCCGTGTTACAATTAGTTGCAACTGATGATGACCTCTTCAGCTGCCCTGAGGCTACCCAGACCCCTCCCTTCGCCTCTGGCTCGGGAGATACGATGATCACCACCGACATGCCAGTAGTGGTCACACCTACTCCAGTTGAGTACTCACTACAGAACCTCCAAAATGTGTTTGCAGTCAACAATGCCACTGGTCTCATTACGACCTTGATGGAGTTGGACAGAGAGGCAGTTGGCATGTATTCCTTGACAGCCCGAGCCACGGATGAAGGTGGACTGTTTACCGAAATAGTCGTAACGGTCCGTGTCTTAGATGAGAATGATAACATCCCGCAATTCCTTCAGCCCACCTACTCTGCCTCCACTAGTGAGAATACTGCCGAGGGTACGACTATCCTGCAGGTGGTGGCCCGTGATGCTGACCTGCTCGACCAGGGGAGGCTGACGTACAGCCTCAATGGAAACCCAGACTTCTTCGACGTCAATCCCCAGTCTGGCAACATCTTTATCTCGGGATTGATAAACTTTGAGGCGGTGGAGAGTGAATTTTCATTTGTAGCCATCGTTCAGGACACTGCACAGCAGGCTGGCGTAGCAGCCATTACCATTAGCATCTTGGATGTTAATGACCTCCCACCCACCATACAGACACTCCCAGAATTACAGGTGTTCACAGAAGGTCAAGTGAGCTTGAGACCCTTCCCAGAAATTGACATCACCGATTCAGACAGCTTCAACACCCTCTGCAGTGCTACTCTTGACCTGACTTCACCACAGGCAGTGAATGACCCCTCAGTGAGTGAGTGTTCCTGTTCCAACTCCACTAACGAGAACAGCTGCACACCAGGTTGTCTAGAGTTCCTCCAGCTACCAAGTGGGGCTTTTCCTGGAGTGGTTACCACCTCTAACGATGGTTTCTCACTGACTTTGGAGGGCAATTTCTCAATAGAAACATACGAGACGGCCATCTTGTCTGTTGAGTATGTGAACATCATTTTCAATCCCATGCCTGAGAACCGAATTCTCTCTCTTTTCGTCATTGACTGCCAGTTGCCTAGCAACACACTACTTCAACCAATTGAGATTCAGTTGCTCAATGTTTTCCCTCCCGTTCTGGATCTGAATGGGGATGAGCTTGGAATCGATTATGAGACTGTGTTTATGGAACGCGGTGACCCAGTGCAGGTTGTGAGTGATAATGTATCGATCACAGATCAAGATATGATTCGAGAGATTCAAGAACTCACCAGAATCAACGTGTGGATCACAAACTTCCAGGATGGCAATTTAGAATCACTCAGTGTATTACCTGGCTCCGTTCTGCCGTCCAGCATTACCCTGACCCAACACACACCTCACAACATCTCCTTCATTGGAGTAGCACCACTAGCTGCCTATGAAGCAGCCCTCCTCCTCCTGCACTACAGTAACTTTGCCAGCGAGCCTGACCCAACTCCCAGGACCATCACCTTCATCGCAGAAGAGTACTTCCTCTCGAGTGAAGCTGCTACCACAACCGTTACTTTCGTTACCATAAACAACCACCCGCCGATAATCCTAACCAACCCTCCAGCTGAAAACTCGATGGTTACCTACATTGAGGAAACACCAGGTATTCCTATTACAGCAGCCAATGCTGTCATTGAGGATGCTGACTCCACTAACGACCCTCTGATTGAGCTGCAGGTGTACGTTGTGAGCCCATCAGAAAATGACTTTCTGTATGTCCGTGAGGGGACCAACTTTTCATCTCTAATCTCTTTAGAGAGGCAAGGAAATGCTGCTCTGTTCTTTGAAGGGATTGAATCTCGCCCCGAGTACGAGGTTATCCTCAGGAGTGTGTTATACCAGTTTACAGGGGATGAATTTGACTTCGTCTTCCCACCCCGCTTCATTGCCATCGTGGCCTCTGATCCTTTCTTCACTGCGTTCTCTGTAGTGCAAGTAGCTCTGGATCCAGTGAATGATCAAATGCCAGTGTTTGTCAGTGAGACGTACTCTGCCTTTGTTCCAGAGAATGCCACGGTCGGCTACAGTGTGGTGCAAGTTGAGGCTGTCGATGGAGATGTCTTCAGTGAGAATCAGATCCAGTACTCAATTGTGGAAGGAGACAGTGACACCTTCTTTGTGATTTCTCCTGAAAATGGGACTATTTACCTAAACCAGCCCCTGGACTTTGAGACGACTCCCATACACCGGCTCATTGTTCAGGCCATTGACCTCAACTATGTTGGCCCACAAGTGGATCCAGACAATACGCTAGTCACCATAACCATTGGTGACATAAACGACCACCTCCCCAGCTTCAGTCAGTCAATTTACAATGTAACTATTGCTGAGGGAGTCCCAATTGGAACATCAGTTGTTCAGGTGTTTGCAGTAGATCTGGATGGCAGTGAAATGCACTCGGAACTACAGTTCACACTAAGTGGACCGAGTGATTTTAGCATTGATGAACAGTTTGGTGTGATCCGTACAGATGCTGATATTGATCGGGAGAGGACCGCCTCCTACCAACTTGTAGTGACAGTGAGAAACCCTGGATCTGCTGCCTTCGATGCAGCAATAGTCGAGATCAGCGTTGTGGATCAGGATGACAACCCACCTGTACTCACCCTCGACCCAACCTCTGCTGTGCTGCAGGAGCCAGAACCTACTGTTCTTCTCGCCACTGCACTGGAGATCACCGATGTCGACCCCAACCCCCCGTCACTAAACTTTGCTATCGTTGAAATTATAGGTGGATCAGATGACACTGCACCCACTCCGGGTTACCTCCTTTCTCTAAATGATTCCGATCAAATCCAGGTGTCTGGAAACGGCACCAAGAAGCTGGTATTTACTAGCCTCAGTCGACCACTGGATGTTTACACTGAAGTCCTGCGAAATGTTGTGTACCATGATTTCACGGATGAACCTGAAAATGTTACTCGCGTAATTGCCTACCAAGTTGGTTCTGGATCACCTGCTGTATTTGATCTGGACTATACTCCGGGACCAACTGTTTCGGACGTGCAGGAATTCTCTGTAACAGTTGAGCTGATCAATGACAATGCTCCCGAGATTCTGCTCGACACTCGAGACCCAAGCCTCGTTAACCTAACTCTCCCTGGCTGCACAGACGAGGGGTCTTACTCCACCATCTATACCGAGGGAAGCTCTCCTGTCCTTCTTTCCCACAGCTCACTGACCATTACTGACCTTGACAGTGGTATGACCCGGATCTATTCCGCAGTGGTTGAGATTCAGGATCCCCAGGATTCTGGTATGGAGGTGCTGGCCGTGAGTGTCGCTTTAGGGGTGACCCTGGATGATGAGAGTACTAATGAGAGGTTGGTGCTCAGAGGACCAGCTTCTGCAGAAGAGTTTGTAGCTGTGCTCAGAACTGTCAGGTGAGCTGGGGTGAAATTTGCCAGTTAGATTACCTGCAGGGTAGGAAAGTAAGTAGTTCCAGATTTATATACAGGATGATTGATAAGAGATGGGTTTTACTCATATCTATTTAAAATTCGCATGTGGAGGATGTAATATATTGAAATTGAGTAGAATTAATCGGGAATGAGAGAGTTGGAGCATGGTGTACAATACACCAACTTTTGTAATAGCCATCAATGGCAGCCAGGGCTACATTTTAAAAGAGACAGTTCTGATATGCCCCCCCCCCCCCTCTCCCTCCCAGCTATGAGAATCTATCAGAGCAGCCCACTGGAGACAGTCGTCTAGTATCCTTCACAGTCAATGATGGACTCTTTGACTCTGCCCCCGCCCTGGCCTGTGTGAACGTGGAGGCGGTGAACGACCCCCCTGTCCTGACACTGGGACCCGACGGGGTGGTTGATGTGATGCTAAATTACACCGAGGATCAGCTAGAGCCGCTCATCCTGGCTCCGGATCTGCTGATCACTGGTCAGTTGAAGCAGCTGCTTTTAAATTAATGAAGTGTAGCTATAAATGATTACATATCCTAGCCCAAATATGGTTGTGCATTGTATTGAAAGCTTGGTGTAATTCTGTGCTAATGTGTTATGTATTATTGCTAGATGTGGATTCATCCCTGCTATCCTCGGCCATCATACTCCTTTCGGGAGCCACGGCAGAGGAGACGCTGCAAGTTCTCTCTTCCCAAGACTTCACAGTGACATCTGTGAGCCCAGGCCAACTACTTATTACCCCTCCTGGGGTAATGGCATCTATTGCTGCGTTCCAGGAAGTGCTGAGGAGTGTGGCTTACTTCACAACCAGGCAGATGTGAGTGGGTCTGTCTGTTCTCTTGTAAGCATCCATAGGCATTTTACATTTACCAGGCAGATGGAGTGAGTCTATTTGTCTGTCTGTCTGTCTGTCTGTCTATCTGTTAGTCTGTCTATTCCATGGCCAGGTGCATGAGTGAAACTATTTTATAATGCAGACAGTTTGCAGCTGATAGCATTCCATTATGACTTGATATGTCCTCCCTCTCATACCCCAGTCCATTCCCCACCCCTCGTGATGTCATATTCACGGTGGTTGATAGCGATATCCAGAGCACTCAGAGCAACCCGGCCATTGCCAGGATCAACTTTGCCCATGTGGACAACCCTCCCGTCCTGGACCTGAATGGCCCCATCCTGCCAGGCAGGAACTTCAGCACCGCCTTCCCTGAGCAAGGAGACCCCATCCCAGTGAGACATTTAGTACACTAAGTTTCCTTTACAGCTGGTAAAGAATCTGAATACCTATTATAATGTCTGACCAGCTAAGAATCACATTTAATAAGTATGTTGTTACTAGCATGATATTGGAAGAACTCACCCATAGGATTTTGAGAACCTGTAGAGGGATCAGCTCTCTAGTAGGCTTTGAACATCTCTTTTTTCCCTCCTTCCTCACCAGATCACTTCTCCTAATGTGACGATAATGGATGTCGACACATCTACCGTAACCTCTCTCGTTGTCACCCTCCTGTCTCCCAGCGAGGTGCTCCTCTTTCCCTCACTACCACCCGGAGTCACTCTCCAGGAGGACGACACCATGGAGGAACTGACTCTAACCTTCTCTGGAGAGCAGCCAGCATTGGTGTACGTTGATCTCCTGATCGAACTGCAATACAGAGACACCCGGGACGAGGCTCAACCTGAGGAGAGGGTGATTACTATTCAGGTATTCTCACCTGGAGACACGGGTGATCCCCTGGGGAGCAATATTGCCCAGGTCACAGTTGAATTAGTCCCAGTGAATGATAACTCGCCCATTTTCGATCGAAGCTCTTACAATGGCTCTGTTTTTGAGAACTTGCCCAATGGAACTCAAGTTGGAGTGTCTGTCATTGCTACCGATGCTGACATCTATGGTAGCACAGCCATTACCTACAGTATTCTTGGAGGAAGTACTGACTTTGCCATTGACCCAGTTCTGGGCACGATCACGACCCTGAGGCCCCTGGATGCTGACTCTGGGAGTAGGTTGCGGCAGTTTGACGTAATAGCTGAAGACAACGACGCTCCAGTGAGTAGAAGTACAACAGTGAGTGTGTTCATTGAGGTCTTGGATGTAAACGATCTGAGTCCAGTGTTCAACCAGACCATGTACACTGCTTCTATCGTTGAGAGCCTCTCTGTGAACTCGACAGTCCTTCAGGTGTTTGCCAGCGATGGAGACAGCACAGCAGTCAACTCTGGAATAACATACCAGATACAAGCCGTTGAATCTCCAGTGGGATCAGGTGTGGATATTGCCCCAGAAGAATCCCCTCTGAGCCCCATCCAATCCCCTCTCCCATTCCGAATCAATCCTATTTCCGGTGTCATAACGCTTGACGGTTCTCTAGATTTTGAGTCCACCAGAGAGTACACCTTTGATGTACTTGCTCTAGATTCCGGCTTACCAACTCTCACTGGAGTAGCTCAGGTCACCGTCACAGTGGAGGATGTAAACGATAATGAGCCACAGTTTGTTGGGGCTCCGTTCTCTGTAAGCGTCTCTGAAAACACCAGCATTTCCACTCCAGTTCTGACAGTTATAGCCACCGATGCAGACTCCTCAACCAATAGCGAGGTGGAGTACTCTCTCCTAGGAGATGTTCCCTTTAGTGTTGAGCCGACTTCGGGAGTGATTTTCGTCCAGCAGGACCTAGATTATGAGACCAATCGCAGCTTTAACTTTGTTGTCATTGCGCAAGATCTTGGAATGCCGTCTTTGTCTACTACAGCTGAAGTCACCGTCTTCATTCTCAATGTGAATGATAACTCTCCCGTCTTCATCCCACCATCCTTCAGCTTCAGTGCCACAGAGAGCTCAGCACTGCAAGAGCAGATCACTGCCTTTGATGGAGATGGAGATGCACTAACATTCGTGGAATCATCCGGGTTTGGTGACATCTTTGAGATAGATGAGTCTACTGGTGTACTGAGATCAGTGGATGGGTTCCAGTTTGACTTTGAGCTGCAGGAAGAATACCGTCTCCGAGTGGAGGTCACTGATGGCATGTTCAGTACATTTGCCAATGTCACGATCCAAGTTATCGACCTGAACGATCTACCACCTGTGTTTTCCCAGGACATATACGAGGCAGTCATCTCTGAAGACACCCCAGTGAATATGTCAGTTCTGCAGGTAGTGGCTATGGATGAAGATAGAGGTACAAATGCAGCGATCGAATACAGCATTGCTATTCAGAGTGCATTTGCCATTAGCTCGTCCACTGGTGAAATCACTGTAGCCAGCTCTTTGGATTTCGATGCAGGTCCAAGAGAATACAATCTAAGTGTTACTGCACGAAATATAGTTCCTCCCTTTCTCAGTGATACAGCTACGGTGATCATTT
Source organism: Phakellia ventilabrum (assembly GCA_963921505.1). Lineage (NCBI taxonomy): Eukaryota > Metazoa > Porifera > Demospongiae > Axinellida > Axinellidae > Phakellia > Phakellia ventilabrum. The sequence goes on from OY997385.1 coordinate 483,804, forward strand.
CGATAACAGATGCCAATGACATTCACCCTATCCTGATGTTACAGCCATTGGAGGTCAGCTTTGTTGAAAATACTGGCCCTGTTCTTGTAGCTTCCAACATCGTGGTAACAGACACAGACAGTGATATACATCCCCTCACCGAGTGTAGCATAAGGCTAGTCCGAGGCCCGTGTGGTCTTTCGGAAGATGAGCTGAATGAGGCTTGTGAGAGCTCGATGACTTGTAGATTGAGATGTGCAGAGAGCATCATGGTGGATGACTCACTCCTAGCTTCCGGAATCTCTCTCTCTGATGTAGAGGATGGCGAGACTCAGACCCTTACCATCGCAGGAAGCGCTCCTGAGAGCACCTACCAACAGATTCTGGCTACCCTTGCGTATGACAATGTTGCAGTCGAGCCAGTTGCCTCGCCCCGCTCGATCACGGTCCAGTGTTTTGACAGCAGTCTTCCCAGCAATATGCTACAGATCGCTATCTCTGTGGTTCTGATCGATGACTTCTGTGTCAACATACAGAGTGAGACCTTTGATGAAGACACAACGATTATGTTCGAGTTTAGTGAAGGAATGAACACCTCTCCAATTGGAGAGATAGCTGCTTTCCTTCTCACCGATCGCGATCGTGCCCCGCACAGCTTAGTATCAAGGCTTGAGATCACGCTAGAAAATGTACTTGACACCCCTCTGGAAACCATCTCTATCTCAGAGAGTTTTGGACTGGATGTTACAACCACAAGTGATGTTTTCAGTGGATTTGGTGAAGCTGCAGATGAAGGCAATGGCATCCTGATCAGCATACGTGGCTCTGCTAGCCTGGAAAACTACACTCAAACACTGCAGTCCCTAGAGTATGTAAACCAAGCCAGTGAGCCAGCACTGGGAAGCAGACGGATCACCATTTCAGCATTCCGTGATGAAGAACTCTGTGATTTCGTTGATATCCTAATCACCATCGTGCCTATTAATGACAACCCACCTGATATCCTCCTGGACACCAATGCACCTTTACAGTATGTTGAACAATCTGGTCCTTTTACGTTTGCTGCTGAAGCAGGTCTGCGAATTGTGGACCTCGACCACAATGATGTGTTCAACATGGAGGCAGCCAACGTCACACTGCTGGGGGTGCCAGATGGTGAGATGGAGCAGCTGAGGATCAATTCAAATTCGCTACCTGCTGGGGTAGACGTATCTAACAGCAGCACTGGTGGTGAGTGATAGGCAGGGATAACCTTGAGTACAGCTTACTTGCCTTCAGATAATACACGTACATGTAGTTATTGAAGCCAACACACATGTACTGTAACACACACACACACACACACATGCACACACACACACACAACACACACACACACACACACACACACACACACAGACTCAGCATCACTCTATTTCATGGGTGAGGCCAATGTGGCAGACTATGAGTCTCTCCTGCGCGCCGTCACCTACGACAACATAGCCCCAGAACCAACTCCCGGTAACCGCTACATCAACATCACACTCTTTGATGGCAGGTACCGTGACATCACTGCGGTCATCATCATCGTGGTGCTAGTCAACGACAACCCTCTCATGATCCAAGCAGACACTCAGCGGCTGACCTACGCTGAGGGTGACGTGGTTTTAGCTGTTGGAGTAGACAGCGGCCTGAGGCTACTGGATAGCGATCGTGATGCAACGGTGGTGTATTTGCGAGTGTCGCTGGAGGGCTCCCTCGAGCCAACCAGGGAATTTGTGGTACTGGACGTGGGTCCCCTGGGAGGAGGCGTGGAGCAGGGGTTGGAGGTCATTGTCAACCAGACTGGATCACTCACTGGATACCAGGTCAGACGAGAGAGTCTCTTGTAGGGTGCACTACGGTGCAAACCACACCCTCAGAACAATACAATGGTGTAGTAGTTTACTCTATTCATAGTGAGCTTAGAAGAATATAATCTTCTGGTTTCATTACTGTTCTGGGCACATACAAAGGAGGTACAGTAATCCTAACAAACTCTCTTCATATGCACACGCACACAGGAGGTTCTTCAGTCTCTGAGCTATGCCTACTCCACTCCAGAGGGGGTGGAGCCTCTTCCCGGAGAACGGCGTGTGACTATCTCTGCCTCAGACGGCACTTACGAAGCCAGCGCCACCATCACAGTCGATGTTCAGATCCTCAACAACAACCCACCTGTGATCGCCCTCACGCGCAGCACTGCCGTGTTTGTGGAGAACTCTAACTCCACACTCCCACTTACCATCGGCTCCATCTTCCAGCCTGACATCACTGATGCTGACAACAACACAGTATTCTTGATGGAGTCGGCCACTATCACACTGTCTGATGCCGTAGACGGCAGTCTGGAGGGCATTGAGGTGCCCCAAGCCACCCAGGACGGACTGGCAACACTTAACATTTCAGTTATAGGTTAGTGGATCAGGCATTTTTACCTTTAGCCTCATTCCCAGCCACCAGCCTTTTCAGCTGTGTGCAATGCTGAAAACTATTAGGGTTCTGGGGACAAGACTATTCTACCCATATGACATGTGTGATGTATTGAGTGTGAATTATGGAAGTAAATCCTATAAACCAAGTGAGGATCAAAAATTATATTCTTATCCAAATCGTCTCTCCCCCAGCCTTGGATCGTACCATCACCTTCTCTGGTCGGGGCACTCTTGCAGCCTATGAGATGGCCCTCTCCTCTGTGATCTACTTTAACACGGCCGTTGAACCAACATTGACCAACAGAACTGTCTCATTTCAAGTTTTTGATGGAAATAGCTTCAGCAACATCGCAAATGGTGTCATCTCCATCGCTCTGGTTGACGATAACCCTCTCATGCTGATGTGCGGTACTGGGGTGGCGAACTTTGAGGAAGAATCGGCAAGTCCCATCCCCCTGGCTGAACTCTTGATCTTGAGGGATGCCGACGTGGATCACATGATCACCGGTGCCGAGGTGTCTGTGCAGAACCCACAGCTGGGTGATGTACTTGCCCTGGGTTCAGACTCTGGACTGAGCATTACTCGGGAGAGCGACACTATGATTGTGGTCACTGGAGTGGCAGAGGACAGTGTGTATCAGGTAAGTAGCTTCATAGTTTCTTGAAGTCATAGCTTAGTGAGAACTTAGTGAAACTCTTTATTGAATTTATTGTACAGTGGAACCATGATTACTCCAACATCGATTAACCAAAATTCTCAATTATTTGAAGTTCAACAAATGATCAATTATCCATATGAGTACCTTGCCCCCAACAGTAATTGACGTTCCACTGTGGTTCAGCTCATGTATGTAGTTGGGTTTAGCGTGTAGTGGCCGAACTGCAGGTTTATTCATATGCAGAGTGTATCACGTATCTAAGCAATTGTTCACCAAACACACGCACACACTATAGTCCCTCCTTCGAACTCTGACCTTCCTGAATACAGCCGATGAGCCAGCAGCCTCTCAGAGAACCGTCACTGTCACCATCACTAGCCAAACTGACTCCCAGTTCTGCGCCGTCTTGGTCACTATCTCCCTGGTGAATGACAACCCTCCTGTCGTGGATCTCAACGGACCAACACAACCGTCCATCAACTACACCACCACTCTCACCTACAACTTCTTCTCACCGGCCCAAGTCTCGATAGCTTCATCTGAAGCAGTTGTCTCTGATGCAGACCTGGACGGCAGGATTGTTTCTCTGGATGTGCAGCTGGAGGGAGGGCGGCCGGGGGATAGACTGGTGTTCCCTGCTTGCCCTGCCAGTGAGGAGGATTCCAGCTGTCAGCTTAGGTGAGGTGAAAGCATGTTACTTCTGAGTGGGCATGTGGAGTCCTGGTCCAAATTTGAAAACATATGCATAAGCCACCCACATGTATATGAGTACATCCTGTAATATAAATATTGAAGCTCAACCTGTAGTTAAGTCCACCCACCTGTTCATTAAAGCGCTGCCAATGTGTTGCTATAAATATTAGACTATAGGCACTGCATAAATTCAGATTCCATTCCCCATTCCATACTTTATATTTTTATGACTACCACTCACACACGCACACATGTATAGCCTCTCCACGGAGCCCCCCACCTGCACTTGTAACCCGACCCCTGACCCCACCCCTGACCCACTGATCCTCACGGTCACCCTCTCCCAAGGGAGCATCCGGTTCCAGCAGCCCCCGGAGGGCTCACTCTCAGCCAACTACTTCACCCCACTGCTAACTCAAATCCTCTTCCAGCACGACCCTACCCGTCCAGAGAATGAGGGATACACCTCCCTCGTTCACGTTACGGCTAACGATGGGGATTTCCCCAGTACCACGGCAACCACACGTGTGCAGGTGGAAGTGATCAACTTGGCCCCACTGGTGCTACCGGACGGAGAGGTAGGTATAGATGCCGAGAGAGTCGAGCAAACTCCTAGCTACACTAAAGTACACCAGGCAGGCTTATGGGGTGTTGTATGGAACTAATACTTATGATCATTAAGTCTACCAAAACCATTAGTTTCCTAATCTAAACCCTTCCAGTGACAAAGGTCACATAAAGAATCTTATAAGTGGAGTATAGCATAGTTAATTATTAATTAACACTCCTTTTATGCTGTTACAGTTGCTAAACTGCCACTTACAGCTTCTCTTTCTCTCTCCTCTCCCTCCAGTTTCCGTCTGCTGAGGTACAGCTGAGTGATGGGGCACCCGTGGTCGCAGTGGCCCCCTCCGCCTCCATCCAGGAGGACAGTCCCACACTCCAGAGCCTGACGGTGACCCTAGTGAACCCCGTACACGAAGGGGAGGAGCTACTGGAAGTGGCGGAGGAGCTGGTACCTGATGACATCACTGTGGAGGTGAGCCTGATGAAATAGTGGTCGTTTTTTTAAGTTCAGTGACAAAGTGAAAATTTGGAACCAATTGCCAGAGTCTTTGATCTGAACATGTGCTATTACTATGCACCATTGTTGGATTGCCGTTTAATTATTTTTTCCTGCTCACACACACTTTCACACACACACAGACCTTTACTTTCTCTGTGGTCTTGACTGCCTCCCTCAACTCCACTCTGGAGACCTTCAGCTCAGCCCTGGCTGCCATCAGCTACAGGTACTCCAGGATGGAGTCCATTCTCGAGAGAGAACCAGACTTCACCCCCAGGTGAGAAGCTATTTTTAAGCTAGCTTTTCCATAGATACTCATTTAGAACATGATTATATTATATTATTAATAGTCATCCCTGAGTTTGGTGAAGATTGCTAGCACACACTAAATATGACGTCGGAGGTGTGCCATAGCCTACATCATAAATTATAGCATATAACAGGGTATTACTTTATGCTATCATTGTTGCTGTCTCCCCACTGACAGGATCATCTCATTCCAAGCCACTGATGATGAAGGTCTTTCAGGGCCTTTCTCAGATGTGATTGTCTCCTTCGATCGCTCATGCCGAGTATGGACCAGAAATCCGAATGTGCTGACTGTACCACAGGAAGACCTCCCACTCTCTCGCCTGGCCCTCTGTACGGCCATCACCATTGCTAGGCTGGAAATCGAGGATCCAGATGATCGGTTCGTAGTGGAGTCGCTGGAGCCCCTCAGCAGTCTGTCGGTGAGTTGGCAGGAGGGAGGAGGGAGGGGCATGACATGTGGGGGTGGAGATAGTATTTAGTGGTTGCTTCATCGATTATACAAGTCAGCAAGTTGAGACCAATAAATTTTGTGAATCCACATAGACCCTTTCTTCACTTGAGTCTTTCATGATGACATGACTGCGTATGTAGATCCACTCCTGTAGCTTGACAGACAATCGTTAACTGTGTAAAGATAGCTTAGGCTTCCTATAAAGCAGTCAAGATGCTTGCATAATAAGTAAATTCTTCACTTACTCAGCGTTCAGGTGAAACTGAAAAAGATACGGTTTGTATTAGCACTTTTGTCTTCCCATACAGTCTGTTCAAGACCTAATCATTGCCAACCTCCCCCGCCTGACGAGCCTCAGCGGCCTAGAGAACTTGGCGCAGTATGGCAATGAGCTCTCCATCCTCAACAACCAACGGCTTACCACCCTCCGCCAGCTCAGCTCAAACCTGCCTCCTGAGCACCGCATCAGCATCCGAAACATTGGGATTCGGGACAATCCTCAGCTGGAGGACGTTGAGGGATTGAGCTACATCAGGAACATTACTGGTAAGGAGCCATCAGCAAGAAGCTGAATCATACCAGAAGCATTCCGTTACCGAATAATTTGCCATAAACATCCCCTGCCCTTATTTCAGTTTGGTAATAGCGGTTACCTACAAAGGTGTAGGGGTATGAGTGGGCGATAGGACTTCCTATTTAGTTTGGGTTCTTTCCTACAATTACTTCCTGTCTCACAGGAACAATAAATTTTTGATGTATACTTGTAGTATGGCTTCTGATAAGTGTTCTTTTTCAGTTATCTGGTTTCTGTATTGATTATGGCAAGTGGAATGTAGTTAAGAGGTAATTAATGAACAGTATTAATTATATCTTTCTGCTCCCTCCCTCTCCCCTCCCCTCCCCTCCCCTCCCTCCCTCCCTCCCTCCCTTCCATCCATTCATCCATTCATCCATCCATTCCTCCCTCCCTCCCTCCCTCCCTCCCTCCCTGCCTCCCTCCCTCCCTTCCTTCCTCCCTCCTCCCTCCTCCCTCCCTCCCTCCCTCCTTCAGGTCTCCTTATCCTCCAAAACAGTGCTGGTCTCTGGGATCTCTCAGGCTTCAGAAACCTTGAGTATGCCAGCACCATCGTGGTTGCCTTCCTGGGCAGCAACATTACTAATCTCTATGGCTTTGACTCTTTGTTCCAGGCCGGAACTATTTTTATCACAAGAAATGATGTAAGTAGACGAACTACATAAAGCACGTGTTCTTGCTTCTTTAAAGGGTCTAGTACACTAAATTGTAACTACTTGCGATATTTATGGTGTGTACTATTGATCTATGGATGATACTAAATATTAAAACAGAATGGATAAAAAGAACAATACACACCCATTTATTATAATTAATTGGCATAGAAGTGTGTTAACATACACGTTTTGTACCTTTCATAAAGCAATAGCTCCATTGCAACCATAATCCTTACCCTAATTTTTTTACATGGCTGGCATTTAGGTAGTCACTCGACCACTAATTAAGGGCCCACCTTTTTAAATTCAACTCAATTCAGTACATGTGAAGTTTTCTTCCATAAGGCTAATGGCAATTTCTGGTTCCCCTCCTTCCATTCAGCTTCTCCTGAGGATCTCTGGCTTCCAGCGGCTTCGCTTTGTGGAGGTGCTGCAGATCACCAACAATGACAACCTGGTCAGCATCGATGGGCTGTCTGGTATTGTGCGAGTGCAGGACCTACTGAACCTCAGGAACAATCCCAGTCTCTGCTACATCCTTGACCAGACCCCAGACACGGACTACTGGCTGGCACTTGTAAGAAACTGGTGACTTAAGTATAGCATCTGAGAAACATTTTGCAAGATTTATCTATTTGTATGATCATATTCAAGGAATTACTCTATAGTCCCTGGACTTCACTGAGTAACTTCCCATATTTAGATTTTATGGCAATTTTTAAGTTTACCTAGAGGCTAGGCTGAAGTTTCTTTGTAGAATGGTGCTAAGATAGCTATATGCTTTCTTGTGACTACTCTATATAGTCATACCCAGTGATACTACATGGCATTAGGCATTCTTTCATTTTGAACGTTCCATTTAGGTTATACCATTGTCTTTCTTTCCCTTCAGGATCCACTCAATCCTCCAACGGATGGGATTTTTGTTACATTGTCTACCGCATGCCCAACCCGTTCATGCGCAGACACACCCTGCCTCAACAATGGCATGTGTACGGACATCACTGCTACTGGTAATTACACCTGCTCTTGCCCAGAACCATACTTTGGTACCGGTTGCCAGAATATCGATGAGTGTATTGACAATCCATGCCTTAATGATGGGCAGTGTATGTTCGAGCCCACCAATTTTAATCAGTTCATTTGTAATTGCCCGATGAATACGGAAGGAGAACTATGTGAGATAGTCATCTCGCCCTGTGCCTCCAGCCCATGCCAGAATGGAATGTGTCAGGATGATGGTGATAGTTTTACATGTCTGTGTAGTGCTGGTTTCACCGGGGAAATCTGTGCGGTGGACATTGATGACTGTGCGCAAAATCCGTGCCTCAATGGTGGTACATGCAGAGATGCTGTGAATGATTTCATATGTGACTGCCCTTCTGGATTTTCCGGGCAAAGCTGCGAGACCAACTTGGTGTTCTGCCAGTCTGAATCGTGTGCAAATGGAGCAACTTGTGTCGAGGAAGTTGAAGGATTTTCTTGCGTGTGTACTACGGGTTTTACGGGAGAAACTTGTGACACAAACATCGATGAATGCCAGCTGAGTCCTTGCATGAATAACTCCACCTGCATCGATATCGAAGGTTCGTTTGCTTGCATCTGCCTTCCAGGATTCACCGGGGAGTTATGTGACACCATGATCAACTTCTGCGAGAGTAATCCGTGTGGTTCCAATGGCGTCTGCACCCCACTCCTGAATGACTTTGTGTGTACTTGTGATCCTGGCTTCAGTGGTCCTCAGTGCGTGGAGATCAATGAATGTGAGCCCAACCCGTGTCAGAACAGCGTCATGTGTGTGAACGGCATTAACCAATTTACATGCATATGTGACTTTGGGTTCAGTGGACCGTTGTGTGAAGTCGACATCAACGAATGTGAGAGCTCACCTTGTGAAAATGGAGGCACGTGTTTAGATGCTGTAGGCCAATTCACTTGTGCCTGCCTGCCTAGCTTTACAGGACTGAGGTGTGAAGCTGAAATAAATTTCTGTGCCAGCAATCCTTGTTTTAACGGTGGGACTTGTAGCAACTCAAATGGCGGATTCGTCTGCCAGTGCTTGACAGGATGGAGTGGCGACAGGTGCCAGAATGCCGATTCTGTCTCAACCAAACTGACTTCTTGTGGCCTAGAGGCAATGGATGTGTTTGGAGTACTGGGTAGTGCGTCTGACGGTGGGTCTGTGGCCTTCACTGACACCACGGACATCGGAGGAGTATTCATACTAGGTTTCACCAATGGCCTATACTTCTCTGCCTGGGTCTGGCAGGAAGATGAAACCGTGGCCAATATCGTAACCTACAACAGCTCCATTAGTGTAACACTCGTCTCGGACATTCCCAACAATGAAGTAGTGTTTTACTATCGATCAACCTCGTTTGCACAACGTAGCATTGTATTCAGCTCTGTTCCCATAATTGGTAACGAATGGCATCATATCGCACTTAGCGTTGCAAACAATGAGGTAGTTTCACTGGCTATAGATGGAATATATTTCCAGGAACGTTTAGCAGAAGGAATCTCAAGTTCACCGATGGCTATCATTGTGATAGGAAGAGGCGATGATGCCCACCCAGTTAACGAGCCATTCCGGGGAATAATGAGGGGAGTTGCCCTTGCCTCTCTGCCTGAAACGATGATCGACCTTGATCAGCCTGTGGAAGGTGACCCTGACCAGCCCAATTTCGACCTTGCTACTCTTGAAGTTTGCACCCTCAACTGTATCGGTGGTGATGACTACTGTGTGAATGGCCAATGCCAGGATCTGTTTGGTCCAGAGCGCAAGTGCTTATGCCTGTATGGTTACACCGGCCCGTTCTGTCAGTACCTACAGAGCCGACTTTCATTTGACGGCAGTGGTTATGCCCAGCTTCCAAATGCAGGAGAAAGTTTCAACTCGTTTGAACTTGACTTCAAGACGGACATGAATTCTGGAGAAATTTACAGTCATAGTGGACAGAATTTCCAGTATTCACTCAGTCTGCAGAGTGGTGGAGTAGAAATCGAGTTGCAGTACTGCAACTCTTCTGTTGACTCCTTCTCAGTCCTGTCGCCATCACTTACCAACCTTCAATGGCATTCCATATTCATTGCAACTGACTCCTTGCTACCATTGCTGACCGTTCAACTTGACAATGAGCAGCAGGAGAGCTTCGGTCTAGCCTCCCCAGAATGCACTGATACGGGTCCTTCTACCCTCAACTTTGGTGGTTCCAGCAGTGCTCAGTCCAACCTCACCGGGTGCATAAGAGACATCGCATTCAATAGCATACAACTTGATTCTACTGCCGTAGAATTACTCGGAAATGCTGATTTTGGGTGTGTCCGAGATACTGCCCAGTTCTTTGGAGAATCCTATCTTGAGTTGCCCGAGTTTATTTCCAGAGAATCCCAGACCATCTCTCTAGATTTCAACACCCTTGATACTAATGGCGTGATCTACTTTAGCAGGCGAGAACCAACGGAAGCCACTGGCACGAACCCTATTGACTTCATTGCCATCTACCTAGATAACGGAGAGGTTATCTTTACGTTCAATCTGGGAGAAGATGATATTGTATTCCGGACAGACTTCACCGTAAATGATGGCCAGTGGCATCGTCTTGAAGCCTCTCAAAATCTCACAATGGGAGGTCTTTTTGTCGACGGAATCGAGATTGCAGGTCCAGTATCTGCTGGCCAGCTCATGCTTCTTGACACGACGGGAAGTGTATTTCTCGGTGGTGTACCACCCGAGGGACAGACCAGCCGTTTCTCTGAATTTGACAGCTTCTCCGGCTGTGTGAGAGACCTCAGCCAGAACCAACAGGAAGCTGACCTCCAGGATCACATCTCTGTCCAAAACGTCCGATTTGGTACCTGCAACTGAAGTATTTTTTTCTGGCTTTACCTGATACTGGATTGTGATACGAGTATTTTTTTAACCATTAGGTCAGTAGATGTATAGTGCAGTATATCTTTTTTATAGCAAGCATCTTATAACATAATACTGTAGTTCATCGATCGGTCTTTTATAGATCTCTTACCACAATTGTACATGCATTAAGCTCTGATAAAATTTTGCGGTTGTATCTGATATGCATACACGTAACCTCAAACTGCTGACGTGATTGATTGCAATCTAATATAATATAGTAATAATTTAGCTGTATTAGGAGCATTCGTGTTCTAATACCATGCAACTGGTCTGTGTGCCTGCATGAGCAGTGCATGCTACATGCATTGAGAAAAATTATTAATGCTGCACTGCACTGATTAATTAATATTGCAGTATGAATACTTACATGACCGATTGAGATGCTGTGGAGTACATACAAATTTCAATAATGATACAATAGAACCACATAACTGTAACCAATTATTAATTATTGTCATTAAAATGTGTGTGTTAACATAATTGAGGTGCATTGAAAAGAAAAATAGGTGAAGAATACAAGAATAAATGAATAGCATAATAGGCAGAAGTTCGAGCATAATCTACCGTGGGATACCCACAGTACAGGCTTCAAGTTATCAAGCGTTTTAATTATGTTGATTGTATGGACATTTCGAACCTACACGTCTGATTCACTAAAACCGAGCTGTTCAAAAAGTAATCGGTTTTTAGGATGAGCACTGAGTCGGTGGCGCGTTAATTTTTGGGTGGTAGCACTCCCCTCTAACTGCATACTCGTAGTGCCACTCTCATGGTAAGCTAGTTCAGACCTCGGGGAGAAGTCCACGTCATTTAAAGTTCTTTGTTCCCAGGTTCCTTCAGAGTCCATCTTGATACCACTGTCATAGCTGTCAAGAGGCTCCAGTCTCCGTTTGTGGCTAGATGGCTCTCCTTGGTGGTCCAACTGTGGCCCTTTTGGAATTAGCTTTCTTCTCCCTAGATTGTAGTAAGCACTGTTGCTGCCAGTTTGTGGTACTCCGTCTGGTGTGGAGTGTTGAGTGTTCTCTACCCGCTCAGTGCTTGGATTCTCCAGTGCCCTGCAGTTGCTACAGAGGCTAAACGTACTTTGTAATACTTCTTCAGCTCGGCAATAAGAGCAGAGACTGCACTGGCTAATGTCGTCCACCAGATCGGCAGGTATCGAGCCTTGGGAGCCGCTGATAACCCTAAGATAAGTATTCCCGTCGTTATCACAAATGCTTCCATCTGGGATTCTGATTCCACTATCACTGTTGTCCAACCAATCGTGTCCTCTCTTTCCCTCTTTAGTACCCTGAAACTGTGTGTATCCATTTTGGGAACAATGGCTGCAGAATATGCCACTTGAAGTATTGGTAGACTCTTTACAGTAAGAGCAGAGGGTGTAGCTGCCACTTTCGATTGAGTCCACATCTGTCCCTATTCCGAGTTCATCCACCGTATTGTAGTAATGCTGCATAGCATATAAATGAAAAAACAACATGATTATGTAGGATCATGGTGGAATTTCTGTGAGGGTAAATTTTGGGTATGAAGGCATACTTACATCGGTGAAAGTTCCTCTCATGGCAGTTTCTTCCAATATCGACCGCAAGTCTGTGAACGAAGGCCTTGTACTGGGACTCCACTGCCAGCACTTCATGATGATGTCATACCTATATAGCAAAGCATGCATGAAGATGGTTCCTTTTAGTGATAAAGAAACCACTCAAATGCCACTGAAACCACTGTATGAGGATATTTAAGGCAAGTGCTGGCTATATCATCCCAGTCTCAAGTTACATTTCCTAGAGGCCCTACAGCTACATGTAACATTAGATGCTTGAAAACAAACCACCTACACTTGAAGTTATAAACAAGCTCTTAAGTTAAGAACCTGATTCAGATGATGTGATTCAGATGTGGGGGGAAGTTTCTTTCCCAGAACATCAGACTTTTCCCCACAAATAGGTCAAACTAAAAACAAATGACTCTTACAATAATCCTACCCACACACTCGACTTACACATCTTGGGGACATTTATCTGGCCTGCTCATTCTGTAGCCACTTTCAATGTCTTTTATAATCTTTTCCACAGACATTCCAGGGTAGGGTGAACGGCCTAAAAGACATCAGAAAAAAAAGTAAGATACTCCACTAAGCTCCACCTGACTGCTGCTTCTCAGCTAATTCGTTATTATGGTTAGATTAGTCTGACAGGACAGATCCAGCACTGACAATGAGCCTTATTCCAAGCCACTTTCTAATAGCAAAATGCTGTCTGTACTTATCAAATGTATTGGAGACACGGTATTTTAGTGCTTGGATATCTGGTCAAGAGCTCTCAGAGCAGCTGCACAAAGTCCACATGATCCATTTCATTCTACCCACCCACATTATAAGTGTAGCTCTATGTAGACAGCACAAGGGTGTAAACTGTGGCCCACCTACTAAGAGAGCCCCAGAGGTGTGCAATTTTGCCTATCAATGCAAACACTAGATTGGTATGGTAATTGCATACCAAGAGTCATGATCTCCCACAGTAAGACTCCAAATGACCATCTGCAGTAAGGGTAAGAATAAGCAATATAATAATTATTATAGTTATATGAACAACTATATCAATCGCTTTACACATTGAGTTAGAAATTTCCACAAACATAAAATTAATGTGAAACTTACACATCACTCTGAGTGGTGTACACTCTGTCAATGATGCTCTCGGGAGCCATCCACTTCAAAGGAAGTTTACCCTGGCATCGAGAAATGGAGTGGGTGTAAATAAGCATGCCAATTAGTATTTCCTCCAAGAACATTTTATTTTCACCAAGGGGTATGCACTATGGCAATAGGGTATCTCATGATGTAACAGAGCATGACGTGTGAGGCTATGAAACAGCAGGTGTTATCACATTAACGCCCTGAAGAAGACTAGAGGATCTAGTTGAAATGTCGGCAAAGTTGCTTTCTGAATTAAAGTTGGAAATCTGAGAACCTTTCTTTGTTATGCATGAGCCAACTGAGAATCCCTCTCTACAATCACACTGTAGCTATGTAGTTTAATACTTTCCTACGTTTCTAAGGAATCTGTTTTTTTTTAATATGAGCTCAATTGGCATTCCATGGAAGGTTCTTGCATTAGTGCAAAACGTAAATAAACGAATGCACGTCACAGCCAATATGTATTGAGTTTCAAGTTGCATTTTTAAGACCTAGCCTGGAGTCTCTGGAGTTGATAAGACTGCTTGTCTCATTGAAAGCCATATTATCAAAGGTGCCGACAGGGTGATATACAGCTAAGAGCTATGCTAGTATCATACGGAAATCCTGTGTGATATATGCCTATCACATGGCTAGGCATGCACAAAAACTGAACTACAGCTTGGAGCTGCCTGACACATGCACAAAAACTGAACTACAGCTTGACACTACCTGACACATTCACAACTTACGTTGATTTAGTGTAGTTACTATCAGCTGCCATGAGACAAATCAGTTAGACCATGCCTACTGGCGGGCTTTATCGCAAATACACTCAGTGATCCCTCGGGCTCCGCCCACGGGATTATTGGATATCACTTCGTGTATTTGTGATAACGTCCTGGTAGGCACGGTCTAACTAATACATATTACCACAGTAATGTTTCTAAATACAAGCATATTACAATTTAACACGAGTACCAAGTTTCTGTGTCCCCAGATGCTTCCCATACCTACTACCAACTTGAAGGTGGAGATCAGTGGGTAGGTTCAACTGAGATGACTGAACTAGCATGGAGACATGCTTATGGAGTGTACGTTGTGTTCAGAGTGAGTTCAATGCCATCTAGCATCGCCCCATGTAAGCTCCTATCCACATTGCAAGTATTATGGGAGTGTGGGAATGAGACTGTGCACTGCTCGAGATATGTACTAACAGTGGATACTTACTCCTGTGGGTCTGTATACTGAGTTATACATCTTTCTTGCTAGCCCGAAGTCAGCGACCTTCAGCACAAAACCTTCTGTGATGAGAATGTTCCTGGCTGCTAAATCTCGATGGATGCACTACAGGGTACACAAGAAGGGTAAATAGAGTGATAGGTCACTGTAGCTCAGAGCATTGCCACTAAGACCACATAATAATGTCCAAATCAGGTACTGAAAACTGCATGAATTGCACAAAAATGGAGTAAAATCCTGAGTACTATATGAACACATGGCCAAAATGTGCAAATTCTTAAAATTACAGCAGCTTCTGAAATTTATTTTAAGAGTTTTTTCAAGTCTTAGGGGGGCAAATTCAATATTTGTGGGTTAAATCAATCTGGTTCTGAACCTTTCAATTGATGCACAGCAGCTCTGTGGGAAGTACGGTAGTTTGAATGCCTAAGTATGCATAGTACCAATGCTTTGGTATGCAGCAACAGTTAGCCACATTAACTGAAGGGCGTGGTCAAGGGCCTTCGTTGGTACAATATTTAGAATGCAAAACTTTCTTCTTTGGCATTTTTTCTACAAATTTGTACCAGCGAAAAATTCTTGCTATATGCAGGCATACAATCAAAACAAATTCCTAATTAATGTGCCAATCCCAGATTTGAACAAGAAGCAGTTACTATACCAATCATGCAATATTGCTGCTCACATTCTTTGCTGCAAGGAACTCCATCCCAGTGGCCACCTGGCTGGCTATTTTGATTAGCCTCCTAGTGGAGAGCGGGTCTTTCTTATCTCCTCGTTTCGACCGCAGGTACTGCAGAAGGTTTCCTCCCGAGCAGTACTCCACTATCACATACAGCTTTCCTGATGGAGATACATGCATCAAGTAGACAGACACCATAATGGATTCCTGCTCTTTACAGAGGTATGTGCTTATTACAATGACATAATCCCTAGCTCCATAAACTGTGGTCTGGAATTACCTTCATGTAAGGATGCCCCAAGCAGACTGACCACATTGGGGTGTACTCCCACATGCTGTAGGACTCTCATTTCTGAGATGATGTCCTTCTCATCTTCATCAGATGCCAAATCTATAGCAATAGTTTTAGAGAATCATGATACCATGATATAATGAAATAGTAGATTAGTTCTTCGGACTGCGCATACATGATGAAGAACGCTAAAGAACTGTGAAGCAACTTGTAACTCCAACCGTTTTGAAGAAATCTACTAATGTTACCATAGAGTACACAATCAGTAGCCAAGACCATCGGAAGAGGTGTGGCCAGTGCTGCTATGGCCGGCCGCACCACTTTCTGGAAACTTTGAAAAAACAATTCTGTTATATTTTAGAATGTGTGCGCAGATAGCAAAACTACCAAAAATCAGCTTCAGACAAACCTCATTAGCCCTTGTCCTTCACGTTTTCGAAACGTGAATTCAGGAAGAAAAAACGCTGTTATCAAGAAATCGTGACTACGCATGACTGTGATTTGGCCTTCCCTCTCATGTGGACATAAAACAGGTTCCATTCAGCTATCGAGCTTGAGACCACATATACAGTAAGATGTGTGCATTTATCACTCAGAAGGCTCTAAAAAGTACCTCAGAGCAGGAATTTTCCTGAGGGGCATTCCCCCAGACTACCCTAGCTAGCGTGCTTATACATGCGCTATAGTGCTGCATTCTGTGTAGCTACATTGGTTCTCTGTGCTTCCAATGGAGCTGATAGCTACACACCTACAGTGCATGTTTACACTTGAATATCCTCTGTATAATACATCACTGAGATAGCGTTCATTTTTGGCAATTAAGAAGCCCATCAGACAGCATTCACGGTATTAACAAAGTCATGTTCAGGCAACTTTATACCGGGAATAAAGCTGTAAAGTTAGCTACAAAGAATGTGAGTGAACCCTTACCTTTCAACATTTTGACTGCCACAGTAGTCGAGGGCTGGCTGGGGTCAGTACTAAGTGCACAAGCTTTCTTCACCACTCCAAAGGCCCCAGAGCCTAACTCACACTCAAAGTGAAGCTTCTCGAAAGGAAATGACCACTGGCTTTGGCGAAGGTCTTGAATACACTATATATAGTGCCAATTAATACAATGCATAACTGTATATAGCTTTTAATAGTAGCAGCAGTCAATAGTCTTACCGTAGCCATTGGCCTTGAGACAGGGAATCTGCTATCAGCAATAGGAGTAGGCAAGTTCAAATCTTCTTCTGCCAAGGAAAGTGAAAGTCTTGCAAATGGATGCCTTGCACTGTCCTGCCTTCCATTACCGTCACTATCCCTCCCAAGTATCATCTTTCTGTCATTTATGTGTTTTCTCCACAGCAGAATACAGAGACTAACAATCACAATGACAAGCATAGTAGTTACCAGAACTACAGAAACTGTTGCAATTGCAGCAGGGCTAAGGCTCCCAGGCTGTGGTGCTGCCACAGTTATTGACATTGAAGGTGTTGGAATAGTTTTTGGAATTGAAGATGGAGCTGTTGGAATTAAAGATGGAATTGAAGATGGAGTTGAAGTTGCAGCAATCACTGAGGTAGACTGCTGTATTTGGAAGACGGTGCTAGGCACTGGTTGTGAACTGCTTGTTACCGGACAGGTGCTGGCATTTGCAGACTGTCCGATTTCTGTATAATTGCAAAAGCATATATGTATTGTAGTACAATGGAGGTGCATGATATGCATGCAATTACTTAAACACTGCGTGTGTAACAGATGTCATGTATACTTACAAAATTCGGCAAAACTAAGTCATTGGCATGAGACCAGCACAAATTTTACAGCTATTACAATGTAGCCTCGTATCCAGGCCTCCCCTTACAGCTTTTTTTTTTTTACAGCTGTAGAAAAAACAACAATGCTCCACGGCTGCAAAAGAAGCAACAAAAGAGGCCTGGCTACGAGGCAAACAACGGATGTGGAATGGTAAGAGGCCTGGGTACGAGGCTAACAACGGATGTGAAATGGTGTATCATATCAATGTTCTTCACCTGCTTCACTTGTAAAGTTGATGGTAAAATTGACTGATAGCTGCTCCCACCGGCTGTCAACAACACATCGAAATTGCCTCTGAAAAAATTTGCTAATCCCTGTATCATTCAACGGATCCTTGAAGTTTATCTGTATTCTTGAATTACCTCCATGTATTATAAATCCGAAAATGGTGACAACATCGTCAATAAAAGTAGGAACAAAATCAGCTGTATTCACCTCTTTTTGGGTACCATTAGCATAAAAAACGAACAGGTGCAATGTACTATTGGCCGTCGGTGTGAATGCTGCACATATTGGTCCATACGCTTGTTCGTCATTGAATATGGGTTTAGGTAGGAATCGAGTTGTTTCACCAGGTGAAATATGGAGCATCCTCAAGGGAAGGTAGTCTAATGGAGCAAGATTATGTGACACATATATGCATGAGTGTATGTATCCATATAAGTGTGAACATATATTATGTATATACACGTAAGCTTAGTGCTAACTATCACTCACTTAGTGAAGCTATTCCCACTAGCTCCTAGCCCCTGTGAGTGTCCTAACTACCCCATCTCAATCCTATCTCCACTCCCACACCAAGATATCCATACTAGTCTCCGCTGCACATAATGGAGCACAAAGTATATGTGATAGTATAAAAAGAGGTGATCGCAAGTGGATTTTCCTATTAAAAACAGTACTGGGGGGAAATTCCTCAGTGCATGCGGCCTCACTGAAACCAGCTTGTGACTCTGAACCAAGCACCCCCCATGCATGTGCAGGGAAATGAATGAGGATATTTACTATAACAGCTATGTTGGTACATTATCAAACCTTTGATTGAAACGTAGACAATGCTGTGGACTGTATCATTTCCATCATGACACACAAACTTCCCTCTATCATCAGGTTTGCTAACAGTCACATTCTCTGACATCCATTCTTCTGACGTCAATTGGCCAACTTTTGTCCATATAATGGTATCGGTTTGGTTGCAGTACTGCTCCAATGCAAGAGTTTCCACATCGGACACATTAACTGATTCAATAGTGAGTGAGTCTAAGAGAAGAAAAAATAGTTGCGTCATTGATTGATCACACTATAGCACATTGTTTCCAGGAAGTATAAATTAGCACAGCTCTAGCCACTAGTCTCAGAACTGGACTAAACCTTACATCAGTGAGCTGATATTTAGTACTGAGCTCATATTTTAGAGCGGGTCTATCTGCTCAATGGCCTATAAACGTTTTTGGTGTAGGATTAGAAAACCAGGAAAATATACTTATTCACATCGCTCAATCACTCTATCACCTGGAAATTGTGTAAGACTTAGCTGAGCAGCAAAAGTAAAAGAAAGAGCAAGACGATAATTGTATGAGACAAGTATGCACTATTTCCAGTAGCTATAGAATCTACTTTAGCTGATATAGAGCTGAGTGCATACCGTTTGGAAGTAGCTCTATGAAATCAGATGGCTGACTGCAGAAAGTCCTTACGTTACGTCTTTCGAATTCCAGCAAGTTATATGAGTTGAAGCAGCGGCATTTGTATCTGCCATAGTCTAGTATGCTGAAGTTGTGGATTCGCAAGGTCAGAGCACAGAGTCCGTCAGCACGCAATTCTCGGCTACTGCTGTTCTGAATGGGCAGCTCTCCATCCAGCCACTGTAGAGTGTTGTAGGTCATAAGCGTTGGTGAATATTTAAAGCCGCAGTACAGCTCCACACTTTGCCCGAGGTGGGGATTATTCTTGAGATCAACCTGCAGAATGTACTCTGTGTGCATAAAACAAGGAAACTTTCAATCAGGCTTAGCAGAATGTTCTCCGATTTTACCCCCAAGGCAGACCAGACAGCCAGTAGGCTGGCTTTTTGTCCCTTATTTCTATCGTGGTGGGACTCATCAGTTGGCTACCGTGCTCTACCAGCAAGTTCGTATATGGCACAGAGTATGTGTGTGAGGTCTTTCTGGAAGGAGAGATTTTACCGGTCGGTCTCTTATGAGGCTCTGATGGCACACGCACAGTGGCTAGTGGTTTTGGCAGTCCTGATGATTGGTCGTGGTCACTACCAGTAGTGTATGCAACCGTACTGAGCAGTTCTGACTACTCTGTGCCATGATGAGTCCCATCGCAATAGAAATAAGGAATGAAGGGCTGGCCTATTGGCTGTCTGGTCTGCCTTGGGGTGGAATTGGAGAACCTGGAATCAGGTTCACATGATATTATATACTAGGTAAATATCATCACTGCAAAATTCGAAGGGTTACTTTATCCCAGCTAGAGTTCCTAAGCTGCGGTTTTACTATGTATACATCTGAATAGGTTAAGGTATCTACACACATACCATCATTTGGATCCTCAGAGACTGAAATCTCGCTCACATTGGGTTCCAGAGACACATCTGGATCAGAAGTGTTAAGATTTGCAAAAAAAAATTCAGTACCCTCTAGAATGTCATCATCTTCGATAGGAATGTCTTGGCAGTTCCTGGTAGTGCCAGTTGTAAACATCAGCTCCACACTGATAGCAGTGTAGTCTGCAGGATCTGTACAGAGGTTGCTGACATTACAGGAGGAATAGGGGTTAACGAGGTTACAAACTATCTGCTAACCAACTGATGTGGCATTTTCGTCTGTTGTGAAGAAAGTGACAGTTACTGCTCTTTCAAGTGTGCCATCCCGCACAGAGGCACACACTTCCACACTTGCATCACTCCCTTCGGTAGTAGTGTAAACGGGTTGCTCAAAGCCAATGGTCACGGCTGGGAGAAAAAGTCCATGTAAAAGCACAAATTCTGATAATCCAGCATCATACTTAACCTACTGTCGTTATCCAAGATAGTAACAGTAGCTTCGCTTGGTCCCAGGACTATAGATGGATCATCAGTGCTCAGAATCAACGTAAACTCTTCATCCTCCTCCAATGTGTCATCTTCCACTGATATTACATAGCTGCAGATCCGAGTCTCAGTTTCAGAGAATGTCAGATTTTCTGAAATAGCAGTGTAGTCATCCATAGCTACAAAACAGACATGACAGTATTGTAGTCATACATAGAGAAACTACTATATATGTCCGGCATCGTGTTTTACATACTGTGGTATCACCAACTCACCTTGTGCTTCATTATTGGAACTGAAAAGTGTTACAATTGCTTCTCTTGAAAGAGTGCCATTAATAACAACACACACTTCTATTTCTAGACCTTCCTCCACAAAGTAGGTAGTTTGTTCAAAGCTGATATTGATTCCTAAACCTGCACAATGAAAAGGTTTTCTATCTCAATTAAAGATTGCATCCCGATTTGCTGTATAGTCCTTCAAGCCCAACCTGTGCCCATGCAGATAGCACTGGAATAGTTAATTATTATAGCGCAACATCAATAGATGCCGCGTTAGCGCATGCAAAAACAAATTCCGTGCTATAAAGAGCATAGCTAATCAACTAGCGAACAGTTTTACGGCGTGCTTTAAACAGTAACTACACAATTTATTATGTACAGGATTCAGTGCTCCGTATGTCATAGCTAGCCATATCGTTAACACTAAATTACAGCTTCTCTTCTTCTCACCACTCTGTGTTTGAACTCCCTCAATCCACGTGGCTACGCACAGCAGTGCTCCCAGAAAACAGAAACGAACAACGGTACGCATAGCGGCATCCATAGCCACAGCTTTCTCCCTGCGGATTCCACCCGTGCATAAAACTCAAAAGTGACAGCGGCGTATCCTTTTACATAGCAACGCAGGAAGTCGAAGCCATGGCACCGTAGATGACGCGCGCAATCAAGGGGTGGGGCTGACACCTGCACGGTTTCAGTCATCATCGTGCCACTTGCCCAGCTCTGAGACACATGCAGACATAGATATTATATGATGTAGATAATACACTCCAGAGAAGCGTAATAAAAGTACAGCAGAGGTACACATGAGATTGCTTCTATTTATTGTTGCACTCTCAAGCGTCCCTCTGTAACAAACAAGCCTCCCCCTGGCACCCCACTCAGAGTAGCAGACCTTCTGAATGGCGTACACTTTCTATGGCACTGCAAAGGGCTGGAGAAGCTTCGCGTACGTATCCACCAACCATTATATTTATACAGAGCTACTGCCAAAGCAAGAGAGAAAATTTTCAAATTGGGGCCCTGTTTTTACTAAAATTTTGAATGGAAAGGCGTTAAGACTAGGTAAGCATACCAAAATGAAGCCCATCTCTTCCTGCATATGAATGTAACACTCATTGTGTTTGGGGCATGCATGATATTATGGCTTCAAAGATTTACAGTGTATAGTGTGAGGGATAAAAGCTTCAAACTGGGGTCAAAGTCGACTCACCACCTTCACTAACTTTAAATCCACCTTTAGACCTTAACTCCCGGCAATTTCCTGAAAAGAATCTGTATACATGTAACAATATTTGGAAGACATGGAATCCTCTGGTTTTCTGATTGAATCAAAAAACAAGCAGTAGCAGATGTGTAGCTATGTAGGTACGTGTACTTGCATTTCAGCTTAATCAAGGAAGTACAAGTGAGTAGGAGGAAGTGATATACCTGGCGCACAGGAAGTCTCGCCTCGTGTGCTTTCTGCTTCCTGCTGCAACGTTGTATTAGGAAGTAATGCCTTACTAAGTATAAGTATTTTAGGTTTATGATATCCCCTAGGTTTTTGCTGGCTGTATATAGCTGCAGTTCTTGCAGTACAGGGGTGCATGTGCTTGCAGTTCTCTCCACTGCAAGCACACCTCTATCGAGTCTATGGATTTAGCAGCCAGACTTGCATACCACTGTAGCTAATGAATCTGCTGCAGCTTCGCTGCTAGCTACACAGTAGGAGAAAGTTTAGTTCCTTCTTCCTCTGATTAATCTCATAGTAGCTCACTATGCATGCACTGTATGTTTTGTCGTATAAATGACCATCACTTCAGAGCTGTATCACTGTTTTTGTACTAGAAATTTGAGCAGAAAATTGATGTTAATATGGTTTCTGGGTAAACAGAAGACCCTTATAATTCTGATTGATCATACAGTAACAGAAAAGAGAAATTTCACTTTCAGTTTTAGCGATGAGATATAAAGCTGCAAATACTCACGCAACATATACCATTAGCAGATACATGTAGCTGTGTGTCTGCACCATAAATTAACTCAACAGTGCAAAACCAGTACTGAGCATCACTACAGGATTGTGCACCAATAGGACATACACCCTCAAGCTGCAGCTGTCCTCTTTACACTTCACAGTGAGGTTCGATTTATGCTTGTGAAACTATACCTCTCAAAAGGGAACAGCAGCTGCAGGTCTGTACCTAGCAGTGGCTAGCTTATACAAGTGTAAGTAGTTTTGGCTATCAGTCTGGCACTCTTGTAACAAGACATTTTGACTGTTTCCACACCATTTAGTTCCCTTCCATTATGTGGTTGCTGGTCTGTAATTACTGCATGAACATTAAATGAAGCCCAGACTGAAAGCCAACAGCTGCAGACTTGCATCTGCCTTCCAGGATTCACCGGGGAGTTATGTGACACCATGATCAACTTCTGCGAGAGTAATCCGTGTGGTTCCAATGGCGTCTGCACCCCACTCCTGAATGACTTTGACTGTGCTTGTAATCCTGGCTTCAGTGGTCCTCAGTGCGTGGAGATCAATGAATGTGAGCCCAACCCGTGTCAGAACAGCGTCATGTGTGTGAACGGCATTAACCAATTTACATGCATATGTGACTTTGGGTTCAGTGGACCGTTGTGTGAAGTCGACATCAACGAATGTGAGAGCTCACCTTGTGAAAATGGAGGCACGTGTTTAGATGCTGTAGGCCAATTCACTTGTGCCTGCCCGCCTAGCTTTACAGGACTGAGGTGTGAAGCTGAAATTAATTTCTGTGCTAGCAATCCTTGTTTTAACAGTGGGACTTGTAGCAACTCAAATGGCGGGTTCGTCTGCCAGTGCTTGACAGGATGGAGTGGAGACAGATGCCAGAATGCCGATTCTGTGTCAACCAAACTGACTTCTTGTGGCCTAGAGGCAATGGATGTGTTTGGAGTACTGGGTAGTGCGTCTGACGGTGGGTCTGTGGCCTTCACTGACACCACGGACATCAGAGGAGTATTTATACTAGGTTTCACCAATGGCCTATACCTCTCTGCCTGGGTTTGGCAGGAAGATGAAACCGTGGCCAATATCGTAACCTACAACAGCTCCATTAGTGTAACACTCGTCTCGGACATTCCCAACTATGAAGTAGTGTTTTACTATCGATCAACCTCGTTTGCACAACGTAGCATTGTATTCGGCTCTGCTCCCATAATTGGTAACGAATGGCATCATATCGCACTTAGCGTTGCAAACAATGAGGTAGTTTCACTGGCTATAGATGGAATATATTTCCAGGAACGTTTAGCAGAAGGAATCTCAAGTTCACCGATGGCTATCCTTGTGATAGGAACAGCCGATGATGCCCACCCAATTAACGAGCCATTCTGGGGAATAATGAGGGGAGTTGCCGTTGCCTCTCTGACTGAAACGATAGTCGACCTTGATCAGCCTGTGGAAGGTGACCCTGACCAGCCCAATTTCGACCTTGCCACTCTTGAAGTTTGTACCCTCAACTGTATCGGTGGTGATGACTACTGTGTGAATGGCCAATGCCAGGATCTATTTGGTCCAGAGCGCAAGTGCTTATGCCTGTATGGTTACACCGGCCCGTTCTGTCAGTACCTACAGAGCCGACTTTCATTTGACGGCAGTGGTTATGCCCAGCTTCCAAATGCAAGAGAAAGTTTCAACTCGTTGGAACTTGACTTCAAGACGGACATGAATTCTGGAGAAATTTACAGTCATAGTGGACAGAATTTCCGGTATTCACTCAGTCTGCAGAGTGGTGGAGTAGAAATCGAGTTGCAGTACTGCAACTCTTCTGTTGACTCCGAGTTTATTTCCAGAGAATCCCAGACCATCTCTCTAGATTTCAACACCCTTGATACTGATGGCATGATCTACTTTAGCAGACGAGAACCGACAGAAGCCACTGGCACGAACCCTATTGACTTTATTGCCATCTACCTAGATAACGGAGAGGTTATCTTTACGTTCAATCTGGGAGAAGATGATATTGTATTCCGGACAGACTCCACCGTAAATGATGGCCAGTGGCATCATCTTGAAGCCTCTCAGAATCTCACGATGGGAGGTCTTGTTGTCGACGGAATCGAGATTGCAGGTCCAGTATCCACTGGCCAGCTCATGCTTCTTGACACAACGGGAAGTGTATTTCTCGGTGGTGTACCACCCGAGGGACAGATCAGCCGTTTCTCTGAATTTGACAGCTTCTCCGGCTGTGTGAGAGACCTCAGCCAGAACCTACAGGAAGCCGACCTCCAGGATCACATCTCTGTCCAAAACGTCCGATTTGGTACCTGCAATTGAACTATTTTTTCTGGCTTTACCTGATACTGGATTGTGATACGAGTATTTTTTTAACCATTAGGTCAGTAGATGTAGCTTTTTTATAGCAAGCATCTTATAACATAATACTGTAGTTCATCGATCGGTCTTTTATAGATCTCTTACCGCAATTGTACATGCATTAAGCTCTGATAAAATTTTGCAGTTGCATCTGATATAATATTATATGCATACACGTAACCTCAAACTGCTGACGTGATTGATTGCAATCTAATATAGTAATAATAATAATTTAGCTGCATTAGGAGCATTTATGTTCTAATACCGTGCAACTGGACTGTGTGCCTGCATGAGCAGTGCATGCTACATGCATTGAGAAAAATGATTAATGCGGCACTGATTAATTAATATCGCAGTATGCATAGTTACATGACTGAGATGCTGTGGAGTACATACAAATTTCAATAATGATACAATACAACCACATAACTGTAACCAATTATTAATTATTGTCATTAAAATGTGTGTGTTAACATAATTGAGAATAATAGGTGCATTGAAAAGAAAAATAGGTGAAGAATACAAGAATAAATGAATAGCATAATAATAATAGGCAGAAGTTCGAGCATAATCTACCGTGGGATACCCACAGTACAGGCTTCAAGTTAAATCAAGCATTACTATTATGTTGATTGTATGGACATTTCGAACCTACACGTCTGATTCACTGAAACCGAGCTGTTCAAAAAGTAATCGATTTTTAGGATGAGCACTGAGTCGGTGGCGCGTTAATTTTTGGGTGGTAGCACTCCCCTCTAACTGCATACTCGTAGCGCCACTCTCATGGTAAGCTAGTTCAGACCTCGGGGAGAAGTCCACGTCATTTAAAGTTCTTTGTTCCCAGGTTCCTTCAGAGTCCGTCTTGATACCACTGTCATAGCTGTCAAGAGGCTCCAGTCTCCGTTTGTGGCTACATGGCTCTCCTTGGTGGTCCAACTGCGGCCCTTTTGGAATTGGCTTTCTTCTCCCTAGATTGTAGTAAGCACCGTTGCTGCCAGTTTGCGGTACTCCGTCTGGTGTGGAGTGTTGAGTGTTCTCTACCCGCTCAGTGCTTGGATTCTCCAGTGCCCTGCAGTTGCTACAGAGGCTAAACGTACTTTGTAATACTTCTTCAGCTCGGCAATAAGAGCAGAGACTGCACTGGCTAATGTCGTCCACCAGATCGGCAGGTATCGAGCCTTTGGAGCCGTTGATAACCCTAAGATAAGCATTATCACAAATGCTTCCCTCTTCAGTACCCTGAAACTGTGTGTATCCATTTTGGGAACAATGACTGCAGAATATGCCACTTGAAGTATTGGTAGACTCTTTACAGTAAGAGCAGAGGGTATAGCTGCCACTTTCGATTGAGTCCACATCTGTCCCTATTCCAAGTTCATCCACCATATTGTAGTAATGCTGCATAGCATATAAATGAAAAAACAACATGATTATGCAGGATCATGGTGGAATTTCTGTGAGGGTAACTTTTGAGTATGAAGGCATACTTACATCGGTGAAAGTTCCTCTCATGGCAGTTTCTTCCAATATCGACCGCAAGTCTGTGAACGAAGGCCTTGTACTGGGACTCCACTGCCAGCACTTCATGATGATGTCATACCTATATAGCAAAGCATGCATGAAGATGGTTCCTTTTAGTGATAAAGAAACCACTCAAATGCCACTGAAACTACTGTATGCATGTGGATATTTAAGGTAAGTGCTGGCTATATCATCCCAGTCTCAAGTTACATTTCCTAGAGGCCCTACGGCTACATGTAACATTTGATGCTTGAAAACAAACCACCTACACTTGAAGTTATAAACAAGCTCTTAAGTTAAGAACCTGATCCAGATGACTACGATCCAGATGATGTGATCCAGATGTGGGAGAAGTTTCTTTCCCAGAATATTAGACTTTTCCCCACAAATAGGTCAAACTAAAAACAAATGACTCTTACAATAATCCTACCCACACACTCGACTTACACATCTTGGGGACATTTATCTGGCCTGCTCATTCTGTAGCCACTTTCAATGTCTTTTAGAATCTTTTCCACAGACATTCCAGGGTAGGGTGAACGGCCTAAAAGATATCAGAAAAAAAAGTAAGATACTCCACTAAGCTCCACCTGACTGCTGCTTCTCAGCTAAGTCGTTATTATGGTTAGATTAGTCTGACAGGACAGATCCAGCACTGACATTCAGACAATGAGCCTTATTCCAAGCCACTTTCTAATAGCAAAATGATGTCTGTACTTGTCAAGACACAGTATTTTAGTGCTTGGATATCTGGTCAAGAGCTCTCAGAGTAGCTGCACAAAGTCCACATGATCCATTCCATACCCACCCACATTATAAGTGTAGCTCTATGTAGACAGCACGAGGGTGTAAACTGTGGCCCACCTACTAAGAGAGCCCCAGAGGTGTGCAATTTTGCCTATCAATGCAAACACTAGATTGGTATGGTAATTGCATACCAAGAGTCATGATCTCCCACAGTAAGACTCCAAATGACCATCTGCAATAAGGGTAAAAACAAGCAACATGATAATTATTATAGTAATATGAACAACTATATAAATCGCTTTACACATTGAGTTAGAAATTTCCACGAACATAAAATTACTTACACATCACTCTGAGTGGTGTACACTCTGTCGATGATGCTCTCGGGAGCCATCCACTTCAAAGGAAGTTCACCCTGGCATCGAGAAATGGAGTGGGTGTAAATAAGCATGCCAATTAGTATTTCCTCCAAGAACATTTTATTTTCACCAAGGGGTATGCACTATGGCAATAGGGTATCTCATGATGGAACAGAACATTACGTGTGAGGCTATAAAACAGCAGGTGTTATCACATTAACTTCACTTTCGCCATGAAGAAGACTAGAGGATCTAGTTGAAATGTTGGCAAAGTTTCTTTCTGAATTAAAGTTGGAAATCTGAGAACCTTTCTTTATTATGCAAGAGCCAACTGAGAATCCCTCTCTACAATCACACTATAGCTATGTAGTTTAATACTTTCCTACTTTTCTAAGGAATCCATTTTTTTTAATATGAGCTCAATTGGCATTCCATGGAAGGTTCTTGCATTACGTAAACAAACGAATGCACGTCACAGCCAATATGTATTGAGTTTCAAGTTGCATTTTTAAGACCTAACCTGGAGTCTCTTCAGTTGATAAGACTGCTTGTCTCATTGAAAGCCATACTCGTGCCACAGGGTGATATACAGCTAAGAGCTATGCTAATATCATACGGAAATCCTGTGTGATATATGCCTATCACATGGCTAGGCATGCACAAAAACTGAACTATAGTTTGGAGCTGCCTGACACATGCACAAAAACTGAACTACAGCTTGACACTGCCTGACACATTCACAACTTACGTTGATTTAGTGTAGCTACTATCAGCTGCCATGAGACAAATCAGTTAGACCATGCCTAATGGCGGGCTTTATTGCAAATATACTCAGTGATCCCTCGGGCTCCGCCCACGGGATTATTGGATATCACTTCGTGTATTTGTGATAACGCCCTGGTAGGCATGGTCTAACTAATACATATTACCACAGTAATGTTTCTAAATACAAGCATATTACAATTTAACACAAGTACCAAGTTTCTGTGTCCCCAGATGCTTCCCATACCTACTACCAACTTGAAGGTGGAGATCAGTGGGCAGGTTCAACTGCGATGACTGAACTAGCATGGAGACATGCTTATGGAGTGTACGTTGTGTTCAGAGTGAGTTCAATGCCATCTAGCATCGCCCCATGTAAGCTCCTACCCGCATTGCAAGTATTATGGGAGTGTGGGAATGAGACTGTGCACTGCTCGAGATATGTACTAACAGTGGATACTTACTCCTGTGGGTCTGTATACCGAGTTATACATCTTTCTTGCTAGCCCGAAGTCAGCGACCTTCAGCACGAAACCTTCTGCGATGAGAATGTTCCTGGCTGCTAAATCTCGATGGATGCACTACAGGGTACACAAGAAGGGTAAAGAGAGTGATAGGTCACTGTAGCTCAGAGCGTTGCCACTAGGACCACATAATAATGTCCAAATCAAGTACTGAAAACTGCATGAGTTGCACAAAAATGGAGTAAAATCA
Source organism: Phakellia ventilabrum (assembly GCA_963921505.1). Lineage (NCBI taxonomy): Eukaryota > Metazoa > Porifera > Demospongiae > Axinellida > Axinellidae > Phakellia > Phakellia ventilabrum. The sequence continues at coordinate 513,025 of OY997385.1, forward strand.
TGAGTACTATATGAACACATGGCCAAAATGTGCAAATTCTTAAAATTACAGCAGCTTCTGAAATTTATTTTAAGAGTTTTTTCAAGTCTTAGGGGGGCAAATTCAATATTTGTGGGTTAAATCAATCTGGTTCTGAGCCTTTCAATTGATGCACAGCAGCTCTGCGGCGAGTACGGTAGTTTGAATGCCTAAGTAGGCATAGTACCAACGCTTTGGTACACAGCAACAGTTAGCCACATTAACTGAAGGGCGTGGTCAAGGGCCTTTGTTGGTACAATATTTAGAATGCAAGATTTTCTTTGGTATTTTTTCTAAAAATTTGCACCTGCAAAAAAGTCTCGCCATATGCAGGCATACAATCAAAAAGAATTCCTAATTAATGTGCCAATTCCAGATTTGAAGAAGAAGCAGTTACTACACAAATCATGCTATATTGCTGCTCACATTCTTTGCTGCAAGGAACTCCATCCCAGTGGCAACCTGGCTGGCCATTTTGATTAGCCTCCTAGTGGAGAGCGGGTCTTTCCTGTCTCCTCGTTTCGACCGCAGGTACTGCAGAAGGTTTCCTCCCGAGCAGTACTCCACTATCACATACAGCTTTCCTGATGGAGGAGGTATAAGACCCTTTACATGCATCAAGTAGACAGACACCATAATGGATTCCTGCTCTTTACAGAGGTATGTGCTTATTACAATGACATAATCCCTAGCTCCATCAACTGTAGTCTGGAATTACCTTCATGTAAGGATGCCCCAAGCAGACTGACCACATTGGGGTGTGCTCCCACATGCTGTAGGACTCTCATTTCTGAGATGATGTCCTTCTCATCTTCATCAGATGCCAAATCTATAGCAATAGGTTTAGAGAATCATGATACCAGATTAGATTTTCGGACTGCACATACATGATAAAGAACACTAAAGAACATGTGAAGCAACTTGTAACTCCAACCATTTTGAAGAAATCTACTAACGATGCCATAGAGTATAAAATCAATAGCCAAGACCATTGGAAGAGGTGTGGCAAGTGAAGCTGTGCCCGCACCACGTTTTTGAAACTTTGAAAAAATAATTCTGTTATATTAATTTAGAATGTGTGCGCAGATAGCAAAACTACCAAAGATCAGTTTCAGACAAACCTCATCAGCCCTTGTCCTTCACATTTTCGAAAAGTGAATTCAGGAAGAAAAAAGCTGTTATCAAAAAATTGTGACTACGCATGACTGTGATTTGGCCTTCCCTCTCATGTGGACATAAAACAGGTTCCATTCAGCTATCGAGCTTGAGACCACATATACAGTAAGATGTGTGCATTTATCACTCAGAAGGCTCTAAAAAGTACCTCAGAGCAGGAATTTTCCTGAGGGGCATTCCCCCAGACTACCCTAGCTAGCGTGCTTATACATGCGCTATAGTGCTGCATTCTGTGTAGCTACATTGGTTCTCTGTGCTTCCAATGGAGCTGATAGCTACACACCTACAGTGCATGTTTACACTTGAATATCCTCTGTATAATACATCACTGAGATAGCGTTCATTTTTGGCAATTAAGAAGCCCATCAGACAGCATTCACGGTATTAACAAAGTCATGTTCAGGCAACTTTATACCGGGAATAAAGCTGTAAAGTTAGCTACAAAGAATGTGAGTGAACCCTTACCTTTCAATATTTTGACTGCCACAGTAGTCGAGGGCTGGCTGGGGTCAATACTAAGTGCACGAGTTTTCTTCACCACTCCAAAGGCCCCAGAGCCTAACTCACACTCAAAGTGAAGCTTCTCGAAAGGAACTGACCACTGGCTTTGGAGAAGGTCTTGAATACACTATATATAGTGCCAATTAATACAATGCATAACTGTATACAGCTTTTAATAGTAGCAGCAGTCAATAGTCTTACCGTAGCCATTGGCCTTGAGACAGGGAATCTGCTATCAGCAATAGGAGTAGGCAAGTTCAAATCTTCTTCTGCCAAGGAAAGCGAAAGTCTTGCAAATGGATGCCTTGCACTGTCCTGCCTTCCATTACCGTCACTATCCCTCCCAAGTATCATCTTTCTGTCATTTATGTGTTTTCTCCACAACAGAATACATAGACTAACGATCACAATGACAAGCATAGTAGTTACCAGAACTACAGAAACTGTTGCAATTACAGCAGGGCTAAGGCTCCCAGGCTGTGGTGCTGCCACAGTCATTGACATTGAAGACGTTGGAATTGAAGATGGATTTAAAGATGGAGTTGTTGGAATTGAAGATGGGGTTGAAGTTGCAGCAATCACTGAGGTAGACTGCTGTATTTGGACGGTTCTAGGCACTGATTGTGAACTGCTTGTTACCGGGCAGGTGCTGGTAGTTGCAGGCTGTCCGATTTCTGTATAATTGCAAGAGCATATATGTATTGTAGTACAATGGAGGTGCATGATATGCATGCAATTACTTAAACACTGCATGTGTAACAGATGCATGTATACTTACAACATTCGGCAAAACTAAGTCATTGGCATGAGACCAGCACAAATTTTACAGCTATTACAATGTAGCCTCGTACCCAGGCCTCCCCTTGCAGCTTTTTTTACAGCCGTGGAAAAAACAACAATGCTCCACGGCTGCAAAAGAAGCAACAAAAGAGGCCTGGCTACGAGGCTAACAACGGATGTGGAATGGTAAGAGGCCTGGCTACGAGGCTAACAACGGATGTGGAATGGTAAGAGGCCTGGGTACGAGGCTAACAACGGATGTGGAATGGTAAGAGGCCTGGGTACGAGGCTAACAACGGATGTGGAATGGTGTATCATATCAATGCTCTTCACCTGCTTCACTTGTAATGTTGATGGTAAAGTTGACCGATAGCTGCTCCCACTGGCTGTCAACAACACATCGAAATTGCCTCTGAAAAAATTTGCTAATCTCTGTATCATTCAACGGATCCTTGAAGTTTATCTGTATTCTTGAATTACCTCCATGTATTATAAATCCGAAAATGGTGACAACATCGTCAATAAAAGTAGGAACAAAATCAGCTGTATTCACCTCTTTTTGGGTACCATTAGCATAAAAAACGAACAGGTGCAATGTACTATTGGCCGTCGGTGTGAATGCTGCACATATTGGTCCATACGCTCGTTCGTCATTGAATTTAGGTAGGAATAGAGTTGTTTCACCAGGTGAAATATGGAGCATCCTCAAGGGAAGGTAGTCTAATGGAGCAAGATTATGTGACACATATATGCATGGGTGTATGTATCCATATAAGTGTGAACATATATTATGTATATACACGTAAGCTTAGTGCTAACTATCACTCACTTAGTGAAGCTATTCCCACTAGCTCCTAGCCCCTGTGAGTGTCCTAACTACCCCATCTCAATCCTATATCCACTCCCACACCAAGATATCCATACTGTACATAATGGAGCACAAAGTATATGTGATTGTATATAAAAGAGGTGATCGCAAGTGGATTTTCCTATTCAAAACAGTATTGGGGGGAAATTCCTCAGTGCATGCGGCCTCACTGAAACCAGCAGGACTTCCTGAATATGATTGTGACTCTGCACCAAGCACCCCCCCCCCCCCCCATGCATGTGCAGGGAAATGAATTTTACTATAACAGCTATGTTGGTACATTGTCAAACCTTTGATTGAAACGTAGACAATGCTGTGGACTGTATCATTTCCATCATGACACACAAACTTCCCTCTATCATCAGGTTTGCTAACAGTCACATTCTCTGACATCCATTCTTCTGACGTCAATTGGCCAACTTTTGTCCATATAATGGTATTGGTTTGTTTGCAGTACTGCTCCAATGCAAGAGTTTCCACATCAGACACATTAACTGATTCAATAGTGAGTGAGTCTAAGAGGAAAAAGAATAGTTGCGTCATTGATTGATCACACTATAGCACATTGTTTCCAGGAAGTATAAATTAGCACAGCTCTAGCCACTAGTCTCAGAACTGGACTAAACCTTACATCAGTGAGCTGATATTTAGTACTGAGGTGATATTTTAGAGTGGGTCTATCTGCTCAATGGACTTAGCTAGCTCTGAGCAGCAAAAGTAAACGAAAGAACAAGACGATAATTGTATGAGACAAGTATGCACTATTTCCAGTAGCTATAGAATCTACTTTAGCTGATATAGAGCTGAATGCATACCGTTTGGAGGTAGCTCTATGGATTTGGATGGCTCACTGCAGAAAGGTTCAATGGTCCCTTCATTATATATATCGTATAAGTTATATGAGTTGAAGCAGCGGCATTGGTATCTGCCATAGTCTAGTATGCTAAAGTTGTGGATTCGCAAGGTCAGACCACAGAGTCCATCAGCATGCAATTCTCGGCTACTGCTGTTCTGAATGGGCAGCTCTCCATCCAGCCACTGTAGAGTGCTGTAGCTCATGAGCGTTGGTGAATATTTAAAGCCGCAGTACAGCTCCACACTTTGCCCGAGGTGGGGATTATTCTTGAGATCAACCTGCAGAATGTACTCTGTGTGCATAAAACAAGGAAACGTTCAATCAGGCTTAGCAGAATGTTCTCCGATTTTACCCCCAGACAGCCAGTAGGCCGGCTTTTTGTCCCTTATTTCTATCGTGGTGGGACTCATCAGTTGGCTACCGTGCTCTACCAGCAAGTTTATATATGGCACAGAGTATGTGTGTGAGGTCTTTCTGGAAGGAGAGATTTTACCGGTCGGTCTCTTATGAGGCTTTGATGGCATATGCACAGTGGCTAGTGGTTTTGGCAGTCCTGATGACTGGTCGTAGTCACTACCAGTAGTGTACTTAACCATACTGAGCAGTTCTGACTACTCTGTGCCATAATGAGTCCCACCACGATAGAAAGGGCCGGCCTTTTGGCTGTCTGGTCTGCCTTGGGGGTGGAATTGGAGAACATTCTGTTAACTACTGTTCCAGCCACTGCCAAGAGTGTTAATTACGTCAAACCTGGAATCAGGTTCACATGACAATACATGTATATACTAGGCAAATATCATCACTGCAAATTCGAAGAGTTACTTTAACCCAGCTAGAGTTCCAAGTTGTGGTTTACTACGTATACATCTGAATAGGTTGAGGTATCTACACACATACCATCATTTGGATCCTCAAATTCCTTCAAGCTCAGCTTGGACTCATGCAGATAGCACTGGCATAGTTCAATTATTACAGTGCAACATGAATATATTTTTAACACATGCAAAAATAAATTCCGCGCTATAAATGGCATAGCTAATATTAACTAGCGAACAGTTTTACGACGTGCATTAAACAGTAACTACGTGATGATATACAGGATTCAGTGCTCCGCATGCACATCAACATCTAGATATAAATTACACCTTCTCTTCTTCTCACCACTCTGTGTTTCAGCCCCCTCAATCCACGTGGCTACGCACAGCAGTGCTCCCAGAAAACAGAAACGAACGACGGTACGCATAGCGGCATCCATAGCCACAGCTTTCTCCCTGCGGATTCCACCCGTGCATAAAACTCAAAAGTGACAGCAGCGTATCCTTTTACGCAACGCAGGAAGTCGAAGCCATGGCACCGTAGATGACGCGCGCAAGCAAGGGGTGGGGCTGACTTCTGCACGGTTTCAGTCATCATCAGTCTACACTGTACGCTAAGACGTCACGTTTATGTATAATTTATCGACCAAGCGTATTTTATACGTGGCTTATGGCGGTGCCAGCGGGGCGGAAAGTGACCAAAAATGGTGCTTCGTGTATGCGTTCATATCTCTAGTAAAAATTTGAGTTCAAAGTTCATATTTCCACGTGGATTTAGCGCACGCCGTCTCGATTACCTAGGCAACTGCGGCGTGCGCACAAACATGAGGGTGGGGCTACTGCACACGTACCGCTGTCATCGCTGCACAGCCAAGAACTCCTCCTTTGTTGTGATAAGAGCATTCAGATTTGTGGGGCAGCATTACTGTGGGCTTGTCTTCATGTTAGCTTCATCTGCAGCAGCTGTTCAGCCTTGCGCCTCGAGGCTAGATAGCCGGCCACGCAATAAACAATTACGTAAACAATACGGCCGACCGCGCAATAATGAGCGTGGGTACTTCCTGGTTGCACTTCTGCGACTGCGATAAATCTGACGTCTTATTGTAGACTATCATCCTGCCACTTGCCAGCTCTGAGACACATGCAGACATAGATATTATATGATGTAGATAATACACTCCAGAGAAGCGTAATAAAAGTACAGCAGAGGTACACATGAGATTGCTTCTATTTATTGTTGCACTCTCAAGCGTCCCTCTGTAACAAACAAGCCTCCCCCTGGCACCCCACTCAGAGTAGCAGACCTTCTAAATGGCGTTCACTTTCTATAGCTTCGTGTACGTATCCACTAACCATTATATTTATACAGAGCTACCGTCAGAGCAAGAGAGTAAATACTTCAAGGAGGATCTCGGTTGGTTCTTAGTATTCATATCGACCAGGTTCTCTTTCTATATACCAACCACAAATTGGCTCACAAACATATCATCAAATGCCCATGTCATCAAATGGCATTTGATGATATGTTTGTGAGCCAATTTGTGGTTGGTAGAAAGAGAACCTGATCGATATGAAGAGAGTAAATTTTCAAAATTGGGGCCCTGTTTTTACTAAAATGGAAAGGCGTTAAGACTAGGTAAGCATACAGAAGCCCATCTCTTCCTGCATGAATGTAACACTCATTGTGTTCGGGGCATGTACGGTTGTACTGATATTATGGCTTCAAAGATTTACGGTATAGTGTGAGGGACAAAAGCTTCAAACTGGGGTCAAAGTCGACTCACCGCCTTTACTAACTTTAAATCCACCTTTAGACCTTAACTCCCGGCAATTTCCTGAAAAGAATCTGTATACATGTAACAATATTTGGAAGACATAGAATCCTCTGGTTTTCACTGATTGAATCAAAATACAAGCAGTAGCAGATGTGTAGCTATGTAGGTACATGTACTTGCATTTCAGATTTGAGAGCTTAATCAAGGAAGTACAAGTGAGTAGGAGGAAGTGATATACCTGGCGCACAGGAAGTCTCGCCTCGTGTGCTTTCTGCTTCCTGCTGCAACGTTGTATTAGGAAGTAATGCCTTACTAAGTATAAGTATTTTTGGTTTATGATATCCCCTAGGTTTTTGCTGGCTGTATATAGCTGCAATTCTTGCAGTACAGGTGTGCATGTGCTTGCAGTTCTCTCCACTGCAAGCACACCTCTATCGAGTCTATAGATTTAGCAGCCAGACTTGCATACCACTGTAGCTAATGAATCTGCTGCAGCTTCGCTGCTAGCTACACAGTAGGAGAAAGTTTAGTTCCTTCTTCCTCTGATTAATCTCATAGTAGCTCACCATGCTTGGTCATATAAATGACCATCACTTCAGAGCTGTATCACTGTTGTTTTTTTTACTAGAAATTTGAGCAGAAAAATGAATTTCTGGGTAAACAGAAGACCCTTATAATTCTGATTGATCATACAGAAACAGAAAAGAGAAATTTCACTTTCAGTTTTAGTGATGAGATATAAAGCTGTAAAGATTCACGCAACATATACCATTAGTAGATACATGTAGCTGTGTGTCTGCACCATAAATTAACTCAGCAGTGCAAAACCAGTACTGAGCATCACTACAGGATTAGGACATACAACCTCAAGCTGCAGCTGTACTCTTTACACTTCACAGTGCGGTTTGATTTATGCTTGTGAAACTATACCTCCCAAAAGGGAACAGCAGCTGCAGGTCTGTACCTAGCAGTGGCTAGCTTATATAAGTGTAAGTAGTTTTGGCTATCAGTCTGGCACTCTTGTAGCAAGACATTTTGACTGTTTCCACACCATTTAGTTCCCTTCCATTATGTGGTTGCTGGTCTGTAATTACTGCATGAACATTAAATGAAGCCCTGATATTTTCCTGAAAGCCAGACTGCTTGGCGGGGGTCGAGCAGAGGTCTGGGGATAAAACTATAATGTACTAGGTTATCTTTCTACCAACCACAAATTGACTACACAAACACCTCATCAAATGCCGATGTTTCAATTGCTGGGCTGCAGCCTTCATCAGGCAGACACAAAAACTGAGAATGTGGCTGGTAGAAAGGGAACCTCGAATATGAATACATAGAACCAACTTGTACCAATATTAAGAACATTACATATAGAAAACAGTCTACGTTTGTACAATAATAGTGAGTATTGATTGCGCTATCTTGTAAAGAAAAGAACAATAATGGTCAAATAGCACCTCACTCTTGAGCATTCTCCACTTCTTCTCTAGCTTTTGTGAGAATGGGACCAGCTCCTTTATCAAGCAAAGACTTGCCCAGCTCCTTCCCAACCTTTTCCGCAAAGGCATAGCAATCATGTAACGAAAGAGAGGAGTACCCAGCAGGCATCTGGGTTATGATAGCGTCTTTCACCACCTCGCTGCCATCCAGTGAGAAGACCGCACCCTCTATGTGAAACGATCCATCTGCCACATCTGCATACACCCCCACGGGGACACTACAGCCGCCACCTAGACAGTGTAGGAAAGCTCTCTCAGCCGCACAGCAGATAACCGAGTGTGAATCATTGAGTGGAAGAAGAAGCATGTTTACTGCGTCATCATCACTGCGGGTTTCGACAGCCAGTGCCCCCTGCCCGACAGCATACATACAGACACTCTGATCCAGCTCCTGAGATATTCTTCCCTGCCAGCCCATTCTATCCAGACCCGCAGTGGCCAATACCAGGGCATCGTAGTCTCCACTCTCATCCAGCTTCTTAAGGCGGGTGTTCAGGTTTCCACGAACTGTCTTGAACAGCAAGTTGGGGAAGTGTCGTTTCAGCTGAGCAATCCTCCTCAAGGAGCTTGTACCGATGACACTACCTTTCGGCAGGGTCTGGATCTGCAGTCCGTTGTGCTTCGGATGAAGTACAAGGGCGTCGGTGGGATTGTCTCGCTTGTAGATGACAGAGATGCCCATGCCGGGTGGAAGGGTCGTGGGAAGATCCTTAAGAGAATGGGCGATCATGTCCACCTCTTTCGCCGACAGGGCAACCTCAAGTTCCTTGGTAAAGAGGTTCGTCTGTCCAATGTTCGGTAGCGCCTTGTCAAGAATCTTGTCTCCGATCGTTTTCATGGTTACAATTTCGAAGGTGATCAGTGGGTAGAGTTTCTGCAGAGCGGCTATAATGGTACGGGTCTGGATCATGGCAAGTTCGCTGGATCTGGATCCCACACGCACCACAGAGGGTAGAGGGGTGGCTGAAGGGAAAGCAAACCACTTGTTAAAAGTAACAATAGACTACCAGTAATATTAATAACAACACCTTCAGCTTCACTGCCTTCAGACATCTTCGACATGGACATTTCCGCAAAAGTGTCTGGATTCAGAACCTGGATCATGGATCCGGTTCGGGATCAATAAGAACTTAACGTACAATTAGACAAAGCAAAATTAGATACCTTTAATTGTGTTGTCGATCTGTGCAGAGCTCATATTCATAAGTTTTTAGGATTTCTGGTATCGACAAACTGCTGTATTAGCTGTAAGTTACGACCAGGTTATTGTAGTGTTTATGAAGATCGCCTCGCATCTTCGTATCTATCGTATTTTCGTATAAGAGTCGAACGTGTGTGCCAGCATCACTGCGGTCGGATCGCATGGTGAACAGTGTCAGAGTGAAGTAACTTGAAAATGACTACTAATGTGAAAAAGGTAAGCCTAGCTTTAGGGCGTAAAATGTAATATAAATGTTGGTGAAATATGTTCTGCCTTTGCTATTGAAATAATTTAAATTTGTGGATTAATCATTTGCTGTGTATGTGATAATGTGTGCTAAACTAGTTTTTCCTTCGGTATACATGCACCAATGATGCATGACTATACCAGCTGTCCTTCACACCTGTACATAACGAGACATTTGTACCCTGTACGGGCTTGGCTCCTAGCCTTGATTGCTCCTAATTAGGAACTAATTGTTGCCTAATAAGCTACCATCATTACCTGGGATATTTGCCATTGCTGCTTGTCTGCTGTGTTCGATGTTAACGGATCCATCTTTATTTTGCATGCTGGAAAAAAACCACCATACCATGGAAAAAATATAAGCCGTGGAGTGGAGCCTGAGATCGAGGCTAATACATGCACGATACAATATTTGCATCTTATATTAACATAGCCCCTTCCCCAAGCTCCCCCTGTGCAAAAAATAAAAGGGGAGGGGGGGAGACGAGACTAATTGTAGTGGTGTTGTGGTCGTCTAGGTTGATCTTGTATTGTAGTGTTTGGGGATCCATGTCATGACTCAATCTCCACCTCGTACTGGGCAGGAAGTATGTTTCCTTGACTGTCGTGTTAGCTGGAGGTGCGCCATTGTCTGTGGTGCACCCTCACAGCTGTGGGGGGGGATGTTTTGTATATGCCTCCATTGAGAGCCACTTTGAAGTCACAGTGTTACGTGTAGGTGATGGGTAAAGCTCAGTTGTGTGCATGGGAGATAGACGGGACTGTGACATTCCATGCTGAGGTCATGAGTTGTCTAATTATGTATATTGATTCATCTTGTCTTGCTGCAAAGTGTCCCTGGTACATGTTTAGTCTTAATTTGCAAGAGTGGCATGCTTACCCAACAGATTTCCTTTTAAGACATTCAAGGGTGTGTCCATTTACTTTGCACTCCTGTCTGTTGTGGCTCTCCATGCGTACACTACCCGTTAATCCAGTTTGTCTGTATTGCATTCGCGGAATAGCCAGTCATTGCATTCATTTGCCTCTGAAAGGCAGAGCAAACACATGTAGGTCAGCAGTGCTTCAGTGAGTTTTTTATCCCACTAAACATCCACGTACGCTGTCATTGTAACGGGGAATTTGGTGTGGCATTGGCAAAACGAGAGTGATCAACTGACGGACTGACCAACTGCTGGTAGGTCTCCTATCAATCCCTGTAGATCTTTTGTCTCTGTTGGACAAAAGACTCCCGTGAACATACCTGTAGCCAGAGCCATCTGTTTCAGCAACCAATGTTGTTATAGGGTGTGTATGAGATCTACAACATGTAGGTCTTCACTCTAAAGTGATTATAGTGATAGTGTGATTATCATGTGACAGGCACAACCACATCTAAACATCTCCAGGTACTATATAGTCAGCTTGCCTCCAGACCACTCCTTGAGGGAGGGAAGTCTGGGCACGAGACTGCCAGTGGTATGGGTATGAGACTGCCAGTGGTACACGTATGCGCATTAGACTACCAATGGTATGGCAATAAGACCACTAGATGTTGGGAATTATAGTTTTTATTTGCAAGGTGGCGTCCCTTGTGTAAGCCATAAGAATGCATAAGCATGGGGGGTTTGTTGCCGCAGAGTTTGTGGGAAACAGCAGTTGAGGAAAAACTGCCACACTTTGCACTTTCTACAAACATCTCTATTGATGTGACTATGTAAGAACAAAGTACATGTACTCATTACTGTAGCTCTGATTGTGAGTAATGTTTGCAGGCATTGAGGCATTCTAATGTTGGAACTATTTGGTTCCACTGACACTGTCCGCCTCAGTCAGCCATTGATGACTGAGCAAGTGTCGTGGTGTAGATTGCAACCCCTGGTGAACCGCCACCATTACCATTAATGGACACATGAGTCATGTTGTTGTCTCAGATTCCACACTGTGTTGGCATGGAGTGATTGCTTCGCATGTTCAGGAATCCCAAACTTGGCATAAACCTAGACGCATTGTTTGCACGTATTAGCAGCTGATGCTAATCTGAAGGTGTCATAAGACATTGATACTGGCGACATTTGGATCTCACATTGGCTTGTCACACACTTGTAGCTCTCAAATACCCATGCATGCACAGCCCCTTCCCCTGTGCAGAACGTAAAGGTTGGGGGCTGGAGACGAACCTACATGTAATGCGCACGTACACGCTCAGTTCTAATGGCACTGTGGTCGTCCAGGTTGATCTTGTATTGTAGTGTCCTTGTCACGATGCAATGTCCACCTTGTACTGTGCAGGAAGCGCCATGTTTCCTGTTGAACCTCCCGTCACATCTGGTTAACTGGCAGTCATTATCATTAATGGAGTTGTCAAATACCAGAGTCATGTGTTTATCTTAGAGATTACTTCCAGGAATGCCGAAACTTGGCATAAACTGCTGACACATTAGCAGCTGATACTAACCAGAAGGTGTCATTGTAAGACATTACTTGAAAGTTTCCACAAAAGCTCTGCCAACAAACCTTTTTGTTACCTTGGCTACCCTCTCTGTCTGGAGGATCTGACGCAGACGTAGATCCACCCTTCAAAGTGTGTAGCTACATGTAGCTGTGATGTTCTTTTACTGCCCAGCCTTTGCACCACATGTCCATTAAGGCTCATGGAATGTTATTGCCATAGCAACAGTTGATTAGGAGGAAGTAACAGTAGTGACATCATCTAGTAGGGGTGGCCTGGAGGAATTGACTAGCTAGCCCAACCTTCTTCCCTGCATGGGACATGCCCACGTGATACCATGGCTGTGCTGTGCAAGTGGCACGACCTACTCTAGTCTCTCCCAAGCCTTTTTGTAACAGCTGGGGAAGTGTAGGTCTAATTAGGGAAGGTCTGGTGGAGGAGGTTGGTTGTCTGGAAGGTAATCTGTCATAAAGTGCAACCGGTTATATAGCTCCATGCCCTTTCTTCTGCTTCTGTAGTTGTGTAAACATTAGCCTCCTCTCCAGCCCCCTTCCCCAACTCACTTGAAGCATGGAGGGAGCCTGGCTGGGAAGGAGGCTATATAGCTAGATATAGATGGATTGCGAGTAGGCGTGGTGAATGATGTAATCCCACTTTTGGAGGGCAAACGCACGAGTTTGCAGGTGCATAAGTGCATAGTTGCAACTGTAAAGGATACCCTCAGATGTCAGAGAATCTCGGTAGGTCATGTCTCTCTGTTTCAGCTGCAATGAAAACGTGCTGTCGCCGCATTCACTCGTCCTCCGGAAGTGACATTACGTAATTGGACACGCCCCTTGCAATCCATACGATGTAGTTTCCAGGTTGAGTACTGTTCATGAGCATTAGTGCTCTGGTATGGAATGAGGACTGGAACTGGAACTGAAGCATCCTGCTGGCCTCTGTTGAACACACAGACTCTGTCAAAGGAGTTCAGGAAACTCTGCTTCAACATTTCCTCAATCCTCATTTCCTCTACACGTGTCTTCCTTTGTGGTTTCCCAGGTGTTGCAGCGCGCTGGTACCTATCCCACTATACTTGTATACTTGACTATGTGAGAATTTGCTGGTAGCTGTCCCTAATTTCCCTCACCTTGAATGGCTGGCTACACCACCCTGAATTAGGGTTGTATGGGGTGAGAAATGTAAGTTAGTGTCCTGTGGATAGCCAGTTTCAGGCCTGGTTTCAAAAAGATGGATGTGATTACCCATCATTGATCAGGAACCATTACAACCACATGTACATGTATGTGTTTCTGTGCATGTGTATGACCCTCTCCCCTCCCTTCACCCAAACCCCCTGCATGGCTATACATCGCTGTACAATCACTAAGATGCTAGCATGCACACACCAGTCACTTTCCTGATTGACGCTTGAGGGGGCACTAGAGGGGGGGGTGCAGAGAAGTGATATTGAAGAGATCTACACTGGAGGCTGTAGACACTTTTATCTGTTGGGCAGTTGAGAAACATGAAGGGCAAGAAGACTTCCTTATTTGGTGCCGGACGCTAGTGCCTGGGGGCTTTGTGGCATTACCCTCTGCCAACTCTAATGCAGACTTCAGCAGATCAGAACACAGGAACTTAACATTGCAGTGGTTTGAGTTTTGTCAACAACTAGTGATGCCTGAGCTTGGCAGTCTTGGGAGGGAGGGATTAGTGTGTTGACACAGCCAGGTTAACTTTTCCCAAAATTGTTGCCAATAATTAGATACACAAACGGAATCTCGACCCCATTGGGAAACTGTCTCTGGTATGAATGGCTCCAGGAAGGAAGAGAGAGAGTTCAGCTGCACTACCTGTGGTCCTTTGCCTGGCAGGTGGAAGGACTCATGACATGCATGTACCCAGTTTCCCCAGTCTGAGTCACCTTTGCCTGACCCTTGTACCCTTCACTGAGTAACAGGTACATATCAGGTTGCATAGCAGCTCTCGTGACCTCCGTCCCCTGTTTTTAGCTATCATTCCCTTCCAGTATGTGTATGTGTGCATGCATGCATGCGGTGTTGGGGAGTGGAGTCTGTCTCAGATCTAGCCCTCTGCCCCACTTTTACTTCTCTGTGGAGAGTCAGGGCGGAGTGCTGGCTTGCAAGCACGTGCAGCTTGTACTGTATCTCTTTGCTGTACTACCTGTGTTTAGCACTGAAACTAGAGAAAGAGGTGTACGTATATCTCCAGAAGGGTCTGTCGCAAACAGCCAGCACTTCAGTCCGCTATTCTGTAACCCATGTACCCGTTGTAGGTTGAACATGGTGCCATTGTTACCGGTATTGTGTGGAGGCCAGTGAGACGGTCATATGGTCAGCATATGGCCCATGACCGAGTTGGGGATTGGGCTCTGGAATGCAATTAGGAGACCACTCATATGTTTACGTGCCCCAAGCCACTCTTCACTGCAACGGCAGAAATGACTGTGATCACATGCACAATCACCATATCTGTGCATGCCTCTGGTACTTCGTATTCTTCAGTTCATTTGCTGTTATTCGCCGACTTTCTTGCTGTTGTGCTCATTGCTATGCTCAGACACTAGACCACTTGCATGTACGTGCTAGTTACGACTTCTAGTTATGGATACCTAATACATCTATTGAGGAGTTTGCCATAACTGACATGTTATCAATTTTCACTTGATGTTCTTTTTAGTCATATTCTAGCTTGACTTTATTGTGTGTGTGTGTGTGTGGGTGTTGGTGTCTAATGGTGGCTAGCTGGCTGACCAGGGTGGGTGTGTTTGGACTGACACTTCTGTGTTGTAGCAGGACAGCCATTAAGCCTAGTCACAATCCCCTGGGGGCGGCTAATATGCTGTCATAGCCTGTGGGCCTGTTTACTCCTTGTTCCTTGCACCCCTGTCCCTTGCACCCCTATGCCTATAGCCTGAGGGCCCTGGACCTTGTACCGCCCATAGCCTGAGGGCCCTGGACCTTGTACCCCTCTGCCTATAGCCTGAGGGCCCTGGACCTTGTACCCCTCTGCCCATAGCCTGAGGGCCTGTTTGCTCCCCACCTCTCTGTTCCGTTGTGACATATTGCCAGCAGTGTTTCCATTGTTTGGGAGTGAGGGGGTTGTTGGGAAGTAGTGACGTGTGCTGTGCCAAGTTGTGACTGCTCTGGGGATTCTCTTGGGAATCCATCCGTATTGGATTACATTGTGTTGATTAAGGAAGTGTTTGTACATGTAGGGGGTTTCCCCTACTAGCAGCACACCCAGTCTGTAGTTGTCGTCAGCGGATGGTTAGTACATGTAGCTAGGGCGTCAAGTGGAGTTTGGATACGTTGGTGTGCCTTACCAAAAAACGAAAAAATGCCTGGGCCTTGCCTCAGAGAGAAAGAGAACGGGGTCCGTATCCCTGGACTGACTAATCAAAGAGAATGGGGTCGGGCCGAACCTCCGACCGGCCCCGTATCCCTGGACTGACTAATCAATGTTCGAGGCTCTCTACTGGTGATGGCTATTGAGCACAGTGCCTATTTTGAACTTGGCTACAGTTTAAATCATCAGCAGGACATACTGTTTCAAAAGTTATTGTCGTGTCCCTTTACTTCTCGACTTCGGGGAACACCGATTGCCACACTCACAATTAAAACACACCCTCTTCCACACACCACACACTCTCTCTCTCCCTAGGAGCGGGCTCCAGCAGCGCCGTCCATCCGCACTACCCTCAACGAACAACTTCAGAAACTCCAATTAAAGCACAACACAGAGGTAGAATTCCTAGAGGACTGCAGGTCAGCCCCGGCCCGGTCACCGTTTAGCTACTTTTTAGCTCCCAGTGGTGTCAGGGTGTCATACGGGGGGGGGGGGGGGGGAAGGGGGATATGGGGGGGATAACCCAAGTTCCCCCCCCCCTAGATATCAGACCAGAATTAAATTAATATCAGACCAGAATTAAAATTAATTTTATCTTAAAACAAAGTAGTATACCAAATTAAAGTGAATACAGTTAAAGCTCAATGTATGGGCAGTCAAGGTTAGTTCCAAAGCTTAAAATTAACCTCAGAGGATGTGAGGGGGGGCATGCCCCTAGTGACCGATGCTTCTTCGAAGCGCCATGGGTCGCGGTTTTCCCCCCCTAACCTAAAATCCTGTATGACACCCTGGGTGTGTGTCATGTACACTGGCATGTATGTACATGTACATGTACATGCATCTCATAGGGACTATTGAGTAGTTTCGTACCTAGCCTCCCCTCATATCTTTTTTTTTGGCAGCTGTGAAAAAAAACAAACAACAACGGGGGGGGGGGGGGGGGGGGGGGGGGATTTCAAGGCTGCAAAAATTGCTGGAGGGGAGACTGGGTAGAGGCTAATTGTGTTGTTAGCTTGCATGAGTGCAGCCAGGTAGCTGTGAGAGTCTTGCCCCATAAAACTCTTGCTATGCATGTAGTATGTGATTGTTTATGAATGTGGTCATTTCTGGGCTGCAGGTCCTTCACGAAGCAGAGGTCATCTCTGGAGAGAGAGTATGCTCAGGTCAGATGATTACATGTACGCCGTTGTGTCTGGTAACCACTCATCCTGTGTCTGGTAACCACTCATCCGTGCAATTGTCTGCATTATTGGGTTCAGAAGTCTGTTGGAGCTGTGAGTCTTGAGATTGATGATACATACACTCACACATGCACACACACACACACACACACACAAACACACACACACACACACACATGCTACAGGGTCTACAGAGACTCACACAGCAGTTTCTCTCTAAGAAGACAATCGTACCTCCGCCAGAACTGTCAAACTATCAGAGAACAGAAAACAGGTCAGTGTTCTTTACTGTACCTCAATTTCTAGCTGGAGGTAGCGACATAGTGTTCGCCAGATCCTCAATAATCTCCCAAATTTCCCCAGGGGCTCACTGGTACAATTACTGCTTAAGTCATTTTAACCTCAGGGTCTCTTTTAGTGAGAATGAGGGGAGCTGTTATGGAATTCTTATTCCGCAAACATTTGCGTGTAATTGATGGAGGGGTGAAAGTTCAGAATTAGTCACTGAAACATCTCAGAAGTGTGGCTAAAATAGGGTGTCCCCCCAAGCTTCCAACTAAACGCCCCTTGAACCAATCATCTCCCAATTTCCCTAGAGTCATCAATGCTAATGTTATGTTCCCCCTCCCCTCCCCCCACCATGTTTCTTGCTACTTATTTTGATAATGAACCCCCCCCCAGGGGCCTTCTGGAGATTTGGAAACAGCTGCTGGAGAAGACAGAAGAAGCTGCCAAGTCTCACCAGACATTGGCAGACCTGCTGCTCTCCCAAGTCACGGACGTCACCAGACAGCAGAAGAGAATTAAGGAGCAGGCCTTCAAGAGGGTAAGGCATTACATCATCTCCACCATAGACCTGCTGTGTCTAGCTTTTAGCATTACATCATGCCTATTTCCTTTTTTTAGAAAATTGTGGTATTTCTCAACTTACTGTACTATAGAGTTTTGGGACTTGAGACGGAAACATAGCCATGCAATGTTATTGTAGGTATTGTGCAGTTATATGCCTACATGTACATGTAATTACTAGGTGCTCTATTACACCATGATCAGAGTGACAACACTATATCTCCCCCTCCTCCCTCCCTTCTCTCAGTATATTGAGGTCGCTCAGAGGATGAACGGTGAGCTCCAGGAGTCGGTCAAGGAGATGACTACAGTGAGTTGGCCTCTGCTGCTGAGGGGATTGGGTTCTTGGTTCTTGGTAGGAAGGGCCAATTAATGGGCTACAGTCCCCCTTCAGGGGTCAGCCTACCAAAGGCCCCCTTCAGGGGGTCAGCATACATGTACTTCTGGGGTCTCATAAGCTCCTGCTAAGGTTTGTGTATTGCCAGCAGTCTCTGGCATCACCGGATGGCCACAAACTGAAATTTCCTTTTCTCCTCCCCTCCCCTCCCCTCCCCTCCCCTCTCAGACTAAGAAGTCCTATCTTGACCTAGAGAAGGTGTGCTCAGATTCCAGACAAAAGTTCTCAGAAGCAGAGACCAGGTAAGCGGGCTTCTCCCCACAGAGGCACCAGTAGGCCAGTGTGTACCCACTGTGCAGTAGGTATCAAGCTGGGGTCGATCCTGGGACTGAACTTACAGTGCTGTACAGGCATTATCTAGTGGTACGTGTGTATGCTAATTATTGCTTTGTGGCTGAATTAATGAGTAGTTGACCGGTGATTATGGGTTTTGTCTTGCCTCGATCTTGTTTTAGACTTCGCAAAAAGGACACTAAGTTCTTTGAGTCAGTCACCTCACTGGAGAAGACACACAAGAAGATGTCCGACCGGCTCAAGTCCTGTCAGAAGAGGCTGACGGTCAGTCGCAATGACTACCTCCTGGCCGTTACTGCCACCAACGCCCACCTCAAGAGGCACGCCACCCAGGACCTACCCCACCTTATGCAGGTACTAACATGGTAGGAGTCTGTCCCTGAGTATGACCCCAACCTGAATACGGACTAATCCCTGCATGAACCTCTGGGCTAATCCCTGACTGTAAGTCCACACACTCCATAGTTTGTTGTGGGGAGAGGATAAAATTGCGTATTTGGGTCACTTTGCTTATTACACTGTAGGAGACAAATAGTGCAAGAGTAGTCCCTATAGTGTACGTAGGAGACGTGCAAGAGTAGTCCCTATAGTGTACACGTAGGAGACATAGTGTGCTGTACCAACCAGGGTGTTTGCAACTGTAGCTTGTTGACATTCAACGTGTATTAGCTAGCTGTAATATAAGAAATCTGACCTGTGACCTAACCTTATTACTGTACATGATGTACATGTATGACCTTAGGTGTGCACCATACCAATGGCCTATATTACTAATTTTCAGGGAAGATGCGGGCCACCCAAATTTAGCGGTGTGTCTAACCTACATGTGTGTGGACATAAAGAAATTTTCAAAGTTTGGGGCTGAAAGCGTTCTCTATGCTGGAGTTACGCTTGCCCTCCAGTACACACAGGCTGGAGTTACCCTTGCCCTCCAGTACACACAGGCTGGAGGGTACTGGAGGGCAAGGGGTGGTCTCCAGCAATACAGTTATTGTATCTTTGAGCTATAACTCACACACAGAAGGTTTTCAGACCCAAACTTGGAGATTTCTGTAGTTCTGCATGGGTTTCATAGTATGGTGCAAAAAATTGTGTTCCTTTAAAAAAAATGGACCTAATATGGAATTTGTAATATGGGCCATTCTATTTTATTCCTTTCCCTACTGAAATACAAATTTGTACGAAGAAGAAGGTAGCTGTAAGCTAGTGTCCTGGCCACTCTGGTCTCTATGGTAACCTCTGTGTTCGTAGAGTATGAGGTAGTACATGTCTATTATGTAAAGCTTACCTATTGCTACTCTGCTCAAGGCCATTGTGTTTCCCATCAGGGGTAACGTCATCTAGTCATCATCAGGTCCTGGGTTCAATCCCCAGCTGGGCCCCGACTTACTATCTTCCTCTCCCGTCTATCTCCTCCCCCGTGTAGGCATTGGACGGCGAGATGTACCTGAAGGTACGAGACGCATACACGGCATACGCTCAGATCCAAGCTGACTCGGCAAATATTATCAAGGCAGAGTTTGAAGACCTCAGAGACCAGGCTGCCCTGGTGAGTGCTCTATTTAGTGCACACCTTACCATAATGCGCTATACCCACCCGCCAGTACTGCCTACACATCATGTACTACATGTACACACTATTGGATACAGTAATGACTATTGGATAGAGTAGAGAACTTCATTCATAGACACGACATCAGTGAGGAATGTACACCATCAATTGAGAGGTTATGAATCAGGTTGGATGAGGCCTACACAACTACCACATTCATGGCCTGATTGGGTTCGAACTCTGTAAACACAGTGAATAAATACTAGCTACTATAAGAGTCATACTGTGGGCGCTCTATGGGTCCTTCTAATTCTGTGTCAAAATTCAATTTTTGAAACAGACTCATTTCCTATTATTGCGCCAGCTACAATGGTCTTTGTTGCTTGCTAGCTAGTAGCCTCGTCCCCAGGCCACACCCCCTGAAAAATAGTGGCCTGGTATCCACTGTTCGCGCATGCACAAACACATTGCTAAATGTGCGGAAAAAGGTCAGTAGAAGTATCCGTAAATTATGTTAGTCACATGGCGAGGAGTAGTACGGAGGCAGTATACGTACATGTATATAGTAAGCGGAGAACTAGAAATCAACCTTGATTCTGACTTTCTGCAACTAAAATGGCTCTCTAACCAGTCTAGAATGGTAAAAGAACCTGTAATTTTCTATCCGCTACGATTATGGTAGCTATCTTACCACAGAAATTCGGAAGCGCCTCTCCTGGCAGTGACTGTGAGCTGCTCGCTATTCAATCTCGGATGTGGCCTTCTAGGCTTTTCAGTGGCAAACGGGATCGAAGAATCGAACTACCGATCACTTTCTAAGCATCTAACTTATGAAAGACCATCGCGGCAGGCTTGAAAGCCTCCTGCCTTCACTTACAACTTCGTGACACGGAAACATTTGCGGATTCTGTAAACACAGTGAATAAATACTAGCTACTATAAGAGTCATACTGTGGGCGCTCTATGGGTCCTTCTAATTCTGTGTCAAAATTCAATTTTTGAAACAGACTATTATTGCGCCAGCTACAATGGTCTTTGTTGCTTGCTAGCTAGCTACTCACATCAATTTACCTATGTACACTACCCTGGTACCTTCCTTTGATGTCTGGCTGGCTTGCAAATTAATACGTAGATAGGCCAGCTACTTCAATCAGGCTTGTTATACCTAATTTGCAGCTGTTTTACCATTTTGTAGCTGTAACAACACAACAGGTGCCTTGTGTCATCTGTGTGAAGTTCTTTTGCGTTCCAGGTCATTTATATCACTTCCATTTATAGTCGCAGCCATCATTGTGCTGTCATATTTCTAATTATGCGTCTATGCGTCACCGTGACGACCGAATTTCTAATATTGCGTCGCCTTGCAAAAACAATTATTTTTTGGGCGACGCATAATTAGAGCGCCTACGGTAATCTAACCTGGCCATGTAAAAAGCTGAGACAGTTCCTCTGTGGAAGTACTATTGCTATTTGGCCAATACAGTAAGAGGAAATAGCCGGAGGGAGTTGTTTAACACACGCTTGTACATTTGTTTGTTGTGATGGGCCATGGCCGTTACCGCTGCCAACCCCCTGCAGGTGAACCGGGAGTATGTGCTTGAGTGTTTCCTGGACAGTAACCCTGTGCTGAAGGAGTCTGTGGTCTACTCCTTTGAGGCCGTAGGGCAGGATACGGTGGGTGGGGTCTTAGGGGCGGAGCTACATGTACATTGCATGGTCACAGTGCTACTTTAAATGCCATACATGTAGTTTCCTCTTGTTCATATTTTAGTTTCTTGGCCATATTTCACTTTTTTTCATGCACTACATACACACACACACCTCACACACACACACACACACACACACACACACACACACACGTACACACACACACACATACATACACACACACAGGTATCTGGGCTTAGCAGGGAGCATGGTGCAGAGATATTCCTGGACAAAGATGCTAGAAAGTGGTCCACGAAACTAACCAACAGCAACAAAGCCATTGCTGACAAGAAGAGATCGGTGAAGGGTCTACAGTCGGTGACACAGGCCTACACGAAGGTGAGCACACAGTGACAGTAACTCTTGTTCGAATGGAACTATATATACATGTACCACACATCTCTTTTGAAACATTAGAAAATTGGTTTGGTACTACTGCTTGTAATCGACAGGCTACTATACCCGGGCCTGACTATGACTCAGCTTGGTCACATGTTGGGATAACGTGGTCACTTGCGTTCCTGGACCTTGTCTCTAGGCTTGCCCGTAGCAGTACACAAGCTCTGGCTGTGTAGCTACCGAACCAGCTAATAGCGCTTTCTAGGGTAAAAATGTTTATCACAACCGTTAGAATATATTGGTAGGAATTTTAATTTGGCAGGGCCATTGCCAATCTCCCAGTCACCAACGTTAACTCTCTGCCAAATTTTCCAGCTACACGTGTCCAGTATCTCTCAGTTAAATGTGCTACACCCCAAGCCAATATTAATAAATCTGTCAGGATAATTAAACCACCCGAGGACAGAACTGAGAACTGAGAACCCCTATGCAAATACGTACTCTACATGTACATGAGCCGTTCCTCTCCCCCTCCCCCAAAAGACTCCCGAGTTTGGTACTGCTGACGCCCAGGCGGAGGCCTTGCTGAAGACGGAGACAGTTCAGGAGGAGATCCGGCAGCTGGAGGTCCAGACTACTAAGGCTATGGCACGGCTAGACGCCCTCAGCGAGGCTGGAGTCGACGTTAGCAAGTGGCTGCAGAAGGCGTCCGGCGGAGAGCAACAAGACAAGACGTCTGTCGAGCATCTCAGCGTTGGTGAGTCAGTTGGTTGGCTGTGTGTCAGGTTTTGGTTCTCATGTACTCTAGATTTGCATGTCATTGATGCACATGCACATTACAGAATTAAATCAGAACAGTGCAGAATTAAATCCAACTGGTAAAACAATTTCTGATTCTACAGTCTTCTATTCAATAGCCCAGGGGGCCAAGTAATGCTCACTAGTATGAGTGTTGGCCACGCTAGTGGCTGCCTTTCACGCTGAGAAGTAAATTACTACATGTAGTTACCGCCACTGTAAGCAGCTAGAGGGCAAATTAGTGCACTAATACATTATGTTGTATCTCCTGCATCTATATCAGGTTCTCATCCGGGCTCCCTCTCACTGAACCAGTTTAACAGCGGCTCACAAGACTTTGAGTGGGTGGAGACGGCCTCCTTGCGTTCGGGGTTGGAGAGTGACATCATCTCCATCTGCTCCAATCGGTCTGAAGCCCCGAAGTACTGCATTGCTCTCTATGACTACATGGTGGGCCATTACATCATTCTTACATAGTTAGCTGCATGTTACATGTGAGTATTCGAGTTGTCCAGACAGAGGAATGATAAAATGTTATACTGCCTCGCCCCCAGGCTATTCCCTTGAGAAGTGATAAGAGCCTGGCACCTTTTCTTATGTTATCAACAGCTGCTGTCCAGCCAGATGGCTCTGTCACCAAGCCAACAACGCCTGATGTCTGCTAGCTGCTAACCTAGCTATGGCTCTGTCACCAAGCCAACAACGCCTGATGTCTGCTAGCTGCTAACCTAGCTAGCCACAACCCAATGCTAGAAGTACACGTGGCAGTGAAAACAAATATTTCTGTCGCGTCGCGTACTTCAATCTACATCACTGCATTCAAAGTCCTGTATCTCTAAACTTCTGTTAAGGGTGGGGCTCATACATGCTGCATAGCAGCCTCGCATATTGATGCGTTTATGCAGCACATATGAATGAACCCTGCCCTTAGTGGAATTTTAGCGCTTTGAACTTACTCAGTGACCTGGGACTGCCACACATGTATAACAAACTAGAAATCCCTTAAACAAGTGGAGTGGCCTTGCTGTCTGTGTCACAAGATGGCTGCTCTCCCCTCAGTCTCAGCGCCCGGATGAACTGGATATCAGCACCAACGAAGAACTAGAAGTGATTGAGTGGGACGACGGCGACGGTTGGTGCAAAGGTCGCAACAAGACAGGACACGAAGGGTATTTCCCTCAGAACTACGTTCAGCCGTCAAGCAGGTCCAATTCCCCACCCACTCTGCAGCTGGAAAACATCACCAATGGCAACCCTCCCGCCTTGTCCACCCATAGCAGCAATGAAGGAACTGGTACGTGCTTTGTTTTTTCCCAGGCCATGTCAAAACATAGCCTGGGAATGAGACAAGAAATAGTCTGGGAATGAGACTGACAGACCAGTGTTCTATTCATGATGGAAAGGCACTCTTTCCTCCTCATACACGTACACACACACACACACACACACACACACTTGCAGGCACATACTTACAAGCCCAGTACGAGTACACTGCCCAATATGACGAGGAGCTATCCTTCCCCGAGGGTGCAATGATTGAACTCATACGTACCAATGACAATGGAGTCGATGATGGATGGTGGCAGGGACGCTACGATGGAAAAGTGGGCGTATTCCCCTCCGTCGTCGTAGAAATTGTTACCAACGGACTGGTGAGGAAGTTATACAGTGCATTGTGTACTACGGCTAGTATTTCAGTACAGAAATTAAGTGGGGAGGGGAGAGGGGGGCTATACCGTCGAGTACGTACATTTGTATTAACTCCCCCCCCCCCTTCATGTTAGCATCCTGCATACGGTTCGCATGTGATGTAGTACGTATCCACCCACTCCAACATGTTGCAAATGTAAAGTGAGGATACGAGGTATGTATTGCCTTCTTTAGCCAAATATGGCTGCAGCTTTATTGAAGTAGCTGTGTGCATGCAGTATTTGCAAAAGGCAGCTAAAAAGCAAAAGCTAGCTGGCTTACTGATGCAGTATTCCAATTAAAGCACACCAAAGATTAACTATAGTTTCTCTGTGTAAAAAACACACTATAACAGTATCCTATTTTTTTCTCTCAGGACCACTCTCTTGACCTTGAGGGCCCCACACCCATCAACTCCTTTGTCACGGACATGCCCCCTCCGCCCGACTCCCCCCCTCCCCTCCCGCCTGGCTACCCCCCTCCTGGGATATCCCCCGAGGACCTCGGGATCACGGTACTGGGACCGAGTCCGACGCTAGTACAACAAGACTCTGCATCAGAGCTTAGCAGCCCGTCCCTTAGCCCAGCAAAGCTGAGAGCCAGTTACCCACAAGACAGCAGTAGTCCTCTGCAGAGTAAAGGCACTCCGAGAGTTACCGTAGAGATTCCTACGCCCGGACCAAAGGCTGGCGCGTTCAACTATCATGACTGGAGACTGGACTCTTTTGATGATGATGATGAGTCGGTCGTATGACTGCAATCATAATGCAATCTAGCTCTTTCCCATTTTGCTTCAATGCAGAAGCTGTGATGTCGCAGTTCTTCTGCATGTCTATTCAGCAATGTACAATGTCTGCTCGCTTTGTCATTAAATTTTGTGTTCTGTGCATTGTTTTTCATATCTGCCATGAAACTCATTTCACCTGGACGTTGCATTGGAGCCACCACTACCACTTACCACACCAGTTTGTACTTAATTGTCGTGTTTGTCATGTGTAATTTGTATTGCATTGTATGGTGATAAGTAACTTATGGTAATTTGGCGAGCGTGAGCGAGCCCCTTAGTGTAGTCAGTTGCCGATTTTTGTCGTGAACGGACGGACAGGGGCCGCCCCAATACTGCAAATACGCTGACTTTTCTATTTCACCTGTATGCATGTGCTACGACTGAAAGTAATATTGCATACATGAGGCTGAGAGTAATATTGCCTGTGTTAGCACTTTGCAAGAAATTATGGCCAACAGTCCACAATAATATAATGGTATGTTATGAGCTGTGGCTCTCATGGAAAGCTGCCCCTGGAGTCCAGACTTCTGTAGTCTACGTCTTTACATGCAAGTGAACCTTCTAACCTGTATGCATTAATACATGTAGCTAGTTAACTGGAGTGAAAAGCCAAAGAAGGCACACAACTGGGTCGGGATGCATAAAGCACCTAAGAAGGCGGTTCCGGAATGGATTCCAGGAAGAAACTCAAGTGAAGTCCCGAAAGCACAGACAGCCCAAGACCGATCAGGCCTCGTCTTGAGTGATTTGGACTTGACTAGTGCACACTATTCCTCACCTCTGAATGAGGCTATCATTTTTAGGTCCTCATTTTGTAGTTACTATAATTAGTATGCACCGGAATGGTGTTTATATAAACGCACAGGGTTGGATTGGGATCCCGAGACATCAGAATGTAGGCTACGGTTTCCAGTGCCCAGACTGGCGGGCAATTTTCTGGCGGGCTTACATTCACTTTTCATTGGTCAGAGTTGCAGATATATTTGAACAGCATTTTACGCGCGGATTTTGGCGCGTACAAAACCAGAGACGAGCTGCATTTTACTTCAATACTGAGTTTCTTGGCTGTGCGGAATGTGAGTGTTTTGCTGGTGCAGTTTCGCATTGTAGCTTTACATTGTGTGTGGCATCCAAGCTAGCATGGCTTGGAGCATGTATTTCGCCTGGTCTGCAGAACACTAGCCTCGCCGACTGCGTGGCCTGGGAACGAGGAGGCTATACAGAAGCTAGACCTAATAATGCTGTATCTTGTGTTACAAATTTTTATTTATGTGCCTGCTTCTCTCACCCCCACCCAGTCATTGCAAGACTGCAAGAGTTTCCACAGCCGCCACCTACCGAGCGCAGCTTATCCCAGCCACAAGCACAGCCACAACCACAGTTCATCCTACCAAACACAGCTCAATACAACAGGAAAATGTGAGACGCTATACTAGAATGTTTAAAGCATGTGTGTAAAGTAAGTACTGAAGTATACAGGTGCATGGCCATGTGTGGCACGTGAGCGACCAACGCGCTAAGCGCTAAAAATTAACTGTCAGCGAACGCAACGCGAACGGCGTTAAAATGCATGTGCTGGGTATACTAAATTCATGTGCATGTCATAATGTACACTAAGTGCATGATGTGTAGTTGTTTGACAATGTGCATGAGCGATGCGCACGT
This sequence comes from Phakellia ventilabrum, assembly GCA_963921505.1. Taxonomy (NCBI): domain Eukaryota; kingdom Metazoa; phylum Porifera; class Demospongiae; order Axinellida; family Axinellidae; genus Phakellia; species Phakellia ventilabrum. Next base: position 539,806 of record OY997385.1, read on the forward strand.
GACGTGACGCGACGATGCATGTGAATGGGTATATACTACACTATACTAGAAAAGTTACTAACTGCATGTGTACATGCACATGCATGGAATAATGTAGCATAATATTGTGTTATTATAATACATTGTGCATGAGCGATGCGCACATGAGAACGTTGACTGACCAGTGCCGGTACGGTACGCGATAAGGTGAGTACTCATCAACTTGAGTGGTATTGTTATTATTATGTATAATGGTATTAAAATTCCAGTAGTAATATACAGTATACATGTGTATAATATGATCTTGGTGAGTGGTCACAATGCATATTATTATGTAGTTGTATACATGAACTATAATGTGTATGTTTTTAGTTGTTTCTATTGTTTTCCACTTGTTTCTGCGTATGTGCGTTGTACAAGCGTTAATACTCACTACCTGACCATAACGCATAAGCTGTCATACTGTATTAAACGGCCATGTGGCTGACTCGCTGCTAAAATGAAAATTGACTGTTTTTCCTGTACATATGGTAGCTGTGCAGTGATGTGACATGGTGGACAGTAGCTAGGTCCCTTTGACTACACACAGCAAATTTTGAGAATTATTGCGCTCTCACTGCACGTGCAATGCAATCTTGCATCTCATTTCCAATTTTAATTTATGTGCTTGGGAAAGTTTTAATCTATGTTATGAAGTATGACATTTCTGAAGGGCTCAGAACCAGAGTGGTCTAACTCACAAATACTTGAACTTAACTTGAGATACTTTTAATATTATGTGCTTTATGAGCAGCTGAAAATTCAGAAGCTGGGTCAGTTGTGGCTTATACTAGTAATGCACACTGGAAACACATACATTGCGTTTGGTGGTTTAAAAAATTCATCTCTCTCTAGTGAAATCTCACGCGACATCTTCGCGATCGGCTGAGATAAGTGACGGGGTGTTCTCAACCACCATCAACACACTGATAATACCGTACGTATATACTGCACAGGGCTCCAAATTACATCAAATATTACTCTATATTGAACGAGAATATGCACTGTACTGGGTGCTGTACTGCCACTGGCCTCATGCCCCAACTACCAATTGTTTGATGCATGCATGCCACATTAAGGCAAGGCAGTAGTATCAGCAATAAAGTAATAGCCTGCATAGCTATATAGTGATAGGTTGGTATTAAAATAAACGCTTGTTTTTTTATAGTTGCACCTTGTGTACCCAGGTAGCTTGAGGCTACAGCACATACAATCGCCATCTCTGTATCAATGTTTTATAAAGGGCATCATAAGTTTAGTTTGTGTGTTGAACACAGTGCTACAGTGAAGCCAACTATAATTAAGTAGTGGTGACCATTTCATTAATTGAAAAATGGGGTACAGTGATCAATGAAGCTCTGGAGCAGAACTGTTCAAATCCATATTTATATTACATATGCCAGCACATGCCTATCTTACTCTGAAGAGACTGAATTCTGAGCATACGCTACATTGTTTTCCAGGAAGACACTATCACCAGTAGTGTTGCTCTGAGCGTACGCCAAATTGTCTTCCAGGAGCTCGCTGTCACAGCCCAGGTTCTGCACACCTGGCCTGCTATATATGTCAGGATTCACTTGGGCACGAATACATCTTGGCTGTCCTACGTAGAGGAAGTGTAACTCCATTGTTACCATGGAAACGGAGGGAGCCGAGCTAGAGTATAGTATATTATGCCTCTCAAGCCCACCAGCCCCTTGCAGACCCTCTTCTGTTTCTTACTCTCATGAGATCTGGGAACGAAACCTCTCATTCCCAGGTTGACCCAGCATAGCTCGAAATGTGAAGGCCTACCTAATCAAACATCCTATTTGGTGGGGGAAGCCAGGAAAGCAAGACAAGCAGAAGTCATTTATTTACCTGACCAGTTACCGCTTGTCCGAGCCTGGTGTTGCTTGATCAGGAAAACACCAATGGCGACGCCCATAATGATGATGACAAAGACAAGCAGTGCTAGCCCTACGCCCACTCCCCCTAGAACTGGCCCCAGGAGTCCACCGTTAATGCCACCTGTGAATGTATACGTGTGTGTGTGTGTATGTGTGCGTGTGTTTGTGGTGTGTGTGTGTATGTGTGTGTGTGTGTGTATCATGCCTGGCAAATGCTGCAATAGCAGTATATTCTTCTACCTTGGTCAGGTGTATTGTCCAAGCCATCCTCAAAGTGTTCATTTTCTTCACAATCACTTCCACCGAAGCCAGGCAAGCAAGAGCAATTGTAGCCTGCCAGTAAATTCTATCGGGAGTTACAAGTAGATTAATTTACTTGCATTTCGTCTCTAGGGGTTACATTACAATACAACAACTGTAGTCAGTGGTGCAACAAGGAGCTACACTACCTTAATGTATGGCTAAGCAATGCAGAATGGTTAGTATGTCTCTACTAGCCTTGTTCCCAGGCTCCACCACAAGGCTTTACTTTGCGTAAAAAAAGCTGGGGAGTGGAGCCTGGGAGCGAGACTATGTCTGTACTGCCTATTGAGGTTCAGCATTTGGATACGCCACAGCAGCAAAAGGTTAAAGGTTACGCAAATGAACCCAAATACTAACTGAAGAGATACTACCAATAAATGCTATGCCTATGTACATGTATGCTTTAGCTAGGCACCCTAATTCCCAGGCTCCATTGTCCGGATTTTTTTTGCAGTATAAACACACATTCAAGAATACTGCATGGGCAGTGCAGCCTAAGCACTACCGGTATCACATAGCAAGCTTCACTGTATATCATATCATGGTGGTGTACACAAACTGAGTGGTGCCTTTAATGACACAAAGATACTGTTAATTACTGACAACTTATCACTCACCGTTGTGCAATTTCCTCCATTCTGACAGGGGTTTGGGTCACATACACTCACAGCCTGTACTTCAACGGTACGATCACAACTCTTCCCCTCAAACCCAACCACACACTGGCATCTGTAGTCTGTTACCAGATCCTAAGGGACAATATACTAGTAAATAACCTCTAAACCCAAAACGCTATAGCTACAAACATGCAGGCTGTGCAATAGACATACTACACAAGCTCCTCCATTCAGACAGGGAAATGGATTACATCCATTTGTTTGGTTCTCACAATTACTGCCATCATATCCCTCTGCACACTGGCATTCATAGCCTGTGGCTAGATCCTATAAAAAGATGAAGAATATTGCAGTTGAATGCTGTGTGGCAGAGTCATGTACCTCTGTTCACTTTCAGTTAAGCAGTGCCTTTAATGCAATAAAGATACTGTTAATTACTGACAACCTATCACTCACTACTGTGCAATTTCCTCCATTCAGACAGGGGTTTGGGTCACACGCATTCTGTACTTCAACAGTACTATCGCAACTCTTCCCCTCAAACTCATCCAAACACTGGCACCTGTAGTCTGTTATCAGATCCTAAGGGACAATGTACTAGTAAATAACCTCTAAACCAAAAGCTATAGCTACAAACATGCAGGCTGTGCAATTGACGTACTATACAAGCTCCTCCATTAAGGCAGGGAAAAGGATTACAACCGTTCGTTTTGTTCTCACAATTACTGCCATCATATTCCTCTGCACACTGGCATTCATAGCCTGTGGCTAGATCCTATAAATAGAGGAAGAATGTTGCTGTTGAATTCTGTATGGCGGAGACTTTAATGACACAAAGATACTGTTAATTACTGACAACTTATCACTCACCGTTGTACAACTTCCTCCATTCAGACAGGGGTTTGGGTCACATGCATTCGGCACTTCAACGGTACGATCACAAATCTTCCCCTCAAACCCAACCACACACTGGCACCTGTAGTCTGTTACCAGATCCTAAGGGACAATATACTAGTAAATAACCTCTAAACCAAAAGCTATAGCTACAAACATGCAGGCTGTGCAATTGACGTACTATACAAGCTCCTCCATTAAGGCAGGGAAAAGGATTACAACCGTTCGTTTTGTTCTCACAATTACTGCCATCATATTCCTCTGCACACTGGCATTCATAGCCTGTGGCTAGATCCTATAAATAGAGGAAGAATGTTGCTGTTGAATTCTGTATGGCGGAGACTTTAATGACACAAAGATACTGTTAATTACTGACAACTTATCACTCACCGTTGTACAACTTCCTCCATTCAGACAGGGGTTTGGGTCACATGCATTCGGCACTTCAACGGTACGATCACAACTCTTCCCCTCAAACCCAACCACACACTGGCACCTGTAGTCTGTTACCAGATCCTAAGGGACAGTATACTAGTAAATAACCTCTAAACCAAAAGCTATAGCTACAAAGATGCAGGCTGTGCAATTGACATACTATACAAGCTCCTCCATTAAGGCAGGGAAAAGGATTACAACCGTTCGTTTTGTTCTCACAATTACTGCCATCATATTCCTCTGCACACTGGCATTCATAGCCTGTGGCTAGATCCTATAAGACAGTAAAGAATATATTTATATCGCTGATGAATGCTGTATAGAAGAATGATGTAGCTTTGCTTTCTATTTAACAGTAACAACTTACTATGCAGGTCCCTCCATTGAGACAAGGCAGAGCGTCACATGTATCCTGCCCTGTGTCTTCCTCACCTACTATATGAATAACAGAAGAAGTCCATAACATACATACATACGTACATACACACATACATGCATACCGGTACATACATACATACGTAATATCCATACATCCATACATACATACATACAAACATCTATACATACATGCATACATACATACATACATACATACATACATACATACATACATACATACATACTTCCATCCATCCGTCCACACATACATAGTCACTGCACATGCAGTTTCTGAACATACACTTCTGCTTACGTTCATTACCTTGAACCTCACAATTGATGCCCTCATAGCCCTCCATACAGTGGCACTCAAACTGATCAGGACCCGTGTTCTCACACGTTGCATTGCTTGGGCAGGGTGTGGTGTGGCTACAAGGGTCTAGATCTGCAGAAGTACCAAGATACGGTATTGCAAAGTTCCATTCACAAGCCGGCTCATCCCTCATGTCAGGAAATATCTCCCACATTTGCTCTCCCATCACAAAAACGCCAAGGAGGAAACCCATATAAGGGAGGGCATGCAATATGCAATAATGATGTCTAGTTATCTACTTACCAATATCACAGTTAATGCCATCGTATCCAGCACGACAAATGCACACACTGGGTGCATTGCAATAGCCACCAATGGGAGCTGAAAGAGTGTCAGGTTAAAAAGAAGGAAGTAAATGTTGACGGCTAATACATGGCAACAGCATAACTCACAACATCCTGCGGCTGGAGTGCAACGCTGGATGCAATTAGTGAGGGGATCCTCAAAGCCCTCCAGGCAGACTCGGTTTCCGTCGTTGTCGCAACTATAATGACCTTGACTGTCGTTCCTGGCCCGACAGAAGAGCCCACAGTCAGCACCGTAGAAATTAGCCAAACATTTTACGCGGAAACTCAAATCAAAAAATCCAAAACCATACATTCCATCGTAACGGACTGAACCTTGGAAGCCAGCTCCAAGTGTAATGTCATTCTTATTGATGATAAACCTGTCCACTAGGTCATTGGAATTGAGTGATTGCTCCAGTCCATCAAAGTCAATAACCTCCGCAGCCAGTTGCACTGATCCCTAAATTGTAGTGCATACATTCAATTACAACTATTTGCCACCTTATGATTTAATTCAGAACATTCATACATTCTATAATTCTGTGGAGAAACAGACGTAGTGTCTGACTATTTGCTGAATCTGTTTGTCATAATAAAATGGACATACCAAGGTCATGAACCTACTTCGTGCCGGATTATCGCCCAGCAATAGCTGTGCATTTGGATTCCGCTATATTTACTAGGCTTGTTTGATTTTTATATAGGTACCAGGTAATGCATGGGTTCGATTATGCTGAAGCTATTTTGATGCTGGTGCACGCTGAGAGAAAAAGAAGCCACGGTAACACCGTACTTACCGGCCAAAGGCCAGACACAGTAAAGACAACCGGATTGTCTAAACCTAGCAGTGTTGTATTCCCGCTGCTGAATGTGAGTTGGCTAGGGGCATCACGATGAGCCGTGGGAGTGGCAGAACGACCCAAGGGGCAGAATTGTAGGTCATTGTTATTGGTCAGATATGGCCTCAGGCAAAACACGAAGAAGTTGTCACATCGCTCGTCTGTGTCACATGTGCCCAACTCGAAGCCATCACAGCAGCCTTGGTCCTCTCCACAGTCAAAACATCTGCTAGTCGGGTTGGTGTATCGGGCAACCATGACATCCAGCTGGTAATCACCTTGGACAGTGATCTGCAAGTGCAATTAGAAAATTAGGACACCATTATGGCTACTTACCTCAATACATATCAATGAGGAAAAGAAAGCCTAACTACTCATTTGGCACATACATTAGAGTGCTGCTGTGACTATAGCTTCATGGTCCCTGTGTCTGTTTAATCATACCACTAGAAATGTGTACATATATAATAGTAAAAGTAGAAATTAATTCTCCAGGCCAGCTGCTAGCGCTCTGCAGAGAAGGGGACACAGTTGATTAGCATGTGTTTCACCTTCATGTCCACAACAACCGAGTGCTACCTCAATACTGAAATTAGTACATAAAAAGACATCCCACTGCATGTTGTGGGTACCTATTCAGTCGCAAAGCCTTGCTAGAACAACAGCACTAAAGCTAAGGCTGCTGCGACCATTCTGCCCCTGCATGCAGTACAACGAATATATTGCAGGTAGCTACAAGGCACAAAATCATTGATCTGTCAAGTAACTCACAATTATCACTGTCAGAATATGAAACAGCAGTAGAAACGTGCTCATTGTCAAGCCCAGCAGTGTCTTTACACCAGCTACTGTGGTTTAATTCTCTTTTACTACTTCTACACACTAACTGCAGTGCAGTGCCTCCACAGGCCAAACAAAGGTGGAATAATATTATGGCACTATGTGCCTCAGAAGGGAAGATTATAAGTGCATGGAGTAGCGAAGTATAGCATGATGTTATGGCAAAGGGAGGTGCTATTTTGCACTATGTATAATGCACTATATATCTATTCCAAGATGTTTACTCATCAATAAGATACTTGATGAGCTGACCACATCAAAGCAATTAGCAATTATCACTTAACTAGTAAAATGACAAAAATTATCTACATGGATCCTTTCTGCAAAAGATACCATCAGGCTATACAGGAGGGAGTTTCGTAGCTATATATGGCAACGATACTCCTGGTATTTCATGCCTACCACATGTATATACACATGGAGGGTTGAGTGGAATAGCTATGTTATGACCTCACAAACTCTATAGGGCCACATGAGAGATTTGAGGTGACCCTAGAATGACATTTTTCATGGAAAGGTTCTACAATGCAACTCATCCCAGTTATAAAAGTTGTATATAAATTTGTAATAATTATTTTACATTCTTAATTATGAAGATATCCTGGTCCACACATGTACATTTACCAAGACACCATATTTCCAACAGCGTTAAAAGTCTTGTACGTGCATAATTAATGTCCTGACTGCATTACCTGCCACTACGCAGTCCTACAGTAACACTTCCATGTCCTGACTGCATTACCTGCCACTACGCAGTCCTACAGTAACACTTCCATGTCCTGACTGCATTACCTGCCACTACACAGTCCTACAGTCCTACAGTAACACTTCCATGTCCTGACTGCATTACCTGCCACTACACAGTCCTACAGTAACACTTCCATGTCCTGACTGCATTACCTGCCACTACACAGTCCTACAGTCCTACAGTAACACTTCCATAATGGAAAATAAGACCTTCTTTCAATCATAATGATGCGGAGATTGTTCTGGTTCTTATATGGTATTACAGCATCCTAATCACGGGTTCCTGCCAGCCTTGGTAGTAACAATATCATCTTAAACTTAATCTCAGCGGATGCAGCTCAAATGGGTATCCTAGCCTCGTTCCCAATCTCCACTTTTTTATACTACATGTGAAAGAAAAAGCTGGGAGTGGAGACCGTGAAGGAGACTATGGGTGTCCCTCACCTCAACAAAAACATCTCTGGTTTATTTACTCTACATATGGGAATTCAAATCGCTGTTTTGAAAACACTAAAATAGCTAGGGAAAGTTATAAAATGAACTGAACAGAACAGTCTATTCTGTGTTAAAAAGAGTAGACAATTTAAAGTTGTAAAAGTTGGACTCAGTCACAGTCTACTGATTATGACTGAGCAGATCATAGCCAAGTAGAGAATCAGCAATGACATCACAGAGAGAGATTAGCTTGAAGGGGCGGTGCTGTGCTATGGTAAGGGCATGGGGAAGGGAGTCTGTGATCCAGAAGTTGGCAAACTCCACCTCGCCTCCGGTAAATTTGCGCCAAGATCCCTCAGGGAACACAGCGTGGGTCACAAACAGACTAATAGCTGTCGCTCCTCGTTTCTTCAGCACCTGTGGAGGGCAACAGAGTCAATAGCGGTTCACTGACGGCATTGCTCAGTTAATTACTCATTAGTAGCTGTAATGCCTCGCGAGAGTGATTATCAATATGCCATGTGTGGGTGGAGTCACTGAATGTTTATTGTGTGCAAGTCTGACGGATTACTATAGTTAAATTTTACTGACGTCACTGCAACTCACTGCTATGCTATGCATTTTTAGCTAGTAACTAATTTCCAGTTTGCACTTCTTTGCAGCCTGCTGCAGAAATAGCTATCATTTCTGTGTAATCACTAAATGCCTGACTGAATCGCATACAAATAATGGCCGTTCTTGGCTTTGCTCAGCAGTGAGCATTAGGACAATGGGCACGTGGTTCATACTGTACCTTGGAACACTCAATGAGAGTCCCTCCAGTCTGCACCAGGTCATCAACAATAACAACATGACGATCTTTTGGGTCACCTATGTGTGAGCGAGCGTGTGCGCATACAACCAAGGAAGTAAGCATTATAAGTACTGTAATCTTAAAATTTTATTTATATATTTAGCGTTCCCTGCCTAGCTAGCACCAATGCCTCTCCAGGAAACCTTATTACATTTCTACTAACACGAGACCCTAACCATTTGCCTATTCTGTGCGCCCCAGACCTACCGTCTTTCACCGTGACGACCCTGTTCTCCCCGTCCCGCACCTTGATACAGGTAATGGAGGGCCAGGTTTTGAAGTCTGAGTGGAATCGTTTGTAGGCACCCTCATCAGGGAAGGCCACTGACAGGTGGGTGTGGTCTGGGAGGGCCTGCAGCTCTCGAATTAGGAGGGGAATGGCGGAGAGAAGCCTAAAAAAGGAGAGAGGGTAGGCTTCAATAAAAATGTCAAAAGATATATGGATGGGAATCCGTAAAAGCATCGTGGTGTCATTCCTACCTTATTTGGTTGCTTTTTTGGGATTCCATTCTTACATTATGTTTTTTTTTCATGACTTGTATAATTACACATGGCTAGGCACCAATTGAATGACAGCTGGTCCTCTCCACCTTATGCTGGAGACATTGTTTCAGCACTCGATCACTGCTCTGAAGAGTAGTTACATGAAGTGTAGATACCTGCAACTGTCTTCACCCACACACATATTCACCTTCTACCCTACGCATCACACTTGAGAAGGCCCACAAGTACGTAGGCCAGGGGGAAGTGAGGGTAATTAGCTCTCTAAAGTGAAGGACTCATACAAAACTCTACTGAACTCGCCCCTCCCCTCCTATTCCCTCACCTCGGGATGACCTCTCCTCTCCCCTCCCCTCCCCTCCCCTCCCCTCCCCTCCCCTCACCTGGGGATGACCTGGTCACTGAAGTAGAACCTCTCCTGGAGGGCATGGATGTCAAAGATGAATATCTGAGTAGGCCCTCGTGCAGCCAGCGGGATCACCGAGAGCATGGTTGCTAAGCTCTGGGGAGAAGGAGGCATGGCAGGTGGAATGTGAGCGATATGCAGAATTCTCTTTCTATAAAAAAAAACACTATGATTAATACTTGTGATGGGACTAAACAGTGTATGGTTGTGGGTTGTTTTAAAGCCATCCGCACTGCCGCGCTATTGATCAGTTTTCTTTGCACGTAGTTACTACATGCGGAAAAAAACAACTGGAAGTGGAGACAGGGAACGAGGCTAAATATTAATTAATAGAGCAGGCAATATTTTAGTTATATGCTGTGAGAGTTGGGACAGGTACAATTTTAAAAACCCGATTAAGTGTTTATATTAATGTGAGATGCTAGGAAGACTGAATGATGCAAACTCTGTTAGTTCCTGCCCTTGGAGATAGATCTTACAAGCTCTGCAGGTGTGTGGACAGTGTACAATAAAGTAAGTTCTAAGGCAGCAACAGGAGTTATTGAATAGTCTATGGCAATGAAATATTTAGATGAAGTTAGTGGCTGTCTACCTTGGCAGTGACCACTTGTCCCTCCTTGTCCACTCTCTCCATGGTGGCCGTGGGGAAGAAAGGGAGGATGAGACGAAAGGAGCGCACCAGGTAGCGTGGGAGGGAGTAGATGAGGGAGAGCTGTGCAAAGATCACTTCTGGACTGTGGAAGCTGGCAAGCAGGATCACTGAGAGTCAGAGAGGGGAGGGAGGGCAGGAGGGAAGGAGGAAGGGAGAGAGGGAGGGAGGGAGGAAGGAAGGGAGGGAGAGAGGGAGGGAAGGAAGGAGGATGGAGGGGTAGGTCACTTACAAAACGATTGCAGGCCTCCACCCTTGCTATAACCTATAGCGAATTCCTTGATGCTGTCATCTCACCGTCTCTCCCAGCTATCTCCTTCACATTGCTTATGAAGATGTTCGGCCAGCCATCCCGGAAGCGGTCCCAATGGATACAGTCACACAGCTCCACACGTCTGTATTTGCGTCGCTCCTGCGGGAGGATGGGGGGAGGTGTGGGATGTTGCCTTCAAAAAAGGACCTCATCATCATACGTTAGTCTGCCCAGCACATCTGGGGCAGTATTACATGGTCCCCTCAGAATGGGGTGGGCAGTGGATACGAAATAGGAGATTAATTTGGCATAGCCATACTAGAAAGCAGCATGCATCACGAGAGGTTCTACCCGTGCTCCCAAGCTTGAGCGGGCAGGATAGTAGTAGTCTCCACTCCTCCCCCCACAAGAGCCTGGGACGTAGTCTAGAGGTTCATGACACACCCTTCCACAGCCATTAGTCTCGTAACCAGACCTGGCTTGCCCCCTGCTACAAACAGCCCGTCTTGGTGAAACAAGAAATTGGACTTATTCAATCTGTGAAGGGGAGGCATAATCTAGTGCCCGGACTTCTCTCCCACTTGGGCTCTCCCTTAGTGCCCAGACGTCTGGGTACGAGCCAAGGCTAGGCCTGGGCACAAGACTACTACTAGGGGACAGGTCACGAGACCTAGCTGCCAACATTTACTATGACGTCATTGTAAATGGCGCAATAGAAAGCCCCACCCACCAATAACATCTTATCAAGGCGGCGACCAGCACTGATCCCTTCTCTGCAGAAGCGCTAACAGAGAAGGGACTGGTACGTAAGACTAGCAGCAGTACAATCGCACGAGATCGCCACGCCTACCTCTGACAGCGACAGTTTAGCGACCCTTGCACTGGCGAAATCCACTAAATTTTTGGCCAGCGTCTTCATGGTGGGGTGATACAGCACCAGCACGGGCGGGAAGCCGTCCTCGTCTGTCCTTTGTAACATGTCCATCGCGGGGGTACTCAGTGAACGAGAAGCCGGCTGGGAGGCCATCGTTGCGGAATTGCATGCACTTTAACCTTTGACCTAGGTTTACGAGCGTACCAGCGGCCCACGCATTTTTTTTTTGGCCGCAGAACAAAGATGTCTGTTTCGGACGAAGCAGATTATGGCGTGCAGGCATGGCAACCTATGCGCGACATTCCCGTGGGCATTCAGAACGACACGGGAGACAATCTATCCATAGTTGTCTTCACGAAAAACGAGACCAGCTTCTCCAAACGGGACGAGTACGTGGCGTGGAAAGTGTTCCATCTCTCTTCGCCAGGCTCGGCGGACTTCGTTTATCCCAAGCAGTCCGAGATTGGTGTGCATTGTATGAACGAGGATGGGGTTGGGAAGATGGTCGGACCAATGAACAGCAAGATGGGGAGCACGTGGAAATTCCGTCCTCCAACGGAGCAGCGCCCCAACCCAGTGCTGGATGAAGGTACACAGCATTTATGTATATTATATAAGCGACCTTGAAAGGGTACTGAATATGTTCAACATTTTAAAACGTTCAAGTTTACTTGTTTGATTTAATTTGGTAATTGTAACTGCTAGCTAACCGTCACATGTAGTATTTCTCACAGAGAAGGGAATGCATTCTTTTGCTTACTGGCAGCTGATAGCTATATGCATTTCTTTTGCAGTTGAAGATGCCCCACGAACTCCACATAGCTCTGTGTTGGTCATAAACCAGTACAGCCTTCAAACACTGACTCTGCAGTTTGGGCTCTACAAACTGAGGAGCATGCTCTTGGCACAGAGGAACGTGTTGAGTGGACAGCTCGTGCACTTCATCGAGATAGCCTCTCTCCACTTTGCCATCTCTCCAAGTCAGAGTTTGAAGAGCGGGGATTTTATTGAGGATCTTGCACCATTTGGAAAATTCCTGACTATTAATCTGAAAAATTTCCCGAACGGCATGAAAATAGTCCTCACTCAAGACATCAATACCAGACGGTATTCATTCCATGCCTTGCAGAAGTACTGACTGATTATACGATTATTTTGTTCATGTAGCTGCTAAAATGATTTTTAGCTATCATTTTGATATTAAAATGCAGCTGCATGTGTTGGAAAACATTATATGAAAATCAAGTTATAATGAGAATATAAAGACGGTATGCTTTGTAGACTGCATGATAATATCACATCGACCGAGTGTATGTGTTCATGTTAATTGCTAGATCAAAAATGATGTACACAGTAGGAACTGCTATAAAACTGTTAGTGATCTGTTTCCGTCGGTGGAGTCATGTTTTCCTCTTCTATTTTACTTTTATCGGCATTCTCGCCATTTGTTACAGGCTCTACAAGTTGGCTATGGGCTGTGAAGTAGTAGCCTCCTGACAGGAAAGCCTTGTTGAGTTCAATTCGAACGCCATAGGGGAAATCATCCAGAGAAACGGCACATTGGGCTAGAAGTGGTGTTGACTTGAAGAAGGTGCCCCCTGCTTCAATCTCACTAATGAGGCCAAACCGAAGCACTGGTTGTAGTGTGAACGTAAGAGGAACACCAGGCTGTATATAGTTTCCTCTCACTGTCTGGATTGGCATGCCAGTCTTTGTAATGCTAATTCGTTGCACGGAAGCCCCTTTTGCTGTGGCACCTTCATCTTCTATGTGACTTTCTACAGTGACTGTATGCTTGGGTGTGCGGTCTGAATGCTTCGATGCCTTGCTTGGAACTGCAGCTGCACATGGGAAAGAAACAGGAAGTAGACAATTTTAAACAATGACGCTGTATTCTTTATGCGACCCTACCCACAAAACCTACAACACACCCAAATAATGAGGGGTAGGGCAAAGTTATATAAACATTAACTTGGTTTGCATTAGTAATGCTACTTGGTGCACTCTGGAATGCCTACAGTTCTATGGAATGACTCCCAATGAATATTACTTATGCAGTCTGGCTTTGCTATAGCCACCAAACAAATAATCAATAATTATTATGTATCAAAAAAAATAACGGTAGGCGAGCACAGTTTCAGTACTACACACCAGCTTTGATCACATGTGGTGCTATGAAATCCCTTAGTTTATAAGGAGACTAATCTCTACTATAGCTAAACATTAGGGTTAGGTACAAATTAAAACGGGTGTATGATGGCACTTACAACGTGTTTTTCTAAACTTTAGTAATGTTATAAAAGAGAAATTACCTTCTCTGAAAACAAAATTTGAAGTCGAGTTTCCACTTTCTCCTTCGCCTTCTCCTTCGGTCTTCTTCTCCGCCTCCACCAACAGCCACTTACTACCCTTCTGGATGTCCTGTCCGCTCACGCGTACGGTAGTCGAGTCGGGTAGTAAGATTTCGGCTTCCAGGTCTGTCAAAAGTGGAAATTTGAAAACGGCGGGTTTTGACTCGGAGCTGAGCTCGCTGAATACTTTCCACGCTGTGCATATGGGCAGTGGTGGCTTTGGTGGTCGCTGCGGGACCTCCGTCTCTTGGAAGACTATCACAGAATGATCATCGTCGTTCGGTATCTTAGCTTCAATCTCGATTCTAATGTCTTTCGGTAGCTGACCTTCAGACATTGCAGATATATAATACTTTAGCTTCTCTAGATCTTCTTCAAGTCAATTGAGAGCTGTCTCCGCACAGTCAAAAGCCAGCCAAAGTATTTGTGATGGATCGGAAGCGTAACTCTATCTGGAGTCTCGTGCCCAGGGGGCGGGCGTACTGAGCGCGCACGAGACCAGTTACGTACACCTGTTACCTACTTAATTATGCATCATTCAATCCGGTTCCCTAATTTGATTCCCGCCAAATCCGCGAATCACATTAAGGACGCACAGTACTGAAGTCTTATCATGGAGAGTATTGGCGACATGATAGCTGGAGGCCTCGGCGGGCTGGCGTGTGTGTTGAATGGACAGCCCCTGGACACTATCAAAGTGAAGCTCCAGACGTACCCCCACCTCTACCGCTCGACGTACCACGCTATTACCCATACCTTCCGAGAGGAAGGACTGAGGGCGTTCTATGCCGGAGCCACTCCGGCCGTATTCTCGAATGTAGCTGAGAATGCTGTCTTGTTTGTGTTTTACGGCCAATGTCAGAGACTGGTCCAGTGGGCCGTGGGAGTAGAGGACCCCTCGGATATGACCGTTTTACACAGGGCTTCTGCAGGTTCGCTGGCCAGTGTGTTCTCATCGGTGGCCATAACTCCACCAGATCGTATAAAGTGTAAGCTACAAGTGCGGAGACAGGAACTTGCTGCAATGTCTGGATCGATGAGGAGGCTCCAACAGTCGGCACCCCGATCACTACAGATGGAAAGCAGTAGGTATGTATGTGCTTCTGACCAGACTCTCACTTTTCCGTCAAGAGTCTGGCCACGCGAGACTAGAATCTGATGCAGCTGGTCTACCATCTCAGCTTTTATCTTGGAGTTGGAGTGAGCTAGCTACATGTAGGTGTTTTTCTATAGTGTGGGAGCTTGTACAAATGCACTATGTAAACAACTGGAGTCCTTCCGGTATATAAGTGGCTATGGTGTACCACATGAGTGGCCAGTGCATGTGACATGCATACACAGGAAACTTAGCAGGAAATGTCTGACATGCCTCATACCAAGCTCATTACATGAAGATTGACAGGAATTGATTACGGCATGCAGTAGTCATGACAGTGTCGCCTTCTTACCAACACTGGTGTGGCATCTGTTATTTCCACTCCCCGTGCATATAGTACCTGGAGTGTGGTGAAAACAATCGCTAGAAATGAGGGATTGGCAGGATTCTTCAGAGGATTGACCAGTACCTGGGCTCGGGAGGTGCCAGGCTATTTCTGCTTCTTTGCTGGGTATGATGCAAGCCGCAAGTTGCTGACCACGCGTGGAAAGAGCTACGAGGATCTCAGTAAGTACAGCCATTCCTCTCGTGAATCATTTTATGGAATCACTTTCAGATGTGCATGCATGTCCGTGGCAGAGGTGCCACTCATTACCAAGTCTTTAATGCATTTCACGAGCTCAGACAGCACTAATGCTTTGAGCCGGTTATTAATGAGTCACACCTTTGCCACAGGCTGCCAAACCATGTAAGTGCATTCTCTTGTAGTTGACGTTTGGAAATTGCACTTTAACATTCCTAAAGTAGCTGTGTGGTACACAAAATACCGAATCTTTCAGTACAATAAGCAAAATTTGATATAGACATAAATTACTCTATGATCTTGACAATTGCATGTGATCGTACAACTCTATATGTACGATCACCGCAGGTATCTGGAGACTGGCACTAGCTGGTGGAATAGCCGGCTGTTGTTTCTGGGGAGCAATGTTTCCCACTGATGTAGTCAAATCAAGAATACAGGTCAGACAAACATTCAGTTCTCCCTTCTCTGTAATAACTAAAAATCACTAATTCTGTGCCTCATTTTTATCTCCTTGTGACAAAGGTAAAAGGTGAATTATCTGGCTCATTCTGGATCACATTAGCTGGGATTATGAGAAATGAAGGTGGGTACTTTGTGGCTGCCTTGATGTGTGTTGTGCCGTGGAGCCACAGCACATGAGTGCTACAGAACATTCAACAATTTAAGAGATTTTCCAAAAAGCATCAGGGAAAGGCTTTAGTCAATATCTTGTGATTGGTAAGGAGTTAAGACTTTAAATTGGCAAATTTGACCTCTCACCAAAACAATCTCAACTGAAATGTATATGTTCATGTAAAACCTTATGACTTCAATCTTGACACTACCAGGATTCATTTATAAAAGCTGGTGGTTTTCAGACAGTTAGTAACTATAGTAACATAGAGCAGCATAGGAAGCTCTAGGAATACAGGAAGCGTATACATATAAATTGCCTAACAGCTATATGCTTTAAGGTATATTAGTGCTACTCACGTGACCCTCAACGAATCAGAAGTCTCTAGATCGATCACATGACAGCGCTTTAAATCTGCATAAAGCACACTTATCGCGACTTATCGCGGTAAGTGTGCATTATTTGGATAACGCACAATTTTCTAAATGACACCCACAAGACCTATGGCTGTTTCGGGTCAGTGAGAGCACTAAAACAGTTAGACACCAGTTGGCAGTGCATTACGGGGCTAATTAGTTAGTGCGTGAGGTCAAAGTAGCTATAGGTCTCGGGCAGATAATGCATTATCCTGCCCTCGACCTATAGCTACTTTGACCTCGCGCACTAATTAAACCCCGTAATGCACTGCGAACTGGTGTATAACTATTACTTAACCTCGACTTTATAGGCATTTAATGCTGGTATTAGATTCTGACGTTCCAACCAAAGGTGTACTGGCAGGAGAATGTTCATTGCTTGCCTTCTACCCGCAGGTATATTTGCATTATACAGAGGACTCTTGCCGACATTGATTCGCTCCTTCCCAGCTAATGGTGCTCTGTTTGTAACTTACGAATACTCTAGACAACTCTTTATACCGCAGATTCAGAATACAACTTTGATGGAATAACTATTGATTACTGTATACTGGTTATTATTATTGCACAATACTACCAGTCATGTCCGCCACATGTCCCATATATATACTACGATACTACCAATTATCTGATATATGCTACACACTTGACATGAAACAACTTGCATTGAGTTTCCAAATCACAAATATTTATACTGACATTTTCTGAGTGATAAGGATTAATTGTCTGGCTCATGCAGGATAACACTTTGCAATCTTGGTAAGGTGAATTGTAGGGCAGTGGCCCTGCTGTAATGGGTATCTGTATCCTTGATTGTCTCTTCATTTCTCTAGTTCTCTCTCCTGTATAAACACTAATAACCGGCTGTCTTTCTCCTAACTACTTTCTCACCTCATAGCTGACTGTACGTTTGCTTGATCACCACTGGCTTTTCACTGTTAGTTCTTACAAAGATCGAACTTTTCAATCGTATTCACTAGTGAGACTGAAGAAGACAAGACGGAAACTATTACTTTTTCAGTGATTTAGGTAATAATTGTATTATCAAGCATAACATGACTAGTACTAGTACTAGTGTAAGTGTGTGTGACACCATTCTCCTTCCGTTTAACCATAGATAGTAGTATCTATGGTTTAACCATGAACAGCGACGGTAAATAGAGCGAAAGTGTATACCATTGCTGCTGAACATCCAGCTAGTTTATATTATCACCCAAATTTTTTGTTCTATATCAGAACAAGATGCTACAGGGTGCTTCTTGACCACTGGAAATTAAGGATAAAACTTTTTTCTGCGCTTCGTGCAGATATTACAATTGGCTGCTTCGCAGTCTCTTGCCTCTATAAAACAATCCTGGCTACGCCACTGGGCGAAAGCACAATATACACAGCTAAATCTAAACATGTATACAGGCTGCTAAAGGAGAGATTATGAAACTCTGTATAGTCCACTATCCACTACAGTTATAGTAGCTACATGCACACTGCAAAAATGTTTCAATGCATCCCGTCCTGGGCAGGATGGAAGGTGTACTGTCCAGAGCTCTTGTTGAAGGTGAGAGAGATTACTAGACCATTTGAGAAGTCATTTAGGTTCACCTGGCAGTAGCTCTGCGTCATCGTGAGAGATTTGAAGATGGTACCTTCTTTCATGTCCTTTACAACGCCAAAGAAGAGATGGGGTGTGATTTGGAACACAGCCTGAGAGCCAACGCCTACATCTTGCTGGGTTGTCAGTAGCTTTCCCGCCTTATAGAGACCAAAAGTGTAAGGCAGACCAGACCAGGAACGTGGCTTACAGTTCATGATGACAATTTCGTTGCCAGGGCTGACAGCAGCTGTTAGATCTGTAGAGAGTGAAGAGAAGTAGTGAATGTCTGTTAAATTGTTGAGTATTAACCTATTACATGAGTTTACTGTGTGCATGGGTGGTTATTGTCTATAGGGGAAGCTCATTTGTGCACTCTATGTATGCAGTAGCTAGCTAGAATGCACATATACAAAAGTAACAGCCAAAAAAAAAGCAAGGCTATAATTATATAGCTAGCTATGTATAGGCCTTCTCTAGGAGGGCCCGCTTGCCTTGAATAATAAAGAGCTAACTTACTCCTTTGTTCTATGAGATTCAAACACCATGCATGCAGAGGGCATTTCATTCATAATGTCTGCTAAAGATTCTTAAGCAGTGAATAATCCTCTGGTGAGAGTTCGCCGATTATAAACAACCTTAGTGCGTTTATTCAAGGCATCTGGCTCCCAGAGCGCGCATTTTAATAGCACAATAATGCACTAAACGCCGGCTTGCCTTGTGCTAGGGTGGGAGAGTCTGCCATGTGGTCTTGCTTGAAGGTCCATATAGTCCCAACGTCGGCGGGGAATGGTCCTGCGCGCAGCTTTACCTCACCGATTGTCCACTCTGCGCCTACGGCTGCGTTGATGGGGTAGGTGAACGAGGCCGACGTTTGGGCTTTAAGGGTCTGCCAGGCCACGAACGGTGTGTTGATGGCGTTGGTGCCTTCGTTCTTTGCAAACACCACAACCATGAAGTCATTCTCTTTTGTCTTGTTGATGTACGTGATGGGGATATCATTCATAAAGGCACAGCCCTCGGCCATCTTGACTTTGAGTCGACTTAACTTCTGAGAGGGATTGACTAGCTAGCGCTACAAGCAACCGATATACATAATTATAACATGCACTGTTTATACCAAGGAAGTCATTACAGGAGATATCTTTTTAATATGCCACACAGTAGTATATTAGGCTTCAAAGTGGGTAATTTGTTCCTTGCTAATGAACTTGACATTCCATAGTCAATTTTCATAATAAGGAACAAATTACCCACTTTGAGGCATAACTCCTACCTTCATACTCAGGCTTCTGAAATTCAGGTAATCACTTAATAGTCAAAACAATCGCACATATTTTGCAGTGTATAATTATAGTATGGAATTGAATTTGGTAGTCATGACAGTGACCCCTTCTATATGCTATCCTGACCAACACTGGTATGGGTACCATCTGTTATCTCCACTCTCCATGCATATAGTACCTGGAGTGTGGTGAAAAATATCGCTAGAAATGAGGGATTGGTAGGATTCTTACAGAATATGTAGCCTTGAGATTCACTGTGTCTCAGCTGGGATCAAGATAATAAACACTTGGTCAGGCCATGCATGAACACCCCTCGATATGGGTTCCTGTGTGGGTTAATTAAAAGCGTCTACATATATATGCATGGGCCACTGATCATGAGTGGATCACTACTACCAATACAGTCATGTCTGCCACATGTCCCATATATATATAATATACAGCGCTAGCGATGCTAATACTATACCAATTATTCTCCAACAATTACTATACATTACATAGCTAGCTACATATGATTTACATGTTGTGGCTTGACATGAATTCGAAACAACCTCCTGGACTATTGAGTTTCCAAATCATGAACAGAGTCCAATAGACCGACATTTCTTGGGTGCTGAAGACCAATTATCTGGTTCTGCAGGATAACAGTTCACAATCTTTGAAAGGTGAATTGTATGGCTTCCAGAAGCAGTGAGCCTGTAATGAAACTTTATGGCTGTCTGCATCCTTGATTGTCTCCTCATTTCTCTAGCTCTCTCTCCTGAGGACTCTAGCCTGTCAGCATTGCACCCCATGTATGCCAGCTAACCATACTACTAGTTTCCTAATGTAGCTACCAACCATCTCTCTAGCTCTCTCTCCTGAGGACTCTAGCCTGTCAGCATTGCACCCCATGTATGCCAGCTAACCATACTACTAGTTTCCTAATGTACTAACCATCTGTCGAGGCTAGTTAATTGTCCTTGAGTTAAGACGCTGAGTATGTCTATAGGCTGTTCCGTTAAGTGACGTGATGGTGACAGCAGACGCAGCACCAAGTTGCCAGTGCCCACAAAACAGATACACTCTTTATAGCTTATCAATACCCAGACAACTCTCTGTCATGGTATAGCCCTAATAAACTCCAGCCATAAAGTGGACCCCTATCGTAGTAGACACTCTATGGACATGGAAGGATAGGTGCCAAATTACGTGGAGGCATAGGTGTAAGACCTTGATGTCATTGAAAGACAGCCAATGAAAGACAGCCAAAGGCGTATTAGCTGTTTAAAATTTGTTACTAGTGTGGTGGACAAATTAAGTCTTCTATTCCCCCCTCCACCCAAATATCACCTGGATGACAACACTATATCTCCCAATCTCTAGCCACATCCTCCTCAATTCCAGAGCTTTCGAACAGGGGGTGTAAATAGGGTTAAGTAGCTATACTGTAAATATTGAAGCAAAGAACCAACTTATTACTTCAAACACAACACTTAATTTTATAGTCCAGATCACTGCAGCAATTATATACGATGATAAATATAACATACTTGTCCAACTAATCAGTGAATACTCAGAAATTGCTTTCTTTATTTTGATAGTTCACATAGTACTTCTACAAGCTCGCTGTTAGTCCTACTGGAAAAATTCCATTATTAAGTTTAGACTTGTACATCCACTTGCCGAGAATACGTACTCTCCTGACGCTCCATTTTGAGAGAGGGTGACAACTACACCGTTCCTGTACTTCATCAGGTCGACACAGAAATTCTGCTGCGTTAGTGAGATATGTTTGAAGATATGACCTGATTTCATGTTGTTGACCACGCCAAAGTAAAGCTGAGGCGTGTAGTCAAAGACGGCCTGCGATCCCACACCGACATTGCATTGAGTGGCCATCAGAGTGCCAGACTTGTACAGGCCGAAGTTGTAGGGCCTACCACCCCACTGTCTCGGGGCAACATTCTTTACCACGATGGAGTTTCCAGGATTGGGTTTAGCAGTGGTGTCTGGGAAAATACAATAATGATGAAACAATAGTATAGTTTTAATGATATAATATCTAGTATCATGCGTAAAGTTATATAACACTCCGTACATCGGTGGGCATTAAACACGCTACAGCCTTGTACGCAGGCTGCTGCATGTTTATGTAAGATGCCACTCCTCTCTATACTGTACGGAAACCTGCAAAAGCCATAGCTATCATGCATGAGAGAACAGCCAGCCCCACCCCCCCTAAGCCTAAGGCTCACCTTCTTTGAGGTAAGGCGTAGACTCTTGCGACTCGTGGATGAACTCCCACGTGGAGCCCATGTGTGCCGTGACAGGACCTGCAGTCACCCTCGCGCCGTCGATTCCATAATCCACTCCGACTTGCGTCTCCGCAGGGTACCAGAATTTGGCCGACGTCTGTGTCCGAATCGTCAGCCAGGCCACGAAGGGGGTTTCAGAGGCGTTCGAATTCTCGTTCTTGACGAAAACGGCCACAGAAAAATTATACCGTCCCGTCTTGTTGAGAAACAGTATCGGTATGTCGTGCGTCAGAGTCTCCGACATGGTGAGGGGCTGCCGGTTTGGGTGAGTCTGGCTAGTATGCTACAGATGGCTAGCAGCTACACTTCAGCTGTCAGCACGATTTAGCTTGTAAAAATATAGGTGGGACCAGGTTACAGATATACTTCCTGCCGGCCGTGACCTATACACGCCAGTGCCACTCCCCCCCCCCACTTGCACTCCTCAAGCTGCATACTGGCAATTAGGGATATCTTAATGTGGGCACTCTTCCTCAATTTTGTGACGTGTTTTGCTCTTATGGGAAATAAAAGTACATCACTTCACGTTTAGCCGTATCGGTCATTTTGATTCAGTTTTTAGATACAAGCTGTGGTAGACTGTCTTGCAAATTGCAATAGGCTATTTTCAGTGAAGAGCTTCAGAAATTGCTATATATCACGGACTGCTTGCAGTTGCGATTGCAAATGGCTTGTCCAAAGACTGATATAACAGTTAAAGTGGTGAACAATACAGGACAATCTGACTTTACTATAGTTGTATTTGCCTACAATGTTAGCCCCAACGCGACAAGCTCACCTTACGTAGCTTGGCACACCATTAGGGCGCAGACACGCTCAGAGTTTACCTATCCAGCGGCCGTGAGAGTCGGTGCAAGATATTTGGAGGACAAGGTGGTCTGCCAGTGTGGTCCCTTTGATGCTGAGCTTGGAAGCACCTGGTCACTGATACAAGAGACCAGATACAGCACACCAGTCCTGGTGTTAGGTGAGCTCTTTTAATAGAACCATGTATATGCATCACTTTTTAAATTATTCTATTTCCTTAGTATATATAGCTAGCTATACATGAACTGTGTTTAGTATATGCAGTTTAACTGTGATTTAGTTCCCTCTGGGAGCATAGGTGGTGGAGGGGGGAGGCTCCACCCCCCAAATTAATCGGCACCGCTTGTGGTAGTAGATAATAAATAGATCGACACTGAGAATGCGAGCTAGTCATGTCTATATATTTCTGCTTGCACAATGTACCGAGAGTACTTTCAGTACTGATTCACAAAAGACCCCTTGAGAGCGATTCCTAACCCCTTTAAAACACTTCTTTGCTCCAGCCCCCCCCCCCCCCCCCCCCCCAATTTTTTGATGCTTCTGTCACCTACGGGAGGGCTCTATCCTATACTTAGATCTGCATCATTGTACTGTACCCACCAACTGTATCTCATTAAGCTACTCAACCATTCATTATGACAAGAATTCATGTTTGCTCTCTCTTAGCTATATACGGTTTTGTACGCGTAATTGTCCATTGTTTTTTTCCTGCAGATGAGAAAGCTCCAGCCAATCCAGATGGCGTGATAGTCATCAAAAACCAGAAGCCAAAGTCTTGGCTCGGAAGGCCGTTCACGTTCATCATCTGTAAAGATGAGGAAGCACTCTTAATAGAACACAACGTTGGAATTGGATGCCAGTCTCTTTTCATCGTTGAGCCACTACTGTACTTTGGAGTTGTCAAAGGAATTCGAGCTGGAACCGTGCTACAATCCACCAATACCTTGCAGCAGTACTATAGAGTAGACATGAAGAATTATGTAAGTGGACTAATCATGACACTAGATCTTGATCCATCTTCAGGCCGCTTTAGTTTCTCTGCCGATCACGCTCCACAAGAACCACCACGGCCTGCTTAAGCAGTGATTGACTCGACATGCTATTGCTGAATACTAGCTATATAGCTTTACCATATAATATATCATTTTAGGGTACACAACTACTTGTGTATTAGATCATGCTTCACTTCAGAGAAAAGCGGGTCTCTATATATAGAGACCTACAACTTTTACAAGTCTGTGCTCTCAGGGTATTCCTGAAGGTATTTACTATTTGTAGAAGCTGTTTACTATAGGCCTGGAGGCTGTATGCACACTGTGATGACATCTAACTTATATATATTCAACATAACTTATATATATTCAAAAACTGTTGCTAGGGCTACACTCTAAATAACTAGTTTAAATAAGAGCCTTGGAGTATACTATGGTGTTTCTTTCACATAGTATTATTCTGTGACTTCTTACATCATAGTCATGGATCATATATACAGTCAAAATTTACATTTGCATGGAGAAAGATTTGGGTTTCCATGAAAGCAGTAGCGGTTGCTAGCATCAATATTACCTTACCAGCTGTACTGAGGAGAGCTGTTGCCATGTTGCCCAAATGTTACACCCCATTAACACTACAGGGTTGCTTTTTTTAAACTAGTGAGCGAACAATCGTATTTTTAACAGAGTACTATGCTGAAAAAATGGACTCATATAGCCAGCTAAAGCATTTTTTTGGAAGATATGCAAGAATAATAGTAAAGTATTCCACAAATTACAAAGCTACATCTAAACAATAGTCTGCTAAAGGAGAGATTCCTGCAAGAGATAAAATGAAACTTTATATCATATCTACTCCACTAGCTACTACTATAGCTACATCCATATTGCAAAAAAAACAACTGTTTCAAGCCTAGCTGGCCTGAGCAGCATGAAAGGTGTACTCTCCAGAAGCCTGGTTGAGGGCGAGAGTGACCACTAGACCATTTGCGAAGTCATTTAGGTCCACCTGAAAATAATTCTGTGTGATCGTGAGAGATTTGAAGATTGCGCCTTCTCTTATATCCTTCACGACGCCAAAGAAGAGATGGGGTGTGATTTGGAACACAGACTGAGAGCCAACGCCTACATCTTGCTGGGTTACCAGTAGCTTTCCTGACTTGTAGAGGCCAAAGTTGTAAGGGAGACCAGACCAAGAACGGGGCTTACAGTTCATGACGACAATTTCGTTGCCAGGGTTGACAGCAGTTGTTAGATCTGTAGAGAGTGAAGAGCATTAGTGAATGTCTGTTATATTAGATAAGGTGTTTGAGTATTAGCCTATTACATGAGTTCATTGCGTGCATGGGTAGAGGAAGCTCACTCATGCACTTTATGTATGCAGTAGCTAGCTAGGATGCACATGCACAAGTAACAGTTATGTACTTATCCATTATCTGTAGCTTGCCTTGATAATAAAGGACTTCCCTACTTCTGTGTACTATGAGATTCAAATGAATGCTGAATAGATTGAAGACTTTATAAGCTTATGCAGTAAACAATCCTCTAGTGAGAGGTTACTTTCCTTGCAAACCCCAGGAAGTAAGACAAACCCAAGAAAAAAGCAAAGAACTAAGTGTGTTTACTCAATGACTCTGGCTCACAAACAATGGAGCACGTACTCAGCTATGATTACAAACTGCCATTGGAAACGCTGACTTACCTTGCTCTAGGGTGGGAGAGTCAAAAATGTGGTCCTGCTTGAAGGTCCACGTAGTGCCGATGTTGGCAGAGAATGGTCCTGAGCGCAGCGTTACCTCACCAATTCTCCACTCTGCACCTACCGCTGCATCGACGGGGTAGGTGAATGAGGCCGATGTTTGGGCTTTAAGGGTCTGCCAGGCCACGAATGGTGTGTCAATGGCGTTGGTGTCTTCATTTTTTGTGAACACCACAACCATGAAGTCATTCTCTTTTGTCTTGTTGACGTACGTGATGGGGATATCATTCCTAGGGGCACTGCGAGGCATCTTGACTCCAGTCGACTCAGCTTTTTGGGAGAAATTAACTATAAACAACTGTGTAAAGTTACAAACCAGTGCTGAGACTTTATATTCATGCACAGATTGGTTTCCTCCAGCCCCGCCCTCCTGCAGGTGTGCATTTTCCTGGGCGAGTTTAGATTAGAAGGATTTCCCCCAACAGCTTTACCGACTGTTACGGTTTCAAAAGATTTCTTGAATTTCCCTGGGTGGGGGAAGGAAATGATCTTATCACCCATTGTGTAAACAAACTGCTGCTGTTTATTTACCTCTGAAATTAGCACATATCCAATTTAATGAACAGCTGCATCCTTACCAATTAAGTGTTCGAAATTTCCAGTTGCCCACAGCTGTATCCTTCATATTTGAATTCAAATTCAAATTTAAATGACTGCAGGTGTATCCCATTGGTGTGTACGTAACAGAGGGAGGAGTGAAGATTATTAGCAGGTGTTTCCGGGTTAAAAATAGGAAAACAAAAGTTTCGTTAATGGTCTCCCGGCCAAGAGTTAAAGTTCTCCGGGTAAGAAGCAAACAAGGAAGTAGACCCACCCAACTGCACGAGAAAATATAAAGGTGGAGCCTGGATTCATCCTTTATCAGTCCTCACTACTAAGTATTTTTAGAAACTGAGAAGAAAGCCAGTAGCTACAATCAAAGATGACAGCTCCCATGAATGACATTCCAATTGTGTACGTTAACAAAACTGGCAGGAACGATTTTATGGTTGTTGTCTTCACAAAGAACGAAGACGTAAATGCAATCGATACTCCGTTCGTGGCGTGGCACACTCTGAAGGCCCAGACTTCGGCCTCATTCACCTACCCTGTTGATGCTGCAGTAGGATCCTACTGGGAGAGAGATGGCGTGGTTTGTAGGGCCGGTCCTCTGCCAACGAACATGGGCTCTACTTGGGAAATGAGAATGCCAACAACCGAGAGCTCTCCTACCCTCTCAGAGAGTAAGTTGCAATATTGATGCCTACTTTAACACAGTGGTAACTTACCTAATATTATGCATAAGCCTTTCATACACTATTATCTGCTACATAAAACTTTGATAGCTACACTGGCAAGTGTTTCAAGAATTGATTACTCTTTCTTTCGGTCCAATAGATGTGAATTCCCCCACCAACCCGGGGAACACGATTGTGATTAAGAACATGAAGCCCACCACCTGGTCTGGTCAGCCCTTCCACTTTGGTCTTTATAAGTCGGGCAAGCTACTGGTGACACAGTTCGGGGTGGGGGTCCTTTCTCAGGCTGTTTTTCAGCTGACCCCCAAACTCTACTTCGGAGTCGTAAAGGACATCCGTATCGGCGAGATCTTCAAGGCACTCACAACCACCCAGTCGTATTTCATGGTGAACCTAAACGATTTTGCCAACGGCTTGATCGTCAATCTCGACATGAACCAGGCTTCTGGGGAATTCTATTTCACTGCTGATCACGCCCAGTAACTGTTAGCTAGCACCTAGCCAATGATATTACTGAATGAACTGAAACATTGTAGAGTATGGGCATATAGCTACTGCTTTCCCATGTGCATTATAATATTATTATATATAGGTTTTGTATTTTTCTTGATAGTGTAAATATTGTCTTATAAAGGCAGCCCCACCCACTATAATTTATAGTGTAGAGTGCACGTCCAGTTTCCTCAAG
This sequence comes from Phakellia ventilabrum, assembly GCA_963921505.1. Classification (NCBI taxonomy): domain Eukaryota; kingdom Metazoa; phylum Porifera; class Demospongiae; order Axinellida; family Axinellidae; genus Phakellia; species Phakellia ventilabrum. Next base: position 567,114 of record OY997385.1, read on the forward strand.
ACAGGATATCCATATCCACTTTACATAAAGCGTCCAGACCACAGTCTCATAGTTGTAGCTATATTATCTATGGTTGTAGCTAGCGTACAATGCGAAGGTAATAGAGAAGCCAAGATGGATGTTTTTGCGGACGTTCCAATAACTTTTTTGAACAAGACTTCGAGTGTGCATCGCGCGGTCGTATTCTCGCGCAATGCGAGCGACTACGGTGGAAAATCAGCCAATCCGTTTGTGGTCTGGCGCATTTTGCTCACGCAGGGGACCGCACGATTTACGTATCCCGCCGAATTTGGCATTGGCATAACGTGGGCATCACCCAAAGACCCTGGTCTGCGTAACCAGGCGGGACCTTACACAGCGAGGCCAGGCAGCACGTGGCGGGTTACTCAGGGTGCAACAAGTATTGGAACGCCTTACCTCTCTGAAGGTTAGGCGGCACATAACCAGTGCACTTAACAAAAGGTCTTGGACTCTTGGCAGCTACTGTGCAGACCACTGTAATATCAAAGATCAGCAGCAATTTGAACTAGGTCTTCCTACCATGGGCCCACGTAAATCATCCTGCAGCCTATGTTCGGATGCATATTATAAAAACGAGCAATTAAGTGTGCCTGGACACAATTTTTAATTTACGGACCATAGCAGACCAGACCATCACAAGTTATTAACATGCAATGAAAATTAGATCAGTTCTCCTTTAAGGATGAGCTCCAGTATTAAAGAGTCTTCTGCACGGTCATAGCTATTAATCTAGCTAGACAGTGCTGTGTGTACAATATCATGCTTTTTATTGTTACTGTTGCAGTTGAACATGCCCTTGGGATGGAATCTATAACAGCAAGCATCACAAATGTGGACCCCAAAGCGTGGAACGGCATTCCCATCACATGCAACCTGTACAAAGATGGTCTTGTGGTTGCTACACACCTCGATCTGAAGCCCGGGCAGACTACAAAGTTTGTTCTGGATGCCACCCTTCATTTCGGACTTGCTCCCGATGTGTTCAACAGCCAAGAAAATGATACTTTCCCTGTAGAGGAAGTCTCCTTCATAAACGCCCACACGACCGTTTGCTTGAAGGATTATCCAAATGGACTCACTATAGAGCTGTGCGAAGATCAAAAAACAAAGGCATTGGGATTTTATACCTCTCAGACCGAAAGTGGAGATGCAGAGGCAGAGGCTGCAGTGAGAGAAAAGGTGGAAAAACTGAAGAGTCAGATCAAACAAGCAGAAATAGAACTGGCGAGTCTACTTTCAGGCCGTAGGATGTAGGGTTTATTCATCCAACAACAAAAGTAAGACTGCATCCTGTTGCATGTAGCTATGTATGTATGAGTGCCACATCATTCAGAGATAAACACTAACATTCAAATCTGTACGCGTAGCACAGTACTCATTGCATGTGTGTAAGTCTGCCAAAACTAAAAAAATATCTATTATGTCAAAATTATTTAATTGAAGCAGAGTGACGTGGTCTAACTCACACACAGATTGCAACAAGTACAATCAACACATATTACGCATAAATTATCCATGCAAATGGCATGATAGCATTGCTAGTAGAAGTGTTCAGAAAATCTTCGAATTCTAGTGTTCTCTCCTAGGAACAGGTCCAGAGTAATTACAGTGTATAGCTACTTCTCTTGTATGGGGTGGGGTATGAGTTGATGATGAGGAGGAGAGTCCCTACAATTAAAAGGACATAGCTACCAGTTGCAGTCATATCGTGTCAGCGAGCTAAATATTCCGCTACAGATCTGGCTAGCTACCAGTATCATAGCCTGTCAAATTTGGGTGGTCTTTAACCTATAGCTATAGCTGAACCATGCACCACAATCAGCATGGAGTAAACGTTAACCTTTCATCTTTGAGCTTCATAGGCAATGCCTCAGACAGCTCACGTGTTCTTATTAACTGTATAGCAGACTTCCTGACTTGTGACCATATATAGCCTCATTTCTAGCCACCTTGAATGGATCAATCCACACAGCTGTAGCTATACACTAACTAAATAGAGTTCAGACACATTAAAGTACACCTGGACTTGTTTACTTAGCTGCTGGGTGGGGCCATCTGGGGACAAACCCTTGTGCAGTAGGAGGAAGACGAGTCACACCCTCTCCGGTGAGCAGTGGGTGGCTGTGGAAGAGCTCTCAAACAAAACACAGTGGCTCATTAATTAAACTCTAGTGTATTATAGATAGAAGTGCAGACAATTGAATTAATCTCATGATCTATAGCTAGCTACTTTTTAAGCATAAATTTTGTCTTAATGAGCTAGTCTCAACCTACTCCATGCACCTGTTTCATCCCGGCCCACTGAGTATAATTTCCCATCAGTTTCAGCCCCTTTAGCTAACATCACTCCACTCTCAACCCTTAGCTACCCCTCCCCGCATCCGAAGGGGCACAGTTACGGAATAAAATCTGGGTAGGGAGGCTTGGTAATGTAACTATATCGGTACAGTAATAGTAGGAGGCTCTATTGTCACTATAGTGTCATCGGAGATGATTTAATAGCTGTTATCGTAGCTATATCCTGTGTCAGGTGACTTGAATAGCTAGGGAATTTACCTGGGAGTTTATTTTGTAGCTACTGAAGGGAAGTTAAACCGACTATTCTGCTGTATAAATGCCAAAGGTGATAATTGTTATGCTGTTGGCACTCCTAGCATTAGCTGCAATACCCATCAATACTGAAAGTGCTAAGCAACTCGTCAGCTATGGGACTACAGGCAAGTACCACCTCCATGAGTCTGCTCTACAAGATATTGATGGTCCAGTTCTAGTACTAGCAGCTGTTGGAGATGCTCGAATTGGCAAGTCAACATTCCTCAATATGATTGCTCTCCACTGGGACCCAACCTTCCCTCGAAGCATAAGTACTCCATTTAGGGTCGGAGATACCACACTGGCATGTACTAATGGGGTTTGGATATAGCTACACCCGCAAACTGCCTGAGGGAGGTAGCTTGGTTCTTGTTGACGTAGAAGGTGATAATCTTGGTAATGATGCGGTGACGGAGCAACTGAGTGCTCTCACAGCTGTAATGTCCTCTTACATTCTACTGTTTGTGCGAGAGGTGGTGAACAATGCAGCTCTGGAATTCCTCTACCACACAACCAAATTGGGCAAGATGTTCCCAGACTCTGACAACTTCCCACACCTTGGTGTTGCTATAAGGGATGCGCTAAATTTAAACCCAACGTTCCGAGATAGACACAGTGAAGTAGCATACTCTATTATAAGTCCTACCCACAAAGATGGGAATGATGAAATATGAAGTGAAATTGCAGCTGTATTTGCACCAAGCCACATCTCAGCTTTTGAGGTAGAATACCAGGACAGGAAGCAATTAGAAAACCTGCAGGATCTCAATAGTGGACCTTACTTTGATAGTGTGCAGAAAATAGTATCCCAGTTGAACAAAACTGTATCACCAAAGTTAACACCGCCCAATGGAATGGTAATGCGTGGTCGTGATTTGGTAGGGATGATCAGAAGGCTGTTCGCTGCTCTTGATATCACAGCTTTAGAATCTGCATATGAGAGGCTTGAGAATTAAGCAGATGTGTGACACTCACTACTCTGAGTGGATTGCACCACTGCTGTGAATGAGTGAAGATGAATTCATGAGCAAAGAGCAGTGCCACCTTGAGGAGTTTGTAAAGTATTGTAAGATTAACTCAAGCATTCAGCGTATAAAACAGGAGATTGATGTCAGGCAAAGTGGCATTATTCGGGAGAGGGAGGAACGAGAGAGTTGGGGGGGGGGGGAAGGGGAGCAAGTTCAATATGGTGGTTAGACCACTCTGGTTCTGAGACTTTCATTATATCATGCAATCGATTCAATTCATACCCCTTTGGCAGTGACTATCAGTAGCTTATAATTTACATCTTCATAATATGTACAGCAATAAAATCAACACAATTTCACAAAAATAAATAATTTGCATAAATCACGGAAGAGGCACGATAACGTTGATATAAGTGTTTGGGAACTCTCCTACCTCTCCTGTCCTAGTGTTCTCGCCGAGGAACCAGTCCTGGCCCACCCGGTTCAGCAGGTACAGTATGTCTCCCTCCTGTTGGGGGAGGGGGAGGGGGAGGGGAAGGGGACAAGAAAAGGGGTGGAGGCAATCCCCTGAATAAGAGCACAGTCATACTATTGTTTGAGAACAGGGGTACATAATGACGCCAGCTTTATTTAGCCTGTAGTAAAAAACAACTCACGCTTTTTTACTACATGTGAAAAAAGCTGGGAATGGAGACTGGGAACGAGGCTATATTTGGTATAATCACAGCTTTATGTTTCATAGAACAGAGTCTAAGCCACTTTCCACTCACTTCGAAGCTGATCTGCTCACTAGTCTTAGCTTCGTAGTTGTTTAGGGCCTCCGCCTTGGGCATGAGGTCATCATTCACCTTCGTGGTCTTGCTGAGGGTGGGACCCACTGCATAAGGGAAGGATATTCACACAACGTGAAAGAGGGGTATGCCAATAACTTCTGGGTTGTGTTGGAGCAAAATATCCGTAAGGAGTATTACTATTAACAAAAGAAACTGCTGTATGGAGTGTGCTTGTTCACTGACAAGGTCCAGCTACTGCACAGATCCCCACCTTACACATCTGCTAGAGTAGACAATTAATAGCTTACCAGCTTTTGGCTTGTGTTCTTCTTTCTTGACTTTTGGAAGCTCTTCTAGAACTTTGACAAAGCCAGTGGGGAAAATCCCTTCTTTCTCTCCCACCCTCCCCTTCATCCACTCCTCATTAACCCACTCTGATGTAATGATGATGTCACCAGGTTGGAAGGAGAGTTCCTTGTCGTCCTGTCCCTGAAAGTCGTACAGTGCCTCACACTTGCCGGTGACTGTCGGCTGATGAGGAAAGAAAAATACCCCTCTAATTAGTGGCGACGGGCTCATGTAACACAAGCTGTCGATCAAGGTGTGGTCTCTTGCAGGTCTCATGCCCAGACCTTGGTTCTAGTCTCATACCCAGACCATGGTCCCCCCCCCTTGCCCTTGAGAAATGGTCTTAATTTATGGTTCCTTAGAATTGTTAAAGACTTCCTATACCACATTGCTAGCTACCATCTTCCTTTGAGAGGTGAGGGGTCTGGAAAGCTACAAGAGATCTGGTCTTACTTTCTTGACATCTGCTGCACTCGTCTTTTGTTCTTTCTCCATCGGCAGGTTGGAGGGCAGGTGGTCCACGAAATCGGCCGGCAGTATTCCCTCCTTCCCGCCCAGCTCCCCCCTCACCCACTCATCGTTCACATGTGACACCACTCTGATGCTGTCACCAGCCTGTAAGGGAGCGATGAAGTGGGGAGTGAGGGAGTGAGGAGGGATAGAGGGAGTGAAGGGAGTGAGGAGGGATAGAGGGATAGAGGGAGTGATGGGATGGGGGAGTGAGGGAGTGATGGGGTGAGGGAATGAGCGAGTGAGGGATGAAGGATTGAGGGAGTGAGAAAATGAGGGAGTGAGGGATGAATAATTGGGTGATCTTAGGGTGCGGTGTATTGTGATGCGAGTACATGTTAAGTAGATGTTAAGAGACAGGTGAGTTCTATCACCTTGTGTACACACACACACACACACACACACACACACACACCTTAAAGGACAGTTCTCCTTCCTGGCCACTGAAGTCATACAGTGCTGTTGCTAGATTGTCTGCAGAAGTAAGAGGAGTAGAAGAAGGGGCAGGGGAGGGGGAGGGGGAGGGGCAGGGGCAGGGGAGGGGGAGTGGCATTCATTCAAACTGGGAATCAAAGAAGCCTAAACAAGTCTTCTTTGTACTCCCAAATGCAAAGACCTTGACCTGTTTAGTGCTACACTGTACCTGCTTATGAACAGGTAGTGCACAGACCCACTCTTCACTGATTGCATCAGCTACTGAGCTCAGGTTTGCATTCCAGCTCATGTACAATCTTATTAGGTTCCCATTCAAGCAACCCACGCTTCACTGATTGCATCAGCTACCTAGCTCATGATCTCATCAGGTTTGCATTTCAGCTCATGTACTATCTTATTAGGTTCCCATTCAAGTTCACCTACATAATTACCATGGACATGTGACCTAGTTACATGTAAACAGGTTAGCTAGCTGCAGCTGCACAGCCATGAAGGGGCCTGCATTGAGAGAGAAATCTAATACCCACTTATTTAGTCATTCTTCTCTGTGCTCACCTGGAAACTGTACACTTAGAAGTGGGGTTAACCAAAAAAATTTCATAACATACATGTACCTTCAGATTTGTCTGGGGCCTTGGAAGGTGTGGTACTGTCCCCTTGTCCCTCTGGCGGGAGGTCCACCTTGATCTCCACAAACTGCACAGGGAAGATGCCCTCGGTCCCTCTCAGCCTTCCTCTCAGCCACTCCCCTCCAGCCTCCCTCCCCAGGAGGGTGATGTGGTCGCCAGCAGCGATGGTGAGCTCATCGGCTCCGTCAGCACTGAATGGGTAGAGGGCTACACAGTGGGGGGCCCTGTGTGTGTGTGTGTGTGGGTATTAGGGGAGGAGTAATCATGGTGTTTGCAGACCAACACAAAATCATGCGAATGGTTAGCCTGACTTTGATTGTTGTATCACCTACTAGGTATTCCCTTATTCCTTTGTTTACTACAGCATCTGCTGACTTTATGCATACCTCTATTCAATCCATTCACTGGGAGTGCTGGAGAACCTTTACAAGTGCCTTCAATTAATTACCCCCCCTTTCTGAAGTTCTCTGCCTTCCTTATAGCTGGCCGGTACACACGCACACAGAATGCTGCTAGAGAGGGGCTCGCTTAGGCTCATCCCAATAAAAAAATTTATGTGCCGTACCAATCCCCTAGTCACAGGCTTTCACATGTAATATAGCTAGACCATACACAAGCCCCTCCCCTTCCCACCTGCTGTCCTCCGTGGGCTCAGCAGAGGTCTGAGGCGAGGGAGTCTCCACACACCCTTCAGGGAGGTCCTCCTGTGTGTGTGTGTGTGTGTGTGTGTGTGTGTGTGTGTGTGTTGTGTGTTGGGGGAGGGGGTAGCCTTAAGCACTATGTTCATGTTACTGGCACACCATCACATGTAGCATTGTAGTAGCTATGCTGTGAATGAGGTCAGCGTTCACTAACTACACTCCAGTGCAGTATGCAACAGGTAGCTGCTACATATACTATTATGTACACCAACAGATTACTATAGCTAACTAAATGCACTCTGTGGCTATAAGCACCCTACACTTGCATAACCCAACTGATCAAACCAATGCTTTGGCAATGTGGACGTTCCAAGTGTAAAGATTCTAGGGAGGTTTAAATTCATTGCTGACTGTAAAGATCAAAGGGGTGTAAATGCCATAAGCCAAAATATCCGAACGTGGTACATGCATAGAAGTGCCCCCACCCCCTCATTATTCGGTTGCACAAAGCTAAGCTGAGACCTGGTATTCCAAATCCAAGCCCAGACTCAATGGTATTTGATGTCATGTGTGGTACTATGTCAGATGACACACAAACTGAGATGACATCCTACACATTGTGGTTTTACAGTCAGATGACACACAAACTGAGATGACATTGCTACACTGTGGTTTACTTAGCACCAGGGGAAGTTTCAGGGAATTTACCAAAGGCTACTATAGAACCACTGAGTAGTCAGTTAATCTTGCTGTAGACTCCAAGACTGTTGTACAAGAAAGCTCTGTGGACTTTGCAATATAAAAGTGGCTAGAGATTTGAAATGTCCAGACTGCTGGCAGGTGCTGTCCTCTTCCTGGGCCTAGCTGTGTCTCTCATCAGTAGCCTTCATCCCAGGATCAACAAGAACTCTATTTGGCCTACTGGTGGCAGGATGGACATTGTGGATTACAATACTACTCATGATACTGACACTACAATAGAGCACCTCCAGGTCTGTCCACGTAATGCCATTCAAGAGTACTCCTATGGAAATCTACCAGTTAATCTGACTGGTTACAGGGAAAGTACAGATGCTTATTTTGTCATGGGCCCTACATTTGTTGAGAGTGATAGAATCACTGCAGCTATGGATACACCAACATCCAGCTTACTAGCTCTAAAAGAAGAATTACAGGAGGCACAAAGGAAGATAGTGGAGAAGGAACAGAGTGCTAAAGAAGCATGGAAGAGAGTTGAAGAACTAGAGAAAGCACTTTTGAGGGCAGAAGAAACAAGAAAGAGTGGAGAACAGCTTCAAGAAATGGCAAATATTGAACAGATAAGGAGAGAACAGGAAGCACGGAGAAGAGAACAGCTTCAAGAGATGGCAAATATCTGCTAAAGAAGTTGAAAGAAGAAGAACAGGCACGGAAGAAGGCAGAATGTGCTCAACGAATACCTGTAGTGATCCATACTGTCTTAAGATACCCTAATTCACATGCAAGGCATCATTGAGAACCTTATGTTACGTCATACCAGGGAGTTCCACTGCGGTCTAGTACATATACCCCACATCATTGAGAACCTTATGTTACGTCATACCAGGGAGTTCCACTGCGGTCTAGTACATATACCCTACATCATTGAGAACCTTATGTTACGTCATACCAGGGAGTTCCACTGCGGTCTACCCCACATCATTGAGAACCTTATGTTACGTCATACCAGGTAGTGCCAGTGCGGTCTAGTTGGGGCGAGCCTGAGCGAGCCCCAAACCTAGCGACTTGACTGGGCCTTCGTGTCTATATTATTATTATGGTACATACGTTTTACTGAATACAAGTGCAAAATTCTAATTTTGCGTATTACGTATGCGAAGCGCATTACATCACTACGTTTGTGGCATGAGCTGAATGGAAGCTACTGGAAGTTTGCAGGCCCAATAGGGCAAGGTACGTCAATCTCAGTTAGTTTTTATGTTACTTACATGACATGACTTAATATAGCTGTATATCACCTGTCTTTCCATGAGACAAACATACATGCTGTCATACTGATGTCATGTAAAATGTATGTTAAGAAAGGGGATTTACCTGGGAAAGTACCACTAGAACTGTCCGCCTATGCAACATCTCCAAGTGCTAACAAAGCAGGACTGGTTGTGAGGATTGCTTAGTGTAGTAACTGTAGCAGTTCATAAGTATGCTCAAAGTGCTAGCTATTGTTGCACTACTGGCATTGACCGCAAGCAGCTGCAGTGCTGAAAGTGGTAAACAACTTGTCAGTATTAATGAGACCTCAGGTGAATATCAACTCAATGAGTCTACCTTGAGTGTCATTGAGGAACTCCCCGGTCCCATACTGGTGCTAGCAGCTGTTGGAGATGCCCGAATCGGAAAGTCTACATTTCTCAACACAGTCTACCTGCAATGGGACCCAATGTTGCCTAAAAGTGGAACGCGGCCATTTCTAGTTGATGGTACTGCAAAGGCATGCACTCATGGAGTCTGGATATATATCCATAGATTGCCCGAGGGGGGTAGCTTGATTCTCGTAGACGTGGAAGGCGATAATCTTGGTAATGATGTGGTGACGGAGCAACTGAGTGCACTCACAGCTGTAATGTCCTCATATATTATACTGTTTGTGCACCAGATGGTGAAAAATAAGGACCTGGAGTTTCTATTCCACACCGCCAAGCTGGGGAAGATGTTCCCAGACTCTGATAACTTCCCGCATCTTGGTGTTGCAATCAGAGACCCGCTCGACCTGGACCAAACATTTGTAGACAGAAGTAGTGAGGTAGCACACTGGCTCACAAGCCCGACTCATGGGGACGGAAACGATAAAATGCGGGAATAAATACGTGCAGTCTTCCCGCAGACAGTGATCACCGCTTTTGAAGTAGAAAACCAAAAGAATCTGCAGGGACTGAGTTCTGGGCCTTACTTTGACAGTGTCAAGAAAATATCATCCCACTTAAAGAAAATCATACCATCGTAGGCAACACCAACACGGCGTAAAATGGAAATGTCTGGCAGAAATCTGGCTGAGATGATTAGACAGTTGTTTACTGCTCTAAAAAACGGAGATATCACAGCTTTAGAGAATGCATACGAGAGGCTTGAGAAGCAGATGTGTGACACTCACTACTCTGAGTGGATCGCACCACTGCTGGAAAAGAACGACGATGAATTTATGAGCACAGAACAGCATCATCTTGAGGAGTTCGCAAAGCGGTGTAAGATTGACTCCTACGTCAGGCATATCACACAAGAAATTAAAACCAAGAAGGATGGCATTACTCGAGTGAGACAGGCGAAGGAGGAGGAAAGGAAGGCACAAGAAGAGAAAAGAAAGGCCGAGGAACGGCTAAGGATTGAAGAGGAAGAACGGAGAAGGGCAGAAGTGGGACGTAGGGCAGAAGAAGAAGAGCGAAAGAGGACAGAAGAACGGCTAAGGAGAGAAAAAGCAGAACGGGAAAGAGAAGAGAAGAGACGAATTCAAGCAGAGGAACGGGAAAGAAAGGCAATAGCAGAGCTAGAGGAAGCAGATAGGAGACTACGAAAGGCACGGAGGTCTGGTGGTGGAAGCAGTTTTGGAAATTTTTTAAAATGGGGCCTAGTAGGTATTACAGGAGTCCTTAACCCAGGTATTGGGGCCCTGGCTTTTAGTGCTGCAAGTTTGCACGAATTCATATCATCTGACGACGAGTGACTTGTGATTTAGTTTAGCATTATTAAGCTGTGTGTGAAACACTCATGTAACTGAGATTGCTTCACTTTTTTTGCATACTCATGTAACTAAGATTGCTTAATTTTTTGCATACTCATGTAACTAAGATTGCTTCACTGTTTTGCATACTCATGTAACTAAGATTGCTTAATTTTTTGCATACTCATGTAACTAAGATTGCTTCACTTTTTGCATATACTCATGTAACTAAGATTGCTTCACTTTTTGCATACTCCCATAACTAAGATTGCTTCACTGTTATTCCAAGTCCTTATGACAAGGAGCTTAACATAGGTCTCCATGAGACCAAGTAAAGTAAGTAATAGTACTTGTACTTAAATATGCACACGCAGACCTACCACAATCTCAACGTAGTTCTGGGGGAAGATTCCCTCGGCCCCATTGAGCAGTCGTCCCCGCAGCCATTGGTCATCCAGACGAGACTTCAGCATGATCAGGTCCCCCACTGACAAGCTCAACTCGTCTAGTGTCTCTGTAAGGGGAAAGTGGTAGTCGGTGATGCAGAGGACTACAACTGTGCTCCCTACACTACACACAATTAAGCCATTTCTACACTGAACATCACTCACTGTGGGAAAAGATACATGTACCTCTCCCCTGCTTTAGGGAGGGCCTATGGACCTGTCCCCTGCTTCAGGAGGGCCTACACCTCTCCCCCACTTTAGGGAGGGCCTAGGGCTTTAGGGAGGGCCTACAGACAAGGCTACTTGAAACTGGCAAGTGTATGTTATAGAATGGGCATGTCCAATGCTCCTGCAATAACAGTTTGATACTACGTCAACAAACTTCAATGAAAAGCTCTTATACTCTTTGTGGCTGTTTTCATTTTCACTAGCTATCCTTCTGTCTGCCTTTTAGTCTCATCAGAAAGAAAGTAAGACTTTCGCAGAGACAATTATCCACTCACCAGCCTGGCTAGATTACTTGGTCCTAGGCTTACCTCCCTGGAAGTCGTGGGTTGCCACGGCGCAGGGACCTTCCTCAAAGCCAGCCACCTTGTCTTCCCCTGGCAGCCTCTTGATGATGTTCAGGTTCCGTGCTTGCACCATTCCCTGCTTCATGTCTGCGTCCACATTCTGTGCCAGGTACCAGGAGCTGTCCACATGCTCAATAAGCTCAATCACATCTCCTTCCTGGGGGGCGGAGTTAGTAAAGTTTGTTAGTAAGTTTTACTTCCCAAAAGAGGTACAATACAATTTCCAAAGGACTAGAGAGTGGCAGCGTTGAAGGAAACCTTAAAGAACTGATGACAGAGATTCAGTTTTTAGCGGGAGACTAGGGCAATGCTCCCCCCCTCCCTCCCCCAATATCTGAGATTGTTTCTGGTAGTTCCAGGGACCTGGCTACTTTGGAAATTGCAAGTGGGGGGGGGGGTCTCATACATAGCAAAACAGAATGAGTAAGTACTACTGTGTAAGCGTATCGTGGTGAACAGCTTTACCCCAGGCTTATGATTGAGATACATGTATACACAACACTTTCTCAGTGAACTGCATACTATAATATACTGATAGTACACTAAGAGTATACTGATGGTATACTAAGAGTATACTGATGATATACTAACAGTATACTGATGGTATACTAACAGTATACAGTTCACTGAGAAACGTCCACCGCATAGATGTACGGCTGTACCAGGAAGGAGAGTGCATCAGGAGACGTAGCATTGAAGTCCTTGATGGCGATGCCGTGAGGATTGGTGCACTGTAATAAGAGAAGAGGAGGAGGCATCATTAAGAATTAGCATAATAACATTCAGTTAGCTAGTAGAGTAGTACAACACCGGGTACGAGGTTAGGTTAGCTCGTGGCTAGTACCTGCTGTGAATGTCGTGAGCATTGGACTTACCGTCGCTTCAGTTATTTATGGACGTGTGATCGCACACACTTGATTGAAATATAGACAGTGGATAAAAGCAATGTCCATTTCTACTTGGGACAGTTGCCATAGAAACATGACACAGTAAATAAGTGTGCCGGCCACTCCGCAAGATGCTTATCAAAAGGCTTTTCGATCCACAAGAGCCCATAAAAATCGTTTCCGCCCCTAAGGGAGTACTCCCTTGGGGGCGGGGAACACCTTGCAATGTATGATGACAGCAACCCTCTATCCCCACCCATCTCCAATTTAAGCTCAGAGTGATACCACACGCGTACGTACACACACACACCCTCTCAGAGACTCACCACGTATCGGTAGAGAGCATGACCCGGTCCTGGGCGAGGCGGAAGGCGAGGGGGCTCGTCCTGGGAGGAAGGGAGAAAGGAGGAATGGTTGGTGTAAAACTACATCGCCTGTGGGAACAGCATCATGAATAGAGAGCAGCAAAAGATGGAGAGAGAGTTCATTCACTTTCAATTTTGAAGAAAGTGTGCAAATATCTACTTACTGGAGTATATACCCCACCACACACACCAGCCTTATCCCCAGTCTTTTGTGAACATGGCACTTGAAAGCCAACCAGCTGTACCTGCCTTTTACTGGCACTTCAGGTCAGTCTATAGTGCAGACAAGGCCCAAAAGAGCTACAGAAAGTGTGAATCTGTAGCCTGTTGCCTGAGTACCCTGCCCAGAATGTCGTGAAGTGGGGACTTTGGGTCACTGGCAAGTCTCCTGCTACCTCAAATTACCTTGGCTGGTAGAGCATGTGCTGCTCTCTCTGTGGGTCTTGGGGGGGCTTTGGAAGGGTGTGAGGGAGCCTGGGGCCTCGGGGGGTGTGAGGGGGCCTGGGGCCTCGGGGGGTGTGAGGGGGCCTGGGGCCTCGGGGGGTGCGAGGGGGCCTGGGGCCTGCGGGGGAAAGCAGGCTATAAACACTGTCATTCTGAGCAGACCAAGTCTACCACTAGCAAGGCTTACAATGTAGCTTGTACTATGAAACACTGGTACCACCTAGCCTGGTTCCCCGGCCCCCTCAAAAAACATCGGAGCAACTCCAATTTTTTTGAGGGGGCCGGGGAACGAGGCTACATGTGTTTCTCTATCCATACTTGATATCACTTCCACAGACCCTCATTTATTGAGGGCTGAGATCCATAACACCACATACGGTACCTGCCAGGTCCAGGCCGGAGGGGCTTAGGTCTTCCCGGGGCAGAGGGCCGCTCCTGTGCAGGAGGAACAGAGGAGCATCAGGCTTAAAGTATGGGCTACATCACAGCTAGCCTTGTCCCCAGGCTCTCCTGAAACGGGGAGCCTGGGGGTGAGGCTACATCATGGCAGCAGTAGCTGCTTCCTTGTTACTCTGGAGGGGCTAGCTGCTCAAGTGAAAAATTGTGTATCCAGCAGCTTGTAAGATTATACAAGTGTATGCAGCATTACGTACACTGAATGGTCAGCAGAGAGGATTGCTGTATGGTTCATGGTGCTTACTATTTGGAACTGCCAATGTGCTAACCCCCTTTACTGGTTTTATAGCAATGGCATGCAAGGGCCTACCACTGGAAGGTCAAGCTTGCTATACTAGCTAGCTAGCTAGCTGCATGTTTAAGCCTGTTGCTGAAGCTGTCTCAGTTTCCTGGTTACTCTGGATGGTAGCTGTCAGGCTTGTGCATGACTCAAGTGAAGGATGAGTCTCAGAATACACACTCATGCACACTTTGTCTATAGCAGTACAGTAAAGCCACCAGCTCAGGGGCTGGGTGGGCACTTACTAGAGATAGGTACTTGCTTTATATATACACTACCAGTGAATGTCTGCCATGCACACCCACAACCACTATATGCTGTATCTACAGCCCAGTCTGTGTACCTTTTTCACAGCTGCTGGTCTCGGGGGAGGCACAGGCCTTCTCTCCATGTTGTATGCTAACTGCCTGCAGTACTGGCTGGCTATAAGTGAGTCACTTCCTGTTGAACTATTTTAGTAACGTTGTAATTGCCATATATGGCAGTAATGAATCCTGAAACCGTAGGCCATCCGGTAATGGTGTTATGACTTCCTGTGTGGCCCAGTCTGAGGCTGAGGTCTCCCCTTATAAGGATATGAGGATCCTGAACCACATACCGGTATACCATAACACAAGAAAAAGGAGCAGCAAGGCGGGAGATCGAATTACCTCTTAATGGATGCCAAGGCTGTTGCATGCAGCTGTCAATTTAGGCTCTGCTAGCTTCATTCCCAGGCCACGCAGTGGCTGGGTGCGTGGCCTGAGAATGAGACTAAGGTTGTACGTACCATGGCTAGGACCGTAGATACCCATACTACATACACCTCTTTGATAGGTACCTTATTTTTGCTCTTCAGAAGTGGTGAATTGGCTTGTTTCAGGTTTGGAGGAGGAGGCTTGCCACCGGGGGGCCTGCTTGGGGGCATGGACACAGGTCGGGAAGGTTTTGAACCTCTTCTCTCCTGGGATGGACTGCTGGGATCTACGTTTCGACGTAGCTTCACTTCTAGAAGGAAGGACAGCAGTTAAGACAATGTATATGACTCCCTAGATATTCCCAAATTGCTTACTATGCCCCACAAACTGATGCAACTGCTATTCATGGGAAAGGTTGTACGTACAAGTGGTGCAGTTGATACCAGTTAGCTAACTTCCTTAATTACGAGCCTCTGGTGAAACCCATAAACACTTCAAATATTAGCTCCTCAAAATGTTTGCCAGGTGTAAGTAGTTAGCTCCGCCTGGCACGATTCTTCAGTAAAATGGCCTAAATGCTGCAGAGCGTTCGTGGAGTCGAAAATTACATAATGCTAATCTACTGAGTACCCTACCTGGAAGGTAGTGTTTGGCCCACAAACACACTATCAATTTGATGTGGTCCAGTGTAGCTACCCCTTGCTAGAGAGAGAGAGAGTAGGCTTACCAGGTTGCTCAGCAGGCCGTGGCTTCTCTTCCACTGCAGAGGTTTCCCTCTCAGCTGGGGTGTCCGCAGCTCTGGTGGGAGGCGGTTCCAAGGTACTTGTAGTCTCTACCTCTTCAGCTTTAATGGGCGGAGTTTCGATGGTAACTGTGGGAGGGGTTTCCTCAGAGGTGGTGGCTGTAGTTTCTATGGTTTTCGTGGGAGCGATTTCCCCAGCTTCAATGGTTATTGTGGGTGGAGCTTCAATTCTAGTGGGTGGAGTTTCTTCAACCCTAGTGGGTGGAGTTTCCTCAGCTCTAGTGGGTGGAGTTTCTGTGGGTGGAGTTTCCTCAGCTATAGTGGGTGGAGTTTTTATTGTTTTGGTAGAGGGAGGTTCCTCAGCTGTAGTGGGTGGAGTTTCCATTGTTTTAGTGGGAGGAGTTTCCACTGTTTTAGTCACTGTTGGAGGAGCAGGTGAGAACACTCTTTCTGACCGTTTTGAGTTCCCAGTCATTGTGATGATGCGTACCGTTGGCTTGTCGCTGTCCTCAGCCTCCTGGGCTTTCCTGCGAGCAAGGGAGGGCTTTGATGACGGGGGAGGGGGCTTCTTGGGGAGCACAGTGGGTTTCTGGATAGCTATGGCTGGCTTTTGGGGAGGTGGCGGGGATCTGGGTGGAGGTGAGCGTGTCTCTTGGGTGGGAGGGGGTTCCTGGATTGTTGGGTTTGAGGTGGGCCCTGTCACGAGAGTGGCCTCATGCTCCGTGCAGGGCTCCTCCTTCGGGGGAGTCTCTCGCTCCCCAGTAGGCTCCACCTTGAGGGTGGGGCATTCCTCGACTCGGGGTTCCTGCTCAGAAGTGGATGCCTGCTCACCAGTGGGCTCTTGTGCCAAAGTGGAGTCCTTCGGACGTGTCTCCGGGATTGCTGGTTGCTGCTGCTGCTGAGGTGTGGGTGTCTTCTTCGTCTTGGGGGGAGGAGGTCGCTTGACGCTTGCCTTCTGCTGAGACTTCTGAGGAGGCTCTTGCTTCAGAATCGGATCTTGCTCAGTGGCAGACTCGGTCTCTGACTGCTCTTCTGGAATGGGTTTCTGAGGTCTCTGCTTAGGGGCTCCGGGTTTTGGGGGAGGAGGTCGCTTGACACTGGGTTTCTTAGGAAGCTGCTGGTCAGCAGTAGGCTCTGTGGGGGGCTCCTGGCTGGAGGTGGGCTCTTGCTCATGAATTTCTGGTTGGACTGCCACTACTGGTTCCTCATTCGAGGCTGTGGAGGGATGCTCCTCTGAAGCAGGGGGTGGCTGTGCAGGGGTAGGCCCACTGGGAGGTTTCTGCTTAGGCAGTTCTGGCTTCGGGGGAGGAGGTCTCTTCATGCCGGGCCTTGAGGGCACAGGAATTGGCTTTTGCTCCAAAGCTGGCTCCGTGGGAGGCTCCTGGCTGGGGGTAGGTTCTTGATCGAGGGTTTCCAGGTGAACTAGGTCCTGTGGCCCCCGATCCAGGTCCTGTGAAGGCAGGGGGTGGCTGTGCAGGGGTAGGCCCACTGGGAGGTTTCTGCTTAGGCAGTTCTGGCTTCGGGGGAGGAGGTCTCTTCATGCTGGGCCTTGAGGGCACAGGAGTTGGCTTTTGCTCCAAAGCTGGCTCTGTGGGAGGCTCCTGGCTGGGGGTAGGTTCTTGATCGAGGGTTTCCAGGTGAGCTAGGTCCTGTGGCCCCCGATCCAAGGCAGGGGGTGGCTGTGCAGGGGTAGGCCCACTGGGAAGTGCTTAGGAGGCCCAGGCTTCGGGGGAGGAGGTCGCTTGATGCTGGGTTTCTTAGGTAGCTGCTGGTTGGCAGTGGGTTCATGTTCCAAGGCTGGTTCTGTGGGGGGCTCTGTGGGTTCTTGCTCACGGGTTTCTGGTTGGACTGGCTCCTGATCTGGGGGAGTGGGAGGTGGCTGTGAAGGAGTAGCCTCCTTGGGTTGTTGCTTACGGGGACCTGCTTTTGGAGGAGGGGGTCGCTTGACACTGGGTTTCTTAGGTAGCTGCTGGTTGGCAGTGGGTTCATGTTCCAAGGCTGGTTCTGTGGGGGGCTCTGTGGGTTCTTGCTCACGAGTTTCTGGTTGGGCTAATTTTGAGGGCTCCTCAGCCTGTACTGGGGTTGGAGCTTGAGGCTGCTCTAAGACAGGGGGCTGATGTCCAGGAGTGGGGGGTTCCTGCCGAACATTGGGTTGTTGCTTAGGGGGACCTGCTTTTGGAGGAGGGGGTCGCTTGACACCGGGCCTCTTGGGGGGTTCCTGGGACTTCTGGTCCAAACTTGGCTCTGCGGGGGGCTCCTGGCTGGGTTTGGGCTCTTGCGTGAGGGCTTCTGGTTGGGCTGTCTTTGAGGGCTCCTCTAAGACAGGGGGCTGCTGTACAGGGGTGGGGGGTTCCTGCCGAACATTGGGTTGCTGCTTAGGGGGACCTGCTTTTGGAGGAGGGGGTCGCTTGACACTGGGCCTCCTAGGGGGTTCCTGGGTGGAGACGGACTTCTCCTCTAAAGTTGGTTCCGTGGGGGGCTCCTGGCTGGGTGTGGGCTCTTGCTTGAGGGCTTCTGGTTGGGCTGTCTTTGAGGGCTCCGCTAAGACAGGGGGCTGCTGTACAGGGGTGGGGGGTTCCTGCCGAACATTGGGTTGCTGCTTAGGGGTACCTGCTTTTGGAGGAGGGGGTCGCTTGACACTGGGCCTCCTAGGGGGTTCCTGGGTGGAGACGGACTTCTCCTCTAAAGTTGGGTCCGTGGGGGGCTCCTGGCTGGGTGTGGGCTCTTGCTTGAGGGCTTCTGGTTGGGCTGTCTTTGAGGGCTCCGCTAAGACAGGGGGCTGCTGTACAGGGGTGGGGGGTTCCTGCCGAACATTGAGTTGTTGCTTAGGGGTACCTGCTTTTGGAGGAGGTGGTCGCTTGACACTGGGCCTCTTAGGGGGTTCCTGGGACTTCTGCTCCAAAGTTGGCTCTGTGGGGGGCTCCTGGCTGGGTTTGGGTTCTTGCTTGAGGGTTTCTGGTTGGGGCAATTTTGGTGAGGGTCCCTCAGCCTGTATTGGGGTTGCAGCTTGCTCTGTGGAGGGCTGCTCTAAGATGGGAGACTGTTGTATGGCGGTGGGGGGTTCCATCTCACTGGGGAACTTTTGCTTAGGGGCGGCAGGTTTAGGGGGAGGCGGTTGCTTGATGCTGGGTTTCTTAAGAACTTGCTGACTAGCTTCCAAGGAATGGTTCACAGATGGTTCCGGGCTGGGGATAGGTTCTTTCTGGACGGCTACTGGTCGGACCGACTCTTGGCGTTCTTCAGCAGGGGGACTGTGTTCAGGGGACTTTCTCTCCGGGGTGGGGGCTTGCTCAGTAGTGGGCTGATGTTTCGGAGGAGGCTGCTGGTTTGTGGGACGTTGTTTCGGAGTGGGTTTTTGCTCTGGGATGTGCTCTTGTTCGAAAATGGGCTGCTGTTTTGGGGGTCCTGGTTTTGGAGGAGGGGGTCGCTTGATACTAGGTTTCTTAGGTGTGGGCTTCTGCTCCAAAGTTGGCTCTGTAGGACGATCCTGGACGGCAGAGGGGTTTTGCTCAAGGGCTTCTGAGTGAGTTATCTCTAAGTGACCCTCAGTAGGGAGTTTTCTCCGTGGAGGAGGATGTTGTTGCCGTGAAGGAAGTTCCTGGTTTGTGGGATGCTGCTTCGAAGTGGGTGTTTGCTCTGGGATGGGTTCCTGTTCAAAAATGGGCTGCTGTTTTGGGGGTCCTGGTTTTGGAGGAGGGGGTCGCTTGATACTCGGTTTCTTAGGGGGCTCTTGCATAGGTGTGGGCTTCTGCTCCAAAGTTGGCTCTGTAGGACGATCCTGGATGGCAGAGGGGTTTTGCTCAAGGGCTTCTGAGTGAGTTGTCTCTAAGTGACCCTCAGTAGGGAGTTTTCTCCGTGGAGGAGGATGTTGTTGCCGTGAAGGAAGTTCCTGGTTTGTGGGATGCTGCTTCGAAGTGGGTGTTTGCTCTGGGATGGGTTCCTGTTCAAAAATGGGCTGCTGTTTTGGGGGTCCTGGTTTTGGAGGAGG
The DNA here is from genome assembly GCA_963921505.1 of Phakellia ventilabrum. Taxonomy (NCBI): domain Eukaryota; kingdom Metazoa; phylum Porifera; class Demospongiae; order Axinellida; family Axinellidae; genus Phakellia; species Phakellia ventilabrum. The sequence continues at coordinate 586,582 of OY997385.1, forward strand.
GGGTCGCTTGATACTAGGTTTCTTAGGGGGCTCTTGCATAGGTGTGGGCTTCTGCTCCAAAGTTGGCTCTGTAGGACGATCCTGGATGGCAGAGGGGTTTTGCTCAAGGGCTTCTGAGTGAGTTGTCTCTAAGTGACCCTCAGTAGGGAGTTTTCTCCGTGGAGGAGGATGTTGTTGCCGTGGAGGAGGCTCCTGGTTTGTGGGATGCTGCTTCGAAGTGGGTGTTTGCTCCGGGATGGCTTCCTGTTCAAAAACGGGCTGCTGCTGCTTTGGGGGTCCTGGTTTTGGAGGAGGGGGTCGCTTGACACTGGGTCTTTTAGGGTGTTCTGGCATAGGAGTAAGATTCTGCTTCAAAGATGGCTCTGTGGGTTTTTGCTCGAGGGTGTCTGACCGAGCCGTCTCCAAGTGACTCTCAGTAGGCGACTCTCTCTCCGCATGCTCAGTAGTTGGCTCTTGCTGTGAAGGAGTCTGTTGCTGTGGAGGACTAGGTTGCTGGTGTGTGGGTCTCTGCCGTGGAGGGGGCTTTTGCTCAACATTGGATTGTTGGTTCGGGGGTCCTGGTTTCGGGTGAGGGGGTCGCTGGACATTAGGCTGCTTTGGAGGCTGCTGGGTAGGGGTGGGCAAAATTGGTTCCGTGGGGGGCTCTTGGATGGATGTGGGTGGAGTTTCTAGGAGAGCTTTTTTTGAAGGCTGCTTGGTAGGCGGCTTCCTCTCTGAGGCAGAGATCGGTTCCGTAGTCGACTGTTGCCGTGGAGGGGGCGGCTGGTTTGTGGGTCGTTGCCTTGGAGTGGGTTTCCGATCTGGTGTGGGCTCCTGCTCAAAAGAGGGCTGCTGCTTTGGGGGGCCTGGTTTTGGAGGAGGGGGTCGCTTGACACCGGGTTTCTGTTTCAATGTGGGCTCTTTCGGAGGCTCCTGCTTCGGGGTGAGCTCTTGGGCCACAGGGACACTGGGCTCCTCTGGGGCTGGTTCGTAGCTTGTGGCTGCCACTTCATCATCTTTCTCACTGTCTGGTGGCTCTGGAGGCTCCTCTGATGGAGGACTGCCAGGGTCCTGCTGTGAAGGAGTGTGGGATGGAGGAGGGGGAGAGAGGGGAGGGGGAGGGAGGGAGGGAGGGAGGGAGGGAGGAAAGAAAGGAAACATAGAATAGTCATCTAGAAGCTGTGCCCTTCAAGAATCAGAACTGCTACAGAGAAACTTCATTTTAGCCCTCTACTTGTTGCGCGACTATAGCCAATCATTAAACAACCTTGATTACTAAAGGCCGACCTTGGCCGACCGCCTCTGCCAATAAATGGTGACATCACCTCATACCATGACACTGGGTGGTCCTGTGGGCCTGCTGACCAGCTGACGCTTGCTCTCTGAGGGAACATGACGTGAGGAGGGCTTTGGAGGAGGAGGCCTCTTGGCTGGGGCTGGGAGAGGAAGGGATGGCAGGGTATACTCATACTGGTATCTATGGTGGCTGCAGCACACATGGAAATATCAAACAGCAGATGGTCAGTGGGGCTGTGACCGACCGCCCTTGGCAGGGGCATGTTTGAATTTCGTATCTATGTACTGCAAATGCATAGTCACATGCTCCCTCACCAGTTTCACCAGTTCAACGGTAACTAGTAAATTTACTAACGTCTCACTAAATCGGTATTCATTAATTACACCATCAGGTCGAACTTCAATTTGACACACACACACACGGAGAAGGCTTTCCCTAATTACACATACCGGGTAAGACACAGCATAAGGTTAGAAGAGGCCCAGCAAATGTAAACTGCCTTGTGGGAATCTAACCTCAAATGCTTGGGATTTCCAAAACTACAGCCAATACGTATGTAGCTAGAGGCAAGACCAGAGACAAACCAAACCACTTCCCCTCCTTACAACCTTACACACGCTTCCCAGTACCTCGCTGCTGAGGTGGTAAGGACTTCTTGCTAAGTGAGTCTTCTGCCGCTTGCCTAGTCACAGGATCGGGCTGTCTCCTGGAGGGCGGCTGTGGAGGCTTTCTCCCGGAGGGAGGAGACTTCCTGGGTGGAGGTGGGGACCTCCTTGGCAGGCTCCCATGGGGCGGAGCTTGCTGGGTGCTACTCGAGATCGCAGGGGGGTTGGGCTGCCTCTGTGAAGGTGGGTGTGGTGGTTGAGGGCGTGTTTGAGGAGGGTCTACAGGCTCCGCCTTGGCTGTCTGTTCCGGGACAGCCTTTCTACTTAGTTCTGAGGCTGAGCCCCGCCTCTTGGCATAGGGGGAGGGGCGTGTGGGCGGAGGCTGCTTCTGGGAGGCGGTGATTGGCTGGACGGGGGGTGGGGCCTTTGTGGGACTCAGTGACTGTGTGAGGGATGAGGATGGGGAGACCATGTCGCCCACGAGGGGCTGGGCACTCACGATGGTGATCTCGGGCCTGGCTCCGCTGTGTGTTGCGTGTGTGTGTGTGTGTGTATGTGTGTGTGTGTGTGTGTGTGTGTGTATGTATTTGTGTGCGTTTGTAATTGCATATGTAAGCGTGAGTGTGTATGTATGTATGTATGTATGTATGTATGTATATATGTACGTATGTATGTATGCGAATAATAGCACCTACATGAAAACTAAAAGTCATTAAGCAAATCCCGCCCATCCTAATTATTTGACCCCCTTAACCCTTAACACGTACTTCCACATACCCTAAATACTAACACTATACACATGTACACATGTTCACTAGTCTAATTAGGTACATAGCAACATAAAAAATGAAGTAGAAAAGAGCACTGACTGCAACAAAGAGAACCCAGGACCAGGAAAGAACCAGAAAGCCACCCAGTTCGTGACCGCACAAAGTTAAACATTGTAGCAGCCCCCAACCCCCCCCCCCCCAGGCTCCCCAGTCACATCCCAGAATAAAACAAGGAAGAGAGAAGTTTGTTTGGAAACTGAAAAAGATAAAAAAGAACTGTTACAAAACATATACCATCTGGAGAATTTTTTTACAAAACACTGAATGCCTAGCCTTGAGAACTAGGACTGGTGGGTCAAAGAGTCTTTGAAGGCTCTCCCCACTCATTCAGTGCAAGCTCTTACAGCCTAATATTGGGGACCTAGTTCATGTAGTGGTATACAAATTATATAGTTACTTAGCTTTTAAGCTCCAGTGAACTGTGGTAGGTGATTAGAGTTCACTTGACCATCTTCCAGTCTTTCATTTAAAAACTGTCTCAAATTTGGTGGTTAGAGTTCACTTGACGGTCTCCCAGCCTTTCATTTAAATCAAATTTTAAAAGAACACTAACAGCTGTAATAAAAAGGCAGCCTATGACATCATTTCCTGTTCCTATCTAGAGCACCCATCTAACTTATTACCTTATCATTATACCTAACTGTAACCAGCTATTCACGGTATTCCATGGCAATGGTATACCATCTTTAATGTGTTTAATATACAAGAAATCTGGTGGTTAGTATACGGTGTCTCTCCCTAAAATCTTCATACTGATCACACATTCTACCTATCCTACCCAACACTGCAGCGCTGCTTTAGTATGGCTTCATATAATTTAGTTCTAGTTTTAGTTAAAACTCTATTTAGAGTGAAAAATTAAGTTTAGTTATAGTTAGATAACTAAAATTTCTAAGCTTTTACTAAAATACCTTGTAGTTTCAGTTAACTAACTAAAATGGTACATTTTGGGAACAATAAATTTTAGTTACAGTTTATTCCTCAGGGGAAACTTTCAGTTTTAGTATGCTAATTAAATCTGTTTTGGCCTCTACTAAATTTGTTTTATTCTAATACTAACTAAAACAACACTACAACACATGTACATGTAAATCCCTATGAGTGTGTGACTTACATTTACTCTGCATATGTAAACATGTAACATGCGCCCATTTGGTATCGAGCCGCCCACTCACAACTCTTTCTTCCTGTAGCTACAACCCCCATAGGCTATGAATACTTGAGGACACACAGCCCTCTGTAAACTGATTCAAACAGAAGACATGCAAGTGTGCAGCCTGGAGGGAGCCAGTGGCACCAAGGCAGGGACACAGAGGAGCCATGGGCTTTCAGGCTAGGATGAGTAAGACCACAATAGTTTGAAGAGGTACCATCAGATCAGGAGTGGATCTGGCCGCAAGAAAACTGACGATCTCATCACCTGGCTTTGAGAAATGGCAAATTCATGGCACAAGATGTCACGAACTCATCTACAGTGGGCAGGTCTCAGGAATGGTTACTTCATTTCTTGTGAGGGAAATGTTATCTGTTTTGAGGTCACAGGTCATTTCAGGAGATTAGTGACACATTTAGAGACTGGACAAATGAGCAGAAGAACTGATGTCCCTATTGCATGTACTCAGACACTGAGGTCAGACAAATCGGAAGGACGAGCGAAAGACAAGCAAGACAAGTCCATGACACAACTCAAACGTGGGACTCCTCAATACCCATAAGATTATCTTGATTACTCAAAACTAGGCCAATTTCCTTATTAGGAATGTAGAAGGGTTCATCATATCACCAAATATGGGAGCGTGATTAGGTTACAAAATGGCTACTTCTGTGAAGAAGTTGGCAAGTTAATTTGGGAATTCCTCAGAGGGTTACTGACTTCAGTACACTATTAAGAACTTCTTCCAGAAATTTGGGAATTTCTCCTTAATCAGTGCAACCCCGTAGGCTCCACTACCCACGTTGGAAAAGCCCGTGTTTTCCCGAATGCAGCGGTGGAGCCTAGGAGCGAGGCTAGTACCACCTGCTCCCAAACCGCTGGAGGAAGCTCTCATGTTCTTACTGGGCTGACCTTTTCAGAGTTGCAGTTGATCTGGGTTTGATTTTGGGGGAGAGGGTGGGGCTGCCGGGGAATATGGCACTCCTGGGACGTGGGCGGGGCTGCTCTACGTGGGTGGCAGCGCTGGGGACTAAGGGGGGAGATGAGAGTTTGTAGGTCAGTGTACAGTTTCACCAAAATATCGTAACAGAAAGTACGCATAGCAACAAGAAATTTACAACAATATTATTTAACTATTAGTTTTGCTATGCGCAGTCTGCCATCGAAGTTCGATACTCAAAAGCAATCATGTTCAAGGCCTAGGCCGACAAAATGAATGTCTAAGCATAGATAATAGAGCATGTGCTCTATTATCTATGGTCTAAGTTAGCTACAATATATAGCTGCACGGATAATCAGCGCTTTAACGGCTAGGGGCGGGGTTGATATGTAAGTATTAATAGTTGTTTCTAACGTGGTCATGTGAGGAGCACCTTCTACCCAAGCCTAGCCTCTCGTGTCACGTGCAGACATTTTGGTGAAACTGTGTAGTGAGTACTGGGTAAGCTGAAGACATCACATTTTCTATACCCCCCTGTGTGAAAAATGCATAAAAGCTGGGGAGTACTGGCCTGGAAATTGAGGGAAGCTGCTGTATCTCTTCATGTGAAGAAGAAACGATTCCAGCTACTTAAACCTGATACTTATGCATACCTGCAGTGTTTATGATAGCAATGGAGTAGAAGTGGACTGCTTTTGGTGATCAGCCAAATCACAAAAGGAAGCACATGAAAACCTCTCTAATGCCTTATATGTACATCCTGCTATGCACAGACTGCTGACTACATTCAGTTCCTGTAGCTTACTGCCATCCTGGACTTGAGGATTTTGGAGCACCTACAAGAGAGGATCTAGACACATTTCCAGGCCACGTGGTTTTTAGCCTTGGCCTGGAATGAGAGCGTCAGCCTACCTGGGGGTGGTCTTGTCCGTCGTTGGGGCTGGAGTGATTCAGTTGGAGTGGGTGGGGCTGGCTGATCCAAGGAGGGTGACCTCGGAGGGACCCCCTGTCGATAACGGCAGGGAGAGTGTTGGTAAGAGTGGGGTGTACAAGTAATCGATTGCTGCACTGCAGCTGCAACTATCCATTTCACTATATAGTCATGCAAATAGCTGTACCCTGGGACCCATGCTGTGAAAGTGCAGTAAGGGTACACCTGATCAGGAAGCAAAGACAGGAGGATGGTCACCTGACCGGGCTGCTACGCTAGCACAGGTTATGATAATTAAATCTTTGAAAATTGGATTTTGCCAGGGGTCAAAACAAATTACCAACTGAATGGATTTGCCAGACTAACAGAAATGCCACATTAATTTATTTCGATGCACTTAATCAGCAGGTCACTCTCAACCTTCAAAAAATACAGTGTATGTTAATCGGAGCCTTAATTGCTACCCACAATAAATAGATTCCTTCGACAACCAGGACCTCAGGTTTTCGCCTACAAGATGGCTACTAACTTTAAAATAAGAACCTAGGCCTGCATCATCGACGCAACAGATATACCTTGAATAATAAGGACTTAAGGTTTCCAAGAACCTAGGCTTACTTGTGCAATAGCACTGGCTGCTGGGATGTTTGCACCGTTGCTTTGAGGTAGTATAGGCTGGACTGCCCTCTGCGGAGGGGGTGACCTCCCTGGGGTCACCCTAGGGCGGGGCCTGGGGGCGGAAGCAGCCATAGTGTGCCTTCTTTTGGTGGGCTGGGGGGCGAGGGGAGGGTCGAGGGACTCACTGGGTACCCCTGCACTGCCATGCTGCTCCTGCGAAGGAATGTGTGTGTGGATGTTTTACAGTCAATCAGTTACCCAAGAGTACAGTCAGAATTTGCAATTTGACCATAGTCCGAAAATGAACACAATATGTCTCACTCATAGTCCCCCCAGTCAGTAAGATACCCTCAGTCCTTTTCATGGTGGAGCTTATGATTAGGCTCAATTACATGGCTAAAGGGGCTCTAGTATGGTGGTCATGAGTACTTAGAAGCCAGACATTGATTTAGTTATAATTATGGTACTTTGATAGTGGGCAGGCACTGGAAGCCAATTACTGCTGTCTAGTCCAAACAAGTACATGATGTCTTTCTCATCCTTGAAGGAATGTGTCAGCAAGTTGCTGTGTCTAATGTCCACCTTAAGGTAGTACATGCAGTGTTAAGTGCTAATAGGACAGCCTTGTGCCTTGACATCCACACCCCAGATTATTACCGTTGGGGGAGGGAGGGAGGCGATCGAGGTTATAGAGAAAGTAGTATTTGCTTATTTTTGCTAGCCTCGCTACCAAGGCATATTTATGTCTTGCATTTGAGAATGGAAAGACTCAAAGATAGGTTCATTTATGGAGACAAGTCGAGAACAGGCCTTTCCTATCAAGATATAGCCTCATCTATAGGTCTTCCTTGCTGGCAAGGAGCCTGGGGATGAGGCGAAGGAAGAGAGCTTTGCTTTCTCACTTCATTCGCTGGGAATACTGGGGACTGGAGCCTGGGAACACTGGGTACTGGAGTCTGGGAATACTGGGTACTATAGCCTGGGAATACTGGGTACTGGAGCCTGGGAATACTGGGTACTGGAGTCTGGGAATACTGGGTACTATAGCCTGGGAATACTGGGTACTGGAGCCTGGGAATACTGGGTACTGGAGCCTGGGAATACTGGGTACTATTGCCTGGGAATACTGGGTACTGGAGCCTGGGAATACTGGGTACCATTGCATGGGAATACTGGGTACTGGAGCCTGGGAATACTGGGTACTGGAGCCTGGGAATACTGGGTACTGGAGTCTGGGAATACTGGGTACTGGAGCCTGGGAATACTGGGTACTGGAGTCTGGGAATACTGGGTACTGGAGCCTGGGAACGAGGCTACCTCTGTACTTCTAGTGTGCATCACAAAAGTCCTCTCTAGTAATCACTCACATCGTTACTGGCAGCACTGCTCTTGGCTGTCATCCTGTTGACAGAGTACGCTGGAGGAGGAGGCGGGGCACTGCGCTTGGTCTTCCTCCGGTTTGGCCGCAATGGGACGGGAGAGCCCTCGCCATTTGGTCTGTCTGCCCCATCTGGGCTATCCACATTGGCAGGTTGCGGGTTCTCAGCCGCAGGAGGCCGGGATGGGCGGGGTGGCGGCGATATCACTCCCCCCTCTGTCAAAAAAGAGAACTGGCAAGAATTAATGTTGACCTACTTGTGGTCACGTAAGTGTATAGTATCAGGGAGACAAAGGTCTGCATTGAGAGCAGATTCCATTTAGATATTGCCGCTTAACATGGTGTGGATTGTTTGCAAGGATATGGGGTGAACCATATTGAGTCTGCTGGGGGTGTTTGATGGTAGGGCTTTCTCACAGGGTTAAATATAATATGCTGGGACTCCAGACTTGAGCACCTAACCACGTGTGAGTGCCCCATTAATATCTTACAAGGAGGCAGCCTACTGACTCTCAAGGTCTGGAGTTGCATGGCAAGTAAATTTTCTGGTTAGCGCACGGCTGGACGCTTCAGCTGTGCATACATCCCCGCCCACAAATTATACAATTATGCAAAAGCACTCTGGACACAGTCCAAACTACTGCTCTTTTACAATAAAGGCAACAATTTAAACCAAGCAAGAGACCTCGGGTGCCCCTACGGAGCTGCACAGTGCAAATAAAATCCCCAGTTGGCTACAGGGCGCGGCTCTTACCTTCGTTACTCGGTCGAGGGGGCAGTGGAAACTCCGGAGGCCCGTCCAGGAGTTTCAGGGGGACGTAGGACTTGGGAGGAGGTGGCCGCTTTGGTTCGGCCATCCCTCTGGGTGTAACGACGGAGAAAGTAGGTGATCAGCTGCAGACGATCGAGTCGGAAAGATCAAAAGAGCCCGTAAACAAAACGAGTCATTGAAGGGGTTACAATTAAGGGTCAAAGTTCACAATACCTGCTGCAAAGAGTATGCCAGAGTGATGGCGCGTTTGGCTGTGTTTCCCGTTATTTTTGGAGGTGCTCTTTTGGTATTTGTAACTGCGTTCTACAACAGACGCAAGCTGTTCCCAGAGATTGATGAAATCCATCGCAAGAAGGCGCTGGAGAGCCACGTGCAGGCACGAGAGTTCAAAGCCATAGTTGCTGAGGGCGTGAAGCGAGAGAGGCAGAGTAAGAGCTCCAACTAAACCACCCCAAGACTCAAGAGTAGCTCGTTTCTATGTAAATAAGGTAAGGAGTTCCGCACCGGTTATTCCAATTCAAGCACACCATGAATTTTAGTTGCTATTCTTTTATCATGCAGGTATTCGATTTCTTATAATCAAATTATGGATAGTGATGGTTCACAGTTACAGCCCAAGAATCATTCAGGACGCTCAAAGCTCTCCCTCCGACGAAAGAAAGATACACGACCTGCCGAAACTCAAGATCCACCGTCATCACCGAGCCAACAGAACTTGCCTGCATGTCCCGCCTCTCTCGATAAGCTGCCTGGCTTCAGCCTTGTCTTGCGCCGCTGTACACCAGTGAACAGCCCCACAAAGGAGGAGGGTGAGAATGAAGGCACCTCTTCCTCACAGCGGACAGCTCCTGTTGATGCAGAGAAAATGAGGTTGGATCTTCAGTCTGTAGCTGCAGTATTGGAGGACCACAGATCTCCAAAGCAAGGATCACCAAGTGATGGTGATATCAAGGAGAGTGCCGCAGGAGGTATTGAAAAATCTGCCTACAAACAAGCCACATTGCTTAGGCCGGCCATGGTAATGGAAAAACACTTCAGTTCATGTAAATACGAAGAATTGGGTCGTGTTGAGCAGGCAGACCATGATTTGAGGTCAGCTTCAGTTGGTGCTACCCACTGTGAGTCTTCTGACTGTGCTAGTGACGGTTTTGGAGAGCTGTTCTTCTGCCAGCTGTGCCAGAAGGATCTGACCCGATTCAGTACCGCTCAGAGACAGCAGCACATCAATCGGTGCTGTGATGCGAGAGAGACAATGGGAGGGGAGTCTGAGACTGAAGTTGCTAGCTCTCATGTGTGTGTGCTCTGCGAGAAGGTATTCAAGGCACAACAGGTGGGGAGCTGGGAGGAGTTGGTGATAGGAGCTTTGTGACCGTTTTGTACAGCATGGTTTATGTGTGTATATGGTATATTTTGAATGCAGAATTACTTTCATTGATTATTACACGATGTGCCCTTTCTATTCAATGGTAGCCTTGTTCCCAGGCTCCACTGCCCGGTGTTCTTTGCACAGCCCGTGTTTTTATACTATGCCAAAATGCTGGGCAGTGGAGCCTGTGAACACGGCTTGCCAATAGTTCAAATTTATGATGTTAATGATTCTCCTACCTCTATCAATCAGCCCCTGCTAGCCCACATGAAGGGGTGTACCAAGAAGAGAGGCATCAGTACCACGCAGCTACTGGGGATGAAGAGAGAGGCCGAGGCTCGTGGGAGCCCCGGCTCCAGGGTGGCTCCGGAGGAAGCCGTGAGATCGAAGAAGCCGAGGGTCCTGGGCTCCCCTCCAAGGGATACCGACGGTGATTTCCAGGTGCCCCCTCCTCCCGACAGGCCCAAGAGGGGCCGGAAGAAGAAGCAAGAGGGACAGCCAGGGTGAGTACGATACTTAACGATCTCAAGGCTATGGCTAATATCAGAATACCAATAAATGTTCATTTGCAAATAATACCTCTTCAGTGGGTGACCGCTTTACAGATTCCTTATATGGTAGTGGCAGTGAGCATGGACCCTCATGCTCCTTTCAGAGAAAGGAGGTGTTTTTTTGTTGAAATGATGAGTGTAGTCACCTGAATACCTGATACTTGACCCCCCCCCCAGCTACCTGGAGTCTCTGGAGGATGAACAACTCCAGCTAGCGCTGGCCATGTCTGCCTCCCTCGACCCTCTGGCGGCTGCAGCCGAAGTCCGCCCCAGTGAGAGCGGGGAGGCCAGGAGAAAGAAGCGACGAAGGTGATTAACTTTCTCATTTCAGACATTTTCTCTTCCACATTGGTTCTTAAATCTCGTCGATCTTTTTTCCACCTTACAGGGGTGGGAGGGTTGCCATCAGCAATGAAACCCCGCCCATCCTGCTACTGACGTCATCTTCCCAGGCAGAGGGTATGATCGCTCAGAGGGCAGAACAGATGCTTACCAAGGTTGGATGAGTGGGGGTGTTGATAAAAAGTGTGAGTAACAGTGTCGAAAGACCAGTAGGAACCTGATCAGTCCAAAGAGAAGGGAACATTGTGTACATTTTGAAGTAATATTTGTCTATTAGTAACCTTCTACAAATATCTCTTCTACAGCTCCCTTCTGCCGAGGGTGGAGATGGCTCCGATGATGAGATTCCATGCACTCCTGCGTTTGCAGCCAGTGAGCTGGGACTCAACCCTATGCTCCCTAAAAGACGCAAGCCTGTGCTCACGGAAGATAAACTGCTCCTGGGAGATGATAACGCAGAAATGGAGGAAGCTAAACCTGTGAGTGGTGTTGTAGCGATACCCACTAGCAGCAGTGAAGATGAAGACGTCGATGATAATGGACTGCAATCAAGTAATAGGACACCTCTAAGGGAATTGGAGTGTGGCGTGATAGCTGGAAGTCTGGTGACCATTTCAAAAGATGATATGTGTTGGAAACAGCCAACTGAAGACTTACCTGAAGTGACAGAGATACCTGTGTGGGGAAGTTTAGTACCCTTGAGTGAAGTTGAGACAGTCACTGCTTCTGATGAGACTTCTAAATGCCTGGCAGCGTTGGGCGATGGTGGCACCGCTGGTCTGAGCTACTCCACTCTCTGGCAGCTAAGCAACTACCGGGAGCATGAGGACAACACCAACTTCTATGTGCCTGCCTTGGCTTCCATCATCTCACCAGTGAAGGTGTGCATCACTTGTAGCCTCGTTCCCAGGCCATAAGGTAAAATTTGAGTGCCTGGGAATGAGGCTAGCATTGCTTGGGGCTGGCTCCATACGCTCATCACTGAGTTGTTCTCGCCGGAAATTTAAAACCAAGTTGGTGTACATTCATATTGCCTTTTGGCAGTCCTTCTAATTGCTGTTTTTTCATAGTATGGCTTGGGTTAATTAATTAAGTGGCGTAATTGTGATAATTAGTCTAGAGCCACGCTCAACTGTATTATGAATATTGTAATTGACCAAGTGCACAGGTGTTTCTAGGGACTAACGAAGTGGTGCACCAGACAAGCCAAGTGGTGTGCACCCTCTAACAAGGCCTAGCTAAGAACACTGCAGGCTGAGTGCTGACTTCTTTCTTCTCATTTCAGGCAGCACCTCTGTGTGGCATCTGTGGCAGTGATCCCTGTGTGGCTCTACTGCATCATCAATTCAGTGATGTCACTATTACATCAGAAGTACCATCCAGAAGAGAAGCTGTAAGTCAAAGCACAAGCTAGGTATGACGTTGCACTGTGTGTCTACATATGTTAGCCATTGGACCCTCTAGATACTACCAGATGGAATAAAGGTGTAGAATAGCACAAGATTACTACTTCAGAATATGCTTAGCCTCTCCCCTCTCCCGCACAAAAAACCAACAAACGAGAAAGTACTTTTGTGCAGGGGGGGTAGCCTGGGAACAAGCTAGAACCTGCTGGTGTCTAATCTCATTTCTACATTGCGTAATGGAGGGTGTGATCTCATGGGAGTGTTTGATATGAAATGTCTCCCCTCTCTCTGCCGGCAGAAATCTTCAGAGCGTGTGACTCCCGTTGCTTGCACCGAGACTGGCATCGCTAGGCTGACCTCTGACCTCCACAGCCTCATCGGCTCCTCTTTATTGAGTGACGTCACCATTACCACAAGGAGTGGTTCAAAGGTCCCAGCCCACGCAGCCATACTGGCCTGCCGGAGTCCCGCACTCAGGAAGGTTGGGGTGCCTCATAGTTCTTGATGTGTTATCTGAGATACAATGTACGGAAATTAACTTATTTGCAGATGTAGTAATGCCACAAGTCTACTTTTGTATGTACATGTACGTAAGGTGGCTGATAATAGAGAAACCTAGTGAAACAAGGTACGTATAGTAACTTTCAGCATGTGTTCAGTATTCTCAGTTCTGAACCTCCAGCATTTAGTGCTCTGGCAAATGTTCAATATTCTGCATGACATTGTATTCATATTGCTGAACCTCCAGAAGAATTATATCAGCAGTATGTACATCAATTTATGGTTCCCTTCCCCAGGTGCTAGCCCCTCCCCCAACACCTCTCACCCCTTCATGCTAGCCAGATCTCATCCCTTCCCCCAGATACTAGCCCTTCCCTCATCACTCCTCACCCCTCACCCCTTCCCCAGGTCCTAGCCCCTCCCTCAACACCTCAGCCCTTCCTCCCAGATACTAGCCCCTCCCTCATTACCTCTCACCCCTTCCCCAGGTCCTAGCCCCTCCCTCAACACCTCAGCCCTTCCTCCCAGATACTAGCCCCTCCCTCATTACCTCTCACCCCTTCCCCAGGTCCTGGCCCCTCCCTCATTACCTCTCACCCCTTCCCCAGGTCCTGCCCCCTCCCTCAACACCTCAGCCCTTCCTCCCAGATACTAGCCCCTCCCTCAACACCTCAGCCCTTCCTCCCAGATACTAGCCCCTCATCACCCCTCACCCCTTCCCCAGGTCCTAGCCCCTCCCTCAACACCTCAGCCCTTCCTCCCAGATACTAGCCCCTCCCTCATTACCTCTCACCCCTTCCCCAGGTCCTAGCCCCTCCCTCATTACCTCTCACCCCTTCCCCAGGTCCTAGCCCCTCCCCTAACACCTCACCCCTTCCCCAGGTCCTAGCCCCTCCCTCATTACCTCTCACCCCTTCCCCAGGTCCTAGCCCCTCCCTCAACACCTCAGCCCTTCCTCCCAGATACTAGCCCCTCCCTCATTACCTCTCACCCCTTCCCCAGGTCCTGGCCCCTCCCTCAACACCTCAGCCCTTCCTCCCAGATACTAGCCCCTCCCTCATTACCTCTCACCCCTTCCCCAGGTCCTAGCCCCTCCCTCAACATCTGTCACCCCTCAGTCTGCCCACCTGGATATGTCTGACTTTGATGATGAGGTTGTATTTGCCTGTTTGGAGTACCTTTACACTGGCTCTAGCCCTCTGCTACAGAGAGAGGGGAGGGGCTCCAGCCTGGAGGTTGGGTGGGGCTCTGAAGAGGGACTGCTGGAGAGGTTTGCTCTGCTGGCTCAGAGGTATATAACTTTCACTTCTAATACAGTATAATGCTCTTGATTGAGCACGGGTAGAATAAGTAAACTTACCATTAATTTTGCTTCAAAGCTTGATGTTTGAAACTGCAGTATCCTTTACCTCTTGGTGATTTCTAGGTTGTCATTAGAAGAATTTGCCCATATGTTTCCTTCAAATACCTACTGCAAGAGTGATGGTGATACCCCTTGCCCTAATATGGAAGTGGAGCAAGTTGAGCCAATTTGTGAGCCTATGGCAGATCTAAAATCTCCCGGTGGACCAACCATTGTGGGGGAAAACGACGAAAGTGTGTCACTGGATCCTGATGAGCGTAGCAGTAAGCAGGACGTGTACTGTGTGTCACTGGATCCTGATGAGCGTAGCAGTAAGCAGGACGTGTACTTATTAGTAGATATCACTTCAGATGACAAAGGGTTAACTTCAGAATTGCCAGATGACAAAGGGTTACAAATACCAAACATCGAGACTCCTGAGAAGTCAAGAGGCCTCATTGAGCTCACAGACGCCACAGATGGTGAGAGCTCCAATTCCTACACCTCAGACAGGGAGTCAGACACACAGAACATGCCGCAGGACTGTAGCAATACCACAGTTGTGGAGGTAACGGACATCAAAACTACCTCTCAAACTCTTCCCTGTGAGGGTATCCAAAGCGTTACAGCAGCTGCAGCAAGAGACTGCAATGTTGTGTATGTCAGTTCTAGCCCAGAGGAGGGCAGTCAGAAGAGCTCTAGTAGCACACTGGATGGGATCACTACGCCAGATGTTGTAGGTGTTGCAGTAACCATGGAGGTGGAAGCAGGCACTAGTCCACTGAAGCTACCTCCTTCATCTCAGGAACGAGAGAGGCAGAGAGAAACTGACACTTCTTCAGATTATTCTGTTCAACTGTGTGCCGATAATGACTCACCCTTGCTAGCAGTTGACGAGACTCTTATCTGGAACCAGGCTGGTCCATCTCCTGACAGTAGTGTTGCTACAAACCAATTAACTAATAAGCCAGATGAAGAGGGACTGAGAACTGGTGTACAGTGTGCCACGCCCAGACCAATGTTCACTGCCACTACCATATTGGACCCAGCCTCTGCAACTCCAATTCTCTTTGCAACTCCTACCGATAGCACAGGTACTGCATTAGTGGGTGACACACCACTGTCAGTTAGTGAGACATTGGATGCAATGTCTGCTAGCTCAGTGGGTGACCGTAGTGTTCCTCCAGTCCAGTCGTACATGACCCCAGCTCCTAGCTCTATTTGTGTGAATTTGGAGTCTGATGACAACATCACCCCGATGCCAGCCTACAGGACAATGCAGACACCAATGCTGAAGGTATATTGTTACGTTTAATGTGTATGTACTGTCCTTTCCCCAGCTAGAAGTTTATAAATTATGTGCCTGTATGCATGCAGGGTGAGTGTTCCAGGTTTGGAGTGCGGGCTCTACCAAAGAAGAAGATGATTGCCAAACTGGAGGAAATTTACGACTACACGCACCCGCTAGTTGGTATGTGCAAGTGGTTATATTACAGCTGCATCTCTTTTATACGTGCCTTGGAATAAGATGTACTGTATATACATGTATTCATAATATGTACTGAGTGCATATCATTTGGATGTATGTGGTAGCTGTACACGTGGCGGTGGTATAAAAGGCATCGGGGTTCCACAATTGCATGCTTCCCATGCACACAGCTTGCAGCAAACAAAAAACACCCTCTGCCAAAGGTTATCGGTATACAGTAAGACACATACCTCTTTTGGTGTGATCAGAATTTAATGGCACAAGTGCAATTCATGTATTGGAGCTGTGTTTCCAGGCATACCCAAACTCCAGAAGGGTCTCGAGTATTTTTGCACTGCACTTCTGCCTGTCACTGGAAACACAGCTTAAGCATTGGTCTCTGGCCCCTAAAGTATGTGTACACGTAGCTGCAATACAGATTGAACTATCACCACCTTTAGTTGCCTAAAGATTGCACTTGCCTCTATACACGTTTTCACCCACATGAATCAAAGACCAATATCCAATGGGTCGGGGGAATGACGCTACTAGAGTCCATTTATGTCATACTGATCTGCATGTGTGTGGCTCCTTCCTGTTCAGATGCTGATGGGAATGTGGTCAGTGTTCCTGAGATAGACCCAAGAGAGAGACCCAAAGCCACTGGCAAAAGATACAAGCCTCCCACAAAGGGAAGAGTTGGCAAGCACAAGCCCAGAAGCCAGGATGAAAGTGCAGCATGCTCTCAGGTTAATAAAACATGCTATCATGTATTGCCATCCTGCCTGTATACACTGCTGTTAACAATGCTGTAAATGGTGAATTTCAGTTACCCCATAAACTAGGCATAATATAGAAAGGTATATCATTGATGAATGCCAATTGTCTGCAATGATGCAGCATATTTATTGAAAATTAACATGGTAGCTACTATCAAATTTCTCTGTTTTGTAAGGGTAATATTTAAGTGAGATATTTAATTATGGATATGCAAGCCCTGAAAACAGAATAATACACGTAATTTATCAAGGCCTACCCAAGAATCCTGACTAAGTGACTATTAAATTTGTGTGTGTTTTTGTTGCAGGCAGATGTGGACCTAAATAGGCAGGTTCAAGAGTGCATTGTGTCTGATGGAGACCTGTACCAAGACATTCTTCTTTACCAGGTAAACACAGCACATGTTCACAGAGTATAGCATATCTGTTATCACAGTGAACGTTATTGTAAGCCTTATTTGGTGGTGGTGTGGGCACTTCCTGCTAGAAGGATGCCTTAGATAATAGATCAGACAAAACCTATAAGGGGGTTGAGGATCAGGTTGCTATAATAAGTTAAGTCAGGTCAGCTATGTATGTGCTACATTGCACTGATGAACCCCAAGAACGACTGGTTGGCTTCCACAATTTTTGTTTCCCCATGGTGTGTAATGTCAAGCTGCTATGCAGGCCAGTGCCATAATTATCACAGCATACGAAGGTTTTCTGGAATAATTTGTCAAGTTGACGCTCCTTTCCTTTTAGCCACTGGAGCTTTCTCGCATCCAGACCCAGCTGAAGTCAGGAGGCATCAACATAAGCAAGGAGAAGCTATTGGATATGCTGGACCACTGGGTGAGGAGGCATCATAGCCACAGTTGTCACTGTGGGCAGTTAAATGTTACTAGTTAATGACAAAATGATTGCATGAAACTATTGGTGTAATTGGTTTAGTTTACAAAGAACTATATCAGCTAGTGTACGTACATGTATGGAGTTGTATAGGGTTAAATGCACAATAGACTGCATGTACTGGACTTACTGTCCCTCCCCTCCTTCTGTTGATGTGTGTCAGACTAGAGCTCAAGGGATGTACAGTGTTAATATCCATGTTGATCTTTCCTCTCTACAGTGTGTGACATACTCTCTGCCAAGGACATCACAGACACAGAAGATCAAGAAGACAAAACAGCGACTAGAGTGATTTTAATTTGTCACCTAATTCAGATATATATCAATTAACATTAACATTGACATTGTCAAAAGTCTGATCCATTGGGGGTGGGGCAAATTAATGTGATGACCCATACAGACCATGCACATTTAATGCATGCTATCTGCATGCATGGACCATTGTGCCTATAATATAATGACACTTCCTTGTGTGAAATATAATGACACAAGGATTCCCCCTGGCTTGCATTGATTTTGGGCACTCCTGCCATTAATTGCAATCGAGAAATGCACACACCTGCTATAGCAAAAAGTCATAGAAATTACGATATAACTGCAGCACTCACCCAACAGTGAGATAAGGTGAAAAGCAGCAAATTTACAAACAAGGGTAGTTTTATAGTACTCCAAGCATGCCTACATGCACAGCAAAAACAGCAGAAAAGTCCAAAATATGCAGTTTTTATCAGAACTTGGGACCATGACCACCACCACCACCAATGTTAACTCCAGCTGAACCCTGGACTTTTGCAGACAGTTTCGATAGCACCGACTGGATCTTAGGATTGTTCTCATACTTGGAGATGTTAGCTGGGTTTTTCTGGACGTCCTGGAATGCGGCCATGACCTCAGGATCCTGTGTTAGGACAACATACCTATAATACTGGTTTCATATAGGGTTGCTTTGCTGGGGGGGGGGGGGGGGGGCAAATTTAAGTCATAAGTCAGAATTTTGAATTTTAGTCCACCTAGGAGGGTCTGGGGAATTTATGCCCCCAACCCCTCCCCCAGGATTATTGATGCTCAAAGTGTGAATCTGTCCAACAGCTAGTCTTGTGTCCCAAACCACAGAATATGGAATTATGACATTGCCAATTTTTAAGATTTCTGGATGGGTGGGGGATCCAGCCCCCCTCTGCTTAAAACCCTGATGACAAGAATGCTGGTGATCTGTATGAAGTGGTCAGACTCTCCGACACTCTGTTACTACAGTGTGATGCCAATAGTCTTGTGGCACTGCAGTTTAGGTCATCTGCAAGTTATACTACACTGGCTCGCACACAACCTCGGATCACTCAGCGTGCATGTTGGAACTATCAGTAACACATTGCTACCAGTGGTTACTAGGGAGACTCCTAGTTAATAGGCTACGGAGGAACTTTGATGCTCTGCTCTGGAAAGAATTGTTAGCTACAGTTTACGACAGTGTTATGACAAATATAGGTGCTGTGTTACTCATGGTGATTTTCACTTTTTGGTTTCCCTGCTATTACTTGGAACTTAACATGACATAACTAACTACGTATATTAGGAGTACTGGAATGTTGAGTGCAGACCTGCATCATCTGCAGCAGCTCGGGATCAGACAGGATGTTGTTCATGTCAATACCTGCAGAAGGAGAGCAGTGACACTGAGCCTCCATGGCCGCTAAACTGCAACACTTTGGTGAGTGTGGAGACACAAAGAGAGCCACTACTTGATTCATAATACAGCACTGTCAGCAAAGAGAGTAAATTCAGAGGATTTTTTGAATTAAGAGGTTACAATCACTTCACCACCTGTGTTAGGTTAATGCAGGAAATTGTGGGGCAGGCTTGAGTGAGTGAATGTGTGTTACATGGAGCAGTAAGTCACGACTGGCCTGGTCGTGTTCTCAGACTAGCAGAGCAGGGAAGCATGAACCTGCAGAAAACTACAAAGCCGTGAATTTGTCCTTCTCAGGCCAGACTGTCATGACTTACGCCAGTATCAGTTATGCTGGGAACGCAGTAAGAAACAACTGGCCTTCAGGAGAATGAGGCTCAGTCTGTGCTGCTTGCGCACCATTTCATTGTGCCATCCTTCTCTACCTAGTGGCTACACAAAAACCAAAGCTGGAGTAAACATCCCTTGATAAAACTGTGATAAACCTGTCCACATCTCTCACTCTTCGTGTGCCACAAGTTCAAAGATGGTGAAGGCAGAAACACAATCGTTGGAAACAGGAAATTGACGAGTTAACTCACAAACGACGTATGTACAAGAATCTATACACAGAAAATGCAGCGTAGAAATGACTAGCTACATGTGAAGACATAATTTTGCCTGTGTCATTTGTGGTTAATCAGAAAAGTTTGCATGACACTCCCATTAGCTTTTTTTCCAGCAAAGTTGATATTTGGCTGAAAATACACCCAAACCTATCAAAAACAGCTGAATCAACTCTCCTTGTTGGAGCACTGGTAATGGTGACTACACACTAGCCGAATTACACAAACTAGCAATGAACGAGTGTGGACTTACCCCCACCAGCTTCGCCAGGCATCCCTCCCATATCACCAGCTGTGCCTCCCATTCCACCGGGCATTCCTCCCATTCCACTGCGTCCCATTCCGCCAGGCATTCCTCCCATTCCGGCACGCATTCCTCCCATCCCTCCCATTCCACCAGGCATTCCACTGGGCATTCCTCCCATTCCACCGGGCATTCCTCCCATTCCACCGGGCATCCCTCCCATTCCACCGGGCATCCCTCCCATTCCACCGGGCATTCCTCCCATTCCACCGGGCATTCCTCCCATTCCACCGGGCATCCCTCCCATTCCGGGCATTCCTCCCATTCCACCGGGCATCCCTCCCATTCCGGCACGCATCCTCTGACGCATTTCCTCCTCCTCTTTCTCCTTCTGCTCTCTTTCTCGAAGCTCCCTCTCTTGGGCTTCTCTCCTGAGGGGAGAAGAGGGATGATGTCATTATGACATCACTGCAATAGTTTTAGTATAAAGTAAATGAGAGCATTGGTACTCCTTCGTCCAACCTAAGCCAGGAACTTGAACATCAGCCTTTGCTGTTGTGTAATAGTATAAACAAGGAAAAGATAGTTTTGGAACAAAGTGATACTTCTCAACCTCAGCAGAGATAAGCTCCTACTTCACTTTCAATTTCACCTTCGAACCAGGAAAGATTATTGCGGTAGAGATGTTTTCACATAAAACCAAGTATTCAGGATGCTTTGTGAGGTGCTCTGGGAGTTTGAAAGTGACTATGCCATCAGATACAGCAAGCATGTTTTGTAGTTCGACAAATTCTAGTGTGACTAGCAATTGGACTGGATACAGGCTCGAGAAGATGGATATCTGAACTAGGAAGCAGCATACCGGACTCTAGCTTCTCTACACGTTTGAATAAGTAAATATACCATGGTAGTTTTCTCATGAGGTCACTACACACGCATAAAAAGTAGCAATCCTCAGAATGAAGAGCACAGCCGTGGATACAATGGGGACATCCCCACTTACACTCTCCTCTTCCTCTCCTTGATCTCTCGCTCCCTCTTCTTCCGCTCTTGCTTCAGCCGGTGCTCTCGAATGCGCTCAGACTGGCAGGCCAAGAAGACATATTCATCACTCCTTAGCTGTCCTTTGCACTCATAACATGCACACATTCCATAGCCTCGTACCCAGCCGTCCCAGTGTTAGGTTCGCTTGCAGTAAGAAAAGCTTACTACAAGGGAAGCTAAGATGGCTGGGTACGAGGCTACACTAAGATGGCTGGGTACGAGGCTACACATTACATATTAACCTTCTGCATACATTTCACTCCACACACGATACAGAGTAACACACATATCACCACTGCTATAATTCACATTACCATACCATAATTCAGGAAATTTAAAATTTTTGTGGTCATCACTAAACTCTAAAATTTAATACACGAAATTAACTACAACGAATAATAACAGGTAATATTTACAGCATGTGGCTAGCTGAAACCAACAAGATGACGATTGTGTTCGGTGAGACTCACCTACCACACAGTGAATGCTTCCTGTTCTCAGGAAAAGCGAACAGACTCGTGGAACCTTTTTTGGTAAGTGACCGATGGCTGTCTTTTATACCGAATCTCGTGAGCCAGCCCATCGCACGCACACAAAGTTTCATGTACAGTGTTCCGTGATAAATTTCCATGGATGGTCCAGACCACAAACCTTTTACTTTGTAAAGAGGTTTTACCTCGAAATATTCCCGATCTACGGTACTTTGAAACATATGCATACAAGCGCACCTCAGACACACACACACATACACAGGTACAGGCATACATCACACATATACATCTGTGCATGCACACACACACACACACACACACACACCCACACACACACACACACACACCTTTGCCTTGATCTCCTTGAGCATGGCGTTGGCCTCGTCATCGTAGTCCAACCGACAGGCCATCTGTAGGTCTTTGGACGCCTGCTCCCACTGCCCCAGCATGATGTGAGCCTTTCCCCGCCACTTGTAACCCTGGGCAGAGTCCGGGTTGATGTTTACCGCTTCGTTGCAGTCTCGGATGGCAGCGTTGGGCTTCTGAAACTTCACGTAAATGCTGGGTGAAGGGACGGAGGGAATTGTGAGCTGGAATGACTGACTCATGCTTAGCAGTCGAAGTTGCTAGGACTAGAGGTATTATCAAGATGGACTCTCTCTAATAATGTATTCTCTAGGCCAGTCATCAATTTTAAAGGCAGACTTTAACAGCTACAGCAGTACTAGCAAAGAACATTATATTACTCTCACATACAGCTATCTAAATTAGATCATGAGCAATGGCTAGTATCGGTGGCTACTACTCACCCCCCCCTCTTGGCATAGAGCAAAGCCGACTTGGGGTTGGCAAGGATGGCATTCGTGTAGTGCTCCAGGGCCTTCTCTAACTCACCTACCAGGAAGGAGGGAAAGGGAGGAAGGGGGAAGGAGAAGGGGAGAGGGGAGAGGGAGAGGAACGGAGGGAAGTCAAGATGTAAACGAGACAAAATCCTAATCGTGAATGCCCCACCATCTGCAGCTGCCATCATGGCCTGGCTCCGCTCCTCCTGAGCAGTCTCCATCATCTCCTCGGTTACCTAGGCAACCAAAACAAAGTACTCTCACAAACACTGTTCATGTTATACTACATGACTGTACATGTACCACATGACAAAATCTGATTGGATAGCCCGTCTTTAGTGATGTGTAATGGTAATGCTGTCACCATCACCACACCAAATTTGGGGGTATGTTGTACATGTATAGTTTGCCAGGGGAAGCAAAGTACTGCTATTACGAATTAACAGCAAAAAAAGATGCTCTAAGACACACATAATGCACATGTTCACTACTGCCTCTGTTCGTATGTACGTACCTCAATGGAAGGGTCACCCATCTGCTGTGGAGGGTCATCGTCAGGGGTTACCACTCCCTCAGTATCGAACTCTGCAGGTTGAAATCATAAATCTGGCTCAAATAGAATTACGCTCCAAACAAAACAGTGAAAGAGACAGTCATACGCACCAAGGTCACTTTCAGGGCTGTCCTCCGAGTCCATAGGCTCATCCTGTGGAGGTCAGAGGACAAAGGTCAGAGTTACAGCTGCAGTTCTCTTGCTAACGCTACATAGAGGTAGCCATTCCTTAAAACCTGTATTTCACCCAACAGCAATCTCCCCCCCCCCCCCCCCTCTTTCTTTGATAGCTGCTGTTTGTGAAAAAAGGCAGTACCTACGTGGATTTTTAGGCAAGGCTACAAATAGTTCAGGCCAGGCTAAAAGCCAAGCTGCAGAATAGGTTAGCTTTGCAGTCAGGCAGCAACTGGGTATTGCTTTGCTATCCCAACTACAAGTGAAAGTGCTTATTCAATAACTTTGACAACCATGATCTTTACAGACACACAAAAGGACATGCAGACAAACAACGCGGAAACACAGCCCTTCATAACCGACAGTACACTAAACACAGCCCTTCATAACCGACAGTACACTAAAATGGCCTAAAACAGTAGGCAATGCAGTATGTCTTCTGTGACCTACCTTAGGTTTTGATGCTTCTGGTTTCTGAGGTTCAGCTTCCATGGAATCGGGTTTGGGAGACTCAGGTGTTGTGGCGTCCGTCTGTGGTTCTGGTTCCGGTTCCATGGAATCTGGTTTGGGAGACTCAGGTGTTGTGGCGTCCGTCTGTGGTTCTGGTTCCGGTTCCATGGAATCGGGTTTGGGAGACTCAGGTGTTGTGGCGTCCGTCTGTGGTTCTGGTTCCGGTTCCATGGAATCTGGTTTGGGAGACTCAGGTGTTGTGGCGTCCGTCTGTGGTTCTGGTTCTGGTGCTGGTTCCATGGAATATGGTTTGGGTGTTGTGTCCTCCGTCTGCGGTGCAGGCGCTGGTGGGATAGTGCCTCCCAAACTGCATGGTAGATGAGGGTTGGCGTGTGGGATGAAAGTGGGTGTAGTGCAGGAGTAAGTCAATGTCAGTCTCATTCCCAGACCTACGTTCTCCCCCGCTGAATGGTCCAGTGACTTTCACACGATTGCTTGATTTTACTGCTCATAATTATTGCCGTATAACTTCGTCAGTAGAAGTGTTAAGTATGTGGCCATTTTGTACTGTAAACCAGTCCAGAGTCACACAATTAGGCCATTCACAAATTTTCCAACCCACATTTTTTGCCAAATGCGAAATGCGACACCATCAGTGCTTGTGTAAATTCAGTGCATAGCAGCTAATGTGACAAGCATGAACAAAAGAGCTAGCCAGGCCCACGTGCATTTCACTTGTAGCTAGCTGTGGGCCTGGTCCATTTTCTCACGTGTGCGACACAGAGGGTAGAAGGGTGATAGAAGGGATGCGTGGACGAGGACAGCTGCAGTTCTCAGACAATGAAGAAAGGCAGCAAAAATCTACTTGTTGTAGCTACACTACGGAGCCCGTTTGTACCGCAGACGGAATGCTGAAACATTGATCACTAGGAGAAGTGCAACCATCTTTCGAGTGGTCTGTGCACATGCATAAATTAACCACATGAGAAAATGTACCAGGCTCTCCAGTAGTAAAGCGAAATGCGTACGAAGACTAGTATTAAACGTTGCCATCACTCATCAGATGATGTTTAATACTTTGTCCAAAACAGTTTGGGGCCACCCCCTAACCAAAGCTACTTCCTGAGACCTCTCATTGAAAACTGCTCAGTTTAGGTTTATTATGTAAGCTAAGGTGATATCACGAGCAGACCCACCTCTCAATCCATTCCTTTAAAAAAGCCATTTCTGGCAGATGCAGCACCGAAGGCTGGATCTTACACAGACCCACGAACGCCTGCAGGTGTGCTATCTTCCCTGGATCAATCTTTTGCGCCATTCTGAGCTACTGGCTCGGGAAACAGCCTTC
Organism: Phakellia ventilabrum; assembly: GCA_963921505.1. Classification (NCBI taxonomy): domain Eukaryota; kingdom Metazoa; phylum Porifera; class Demospongiae; order Axinellida; family Axinellidae; genus Phakellia; species Phakellia ventilabrum. Next base: position 611,169 of record OY997385.1, read on the forward strand.
CTGCAACTTTTATCTTCCTGGTCGATCTGCAGAATTTGCTAGAAACACGTACACGTGTACCCTTAGCTAAAAAGAAATTACGTCATCTTAATCACGTGAATCGTATTTCAAAATCTCGCGCGGCCAGACCCGGCCCACGCGAGATTAAGTAACAATGTAACTACCAGTTGGCACTCACTGTGTCAATTTTGCATCGGGAGTTAGATAGTGATGTTATCAGAAAAAATTTATGCAAAAATGAAATTACATGGCACTAGCTAAACAAAGATTATTGTATCCCTGCATATGTAACGTCAGCATCATTGTAAGTGTGCTCAGCTTGGGACAGTGATTGTGGTATTTCATACTCACCAGGTGCTGCTGTCACTGGAACAGTAACATCATACACACGCTCCTCAAAATCTGGCGAGTCGTTTCCTTCACATAAGGCTACCATGAGCGTGGAGTAGCTAGGATTTTCAATGCTGCTCACTCGAGATAGCTCAGCAGTGGTTAACCCTACACTGCGGCAGGCTCTCCATCTATGGCGGTATTCTGTTCATGAGCAGTGCCGGTATCTGATTGTGAGGTTCTGGCCTGTCGATCACGATGTGCTGAAGAATATCTGCCAGTACTTTTCAGCTTCTCTGTGACTCTACCTAGCCTTATTAGAGAGGTGAGCAGTATGAAGGAGTCACTGTGTATCAGCGTCCGTAGAATATTTGGTCGGTTTCCATAAGCCTCTCTTCTTTTGGCCTTCTTTGTTCGCATACAAATAACCACGAACAGCACTAGCGCAAGCATAATTACTGCTATAGATACTGTGCCAGATACAATTCCAATTGTAGCTCTTTCAGGTGATTCTAATGAAGGGCTGGGGTTGCCTGTCACGGTGCTAGTGGTCATGTACAGTACAGATGAAGTAGGGGCAATGTGTACTATTGTATTAGTTGTCCTGGTATTATTTCCAGCTAAGGTGGCGCTGGTTTCTGAGTATCTTGTGGAACTGGAATCCGTGAATGACTGCATGTCTGATTGAGTGGCAGTGGTTGTGGGTTCAACTTCCATGGCAGAGTCATCTGTGTACATAAAAAGTGAGTTATGAGACCACGTATTATGACAATGCCATGCAGCTAAATCTGTAGCATTAACTATATTATACAGACCTAAAATTTGTTGGAGCCTATTAGCTTCTAGCAGGTTCATTGAAATTGCGATGTCGTAAGCCAATCCCTTTTGGACATGTAGCTAGCTACTCCCATGGGATACGTACAATTACATAGCCTCGTTCCTTGGGAATGAAGCTGGAGCTACATAGCTACATGCAGCAGCAGTTGTTGAAAATGTGCAGTAGTTTAATGGCAGACCTACCTGTTTATTTGGCATAAACCAACCAGCTCTTAAAGTACAGCCATACTAACCACTTCCTGAAATCATTTCTACAGCATTATTCTAACTGGCTTCTTTGTATGTGACACGTGTAGTGGTATATATGCATGCAGTGATCGACTGACCAACCCTTTCCTTCTAGTGCTATTTGTGTGAAACAAACAAAAATTATTTGCTTTTGGACTCTCCCCTGGTCCATGGAACGAACTGCACAGTCAATAAAAATAGGATTGATCACTCCATGAGTTACAATATAGCTACTTGCATGCAATGGTGAAAAGACATGCAGGATGATTAAATACATATCTTACCAACTTGCACATCAACTTCTATGAGAGGAGCTCTTTGGTTATTCGACGTAGTTTCGAAAGCTGTAGTTGAGAAGATATCCCTTGGACCAGATATGTCGTCTATGGTAAATGTAATTACATCATCCAATGGGACAGTTCTGATCATCAAGTATTCTACATACACGCCCAATACATCACCTGGTTGTACCATGATTTGTAAGTCTTGTGGAACTGAAACATTAATTCTCAGGCATTATCTGAGCATAGCTATTGGCAGCCAAAAGTCGATAGGTATATTCCGAATCACTGCTTGCGTTAACAGGTCTCCACACTTGAAAGTCTATATTCTCGAAGGCATGGTACCAGCCACAATTACAAACCATCTGGTTATAGCACCAGTGCAGTTGAATTGATATGCTGGGATTAGGGCCTGTATGCCTGGGGCAAGTTTGCCAAGACCCAATCGTTCATCTGCATCTCTACTGGGAAGATATATACACTGTTCGGCTCCAAACCCTGTGCATTAATTAGTAGGATATAGCATTGATCCAGCCATAAACCACCAGCATGCAACATTTATACAGAATACTACATAGACTTATAGCTAGCTGGCTACTTCAAGCTCTCTTTTCCTATACTGCTATAAAGATATGGAATGATGAACCCTCATATGCATGCATTTTAGATCTAGTATAGTTACACATTAGATCAGCTTAATTGACTTACCTTGAGTTATCAAGTGTACAAGCTTAAGGAGGGCTAGCGCTACTGCAGCCCGTGTGTATCCACGCATGGCAATGCAGTAGGCTACCCTGAACGTTTCTACTGAGCTATATGAGGGTGCATGATATGCACTTTGGCAACAGTTGTGCCATCTGAAGTGGTGTAGTGTACATCCTGTAGCACACATGACATGCAGTTGTCGGCTTATCATATTACCATGCATGTAATGCTTGAAACAGACACCACTACTTTAGTCTGGATTACCACAATGTGTGTAAACATTGCAGCAACATTAAAGAGTTTACATAGCATATAGATATGCAATCTGAACACATACCCTCCTCCTAGTTTGAAATGGTATATGATATAATATACCAAGCAAGACAGTACATAAACTCTGCTGTACGTACCTATGCAAAGCAAATTTAAGTTGTATTCACCAGCCTGTACTATAGCTAGTGGACTGTCTAAATTGAAGGCATTTGCTTTTAGCAACACAGGGTTTCTTGGCAATGGTTAATGATTTCTTCATGTTAACTGTTATAGGTGGGGGATTTGATATGGTTAGGAACTCATTTAGCATATATAGAGCATGGTTAGAGCTGCATGCTTGCATACACACTTGGCTACAGGTATGAAGCAATCACGTGGCCTGCACTAATACTATGCGCAATATTGATCAGCGTTTACTGATTAGTATGTTTGCAATCAAGGTCTGAATGGTTTGTGATATTAACAAGCATTACAGTTAACCCTCCAGTGTATTTGCATGGCAGTGCACGTCACTGCATAACATGTCATAGTCCGTGGTAGCTATTTATGGTTTGTTCGGCATTCTTAGCCAACTCTTCCAATCGTTAATGGAATCAGTTTCTAATCTTAATATAAATTAAGTAGCTTAGGGAAAACAGTTAATGGCAATCACCTCGACAGGATATTCAATCACATCATATGCCTATCAGTACAGCTATCTTTCTTAGGAGGCAACAATTCATTTTGTTGTGTATATGCGCTTGTCTGTTCCTCGTGATGATGGATCTTTTCTTCTTATATTGGGGTTAAGAACTGGTCCTCCTAGCCTTGAGTATCTGGGGTAGTGTAGACTCTCTCGAACCACAAATATATCGTGCTCCCCTTGTGAGGCATACTGGTTTGTTAGTGAGAGGTCTTCAACACTGTCATATGTCCAGTTGGAAGTCACTTCCAAAGGAGGAGACGGTGTGCTTACAATACCATGGAGAAGTTCACTCACATCTCCGTTCTGACTGATGTTCTCTGCCTCTGAGTTTGTGTTGTTATTGATGATACTGTGATCACCTTGTGGCTGGCAGTACACTCTCACTCTGCTCTTGTTCGCTCTTCTTATTACTAAGCACGCGATGAACAACACCAACAAGCCCACAGCAGCCGCTGATACTACCACTGGGGCTGCTATCCACGTCATTGTGCCAGATGTAGTAGTTGTTGTGGGTGAAACTTGGGGCATTGAAGTGATGCTAGGAGATAATACCTCACTGGCTGTTGTCAGTATGGTCTGCATAGCTATGCCTTCTCTAATCTCAGACATCATATCCTGTAGTTAGTAGCTAATTGAGGACTTACTAAACTAACACTAGTCTGTGTTCAGACACAGCTGCACTTTCACAATGGCTACATACTGTCACATACTGAGTATTAACTCAAAGGTCTACATAATTAACAGAATATGATATCCCAGTGTAGTTCCCTCACCCACACATGTGAGCATCCATGCATTGCTATGACCTGCTTCACCCACACACTGCAGTGTAGTAATGTTTAGATAGCTCACCACCTGGCATGCATAGTATGCAATCAGTGATAGTTATACTGCATTCCAGGTTCCATGCAGATCACGATCACAGTATAGTGCATTATACATACATATGCTATAGGTGTGTCCTTTGTGTGAGTTGGTGCAGTCATGTTTAGACACAGTGTAGTCTTGTTTATGCATATACATATATCACACAGTGAAGGCATATCATCAAAGGAGCTTAACTATATTATTGCCAGGTGTGACTTGCGTACAATCTACTGGTGTTTCCACTGTTGATGTCAGTGCGAATGCACTTCGGTCAGTATTGGTAATGCCCTTGAACCTTGGTCGTATGTTTTAGCAGACTAACCTAATGCCTATTCTTTATATATTACGTACGTACTGGCTACTTGTTTCACTTTTAGTGTAGTAGTCAGTTGTGTTTGGCGTAATTATAGCTGTCACCATGTGGTCTGACCAGTCGGAGGTCAGTTGGACTCCTGGTGGGACAAATTCAGTTAATCACAGTGGACAGGTAGTCACATGAGACTCGCTATTTTTTGGTTTGTACACAGAATAGCTTCTCATAGTAATTTAAGAACTATTTCTCTACATGGAATTTGCAGCAAAAGAGCAATCACTTTATTTTGTGGTTTCGTGTTTGCATGGTTAGGTGATCTGACTACATTAATCACATTAAAATTTTGTACAATTTATGTCACTTAGCAACACACTTCTATATAGTTGTGTTTTTTAATGTGTTGCCTCAGATTTATGTATAAATTGAGATATACATGTATAACTATATACTAGAGAGTACATTTTGTACTTATCAGCTTGGTATGTAACAAGCATGGGTAATCATGACCTGACTGGAAGTTGTAGCGTACTGCCAGTGTTTGAGATCATACTAAGCACCATTGACTACTATGTGGCACCTGACAGGGGCTACTATGGTAGCCTGTTAGCTATTGTTCCATCTCATTAGTAGGGAATACTATGGTAGTTTGTTACCTGGCAGAGTTGCAGTTGCCAACTGATAATGCATTAGAAATAAGGGATAAAGGTACCTCTTGGTGTGTCTGGTCTGGGGGTGGTAATGTGAGAATCCTATTTGCTGACTAACTAAATAGCTACCGGGGGAGGGGGGGGGGGGGGGGGTATCAATAAGTACAAAATGTACTCTCTAGTATATAGTTATACATGTATATCTCAATTTATACATAAATCTGAGGCTATAGGGTATAAAATGTGAACTAATTTTTTTAAAACTTACTATTGCACAATTTTTGTACTTCTAGCTACAGCTACTCTCACATACCATAGGCACATTGCTTGACTGTAATTTAGCTAAATACTGAGAACTAAACATGAATGAAGTTGTATGTGTTGAAATAGAACTTAATCAACAGTGCAATCAGCAGGCTGTATGAGAATGGTTTCTGGAAGTCCATTTTCCACTTCGAGAATTGGTACACAGCTCACACCTATTGGTTGCAATAAAATTCATGCATGTAATAAATATCATTAACATGCACACTTTATGAGTATATGTTACTATAGTAGCAGTGTGTATTCTAATAGCCATAGAATACTTGTTAGAATACAGGCAGTTCACTGAATGTGGTGGCATATACTAAATGGCTTAGAGCACAGGCAGTGTATTCTAACTACACCTCGGCTTTCCCTCAGTCTAGTTAGAATGCAGCTGCCTGCGCTCTAAGCTATAATTAGATTTGAAGATTGAATTGTGTGTTTCACTATGAAAGAATTTTTTGGTAATCACAAGACTGCCATTATTTTCAGTAGATTTATAGTAAACCATACCACTGTCATTATCCAGTATGATCACAGATGCTGAGTTAGACACAAACATCACTGGATCAGAGCTTGAGAATTGAACAGAGAATTGCCTATCTGATTCGGGCATAGAATTATCCAGAATGTTGATACAGATGCATTGGCGTAAAATCCCTTGGTCTGGATCAAATATCAGCTCTTCATTTGCAGGCACAAAGTCTTCATCTTCTACAGACCGAGAAGAGTTATATAAACCTATGAATGCTAACCATGAGTATAATATTATGAGTATCAACTATCACATAAGCATATATTTCTTAGCTGTGCATTGCGTGTACATCGTGGAACCTATAGTTATGAGCAACTATACAAAGTGTTCCTAATGGCTCACCTATTGCAGTACCATTTGTTGTGGAGATGGTTACTGTGACTGCTTGGGTTAGTTCTTCAGCAGTGGCACAGATCACCAAGGCTAAATTCTTGCCATCAGTGAGGTCTTCTCTCACGGTGTATGGTGTCCTTTCAAACATAACTCGTGCTCGAATAGCTGCACGATAGTGGGTGAGTGGATGAGTGTGTGTGTGAGTATGTAGGTGGATGAGTGGGTGGATAGGGTGGATGGATAGGTGGGTGGATAGTGTGGATGGATATGTAGGCAGGCAAATGGATGGATGGATGGAGGTGATATGTAAGTGGATGGATGGATGGATGGGTGGGGCAGTTGGGTGGGTGGATATGGTGGATGGATAGGTGGGTGGATAGTGTGGATGGATAGGTAGGCGGGTGAATGGATGGATGGATGGAGGCGATGTGTGAGTGGATGGATGGATGGATGGGTAGGACAGTGGGTAGGTGGATGGATGGGTGGACACCTATAATCACGACAAGAAGGCATATGGTATACCTGCACAAGTGCCATTGAACAGCACTGTTCCAGGAGGACAGAAGCACTCAAAGCCACCATCTGTGTTCCGACACATCTGTGGTTCACACACTGTTTGCGCCTGTTGAGTTGCTTCTACACATTCATCAATGTCTATCGGAAAGAAGTGAGAATTACAATGGATGTGTGTGATTTGTATAGTGTAGTCAGTGTGTTGGTGACATTCTAACTCTTAGTTTATATCTAATGTCTCTACATGTAAATTCATCTATGGGTCTATTAAATGTGTAAGAATTGTAGGTATCTCTGGCTAAAAGCAGATGTAAAGACCTCCGTATCACTGGAACAAGACTGAGTAGGCTCCACACTAGCAAGTTCACAGTTAGCTTTTCTACATGATACATTAAATCACAGTTCATGTGCAAATAAATGTAACCGCAAACATATGGTACAGCCAGTTGCAGTTTACTGGATGGTTAGTCTACAAGTCAGAATAATCCTATACAAAAAGAAATACGAGTTGACAGTACTGTGGCAAGAAGCGTACCATCACAGGTTCTCCCATCATCGTTCAGCCTGTAGCCATCCTCACAAGAGCAGGTGAAGGAACCCTCAGTGTCATTGCACAGTTGTTCACATGGGGTTAGCAAACATTCATCAACATCTATAATCAGGCAGGATATAAGCCTTGTAACAAACTGTTTGCTTAAACAAGATGGCACACCAGTATCATTAATTCATTAGCAAGTCACCACTGAAAGCAAAGTCTATATTTATTGTGCAGCATCTTACTACTGCAAGTAGTATTGTCATCCTCAAGTACAAAGCCTCTGTCACAGCTACATTCCTCTGCAGCGGTTTCATTATTAAGTCTGCAGACTTGACTGCAGCTGTTGTTCTCTGGACACTCAAACTCAGGTAGTACTGAAGCAAAAAGAAAGAAGGAATGGGGAAAATGATCCTAGTAGATGATAGACAAGGTGGAAGAAAAAAGTAAGTACATGCAGTAGTTCTGCATCACATATATTAATCTGTAGCTATGCATATATACTGTCTGTTTGCAGTGTTTTTACCTGTGCATATTTCACCATCTGGCTGAAGTTGAAATCCGTCAAAACAGTTACAAAAAGCAGAACCGGGAGTATTGATACAGATCTGTTGGCAATTACTCACTTCTTCACATTCATTTATGTCTATTAGTGTGTGTGTGTGTGTGTGTGTGTGTGTGTGTGTGTGTGTGTGTGTGTGTGTGTGTGTGTGTGTGTGTGTACATGTATATGTACATAAAAGTCCAATTGACTGGATACCTTGGTACAGTAAAGGTACCTTCACAGAAATTTGGCAAACTGCTGTTTGAGATAAAGCCTGGGAAGCAGGAACACTCAAAGCTCCCCTCAGTGTTGGTACACCCTTGATCACAATTGTCAGTGCCAGCATCACACTCATCAATATCTGCAGGGGAAGATGAAATGTACAGTGCAACCTCTCGTAGCAGTCACCTGTGTAATATGCCCACCTCCTAAAACGATCATGTGTCATGGCATAATGCACTATACATGTATGTTTTTATAGGAAGTAGTGTGGCTACTTCTACGTGTACATACTATGGCAGCTTCAATTTGTGCACGGACTAAAGTACCGATTATTATAATGGTCAACACAAATAGTAACAGCCACGAAGAAAATGAAAGAACCGTTGAATAAAGTGTTGTTATGAAAGCCTCCAGTTAGTAGCCATAACTGCTACAGCATTACTATAATTGCTAGCAACCTACTGCTTCATCATCACCTGAGCAACACAGAACTAACATACCCTGATAGGTTGGTTCTTCTAGCAGAACCACAGTCACATGCTAAATGCTGATGTAATTACTGTGCTCACAAGAAAAAATTTTCATGTATGTAACTAACTACAACTGCTTTAGACTTACTTTGCAAGGCAGCCACCTCTCCAACTGAGCCAGACCCAAAGCTAACCCAAAGCTAACCATATTACATGGATAGACACTCCATATGGATAGTCTTACATATACTTAGAGTCTTATATGAAACGTACCAGCACACCTGGTGTCATTATCATCTTGAAACCCCATTGGACAAGGTCCACACATAGCTCCCACTCCTGGTGCAGGAACATCAAAGCATTCCACTTCAGCAAAGCAGGTAATTTCTGTGCAGCCATCTCTATCTTCCTCACAGAAGCGACCATCAAATGCTAGTAGACAGCAAAAAGTATTATAAGTGCTGTTTATATGAAAGTATTTATGTACCTCACAGTACATGGAAGCAAACACAAATCCATGGAGGCAGAATTCAAAGTTTGCCTCTAGAAACCCCCTTCCTTACCGTCTAAACATTCGCAGTTTAGGAGTATGGTAGTGTTGTCTAGATTTTCTACACCACCCACGGTACAGTTGCCATTGTTCTGGCAATTACAGATCTCAACCCTTGGATTGAGACTTGCACTAGCTCCCTCAGAGTCAGTAGCAAGAAATGCGAGTGAAATGACAATATTAGGATCCATCAGAGTCCATCGGAACATGTAAATGCCACCATCTTCCTCCAATGCAGATCCCTCGGGTAATCCTCCCACCACGGTCACATTGAAAGTGTCACCCTCATCGGTGGCATTAAAGGTATATATTGACTCTTCACCAATGTTTACTTGGAATGTGGTTGGTCCGTTAATGGTTGGAGGAAAATTCACTGTAAACAGACAGAAAAGTATAATGTGCATAACCTTCCAACTCCATACAAGAGGGACTGTTGTACAGACGTTGCCAATTTCGTGCACTGGACTAAAAAAAGCAAATTTGTTACAATACCATTTCCCAGCAATCAAGACAACTGTAGCTAGTGAACACTGACCATGGGTAATACTCCATCAATAAATTGCATATATATCCAATCCATAATGTATTGGCACTATAGCCTACTGAGAGCAGCCCACTGGCCCATGCACTGACCTATATAGCTAGCTATGCTGGTAAGAGTTTATCCACTCACATGATTGTGCCAAAGCCATAGCATTGTTTTCATTAGTCTCAAGTATAGCCATTCCAGCATCCAGGTCGCCAGTTTCAATGGCATCAAAGATACATTCTGAATCATTGTTGCAAGCTACTCTGATGCTATCTGTAGCATTACTCAGGACTTCATCCAGGAAGGAAGGGATGTGGTCAGGATGAGAAAAGTTTGCTGCAGATAACCCCTCAGGGTATGTGAAAAGACTTTCTTCTGGTGCTATTTCCCCTGTAGAGTTAAATAGAAAGGTTTACCTACATAGTGTGTGGGCCTATACCTATACACCTCTTAATATTAGGAAGACTGTATGTGCAGCATTGTATAACATGCAGGTTAACCTTATTAGGAGTAGAGTACTTACATTGCTGTCCAAAGGCATGAATCATTCTGTCTGTGGCATTGTTTGGCAATGTAGTTACCCCATCAGGATAAACAAATTCATCAGTTTCATCTCCATTGAAGTTCCCCAACAATCCCGTAGTAGTACCTTGGGCTGACACAGGGAGTGGTAGCACAAAATTAATAATTCCAGCTGCAATATTCACAGTTACACTGATATCAAAAGAGAATACTGATTCGATGGAATCAGCGGCCACCCTTATTAGCAGTACATCAGTCACAGAATACGTGTCATTGACATTTATAACACTGCCTGATACATCACTCCCGTTGTGGAGTACAACAAAGTTATCATCCACATATTGGACCTGAAATAGAATATATCAATGATGTAGTGCTAGATAACAATGCATGTACACCTGCCTTTATCTACCTCAATTATGACTAGGTCTGGTTGTCCAAACGCAAAAGCAGTGAATTGAGTTGCCGTTGAATTGGTCACCAGTTGTGTGCGTCCTTGTAGGATGAACGTGCCATTCTCCCCAAGCAGTGGTACATTAATTAGTGTGTACTCTCCCCAACCATTGAAGGTGTACTCTCTTTCATCCAGGGTAGTAATGTGGGGGTCCCCTCCTCCCCATCCTTAAAAAGAATGACATTATTCTCATGTAGACAGGTTACATTACATAAGAAGTATAGACATGATTGCCTGCAGTTATATATACACTTCCATGTCTTTGCTGTGGTAGCTATAATAGACTAAGCCACTCCAATTTGGTGGTGCACCTCATTCCTTCACTGTAAGGTATAGTCCAGCCCAGCACACCACCAGCTTATACCAATAGCTCTAGCTGGAATATATAATTATATAAACCTACAGAACAGTGTATGAAAATTGCCCATCTTCAGCCTTTAGCACCAATCTTCAGATATTACTGCATGGAACTCCAATGGATGGGGCTCCTAGGATCAAAGTTGCATCTGATTATATAAATCACTTCTCTTCCAACAGCCACTTCAAGTGTTGTCAGGCGTTGCTGAGTTTGATCAGAGTCACTCCCATTATTAATCGGAGAGTGAATTTTTGTCGTTTCTTAGTGTTGATGTCACCCACTATTCAGCGAAGAAATGTACGAGACTTACACAATAACAAAGAAATGAGGTAACTCACTGTCCAGTTATAATGGGAGTGATCAAGCAATGCCCCCCCCCCCCCCGTGCCTGATGCAGCTGTGCAGTAATGAAAAATAAACATGGTCTTTGCAGGAGCCCTCATTTGTTGGTATTCCATCTAAAGATTGATGCTATTTAAGGGTGAAGATAGACGATTTGGACACTTTGCAGTAGCTAGAACTGTTAGTTGTAATGTGGTACAGGAGTAGTGGGGGGGGGGGGGGTGGGTAGGAGCTACCAGAATGAGCTGGGCTATGGCTTTTACTTGCCCTTGTGGCTTTTTTGGTGGCTGAATATCAGTGGCACTACACCAAGAATAATACTCTGATGTTAAATACTGTATGCACGTGTCCTTAGAGCATAAGCAGATTACTATACATTATCTCAGTGACTCTGCAGGCAATAGCCTGTCTAATGCTAATGTAGATACACACCTTAAGGAGAGGGGTGTGAGTGGGAGATTGAAGCTACACCAAATGCAGTGATCTACGCAATCTTCATGATGTAGCTATAAATTTGCCTGCCACAGTGCACAATGTAACATTAGAATTGCCAAATCTCACTTAGCACTGGGATTACATACATTTCACTTTGCTCTGCAAAAATATAGATTAACTATAACATACAGCATTCTAACAGTTCCCCCAGAAATGCAACCTCATGTGCAACGAAAGATTCGGAGTCTGGACTTCAATCTTCGGCAATACATCCACGGCAATGCAATACATACTCACTATTGCACATGTTATGCAGACTATACTCAATTGTTACTCTACATCATACTGGTTAGGATGAGCCATAAATAATTAACTTACCTCTAAATAGTGGCCAATAGCCAAAACAGTTATTAATCGGCCTTCGTCTGTAAAACAGAGTGCATAGCCCTGCTGCTATGCAACAGGTTTCCTTAAACTGCATGTCATACATTTGATGCTCAGTGCGTCTAAAGAACGGATTAAACCTCACTACATTGCCACTATCCGGTCCATTTGCCACCAAAAATCTTGAAGGACTGCAGAAAAGTCACAGGAATTGTAAATTGTTTAACCTTATTATGTGAAGGATTGAGATGTATTTCTTAGCAAAGATAGCAGGAGCTAGGGAATACATTTTATGGTATTGCGAGATTGTGAAACAGGACTGTATACGCATACATCCATGTCGTGTATGGACAGCATTTTTATCCTTTCATAGCTAAGTATATGAATCAAGACTGCATGTAGTGTACTTACAATTGGTTATAGCAGCAAAGTTGTCTCCCACCACCAATAGGAAAGAGCTGAGAGAAACAAATTGTAGAAACAGTTGAGCGTACAAAGAAAAATCTTGGGTCGAAAATCGCCTGAAATAAAGTACATGGGCACGGGTTTACACCCGGTAGAGGGAATACTTGAAAATCCTGGAAAATCATACTCCTGCAACTCCTCTGTGCCTCCTCACGCTCTTGTTGCAGGTTACCTAGCTCAAAGATAAGATTTGACCATTCAGTATTGTTTCGTTGGTTCTGGCAGGCAATCTGGTCAACTCCTTGGCTTCCACTGAGTTCATGGTTAGAGAAATCTTCCCCACCAGCATTGTATCCCACAGTTGCATGTAAAAATTGTCCTGACCACCCCATTAACAGGCAGTTGTACTTGAACACTGCGTAAGAGCGTACCCCATCCGTGATAACCACTGCCTGATATGTGTTTGTCTATAGGGAGAGGGCAATTATGGTCCATGTGCATTCTTACAGAGTTGGGGGAATAGATAAAGCCAAAAGCCACTACAGTAACAGATTCAATGTACACACAGGCTGATAAAGTTACTGAAAGCAGTGATATGTCTTCATGTATAGTGTAAACTATTACTTGGTAGCTAGCTACTGGCAATCCACTTCCTGCCAGATATGCAGCTATAATCTATAACATTTCTAAGTAAGCATGATTTTACATCAAAAAAACTGCATGCATAAAGTAAGTTAGACTTGTAATAGAGAAATGAGAAATTTAAACTACATTTGAGATTTAGGCAAGAATGCTGCATATTTTTACTGTGAGAAAAGTTATCCAAGTTCAAGGCTTTTGGTATACGTTACTATAGTAACAGTGTGTATCCCAATAGCTATAGAATACTTGTTAGAATACAGGAAGTTCACTGAATGTGGTGGCATATACTAAATGGCTTAGAGCACAGGCAGTGTATTCTAACTACACCTCGGCTTTACCTCAGTCTAGTTAGAATACAGCTGCCTGCGCTCTAAGCTATATAAAGTATCTGTGTAGATTTTGTAAAAGCTGAGCTGGTGCAAGACAGGTGGCATAATGGAGTGAGTTGAGAGCGGGTACATCGTCTGATGGCCAAACTCTATAGCTATTAAGCTCCAAAAGTGTCATAGCTCCTGGAAGCATTTTATGCACTTAGTGACTTCACATTTGCAATTATGACCTCCAGCATGTTCCAACTACATTATTATGCGTGTCTCAGCTTGCCTGGGTCATAGCTTTAATAGCTTCACATACTAACGTCTTTTCATATTACTCTTGTCTGAAACCTTACCAATTAAAGGAAGCCTTAGGGAAGGAAACATACATAGTAATAATTACTTGTGGTATTTGATAGCAGATTGCTAAGGTATTGATAGGACTCATTTCATAGGCTTTATTGTAATTGTAATTTTTTCTCTATGGCTTCAAATAATAGCTGTGTGGGGAGGCCTGGGCACAAGGCTAATAGCCTATATACCACTTTAAGTTGGACAATCATTCGTCCCAAACCTTACTGAAGACCTGTAAATTTAATTGGTATTACATTTTATAAACAAACTTGTAATACAATTGACTTACTCTGTTTAAAAGTTCAGTATCAGTAATTCCAAATGGGTCTGGGCGAACTTGTTCCCACTGCACCACAAGCATCCACTGTCCTGAAAAGGTATTTTCTTTTTTGATTCTTATGAATGAACTGACCCTTTCCAGCAAAACAGCTGAAATCGAGGTTGGATCACTTCCCAATTCATGGACTTGATAGAATATGCTTCCATTTTGCCGAATATCATTATCACTCCAGAAAGCGGCAACAATATACGTATTGCTTATTGCTGGAGAAAGCAACGGAAAAATCCGAGGTTGCCAAAAAGACGCTGGATGGCCAAATGAGATAAAGCCATTTTCACTAACCTGAGGATAATAAGGACATAGTATAGTTAAACAGCATAGGTAGGTATTAGTACATATTTTGTGGAAAATAGAAACCAACCATACGACAGGCAAATATTGAGAGTGAAAATATGTAATACACGTCTGCAGTGATAGCTACATGCTCATAGTATAAACCTTTTTCTTTTAACGTGTGCATTGTGACGAGTATAGACCTACAATAGTTTAAATGCAACATAACTATTTTGCATCTATAATTTGTGTAGCTTAAAGGCCACCCAGGCCTTTGGCCTTGCCTTCCTGCCCCACCCACACAGGAAGCAAAAGTAGGATAGCTCTCGCTCTTTTCTACTTCACCTTCTTGTATGGGCCGGGGCAGGGAGAGCCTAGGAGTGTGTAATTTGAATGGCACGAGATGAATTAGGGATCTCTGGTCTGCTTCACTTTCTTTGTTGAGCAGTACGGATTTTGGCAGACATTAGTTAAATATATCTCCATGCACAGCCAATAAGTATAGGATAGATACCTGGCTAGAGGGATTTAACCTACTTAAACACCCGTGGGAACCGAGGAAGTGTTAATTGAGTCGAGGGCGGAGCCCGAGACTCAATTAACACTTCCAAGGTTCCCAAGGGTGTTTAAGTAGGTTAAATCCTGAGAGCCAGGTGTCTATCCTACTTAGACTATATAAACAATCTAGAGGTGCGAAGACATCAAAGTGCTGGATACTGCTTAGCAACTACTGAGGGCATTAACCTACTTAAACACCCTCTACTAACCGGCATACTTCAAAGGATTTACCTCATAAATTATTCATATATGGTCTAACAATTGTTAGTACTCGTCTACCCTTTGTGTGGAAGAGTGATCAGATTGGTAGCATATATACATCTTACATAAGCAACTCTTTGAATGATAGATCCAAATGGTAGACCTGTGGCCAGATAAATTGGCTGAGAGAATGTATCCTGTCTTCGCTGTAAAAAAAAGATCTGTCCCGTTTCTTCAGAGATATTACAAAAGGAAAGATAGTCAATGCCTGTAAAAAAGAGTAACAGTTGCAATGTTGAACTTGCTAGCAGTGTGTGCCACTAATTGGAATTTACTATTCAGGAAGATTGGTGCATTATGTTCAGGTTTCCTAGTGAAAAGGGAGCATCCTCTATGTCAAGCTTTTTCCTACTGGTTTATGACTGTCAAGAGGTCATGTACCCCACGTATTACTTGTATAAATTATATAATTCTTAAAATATTATCCAACAAGAAAATAATCACTGTACCAGCGAACTTACCTTCTATTAATGAGGGTATAATTTCTGCAGGAAGAGAAAAGTAAAATGACAAAGATAAGTTCACAACAGCTGATGAGATACTTATGCAGTTATCCTCTTAGAAGAGTAAGGGCTTAGTCACACTGTGGCGAATTAAAAAGTGACTTCACTGTCTACTGATTAAAGGATGGGAAAAAGTTGTTCACAAAGACATTTAGTACTGTGTGCCAACAAGATGGAATGCAGAAATTCTCCGGCTAGCCCACTTCATGCATTGTAATTATTACACTGACAAGTGTAAAGATTTAAGGGTGTGCAATGTGTAATACACATTACCAAGCATAGAGATTTATGGGTGTGTAATGTAAATAATATAGGGCATATTATTGAGCTGTAAAAGCGGTTCAGGATTTGTATAACCATACTACAATGAGGCAGGTACAAGGTTTGAAAAATGTGTATTGTACATAAAGTTGAGCTGTAAACGTTGCAAGAGAAGTTGTACGATTGAGGGACTCAAGATGAGAACACTGCACGATAGAAGCACAATTGGTCGGCTTTTAATCAGTTCACCTTGTTTTTTTTGCTCGCCCATGACAGTCACTGCCCATCACATGTATGCGAGAGTCTACCGACATAAAGGCCACCTAACCAAACTTAGGCTATCTCACTGATTCAGGTCAAGAAACTGTATATTCTGGTTCTCAGGTTCTCAGGAGAATGCATAGAATTATATGTGCAGTCATACTTGTAACGTTTCTATGCCTCAGACGTACTAAGCACAGAAAATGTGATATCACCATCGGATTATGCTTGGTAGTCAGTGAAGCCACAACTATAATGTAAAGTAACCCTTTGATATTTGCCATATACAGGTAACTCTCGCCTGTGCAGTTCTCCTCATCTGTGCCATCAGGGCAGTCTTCAATACCATCACACAAGCTTGATGTGAGAATACAAACTACACCATCACTTCCAGATCCACTGCCAAACGCAATTTCTGGGCACATCATTTCACCTGAATCACAAACTAGAAGGAGGAAGAGGTGCTATTTGAAATTGGGGAATTTGGAGAATGGGCTTAGTACTGCCCCGCATCTAACCATTACTATATGCATCATATTCCATAATTAAGATGTGGTTTTTCCCAGGCTCCCCTTCCTAGCTTTTATTGCACAGTAGTCTATGTGATAAAAGCTTAATTCACTGCAAAAACGATAACCCACAGCCCAGTTACCAGAGAATGTAAAGTTAAGATCAGGTCATTTATCTTTAATTGGTGGAGATAGTAACAGGTTGGTATAAGATGTACGTTGGTGGGCATTTCCTTTGTTCTGAAATTGGAGAGATAGGTAGTAAAGTGATCCACATGTCTCCACGTTATTTGTAGACTGAAAGTAAGATAACCAAACTCTAGGCTACAGAAACCATTCCATTTTTTGCAGCGAATTTAAAATTTTGTAATGCTGTTAGTATAGGCACTACATTCATACTGATTTATACCTAACAAGTAGAGCGTAGATTCTTGCAAAATACAACTTCACTCTCACCATCATCCTCTGTAGCTCGGAGCTTCCGGTCATGAATGAGGGCTCCACCTAAAATGACAGAACAGTGTAAAGAGTGGTCGTGTTTGCATGAATATTGAAGCTAAATATGTAATCCATAGGTTTCTAATAGCACTGTTGAAATTGTATCCAATTTTACTTTCATGGTCACCTTTATCGTTCGTGCTAGTTCTCCAGTTACGTGTGAGGGCTTCATCTACACAGTCTAGCAGTGGTGCCGCAAAAATGCCGATGCCCCTTGAAGTTGAGGCAAGCTTTTGTTCTAAATAAACCTTACTAAGGAAAGAGACTTATTGCCTCGTACCCAGGGCTTCTATGTACAAAAAGCTAGCTACTTGTAGCTATATCAATTAAAGCTCGTTTTCTGATCATTTTGCTTCAATTTGACCTACATAAAATAGTAAACGTATAGTAGCCTGGCTCAATTAATACCTCATCCACATTACTGATTTATACCTAACAAGTAGAGCATAGATTCTTGCAAAATACAACTTCACTCTCACCATCATCCTCTGTAGTTCGGAGCTTCCGGTCATGAATGAGGGCTCCACCTAAAATGACAGAACAGTGTAAAGAGTGGCCGTATTTGCATGAACATTGAAGCTAAATATGTAATCCATAGGTTTCTAATAGCACTGTTGAAATTGTATCCAATCGTTTTTAGTTTACTCAGTCCTCTGGCCCAGGAGAGAGCACTGATGATTCCAATTCTTAGACCTTCAAACCAGCTAGGAAACACTAGTACTAGTATTGCAACTTAGCTAATGCATGCAGCAAACATAGTAACCCCCATAGCATGGGTCCTTGTAAAAATGTTCAACACAACAACAGAGAATTTTACTTTCGTGATCACTTTTATCGTTCGTGCTAGTTCTCCAGTTACGTGTGAGGGCTTCATCTACACAGTCTAGCAGTGGTGCCACAAAAATGTGTGGGGGGTACAAGGCCAATTGCCGATGCCCCTTGAAGTTGAGCAAGCTTTTGTTCTAAATAAACCTTACTAAGGAAAGAGGGCTTCTATGTACAAAAAGCTAGCTACTTGTAGCTATATCAATTAAAGCTCATTTTCTGATCATTTTCCTAAAACAGTAAATGTATAGTAGCCTGGCTCAATTGATACCTCATCCACATTACTGTTTATCTTACTTGATAATGTGCAGAAAGTTCCATTTCCGGAATATCCCTCACGACAGGTACAAACGTAGCTGCCATCAGTATCAGCACAGTCTGCATTAATGTCACAGTAATTGTCCACCTCACTGCATTCATCTATGTCTGCAATTTCAGGATAGATTTAGCAATTGAATGTAGACAGTACAACTATAGTTATAGTAGCCGCATATGTGTATCACACAGGGGACATGCGAGAACTGAAATGCAAAACTGTCCAAAGTTGTATTGTGAGTTGTACTGTTACTGTGGGGTGCGTATTCATTTTATGCAACACCATCATCATGCATGCTCAGCTGAGCAGACAGCTAAGTGCAATCACTGAAGTGCCATGCCTACAAAAACTACATTTACATTCCTGTAGCGTGTACTTACCAATGTGGGGTCCCACTCACAATTAATTGCCTCGCTTTCCACTTGGCTAAAATGCTGGCAGTAATTGTTTAATTAAATATCCTTGCTCAATGCTCTTCAGTCTACATACACATTTTACTGTCGTGAGACTAGCTCTAACAAAGGCTACCCTGTCCACAAGTGCAGTGGTAGCTATCCTCTGGATTGCGGGCAAGTCTGAGTTGAATCCTTGTTTGGCCCACTGTATTGGCCCACTGTATTTTGCTATGCTGAGTAACAGAAATGAGGATCAACAATAGCATGACCCCATGCATGATCGTATCATTCAGGACAATAATAGTCTCGTTCCCATTCTCCACCCGAGCTCATAAGTTTTCTTCACAATTTTTTCTACATGAAAAAAAAGCTGGGGGTGGAGACTGGGAACAATGCTAGATAGTAAGGTATTTGACACTAGCTAGTTGAGTAAACTACATACACAATATTCAAGGCTGGGACAAAGATGAAGCATGTATGTGTATGTAGCTACTAGGCCTGAGGACAAGATTGAGTGTGTCTTACTTTTGCATGGACTCCCTGAATACCCCTCAGGGCACAAGTAATCACCTGCAAGAACAAATTAAAGCAGTAGTAGCTAATATTAGCCCTCTTCGTTTTGACTGCTCATATGCATTTAGCTACATACTATCCCTGACATGCTAGTTATATAGCTACTTATACACAATAATGAAAACACTATATTTTCATTACTTTCCTTTGTCTACATAGTAAGTATGAAACTACCAACTTTGAGCATATTCAGACACCTAAAACTTGGGTAGCCTCCAGACTAGCCTCGTCCCCAGGCCACCAACCCCCACGGGGCGTGTGGCCTGGGGACGAGGCTACCTCCAGACTAGTAGCATCCAAGTATAATCATAATATTTGTATTGGTATAATTATATACTCATTCTAGCTTATGAGTATAAGTTGCTATTACAAAGGAAACATGTTTAAAGTATGACAAGCTTACCAAATACAGTCTGAGTAGAAATAAGCACAAGGAAACAGAAATGTGGCACCAGTCTTGAAGCCATTCTGGTCAGTTATAAGTCTATTTGAGAGAGCATTATAACACTTTATATTGTACAGGTACAAATAAATGTCCATAAGTGTTAACATGTGACGACCAATGAGTGTGGGTGATGAACACACGTAATATAGCGAAACAAGAATAGTAAACAGAAACCTTCCATGTAACTACCACACAGGCTGAGACAGAGTGGCTGATCGCTGCATACATGGGAATGAGACTAGCATGAGTTAATATAGTCTCGGCCCCATGCAAATCTCCATTTGATGCCCACCACCTGGGTAGCTAGTCCTGTGGGTATGAGACTACCACGGCTCTTTCTCTGGCCTTAGGTATCTACTGAGGGTGTGGTTACTATTAATGGTTTTACACATTAATTGGTTGATGCATATGCATAGTCAGTTTTCAGTTCACCAAACCAATCAGCTAGGGGTAGGATCGGTAGCTATAGCTATATTAAAGTTGTAATGTTGCTAATGAAGAATCACAATTCGACCCAAGCACTTTACACCTTTTCAAGGACTTGTGTTGCCTGTAGCTATGTGAAGGTGAGGGAAGACCTACAGTTGCTTGGTGTAAGCCTCACATCAAAAATGAACCCTGATGCCTGGGGCTGTCTCCCCAAAAACTCTGTGCACACATGTCTAGGCGCACCCCTAGTTAATTAGTTTAATCTACATACATAGGTAATTCCTTCCACTCTAGTTTATCATGCACAATTATTAAATATAACATACGTGTCATTACAATAGGCGTTGGACATAATTTTCACGGTATTTTAAGTTTACGGCTCAGGATCACATGTAATATGCGAAGCTGTAATCACGAGTATTAAATTTCGCTGGCTGGCTTGATGTAGTCTATTCCAGTATATAGTCCATTAATTCAGTACATGTATCAGTCCATGTACCATTCCAGTCAACACTCCTTCCACAGAATTAATATGCTCCTTCTGCATTGCAACTCGGCAATATTTCATGCATGTATGACATTAGAATAGAATGTTAACCACATAAAATAGCAGCAAATTCAGAGTCTCTAACTATACACAGCTAAACCCAACACAACATTAGAATGTAATCACATGCGGAATAAGTAAAAGCATACAAAGACTACACTATATTTACAGCTGCTATTACACAATTACAGTCTAGTGATTGTATCTTCTTCTCCAGCTTCATATAGAAACTGTAATCGCGATAGCATCGGTAGGACTTGGTGACCCAGTGCTGGGTTCGTTTTCCTCCATCGTAGCCTCCTCTTCTTTAACCATGGCCAGAGGATTCACAACTTTAAGATCGAGGGCAATGGTAGTTTTCTGAAGTGGGCCATCACATGGTACTTTTTCATCTTCGGGAGATTGAGGTTTCTTCTCAATGTCATCCCTAGCTCCAGTAGCCTGGGAGAAGCTACCCATATGGAGGGAGTCACTTGGACCGCTTGAATGGCTGCTAGCTTGGGTTGGCAAAGTTCCTTTCTTGCTTCTACTACCAGGCGTGATGGAAGTGGTTTGATAGATCCTGTACTGTTCGGTTCGGCAGGTGATCCCGTACCACCAACGCTTCCATTCCTCACGAGCATCAGCAGAGCGAACAGCGTGGAGGAGGAATATCAGCACCCCCTGGCAGCCGATAAAGATACTAAATATGGACTGGCCAGTGATGGAAACACCATTTGGTAGACTGCTGCTGCCAATCAGACCAAATGCCCAGCCGAGGCCGAACAGAAGAGAGAGTACCATCGCAATAGAGAGCTGGCGAGTCACGACAGATTTGACATCAGCAGTTCCACTTTCAGTGGCATGACGACAGAGGGAGAATATGATTACTATGAACATAATCCAGTTGAAGATGTAGATGGCAGCAAACGGAGCTATGAATCCAAAATAGAATGGCCACTTGTATGGTCGACAGCTGTAAAAAAAATAAGGTGTTTCACCAATACTAACAGTATCATTCCATAGTATCATTGCTACTGGCAAGTAAGGTTGTATAAAGCTCTGCTCAGTCCATGAACCCAGATACTATAATCACTTGTGTATACATACTATGTGGTTGAGATCAAGAGGTCTACTGCATTGCTCTTTATCTCATGCTCTAACAATTACATTTCTAGTACAATACTAGCTTACAAATTGACTTCATTATCACTGTCATCACCACCGGTACTACTACCGTAGTACTGATATCCAGCCAATGAGACAGCAACAATAATGAGAGGAGTTACTATATATGGTAGAGAAAAGATTAGTTCTGGTTATTAGCGTCCAATGCACCGATTAGATTCTATTAGTATATGAATGATTATTTCTGCGGCTTATGCACAGGTCAGCCTAGTAGAAGTATAAGGACAGTACTTGTTGCCCACTAGGACATGAAATGTTTCTAGTAGCTCAAGCTTTGACATGAGCATGCTGTAATGTTCATGTAGGGTTTCAATTAGTGGGGGAAGAACCACTTAACCCCCCCCCCCCCAAATGCAAGCTACATACCTGTATGTATGATGCTGAAGTTAGTCGAAATATCATATTACAGTTAAGGTGATGTGACAAGTTTGTTTCAACTGACATTTAAGCTAATTACATAACAGCTACACTTACTCCAAGCTACAAGCATGGCAATAAAAATGTAGTTCCGGAAGAAGCTCTGTCCCATGAAGACCTTGACCAGCTTGAAATAGAGGAAGAGGGCCTCGGCAGCTGTGAAGAAGAAATAGGCTAGCAAAAAGTAGTGCAGCACAGCAGCAAAGAATCCACAGCCAGCTGTTGTGAGTCCGTTGTGGCCCTGGGCAGAGATTATAAACACCACAAAGAGGCCAAGCAGTGCAAAGCACAGGTTTACCAGTAGCTGACCGTTGACAGATGATCGCAGTTTTCTAAAGGTGGTAAGGAAGATATAAATAAGTATTTTAGGAGCAATATTATACCAGAAGTAAGTAAAACATTACTCCCTATGAAGAAAACAGCCGCACTATGTTACTAAATTATAATCCAAGTAGGGCACCACTCTTTGTTACTAAATTTGACATGTAATACAAGTAGGCTACCATAGTTATCTTAAAATGCGTGTAATGACACCATAACTCTATTTGTACCAGGTATTAATGCAGGTGCCGCAGTGAGCAGGCCCTTTTCCCATGGGTCAGAGGGGCGGGCCGGGACCCAGAGCTATGTTCGAGGGTTGGGACCACAGTAATGATTACTTCCTAGGACCTGGAATTCCTGTCTTGAATTGGCAGGTAGTTAGTGGAGTTACATGATACATGTTTCTAGAGCTATTTTAACCAAGTGTGAACCTACACAGAGTAATAATACATTACTACAGATATCTAAATAAAACAGCTTAAATAACTATCTTAACGCTAACCGCCAATTAAGTTAAACTAACAAGAAAATGGCCAATAGGTTGGGGAACACTTGGTAAAAGACTAAATTGTAAAAGCTGCATTCCTGCCTGTACTGGAGCTATTTTTATTCAGAGTCAAACTTAGACTGTATACATAGGGTATTAATGCAGGTGCCGCAGTGAGTAGGCCCCATCCCATGGGTCAGAGGGGCGGGGCGGGACCCAGAGCTATGTTTGAGGGTTGGGGCCACAGTAATGATTACTTCCTAGGGCCCGGAATTCCTGTCTTGAATTGGCAGGTGGTTAGTGGAGTTACATGATATAGATAATCAAGTGTGAACCTACACAGAGTAATAATACATTACTACAGGTATCTAAATAAAACAGCTTAAATAACTATCTTAACGCTAACCGCCAATTAAGTTAAACTAACGAGAAAATAGGCAATAGGTTGGGGAACACTTGGTAAAAAACTAAACTATAAAAGCTGCGTTCCTGCCTGTACTGGAGCTATTTTTATTCAGAGTCAAACTTAGACTTTATACATAGGGTATTAATGCAGGTGCCACAGTGAGTAGGCCCCATTCCCATTGGTCAGAGGGCCGGGCCAGGACCCAGAGCTATGTTCGAGGGTTGGGGCCACAGTACTGATTACTTCCTAGGACCCGGAATTCCTATCTTGAATTGGCAGGTGGTTAGTGGAGTTACATGATACATGTTTCTAGAGCTATTTTAATCAAGTGTGAACCTGCACAGAGTAATAATACATAACTACAGGTATCTAAATAAAACAGCTTAAATAACTATCTTAACGCTAACCGCCAATTAAGTTAAACTAACAAGAAAATGGCCAATAGGTTGGGGAACACTTGGTAAAAGACTAAATTGTAAAAGCTGCATTCCTGCCTGTACTGGAGCTATTTTTATTCAGAGTCAAACTTAGACTGTATACATAGGGTATTAATGCAGGTGCCGCAGTGAGTAGGCCCCATCCCATGGGTCAGAGGGGCGGGCCGGGACCCAGAGCTATGTTTGAGGGTTGGGGCCACAGTAACATCTAATTCTGCATCCCAGAACACACACATAGGATTGGCACCACTCTCCATCACCTCCTGGAAGGTAAGGGATACGTTCATGTATGAGTTGATAATAGTATTACATTCATACAAAAATAAAAAGGTAAGTTGTAACTAATTGTGAGACTACTACAAACTGTAATAGATCAATTGTAGAGCTTAGCTGGTCACTTAATGTACCGGTATTACTGAGTCGGTAGACTTGGTAGCTAGCAATCTAAATATGCATTTACCTTTGTCTTCTGGAATCGTATCCGAACTGGGTTGCTCAGTTGTAACCTGGATTTATCGCTATTAGCAACCGTCAATGACTGGATTGCACTACCAACAGCAAAACTTTCAAGTCCACTGGCAGCTCGAAATTCTGGCCTGAGCTGAAAGAGGGTATCATTGGCAAACACATTATATGCCAGTCGTGCATTTTGCCCTGATGAAATACCAGCGTCTTCTAAGGCAGTTTCAGGAACAGTTAGGGAAGTTGTAGATGGAGCTTCCATACCAGCAGTGGATGACACACTGTCTGCTACAGTATCAAAGCCTGTTTGAATGTTGATATCGATATTCAGTGCATAAGTCACCCCTGTGTATTGATCCACTGGAGTGTCCTGCACATGCAATACAAAGGTCTCCTCTGCAAAAGTACGTTCTGACTCTCCAGTTGGCAAGTTAACCATTTCTGCGAAAGTTTCCACACTTGCAAGCAATCTAGAGGAATATAAGTACATAAAGTATAATTTCAAACCCTTTGACCAAAGGTTAGGCATACAAAATTCTACGCTACGGTTCACACTTACTCTGTGCTGGCACCACTATCTTGCTGGCTCTGCAGAATGTCCTCATCTCCGCCCTGTAGTATCTGATCAATGGAGCCCAGGAAGGCAGCTTGTACCTGAGTAAAGCCAATGATCATTTCTTTACCTCACAATTTAGGCTGAAGCATTCAGCCAACTGGCTGTAGAGTCCTCAGTAAACTATCTAGCTCTTATTTATCATGCGACAGTTTATAGACATGCCATTTATATATCTTCATTACATACATCAAGATTTGTCGCAGCAACAGCGACAATCTCTGGTCTTGTGATGATTTCCACTGCAATACTGATATCGACAGAATCTAATTCTGTGGTCACGGCAGTGATGACTGACACTTGTGTAATTGCCTCTTTTTCATTTAACTGGAGTGCGTGCATGAGGATAGTAATCGTTTTATAAGTAAACAAATATACTTTTATGGCTTGGAGGCCAGCTGGAGCTATAAACCAAATATTCATCCACCTGTACATATTCTCCATGCAAGATTATTAGAGAAGTAGCATACGGTTGATGTTTACACAGGTATGGACAGTAAACTGATATTGATAGCTGAGCATAAAATATCTGATTACTCAAACTCACGGAGGAAGCATCACAGAGCTGCGTACTGATAACACTAAACTGACATTCTGAAATATCTGCTTCAGACCAGGCTGCTCCATCAGTAAAAGAACCTCCGCACTCTCTGTTTGCGACTCGTCTGATTTCAGCAGTGTCGACGTTGCCACAGATGCAGCTGACCATGGCTACCATTCGCAAGTCTGTCTCAGGCCAGCTGTATCCGGCAGTTTCTTCATCAGGGCAGCCATCTAAATCAGGAGAAGACAGCATTGTCAGTGAACACAAAATGTACTGAGAACCAAAGAGAACACAAATGACCTGCGATAACATCATGTTTAAAGTGTATGCATTCTGCAGTGAGTATAGAAGACAATCGTGTCTCCAAAGAAGCACGATTGGCAGAGAAATGAAATGCACATATAGCTCACCAAATCTGACAATTGTTGGCTGGATTTCAATGCCAATATTCTGTCCAGCTTCACTGAGTTCATTTCCAAGACTGTCCCTCAGCCCAGTAGGAAAAGAATCAGAACCTGACCCAGTCCATAGAGTCAGGAGAAGTGAGGTCTCATTGGTGTCAGGATTATAGCTAAAGGAATGTCAACATGTTACAGAGATGTGTGGTCTAAACCAGTACAGTAGTTATATGCATGTATCGCATGTTCATACCTTTGCACGGTTGCATCATAGATCATGACACCTGTATCACCTACGGACCTTACATGCAGGTGATAAACCAGCTGTGTAGTGTATTAAAATATCAATTGAGCTATGGCAGTAGGAAGAAGTGCTTCTAATCAAAACTTACTCTATCCAAAATTTTGTTTCCACTTTGACGCTTAATTCTATCATCAGGAGGTGCAATTTCGAAGGTAGCAGCATACTGCCGCACACCTGAAGGGAAGCAACCATCATATGACTTGCTAGCTATATTTGCAAATCTATAACTGACCTCGCATGGATAGCAGTGCAGGAAGGGAGCGAACAGTACCCTCTGAATTGGATACCATACAATTGTAGTAGCCTCTATTGCTCGGTGATGCTGATGTAAGTACGAGGTAAGGCAGGGTTTCATCCTGAAGTTCAACACCATCCCTAAACCACATGTATGTGGGAGCAGGTGCGCCTTCGCTGATGCAAGTAAGATTGACCATTTCACCCAGTCTGACAGTGGTGTCTAATGGTGGCCGTATGATCACAGGACCACTTGGTACCATAGCTGCAATGAAAGAGCATTATTACAGTAGTATAGCTGTATGGCAATATCACTTTATCAATTACTACTCTATACACAGAACTACTCCCCCCCCCCCCAAAAATCCTACCGACTAGCAGTCTACAGAATGTTCCATTTCCTGTAAATCCTTCTTGACAAGTGCAGGTAAAGCTTCCAACAGTGTCAATACAGTCTGCATTCAAGTGACAGTTATCCAGGCCCTCAGAGCATTCATTCATGGCTGTCAGAACAGAATGTACTGTTTATTAGCAAATGAAAAAATTCAACCGTTTAAATAATTCTGGTAGAAGGATATTATGTGTACCTCTATCACAGCAACAGACAACTTACTTTGAATTGGTATTAATCGAAGACCCCCAGGGTATCCATAGGAGTGAACTGAATCGAATCCATAAACTGTAACACCAATCACAGCATCTGCATCTTGGTGAAAGAGACGGTGTTCTCCAGGCTGCAGGGGTACCTGAGCCATAAACCCACAGATGACACTGCCAGTGCAGTACACTTCAGTGAAAGAAGAATTTTCGAGACTCATACTGTCTACAAATATACGATCTGATTGGAAGAACTCAGGTGCTACATGAATTGTGATGAAGTTAATAGAAAATTTTGAAAGAACACTAAAAACATAATTATTACTATACTGCTCAACTGGTGTGACCATCGTCATAAATGGGTCACCAATACCATCAAGACTATTCCCCAAACTGAATTCAAACACAAGAACTGGATTATTTGATTCAATACTACAAAAGCTGCTTGCATTGATGTGGACTTCTTCAAAATTTCCAGCATTGCTTAGTGTGAAGGTGAAAGGTGGTATTGTGGTACAGTTCATTGTCACATCTGTTGCATCAGTGGAAGTAAGAATCCGAATAATTTCTCCCGAAGTCCTACCGAGAAAAGAGGCTGCTAGGAAGAAGCGACCCCAAGTTACTGTCGGTGGAACTTGTTCAGTTAAATGATCACAGAAAGAGACAGAATTGGGAACTCTGGAACAGTATACGTGATGACTGGAAAATACAGATATTGGTTTGTCAGATACTATTCTTGTTCCTGTTAAATCTTTGATGAGACTTTCCATTGCATAGGTTTCCATCTGGTTTATGGTCAACGTGGAAGAAGGTGTGGTAATGGTTGTGTCATCTTCACATCCAACCAGAAGATAAGTACTTGGAAAAATAAAATGTAATGGTAAGTAGCTTATCACATAATATTCATACTCTGTAACTGGCAATCGATTGCATGGCAAGGCAACAAATGCATCAGATGAGACCTGTTGGAAGTTCAGTCCATACACAACGATCTTCCTGTCTTCTTCAGCTTTGACTCTAATTCCCTTGTTTCTCTCCGAAATGCTGTTTGTAAATACCTGAAAATTGCTAGGCAGAGTAACACGAGTTGTTGCATTGTTTGTTGCAACTCCTGTGAAGCTGAACCCCATCAGTGTCTCTACGGTAAAGTTCACTGGATCAGGCTCATTTGTTGTAACAAAGAGTAACAATGATGGAGTGGCTAAATTTTCGGAAAACCCGAGATAGAATTCATTAGCCGCATTCTCAGTGATGCTTCCTAAAAGGATAGAAGCAGTGGTATAAGTATTGGTCCTCACTGAGTCATTTTTTGAGCTGGAATGGCTAAGAATAGATGTTATTATAATAGCTCATTCTGTGTAGTAATTCCTTGCACAGCCGTATTTCAGACATCCTAGGAACAGGGCTAGCTATTATGGTTGCCATGCAAGAAGAATATCAGCTAAATGCACTCTCATCAAAACGTGCATAGCTACACAGCTGGGTTCTATTTAGGATTTCAACACGCACAATAACAGGTAACGCTTTACCCTCGGTATGATTGTGTATGTTTCTCTGATCACGAGTGAGGGCTCCACCTGAAATTATAGAATGATGTAGAGAGGTGGTCACAGTCACAGGAATACTGAGGCTATGTATGCAGTATGCAGTGGCCCAGGAGGTCGCACCTACTGTATAGCCTATTGTCTTATCACTATGTACCTTCAGTCTAGACCTATGGACCTACTGCCAGTCCTATGGCTCCAATATAGGGGACATTAGAGCCATAGGACTGGCAGCAGGGCCATAGGTCTGGCAGTTCAGTTGCGATAGCAGTAAGGCCATAGGCTTAGTGACTATATATGGTCACTAGGCCTTACTGTCCTATCACAACAGGAAGGCCATATGCCTAGTGACCATATATGGTTACTAGGACTATGTCATCACCAATGGGCCTATGGCCTTAGATACCAGCCTTACTGTCCTATCATTCTATACAGCACTAATGTTTTACTTCAAGGGAGGACAGTTTACTTCGAAGTAAAGTGTGTGAGGGATGGAGTAGGGCGCAATTGGTCATACTGTGTGAAATATATCTACCACCTTCTCTATCACAGAACAATATTATGCAGTTGGTAGCTATCCTCATTCCCAGACCTCAGCCCAATTTTTTCAGGGGGGGGGGGAGAGCCTGTGAACGAGACTATGTATTTGATAGAAGCAGACAAATTGTCAAATTCAAATTACAATTTCTAGTTAGCTACATTGTACATCATCAATAAATTATAATTGCCGAGCGCAGCGAGGCCAATAATTATGACCTATGGGCTCAGAATCTCAACTACCAGCTCGTGTGGTTCTCAGAGTTGCCCGTAGGATGATATGGCCATAAGCGGTAGAGTGATAGGACAGGAAAGGCCACAGGCCTAGTAACACAGGACATTAGAACCATAGGACTGAAGGTGCATGGTGCGATAAGCGACCTCCAGGGCTACAGCAGCACTATCGACCAGCAGGTGGCATCATTATAGCCTAATGGCTTCTTTGGCCTACAGCTTAACATAAGTGGCTTCCTTAGCATGTGCCGCTTGACCACAGTGTAATAGTAGCATTTTGAAATCTTACATCAAAGGACCAGGCTGTGACCAGCATAGAGGAAATGTTGCCACAAGAAACCATCAGGCCAAAAGTCTATAGCTCTCGAAGCCATGCTACATACTTGCACTGCTCTGTAGTAAACCATAGGGTGATTAATACAAAGCCTGACAGTAGCTTTGATACACCCACGTAAAATTTTGTATCGCGTGTCGGAAGTAAAGCTGGCAACTGTATCATGTACGTTTGTATATTCTTAACACTTAGCTATATTCTATTGAACAAATTGTCCAATTTGTGGAATTCTGTTTCCATGTCACATGCAAGACTGGACTAAGTCTGACTTCTACATGCAAGTATCACTAGCTTATCAATTCTGAAACTTAATTGTAGTAGCTCTACTGAACACTATTGAGTAGCCGAAGCACAATTAATTATTGCAAAGCAATAAGGGCTGCTTACAATGTATGGATTACAGCTGCATTACACAATGGTTAGGATAGTACAAAAAGATTCATTTCCAGTGAATTCCACTTGACAGGTAGCTACATGTAAAGCGTGGCAAGTATCTGGGCAGATCTTGCCTAACATCTAGCAACATACCAAGCAGAGAGAACAACTACTTTAATGTATAGAGGCTACCATTTTTGAAATCCTTTCACATCATTACAAATAGCTAACTGTGTATCTCTTAGACTAAGTATAGTTTGAATTCTAGCTACCAGCTGCCGCTGAAAATCAAACAGGCATTCACATTAATCCACAGAGCGATGGTACTACTTAATTAATGCACTATTTTAAATACACGACACACAACTCTAAAAAAGTACTACATATACCTCACCTATGACCCCAAGTTGCACAGCTACAAACAACAGGAGAGGCAACAGCTCCATAACAGTATACAATATCACTTGTTTGCTAGCAGCTGTATCAGAGAACTGACTACTTCCCAATTAACATGCCTATTCAGACAGATTGTTATGACAGTGACATGAACAACATGTGTTATAGCTTTGATCTCTTACAGACATGCACCACACTAATAATGGTTAATTTGTCCTTAGTCTTCACAATTTGATTTCACAATACGTCTACTCTTTTATTGGGCCATTGTGTACTTTGCGGTCTAGTGTTGCTATATATTGAAATGCTTCATTCTTCACTGAAGGAAATGTAGTACAGACTAAGAATTGCAGAGGAAATACTACACTACACATTAAATTCCAGGATATAGTCAGAAAATTCTGTATACTATAAACGTTCCTTCATAATTACCTAATTAATCACGAAAGTTAGCTTTTCTCCCGGTGACATAAATACGAATTACATCTGGTATTAAGGAGGGGCTTACCATGTATCGCCTTGTGGGCTGAAAAAAAGTATAGTTGTATCCCAAAAATGGAAGGTTTGTGGCACCTTTTCTTCCAGTGCATACGTACCCCTGAAATTTTATTGAGAGCAAACGAAAATCATCAAATTTTGGATGAATCTGACTGATTATAGAAAACAAACTTCATTCAAAAATAGAAGATTTTTGTCTTCCATTGTTGGAAGTGAATTCAAATCTTAGCTACATTGTCAGAAGATTCTTTACATCTACCAATATTGGAAGATTTTGTTTTATTTTAGTCTTCCATTATTGGAAGGTTTGCATCATCCAATTATGGAGCTCTAATACACTCCTAAATGTATGTGTAGGTTAGAAAACTAACTAGAGGTACCTCTTTTTTTTAGAAACCGTCGTCATGGTCAGTTTATATCGTGGAGCCATCAAAAGCATGTGTGGCCATGGCTGCATGAGTGCTGGTATACTGGCTTATACTGTATCAGGAATGTAGCTCTGTGTCAGAAATGTCAGCAGGAATGTATATGTAGCCATGCATCAGGAATTTCAAAATGAAGAGTTAAAATATACCACAATTTGTACTGTATTGGAATTTAGCCATGAGTCAGGAATGTCATGCTCACAGCTGAGAGTTAATACATACACTATATTACATCTTGTATCAGGAATTTGGTATGTAGCTATCAAGAATTTCAGAACAATGTAATGTGTATACTGGCGTATTTTTGTGCATAGTGCCACTACGTTTTAATGGACGCTAGCTAGCTACTGCTATAGCTAGCTAGCTATCAAAAAGGTTCTTACAAAACACAACATATATATACACGCGTGAACAACAGATTGCAAATGGCTGAGCACGTACTTGTCATTGCTGAGTGAGGATGCATTTGAGCCTCCGACAAATTGAGAAACTAGTTAGAAGTACACAACTGGCTTGGTGTAGTCCGTTCCAGTATGCAGTCCATGTAGCTACCATTCCAGTCCACCCTCCTTTCACCAAAATTAATATGCCCCCTATACGTTGTAGTTTGGAAATAGTTCATGCATGTATAACAATGTTACACACATGACAAAATAGCAGCAAAAAGTCATAGTCTCTAAATAGCAAAATACACTAAACCCAACCCAACACAACATTAGAATGTATCACATGCAAAGTAAGTAAAAGCGTACAGAGACTACACTATATTTACAACTGTATGTAGCGCTACTATTACACAATTACAGTCTAGTGATTGTATCTTCTTCTCCAGCTTCATATAGAAACTGTAACCGCGATAGCATCGGTAGGACTTGGTGACCCAGTGCTGGGTTCGTTTTCCTCCATCGTAGCCTCCTCTTCTTTAATCAGGGCCAGGGGATTCACAACTTCAAGATCGAGGGCAAGGGTAGTTTTCTGAAGTGGGACGTCGCGTGGCACTTTTTCATCTTCGGAAGTTGGAGGCTTCTTCTCAATGTCATCCCTAGCTCCAGTAGCCTGGGAGAAACTACCCATGTGGAGGGAGTCACTTGGACCGCTTGAATGGCTGCTAGCTTGGGTTGGCAAAGTTCCTTTCTTGCTTCTACTACCAGGTGTGATGGAAGTGGTTTGATAGATCCTGTACTGTTCGGTTCGGCAGGTGATCCCGTACCACCAACGCTTCCATTCTTCACGAGCATCAGCAGAGCGAACAGCATGAAGGAGGAATATCAGCACCCCCTGGCAGCCGATAAAGATACTAAATATGTACTGGCCAGTGATGGAAACACCACTTGGTAGACTGCTGCTGCCAATCAGACCAAATGCCCAGCCGAGGCCGAACAGAAGAGAGAGTACCATCGCAATAGAGAGCTGGCGAGTCACGACAGATTTGACATCAGCATTTCCACTTTCAGCGGCATGACGACAGAGGGAGAATATGATTACTATGAACATAATCCAGTTGAAGATGTAAATGATGACAAACGGAGTTATGAAACCGAAATAGAATGGCCACTCATATGGTCGACAGCTGTAAAAATAGGGGATTTCAGCAATACTAACAGTATCATTCCATAGTACCATTGTTACTGGTAAGTAAGGTCATATTAAGCTCTGCTCAGTCCATAAACCTAGGGTATGCTTAGATATTGCAATCATTTGCGTATACATACTATATGATTGAGACTCTAAGGTCTACTGGATTGCTCTTATTTCTAGACCATGTACATCATATTTCTAGTAGAATATTAGCTTACAAGTTGACTTCATTATCACTGTCATCACCACCAGTACTACTACCGTAGTACTGATATCCAGCCAATGAGACAGCAACAATAATGAGAGGAGTTACTATATATGGTAGAGAAAATATTAGTTCGAT
Source organism: Phakellia ventilabrum (assembly GCA_963921505.1). Classification (NCBI taxonomy): domain Eukaryota; kingdom Metazoa; phylum Porifera; class Demospongiae; order Axinellida; family Axinellidae; genus Phakellia; species Phakellia ventilabrum. The sequence goes on from OY997385.1 coordinate 644,727, forward strand.
AGTAGCTACCGTATATGAATAAATAATTCTATAGCTTATGCACAGCCTAGTAAAAGTGATCTGATATTCCCATAAGGATAGTACTGGTTGCCCATGCATTAGTACATACAATGTGTCTTCTTCCAGTGGCTTTGACAAAGACCATGCTGTAATGTATTTTTTGGGTTTCAAATAGTGGAGGAAGAGCTACTTCTCTCCCTCCCCAATAATTTTTTTTCTGGCTGAAATAACAAGATTCTAGAGAATGGACTGGACAGGTAGGATTATATCCCCCCCCCCCTCCCCCAATTTTAATGCAGACCTGCATGTTTAATGCTGAATTACATAGCAGACGCACTTACTCCAAGCTACAAGTATGGCAATAAGAATGTAGTTCCGGAAGAAGCTCTGGCCCATGAAGACCTTGACCAGCTTGAAATAGAGGAAGAGGGCCTCAGCAGCTGTGAAGAAGAAATAGGCTAGCAAAAAGTAGTGCAGCACAGCAGCAAAGAATCCACAGCCAGCTGTTGTGAGTCCATTTTGGCCCTGGGCAGAGATGATAAACACCACAAAGAGGCCAAGCAGTGCAAAGCACAGGTTTACCAGTAGCTGACCATTGACAGATGATCGCAGTTTTCTAAAGGAGGTAAAGAAAGTGTTTTATTAGCAATGTTATACAAGTGGTAAGTAAAACATTACTCCCTATGTGTGCACGTTCTGCCTGATAGTAAACATCTTACTCAAATTCCAGCATGAACAGAACAGCTACACTTTATTACTAAATTTGACATGTACAGTTCTACTCACCTGGCAAATAGGTAGGTGATAATGGTAATAATTAACGTTATAATGGAGACACCAAGTCCAATGTACGTAATTACTTCCACTCCAAGGTCATCTTGTGGTCTTGGTGCAACATCCTGTTCATTGGGTACCAGAGGGTGAAAATTGTACATCATGTAATTCAGTGTCACAAGTTACGCATTATACAAGTGTATATTATATACCAGTAGGATGCAAAAGCTCGTTAAGTGGTCACATTCGCATTCCGTGAATTCTCGCTCATCAGACACCATACGACAACCATCAGTAGAAAACCCACCAAATCCATCTAAAAGAATATCAGGATAAATAGCATTTATCATGATTTAATTTTAATAGTTGATTGCTACTCACTCAAGGTAATTAGGTCCATAAAACCAGCTAAGCTGATAAGTTATTGATACATGACTAAGTATCAGTCAATCAAACAGGAAGCAAGCTATTCTCAGTATTATATAGCACTAACCATCTAATGCTGTATCCCAGAACACACACATAGGATTGGCACCACTCTTCATCACCTCCTGGAAGGTAAGGGATATTTTCATATATGAGTTGATAATGGTACTATATACAAAATAAAAAGTTGTAGCTAATTTATATACTGCAGCATTATTTCTATAGTAACTGTAGAACGAAGCTGGTCACTTAATGTAATACTAGGTACACTTGGTAGCTAGCAATCTAAATATGGAATTACCTTTTTCTTCTGGAATCGTATCCGAACTGGGTTGCTCAGTTGTAGGCTGGAGTTACCACTCCCAGCAACCGTCAATGACTGGATTGCACTACCAACAGCAAAACTCTCAAGGCCACTTGTGGCTCGGAATTCTGGCCTGAGCTGAAAGAGGGTATCGTTGGCAAACACATTATATGCCAGTCGTGCATTTTGCCCTGATGAAATACCAGCGTCTTCTAAGGCTGTTTCAGGAACAGTTAGGGAAGTTGTAGATGGAGCTTCCATACCAGCAGTGGATGACACACTGTCTGCTACAGTATCAAAGCCTGTTTGAGTGTTGATATCGACATTGAGTGCATAAGTCACCCCTGTGTATTGATCCACTGGAGTGTCCTGCACATGCAAAACAAAGGTCTCCTCTGCAAAAGTACGTTCTGTTTCTCCAGCTGGCAGGTTAACTATTTCTGTGAAAGTTTCCACACTTGCAAGCAATCTAGAGGGATGCAAGTACATAGAGTATAATTTGTTCATACAAACCCTTTGACCAAAAGTTTAAGGCATACAAAGTTCTACGTTACCGTTCACACTTACTCTGTGCTGGCACCACTGTCTTGCTGGCTCTGCAGAATGTCCTCATCTCCACCCTGTAGTATCTGATCAATGGAGCCCAGGAAGGCATCTTGTACCTGAGTAAAGCCAATAACAAGTTTCTTCATCTCACAATTAAGGCTGAGGCATTCAGCTAAGGGGCTTTAGTGTCCTCAGTAAATCATAATGTGTTATTCTAGCTATTATCTGTCATATTCCTGTGAAAGTGACAATCGTTTATACATTTATACATCTTCAGCACATACATCAAGATTTGTCGCAGCAACAGCAACAATCTCTGGTCTTGTGATGATTTCCACTGCAATACTGATATCAACAGAATCTAAATCTGTGGTCACAGCAGTGATGACTGACACTTGTGTAATTGCCTCTGTTTCTGTTAACTGGAGTGTGTGCATTAGGACAGCAATCATGTAAGTAAATAAATGTATCTGCATGGTTTGGGGGCCAGACAAAGTTTATTGGGTGACTGTGACACTATTCAACCACCCTCACACTGGGATACAGTAAGTGGTTGTACATATATTCTCCAAGCAGGATTATTAGAGAAGTAGCATGCGGTTGACATTTGCACAGATATTTACAGTAAACTGATATGTATGCAGAGTATCAAATAATCTGACTACTCAAACTTACAGTTGAAACATCACAGAGCTGCATACTGGCACCACTGAACTGACATTCTGAAATATCTGGCTCACCCCAGGCTGCTCCCCCAGCAAAAGAACCTCTGCACTCTCTGATTGTGACTTGACTGATTTCAGCAGTATTGATGTTGCCACAGATGCAGCTGACCATGGCTACCATTTGCAAGTCTGTCTCAGGCCAGCTGTATCCTGCAGCTTCTTCATCAGGGCAGCCATCTAAATCAGGAGAAGATAGCATTGTCAGTGTTCACAAAACGTACTGAATGAAAGAGAATACAAAATTAATAAGCGGCGATAACGTTTAGCTAACTATCACGTTTAAAGTGTATGCATTCTACAGTGAGTATAGAAGACAACACAATCAGTAGAGAAATGAAATGTATATAGCTCACCAAATCTAACAATTGTTGGCTGGATTTCAATGCCAATGTTCTGTCCAGCTTCACTGAGTTCATTTCCAAGACTGTCCCTCAGCCCAGTAGGAAAAGAATCAGAATCTGACCCAGACCATAGTGTCAGGAGGAGTGAGGTCTCATTGGTGTCAGGATTATAGCTAAAAGAAGAGCAGAAGATAAACATAGTTGTATGTGAACATTTTACAGAGATGTGGTCTAAATCAGTGCAGTAGTTATATCGTGTGTTCATACCTTTGTACGGTTGTATCATAGATTGTGACACCTGTATCACCTATGCGCCTTCCATGCAGGTGATAAACCAGCTGTGTAGCGTATTAAAATATCAGTTGAGCTATAGGCAGTTTAAAAAAGTGTTTTTAATCAAAACTTACTCTATTCAAATATTTGTTTTCACTTTGGCGCTTAATTCTATCATCAGGAGGTGCAATTTCAAAGGCAGCAGCATACTGCCGCACACCTGAAGGGAAGCAACCATCATATGACTTGCTAGCTATTTGCAAATCTATAACTGACCTCGCACGGATAGCAGCGCAGAGCGGGAGCGAACAGTACCCTCTGAATTGGATATTGTACAAACGTAGTAGCCTCTATCGCTCGGTGATGCTGATGTGAGTAGGAGGTAAGGCAGTGTTTCATCCTGAAATTCAACACCATCCCTAAACCATGTGTATGTGGGAGCAGGCATGCCTTCGCTAATGCAAGTAAGATTGACCATTTCACCCAGTCTGACAGTGGTGTTTACTGGTAGCTGTATGATCACGGGAGCACTTGGTACAGTCGCTATAATGAAAGAGGATGATTACAGTAACATAGCTACTCCATAAGCCACCTGTATATAATTATGTATGTGTATGCTGAAGTTTCCAGACAACATCAATCAGGTCCTACATAGTTATATTGCCACACCTGAGAAGGCATGCAACTGCTCCAGATGGTTCTAGTTATATTCCTGAATCACTCACGCCTGCACTCTGGTGGTGGTACTGCTGGAAATAATGCAGAGTTCACATCAATTTGTGCACACATTGTGGTTGAATTTCCAGTCAGCTGGAAGCCTGCATTACAGGTGTAGGTAGCAGTGTCACCGACTGAGTTTCCAGTGAACACCCTCATGCCATTTACAAGGAATGGAGGATCAGGACACAGTGCTGCAGAGCAAGAGGTATGTGAACAACATATTTGTTAGTAGAAGTGAATAAAAGAATACCATACATGACAAAAATGAGAACTTCAGAAAAAAAACAGCAGTGTATGTACGTACAAAGGTTTATTGGGGCGAACCTGAGCGAGCCCAAGTCATTCTGCCCCCACGTCTATATATATGTATGTATATATATATGTGGAGGGCCGGTATGACGTTACCGAATCTATGTACAAAATTCTAAGAAGGCATGTAGCCATTCCAGATAATACACCGTTCAAAACTGACGTAATGTAATGTAATTTGGTTTGAAGGAGGGGTTACAGATGATCAAAGTTATACCATTGTGATCCTTGGGTTAAACTAGCTAAGATTTCAATCTAGGATTTCTCCACTTTCAGTTTATGTCCAGAGTTATGGCCAAAGCAAAACTATTTGTAGCCTGTTGCGTAGTTCGGTGCTGACGACAGGAGTGCATACATGGTAGATCCCTACAGTCAGGGCAATATAATATATTGCCCTGCAGTCAATTAGTAAACAAGAAAAACTTATATTTGCCGGAATGAAATTGCTAGCTACTACAGTAGATAACACAAATCTACACGGTACTGCCACTAAAACTGTGGTAGCAAAATATTCATGCAAGCTAGTAAGACAAACGGTAGGTTTTACAAAAGTACAGTGACATAAATAGTGCCGTCTAACCAGTTCAACTTTGCCTTCTGTACACTTTTTGTGGCTTTTACCGCAAACCTTGGCAGCAGCACAACTTGAAACTCAATACTGATGCACGCAGGGGAAGCAGATTTTGAATGAATTAGCAAGGTCTACAGCCACATCCCACTTCTAATACTAATTGTTAAAGACCCCATGAGAACGATTCCTAACTCCCTTTAAATAGCTTAGCAAAAATAATTTCCACGATTCACACAAGGAGCATGCTGAATTGTGATGAAGTTAGTTGAAAAATTTGAAAGGACACTGAAAACATAATTATTACTGTACTGTTCAACTGGTGGGACCATTGTCATGAATGGGTCACCAATACTATTATTATCACGATCATTTCCCAAACTAAATTCAAACACAAGAACTGCATTATTTGATTCAATGCTACAAAAGCTGTCTGCATCAATGCGAACTTCTTGAAAATTTCCAGCATTATTTAGAGTGAAGCTCAAAGGTTCTTGTACTGTGGTGCAGTTCATTGTCACATCTGTAGCATCAACAGAAGTGAGAATCCTAATGATTTCCCCAGATGTCCTACCAAGAAAAGAGGCTGCTAGAAAGAAGCGACCCCAAGTTGCTGTTGGAGGAACTTGTTCAGTTAAATGATCACAAAATCGGACAGAACTGGGAACTTCGGCACATTCATGATTGGAAAATAGAGATATCGGTTTGTCAGATACTATTCTTGTTCCTGTTAAATCATTGCTGACATCCTCCATTACATAGGTTTCCATCTGGTTTAGGGTGAGTGTGGAAGAAGGTGTGGTAATGTTTGTGTTATCTTCACATCCAACCAGAAGATAAGTGCTTGGAAGATTACCAAGGGGAAAGAAGCTTATCACATAATATTCATACTCTGTGACTGGTAATCGATTGCATGGCAAGGCAACAAATGCATCAGATGAGCGTGTAAGTAAATTCAGTCCATACACAACGATCCTCATGCCCTCTTCAGCTCTGACTCTAATGCCCTTGTTCCTCTCTGAGGTATCGCTTGATAACACCTGAAAATTGGTAGGCAGTGTAATACGAGTTGTTGCAGTATTTGTTGCGACTCCTGTGAAGTTGAATCCCATCAGTGTATCTATGCTAAAATTTACTGGATTAGGTTCAACTGTTGTAACAAAGAGTAACAATGATTCGGCTCCATTAAAATTTTGTGAAAACCCAAGAAAGAATTCATTAGCTGCATTCTCTAAAATGTTCCCTAGAAGGATGAAAGCAATGCTATAAATACTGACACACACTGAATGAGATTAAATTTGAGGATAGATACATCAATTGATCTTTTGAGCTGGGATGGTAAAAAATTACACGAAATATTATAATAGCTCCTACTGTGCAGTAATTCCTTGCACAGGCTTGTTTCCAGGCCCAGCACGCAGACATCAAGAAAGCAAGTGTAGAAGGTTTCTATGCACATTCCTACTACAACTGAGAAGACTTGCAAACACTCCAGTTATATTCATGAAGTACTCACGCCTGCATTCTGGTGGTGGTACTGCTGAAATATTGCTGAGTTCCCATCCACAGCTGCTGTACATGTTGTGATTGAATCTCCAATCAGCTCAAAGTCTGGGTTACAAGTGTGGGTAGTAGTGTCACCGACTGATTTTCCAGTAAGTGTCCTCATGCCATTCACAATGGTTGGAGGATCATCACATAGTGCTGCAGAGCAAGAGGTGTATGAATAATACATAAACAGTATACACTACAACAGTAAAACTAAATAGACATCGTGTATATACATACATTCTGGCATTTCTAAGCGATCTTAATCAGGTCCTGCAAGGTATTTGTAGGAGAGTTCTATTTTGCATTCATGCCACAACTGAGAAGGCATGCAACACTGCAGACGGCAGTTATATTCATGAAGTACTCACGCCTGCACTCTGGTGGTGGTACTGCCTGAAATGCTGCAGAGTTCCCATCCACAGCTGCTGTACATGTTGTGATTGAATCTCCAATCAGCTCAAAGTCTGGGTTACAAGTGTGGGTAGTAGTGTCACCGACTGATTTTCCAGTAAATGTCCTCATGCCATTCACAATGGGTGGAGGATCAGGACACAGTACTGCAGAGCAAGAGGTATGTGAACAACATATCTGTTAACAGATCGAGGATAATCATACTGCCAAGTGTAAAATATGGCGGGCAAGTAGAGATGCGGATGAATGAATTACGACCTGGGCATAGCAAAACGGGGGTATTTCACGAGCCAGCCAGTTGCGAAAATAACAACTAGCCTGGAACCAATTAACCATGCATAACAATGCTGTTGAAGAAGCTACGGAAAAGCGACTAGTTTTTGGAGAGATATGATGTCACCAAATGCAAGGATCAGCCATGGCTGGTACAGGAGAGATGGGCCGTGCTGCTTCAAACTCACATTTACATCATTCAGTATACATCATTCAAGTGTATAGTTATGCATTGCTAAACATGCAAACTAGACACCTATCTCCAAATTGTCAGAATTGAGAGTACATACAACAGGTAGTTTCAGTCTGATTCAACTGTAATGAGTTGTCTAAAATGTAATATTCAATGCTGAAGCCATCGAATGCCCAACCATGAATGTACAATGAGTATTAGTTGTGTGAACTAAACATAAGGGGTATTATGAGAGAGACTTGGATTCAGGGAAGCCATATCCCAACCATGAATGTACAATGAGTATTAGTTGTGTGAACTAAACATAAGGGGTATTATGAGAGAGACTTGGATTCAGGGATATCCCAGGGATAACCCATGCTTAGTGTAGCACTGGACGTCATTTTGCTGCACCTAACTGCCTACTTAACATTGGCACTGCATTCTTACAATGTTCTGTAATCTATGAGCATGTCTGGTTAATTAATATTAATATAGGGATTTCAATTTAAAATTCTCTGGATCTTTTGGTACAGTAAGCTGTTTATATTAACTTGATGTTTGCTTCCATACAACAGGTAAAATTATTTTTTGCCTACAGTTCATTACTTCCCTCTGCCATAATACTATTGATACACTTACAAGAGCAGGCTGCTCCAAGTAGTGGCTGTGTGATGCTGTCAAAGTCTGCTTGGGAGAAGTCATCAATTTGGAACACAGAGCTTGGGTCTGAGGCAAAACTGTTCAGCTCTGACAGGTCAACTCCGCTCCCAATTCCAATAGCAAGAATCCGGATTCCATCATCAATTGCCACAACGGCTGGTATTGAGGGCTGAACACCCGCATTACTGTTACCATCTGTAATTACCACCATCACACTTGGGACTCCTTGGGAACGTCGGGAGTTGTTAAATCCCTGTAGGTGGGCGAGCTCAATGCCCCTTCCCGTTGCAGTGCCTCCACCGGTATATGTAATATTTCTTATTGCGGCATCAAGCTGAATAGGATCAGAGATTGAACCTAGCTCAATCACCAACTGAGCACTCGAGCCGTATCGAACCACTCCAACATGGGTCTCTGACGGGCTAACTTTAAGATTTGAGGTGAGGTTTGTGACGGAATTTAACAGGCTGTTGAAATTTTGGGATCCAACACTTCCCGAAGCATCAAGTACAAATGTTATATCCAATACATCGCATGCTCGGCCTGCAGAGAGAATCATGTGCAACATCCTTACTATAAGTGTGAGATTGGAAATTGTACGAGTATATAATTTCCTTAAAGAGGTTTACATAATTACCAGTTACAATTTACACTGGCAAAGTTCTGAGTCTCACTGTGGTGCTATGTGTTATTCCACCTCTTTAAGTTTAAAGTTAGGCTAAGGAAAACCTTAAACAAATGACTTTCTACGAGGACTTTGCAATGCACTTAGGTTTAATAGTTGTCGACTATGGATAGAGTTATTAGTCAGTGAAATAGGGTGTGTCAGTGATATTATCAACTACTAAGCTGAACATGCATGTAATCAGATTGCCAGAGATGTAATTTTATTACATCACTATCAGTAATACAAATTCTAGGTAATACTTTTAAACACACTGACAACCTTTACCGTGCATGTTGGAGATTTAGCTATATATACTGTAGCTAGCACTGCAAAACATATAAGTTATTGTCATACTTGAGTACTAGATATTTGAGCACACTACCATCTTTCCTTTCAAATAGAAAAATGTGAATCTCTTAACAGTTTGAGTTTTACCAGCTGCAGCTGAAAACCAAACAGGTATTCACATTAATTCTGTCTGATAATTCAATATTCAATGCTGAGGCCATCGAATGCCAAACCAGGAATGTAAAATGAGTATTAGTAGTGTGAACAAAACATATGCATAAGGGGACCATGAGAGAGACTTGGATTCAGGATACTCATTGACTGTGATACTAGCATGCGGCACAAATGTGGTACGAATATGATGCCAATTTTTTCTGTCTGCGGAGTGTCCTTTAAGTAAGCAAACATAATACGATCCCATAGGAAGTAACCCATGCTTAGTGTAGCACTGCTTCAGATGTGATTTTGCTGCACCTAACTGCCTACTTAACATTGGCACTGCATTCTTACAATGTTCTGTAATCTATGAGTACGTCTGGTTAATTAATATTAATATAGGGATTTCAATTAAAATCCAATAAAATCCTCTGGATCTTTTGGTACAGTAAGGTGTTTATATTAGCTGGATTGTTTGCTTCCATATATTATTTTTTGCCTACAGTTCATTACTTCCCTCTGCCATAATACTATTGATACACTTACGAGAGCAGGCTGCTCCAATTACTGGCTGTGTGATGCTGTCAAAGTCTGCTTGGGAGAAGTCATCAATTTGGAACACAGAGCTTGGGTCTGAGGCAAAACTGTTCAGCTCTGACAGGTCAACTCCGCTCCCAATTCCAATAGCAAGAATCCGGATTCCATCATCAATTGCCACAACGGCTGATATTGAGGGCTGAACACCCTCATTACTGTTACCATCTGTAATTACCACCATCACACTTGGGACTCCTTGGGAACGTCGGGAGTTGTTAAATCCCTGTAGGTGGGCGAGCTCAATGCCCCTTCCCGTTGCAGTGCCTCCATCGGTATATGTAATATTTCTTATTGCGGCATCAAGCTGAATAGGATCAGAGATTGAACCTAGCTCAATCACCAACTGAGCACTCGAGCCGTATCGAACCACTCCAACATGGGTCTCTGACGGGCTAACTTTAAGATTTGAGGTGAGGTTTGCGACAGAGTTTAGCAGGTTGTTGAAATTCTCGGATCCAACACTTCCCGAAGCATCGAGTACAAATATTACATCTAATAAACCGCATGCTTGGCCTGCAGAAAATAATGTGCAATACCCTTCATTAATTAATACTATACATATGAGATTTGAAATTGAACAAGTATTTTTTAAAGAGGAAATTACCTGTTACAATTTACACTGGCAAGGATCTGATTCTCAGTGTAGTGTTATGTGTTATTCCACCTCTTCAAGTTTAAAGTTAGGCGAAGGAAAACCTTGAACAATTGACTTTGTACGAGGACTTTGCAATGCCCTTAGGCTTAATAGTTGTCCACTAGGGCTATTGTCTCAAGGGAAGCCATACTAGCAATGTTTCTACACATGTGCAGTAGTCAATAGCAAGACTTCCACATTAGAAATTACTTCATACAAAATCTGCACAAACTTCGTGGCATTATCTCCAAGAGTGAAATTATATATTCTTCATTAATAATAACTAGCAGTAGCTACATACGTATTTGCAGAAATGCAGTAGGAATAGTGTAACATGGATCTAGCCTCGTCTCCAGGCTCTCTGCGCGTTGCTGCGCTAAAGTGAAACGTGCACGTGGTCCTGGAAACGAGATTACAATATTCATCTGTACAGCTGCTTTTTTGGTGATATCATAGTAGGTATGACTGCTGGCACACGTGGTATAGCTGAGCCGGCTGCAATGTTGAGTGTGCGCTGCATGATCATACCGAGGCCAATCCCCACTTATATTACACAAACACTAAACACTTGGAGTGTAGGTAAGTAGGCTAGATAACAAATAGAGCATATAGCTAGATTTTTGTAAAAAATTAACAGCTTTACCCTCAGTATCATCCTGTATGTTTCTCTGGTCACGAGTGAGGGCTCCACCTGAAATGATAGAATGGTGTAGAAAGTGGTGCATTACTGCAGCTAAATATAAACTTGAATGGGTAAGAATGCAGAGCATAATAGATGGTAGCCTCGTACCCAGGCCACAACTGGACTGGGAACGAGGCTAAATAGATGGTGCCAGTGAGAATGAGAGCTAGCTACGTGCAGGAGTGTACCATCTGTGCTATCAATCCCACGCAGCCCACAGGTAGTATGATTGTAGTCTAATGGCTTCTTTCGCACTGTGTAGAAAAGCGGGCAGGGAGCCTGGTATATTTCATCACTTGCTACGTGACGTAGGGTGCGTGGTTTTGTTAATCGAATTACGCGTGACGTTTATCGTTGTGCATGTGGTTCGAGCAGTGATTCGATGAACTGTAGAGCGATCGTGACTAAGCAGCAACAAACCAAAGAAACAGCTGCAGATTGAAGATACAGTAGTCCATTGGATGTGAGAAGGACAAACTGTGAGTTTGTGTAGTAAATAAACGCCTCACCTCAGTTGTTGTATTAGACTCAGACATAGATTATAGAGTAGGCTCAGACTACGGTACTCAAAAACTTACAGTTTGTCCATTCTCACATCCACTGGACCACTGCATCTTCAATTTGCAGCTGTTTCTTTGGTCTGTTGCTGTTTAGTCACGATCGCTCTACATTGCCGCACAACGGAAAAACGTCACGCGTAATTCGATTAACAAAACCACGCACCAAACCACGCACCCTACGTCACGTAGCACGTGATGAAATATACCAGGCTCCCTGCCCGCTTTTCTACAAAGTAGTAAAGCTGGCAACTATTTTAAACATAGTTTCATGTATGTTTCTATATGTACGCTTAACACTTAGCTATATTCTATGGAATAAATTGTCCAACTTATGGCATTCTGTTTTCCATGTCACGTGCAACACTGGACTAAGTCTGACTTCTACATGCAAGTATCACTATCGTACCAATTCTGAAAATTGTAGTAGCTAACACTATCGAGTAGTCAAAGCACAATTAATTATTGCAAAGCAATAAGGGCTGCTTTATTCTAGATATAGCTTTACAGCTATATTACACAAATTATAGCTAGGATCTTTACTAGTACAAAAAGAGTTATATAATTTTCAGTGAATTCCACTTAATAGCTACATGTAGCTAAAACGTATTGTTCAAGTAGGTTCTGTGAACTGCATGCTCACAGCCTGCTAGCTAGCTCCTGGCTAGGCCCAGTTCACAGAGCCTACTTGTATAACATCTAGAACTAGCTATATAGCTAGTAACTACCAAGCAGTCAGAAGCTGAACAACTACTTTATTTATTCAGAGTAGCTATACAGGCTACCATCTTTCTAATCCTTTCACATCATTACAAATAGCTAACAGTGTATCTTTTAGACTAAGTATAGTTTGGATTTTACCAGCTGCAGCTGAAAACCAAACAGGCATTCACATTAATCCACAGAGCAATGGTACTAGTTGATGCACTATTTTAAATATACAACACACAACTCTAAAAAATACTAAAGCTATATACCTCACCTATGATCCCAAGGTGTGCAGCTACTGTAGCAAACAAAAGGAGAGGTAACAGCTCCATAATGGATGGCATACAACCACTAATATCACACACTGGTATCACCGAACTGTCTGCTTTTCAATTAACCTGCCTGCTCAGACCAGACAGATTATTATGACAGTGACATGAACTACATGTAGTGATATGACCTATCATAATAATATTCTTATCTTATCACACCACACAAAAATGTAATAATTGCATTTCTTTGTCTTCTCCTTGGCTTTCAATATTTTGAATCCACAGTATTATGTCTTCTCTTGTATTGGCCCATTGGTTATATATTTATTGTGTATTTTACTGTCCAGTGTAACAGTTGCAGAATGCAAGGAACCACACACTCCCAAGTGTAAAGTTTAAAGAGGTAGCTAACTAGCTAGCTACGTAGCTATGTGCATTAACTGCAAAAAAAATTAAAGTTGAATTTCCTGCATTCTACACTGAAGGAAATGTAGTAGCTACAGACTAGAAATTTCAAAGGAATTAGCTAACTACTACAGTACAGGACACAATTTCCTAAATTCCAGGAGATATATGTTCATAATTAAGAATCAATGAAAGAGGGGTAAAACACAGAAGTAGTTTTTAGAATTCCATACGTAGCTATTGGCCTTGAACTAAACATCTACCGAAGATGGCAGCAGCTAAAGGACATGCAGAAATGTGATGCTGCCTCCTTAATTGGGAAACACATCTTGTAATAGGACGTACAAGTACTGCAGGACACCATCCTATATCCCACCCTTCATACTCTTCGCGACCAGAAGCTATAATTCACTTCTGGCTTTGCAACAGTAGCTATGTAGTTATAAGTCGTCCACTCCTACGTCTCCTGATGGCCACAACTGTCACCAACCACTGTCAGGTTTACTGGAGAGAATATTCCACTTTTGTTTGCCTCCCCTTGCGACACACAAGTGCCAACCACTTGACGGCAGCTTATTTGGCCCCCTAAAATTCCACTGGCAACAGGTGATCAAGAGAAAGCCAAGACGGCAGAGAGAAGTCTAGACAGACGGTGAATGTTGCGCAGATAAGATTGAAGGTAGACCCTCAAGGTGACAGTGGAGAGAATATGATAGCAAAGAAGGCGCCACTTCGAGGCAATATTGAATCAGATGCATATTGTGCATGCGTCGGTCATTACAGTGAAGACATATATCTATATACTGTGGCCTGGGATGAGGCACTAATTATTATGCTCATGCAAAGTATACTCCAGAGCTACCCATGCACTTCGCCATGTTTAATCTTGTTTCTGGTCTCCTCTACTCCAAAGAATTTTGTTCCTTCAAACTGGCCTGGATTTTCCTTGTACCATGTATGCACTCTTGATGTAATACAGACGTGAACTCATACCATTTTGGATATTATAATTATGATATTCAATAGAATTTGCCTACATGACATTGTACAACTGCTGTGTGTTACAACAATAAGATAATTATTATATCTACCCATTGTAGGTATAATATATTATGCTAAACATGACACATATTCCACTCTTGCACTGCATACCATATGAACAAAATTATACTTTGTACACACTGCAACATATAAATGGGGAGCTTTAAGTAGCATACTGTTATATAATTTATGGTGTAATACAATCAGTAGCCTTTACTAAAATGGTTTCTGGAAGACCATTCTCCACTTTCAGAATTGGTACGCAGGTTATACCTATTAAAAGAGCATATTATCAAAACTTTAGTACATTCTGTACACTTATAATTTCTTTACAAGAACATACCATTGTCATTATCTAAAATAATCACAGATGCACGACGGGACTGAAACACCACTGGATCAGAGCTCGATATTTCAACTGAGAATCCCTCATCAGACTCAGATGTAGAATCATCTAGAATCTTGATACAAACACATTGGCGTAAAGTGCCTTGGTTGGGATCAAAGACCAGTTCTTCATTTAATGATAAAAAATCTTCATCCACTACAGAGATAAGGGTAGCAAAGACCATCATACAATACCACACTGTTGTGATGTTGGATCATTATATGTACTGGAAGTTGCTTTGTATTACAGTGGCTCACCTACTGCAGTGCCATTTGCTGTGGAGATGGTAACAGTGACTGCCTGGGTTACTTCTTCAGCAGTGGTACAGACTACTAAAGCAAGGTTCTTACTATCAGTGAGATCTTCTCTCACTGAGTAGGATGTCTTCTCAAATGAAATCTCAGCTTGAATAGCTATGGGAGAATGATCACATGTTTGAAACAGTAAAGACATTGCAAAGGATAAGTAGCACTGTCCAGAGTCCTTGGTTCCAATGCCTCTTATACAGTACTCTATTACAAAATGCGAACTATAAAGACTATATACAAAATTTAATACTGGAGAATTGGGGGATACATCCCTGGACACTGAAGATTGGGGACACATATACTTAGGACCACGTTTCGGAAAGAAACTCTGCCAATGTTTCAACTAGATGCTTCAGGATCAAAGTGAAGTTAGTGTACATCTGCTATTTTATAGCCACATGTTGCGATACATGATGTCACAATACGTGTCATGATGTGCGTGGCTAAATGATAGCAGGTGTTCATGCTAACTACACTTTGCCCTGAACAAGACTAGTCGAAACGTTGCCAAAGAAGGCAAATGGCTATTGCTAGCACCAACAGGACTATAGAGTGGGGTACACTAAACTATCACCTTCACAAGTGCCACTGAATAGTACTGTTCCAGGAGGACAGAAGCATACAAAGCCACCATCAATATTCTGGCACAGCTGTGGTTGACAGAGGGATTGCCCTTGCGAAACTGCCTCTGCACATTCATTAATATCTATGCAGCAAGAAGCATAATAATCAATCGCATGGACAATTGTAGGCAATCATGCTTTCATATACATCTTATTATACTATCAATACATGGACACACATAATCTTACTATACTATCAATAAACGAAGACACATTATTGCTATAAATATTGCCTATTCTCAAGTGGGTGCAATCATACCATCACAGGTTCTGGCATCATCATTCAGCCTGTAGCCATCATCACAAGAGCAGGTTAAGGAACCCTCAGTATTGTTACACATTCCCTCACATGGGCTTAGCAAACACTCATCAACATCTGATCACATAACAAATACATGACTGAGTTAACTGCTTAATTGTTACTGATACTCACATTACAATACTATATTTGCAGACAATAACTACTGTGTATTGTCATGAGGTAATACAATCCTACCAGAACAGGTGGTCGCGTCATTTTCCAGAACAAAGCCTCTGTTACAGGAGCATTCTTCAGCTCCAGTATTAAGGACGCAGATCTGACTGCAATTGTTGCTCAGTGGACAGGCAAATTCCGGGATTACTAAAGAAAAAGACCTGATTGTAATCAAATATCAGATACACAACAGCAAGCAGTATTAATATAATCACATGCAGAAGTCTCAAATTTGTGATCACTGCTGTTGAACACATCAGCTTGTCTTATCTTGCATAGAACCATGGACAAAGTCATGAAAAGACATTGAAAGAACATAATATTATACGTAGCTATAGGAATGGAATCTGAAAAAGAAACTAAACAAGCTAGGAATGGCACCACAATACTATTCCATCCCTATAGTTATGTTCTTTAATTTCATGAGATGACTTGTTTCTGTTGTTTTTTGGGAGGAAGAAAAAAGTATGGATGGTTGCATGTGGTTGTGGGAGTGCGGCTAAACTAATTAATTCACAACTTAATTGTCACTACATACTATATATAGTTCATGTCTAGAGGATGTAGAATAGTTACCAGCGCATGTCACGTTATCAGCTGGATCAAGTTGAAATCCTTCAAAGCAGTCACACTCAAAGGAGCCATTAGTGTTGATACAGAGCTGATGGCAATCATTCACTCCACTACACTCATCTCTGTCTGTAAGCACCATGTGTGTGAATAAATGTGTGTGAATAAATGTTTGTGGGCCATGTTTATGTAAAAACATCCTTTGCTAAATAATTCATTGCCACCCCCCCCCCCCCCCCCCCCCACACACACACACACAAAAGAAACAATAATGACAATATGGATCTGTGCTAAATAATTCATACGTACCTTCACATAGGTTTGGAAAATCAGTTCTTGGGATGTAGCCTGAGAAGCAGGAACACTCAAAGCTCCCCTCAGTGTTGGTACACACCTGATCACAATTGTCAGTGCCAGCATCACACTCATCAACATCTGCATAGAAGTAGGATTTGTACTTGAGAGCGACAGGTAGGAAATCACCCGAGACTGATACTGGCTGTTTGGCTTGTCAACTGCAAATTGTCAGCTATAGGCTTTAAAAGCCATTCCCTGCATCACAGTCAGTTATGTGTATAGCTACATTTGAATTTTTATAGCATCTCATCAATAGAGACATGCAATTGATTTTTTTTGCTCCATACACATGTGATATACAATAATGGAAAGAGCTAGATGTTATTAAACATTAATTCTTTCTGTCATAGCATAGTGGCCAATGGATTAAGTTTAACTAGCGCAAACTTCACATAACAATGAAGTATAGTGGACCGCTTACCTGTACACCTAATACCATCTCCTTCTAATCCCATTGGACAAGGCCCACATGTAGCTCCCATTCCTGGTGCAGGAACATCAAAACACTCCACCTCCTCAAAGCAGTTCGTTTCTGTACAGCTATCTACATCTTCTTCACAGAAAGGACCTTCCCAAACTGGAGCAGCAGTGAAAAGAACATGCAGGTTAGAACTCTAACACCTATAGATACTGGAGCCTAAACTGATCATGCCTTTAAAAATTTACAGGATTTGTTATAGCTATAAATAGAATAGAGGCGATGGCTGAAAAGAGTATACTTCTAGAGCAAACAAAGGAACCCAATATCACTTTCCATCTCCTTACCTTGGGGTATGCAGTTGCAATTGAGGACTACAGTTGCATCATCAAAATCAACAATGCCATTAAGTGTACAGTTACCACCATTCTGACATCCACAGATCTCAACTGTGGGGCTCAGCATTGCAATAGCTCCCTCAGAGTCAATAGCAAGAAATGAGAGCACAAAAGAGGGGTCAGGGTCCATGAGAGTCAATCGAAATGTATACGTGCCACCATCTTCCTCTAATGCAGAACTACCAGCTGGCGCTCCCATCACTGTCACATTGAAACTGTCACCCTCATCAGTGACATTGAAAGTGTACACAGACTCTTCACCAATATTCACACGGAATGTGCCTGGTCCCTCAATCCTTGGAGGGAAGTTCACTACAGAAATGCAAGAATGGGGATTATCTCACAGCAGTAAATATGATAACACAATTGATGCAATGTCATAGTATTGTAACTCATAAGTGAGTAAGTGAACAAGCTCATGAGCGGTAAAGCCGTGAAGGAGCGTGTAACTGCGGTACCATCCAAATCTACATCTGATTGTTAAGCGTTCTTATTTGACGTTAATTTAGACGTCAACTACTGACAGAAAATGGTGAGAATGGGAGTGAGAGCAAACACCTTCGCATGAAACGAGTCGGTTTGGTAAAGGAACTCCACGTAGATTTGAGGAGAGTGCAAGAAGAAGCTGTAGCTACAGAAAATATGTGCATGAAAAACACGATGGCACTCACAGGTATGGCAAAGCTGCACGCTCCTTCCTGGCTTTGCTGCTCATAAACTCCTTGTAAGTGCATGTGTGCAAATTTAGTACATATTCTTCAACTTCATGACTCTAAGCTTAGTTGGATCCTATACTGCACAACTAGTAGGTCATTGTACTTCATGAGTAATACCACTTACATGCTTGTGCAAAAGATATGATATTACTTGTACTGGTCTGGAGGGTAGCCATTCCAACTGCCAAGTCTCCAGTTTCAGTGGCATCAAAGATACACTGCGGGTTGTCATTGCAAGCTGACCTGATCTCATCAGTGGCGGAACTCACAACCTCATCCAAAAAATTAGGAATATGTTCAGGATGAGAAAAGTTGGTGGCTGATAACCCATCAGGGTAGGTGAACAGACTTTCTTCTGGCAATAGTTCCCCTGTGCATTGACACAGAATCAGTTAAGCAGTAGCTTCAATTATAATGCCAGTGCCAATAAACTTACATAGTTGTCCAAAGTTGTGAATCATCCTGTCTGTGGCATTATTTGGCAGTGTGGTCATCCCATCAGGGTAGACAAAGTCATCAGTTTCATCTCCGTTGAAGTTCCCCAATAGTCCACTTGTAGTCTCTTGGGCCGACTGAGGGAGTGTCAGTACAAAGTTAGGAAGTCCAGCTGCCACAGTTACTGTGACAGTGATGTCAAATAGGAACACGGTTACAACAGAGTCGATAGCTTCCCGAGTTATCCATACATCAGCCACAGAGTATGTGTCGTTAACGTTGCTAATATTGGCTGATACATCACTCCCATTGTGGAGCACAACGAAATCATTATCCACATACTGTACCTGAAGCAAAGTAGCAATTTCTGCACTAATTCAGAAGGACATTTGGCTCATTAGTGTACATACCTCAACAATGATAAGATCTGTTTGTCCAAATGCAAAAGCGGAGAATTTAGTTGCTGTTGAATTGGTCACTGGTTCTGTGCGTCCTTGTAGGATGAACGTGCCATTCTCCTGAGGTACATTAACTAGTGTGTACTCTCCCCAACCACTGAAAGTGTACTCTCTCCCGTCCAGGGTAGAGATGTGAGGGTCTCCCCATCCCCATGCTGCAAGAAAGAATGTATTAACAAACAGCTCATGACATTTACTCTAGTCTTTGAGATAAATTATATACATGCACATATTGCAAGATATTTGTAAAAAAAACAACGTACACCACCGAAGTGGGTTGTAACGAGAGCAGTTATCTGTTGGCCTTCGTCGGTAGAAGTTTCCGCATAGCTCTGCTGCCCCACAACAAGCATCCCTGAATTGTCTGTCATGTAATGTGTACTGAACAAGCTCAAAAATAGGATGAAATAGCACTGTATAGCCACGTGCTGATCCTGTTGTCAACAAAGCTCCGAAACTTCTACAAAAGAAAATGGCAATTATGACTGTTTGCATGTAATTACCTACTGGACTGTACATGTATAATCACTTCTATCCAATCCAAAGGCCATCAAAAGACAAAAAATAGATGCAGTATTCGTACATTATAACCTCATTCCTAGCCCCACATGCGAGTTTCAACTATGGGATAACCATGCCTGGTACATCTTTTCACATGTGTAACACATAGGGCAGACAGCTGCAGTTCTCAGACAACAAAGGACAGTAGCAAATCTACACTTCCTGCAGCTACTTTTTGGAGCTGGTTTGTACCACAGACTAAGCATTAAAACACTGTCACCAGCAAAAGGTAGAAAAGTGCAACTGTCTTTCGAGTGGTCCTGCCCATGCACAATTTAATCACATGAGAAAATGTACCAGAACGTGCACGAGAGCCTATAGAGACAAGCCTACATACATTACATAAAGCAGTGGATGCTTACAGCTCACAAATACTATAACAATAATGCTCATGAATAGACAGGAATCAGGATAATGTACACTCACTGAGTAAGTATTGAGTAACAGCAAATCTGTGATCCGAACAAAGTACGAAATATCTGGATGAAACAAAATGATTCTCCTGGGGTGTTAGCATTAAAGAACAACTGGTATCTTCTGTCCCTAACTGCTTGAAAATAATTACATGGACATGGTAGAGAGAAAATAGTTGCAAGCCGTATTCTTCTTGGTAGCAGTTGGAAACCAAACAACCGTCTATCTTGTGTAAATTGTTGGTTACATTCTGACCGCAACTCGGTTACATCCTGAACTACAACTGATGGCAATCTGTAAACCAGATTGGACCAGTCAACATTACGCTGCCTGTTTTTGCAGGCAATCATATTAATTTGGGGACTTCCACTGAGCTCATGGTTAAAAAAATCTTCTCCACCAGCATTGTATCCCACAGTTGCATGACGGAATAGACCCGTCCACTCCATCAACTGACAGTTGTATGTGAATACTGTGTACGACTGAACTCCATCAGTAATAATCAATGCTTGGTATGTGTTTGACACATATTACCATATTCAGGTGTAAACAGTTCTCTCTTTGACATTATTCTTTATATCCAAGATTGAGAGTTGTAAACATACAATGCTGTAAAGTCCTGATATGAACGGGAGAAGAAGTTACGAGAACTAGCTCCATGTGGGTATGGGTGAACTTGATCCCACTGAACCACCAACATCCACTGTCCTGAGAAATTCCCCCCTGTCTGATTGGTAATAAATAAGCTTACTTTCTCCAGTAAAAGAAGTGAAGTTTGGTTATTTGTCAGATTATGGACTTGGTAAAAGACGCTTCCATTTACTCGAGTATCGTGGTCACTCCAAAAAGGGGCAACAACATATCTACTTCTTATAGAATCAGAACGGGTTGGAAATTGTTCAGGTGACCAGAAGGTCCATGGTCTGCCAAATGAGATAACACCTTTATTTCCAACCTACAGGTGGTAGCAAGCAATAATCAAAGTCTCCCCTATACACACATATTCACATGAAGGGCCTATCACGAACAGGATGACATTGTTCAAATTATGTACAGTGAAGAATCTGATCCCTAGGAAAACTGTAAGTGCTAAAAGACAGAAAAGATCAGCTACTTACATAGGCCACTGTTTGGGTGGTATTTCCAAATGGAAACTCAATAGTTATATAAATTGTCTCTGAAACAGCATCAAGGCCTCGCTCCAGGGTAATAGTCGGTACATTTTGAGCAGAAAGGTTCAGAAAAGGAAGATAGTCAATGCCTGTAAAAACAGATACGTTCATCAGTAACTGATATTATTTGAACTCTAGTCTATCACTAATTTACCAAATACAAGGTATACTTTTGACAGCTATAAAGTGTAGTCATGCCGTTTATTTGCAAACAATTCTGAATGTAGATACCTCTAGCTATAACAGCATCAGGAGTGTCTGCCATGAGTCTGTGATTTGGTCTACATGCATTCAATTAACATCTCCAGTTTTCATAAACTTTTAATGGCAAATGAGTTGTAATGATATATTACCTTCTACAATTAGTGAAAGGCAGAATGTTCCATTTCCTGTAAATCCAGCTCGACAAGTGCAGGTAAAGCTTCCCATAGTGTCAGTGCAGTCTGCATCCATATGACAAGCATCCCGGCCCTCAGAGCATTCATTTATGGCTGTCAGAACAGAAATAGCTACTGTTTATCAGCAAGCTATTTTCGACAAGGGTGTACTATGTATAGGATAGATACCTAGCTAGAGGGATTTAACCTACTTAAACACCCGTGGGAACCGAGGAAGTGTTAATTGAGTCGAGGGCGGAGCCCGAGACTCAATTAACACTTCCAAGGTTCCCAAGAGTGTTTAAGTAGGTTAAATCCTGAGAGCCAGGTGTCTATCCTACTTAGACTATATAAACAATCTAGAGGTGTGGAGACATCAAAGTGCTGGATACTGCTTAGCAACTAATGAGGGCTTTAACCTACTTAAACACCCTCTACTAACCGGCATACTTCAAAGGATTTACCTCATTAATTATTCATATATGGTCTAAATAGTAGGCAGATGATATGCACATGTCTGAACAATACTCTCAATAGACAACTTACTTTGATTCGAAATTGGCATCAGTCGAAGGCCTCCTGCATACCCATATGAATTAAAAAATCTGAATCCATAAGCTGTAATACCAATCCTAGCATCTGCATCTTGGTGAAAGAGACGGTGTTCTCCAGGCTGCAGGGGTACCCGAGTTATGAACCCACAGATGACACTGCCAGTACAGTACACTTCAGTAAAAGAAGAATTTTCAAGACTCAAACTGTCTACAAATATAAGATCTGGTTGGAAGAACTCAGACGCTACATGCACTGTGATAAAGTTAGTGAAAAAAAAAGGAAGAACACTGAAAACGTAATTATCACTGTACTGCTCAACTGGTGGAACCATCATCACAAATGGGCCACCAGCAAAATCAAATATGTCTCCGGATCCAAAACTAAATTCAAATACAAGAACTGGATTATTTGATTCAATGCTACAGAAGTTGTTTTCATTAATGAAAATTTCTTCCCAGTTTCCTGCATTGCTTAGTGTGAAGCTCAAAGGTTCCGGTATCGCGGTACAGTTCATTGTCACATCTGTTGCATCCGTAGCAGTGAGAATCCTATAAATTTCTCCCGAAGTCCTACCAAGAAAAGAGGCTGCTAGAAAGAAGCGACCCCAAGTTACTGTTGGTGGAACTTGTTCAGTTAAATGATTACAAAACCTGAAAGAATTGGGAATGTTGGAACATTTGTGATTGGAAAATACAGATATTGGTTTGTCAGATACTATTCTTGTTCCTGTTAAATCATTGGTGACACTTTCCATTACATAGGTTTCCATCTGGTTTAGGGTCAACGTGGAAGAAGGTGTGGTAATGGTTGTGTCATCTTCACATCCAACCAGAAGAAAAGTACTTGGAAAAATAGAACTGAATGGAAGGTAGCTTATCACATAATATTCATACTCTGTAACTGGTAATCGATTGCACGGCAAGGCAACAAATGCATCAGATGACCATGGGTCGAAGTTCAGTCCATACACAACGATCCTCCTGCCCTCTTCAGCTCTGACTCTAATGCCCTTGTTTCTCTCCGAGATACTATTTGAAAACACCTGAAAATCTGTTGGCAGTGTAACATGAGTTGTTGCATTGTTTGTTGCAACTCCTGTGAAGTTGAACCCCATCCGTGTCTCTACGGTAAAGTTCACTGGTCCAGGGTCAGTTGTTGTAACAAAGAGTAACAATGATGGCCTTCCATCATTTTCCGAAAACCCGAGATAGAACTCATTTGCTGCATTCTCAGTGATGTTTCCTAATAGGATAGAAGCAGTGGTATATTGGCACAAGAGTTCAATCATATGGTTTACAAATTTTGCATTAGTTATAATACACCCAGGAGGGTTACTTATGATTTCAAGCACAAAACTTGAGGGCAGAGTGCTTTAAATCAGCAATATAAAATCAACAAGTTAAAGTACACAATTTGCATTTCTAAAGGGGAAGCACATATCTGACTCCTGATGGGCTGCCAGAGTTTCAAATACGTCACTCATATCTGGCTGTCACAATATGACAATGCATGGAAACAATACATAGAATTCTTTCAGTGTCTGACCTCCCAAATTAAGGATTAAATTGCCACCACCAAATACCATAAGCGATAATATTAGTAAGTGCAATGATATTGGCTTCCTTCAATGCTTTTGAAATGCCCCCCTCCAAATACATGTACCATAAAAAATAATAACTAAGTGCATTTCTTTCCCAATGGCTTCCTTCAATAATGTTTGGGGCGAGTGACGTATTTGAAACTCAGGCAACCCATCAATGGCTGAATAATGGCATTCAAGTACTGCATTATGTATGTAACAAATCTGGACATTCTGGAGCAGCAAACAAGCAAGACAGTAGTGGTGGAATGTTAACAATCAGTTCTATGGCATGCACGCTATATGTACCACTCTTTCTCGAGATAAAGTTGATACCATTCTGAAAGGGGGGGGGGGGGGTACGTGAACGTTTTGTAATACAATGCAAAACTTTGCCCATACGGGGTTAAATGGGGTCATTATGAAGTCACATTTTACGAGACCATCTGACAATGTAGCCCCCTCGAGAAACAACTGGAGGAGCCATTGGCAAAGAGCAAGTCTTCTATAGCCGTTTAACAGATTATTGAGGCGTCCTGAAAACTTTTGCACGGAGATAGTAGTGGGTGTGATTACGTGAATGCGCAGATGAACACGTCACACTTACGTACCAGAATAGTTTAGATTAAGTCTGACTTTTGTATGGTATTTTACATGCCGATTCTAAAAATTCAAAACAAAAAGGGTTGCTTTAATCCAGGCATAAGTTTGTTTAGATTACAGTTACATACATTACACAATGACTGGGATAATACTGGTACAAAAAGAGCCATTTCCAGTGAATTCCACTTGACAGGCACATGTAAAGCTCCCATCACTGTCACTACAGTCAGCGTTAACATGACAATTGTCAAGATCCTCAGTATACTTATTTATGTCTATACCAGAACAGAGAGTAACATTATCACAGATGCTAGATGTAATTATAATGGTGTCTTACTAGAGCAAAAGGTTCCATTTCCTGTATATCCCTCTTGACAGATGCAGGTGAAGCTCCCATCAGTGTTAGCACAGTCTGCCATTGTAGCACAGTTGTCAGTACCTTCAGTGCACTCATCTACATCTAAAGAAATGACACATTAAATTTATTCACCTCGAAAATTTGGCACTATATGGTGTAATTTTTGCAGCGATATCTCCATCCTGTTTACATTCTCACGGCAGTATCTAGGAACTGGCAATTAAGTAGCAAAACCTCTCAGAAATGCTGTTATAGATTGCTCTCTTCAAATCCAATCAGAGGAATCGCTCTCATGGGGTCTTTACGAGTCAGTACTGCAAGTGCTTTTGTTAAAGTCATGCATGTGGTAGGCCTCTGGCCATAATCCTCGCTAACTCACCGTAAATCTGCTTGCCCGCGTACATAGTTACATTTGCGCAGTTCCATGGAACCCCCTGTAGATCGCCACTGTGGCGTCACCAAACCATAATGCTGAAGATAACATCATTGTGACATTAAGGGGGTCAAGGCCATGACGTTATCATTAGTTTAAACTTATGTACCATGCTAGCATGGCTAGAAATGTACAAATTACCCTGCCTGGTATCCTTGTAGGCGGCAAGGAAAGCTTTGTGTACAATATTCGCTGCAGTAGGTAGGTATGAATACATCATTGCAATGCACCCTTGGGTGTGATGTTATGGGGGTCAAATTTTTAACAATTTTTTAATCAATGACACTATTTGGACCAAAATAGTTTGGAGACACCCCCTTAAGCTCTGGAGTCAAATTAGTATCCCTTCCATTATTGAAATGATTCTAATAGCTAGCAGGCAATACAAAGTAGCTAGCTACTGGTTCTCGAATTACACTTAGTACCTACTAGCTTCGTCACCAGGCTCTCCAGGTGCTGCCTTCCTTCATTGTCTGAGAACTGCAGCTGATCTCACCCACACCAAAAAAATTACCCTTCTACCTAGAACCTTCTTTCTACACTACACGTGAGCCTGGCTACTTACCTACTGTGAGAGTGGCAGTCTCAGTTGCTGTTCCATCAGTGTTGGTAGCAATACATTGGTACTCTCCAGAGTCCATTTCGGTCACATTATTGATGATCAGAGCTTCCATGGTACTAGCTGGGACAATCTGCACCCGTTCTCCATCCACTACCAGCATCTGTCCATCAGTTCTTGACCACTGTCTTGTTACAGGCATGCTCCCACTTACGGAACATCTAAATTCCACTTGTTCTCCAGGGGCTACTCTCTGATCCACAAGCATTTCAATTGTTGGAGGAGTGGCTGCAAGTGGTCAGAGAAGCACTCTAGCTCTAAAATAATATAGCTAGCTATACCATAATGCTATAGCTAACATTTTATGTGCAAGAAACTTTGTGCTTTTGCCATTTTTTTTAGTACTTTGTGATCTTATCTTTGCACTCAAATTTTGCTTCCTCCGGGCCTGAGCATGCAATAATTTTAAACATACAACTCTAGACTACACCTACTATAGCTTCCACAGTTCATGCTTATGACTGTATACCTCACCTGTGACTCCAAGTAGCACAGCTGCAAACAAAAGGGGAAGTAACAGATCCATTACAGTATCTACAGATTCAGTGTTCACTGTGACACAGCACTAGCTACTTTTAATACATTAATATGCCTACTACTCAGGCGAAGCAGAACGGCGTCCCAAACTGAGCGTATACAATCAACCAACTAACATAGTTAAAGAGTATTTGGTTGCTTGAATACGGTAATCTGGTACATCCCATGGGGTATTAAGTTGCTGCTTAATTACATTGTTGCACCTGATTCATTCCATAAGGTATTAACACGGTGCTAAGCATTATCATAAGTCAATTTGCAATGAGCTATATATAGGGTATATGCCTGTGGCTACTATAATATTACTTCCGAGAAGAATCACAAGTAATGTATGTTATACAAGATAATTGTGATTTATAGGAAATCCACTCAAGGCTTCTTCTGACGAAGAAGCCTCTCGAGTATTTCCTGTAAACCACTCAATGCCATCATCTATGTGGCTTGTACTATACATCCCTCCCACTTCACACTCCATAGCTAAGCACACTAATATAATTTGGTTTGTGGTGTGCAAACAGCTCAATTACGTTTTCTATGCTCTAGCTGCCAATGACGGTAGTCGGAACACATATTCGCGATGTTGGGTCCCGTAATACTTGGTGGCCATATACATAAAACCCTGGCAATATGGGGATCCTTTAGGGACCCCTACATTGTCTGCTCTGAATTAACTAAGTATGCATGCTGCAAATAGCACTCTGGAATGGCATGTGACTACGACATTGATGAATGTGTCTCCTGAACAATCACTGCACAACTAAGTTGTAAAGTTACAGGAGCACTACAAAGTTTTCCGTGATATCGATCTTAACCTTTCCACTTAAGTGACCACAGGATACACACGTGGTTTGCCAATTCAGACTGGGAACCTTCTGGCACCGAAATACTGGTTTTGGAGAATTTAAACTGTCAGCTTAAGCTTCATATTAACAGCTACATGCTGGCTACTTATTTAAGACTTGTGGGTCTTGCACAATTAGTAGGTTAATTGGGAGTGTTTCCTGTGTGTCTCCTTGTCTGGCGACCAACAATGGAGTGTGTGATTTACTTTATGTCTCCCTGTCCAGTGACCATGCTTTGTGCGGGTCCTGCAGGCTGGGAACCTGTGTGTTTCCTTTATGTCTCCCTGTCTGGTGACCATGCACCATTGCTTTGTGTGGATCTTTTAGGCTGGGAGTGTGTGTATTTCCTGCATGTCTCCCTGTCCGGTGACCGTGCTCCATGCGGGTATTGTAAGCTGGGAGTGTGAGTGTTTCCTTTATGTTTCCCAGTCCAGCGATCATGCTTCGTGTGGATCTTGTAGCTGGGAGTGTGTTGTTTCCGGTATGTTTCCCTGTCTGGCAACCATGTTTTGTGCAGGTCTGAGTACTAGTTTCTTTGACTGTACACTGCTTATCTAAATTATATTTCTACTCACTGACTGCACGCATTTGTATTTCTACTCACTGACTGCACGCATCTCTATCGACAGTTGCCAATGGACAGAAATTAAGGTTTGCAGAGCTGTTCGCTTTGAATGTGTCCTTCTAGCTGTTTATAATTGTTTTCCAAGCTTTCATGCAGTGTTAAATTGGAGCACAATGTGGCAGTTATAGATGACTTAACTGTTGCAGCTGGGTGATCAGTATCTGATTACAGGTTAGCTAGTATATTCGCAAAATTTAATAGAAAAGTGTATCATACCATGCAGTTATAAATACAGTTTCAGCAAAAAGTACTGAGTTCCAGTGCCGAACACGTAAGGAATAAACAACTTTGTGGTGACAATGAAAGAAGGTTATGGGGATATGGTTATAATCAAGACAAAAGACTCAGCACAAACTGTGAGAGACATGATGAGAGGGTGACCCACTTATCCTGAAGTTTCTTGAACATATATATATATCACTGTAAAAAGGAATCTGTTAGTTTAACAATTTGAGTGGTTACTGCAGTTGCAGGTAGCTACTGGGAAGATCACCTCATATGCAATAACAAAGTGGTCAAGCTTTCCTTAAAGTAGCTACAAGGGAAATACATAATATCAGGTTGTATATGTGTGGCTATAGCTAGTGGCTATCTTCCTAGCTGGCTCCATTAGACATCAGATTCTGCTATAGTCTGATGCCCACATCTCGCAAGAATAACAGAGTGGGTGGACTGTCCTTGTAGCAAGGCAAACTACATTGACTACAATTACTGGAACCATGTGGGTATCAGATCAGTCAATCAGGATCAGCAGATGTCCTTATATGCTGTTGCAAGAATAACAAAGTGCATGGTGAACTTTCAGTTACAAGGGAAATATGTAATTGAGTACTGGTGTGGCTAGTGGCTACAGTAATTCCAGTAATCAGTTTGTTATTCTTGCAACAGCATATGAGGTTCTACTGGGCATCTGCTGATTGACTGATCTGATTCCCACATGTAGCCACACATGGTTCTAGTAATTGTAAGTCAATTAGCTGTAATGTACTCCCCAGTAGCTGCAACTGCAGTAACCACTCAAATTGTTAAACTAACAGATTCCTTTTTACAGTGTAGAAACTTGGTTTCTGTTCAACAATATAACAATAAGATATAGCTAGATATAGGTATAGTAGATATAGATAGGTAGTAGTAGGCTAATACTGTTCATATTCTAAACATGACACATATTCCACACTTGCATTGCATACCATATAAACATAATTATACTTTTTATACAGTACAACATATAAATGGGGGTTTTAACTGATATATAATAGCTCAGAAATATAGTAAATTAAATTTATGGTGTAATACAATCACTAGCCTTTACTAAAATGGTTTCTGGAAGGCCATTCTCCACTTTCAGAATTGGTACGCAGGTTATACCTATTAAAAGAGCATATTATCAAAACTTAAGTACATTCTGTACACTTATAATTTTTTTACAAGATCATACCGTTGTCATTATCCAAAATAATCACCGATGTACAATGGGACTGAAACACTACTGGATCAGAGCTCGATATTACAACTGAGAATCCCTCATCAGACTCAGATGTAGAATCATCTAGAATCTTGATACAAACACACTGGCGTAAAGTGCCTTGGTTAGGATCAAAGACCAGTTCTTCATTTAATGATACAAAATCTTCATCCACTATAGAGATAAGGGTAGCAAAGACCATCATACAATACCACACATTATACTGTGAAAGTTGCTTTGTATTACAGTGGCTCACCTACTGCAGTGCCATTTGCTGTGGAGATGGTAACAGTGACTGCCTGGGTTACTTCTTCAGCAGTGGCACAGACTACTAAAGCAAGGTTCTTACTATCAGTGAGATCTTCTCTCACTGAGTAGGATGTCTTCTCAAATGAAATCTCAGCTTGAATAGCTGTGGGAGAATGACCACTAAAAAGTATGTTTGAAACAGTAAAGACATTGCAAATAATAAGTGGCACTGTCCACAGTCCTTGGTTCCAATGCCTCTTACACAGTACTCTATTACAAAATACGAACACACCAGTCAAGACTATATACAAATAATGGAGAATTGGGGGATACAGCCCTGGACACTGAAGATTGAGGACACATACTTAGAACCATGTTTCGGAAAGAAACTTTGCCGATGTTTCAACTAGATGCTTCAGGATCAAAGTGAACTTAGTGTACATCTGCTATTTTATAGCCACACGTCACGACAGATGATGTCACAATGCGTGTCATGATGTGCGTGGCTATAAGATAGCAGGTGTTCATGCAAACTATACTTGGCCCGGAAGAAGACTAAAGCATCTAGTCGAAACGTTGCCAAAGAAGACAAATGGCAATTGTTAGCACCAACAGGAGTATAGAGTGGGGTACACTAAACTATCACCTTCACAAGTGCCATTGAATAGTACTGTTCCAGGAGGACAGAAGCATACAAAGCCACCATCAATATTCTGGCACAGCTGTGGCTGACAGAGGGTTTGCCCTTCCAAAACTGCCTCTGCACATTCATCAATATCTATGCAACAAGAAGCATAATAATCAATCGCATGGACAATTGTAGGCAATCATACTTTCATATACATCTTACTATACTATCAATAAATGGACACACATAATTGCTATAAGCTACTGAAATATTGCCTATTCTCAAGTCATACCATCACAGGTTCTGTCATCATCGTTCAGCCTGTAGCCATCATCACAAGAGCAGGTGAAGGAACCCTCAGTATTGTTACACATTCCCTCACATGGGCGTAGCAAACATTCATCAACATCTGATCACATAATAAATACAAGACTGAGTTAACCGCTTAATTGTTACTGATACTCACAGTACAATATTTTTTTCCAGGCAATAACTACTGCATATTGGCATGAGGTAATAGAATCCTACCAGAACAGGTGGTAGCGTCATTTTCCAGAACAAAGCCTCTGTTACAGGAGCATTCTTCAGCTCCAGTATTAAGGACGCAGATCTGACTGCAATTGTTGCTTAGTGGACAGGAAAATTCCGGGATTACTAAAGAAAAAGACCTGATTGTAATCAAATATCAGATACACAACAGCAAGCAGTATTAATATAATCACAGAAGTCTCAAATTTGTGATCACTGCTGTTGAACACATCAGCTTGTCTTATCTTGCATAGAACCATGGACAAAGTCATGAAAAGACATTGAAAGAACATAATATTATACGTAGCTATAGGAATGGAATCTGAAAAAGAAACTAAACAAGCTAGGAACGGCACCACAATACTATTCAATCCCTATAGTTATGTTCTTTAAATTCATGAGATGACTTATTTCTGTTGTTTTTTTGGGAGGAAGATAAAAGTATGGATGGTTGCATGTGGTTGTGGGAGTGAGGCTAAACTAATTAATTCACAACTTAATTGTCACTACATACTATATATAGTTCATGTCTAGAGGATGTATATGAATAGAATATTTACCAGTGCATGTCGCGTTATCAGCTGGATCAAGTTGAAATCTTTCAAAGCAGTCACACTCAAAGGAGCCATTAGTGTTGATACAGAGCTGATGGCAATCATTCACTCCACTACACTCATCTCTGTCTGTAAGCACCATGTGTGTGAATAAATGTTTGTGGGCCATGTTTATGCAAAAACATCCTTTGCTAAATAATTCATTGCCACCCCCCCCCCCCCCCACACACACACACACAAAAGAAACAATAATGACAATATGGATCTGTGCTAAATAATTCATACGTACCTTCACATAGGTTTGGAAAATCAGTTCTTGGGATGTAGCCTGAGAAGCAGGAACACTCAAAGCTCCCCTCAGTGTTGGTACACACCTGATCACAATTGTCAGTGCCAGCATCACACTCATCAATGTCTGCATAGAGGTAGCATTTGTACTTGAGATACGCAGGTAAAGCACCCGAGACTGATACTGGCTGTTTGGATTGTCAACTGCAAATTGTCAGCTATAGGCTTTAAAAGCCATTCCCTGCATCACAGTCAGTTATGTGTATAGCTACATTTGAATTTTTATAGCATCTCATCAATAGAGACATGCAATTGATTTTTTTTGCTCCATACACATGTGATATACAATAATGGAAAGAGCTAGATGTAGACTCAGTTCAGCAGACATCACTGTGGGCATGGTAACCACACCCCTACCACCATTTTGGAGGACAACTACTTGGTGCGGTAATGGAAAAATATACAGAGAGTGTGTTTGCAGCTATTTAACAGAAAATCTGCTGACTCACTTGATTATGGTAAATACTCTTTCATAGTAAATTTGCTATGCTAGCTATGTCATAGCACAGTGGCTAATTGCTTACTTAGCACAGACTTCACATAACAATGAAGTATAGTGGATCACTTACCTGTACACCTAATACCATCTCCTTCTAATCCCGTCGGACAAGGCCCACATGTAGCTCCCATTCCAGGTGCAGGAACATCAAAACACTCCACCTCCTCAAAGCAATTCGTTTCTGTACAGCTATCTACATCTTCTTCACAGAAAGGACCTTCCCAAACTGGAGCAGCAGTGAAAAGAACATGCGGGTTAAAACTCTGACACCCATACATACTGGAGCCTTAACTTATGCCTTTACAGGATTTGTTAAAGCAATAAATAGGGTAGAGGTGATGGACGAAAAGAGCACATCTCTAGAGCAAACAAAGGAACTCAATAATCACTTTCCATCTCCTTACCTTGGGGTATGCAGTTACAATTGAGGACTACAGTTGCATCATCAGAATCAACAGTGCCATCAAGTGTACAGTTACCACCATTCTGACATCCACAGATCTCAACTGTAGGGCTCAGCATTGCAATAGCTCCCTCAGAGTCAACAGCAAGAAATGAGAGCACAAAAGAGGGGTCAGGGTCCATGAGAGTCAATCGAAATGTATACGTGCCACCATCTTCCTCTAATGCAGAACTACCAGCTGGCGCTCCCATCACTGTCACATTGAAACTATCACTCTCATCAGTGACATTGAAAGTGTACACAGACTCTTCACCAATATTCACACGGAATGTGTCTGGTCCCTCAATCCTTGGAGGGAAGTTCACTACAGAAATGTAAGAATGAGGATTATTTCATAGCAGTAAGTATGATGACACAACTGATGCAATGTCATAGTATTGTAACTCATAAGTGAGTAAGTGAACAAGCTCATGAGCGGTAAAGCCATGAAGGAGCGTGTAACTGTGGTACCATCCAAATCTACATCTGATTGTTAATAACTTTCTTATTTGACGTTAATTTAGACGTCAACTACTGACAGAAAATGGTGAGAATGGGAGTGAGAGTGAACACCTTCGCATGAAACGAGTCGGTTTGGTAAAGGAAAAACAACGTAGATTTGAGGAGAGTGCATTAAGAAGCTGTAGCTACAAATAAGTGGATGAAAAACTCGCTGACATAATCGATTTGGATTTAGATGGCACCCATAGGTATGGCAAATCTGCATGCTCCTTCGTGGCTTTGCCACTCATAAACTCCTGGTAAGTGCATGTGTGCAAATCTAGTACATACTCAGTGGTATTCTATACTGCACATCTAGTAGGTCGTTGTACTTCATGAGTACCACTTATACTTACATGCTTGTGCAAAAGATATGATATTACTTGTACTGGTCTGGAGGGTAGCCATTCCAACTGCCAAGTCTCCAGTTTCAGTGGCATCAAAGATACACTGCGGGTTGTCATTGCAAGCTGACCTGATCTCATCAGTGGCGGAACTCACAACCTCATCCAAAAAATTTGGAATATGTTCAGGATGAGAAAAGTTGGTGGCTGATAACCCATCAGGGTAGGTGAACAGACTTTCTTCTGGCAATAGTTCCCCTGTGCATTGACACAGAATCAGTTAAGCAGTAGCTTCAATTATAATGCCAGTGCCAATAAACTTACATAGTTGTCCAAAGTTGTGAATCATCCTGTCTGTGGCATTATTTGGCAGTGTGGTCATCCCATCAGGGTAGACAAAGTCATCAGTTTCATCTCCGTTGAAGTTCCCCAATAGTCCACTTGTAGTCTCTTGGGCCGACTGAGGGAGTGTCAGTACAAAGTTAGGAAGTCTAGCTGCCACAGTTACTGTGACAGTGATGTCAAATAGGAACACGGTTACAACAGAGTCGATAGCTTCCCTAGTTATCCATACATCAGCCACAGAGTATGTGTCGTTAACGTTGCTAATATTGGCTGATACATCACTCCCGTTGTGGAGCACAACGAAATCATTATCCACATACTGTACCTGAAGCAAAGTAGCAATTTCTGCACTAATTCAAAAGAAAAGAAGGACATTTGGCTCATTTGTGTACGTACCTCAATAATGATAAGATCTGTTTGTCCAAATGCAAAAGCGGAGAATTTAGTTGCTGTTGAATTGGTCACTGGTTCTGTGCGTCCTTGTAGGATGAACGTGCCATTCTCCTGAGGTACATTAACTAGTGTGTACTCTCCCCAACCATTGAAGGTGTACTCTCTCCCGTCCAGGGTAGAGATGTGGGGGTCTCCCCATCCCCATGCTGCAAGAATGTATTAATGAACAGCTCATGATATATAGTCTAGTCTTTGAGAAAAATCATATGCACATATTGTAAGGTATACGTAAAAAAACAACGTACACCACCAAGGTGGGTTGTAACGAGAGCAGTTATCTGTTGGCCTTCGTCGGTAGAAGTTTCCGCATAGCTGTGCTGCCCCACAACAAACATCCCTGAATTGTCTGTCATGTAATGTGTACTGAACAAGCTCAAAAATAGGATGAAATAGCACCGTATAGCCACGTGCTGATCCACTTGTCAACAAAGCTCCAAAACTCCTACAAAAGAAGAATGGCAATTATGACAGTTTGCGTGTAATTACCTACTGGACTATACATGTATAATCACTTACACCTCATTCAAAGGCCATAAAAAGACAAAAAATGGATGCAGTATATGTACATTATGACCTCATTCCCAGCCCAACATGCGAGTTTCAACTATGGGAACGCCGTGCCTTGTACAATTTTTCATGTGTGTAATGCATAGGGTAGAAGGATGGCAGATCATCGAAGGGTGAACTTTTGCATAGGCAAGGACAGCTGCAGTTCTCAGACAACAAACGACAGTAGCGAATCTACACTTCTTGCAGCTATACTCTTTGGAGCTGGTTTGTACCACAGACTAAGCATTAAAACACTGTCACCAGCAAAAGGTAGAAAAGTGCAACTGTCTTTCGAGTGGTCCTGCCCATGCACAATTAAATTACATGAGAAAATGTACCAGAACATGCACGAGAGCGTGGGGACAAGCCTACATACATTACATAAAGCAGTGGATGCTTACAGCTCACAAACACTGTAACAATAATGCTCACGAATAGACAGGAATCAGGATAATGTATACTTACTGAGTAAGTATTGAGTAACAGCAAATCTGTGATCCAAACGGAGTACGAAATATCTGGACGAAACAAAATGATTCTCCTGGGGTGTTAGCATTAAAGAAGAACCGGTACCTTCTGTCCCTAATTGCTTGAAAATAATTACATGGACATGGTAGAGAGAAGATAGTTGCAAGCCGTATTCTTCTTGGTAGTGGCCGTTGTGCACCAAACAACTCTCTATCTTGTCTAAATTGTTGGTTACATTCTGACTGCAACACCTGTAAGGGACTAGTAACTTCAACTGATTGCAATCTGTAAACCAGATTGGACCAGTCAACATTACGCTGCCTGTTTTGGCAGGCAATCGTATTAATTTGGGGACTTCCACTGAGCTCATGGTTAAAAAAATCTTCTCCACCAGCATTGTATCCCACAGTTGCATGACGGAATAGACCCGTCCACTCCATCAACTGACAGTTGTATGTGAATACTGTGTACGACTGAACTCCATCGGTAATAATCAATGCTTGGTATGTGTTTGTCTGCACAGAGTGAGAATAACTGTGACTGTGATTGTTCAAAATACACATTAAAACAGCTAAAATATTATACACATATGACCATGTTAGAGGTGTAAACAGTTTTGTCTTTGACAGTATTGTTTATATCCAAGATGGATCCAGCTGTAACTACATACAGTGTCTGGCTAGTCAATTGTTAATGTGTGGACCTGATGCTGATAAAGAAGACTATAGAGAAGTAATTCACACTCACCATTGCTGTAAAGTCCTGATATGAACGGGAGAAAAGGTTACGAGAACTAGCTCCATGTGGGTACGGGTGAACTTGGTCCCACTGAACCACCAACATCCACTGTCCTGAGAAATTCCCTCCTGTCTGATTGGTAATAAATGAGCTTACTTTCTCCAGTAAAAGAAGTGAAGCTTGGTCATTTGTCAGATTATGGACTTGGTAAAAGATGCTTCCATTTACTCGAGTATCGTGGTCACTCCAAAAAGGGGCAACAACATATCTACTTCTTACAGAATCAGAACGGGTTGGAAATTGTTCAGGTGACCAGAAGTACCATGGTCTGCCAAATGAGATAACACCTTTATTTCCAACCTGCAGGTGGTAGCAAGTAATAATCAAAGTCTCGCCTATACACACATATTCACATGAATGGCCTATCGTGAATTTTTCAAATTATGTACAGTGAAGAATCTATTAAGGACCGATTCCTAGAAAAACTGTAAGTGCTAGAAGACAGCAAATATTAGCTACTTACATAGGCCACTGTTTGGGTGGTATTTCCAAATGGAAGCGCAGTAGTTATATAAATTGTCTCTGAAACAGCATCAAGGCCTCGATCCAGGGTAATAGTCGGTACATTTTGAGCAGAAAGGTTCAGGAAAGGAAGATAGTCAATGCCTGTAAAGTACAGATACGTTCATCAGTAACTGATACTATTCGAACTATAGTCTATCACTAACATACCCAATACACACTGCAGAGCAAGAAGCTATAATACTGTTGATAGCTATAAAGTGTATAGTCATGGACTATTAGGCCTAGGTATTTTATTGGCAAACTATTTTGATTGTAGGTATCTCTAGCTATAACCCCATTATTACAGCAGCAGAAGTGTATGCCAATGATTTGATCCACATGCATGCAAT
This sequence comes from Phakellia ventilabrum, assembly GCA_963921505.1. NCBI lineage: Eukaryota > Metazoa > Porifera > Demospongiae > Axinellida > Axinellidae > Phakellia > Phakellia ventilabrum. The sequence goes on from OY997385.1 coordinate 681,636, forward strand.
TATTATCTGTAGTTTCCGTAAGCCTTTAATGGCAAATGAGTTGTAATTTAGTAAATGATATCTTACCTTCTACAAATGGAGGTCCAGACGCTGAAAGATAAAAAATATATAGAATAAGTCATATTCTGAAGTGTTAAGATTGTGTACCTATTCTAAGTTGCCCACTAATTTCCTACCTATTAGTTGGCAGAATGTTCCATTTCCTGTAAATCCAGCTCGACAAGTGCAGGTAAAGCTTCCCACAGTGTCAGTGCAGTCTGCATCCATATGACAGTTATCCAGGCCCTCAGAGCATTCATTTATGGCTGTCACAACAGAAATACTGTTTGTCAACAACAAGGGTGTACTAAATAGTAGGCAGATGATATGCACATGTCTCTCAGAACAATACCCTCAATAGACAACTTACTTTGAATTGGCATTAGCCGAAGGCCTCCTGCATACCCATATGAATTGAATGAATTGAATCCATAAGCTGTAATACCGATCCTAGCATCTGCATCTTGGTGAAAGAGACGGTGTTCTCCAGGCTGCAGGGGTACCTGAGTTATGAACCCACAGATGACACTGCCAGTACAGTACACTTCAGTAAAAGAAGAATTTTCGAGACTCATACTGTCTACAAATATACGATCTGATTGGAAGAACTCAGGTGCTACATGAACTGTGATAAAGTTAGTGGAAAAATCCGAAAGAACACTAAAAACATAATTATTACTGTACTGCTCAACTGGTGGAACCATCGTCACAAATGGGTCACCAACACCATCAATTGCACCTCCCAAACTAAATTCAAACACAAGAATTGCATTGTTTGATTCAATGCTACAGAAATTGTTATCATTAATGAAAAACTCCTCCCAGTTTCCTGCATTGCTTAGTGTGAAGCTCAGAACTTCTGGTATTCCGGTACAGTTCATTGTCACATCTGTTGCATCAGTAGAAGCAAGAATCCTGTAAATTTCTCCGGTTGTCCTACCAAGAAAAGAGGCTGATAAAAAGAAGCGACCCCACGTTACTGTTGGTGGAACTTGTTCAGTTAAATGATCACAAAATCCGATAGAATTGGGAACAAAGGAACATTCGTGATTGGAAAACAGAGATAATGGTTTGTCTGATACTATTCTTGTTCCTGTTAAATCATTGCTGAGACTTTCCATTGCATAGGTTTCCATCTGGTTTAGGGTCAACGTGGAAGAAGGTGTGGTAATGGTTGTATTATCTTCACATCCAACCAGAAGGAAAGTACTTGGTAGAATAGTTAAAAGAGGTAAGAAGCTTATCACATAATATTCATACTCCGTAACTGCTAATCGATTGCATGGCAAGGCAACAAAAGCATCAGATGAGCCTGGGTGGAAGTTCAGTCCATACACTACGATCCTCCTGCCTTCTTCAGCTCTGACTCTAATGCCCTTGTTTCTCTCTGAGATGCTGCTTGAAAACACCTGAAAATTGCTAGGCAGTGTAACACGAGTTGTTGCATTGTTTGTTGCAACTCCTGTGAAGCTGAACCCCATCAGTGTCTCTACGGTAAAGTTTACTGGAACAGGCTCAGTTGTTGTAACAAAGAGTAACAATGATGGAGGGCCAGCATTTTCCGAAAATCCAAGAAAGAATTCATTAGATGCACTCTCAAAGACACTTCCTAAAAGGAAGGGAATAATAGTATAATAAATACTGAATGACATTGAGCTGGGGCCACAATTCATTCAAGAAATGTTACAATAGCTCATACTATATAGTAATTCCTTGTGTGTCCTCTGATTCCCAGGCACTCAAATATCCTGAAAACAAGGCTATTCCTTGTGGTATATATAGCAACTGCTGTGCTCGAAAAGCAGTTGCACTTCTCTACCTTTTGCTGGGTAATTACGTTATTTCAGTGCTCAGTCTGTGGTACAAACAGGTTCAAAAGAGTAGCTACAAGAAGTATAGACTCACTGCCATTCTTCATTGTTTGAGAACTGCAGCTGTCCTCGCCCACACAAAAATTCACCCATTTACCTAGAACCAAGTTCAAGTTAACATAGTTGCAGATATAGGCCCCTTGAAGTTGAACAACCTGGCTCCAAACTTTATTGAAGGAAGCCATTGGGAAGAAATGCACTTAGTTATTATTTGTTTATACTATATGTATTTGGAGGGCGACATTTCAAAAGCATTGAAGGAAGCCAATATCACTGTGCAGTAAATGCATTTACTGATTGTTTATAATTATGGCATTTGGTGCTGGCAACACAATTCTAGATTTGGGAGGTCAGACACTAAATGAATTCTAAGTATTGCTTCCATGGATTGTCATATTGTGACAGCCAGATATGAGTGACATATTTGAAACTCTGGCAACCCATCAATGGCTGAATCAAGTATATTATTTTTGCAGTGTGAGTAGATGTGTGTACTTGCTTTGTTACAGCAACCTTTTTGCTTTTGCAATGTGCATATAAAAGCATATCTCCAATATTGTATAGTCAGACAGCAAACTGCATAAGCTACTTTTTAGTGGATGACTTTCTTTGATGTGGTTGTAAGAATAAGAATATACTACAACTGTGGTTTAGAGTACATCACAGAGAGAACATGTTCATTATTACCAATGCCTAGAAATTGGTACTGGCAATTATGAATTGGCAAGGTGGCTGGCAGGTTTTGCCACAAATAGTAGCCAAACTTGGCATTCAAGCAAGATAAAGTTGACACCAATCTGAAGGGGGGTATGTGAAGTTTTCGCAATATATACAATACAAAACTCCGCCCATACGGGGTTAAAAGGGGTCATTATGAGATCAACGTTTTACAAGGAACTCGGATGTATCGTTCATTTGTCAATATCTGACAACGTAACCCCCTTGAGAAGCCACTAGAGGCGCTGTTGGCAAAGAGTTAGTCTTCTATAGTCGCTTATATACCAGATTATTGAGGCATCCTGAAACTTTTCGCACCTGGGCGTGGTCACATGAGTGTGCACACGCAAGCATCAAACTTAAGTATCTAAATAGCTTAGGCTAAGTCTGACTTTTACATGGCATTTTTATATGCCAATTCTGAAAATTTAAAACAAGAAGGGCTGCAGGGATAAAGATTACAGTTGCATATATTACACAATGACTAGGATCTTACTAGTACAAAATGAGCCATTTCCAGTGAATTCCACTTGACAGGTACATGTAAAGCTCCCATCACTGTCACTACAATCAGCGTTAACATGACAATCATCAAGATCCTCAGTACACTCATTTATGTCTATAGCAGAACAGAGAGTAAAATTATCACAGATGCTAAATGTAATTATAATGGTGTCTTACTAGAGCAAAAGGTTCCATTTCCTGTATATCCCTCTCGACAGGTACAGGTGAAGCTCCCATCAGTGTTAGCACAGTCTGCCATTGTAGCACAGTTGTCAGTGCACTCATCTACATCTAAAGAAATGACACATTAAATTTATTCACCTCGAAAATTTGGTGCTATATGGTGTAATTTTTGCAGCGATATCTACATCCTCACGGTAGTATCTAGGAACTGGCAATTAAGTAGCAAAACCTCTCAGGAATGCCATTAATTTTTGTTATAGATTGTTTTCTTCAAATCCAATCAGAGTGGTCTGGCTAATCTAACCAGTAACTTAGGGGTGTCTCCAAACTGTTGTGCTGAAGATAACATCATTGTGACATTAAGGGGGGTAAGGACCACGACGTTATCATTAGTTAAGCTTATGTACCATGCTAGCATGGCTAGAAATGTACAAATTACCCTACTTGGCTTCCTTGTAGGCATGAATACATCATTGCAATGTACCCTTGGGGTTATGAAGGGGGGAGGGGGGGGGTCAAATTTTAACATCAAAATGACATTATTTGGAGCAAAATAGTTTGGAGACGCCCACTTAAGCTCTTAAATAGCATAAACGCTTGGAGTCAAATAAGTATCTCTTCCATAATTGGATATGAAAACCAAGGCAAGGCAGAAAAAGAAAAAAAAAGAAGAAAAAAATGCGGCCTTGAATGGTGTCATTCATCGCTCATTGACCTCCGCCAGGATTCCCTCTCGTCTTGAACCTTCTGGCCTACAACGTTCGGATGGGAAGCGTCCCGATGGAGTCACCATGGTCCCATGGAGATGTGGCAAGCTTTTGGTTTGGGACGCCACTAGCCCGGACACTTTTGCCCCCTCATACTCCTTAAGTGCCACCAGTGAGGCGGGTGCAGTGGCCGCTGGGGCGGAGGCCAGGAAGAGGATGAAGTACATCTGCCTAGAGCCCGTCTACTCTTTCGTCCCAATAGCCGTCGAGTCCTCAGGGATCTTTGGCCCGCAAACGTTGGAGTTCCTGAAGGAGCTTGGCCGCCGCCTTAGCCGGGTCACTGGTGAGGAGAAATCATACATCTACCTTCTCCAACGGCTCTCTGTGGCAGTTCAGAGAGGCAATGCAGCGTCGGTTTTAGGAACTCTTGGCCTCGGAGCAAGTCAGGCCACTCTCCCCTTATAAATTGTTACTTTTTTTTATTTATTTTTTTTACTTTGTTTTGTTTTGTATGATTGTTTTGCTTTTTGTATTCTATTCCTATATAATTTTTTTTTGTATTCACACTCCTTTTTTATTTTATTGGTATTATAATTATCACTACCACTGTCGCTAATTTGTAATTGCCTTTTTTCTTCTTTTTTTTTCTTTTTTTCTGTCTTCCATAATTGAAATAAGAGTGCGTGGGCAGGACCGCTCGAAAGACTGTTGCACTTCTCTATTTTTTGTTGGTGACAGAAGTTTCAACATTCAGTGTGTAGCTACTACAAACAGGCCTTGAAGAGTAGCTACAAGAAGTGCAGATTCGCTGTCTTCCTTCGTTGTCTGAGAACTGCAGTTGTCCTCACCCACACAAAAAATTACCCTTCTAGCTAGCTAGAATTTTCGTTCTACTCTATGCAGGTTACTGAGAGTGGCAGTCTCAGTTGCTGTTCCATCAGTGTTGGTAGCAATACATTGGTACTCTCCAGAGTCCATTTCGGTCACATTATTGATGATCAGAGCTTCCATGGTACTAGCTGGGACAATCTGCACCCGTTCTCCATCCACTACCAGCATCTGTCCATCAGTTCTTGACCACTGTCTTGTTACAGGCATGCTCCCACTTACGGAACAGTTAAATTGCACTTGTTCTCCAGGAGCTACTCTCTGATCCACAATCATTTCAATTGTTGGAGGAGTGGCTGCATGTGGTCAGAGAAGCACTCTAGCTTAAAATAATATAATACCATAATGCTATAATAATTATTTTAAGTGTGAAAAACTTTGCACTCTTGCCTTTTTTCTTTTTTTTTTACTTATCTTTGCAAATAAGATTGTGGCTTGCATTGTATTTTGCAATCTTATATTTAGACAAAGTATTTGGAACATCAGGATGTCACTATATAAGTCAGGAACATTATCTGTAGTGCCAGACTGTCAGTTACACTGTTACTTGATAGTCAGGTAGCTATGTGATAGCTATGTACGTAGTTTCATTCCTCACTGTAGCTATATATGCACCCCAATCTATAGTCTAGAGGACCATCGATTATGCCATATGTGCATATGCTTTCTTGATTAGGGTGTTTTAAGGTTACCGATACTCTTCTGGCAAATTTGCCCGAAGAAGATTAGCTACCAAAGGGTTCCAAATCTTTCCAATTGTTGTTTATGTCCAAGATTATTCAGCCTCGGACCAAGCCAATTCCCCCCCTCCCCTTTGAAGTTGTCCGACTAGTCAGCGCGGTGGATGGCTTCATTAGCCAACTGCCAACAATTAGTGACAAGGCAGACCGATCTCATTTCCCAGCGTAAATATGGCAGTGGTGAAACACTCGTTTCAGTCACGCAGGCCATACGTATTTGATACCACATTACGTCACTAATAGAGTTTTATTATAGAATGCGCGGTGTATCCAGCTGGCTGGAATAGCGGCACGCGCGTACAGTCACAGCTATGCACCACTGTGCATGTAAGCATGAGCTATAGCATACCCACTCAGGTGGGTATATTATTTATGGCAAAATTGCATCCGCAATTTCGCGTCCTTTGCACGATCGAGCGATCACCCCGCCCAGATCGTGAATCCGCAGATCTACTCGCCCGTCATACTTTGCACTTGGCAGAGCGATTAACCCTTGATAGATTATGTCATGGCTGGCTATGTACTCGACCTTTGCCTGTATTGAGAGAAAAGCTATGCTGCGAGAGCAGCTGCTTGGCAGTAGGTCAATTTTCCCGCAATTCCCGCGAAAATACTATCGGCCGCTCCACCCGAATAAATTCATTATTGCATTCATTACTATACGTACATATAGGAAATCGCCCAGGCAATAATTTTAAACACGCAACTCTAGACTACACCTACTGTAGATTCCACAGTTCATGCTTATGACTGTATACCTCACCTATGACTCCAAGTAGCACAGCTGCAAACAAAAGGGGAAGTAACAGATCCATTACAGTAGCTATCTACAAATTCAATGTTCACTGTGACACAGCACTAGTTACTTTTAATACATTAAAATATGCCTACTACTCAGGCGTAACAGAACGGTCCTGCATGAAAGCGTATACATTCAACCAACTAACATATTTAAAGAGTAGTTGGTTGTTTAAATACAGTAATCTGGTACATCCATATAGGATATTAATTTGCTGCTTAATTGCATTCAACTGCGCAAATAAAATAGTTGGTACTGTACATGTAAGACGATTGTTTCTTGATAACACCTAATACATTCCATAGGACACATTGGTGCTAAGCATTATTATAACTCAATTTGCAATGGGCTATATAATATAGCTATATAGGGTATATGCCTGTGACTACTTTAATATTACTTTCTGAGAAGAATCACAAGTAATGTACGTTGATGGCATGAGTGGTTTACAGGAAATACACATGAGTCTTTGATTCATCCTATGAAGCCTCAAGTTGGTTTCCTGTAAACCACAAAATGCCAACATGTATATGGCTTGTACCATGGATAACATTGCTATGCTTAATTGCATTCAACTGCGCAACTAGAACTGTACATGTAAGATGATTGTTTCTTGGTAACACCTAATACATTCCATAGGACACATTGGTGCTAAGCAATAATTATTATAACTCAATTTGCAATGGGCTATATATTGCTATATAGGGTATGCCTGTGACTACTATAATATTACTTTCTGAGAAGAATCACAAGTAATGTACGTTGATGGCATGAGTGGTTTACAGGAAATACACATGAGTCTTTGATTCATCCTATGAAGCCTCAAGTTGGTTTCCTGTAAACCACAAAATGCCAACATGTATATGGCTTGTACCATGGATAACATTGCTATGCTTAATTGCATTCAACTGCGCAACTAGAACTGTACATGTAAGATGATTGTTTCTTGGTAACACCTAATACATTCCATAGGACACATTGCTGCTAAGCAATAATTATTATAACTCAATTTGCAATGGGCTATATATTGCTATATAGGGTATGCCTGTGACTACTATAATATTACTTTCTGAGAAGAATCACAAGTAGCTATCAGAGCATGGGCTGCTATGCTCTAACTAGGCAGAGCTGAGGTCTAGTTAGAGCATAGAGATGCTCTAGGCCATTTAATTACACATTTCCTGTATTTCTAGAGCTTCCTATGCTCTATGGAAATCTTACCATGCTCTATGACTATACCGTGTTACTATAGTAACATAATTATACTAACGGTAGTTAGAACATATGTTCGTGATATGCATGTGGGGGTCCCGAAATCGCTAGTGTTATAGGGACCTGGGGGGCGTAAAACCCTACGGTTTATAATATTATCTATGTTGTAAAGTTCCTCGAGCACTACAAAGTTTTCTGTGACCTTAACCTTTTAACTTAAGTGACTACAGCTTACACATTAATTATTTTATGCGTGAGAAACCTTGTGCTTTTGACATTTTTTAAACTTATCTTTGCGATTAAGATTGTGGCTCGTATTTTGCGATCTTATATTTAGACAATCCATAGCTAAGTGTTTGAAACATCAGGATGTCACTGTCCATGTCAGGAACATTACCTGTAGTGACTGTCAGTTACACTGTTACCTGATGGTCAGGTAGCTATGTGATAGCACTGCACTGATGAAGACCAATAAGGCTGAAATAGCTATCCACATTCCTCACTGTAGCTATATATACATATGGCCAGCGTGAGCAGTCTGAGTGAGGAACCCTTAAGACCGTGATTAAAGTAACCAGGAACCCATAACTAACTTTGACAATTGTATTTGAGTGTAGCTATGTTGATCGCATTCACTTATGCTTGTGATTAATTTGTATACTAAAATTTCTTCATAATTTATTATCATTCCATTGATATCCAAGCCATAATTATGGCCATGGTATTAGCGAGTTGTGCGTGGTTTCCTTTCGGTTATTACTTAGTTGAGAGCAGTTTACGTATGGTTTCTAGCAGTTGCAAGGCACAAAAGAAACTACAGCAAAACTAGCTTATCCTGAAGTTTCTTGAATGCAGAAACTTGGTTTCTGTTCAACAATATAACAATAAGATATGTAGGTATAGTAGATATAGATATTCTAAACATGACACATATTTCGTTTTGCACTGCATACCATATAAACATAATTATACTTTTTACACACTGCAACATATAAATGGGAAGCTTTATGTTATATAATAGCAATTTATGGTGTAATACAATCAGTAGCCTTTACTAAAATGGTTTCTGGAAGACCATTCTCCACTTTCAGAATTGGTGTGCAGGTTATACCTATTAAAAGAGCATATTATCACAATTTTAGTACATTCTGTATACTTATAATTTTTTGACAAGATCATACCATTGTCATTGTCCAAAATAATCACAGATGTGCGACGGGACTGAAACACCACTGGATCAGAGCTCGACATTTCAACTGAGAATCCCTCATCAGACTCAGATGTAAAATCATCTAGAATCTTGATACAAACACACTGGCGTAAAGTGCCTTGGTTAGGATCAAAGACCAGCTCTTCATTTAATGATACAAAATCTTCATCCACTATAGAAATAAGGGTAGCAAAGACCATCATACAATACCACACATTATACTGTGAAAGTTGCTGTGGCTCACCTACTGCAGTGCCATTTGCTGTGGAGATGGTAACAGTGACTGCCTGGGTTACTTCTTCAGCAGTGGCACAGACTACTAAAGCAAGGTTCTTACTATCAGTGAGATCTTCTCTCACTGAGTAGGATGTCTTCTCAAATGAAATCTCAGCATGAATAGCTATGATGGGAGAATGACCACTAAAAGTATGTTTGAAACAGTAAAGACATTGCAAAGGTTAAGTAGCACTGTCCAGAGTCGTTGGTTCCAATGCCTCTTACACAGTACTCTATTTACAAAATGCGAACACACCAGTCAAGACTATATACAAATACTGGAAAATTGGTGGATACAGCCTTGGACACTGAAGATTGGGACACATACTTAGAACCACGTTTCGGAAAGAAACTTTGCCGATGTTTCAACTAGATGCTTCAGGATCAAAGTGAAGTTAGTGTACATCTGCTATTTTATAGCCACACGTCACGACACATGATGTCACAATGCGTGTCATGATGTGCGTGGCTATAAGATAGCAGGTGTTCACGCTAACTACACTTGGCCCTGAAGAAGACTAAAGCATCTAGTGGAAACGTTGCCAAAGAAGGCAAATGGCAATTGTTAGCACCAACAGGACTATAGAGTGGGGTACACTAAACTATCACCTTCACAAGTGCCATTGAATAGTACTGTTCCAGGAGGACAGAAGCATACAAAGCCACCATCAATATTCTGGCACAGCTGTGGTTGACAGAGGGTTTGCCCTTGCAAAACTGCCTCTGCACATTCATTAATATCTATGCAACAAGAAGCATAATAATCAATCACATGAACAATTGTAGGCAATTATACTTTCATATACATCTTACTATACTATCAATAAACGGACACACATAATTGCTATAAATATTGCCTATTCTCAAGTGGGTGCAATCATACCATCGCAGGTTCTGCCATCTTCGTTCAGCCTGTAGCCATCATCACAAGAGCAGGTGAAGGAACCCTCAGTATTGTTACACATTCCCTCACATGGGCTTAGCAAACACTCATCAACATCTGATCACATAACAAATACAAGACTGAGTTAAGCACTTATTAATTGTTACTAATACTCACATTACAATGTTATATTTCCAGGCAATAACTACTGCATATTGGCATGAGGTAATAGAATCCTACCAGAACAGGTGGTAGCGTCATTTTCCAGAACAAAGCCTCTGTTACAGGAGCATTCTTCAGCTCCAGTATTAAGGACACAGCTCTGACTGCAATTGTTGCTCAGTGGACAGGCAAATTCCGGGATTACTAAAGAAAAGACCTGATTGTAGTCAAATATCAGATACACAACAGCAACCAGCATTAATTGAAGTCTGTAATTGTTTCAAATTGTGATCACTGCTGTTGAACAGGTCAGCTTGTCTCATATTGCATAGAACCATGGATAAAGTCATGACAAGACATTTTAAATAATTAAAGAACATATACATAGCTATATAGGAATGGAATCTGAAAAAGTAACTAAACAAGCTAGGAACAACACCACAATACTATTCCATCCCTATAGTTCTTTCATTTTATGAAATGACTTGTTTCTGTTGTTTTTTGGGAGGAAGAAAAAAGTAAGGATGGTTATGGTTGCGCAGCTGCAGCTTGTAGCTATATACATTTACTTTTATGTCCACCATGCACCCGACATCATCCTGTGTAGCCAGCAGTATAAAACCATTTTGCTTTCTGTAATAATTTAGTGATCATGCAATCTGTACCTGATGAGGCCGTAAGGCCGAAACAGCTATCGTGCAGTATAATTTGTTTGTCACTCTACCATCTATGGAGGTTAATGCGCCCTCGCTCTGCAAGAAATTAGTGGCTATAGCATTGATTATAGCATTGATAGCCTTTGTAGTCGGTAATCAGAGAAATCCTTCACGAATTACCTTTATGTCCAGTATAACTAGCTAGCTACTTAGCTAGGTCAATACGCTCATAGTTACACAGTACTATACAACTAATTCCAACCTTGTTCCCAGGCCACACCCCCCATGAAAGAGCACTTTTTCTTGGGGGTGTGGCCTGGGAATGAGGCTAAACTAACTTAATTGTTACTACATACCGTATACAGTTCATGTCTAGAGGGTGTATATGAATAGAATATTTACCAGTGCATGTCACGTTATCAGCTGGCTCAAGTTGAAATCCTTCAAAGCAGTCACACTCAAAGGAGCCATTAGTGTTGATACAGAGCTGATGGCAATCATTCACTCCACTACACTCATCTCTGTCTGTAACCACCATGTGTGTGAATGAATGTTTGTGGGCCATGTTTATGAAACATCCTTTGCCCCCCCCCCCCCCCACACCCACACACAAGAAACAGTAATAACAACGACAATCTTTGCTAAATAATTCATACCTTCACATAGATTTAGAATATCAGTTCTTGGGATGTAGCCTGAGAAACAGGAACACTCAAAGCTCCCCTCAGTGTTGGTGCACACTTGATCACAATTGTCAGTGCCAGCATCACACTCATCAATATCTACATAGAGGTAGCATTTGTACTTGAGACTGGTAGGTAAAGCACCCGAGACTGATACTGGCTGTTTGGCTAGTCAACTGCAAATTGTCAGCTATCGTTTTAAAGTCATTCCCTGCATCACAGTCAGTTATGTGCACAGCTACATTTGATTTTCTATAGCATCTCAGATATGAGTTTGTGCAAGAAATTTTGTTAAAAATTAATTACTCTTTCTGTCATAGCATAGTGGCTAATGGATTAGCGCAAACTTCACATAACAATGAAGTATAGTTGGACCACTTACCTGTACACCTAATACCATCTCCTTCTAATCCTATTGGACAAGGCCCACATGTAGCTCCCATTCCTGGTGCAGGAACATCAAAACACTCCACCTCCTCAAAGCAGTTTGTTTCTGTACAGCTATCTACATCGTCTTCACAGAAAGGACCTTCCCAAACTGGAGCAGCAGTGAAAAGAACATGTGGGTTAGAACTCTGACACCTATAAATACCGGGGCCTAAACTTATCATGCCTTTACAGGATTTATTATAATAGGGTAGAGGTAATGGCTGAAAAGAGCACATCACTAGAGCAAACAAAGGAACCCAATAATCACTTTCCATCTCCTTACCTTGGGGTATGCAGTTACAATTGAGGACTACAGTTGCATTATCAGAACCAACAATGCCATTAAGTGTACAGTTACCACCATTCTGACATCCACAGATCTCAACTGTGGGGCTCAGCATTGCAATAGCTCCCTCAGAGTCAATAGCAAGAAATGAGAGCGCAAAAGAGGGGTCAGGGTCCATGAGAGTCAATCGAAATGTATACGTGCCACCATCTTCCTCTAATGCAGAACTACCAGCTGGCGCTCCCATCACTGTCACATTGAAACTGTCACCCTCATCAGTGACATTGAAAGTGTACACAGACTCTTCACCAATATTCACACGGAATGTGCCTGGTCCCTCAATCCCTGGAGGGAAGTTCACTACAGAAATGCAAGAATGAGGATTATCTCACAGCAGTAAGTATGATAACACAATTGATGCAATGTTAGTATGTTGACACAACTGATACAATGTCATGGTATTGCAACTCATAAGTGAATAAGTGCAGAAGCTTATGAGTGCGTAGGAGCGTGTAACTGCGGTACCATCCAAATCCAATTCCGATTGCTAATAAGTTTCTTATTTGATGTTAATTTAGATGTGAATTAATGACAGAAAATGGTGAGAATGGGAGGGAAAGTGAATACCTTCGAGTGAAATGGTTTGGTTTGGTAAAGGAACTCCACTTAGATTCGAGGAGAGTACATGAAGAAGCTGTAAGTGGATGAAAAACTCGCTGACATAATCAATTTGGATTTAGATGGCACTCATAGGTATGGCAAAGCTGCATGCTCCTTCGTGGCTTTGCCACTCATAAACTCCTGGTAAGTGCATGTGTGCAAATCTAGTACATACTCAGTGGTATCCTATACTGCACAACTAGTAGGTCGTTGTACTTCATGAGTAATATCACTTACATGCTTGTGCAAAAGATATGGTATTAGTTGTACTGGTCTGGAGGGTAGCCATTCCAACTGCCAAGTCTCCAGTTTCAGTGGCATCAAAGATACACTGCGGGTTGTCATTGCAAGCTGAACTGATTTCATCGGTGGCGGAACTCACAACCTCATCCAAAAAGTTTGGAATATGTTCAGGATGAGAAAAGTTGGTGGCAGACAACCCATCAGGGTAGGTGAACAGGCTTTCTTCTGGTAATATTTCCCCTGTGCATTGACACAGAATCAGTTATGCAGTTGCATCAATTAAAATGCCGATGCCAATAAACTTACACTGTTGTCCAAACATGTTAATCATCCTGTCTGTGGCATTATTTGGCAGTGTGGTCATCCCATCAGGGTAGACAAAGTCATCGGTTTCGTCTCCGTTGAAGTTCCCCAATAGTCCACTTGTAGTCTCTTGGGCCGACTGAGGGAGTGTCAGTACAAAGTTAGGAAGTCCAGCTGCCACAGTTACTGTGACAGTGATGTCAAATAGGAACACGGTTACAACAGAGTCGATAGCTTCCCTAGTTATCCATACATCAGTCACAGAGTATGTGTCGTTAACGTTGCTAATATTGGCTGATACATCACTCCCGTTGTGGAGCACAACGAAATCATTATCCACATACTGTACCTGAAGCAAAGTAGCAATTTCTGCACTAATTCAAAAGAAAAGAAGGACATTTGGCTCATTAGTGTACGTACCTCAATAATGATAAGATCTGTTTGTCCAAATGCAAAAGCGGAGAATTTAGTTGCTGTTGAATTGGTCACTGGTTCTGTGCGTCCTTGTAGGATGAACGTGCCATTCTCCTGAGGTACATTAACTAGTGTGTACTCTCCCCAACCATTGAAGGTGTACTCTCTCCCATCCAGGGTAGAGATGTGGGGGTCGCCCCATCCCCATGCTGCAAGAAAGAATGCATTAACGAATAGCTCATGATGTATAATGTAGTCATTGAGAATAACTATATACACATATTGCAAAATATACATAAAAAAACGTACACCACCAAAGTGGGTTGTAACGAGAGCAGTTATCTGTTGGCCTTCGTCGATAGAAGTCTTCGCATGGCTGTGCTGCCCCACAACAAACATCCCTGAATTGTCTGTCGTGTATTGTGTACTGAACAAGATCAAAAATAGGATGAAATAGCACCGTATAGCCACGTGCTGATCCTGTTGTCAACAAAGCTCCAAAACTCCTACAAAAGAAGAATGCCAATTATGACAGTTTGCATGTAATTACCTACTGGACTATACATGTATAATCACTTATACCTAATTCAAAGGCCATAAAAAGATAAAAAATGGATGCAGTATACGTACATTATAGCCTCATTCCCAGCCCCACATGCGAGTTTCAACTGTGGACATGCCTTGCCTGGTACATTTTTTCACGTGGAGTAGAAGGGTGGCAGATCATTGATCATTTTCACGTGTGTGACGCGTAGGGTAGAAGAGTGGTAGATTGTACAAGGGTGAACTTTTGCATAGGCAAGGACAGCCGTAGTTTTCAAACAATGAATGACATACTTATTGCAGCTACTCTTTGGAGCTGGTTTGTGCCACAGACTAAGCACTGAAACACTGTCACCAGCAAAAGGTAGAAAAGTGCAACTGTCTTTCAAGCGGTCCTGCCCACATGCAATTAAGTCATGTAGGAAAATGTACCAGCATGAGCATGACAACCTGGGGACGAGCCTACATATATTATATAAAGCAGTGGATGCTTACAGCTTTATTAATAGCTCACAAGTACTTTAACAATAATGCTCACGAATAGACAGGAATCAGGATAATGTATACTTACTCATTAAATATTGAATAACAGCATACTTGTGATCCGAACAGAGTACGAAATATCTGGACGAAACAAAATGATTCTCCTGGGGTGTTAGCACTAAAGAAGGACTGGTACCTTCTGTCCCTAATTGCTTGAAAATAATTACATGGACATGGTAGAGAGAAAATAGTTGCAAGCCGTATTCTTCTTGGTATAAACATCCGTCTATCTTGTGTAAATTGTTGGAAACATTCAAGCTGCACCATCTCTAAGGTACGATTAACTACAACTGATTCCAATCTGTAAACCAGATTGGACCAGTCAACATTACGCTGCCTGTTTTGGCAGGCAATCATGTTAATTTGGGGACTTCCACTGAGCTCATGGTTAAAAAAATCTTCTCCACCAGCATTGTATCCCACGGTTGCATGACGGAATAGACCCGTCCACTCCATCAACTGACAGTTGTATGTGAATACTGTGTACGACTGAACTCCATCAGTAATAACCAATGCTTGGTATGTGTTTGTCTGCACAGAGCGAGAATAACTGTGACTATGATTGCTTAGGACACAGAACAATACACACTATCATTAGCTATGAGTAGATACTTTCTTAGCCTCAATCTCCGTCTCCACTCCCAGCTCTTTTCTGCTTTTTTGTAGCAACTACATGTGAAAAAACAGCTGGGAGTGGAGACTGGAAATGATACTATACTTTCTGTGGCAGTCCCAGTCTTAAGGGCATGATTACCTGCAGGATAACCTACACAAATGAAGTGTTCATTGCCAAGATAAGGAGTTTTAAATTAATGTGCTACCTGAGTTTTGTATACAGTGGAACCCCTCTTTAGTGGACACCAATGGGACATGTCTTATCGCCCATTATAGGGAGGCTGTATCCTTATCTGAAGGGTTATTATAGTAGTGAAATGAATGGCCAAACTGGGCTTTGGCCTTTATAGGGTAGATGTCCTCATCTCAGGGGTGTCCTTTAAGGGTTCCAATGTAGTACTGTAATCATTCATACCCTCTCTACACTCAGTTCGTACCCTGTTTAAGTTACATCATGTTTATGAGGATGTATAAGAGCATGGTGCAATACCATTATATATAGTATCCTCCTACATATACAAAGGTATGAGAATATAAGTGTAATGTTATTGTGACTTTTTGAACACTAGTTTTTAATAGTCCATTTAAATAGCTGAACAACGAAAATATTATACACATTTGATCATGTTACATATGTACAGATGTAAAGAGTTCTCTCTTTGAGAGTATTGTCCAAGATTGATCTATAACCACATACAGTGTCTGAAGTGGCTAGTTAATTGTTAATGTGTGGACCTGATGCTGATAAAGAAGACTATAGAGAAGTAATTTACACTCACCATTGCTGTAAATTCCTGATATGAACGGGAGAAGAAGTTAAGAGAACTATCTCCATGTGGGTATGGGTGAACTTGGTCCCATTGAACCACCAACATCCACTGTCCTGAGAAATTCCCTCCTGTCTGATTGGTAATAAATGAGCTTACTTTCTCCAGTAAAAGAAGTGAAGCTTGGTCATTTGTCAGATTATGGACTTGGTAAAAGACGCTTCCATCTGCTCGAGTATCGTGGTCATTCCAAAAAGGGGCAACAACATATCTACTTCTTACAGAATCAGAACGGGTTGGGAATTGTTCAGGTGACCAGAAGTACCATGGTCTGCCAAATGAGATAACACCTTTATTTCCAACCTACAGGTGGTAGCAAGTAATAATCAAAGTCTCCCCTATACACACATATTCACATGAAAGGCAGGATGACATTTTTCAAATTATGTCTAGTGTTGTTCAGAGGGGATTAGCTACTTACGTAGGCCACTGTTTGGGTGGTATTTCCAAATGGAAACCCAATAGTTATATAAATTGTCTCTGAAACAGCATCCAGGCCTCGATCCAGGGTAATAGTCGGTACATTTTGAGCAGAAAGGTTCAGGAAAGGAAGATAGTCAATGCCTGTAAAAGTACAGATACGTTCATCAGTAACTAATACTATTCGAACTATAGTCTATCACTAACATACCCAATACACACTGCAGAGCAAGAAGCTATACTGTTGATAGCTATAAAGTGTAGTCATGCAGTTTATTGGCAAACAATTCTGAATGTAGATACCTCTAGCTATAACAGCATCAGGAGTGTCTGCCATGAGTCTGTGATTTGGTCTACATGCATTCAATTATCATCTCCAGTTTTCATAAACTTTTAATGGCAAATGAGTTGTAATTTAGTAATGATATATTACCTTCTACAATTGGAGGAGTTAGTGAAATGCAGAATGTTCCATTTCCTGTAAATCCATCTCGACAAGTGCAGGTAAAGCTTCCCATAGTGTCAGTGCAGTCTGCATCCATATGACAGTTATCCAGGTCCTCAGAGCATTCATTTATGCCTGTCAGAACAGAAATACTGTTCATCAACAAGCTATTTTCAACAAGAGTGTACTATATAGTAGGATGGCTAGAGCGTCCCGCTATAGTACAAGCACTGGAATAAAGATTAGGTAGCTACAGACAGCGCTAGTTGTAACTATGAGCCTG
This sequence comes from Phakellia ventilabrum, assembly GCA_963921505.1. Taxonomy (NCBI): domain Eukaryota; kingdom Metazoa; phylum Porifera; class Demospongiae; order Axinellida; family Axinellidae; genus Phakellia; species Phakellia ventilabrum. The sequence continues at coordinate 699,177 of OY997385.1, forward strand.
ACTCATACAGGCCGCATAGCTACACACACCCTACTTGTATTATAAACCCAAGCTGGCTGAAACCGGCTCCATGGCATGAGGGCAACATACCGTTACAGGAGTTACAATGAAGTTTAATGGTACATTAAAATAAGTTAACATCATGAGGCCACACCCATTTGCAAGCTGATGGGTCAGGAGGAGGTGCACATGCGTGCAAACCACCCATGCAACACCGAAGGCGCAACATATAATGCTTAGCAATTGAAGCCAAGGTATCAGTCTTCTGATAGAGCGCAGTTGCTAAACGCTGTGGCAAAAGCAGGTAGTGTTAAGATTCTGTATCTATTCTAAGTTGCCCACAAATTTCCTACCTATTAGTTGGCAGAATATTCCATTTCCTGTAAATCCATCTCGACAAGTGCAGGTAAAGCTTCCCATAGTGTCAGTGCAGTCTGCATCCATATGACAGTTATCCAGGCCCTCAGAGCATTCATTCATGGCTATCAGAACAGAAACACTATTTATCAACAAGCTATTTTCAACAAGGGTGCAATATAGTAGGCAGATAATATGCACATGTCTCTCAGAACAATACCCTTAATAGACAACTTACTTTGAATTGGCATTAGCCGAAGGCCTCCTGCATACCCATATGAATTGGAGAATGGATTGAATCCATAAGCTGTAATACCGATCCTAGCATCTGCATCTTGGTGAAAGAGACGGTGTTCTCCAGGCTGCAGGGGTACCTGAGTTATGAACCCACAGATGACACTGCCAGTACAGTACACTTCAGTAAAAGAAGAATTTTCAAGACTCATACTGTCTACAAATATACGATCTGATTGGAAGAACTCAGACGCTACATGAACTGTGATGAAGTTAGTGGAAAAATTCGAAAGAACACTAAAAACATAATTATTACTGTACTGCTCAACTGGTGGAACCATCGTCACAAATGGGTCACCAACACCATCAAGCGTGCCTCCCAAACTAAACTCAAACACAAGAATTGCATTGTTTGATTCAATGCTACAGGAATTGTTATCATTAATGAAAAATTCCTCCCAGTTTCCTGCATTGCTTAGTGTGAAGCTCAGAACTTCCGGTATTTCGGTACAGTTCATTGTCACATCTGTTGCATCAGTAGAAGCAAGAATCCTGTAAATTTCTCCAGAAGTCCTACCAAGAAAAGAGGCTGCTAGGAAGAAGTGACCCCACGTTACTGTCGGTGGAACTTGTTCAGTTAAGTGATCACAAGCAAAAACAGAATTGGGAACAAAGGCACATTCGTGATTGGAAAATAGAGATAATGGTTTGTCAGATACTATTCTTGTTCCTGTTAAATCATTGGTGACACTTTCCATAACATAGGTTTCCATCTGATTTAGAGTGAATGTGGAAGAAGGTGTGGTAATGGTTGTGTCATCTTCACATCCAACCAGAAGATAAGTACTTGGTACATTGAATTGTGTAAGAGGTAAGAAGCTTATCACATAATATTCATACTCCGTAACTGCTAATCGATTGCACGGCAAGGCAACAAATGCATCAGATGTGGACTGTTGGAAGTTCAGTCCATACACAACGATCCTCCTGCCTTCTTCAGCTCTGACTCTAATGCCCTTGTTTCTCTCTGAGATGCTGCTTGAAAACACCTGAAAATCTGTTGGCAGTGTAACACGAGCTGTTGCATTGTTTGTTGCAACTCCTGTGAAGCTGAACCCCATCAGTGTCTCTACGGTAAAGTTCACCGGATCAGGCTCATTTGTTGTAACAAAGAGTAACAATGATGGAGGTCCTCCTAGATCATTTTCCGAAAACCCGAGAAAGAATTCATTGGACGCACTCTCAAAGACGCTTCCTAAACGGATGGGAATAGTACTATAAATACTGATACACACTGAATGACGTCCAGCTTGGGCAACTGAGCTTGGTGATGGCAACTGAATTCTTAATTTGGGAGGGTTTTCCCATGAATGGTAACCAAACTTTGCATTCACGTACCCTGTTTCATATGTAACAAACCTGGATATTCTGGAGCAGTTCTGGGCCAGAACAAACCCTCTTTAACTTCTCCTTTCACTTTGTCACTGGTTTGGAGTGATAGGGGCTGGGCATGCTTTTTGCGTTATTCCCATGCTATATACCATATCTTAGCTGCTTCACGAGCCCAACAGCTCGTTATCTGCCCAGTCCCTGTGTCACATCTGCTCCTTTTTGAGCAGATGGAGATAAGGGTGGCGGGTGGGTGGGTTGTAACTCTGCCTTCTGCGCAAGCACCCTCCCTCTAGCCCCTCCCCTTGCCTGTCCCGCCCCTTCACCTGTTAACCTCGTTTAACTGGGGTAAAACTACATCAAACAAGCAAGACAGTAGTGGTGGAATTTAACAATTAGTTCTATGACATGCAAGCTATATATACCACTCTTTCTCGAGATAAAGTTGACACCAATCTGAAGAGGGGTATGTGAAGTTTTTGCAATATATACAATGCAAAACTCCGCCCATACGGGGTTAAAAGGGGTCATTATTTTACAAGGAACTCTGATGTATTGTTCATTCGTCACTATCTGACAACGTAACCCCCTCGAGAAGCCACTGGAGGAGCTGTTGGTAAAGGGTACTAAGTCATCTACAGTCACTTAGCAGATTATTGAGGTGTCCTGAAAACTTTTGCACCAAGATTGTAGTGGTCATGGTCAAGTGAGTGTACATGTGCACACATCACACTTACGTACTGGAATGACTAGGATCTTACTAGTACAAAATGAGCCATTTCCAGTGAATTCCACTCGACAGATACATGTAAAGCTCCCATCACTGTCACTACAGTCAGCGTTAACATGACAATCGTCAAGATCCTCAGTACACTCATTTATGTCTATAGCAGAACAGAGAGTAAAATTATCACAGATGCCAGATGTAATTATAATGGTGTCTTACTAGAGCAAAAGGTTCCATTTCCTGTATATCCCTCTCGACAGGTACAGGTGAAGCTCCCATCAGTGTTAGCACAGTCTGCCATTGTAGCACAGTTGTCAGTGCCTTCAGTGCACTCATCTATGTCTGAAGAAATGACATGTTAAGTTATTCGGCTTGAAACGTTTACACTATATGAAATTGTTTGCAGCGATGTCTCCAAGCACTTTTAATCTGTACCATGCTAGCATGGCTAGAAATGTACAAATTACCCTGCTTGTCATCCCTGTAGGTGGCACGGAAAGCTTTCTGTACAATAATCGCTGCAGCATGTATGAATACATCATTGTAACGCACCCTTGGGCGTGACGTTACGAAGGGGGGAAAGGGAGGGTCAAATTAACATCATGATGACATTATTTGGACCAAAATAGTTTGGACACGCCCCCTTAAGCTCAACAGCATACTGAATGCTTGGAGTCAAATACGTATTTCTTCCATAATTGAAATGAGAATATTCTAATAGCTAGTAGGCAGTACAAAGTAGCTACTGGTTCTCGAATTTTACTTACATACTAGCTTCGTCGCCAGGCTCTCTGCGTGCTTTGCACTGGAGAGCCTGGTACTTTTTTAGGTGATTTAACTTCAATAAATGCGCGTGGGCAGGACCGCTCGAAAGACTGTTGCGCTTCTCTAACTAGCTAGTTGTTGACAATGTTTCAACGCTCAGTCTGTAATACAAACAGGCTCCGAAGAGTAGCTACAAGAAATGTAGATTCGCTGCATTCCGAACTGCAGCTGTCCTCACCCACACAAAAAAATACCCCTGCATGTACACGTACCTAGAATCTTCTTTCTGAGCCTGGGAACGATGCTACTTACCTACTGTGAGAATGGCAGTCTCAGTTGCTGTTCCATCAGCGTTGGTAGCATTACATTGGTACTCTCCAGAGTCCATTTCGGTCACATTATTGATGATCAGAGCTTCCATGGTACTAGCTGGGACAATCTGCACCCGTTCTCCATCCACTACCAGCATCTGTCCATCAGTTCTTGACCACCGTCTTGTTACAGGCATGCTCCCACTTACGGAACAGTTAAATTGCACTTGTTCTCCAGGAGCTACTCTCTGATCCACAATCATTTCAATTGTTGGAGGAGTGGCTGCAAGTGGCCAGAGAAGCACTCTAGCTCTAAAATAATAGCTATACACCGTAATGATATGCTATAATACCCGTAATGACAAAACGCATAGCTAAGTGTTTGGAGCATCAGGATGTCACTATGTAAGTCAGGAACATTAGCTACCTGTAGTGGCTGTCAGTTATACTGTTGCCTGATTGTCAGGTAGCTAGCTACGTGCTAGCTATGTATACACTGCAATAAGGCTGAAATGGCTATCCACAGTTTTGCATAGGTGGGCTTCACTATTTTTTGATTCCTCACTGTGGCTAGAGAACCATCTAGCTATGTGTACATGTGCTTTCTTGATTAGGGTGTTTTAAGGCAAATTTGCCTGAAGAAGATTATCACAGAGTTCCAAATAAAGTATTGCTTATACGTCTAGGACCAAGCCAATTCCCATCCCTCCCCCCTCCCCCCTTGAAGTCGTCTAGTCAGCGCAGTGGATGGCTTCGTTAGCCAACTGCCAACAATTAATAACAAGGCGCACCAACCTCGGTGAAGCACTGTCTCGCAGGCCGTACGTGTCTCGCAAGCCATACGTAGTCCCGCGGCGCACGAAGAGTCAGAGATCTGGACAAGTCTATCACTTTGTTTTACCAAGGGAGGCCTACTATAGCTCTCAGGTTAGTAGAGTTTGTGTAGTCTCTGTAAGTAAAGATGATGAGCCCTATTAACGAACGGCCCGATCGAGCGATGCGCATGTACGTTTTTAGCAGTCTCTCCACTCTCCCGTAGTAGCCATGGCTGATTCTTGAAAATATGTTGCAGATAGAGACCTAGGCTATAGCTATAGATCCTGAGTCACTGCTGTACGTGCATATGGGAAATCGCTCATGCAATGATTTTAACTCAGGTTTGCCTACTAAACTCTAGAGCTAGACTACACCAACTATAGATTCCACAGTTCATGCTTATGACTGTATACCTCACCTATGGCTCCAAGTAGCACAGCTGCAAACAAAAGGGGAAGTAACAGCTCCATTACAGTATCTACAGATTCAGTGTTCACTGTGACACAGCACTAGTTACTTTTAACAATGCATTACAGCTCCAACTATTTTATAATTGCAATGGTTGAATGTAATTAAGAAGCAAGTTAACACCCTATGGAATGTACCATATTAGCATATTTAAATCAACAACCAACCAAAGTACATTAATTGGTATTATGCTTTCAATACGCTTCGCCAGAGTAGTAGGCAAAACAGATACATTCCATAGGGTATTAACTTGCTGCTAAGCAGTATTATAACTCAATTTGCAATGAGCTATATATGCTTGTGACACTATATTACTTCTGAGCAAGTCATGTAAGTTATGCCTTTAGCTCAGTAATCCACTCAGTATTTCTCAGAGGCATGTCTAACTACTATATACATGCACACAGGTTACATGTATACAATCCACACAAGTTACAATGTCAAAGTCTAGAACACAAACACATAGATTCTATAGCCTAGTTTCTTTACTGTAGGTGCAATACATACATTCATGGATGAGTAATGTGTGCACACATAATGTAGAGGTTTTGCTACCTTGTTTATTATTCACGCAGAGTTCCTAAGATAACTGAAGTGTTCTAGAGATCTTCTTACTCCTTCATCAAATGTGACAACCGGTGAGTATCCAAAGTCCCTTTTAGCCCTTTGGCAGCTGTAGTAGTGGTGTGTTCCGGACAGAGCCACCCTCATCGGGGTGAAGGTGGGCTGGAGGGTCACCAGAGGTCGCAGGAGTAAGCAGACCATGTGCAGCAGCAGGGCTAGGAAGTAGACTAGCCAGTAGGGCAGCTTGAAACTGGGGGGAGAGTAGCCCAGTCCCGACAGAACTTGGGAGATGAAACTCCAGAAGGGAATGGGAGAGTCATTGGTGATATTGTATGCCTGCAGGGATGATGGGAATGTTGCATGAAGCGGAGATTAATAATAGACATAAGCTATACACTGGGGTGCTGTGAGTATTGGGAACTTCTTAGCTTGCATGGATATAGCTAAAAGTATTCTTGCACTTAAGTCAGGATGTTCCTCGTCAGGTACTATTAAATGGTTTACACAGATGCCTCTTACTAGCTGTCTACTCTACCTGGAGAGAGACGCTTTCTCTACCTTGCCACAGATCACTGACTCTTTGTTCAGATGCTCAGCTGCCAGAATGTGACCGTGTGCTACATTCTCAATGTACGTGAAGTCCACTGTGTTCCTGCCATTGCTAAACGGAAAGAGAGAACAACATTAATATTAATTTTACTAATTTAACTAGCGTAAATTATCAATAGCCGGCACCTATCATCAGAACTGTGGACATGAAATGAAGTCAGTAGTAGCAGGTACACGGTAAGTAATACGGTCGATAGACCAACAGCTATTCTTTAATTGGCTTCATAATCATTATGCTGTTGTAACACGTCCACTCCTTTCTCTCCTCGATCGCCACTGAGAATAATTGCTTTCTTATGCAACACACTAGTGTCAGTATGTGAAACTATTGTAGCTGTGTTGCCAAGTCTGAAAGTTGCCGGAAGTCGTGGTGTTGATAAATGAAAGCGGTTTCGTAGTTGATAAGTGTGGTACGATAGTCGATAATTAGTAGCTCAAACCCCTTGTTAAGTAATGGATGCCAACATCTACAGTATAGTTCGATTGACTCTCCATCCACTTCATAGAAACAAGTGGACATCTCACTAAACACATGCTATCCCAATTATATCATTATAAGTAGCTAGACAGCACTGTAGTCTCCTTCCCAGTCCACGAAAGATATACTCTTTCGAGGGGGTGTGGCCTGGGTACGAGGCTAGACAGCACTGTAGCTACTACGAATGCATATGCTATTTGTGACTTAAGAGACAGACCCAATAATGAATTTCATCTTCCCAGCTCTGGCAGTGTTGACTATCGTGGGAATACACAGTGGGTCCCTGGGTCCAAACAAGCCATGGGGTCGGATGGCAACTGTCAGCAACTCTGGGCTGCTATCACCATCGGGGCAGTTGGCTGCTAATACCAGCTGTAAGCAACCATGGAAAAGAGCAGGAAGGTAGATAGGTAAAGGACACCTATACACTCACAGGATATGTTTATAAATAGTTAGAAGTGTGTAATGCAGTATGTACAACACAATACTGCAATTGTTCTAATAAATCTGAACACTTACTCGAACACAGTTTTTTTTTACTTTATCAAACAGTTATGTAAATACAAACATAGGTAACACAGTTGTCACTGATATTATATAGGTGGACTTATGTATTCTTTGCATAATTATATCAATAAATTATTTGCACTAATTTTACAACACTTCATTCAAATGCCAAATGACAGTTCTGTTCACTCTGAATGTTTCATCTTGTGGCAAATCATGGATCTGTGCCCATTTCGTCTTGTGGTGGGAAAGTTTTTGGACATGCATATGTGATTCTGTAGGAACTTTGTACAAAGTCAAGGCAACTATACACTTTACAACTACTGAATCGCTGATTTTGCCGCAAAAGTGCACTTCCTTGGACAACGAATTTGAGCCATGGATGTTGATGATGTAATGCACTCTCTAGCTGGCGTTTCGCCAAATTTAAATTCCACCAATATTTTATTCTGCCAAATTAAATTCCTGCCAAATTTTCTGGCTATACAGCACATACCTTTTCCTGGAGGATCTTGGTCTCTGTGTAGTAGTCCATGGGAGTACTGGCATAAGGCAGGTCTTCAGTACCATTCTCGATGTCCTTCCCACTATACACCACACTGGCGCTACTGGTCAGCACCAATTTCTAGGCATTGGAAATAATGAACATGCTCTCTCTGAGGTGTGTTCTAGAGCACAGTTGTAGTAATAATTATATTCTTATAACCACATCAAAGAAAGTGATCCGCTAAAGAGTAGCTCGTGGAGTTTGCTATCTGACCAATATTGGAGATATGCTTTCACAATGTCATGCATGCACTGCAAAAACAAAAGGGCTGCTGTAACCAAGCAAGGGTTATCTGAGTTGCACAACAATGTGCATACAAGCAGATCAGTTCTTGACTACTACAGGTCTCCAATTTCAGACAGAAGGTACACAATTAAGCTAAGTCATGTATTACAGGTAGCTATAATTAAGTACAGAAATGTTAGCCTCGTCCCCAGGCTCCCCTCCCACGCGCGGAAAAGTAAAGGAGGAGGGGAGCCTGGTCGATTTTATCACATGAGTGTACACGTCTGACGTCAGATTGTAGCTGGTTTTGCTTGGAATGTGCGAAGCGGTCCACTTCAAAGCCCTACACCCACGCGCTTTTCTTTAGTACCAGACGGGCAAAGAGTCAGTGAGTAGAAAAGAGCGACTGAAGGCTTGTTCAAGCTTCTCGAAGAGCGGAAGAGTCAAAAAGAGTGACCAAAGACTTGTTCACGCTTCTCGAAGAGTGGAGCGACCCAGCAGCAGAGCAGGTTAGACAGGCCTATGTTAGAAGTAAACATTTCCACAGCTCCTGCAAATAAGAAACAAAAAATTGCATTAGACTATAAGAGAGATTTGTGTAGCTATGGCAATGATACTCTTTACATTTCTAGACAGGGAAGGTACTTTTCAAATTTGAAGCAATTTGGATGCTTAATGGAGTAGATATGACCTCACAAACTTATACATAAGCGAGATTTGCACTGAAGGCGCCTCTGACCAAATCCCTCATATGGACCCATATATAATGTGTACATGTTTGTGAGGTCCTATCTACTCCATTGAACATCCAATTTACTTCACACCTGAAAGGACCCATCATTCCTATAGAGCATGAAATACAAGAAATATTGTTGCCATAGCTCCCAAAATCCCAATATGTGACTTAGCTTAATTGTTTACTACCTACAGAGGTCAAACAATATAATTGATCTCCTTGTGTGCACATTCTTTGAAACTGCAACGAACTCAGGTAACCTGAGCTGGGTTTTGTTTTCGCAGTGCACTAGCTAGTTTTGTTATATTATAGAAGGCAAAACGATATAAGCATACAAACCTTCACCAGGGAACTGGTGCCCTTCTGATACTTGCGTTGGCATATATCTCCATGAGAATGGAGTGTATAGTAACAATAGCACTTAGAACATAATTATTTCGCAACTACAGACATAGAAGCACAGAGGGGTAGGGTTCATATAATATCAAGTTTCATGTTTACAGGGGGTATATATATATGTCATGTCTGGAGGAGGAGGAGGGGAAGATTCTTGATCTGTTTATAGGAGTATCAATTACTGGCTATTGTTATACCACATAGAAACACAAAGGGCTAGGTAGGCTTTGTCATGTTGTGGAAAGTATCGTCCTAGGCTTCATAAAACATTTCATGTTTACAGGAAGTATCATCATACATGTCCAGCGAAGTTTCTTGGAAAGATTACAGGAAGTATCATCCTACATGTCCTGGAAAGTATACAGGAAGCTTCATCCTAGGCTTCATAAAATGTCGTAAAGAAATATCAATGGCTACAACATGTACCTACTAGCTAGCTGGCGTGGTACACCTTTAAAGGTGTGAAATGACAAATTAAGCGCAGGAAAAAGGCACTTTGTAGGGTCTTTGCGGGGCTCAGGCACTCAAAAGGCACTTTGTAGGGTCTTTGAGGGGCTCAGGCACTCAAAAGGCACTTTGTAGGGTCTTTGAGGGGCTCAGGCACTCAAAAGGCACTTTGTAGGGTCTTTGCGGGGGGCTCAGGCACTCAAAAGGCACTTTGTAGGGTCTTTGCGGGGCTCAGGCACTCAAAAGGCACTTTGTAGGGTCTTTGAGGGGCTCAGGCACTCAAAAGGCACTTTGTAGGGTCTTTGAGGGGCTCAGGCACTTTGTGGGGTCTTTGAGGGGCTCAGGCACTTTGTGGGGTCTTTGAGGGGCTCAGGCACTTTGTGGGGTCTTTGAGGGGCTCAGGCACTTTGTGGGGTCTTTGAGGGGCTCAGGCACTTTGTAGGGTCTTTGAGGGGCTCAGGCACTCAAAAGGCACTTTGTAGGGTCTTTGAGGGGCTCAGGCACTCAAAAGGCACTTTGTAGGGTCTTTGCGGGGCTCAGGCACTCAAAAGGCACTTTGTAGGGTCTTTGCGGGGCTCAGGCACTTTGTGGGGTCTTTGAGGGGCTCAGGCACTTTGTGGGGTCTTTGAGGGGCTCAGGCACTTTGTAGGGTCTTTGAGGGGCTCAGGCACTCAAAAGGCACTTTGTGGGGTCTTTGAGGGGCTCAGGCACTCAAAAGGTGCAATTATGAGAAGCAATGACATATTGTGCAGTTAAAGACCGGACTAAACTTCAAGGGTACGTCGGTGAGCCCCCTCACTAGGGGGAGGGTAGATGACAGTATAGAGAGCATTGCTTGCTAATTATGATGCTCACTAGTTAGAAACCCTTCACACAGGCAGTATGAACACATAAAGCCTCTCTTCCAGGAGAAATCGTCGTCTGCAGATGGAATTGGCTAGGTCCTACTGGCAAGTGCTACTGGCAGGCTTAGTAGCTACATAAGCTTGCCTAATGCTCCTCTGCTCAGAAACAGTAAGAACATCTGACTAGCAATCAGAAGATCCTGCGTTAAATCCCCAGCTGGGTTTAATAGATTTTCATATGTGACTATTTGACTGCACGTGACATTAACATAATAGACAGCAGTGAATGTTGTCAACCACATTGCGGCCTACACTGGCTAGTCTATTGAAGGTATAGCATACCTGAACTTTGGCTTCTCTGCAGGCCTCAATCAGTGTCTTTGTCCCTTCCACATTGACCCTGTAGAACAGCTCCCTGCAAGCAGTGCACAGAAGGTTGCCAAGTGTAAAGATAAGAAGGGGATGTATTGTATACACTCACAGCAGAACTGGAAGGCTCCGCATAGCAGTGTGTTATATATATATCATTGTGGCATGGAGGCAAGACATATTATGATGTTTCGGTTTCAGTGATGAGATGATGAGATATAGTCAAAACAAAACTATATAGGACCCATCAAGGCACGTGTTCAAAATGGCGTCTCATGCAGTTACATGCATGCCGTCTTCGAACTTGTGGCGTACGAAGAATCAGAGATCTGGACAAGTCTATTGCACAGTTTTGCCAAGGGAGGCTTACTACAGCTCCCAGATTAGTATGGTTTGTGTGGCCCCTGTACAAGCAGAGATACGAGCACTAGAGACAGACGGCACGATCGAGCAATGCGCCAAAAGTGAGCTGGAAGCCGTACAGCCTGTCTCTCCACTCTCCCATAGCAGCCGTAACTGATCCTCGAGAATATGTCGTGGAGACATCAATCTCCTAATGAGCAGTCGCTTTTTCGTAGCTTCTCCAGGAGCATTGGCTGGCTAGTGGAAAAAACAAAATGTCTCGCCACGTCCAGATGCGGTAATTCATGCTGTATACCGCTAAGAAGTGTTACAGTACAATGGGCTTAACCTGGGGCTTTTCTGGTGTATTATGGGCTTACACTGGGGCTGCTTCACTCAACATGTAGTATTGAGACCCCACACAGACTAATCCTTACCCATTTACATTTGCTCCTACCCTCTGATTGTTGCTTTTTCGTAGCTTCTCCAGGAGCATTGGCTGGCTCACGGAAAAAAGTTACGCCACGTCCAAATGCGGTAATTAATGTGCATGCTGTAAGCTGATACTGCTAAGAAGCCTTATGGTACAATGGGCTTAACCTGGGGCTTTTCTGGTGTATTATGGGTTTACTCTGGGGCTGCTTCACACAACATGTAGTATTGAGACCCCGTCCAGGCTGATCCATGCTCCTATCCTCTGATTGTCACACAAATTTTTACGCTAGGGAGTGTGGTTTGTTTGAATATAATATAAATAATATAATGTTTGGTATGAAGGAGGGGTCAGAGAGGATCAAGATTTATAATTAGGTAAAAACTAAGAAAATGTACGTCAGGCGTCTCTACTTTCACTTTCTATAAGGAATTATATCCTAAACAAAACTATATATAATTTACATGGGTCTTTATGGGGTCCCTACAAAGCACATGTTCAAAATAGCGTCTCTGGCAGTTACATGGATGCCGTCTTCAAATTTGGGGCATACGATGGGTCAGATATCTAGACAAGTCTACCACACCGTTTTACCAAGGGAGGCCAACTATAGCTCTCAGGCTAGTAGAGATATGAGCACTATTAACAGACGGCAAGATTGTGCAATGCGCTTGTGAATTACGAGCAGCCCAGCTCATCTCTCCACCCATCCATAGCAGCCATGGCTGATCCTTGAAAACATGTTGCAGATAGAAACAGCAATCTACCAAAGACCGGTCGCTTTTTCATAGCTTCTCCAATAGCTCCGGTAGTTATTATTTTCGCGACAGGCTGGCTCACGACCAGTCTCACCCCGCCCAAGTCATGATTCAATTACATCTGTTTCTACTCGCCTACAACACTTGGCAGTGCAATTGCCCTCGATATAGGAGTAAAAGTACTCTCACTCACCCTCTTTCCATGATGCGTTGGATACACCTTCCAAACATTATGAGCCATGCATATTTGGGAGAAATGGGCCCTAGTCTGTGAATGATTCTTTAGCCTGGGGATAAAGCTCAAATCTCTAGCATGGGAACAGTTTCTCACATCTACCCCAGGAATAATGCCCCTGACTGACTCTCTAGCCTGGGTATGACCCCCCAGTTCTAGCCTGTGGATGATGCTTATAAGAGGCATACAAATCATTTCTCACTTGTTGTTGCTGGCAGGAGAGGGAGACGCACAGTGGAATACAACACTGGCTCCACTCAGGGCAGGTAGGAGGTCCTGTATGTGTGGAGGGAGCGAGGGAGGGAGGGAGGGAGGGAGGGAGGGAGGGAGGGAAGGAGGGAGAGAGGGAGGGGAAAAAAGGAATGTACACGAGATGGGAGGAATCCAGTGGTAAGTGCTACACAGGATTGAACCCCACCTCCTTTTTGCAGAGGTCTCCTTGGAAGAAGGAGACCTGATCACTCTCAAAGGAGGTCCTGATGTCAAAGACGCTGACCCGGTAGCCCCGCCCCACCAGAGCCTCCACCAGGTGCCGGCCAAGAAAACCACACCCACCTACCACTGTACAAGTCTTACTCTGTGTGGAATAGAAGGTACAATAATCAAGTGAACAGCGATAAAAATATTAGCCCCACTTTCATCACTGTACATTTAACTGACAGCCTACCCAGGCCTTTCTCACCCAGATTATTTCTTGCAGCTGTGGAGAAAAATATCTAAGTAATAAAGGCCTGGGTATGAGGCCAGGGACAGCCACGTAGACTCTATAGCGGGGATGAAGCCATGTCAGGTTAACCTTTTTGCACGACAGACTCTGAAGTAGCCAATAATTTGCTTGAAGTGTGGAACTTTTTTTCCTGCAGGCAGGAAGTACTCTTATAGCATCTTGTAGCTGCTTCCTTTCACTTTCTTCAGCATGAAAACCAGTCACTAACACATGGTCTTCTTGCCATATGCTCGCTTCAAAGAGAATAGTTGATGGGAGATCAGGCAACAAGTTCAGAGTAGAAACTCGTGTTGAAATCAACCATGTCCCGTTGACTAGTCTCATGACCATATCACTTATTTTCTATGCGGTCTGGACAAGATTTCAGCTGAACAATATGTAAAGAAGTGCAGAGGGACTATCGTTGCATATACACAGTAAATTGTCTCTCTCCCTCCTAGAAAGTAGCGGCACTCTAGACTCAGTTTGCGAGTGAAGCGGTTCAGGGAGGGTCAAGGTTAAGGTCAAACCTTAAACAACCTGACTAGTGGCACCAGCACTGTACTGTCACCATCTGTGCATGTAGTCATGCAATATCTTAATCAGCTAATTTTAGATCTTCACTATGCCAATTTTTAGCCTTTCATTTTGCTCTCGCTATTTTGTTGTCCCTCTGTGAAAGTCAAGTCAGAACGAGAGGTACTTGTATGCTGAGAGATTGTTAAAACAGAGTCTTTCTGATACATTTACTGGGTTGCTTGAGAAAGTTGACCAACTGCTGACCAAATGGTGTCATATTTGTGGTTTCAGAGAGTGATCATGCAGCTTTTGGATCGGGTGCATGAAGCCTTGCAACCTATCAAACTTTTGAGGACACACTTTAGTGAAGTTGTTGTGGCTGCAGAAGAACCTGTTCTAGTGATAGTAAGTACGTGATGGAGGCCCAGGTCATATCCTATCACATATGCCTCTCCTTAATGTGACTGTTCAGAGCCCTAACTTAGATACGCTGGTGTACCTGTTCTAGTGAACCTGTTCTAGTGATAGTAAGTACGTGATGGAGGCCCAGGTCATATCCTATCACATATGCCTCTCCTTAATGTGACTGTTCAGAGCCCTAACTTAGATACGCTGGTGTACCTGTTCTAGTGATAGTAAGTACGTGATGGAGGCCCAGGTCATATCCTATCACATATGCCTCTCCTTAATGTGACTGTTCAGAGCCCTAACTTAGATACGCTGGTGTGTGGGCCCACTGGTCCATATCAGTCGTCGTAGCTAGAATATGTCTCTGAGAATTATGTCCACATTGAATCTGGCCCTAACGAATGTGACAAAATTGCCTCAGGACCATGAACCGCTGCTGCATAACAAGAAGCTGTCAGATGTACACCAAGTGATCCATTGCAACCCTAGCCTGCAGGAGGGTGAGCCTCTGCCAGACGTTATGCAGGAGGTGCTGTGCACATTATCCAGATGCTTTTCTAGGTTGAAATTCAAGTACGAGTGAAAACTGCTGCAAGTGAAAGAGCTGTCTGAATTTTTTGAACTGGTTCACTTTGCACAGCCTGAAAGAGACTGGTGGAGAAAGAGCAGCTTTGCAAGTTCATGTTTATTGAATTCTACACACTACCTCTTTCAAGTTAAGAAATGTTTGTATCCTGAATGCTACTACTGCATCCAGTGTCCTGTTAGAATGCCCATTCATGATTCTCTTTTGTCCCAAACGTTAACGTTGCAGTTAAAACATTAACAACGATGTCTTATTAGACACTGTGCGTATCTGCAGTGTCTGCTGGGTGTTCATGAACAGGTGCTTATAGCATCAATGACATGAACAGTAGGATCACACATCATAATTAGCTATTCATCCTAGCTACACAGCTCTAGCAGAACATTTGAACATAAATGTTGAATATTTGGAATGTCTGCAAATGTATAGTTCATTTAGTTGGTTATTGCACTACCCGGGAGTATGTAGTCATGTGCATGTAGTCTCAGGAGGCCAATCCAGGTAGCCAGTCACAAACACAGACACTGTAGCTACAGCAATAAACCATAATGTTCTGATGGAGTGAGGAGCGAGGAATATTGGAATAAGGAGCGAGAGCTATTGGAACGCTCGAACGCTGGTATTGGAACGTGGAACGTGGAGTGACCTCCAGGGACATCGTATTTTTCTTTCCACCCAGTGTATTTGTTTCCAAGTAATTATTTACTCCCTTTACTACATCAACCATATGCACACACTGCTACCATCAGCCATCCTTTGTTCCAAGGACTATTTCTTTATGGAATCACTTGCCACACGATACACTCTCAACGTATTCCTTTATGTCACATTGCATCCTAAATATACTAGTTATTAAGTTATAACTAATTGTGTATCCGCTGCATTATCGTGCCCGCCCCACCCTGTCAATAACCAACGCATGCAACGCACCTTTCTACTTCTGGTAGCCATAGCCGTCTCAATTTTCCTACTTCAATGAGTCACTGTCGAGATCCTGTAGCACTACCGCTGCAGGGATGCAACAGAGCATCGTATCATGTGTGTATGGCGAGATTATCGTCAGACGTCTGGACGCTAGACACGAGCAGTCTGGGCACGAGACTGAGGTTAAAAAAAAGCGCGTTGCAAATTTTTGCGGATCACAACTTTCAATTGCCAAAGAAATAATTCTCTGCGAGTATAATTGTTGCGCAGGGAGCTGATTACGTGTGACGTCACACCCAGCTTGATCATATGATCACAGTTTATAAAAGATCCGGCGATTTGACCAACGCCCACAACGGGCAAAAATGTCACTTTTTCTCTCCCTCCTCGCTCTCCTGTCGCTGTCTCAGTGCTTCCTTGAGGCCAGTTGCCGGGAATGGCCCGTCCCTTACGTGAGGTACAAATCCCGTCCGCCATCAAATCCCTACTGCAAGGCACTCTACGCCTTTTGCCCCACCGGTAGGTCGATACATGTATAAACGCGTGTGAGTGTGTCGTCGTGTGATTATGGAAGGCATATAGCCCACAAGTTTAGCATGAATACGCGTCCTTCTACTCTATATTATCTATGGTTTAGTTAGCTACGAGTAAATAAGGTGTCGATTATGGAAAGCCGCATATTTCCCCCAAAAATAATGAACGGATAAAAATATAATTCGGCACAGAAAATTTCTCATACTGCATCAGCTAGCTCGAAACTTATGGTATACTCAGTATCGATCTGTGTCCTATCCTGAAAGGATTGGTCCTAGTTTTCAAGAAAACCTGTTTTTACCTTCCGTCTGTGATGCCTGCTTTGATTTATGACCAAGTCTAATGTGGAATAGCGAGAGGCAAAAAATGTTCGGATAAGGCACAGCTAAGAGATTATCTGTTAACTTTTTAGGTAGCTAGCTGTACTTAACTTACTGTACGTCTTGCTATTCTATGCAAAACAACAAAACTGGTCAGTCTAGAAATTTTGCACCATGCAAAATTTCCCGCTATATGGTACCAGTTTTATATTATTTAGTGTCACGCATGGAGACTAGTTTTTGACTACCGCTTAAGCCTAGTGTTCATATCCCTGTCACTTTCTGTCGGCTGCCCAGGGTACAATGACAGTCACATTCCAAAGATGGCCAGTGATGACACCATCGAAGTCTATATTCTCAAGGCACCAGTTTGGGAGTTCAAGTTCGGAGACCTCCTGGGGGAGTTTGTGAGTCAAGTCCATTGCTGACCTCATAGTATTACCCAGGCTTACACTCATGTCCTAAAATTATGTTCTTTTTGGACATTGGATTGGAGAGGACCATTCGAGCTACAGCCAATCAGCGACGTCCATTACTAACCAGGCAATAACTCGTAAAGGATTTCTCTAACTAATTGGACAATATGGGAGAATATCGCCGAATCATATTGCTTATACACCAGTAGTCATTTAATAAATATATGTACTTACCTGATTAAATTTTTGTATTCTGCTTCTGTTACAGAATATATTGCACGATGCTATAGGCTTCAAAAGTGTGAAAACTGGCCTGAACTACACCACTGAGTGGTACGAACTGTTCCAGCTCTTCAACTGTACGTTCCCGCATGTGGTCAAAGACCGTAGTTCTCCGCTCTGGTGCAACCAAGGTGCGGCCTGTTTGTACCCCGGCATCGACGACAAGCACTGGAAAGCCAACGGGACTCTTACCAAAGTAGCCGAGATGACTGGAAGTCAGTTTAACCAGCTAGCAGACTATATCCACTGGGATAACAACACCGGACTGTACTACGAGACTTGGAGGGTTCACAATTCCACTGGACCCAACTCCACGGTGTGGTTTAACCCCTATGACTGCGCAGACTACGTCATTCGAATGTTTGAATACATGGGCCGTGCACTGAAGGTCAACTTCACAAAGGAGTACAGGGCAAACTACACCTTCATCTCGCTTATCTCGGATATGCCCCAGTTTCTTGGCAACGAATCTGATATTTTTGGCTCAAAAGGAAACGCCACCCTAGCTGCAGCCATCATGGACTTTTACAGCAGCTTCCAGGCCCATCAGAGCATGCTGCATTTTCTTGAGAGCCTGGTGCTGGCGTTTGACGATGTGTTCGTGAAGAAAGAATTTTATTTGTATTATAACTCGGCATACTGGTTCTTGCCTATGAAGAAACCCTATATGAAGCTTACTTATGAGTATGTGCCGTATGTGCAACCATGAGTTGTGTATTATGTTAAAGTTTGTGCTCTTATGATTAGATGAATTTGTGATTGTCCTATTTGATGGTGCTATACATTTTTGCTGTATACATGCTAAGCAATAAGTTTTATTTAGTTTGTCTTCTTTACAAAACTATAGAGAGTTGGGTATGCATGGTAATTAATAACTAGTACTGGTACAGTGCCTTGCTTTAATTATATTTATTCAGGCTTCAGCGTACACTTGTACAGTTGATAGCCGTCTTGCTCGACATAGTTCATTGCCAAAACTGCAAACTCATTCTTTGATAGCTGCACTGCAACTGAAGAAGCAGGAAAATCGCATGTCAGCGGTATTGGGGCATTTCCAATGGGCAGCCACGAATCGGTGAGCGGAGAGTACACGTAAATCTTTTTACTGTCTTCCATCGTTGATGGACTGCTAAGCGGGTTTCCCCCAAGAGCCAAGAGAGAGTCGCCAAGGGTTGCAGATAAAGAGAAGAACAGGGGGGTATCCGAGATGCTCTTCCATTTCCCTGGAGCTACAGCCTGAGATTTCTTGGAAGATCCACGAAGGCTCTGACGGAATGTGTCAAGTGACAGATGGAAAGCCGCAGTACTGGCCTGCTGTGCTGGGTCCAAGCTCTTACCAGAGGCGAACATTTCGATAAAGCCGTCAAGTCCCCCGAGAAAGAAGCAATCATCTTTGAAAACAGTAGTGCTGATTAAATCGGATGAAAATGGTAGTGATTCTGTAGCTATCACCCACTGGCTACTTCCTTGTTCAAGGACCTCTACACACTCATAACGAATAATGTCCGTTAGAAAGGCACCTCCTGATACACCTCCAGCAGTCACAACGAACGATTCACCGCTAACGCATGTAGGATAAAGTCTAGGATAGTGAAGAGAAGGAAGGTCTTTCTGCCACTTTTGAGTTTTGCTATGAAAGGAGTACACATCAGTGGTCAGTTCTGCGTCTGGTAATTCTGGATCAAAATGGCTCTCAGGGCGTCCACTAATTCCTATCAGCTTACCTGAGAGCTTTCCGAGGCCACAGTTACAAGCTGGTGAGCGAGGTACGGGGCTCCAAGTGTTGGAAATCATGTTGAATTTCTGAATAGTAAACGGAATTGGAGTAGGACTGATTCCACCCACATACAGATCGCTGTCAATTGCGACGGCCTGCGGGGCACCAAGGATGACAGACAGTGAGCTGGAGAGGTGCTGCCATTCCAGCTTGGCAGATGGATGGAAGAGGCTCTATGGAGGAGAGAAGAAATGACAATGGTGAAGTGATTTAGCTATATGAGTCTACACACAAGGGGAGGGTTTGATTAGCCTTGTTCCCAGGCTCTACTGCCCAGCTCTACTGCCCAGCGTTTTTTTTGCACTTTGGAAAAACACTGCCTGTGTTTTTCCAACTGCCTGTGTTTTTCCAAAGTTCAAAAAAACGCTGGGCAGTGGAGCCTGGGAACGAGGCTAGGTTTGATCCAACTTTTATCTTGTGCCCTAAGACAAAATAAAGTCGGAGCTGGGAGGCCTGGCCGGGATCGAGGCCAGGAGTGGTTACAAAAAGTACACTTTGAGCAATAAATAATGTCACAAAAGTGACCTGCTGTCTCGTGCAATTTATAAACCCATAGCGCTTTGCACTAAAGTACCCCACACCAGTCTTGATTCTAGTTTCTCATCTTTTCCTTGACGTGGGTATATAAAAAAACACTACAGTTTAAAGACTACATGCTAGGATAACTCACATTTGTAGGGGTACTCATAGCCTGCAATTTTCCATTGGAAAGGCTCTCAATTTTTGCAGCAGCGCTTTTGATTTCTTGCAGCATCTCAATCTTGTTTGGGTACGAGGGTGGAAAGTGATTAGCAACGGCTGCAACCTGGCGTGCAATGCTTGAGATTTCTGGCCGATGACTGGGATTGTTGCTAAGGCACTGTACGATGAGCTGCAGGAGAGGATGGTCTTGACCGACATCACCGAGGTAGTCCTGTCGGCGATCGGCTTCCGATATTCCCTGCATCGTCACAGGATCAACTGCCTCTTTGGTTGGTAGCGGCCATCTCCCACAGAGTGTGTGAAGCATTAGAACACCAAAAGCGAAGATATCGATTTTTTCGTTGTACTTTGGTTCCATCACAAGTGCTTCTGGTGGCATGTACACCAAGGAGCCGGGAGATCGGGTCATCTTGCTGACGTGCACGGGGTCGAGGTTGAGAATCCTGGCCACTCCGAGGTCGGATATCTTAGCCGTCATGTCGGGCGTGAGGAGGATGTTTGTCACGGAGATATCGCGGTGTATGATGGGTAGCGTATAGCCGTGGAGATAGGCCAACCCTAGTGCCACGTCCCGCAGGATGGAATAGCTGACTTCCTCCGGAAGGACACCATAGCGATCCAGACAGCGAGCTAGAGAGGTTGAGACGTACTCCATTACCAGCACAGGGACATCAGAGCCACTCTGAAAGTAGACTCCCAGGAACTACATGAGAGTACAACACAGAAGGGGCAGGATTAAAATCCAGGGTGGACACCAATCCAGGATTTTAATTGAAGTTAAAGTGTTAGCGAAGTTTTTACATGCTTTCTCACTGTCTTTACTGGTTCAGCCTGTGTGTCCCAGTCTATAACATAATAACCTTTTAGTGCTACAGTAGAGGACAGTAGGTTTTGGAGAAGAATTGGTTAAGGTCCCAAAGGTGATTTGCCTATCAAATTTAATAGGCAAATTTTTTAAGCTGCAAAGTGATTTTTTTTTGTTAGCTAAAGCTATATACTTTACTTTATAACCAGCTGAGAGATTATACCTCAAAATTTTATATTTTCTACATTTTCCCCTCATACTACTGTAAAAATTTGAAGCCATGTATTTGCAATCATGTATGCCACAAACACATTGAGACCAGTTATGTGCTCAGAAAGAGTTGGACTTCATTTTGATGTGTTTACTCTGTCACACCCCAATCATGAAAATCTAATATGTAGCTATATAGGCAGGAAATGACAAAATAAATGTACAAAAACAAGTCTATAATAGTTACTATTAGTTGCAGTCTGTATTAAACATGCCCTAACCCCAACCTAACTTAAATATCAAACCCCACAGGCGCACGACAAGCGGGTGCGTATATATTTCTAGAAAGTGCCCACCATCGATATCCTAGCTCGCGTAGCGACTTTCAGCCCGACCCCCGAGAGCACACCTGCACAATGTGTGGATGCCGCAGCTGGCTCAAGAGCGAGCACTCGGCCTGGAAGCGCAGGGTCAGCTCATGGTTAGACCCTTTCACTCTCGGTAGATGCGTGTGCAACTTCTTCGCCGCGCACAGCAGCCCTCGGTAGCGCACCTCTACGACAGTACCGTAAGAGCCCTCGCCAAGCTGTTTGCCCATCTCCTCGACATCCTGCAAGCAGAAGCTCTTCAGGTAATCCTGCATGATTGCCAGCCGAGATAATTACTTTCGCGGTGCTTTGATTAGCTATAACCCCGCGACACAACGCTCCTCCCCTAACGCCCACTCACCCAAATTATACAGCCTGTGCAACCATAGGGGAATGTTATAAGTGTGTCATAATATCATGAGGAAGAGAGGGGGTCAGGTCAAGCCATAAGTATACAGAACAGGAGACAAGAGACACTCCAGAAAGGGCAAAGTGTTCAAGGACTGAGCTAGCTATTGCAATTGACTCTGTGTGGATGGAAGTCCCAAATCTTGATCCAACCGTCATCAGAGACGCTGACGATGTGGATGTCATCGGATGTGGCACAGCTCACCCGGTCCCTGTGTCCAGAGAGGGTATGGATGCACCGACCACTGCAGGACAGAGGGCAGCGTGTCAGAGTCTGATACCAGTACCACTTGTTTATGTTTGAAAGTACACATGACAATGTATCTTAGCAGCCGTATTCTCTCACGGCCTCGTTCCCAGTTTCCAGTCCGAAGCTTTTTCACATGTGTGGGGGAAAAAAATTGTGGAATGGAGACTGGGAATAACTGAGGCTAAGATGTCATCCAGATTTTGCTTCTAACGCTGTACATCCATGACACATTGGTTTACAACGTACATGGTGATCCCTAGCTAGCCCTGTACCCAGCCATTCCAGCTTTTTTTCGCTTCCATTACTGGAAGCGAAATAAAGCTGGGACGGCTGGGTACAGGGCTATTCTCTAGCCTCCTTGACTGTTTCAGTGAGGTCTTGGGCACGGCGGAGTCGGGGTTCTCACCCCACAATTTTTGTTCTTCTTTCTGAGGTAAGTCCCAAACATCCTAAAAACACCTTCTTTTGTTTCTACATGTACCCAACTTGCTTGCTTGCTATCTAGGCCCGCAAAATGATAGCCACAGTACACTATAGCCTTGTTCCCTGGCTTTCACCCCAGCTTTTGTCACTTGCAGTACGAAAAGTGGGGTTCCTTCTTCCACACGGGGGAAGCCTGGGAACGAGGGTAAATACATACTACTACATGTACACCATACGCTTATAGTACTTGCTACACAGTCCATCTTTGAATAGGTATTGTAAGCAGAAACTGGTACTGTCTATCGAGCTAGCTAGACCCACTCACACCCCTTCTGGTGGGGCCTGCTGTTCCTAGCTAGCTCAATACACCAATGTATGTATGTCTTCACCTGCTGATGTCCCAGTACTTGATGGTCTTGTCTCTGGCAGCCGTGAGCAGAACTCCCCTGCATGTCTCGCTGTCCCGTACCTTTAGCTGTACCGACTCGATCCTGAGGGATGGGAATGAGCCACGACGCTAGCCTCATACCCAGGCCTCCCCTCGCAGTTTTTCACAGTCGTGGCTTAGCCTCGTTCCCAGTCCACGAACTGGGTACGAGGCTAAGTCGTGGCTATGAAAAAACTGGGTATGAGGCTAGTGACACAATGACAAACGTATGACACTATGCACATACATAGCTATAATATACGAAAACTACAAATGCAAGTCTTGCTAAATTTCCCCGCTGTACAATAGCCATGTGTACATAGCATGTCTGACTACGGAAAGATTGTGTAGCTAATCTGTTAAAACAGCAGTGATGCAGTGCATAAGGGAACAGTTACTGTTTCCGTGCTAAGAGAACAGTAAAATCGACACCGTAATCATAACCTTGTCCAGGCTCCTCTGGCTTCAACTGATTAGGAGAGAGATAAGTGTACCTAGGTTCGTTATACCTCTGTGCATTTTCTGAAAATGTTCCAGAAACAGCCCATATGCCCTAACCACACCCTAATCAATTCTAGTCAAGAAATAGAAAATATGTGTACCTACATGTAGGTGTGAAATTCCTCCATACATGTTTCTGGAAACACATCTGTGCCGTCCAATTGTGCATCCCCCTTTCAATTTTTCTTTACTTATAGGGGGAGGGGCTAGGGGGTGTGGCATGAGGCCGAATGGTGATCTAGTGTGGCTACCATCACCTACCTGTCTTCATGTCCCCTGAACTCTGCCAGAGCCTCCCCGCTCCGAGCCTCCCAGAGGGTAGCCACACCCCCAGCACTGCTGGCAATGTAGCCCTAGGCAGGAGGTACACACAGTACTACAATAATTATTGTATATCTACAAAATGCTGACCTCAGATTTATGTCTCCTGAATGGTAACCTTACAGTGGCTGGTTTCGAAAATTAATTGCATGCAGGATATGCTTGTGACATCACCAGAGGATGGCCCACAAAACGCAGCGATGAGAACTACAGTTCATGCTATCAAGTGCAGTAGCCTAAGTGTTGGATAGCATAACGTAGACTGGAAATATAAAAGCAAATGTCATGGGAGTGAGCCTCTGCTAGAATTGTGAATGTGCAACAAACTGACGCTCTGTTTCTACAAAGCCAGATGACTGCATCACAGCAGGCATTCTGTTGCTACGGTGCTGGATGGACGAACAGGACTGGTGTCTCCTGCTCCTCAAAAGCTGAATTTGTCCTATATTGTCTCAATCGAATCAGCTCGTCCTACTGTCCTTTGACAGATGTTCTCTGCTGTGTTGTGTGTGGAATGTAAGAGAGCAGTGTGGAAAGCAGTACTGCCGCAACGGCATGAAGCCGCTGGGTTTAGAAACGAAGCGCCAGTCTCGGTAACATCACACAGACCAATGAAGAGCTAGTGTACCCATATAGGATCTAGACTCGTCCCCAGGCCCTCCCTGAAACGGGGGAGAGGCTGGTATCTTTTCTCATGTGACTGATGGAACGTTCAGGGTACAAAAGACTTAATTGTGCATAGGCAAGCACAGTTGCAATTCTCAGACACCGAGGAAAGGCAGCGAATCTACACTTCTTGCAGCTAATCTGTAGGACTCGTTGGTACCACAGACCGAACGCTGAAGCAGTGTCTTTGGCAAAATGTAGAGAAATACAGCGGTCTTTCGAATGGCCCCTACCCGTACATAATTGAGACACCAGGCTTATCCTCATTTTCTTTCTATTCAAGGGGAGAGCCTGGGGACAAGGCTACCCCAGATCAGCAGGAGGTCTTACGTGCATCCACTGTAGGGCGATGACAGGATGTGTCCTGCTGGCTTGGATCACTCTCAGACACAGACCAGTGGCCACCTCCCACTGGGCAATGGTCTGGAGGGGAGGACAAGAACACTACAATGTAAGGATTCGGCCATTAGTCTCCCACCCAGTGTCTGTCCTTCCGTACATGTATGGCTACACACTACACATTGATGTAAGTGCCCCATTCTGTACTCCAGCCTAAACACACCAGTAATGGTGAAGTGTGGAGTATGGGGTCTTCATACGGTTTCCAATCTTTCAGGGGCTTCACGTGTCTATAGTCATAACCTTGTGTACATGTACATGGCAGCCTTGTCCATTAACCAGTGTTCTTTTTGCACTTTGGAAAATCATGGGCAAAGTGTTTTCTAACATGCAAAAAATGCTGGGTGGTGGAGCCTTGGACATTTGTACTTTGTGAACCTCATACCTGAGTACAAGGTTACCAATAATACTTCGTAGCCTCGATTCCAAATCCACCACCAAGAGGCAGGGGGGCAAAGGGGCTTGCAAATGCATGGGAGCATGCGTCAGTTAAAATAGTTTGGACAAGACTGACTAGAGTCTGGTTAAATTATCTCATGCAGCAAACGTTTAGGCCCTTCTTCACTGTGGGATAGGGAACGAAGATCAGGGGTCATTGAGACTGCTGGACACACCCACCTTGTCTCCTGCTCCAGTGAAGGCCACGCTGGAGGTGTGGTCGAGGTCCACAGCAAACACCACTCCCCTGTGACCCTGCAGCCGCCGCACCAGGCTGCAGTGGCGAACGTCCCAGATCACAGCCTTGGGGGAGAGGGGCAACAAAGGATTATTAACCACGGTCCACTGTAAACGGTAGCTGCACTCCCCACATTCGAATTCTCTCACATGGGAAGGGCCTTGGGAACATGTTCAAGGATATGGCTATGTGATGGGTACACAGGCAGAATATATTATGGTTGCTACCGTTACTGTATGCTTTATACTAAAAAAGCAACTCCTGTGGTGTGTTTTTGAAGAGCCACTTACACAAACAATACCCACATTATAACACGAAACATCAACACTCATGGAAATAGTGTAAAATGCCTTTACACTTAGTCTTGTTAGCAGACCTACTGCCAAAGAGTGATAACCAGCCAAAGAAGGTTGTTCTTTTGGCTGTGGGCAAGTGCACGAGACTACGTTAAAGGGTTTGGGAGTATAGAGTTAACGTGAGATTCAGATCAGTTAATCCACAGGAAAGATCACAGGATCAAGTGATAAGCCATAAATACAAAATAATCTCCGGAGTGATAACAGTGATATATGACACACGACGTTCAAGACTGAGATTCAAGATGAAAACACCTGTGCCTGAAGTACATGCACAACACACGTGGCACATGAGAAAACCAGTGAATGTTCCACAGACTGTGCAAAGTGACTGATAACCTCCCCCCGAGGTGATCCTAGTCTGCCGTAATGCAGCCCCTAAATACAGTCCTCAGTGCATCCTCTTCGTCGTGACCCATACCTCCCATCAGTAGAATATCCCCCGAGGGGAGCTTGGCCACCGCACAGGCAAAACACGGCACCGGGATGTCTTCGATTCGGAGCCACGACTCGGTGAGAGGAGAGTAGACATGTAGAGCTCCTGATTTGTGTTCGAGGCGTTCGTCGCTCCCTCCTAGCGTAAGGAGACACTTGCCAATGTTTGCAGCCGTCGAGGCATAGCGAGGCGCTTCGGGGTACGAGTACCACGCTTGGGAGGCGGGTTGGTCCACGCTGCCGTTTACTAGCCCTCCTTGCTTCGGAAGAGTGTCATGAATTAGGTCCGGGAGATTGACGCTGAGAACCACCGCCGTCGGATGATCAAAGTCTGTGTCTGTAAACCCTCCCAGGAGGTAGCAATCATCCTGGATGATGGTGGACGACATACCAATGCAGGCCAGGGGGAGAGGTTCTGCCTGGTACCACTGTGACGTGTGCCTACTGAACACCTCAACGGTGTTGACACAGCTGTCGTGCGCTGCATCCAGAATGATGCCTCCGCAGGCCACAATGGAAGAGTCGTAGCTCACGACAGTGGGTAATAGTCTGGCAGTCGGCATCGCAGGAATCGATTTCTCCCACTCCATGTTATCCTCTTCCAGGGTGTGAACATCGTTTGTGAGAATGAGAGTCGAGCTCGAGTCTTCGTCTGTCGACTCGTAAGCCCCACCCACTAGCGTAAGTCTGCCGAGGAACTCCACCATGCCGAATCCCACGACGGGACAGCCGAGAACGGGACTCCAGCTGTCCTGTGTCGAGTCGTACTGGAAGATCTTGTAACTGGGGGTGTCTGAGGGAGCTTCGCTCATCGTCACGGTGCCACTACCAAAGTAGACGGTTTTCCCGACTGCCACTGCCTGTCCAAACACCATGGCACTGGGGAGATCAGTACAGCGCTTCCAGGTCAGCTGTGCTCTGGGTGTCAATAGGTGGGGCTAGGGGAGAGGGAAGATATGTTAGGCTATTAACATACTACACACTGACTCCATATCCAAGCAATTATTATACATGCATACACTGCCTAAGAAACCAAACCACTTGGTAGGGACGCAAGGGCTACAATGAAAGCCTACCCTTCTTAACAGAACTACTGAGAGTACAAACAAGAGTGAGGTACATACTGAAGCCCTACTTGTCCTCATTTTTGGTTTTCATGTACTGTGCGTGCTTTTATTCAAGGAATGCTATTGTATCGTGCTAAACCCATCGTATCATTTTTACTAATTTTCTACAGCCAGCACACTGTGTGCGTAATTGGATGAAGACTAACAAACAAAGCAGTAAAAAGTTTGTAAAAAATGATTTCTGGTTAGATTGGTAATTAATAAATTACCCTTTTACCCGTGGGGTATATAGCGGGGGTTATAATATTGGAACGTAAGTGTGCTAATCTCCATTCCAGCTAGCTGGTGACAGTCAGGGGCATCATGAGCTGGCTTGATGCCTTTTGTGCTTACCTGAGTGACTATTAGTATAATCATAATACTCTGAAATAAATTCACACCCCATAAATACCATTTGCCCAGCTATCTAGTCTGCTACTCGCTAGCTGCTCACCTCGTTCTTGACGGCGAGGTAGTCCTGCAAGTGCTGCAGCTGTCTAGTGAGGCCTTCTATCGTGGCCTCCTTGGCCGCCACCGTGGCTTTGTGCGCCTCTACCGCGGTCTCGCGGGCTGACAGCTGCTGGCGTTTGGACAGGATCTCTTGGTCTTTCGCCATCAGCTTCGCGGCCATTTCCTGATCTCTGGCAGCGAAGACACTCTGCTGGCTCGAGAAGGAGGCCTTTACGTTCTTGTTCTCCACGCGCAGCTCCTCGATTTGCAGTCTCAGTTGCTCCAGTTCGAACGATCTGGCCAGCTTCACGGCGCTGTCTCTCCTGCGCATGATCCTCTTCGGACGCGGAGGGCTGTTCTTTGGACGAGGAGGGCTGCGCAGCCCTCCCTCTAGTATCCCATTCCCAGCTTGGCCCGGAGGACTGTCTTTGGTAATCTTGAACTGCTGGATGGAGTCCTGGGGTCGTAGCTGCTTACTTAGGCTGCTGTCCATGCCGTGAGACGAAATCCCGCACGTTACATGTACATATCAACGCAATTGTTCGAGCTTCACTGTTAAGTTTGTTCGGTTTCAGTTCCTTCCGGTGCACTCAGCATATATAGGACAATGGTTAAGTTTGTAGAAACGCTGATGTCATACGAAAAAACATGCACAGTTAGTTCCGGTCGAATACTGCAAGTGTTTACGCAAACTGTACTGACAGGTAGTCCGTTTTTGTACTTTGAACTAACAACTGCTCTTCACTGACAGATGGTCTGTATGACAACAAGCTGTTGTTCAGTGCAATGTGCTGATGGTTGCGCAGGCAATTTTTCGATCGGAACTGGAGTTTCCTGTTAATCGCGCTCCTTAAAAACACCCACAGCACGTGCCTTATGAATAATCAATTTGCGACTTGTATGGCCAACCAGAATGTAACTATTTCTGCTATACTGGGGTATAAATGCGTACTTTCTTGGTCTAAATGTCAACTGAGTCTCTCTCCTTTTTTTGCCACTCCGCATCATTTTCTGCACCTGTACATGGCTGTTTATACAACTAAGTGCCCGTGTGTGTGTGTGTGTGTGTGTGTGTGTGTGTGCCCGTGTGTGTGTGTGTGTGTGTGTGTGTAGTTCCTGGACAGGGAATTAACTCTTCCATGGCCTAACCACAAACTGCCGAAAAAGAGTGGTAGATGTGAAGTGGGGGTATACCAGAACTTTGGGAACGGTCCCTTTGTCCCTTATTGATACAGCAGCAGCTTGTGTGTGTGTGTGGGTGGTGATGCACCATATGAGGGTGTGTAAGCACATCAGCGTTGGCTGTACATGAAGCTAGGAGCCCAACATGGCTCCTGATGTAGGTCTAGCATAGCCTCGTTCCCAGGCCCACGTGCGCATTTCACTTTAGCGCAGATGTGGGCCTGGTACATTGTCTCACGTACGTGACGCATAGGGTAGAAGGGTGGTAGAAGGATAAAATTTTGAGCGGGTGGAGACAGCTGCTATTCTCAAGGAAGGCAGCAAATATATATAATACTTCTTGTAGCTACTCTTTGGAGCCTGTTTGTAGCTAGTCTTTGGAGTCCGTCTTTCAAGCGGTCCCTACTCACGCGCAATTAAGTAAATTAAATCACGTGAGAAAATGTACCAGGCTCTCCAGCAACACACACGAGAGCCCGGGGGATGAGGCTATAGCTACCAGGTATGACATTGCATATAGAATCTGCGCTTGCCACTTTGCTAATCCATGTCATTCCAACCTGGGAATGAGACTAGTGTATACATGTACATATGTTATGTAGCCTCATTCCCAGGCCGCCACTTTATGCAATTGGATGAAGGCAAAGCTGAGCCTTTCCTCCACATACGTAGCCATAAAAAGCAGGGACCAGTGGTGTCAGCCATAGGCTGCAAGGCCAATACGGTAGAACAATTCTGTGTGGGCAGCTGACACCAATTTGGTGAAATCTGAGCTGCACACGATCTCATTACCACACTCCATTACTAGACTCCACCACCGCCACCAATTTCAATACCAACTGTGGGTGCACACGTGTGCTTGTGCCGGCAGATCACAGACGAACAGGCTAGGGCACACAGCTGCTGTTTATTGGAGCTTTTCCTCAGAAGATGCGTCCACATTTAGGTAGTATTTTACCACCTCCACTTCTCAGCCGAACAAACAACGTTATCCACCCTCTTTAATCAGCGCACATGTAGTAAGATTCCGGCCAATGGGTACAAGTTCATTACAAACACCACATGCTCAGACCTGAATGAAGTAAGAGTTTTGGAACCAGCCATGCCCTACATTGCAGTAAAGGACCCACACCATTGTTTGTGTGTTCGTTAACCATTTCAACTAAAAGCCAAAGGAAGTATTTGATCCCATGCAAGCCCAAAGCCTGCCAGGTATACCTTTAGAGCTGCAATGCATTCAATCCAGCCGAAACAGCTGTCTGTTGCTTCAATCGTTACTTTGAGTTTCCATGTTTGTTCATGGCAGCCATTACTCTCCTGGTTGAGGGCAGCCACAAAGCTCGATGTCCCAGCCAACATCCCATGAGGTTGCTAGGAGTATGTAAGGAGTGCTGTGTGTAAGAGCCTGGTGACTAAACATTCCACTGTCTGTACTGCGGCAGGCATTGGTGCATTGGAACAGCACCAGAATTGCCAGACAGAGCCACCGACTAATTGCTCTGGAATTGCTGCCATTGAAACCATAAATTATAGACAATCTTAAAACATGATGACGTAGTCTGTAGTAACAGATTTGTGTACAGGAGAATTTTTTAAATGAAAAATGGTTTGACGGCTCATATGTTTTTAGCTAGCCCAATTTACTCGTAGGACTAGCACGGAATGCAATTCCTGGGCTCCTACCAATGCACATGGAACACAATTCTCAGGCTCCTCCCCACGCATGCAGAACGTACGTAGGTCCCAGGTTCACATGAAATACAGTTCCCAGCCCCTTCCCCCCACACATGGAATGTAGCTGCAGCCGCTAACTGGACTCTATTACATGTAGTTAGCAGACTCCTTTTCAAATTAGATGTAGATTCTTGATGTCAAACCAAACGACTCGTGAAATGTAGAGGGCACTGCTGCACATGCGTATGTCAGCCACAAACCGTTTTGTCATGTGAGCCAGAAATGAGGACTTCTTTTTTCTGTTGTATATCCCACACGGGGCCACTGTGACCATTCAGGGTACTGTGAGGGAGGGAGGGAGGGAGGGAGGAGGTGAAGAAAGGCGAGAGAGACAGCGACGTAAAAGTTTGCTCGAACTGACAACAAATCAACACTGTCCATATTAGGACCTGCTGTCCATATTCGGAACTAATGTCTATATTAGGATCTGATGTCCATATTAGGACCTGCTGGCTGTACAACCTTACCGTTCACAGCTCTTGGTTCTGATATTCCAAATCTAAAGTGAAAGAGTTGGCAACAATGGGAGAGGTGGTATCAATAATACAGTGAGTATTCATGACACTAGTGAGTAGGACAAGAGTGTTGAGTAAGCTAGAAGGCAGCTCACCTTGATGGAACAATCGTTAGCTCCACTGATCAGAAGGTTCTTCCCGTAGAAACACAAACACCACACAGACTTCTGCAAACACACAACATTGTGCAACGCACAAGGATGTGGTGGAGTAGCGATAAGCCATTGTTCAACAAACGACATCACACATAAAATACAAGAAGTGTGCCTCCCTTGGTTGCCTGAAACTGCAGTTATCCTTGTCCGTACAAAAATGTACCCTTCTACCCTGTGTGCATGAGAACTGTACCAGGCCCATAGCCTCAGTCCCAGGCTCTACTGCCCAGCATTTTTTGCACTTCGGAAAAACACGGGCAGGTTTTTCCAAAGTGTAAAAAACGCTGGGCAGTGCGTGGAGCCTGGGAACGAGTCTACCAGGCCCACAGGTAGCTACAGTGAAATGCACACACGTGAGCCTGGGGATGAGGTCATAAGTAGGTGTGGTCTCACCTGGTGTCCACTGAGGGTCCCCAGACACTCCCCAGTCTCGAGATTCCAGAGTCTACAGAAATGAATTAGGTTTGCAATAATTAATTAAACGAGAATAATATTTCAGATGGGAACATAACCACACCCACTAGAACGTTTGGGAGCCACATCGCCCATGCCATTGCTGGAGAAGCTATGACTACACAAATAGGCGTTCAGGAGACGGATGTCTCAGTTCCAAGGACCAGTTATGGCTGCTACAGGAGAGCAGAGTTGCTTGAAACTCGTGGTCATATCACTCGCCATCAATCCGAATACAGCACAGAGGCTACACAAACTCTAATCACGCTGGAGCTGTAGTAAGCCTTCCTGGATAAAAAGAAGTGATCAATTTGTCCAGACTTCTGATCCTTTGTGCGCCAAAAGTACAAAGGCGGTATCCATTTAACTGGTCAGGACGCCATCTTAAACACGTGCTTGCCCCCCGGGTGGCCCCCGGGGCCGAAAGCGTTACAGACATAGATATATATATATAATTATATACATACACTAGCTCAGATTCGATCCCCACACTGCAAGATTACTTGCCTCGTGCTAAGGTGCTCGGCAATTACACGCATGTATGACTTCCCTAGCAACATAGTACTGTGCTGGATGCTTTCAATGACATTAAATTTGACGAGGTGGATTATCTCAAATTTGGATGCAATAGCTTTTACTGTTCAGCCACAACAGTTATGTCTGCAGTGGATGCCATATGTGAGGGGTCTTTAACAGGGTAAAACTGTAATTAGCATGACATCACAGGAATCAATAGCTACACAATATCCTGTATTGAACCACTCAATTGTGTAGCCAATGATATCACGCCATGCGTCTTGTGATGTCATTGGAGTACCCTAGAGCCCACTTTACTTATAATGGCACCCTACAATCTGGGGAGAGAGTGGCTTTCTGCTACTCTAGCAGGCCTCTAGGGGTAGTGGGTTGGCTGACCTGATGGTACAGTCAGAGCCGCCAGTGGCTAAAATGCCGTCCTTGATCCTGGCACACAGCACTCTGCAGGAGAGAGAGAGAGGGAGAGAGAGAGAGGTAGGTACAGGGAAGATTACTAAATTCTTATGCTCAGACAAATATGTAATCAGAACAGTTTTCCATGACAATTTTCTAGCTATGTACAGTGAATACTTAGTGTTCCAAAATGCCATTAATTCTCCAGAAATTGCTAACAAATTGAGCTACATGCAATGTACATCATGGTGGGCAAATGAAGGTCCATTGCACATCAGAGGGAGCTTCCCAAGATGTTAAAGATGAAAGCAGTAGTGGACCTTTGTAGACAAACACTATTACTGCAGACTTTGGCATGCTTTAAAACAGCAGGTTCAAAGTAAATCAACAAAGGCAGTACAAAGAACCATTGGAGTCAAGAGACTGGCAGTCTTTGCTAGCAGAATTTAGGCCAGCCTGCCCGCTTTCATCTCTACAGCATGAGATAAAGGGGGGAGGGGGTTTCATGACTCCATTTGGTTCTGAGTAGGGTAGGGTAGGGTAATGCTTGTTTCAAGTGTAATGATGAGAATGTGAAGATTACAGAGCTGCCCTCAAACAGGTAAACCTCTACCCTCTCCCCCCCCTCCCCCCTCCCTCCCCCCTCCCCCTCCCCCCTCCTCCCCTCCCTCTCTCCTCCCCCCTCCCTCCCTCTCCTCCCCCCTTTTCCCCTGGGCCTCAATTTACTGACCTGTCTGAGTCTCCTCTCAGCTCCCGGACGACACACCTCCCCCTGCGCCAGTTCCTCTTGAGCCGGAGGTCATCTCGGTAGAGGGACTTCCACGAGAGGAAGCCATACAGTGGGAGTCCCAGCCTCCCTCGACGACACTTAACCTCCCACAGCCTCTCGCTGCTGCACCGAGTGTTCCATGCCCGGGACACCTGTAGAAGTGGATAAACAGTGACCTCACTAGTATGGCTTCTATAGCCACACTTCAGAGTACTTCCAGTATGGGAGGGGGAATGAGACGACTTTTGTTCTGGACTTCTGGTATAAAATGATCACATTTTGTGCATATCGATCAGGTTCTCTTTCTACCAACCACATGATACTTTGTCCATCACCACCCAACTACTACTACAGCTCACATGCACACACACACACACACACAGGCAAGCAGGCAGGCACACACACACACACACACACACACACATCCAACACAGGTGCTACAGGAAGAAGCTAATCCAGTCAAGCTAATGATTCAATGAAGTGCAGGACAATTGAATCAGGCTGAGAGCCAACAGTTACCCTAGAAACAGAGGCCCTAGTGTATACTTCATATTTATGCTAGAGGGTTATAAACACATCCCAAACTATCAGCTTTCAGTTTGCCGTGGCACTGAAAGAGTGTACAGTGGCACATGACTTTTGTAGGGTTGTCATGGTAACCAGTCACACCACCATAGTTACATATAGCTGTACAAGTAGCTCCCCCACCCCACCGCGTACTGTGCAGCAGTTTCTGAGGAGGTCTCTGGAGGGGACGTGGGCCAGTACCCGGAGAGCCAGGGCCTCCATGAGCTCACTGACGAAGTCACGAGTCTGACGGGACTGGGGGAGACGTGAAATGAAGAGAGAGAAGGTCAGAAGTAAAGCACTCAGCAGGTCGTTGTAACAGTACCATAATGTAACAGTACCTAATGGACACATACATGTACATGTGTAGGAAATTTGGCAGAGAACTAAATTTGGTAATTTGGCAATCAGCAGCAGAACCACCAAAATATATGTGCTAATATTTTGTCATCGCAACCTTTGATCCGTGAAGATAACATACCAATGATCATCGACAGAGATGGCGATGGCGCCATGTAGGTATTTCACAAAACAACGGCCTGTACTTCTAACAAAACATAACATGTAGAACTTGTCAGAGCGTAAAGTGCTGCTTTATAAGCGAACATCTACATAATTAAACACATACGTATCTACTCATGGCACGACTCTAAGTCCATCATTACAGTACAGACTTCAGATGGGCTCCTAAATAGCATAATGCAATTTCACATCCCGCCAGTAATATTGTTTACAGCCATTTCACCCAACAACATTCCAACCAATTTCCAGCAATATGGCACCCCGTCTACAGGAACTCTGCTGGCCTTAGCCTATAGGAGCAACATATACGTATACATGTATGACTATTACGATGCCTAACAGAGCTGACATCATATGGGGTTCACATCCAAATGTATTTGTACAATATATAGCTACATGTATATGTTACGCATACATGCACAGTACATGTAGGCTGACCACGAGCAGAGCTGCAAGGTAGTAGAGCTCCCGCTGGTCCAGGTTCCAGACCACCAGCTGCAGGACCTCTTGTCGCTGCCACCCCTCGGGCAGCCCACTGAACCAGGAGAGGAACTGCAGCGCCTCGGGGGGAAGCCCTAGGCTTGGCGGGTCCAGGCTGGGGGTGACACTCCTGGACAATTGGTGCAGTGGGCTCGAGGGATGGAATACTCTGTATGAGAGAAAATGGCGGTAGTCTAGGTTTACTAGATGCCAGGGAGGAGAGGGGCATGGAGGAATGGGGGAGGTGGGGGGGGGAGGAGGGGGCGTGGAGTGCTGACCTCTGTGGCAGTGGTGTGATAGGAGTGGGCGTGTCCCTCTCTAGAGCCGAGGGGAGGCCAGGAGGGGATTGCATGTGCCGGCGCATTGGGGAGAGAATGCGAGTGTGAGGGGTACTGAGTGCTGGGAAGGGAGGGAGGGAGGGAGGGAGAGAAGGAGGGAATACACTTTAAAGCGTATACTCCAGATTGCAAACTATACGAAAGACTTGAAAATGTATGAAAATTTGTTATGCACAATAACTACATGTAAGTAACCCACAGTTCCAGCCACTACTTATCAACCCCTTACACTAGCTGGCCAGTACATACCCAGACTCATCTTCTAACTCATTCCAATATTGGTTCAGAAGGTGTAGGTGAATGGTCCTATTGTGGAGGCTATTGTACTCACCTAGGCTCCGCCTATGCGGCGGGATTAATAATGCAGTGTACAATATAGTGTGCTGGCCTCAATAGGACCATTCAACTCCACCATCTGAATCACTAAGCAAATACTCAGTACTGACTAGAATCGGTTAGAAGATGGTTCTAGGTATGCACGTAGCCAGCCAGTGCAAGGGACTGCTTTGGACGCAGACATCTCCCAGCATTTGGCAGTTGCAGTACAAAAGGGTAAGTCTAGAAATAGGGCTAGAGGGTCCTGACAATGGAGTCCATTGCGTTGACCCTCACTGTCAACACCCTAGCTGTATCAGGATATTCATTTCCCTGGCCATCACAACTTGCTGACCCAGGGATTCAGTAGCTCTGGCATTCGAAATTCACAGTATAATTGAGTTAAAATATTTCCGTTGCTTGTATTCATGGACAGAGAGACATGTACATACACATATACTGGCATGTCTTGGTGTTAGGTGACTGCTTGTTGTCAGCAGCGATTGCTTGTCTTGCATACAGTGTAGAGAGGTGGATGAAGCTGTCCTGAACACTGAGCTTACCTGTAGCTTGACATTTACTGGTTTTGCAGTACAAAACTTGCTTCTCTACATGCATGCATACAACAGATGATGGGAGCTATAGAAACGGTGAGCCTGGCAACAAGGCTGGTACACAGATACCACTGCATTAGTGCTTTCATCCTAAGAGTTACATAAAATTATATACACATACAAGTTAGCCTCATTCCCTGGCCTCCGCCAAGCTTTTGTCGCTTGCAATACAAAAGGTTCTCCTGATTTTTCAGGGGGGAGAGCCTGGGAACGAGGCTACGTAAATTTATGTGAAGCAGTATGCACGCAGCAGTCTCGTG
Source organism: Phakellia ventilabrum (assembly GCA_963921505.1). Lineage (NCBI taxonomy): Eukaryota > Metazoa > Porifera > Demospongiae > Axinellida > Axinellidae > Phakellia > Phakellia ventilabrum. The sequence continues at coordinate 735,544 of OY997385.1, forward strand.
GACTGCTACCTGGCACCCACTCACTTCTCAATCTCTCCGCGGAGCGAGAGCAAGTGCCGGATCTGCCCTGTCGACACGATGTACCGGTTGTGCCACGCCCACTGATGAGTCTGCTGGCGGCCAGCGTGGAACGAGCCCTTGGACCGTTCGGCAGGGTTTGAGGTGGGTGGGGCAGAGGTGTGGCTTGAGGTGAGTGGGGCAGATGTGTGGCTGATACGGAGGGCCTGAGGCCCGGCAGCTTGCACTGGGGCGTTGCTCCTGGAGGTGGGGTCCTGCAAAAGAAATATACGAGTAGAATTTTTCTCCACGGCTACGAGATGAAATCTGGGCATGGGAAGGCGCCTTGTTCCCAGGTGTTCAGAAATGTGGCCTGGGAATGAGGCTAAGCGTACTTTGTAAGGATAATATTCTTGAACTCAAGTTATGTACATGTACACATGTAGTCATTGGCAAATTATGCTGGCATAATTTTAAGCACAGTAGGTACCTTCTAGCATAGCAGCATATGCTGGCATAATGTACATGTGGGTCACTAAGCAATGATTTCTCTGAAAGTGGTTTATCTCTTAATGATGCTCACATCATAGCATGACTTTACAAGTAAAAAGTACACTTCTTATTGGCTGTAAGCATCGTAGCATCATTGCAGCACGATGGTAAGACAACCATAAACAGTCTTCAATATCTGTTGTGCCGTAGCATAGCCATAGAGCCATGCTATCCCACACGTACTGCACATGCATATATAAAGGCCATGTGATCAAGCATAATAACTGAGCATAATAGGAGGGTTTTACCAGCAATGCTAATAGGGCAAAGGTTGAGCAGAATTCTCCAACGCCCATACACATGTACACATGTATGTAATGGCTTTGGGTGCACAGTTCATTAGCTGTAGTGCCCCTAGCCTCGTTCCCAGGCCACTCATTTTCGAGTGGCCTGTGGGAACAAGGTTAGTATCAGCTTAGCTAGTAGCTGCAGATTTACAAGACACGTATCTTCGTAAAAACAAGCCTTAGGCAACATGAACCGCGTGTTGGGACTCACCTCCATACTAGGTGGGTCTCAGACCGAGACGCCTGGGAACCGGACAGTGGCTGGAGCAGCTACATATAGGGGGTGGGGTGTCAAGTGAGACAATGGTCAATAGAATTCATAGCTCGTGAATGACACATCATACCAGCTAGTCCTGTTATTACATAAGAATTGGGATCTCCCATTGTGTTGTCTCTAGCACAGCTTACTACTTACTACATAGCATGGGGGGGAGGGGGGAAGGGGGAGGAGGGAGGGGGACGTGGGGAGGGGGGAATGAGGGAGGGGGGGGGAGGAGATCCTGCTCTTGACAGCATGACTATGATCCTTACCTCTTCATGTATGACAGCACTCTTGGCCCTGTACAGACACTTGTTCTGAGGAGACAAATTGCCAGTAGTTTGTGAACTGTGTCACTAGCTAGCCTGGTACCAAGGCCTCCCTTTCCAGCCTTTTTTTTTTTGGAACGACTCCAAAAACAGCTGTGAGGGGAGGCCTGGGTATGAGACCGTGCACTAGCTACTTCAAAGTTTACCAGCTGCAGAACAGAGCAATCTCAGCTGTGCTCCAATCCCATAATATGTAGTGGACTACCAGTAATCACTACCTCAACTTAGCCTCGTACCCAGCCCACACCCCTCTCCAATCCCATAATGTGCCGGTAGTGGGGCTGTGACCGGTCACTCTACTTGACACCATTTCTCAACTTCGGACAATTTTTCGTAGCTGTAGTGATACACTGGGATGGAGGCGTGACAACGAGGCTATCTAGAGCTCCACAATCATTTTGTACCTGCACAGCCTATCATATTATTATATAGATGTTCTCTCTCAGGCTAGTAAGAGGATGTGGACACCAGTGCCCAAGTATTTTACCTCAGCCTTGCGGGATCGTCCCAGCCTGGTCCGGAGCTCTCGGCTGAGGGGGGTGGAGAAGGAGCGGAACATGCCCCCTAACCCCGAGAGCTTCCGCTGGGCACTCAGCTGAAAGTCTCTGTGAGGCACAGACTCCAGCACCTGGAAGGAGGGGGGAGGGAGCATCGTATCAGACAGAGCTGCCAGAGTCCCAGCCTTGTGCTTATGTTATCGAAGGTTCTCTTGTATATGTATTCTCTCTATTTAGTGCCTACTTCCCCCACAAACCCCCCAATGGATAAAGCTACTAAAGTTACTGTAAAGAAACTGCATGGGTTCATGTCGGAAAATCCCAATAGGGGGGAAAAAGCATGTCGAAAAACATTTGGGGGGGGGGGGGGGGGTGCGTATAGTGAACAGTATTCAATTTTGAAGGGTTAAAATTCCCTAGGGGGGCACAAAGTTTGCATGGGTTCATGGGGGTCTTGGAGTGGAGTGTTGGAAACGAGGGCCCGGGTCTTAAGGTTAAAGTAACATAGTACACAGTAGTAACGTACACAGTGGGGGAGACTAGAGGAGTCTACTGACAACGAGGGCACCATCTCTAAATAAGGAGCACTCACCGTCCAGAGGTACTCCAGCTGTGTGAGGGGGCACCTGGTCACCAGGGACTCCAGCATGCTACACACCTGTCGTGACAAGGAGTCAAGGGCAGCACGTAAAATGTCTCACTGCAGTGATTTTGTGAGGGAGCATTTCTATAAACAGGCTTGTGATGTGATACTCGGGGGGGGGGGGTACATATGTACGATGCAACGTTACTGTCTAAGAGACAATTGTTTGCTATACAGTAAAGTTCCAAACTGGACTCCATTGCATATCTCCATAAATAGGGGTGGGGTCTGAGGCAGCATCACAATAAAATGAAGCACATAGTTTCTGTAGTTCAAGAAAAGACAGTAGCTATTTGAACTATGGGATTTCCATATCATTTGCACTTGCAATAGCACAGCGAGTACATGTACCTTACCGGGTAATTGGAAACCTCTGTGACCTACCTCTTCAGAGCTCCAGGCTCCTATCCAGTGCGCAATGCGGTCCTTGCCCTGTTCGTAGTCCACTGCGGTCTGTCTGCTCCTTGCGCGGGTATAACTCCCGGAGTTAATACGCAGGGCGGGAGCGGAGAAGCTGCGAGACCGTCGGCCATTCATCGCGTCCTTTGAAGTTTAATATTCGAGACCTGCTGAAATCATCCAAGACAATCAACGGATGATTTTATGCAGAGGCCTGGCTAGGTCACACCCGCAACATATCGAAAGCGCCATCATCGTGGGAACGGTTGCTTGCCAGCGCTTAGCTTCTCCGCAGTCAATGAATTGTCTGAGTGTGCTATTATTAGAATATAAGTATTCTGGTTGCCATGGTAATTAAAAAATTTAACAAAAATCTCAAAGTTTGGAACGGAATTCGAATATCAGAATGGCTTGGAAGGGGGCGCTGAAACAAATTGGGTACTCTGCAGTGAGAAACAGCAGAGTTTTATGGAAATACCCAAGAGGAAGGAATCTACCTGCCTGCCCATGGCTACAGCTGAGAGTCCACAGCTCCAGACCTCTGCCAATCCTGCCGTGGTCGGAAATCCTTCCCTTCAGGTCGATACGTGTGAACCTGACTCGGGCACAAAAGAAGGGATGGGTACTGGACAGAATAGAGGATTTCCCTGGTCTACTCGAGGGTAAGCTGGAGTACGTCAGGCCTGGCCTGTGGCCAAGCCTGGGTATTGCATGGTCACGTTCCCAGCCGGCTTTTCGCCCTCCGTCAGGAAAAGTACGCTTGGTAACCCCCCTATTCCATTTCAATTCAAGTACACCAGAATGTTGGTATATTTTATTATTTTAATTTAACATGTGACGTCACGTAAGGTTGCATTGCTGTCAACGTGCGTGTATAACATGACATAAGCAATGATTACGTGACGCAAGTAATGAGTGAACCGAAACGGAATAGGGGGGTTACCAGACGTACTTTTCCCGACGGAGGGCGAATATTCGGCAGGGAACAAGACTAGGTATTACATACGAACACTTTCCGTAATTCCGTGCATGTCACAAAGTATGATTCTACTGCTTTGATCACTGCTGCTTTAGCTCCATCAGTTCTCTACAATGAGGCAGGATACTGTAAGTGAGCAGTGTGGGGTGGGGCTAGGGACAAGAGTAGCCCATGGCTATCTACAAACAAGTGTTGCAAGATATTGATAAGGTAGTCAAACCCATGAGTGGGTGGGATATACTTGTATTTCAATATGGACCTAATGCTAATTGGCAACCCGGTAAAAAGAGCACTTGCATGTGACATCACAAACATATAACTACCGCTACACTTTCTGTTATCTTCCGTTTATTCCTTACTTCCGTGTGGCAAAAGAGTGGTAGGTTCTCAGAAATAAGAGCAACTTGTCAACTATCGCTGTGATACAGTTATCACGCAGGATAAATTCAACGAATCTGCCAGCTACAGCGTGAGTATGCAACAACTTCTGTTCCGCTGCCATTGAACACAATGTACTTTTTGCCACACGGAAGTGCTTAGTCATGTGTTTTCGTGCAAGTGCTCCCTACCTCAATTTGGACTCACCCTCACTGTCATGTTCACGCCAAAGAGTGCCAGCCCCAACTCAGTTTATTATAACATCTCCCACCTCAGCCCACGTAGCCCAGTGGAAGTCGGAGGGCCGTAGCGCAGTGTGGCTACACCTCCCGCTGTCTCTGTGCTCCCTGGTCCCCCTGGTGGCAGAGGTGGGGTTCCACCTTCACCACGGGAGGGGGGAGGAGGTGGTCATGAACCGTTGGCTGCTGGAACACAAGCCCAGCAAGCTCCCGCACTACGCCTCCCACCAAGTTGGCGTCTGTGGTGAGTGAGTAGCGTCGTTCCCAATCCCTCCTTCCAGCTTTTCGTCACTTGCAGTGTGAAAAGTGATGGAAACGCTGAGACTGGGAATGAGGCTAGTCGTTGAGTGGCCTCCTGCCATAGACCTAAGTTGGATGCCTGACTTTCAGAATACCAGGAATGGCGGGTTAAAGCTTTTTTGGGGTATACAAACACTCTCCCAACCCATCCAGCTAGCTAACCTTGAAGTCCTTTTTATCTTTCAGTTGGTTATTCCTGAACTCCAGACTTTCAGAACAGGTGTGCATGTTTAGTAGGACCCACCTTGTGGCTTTAGTAGCTCCCCTCTAAGTAGGACCCACCTTGTGATGACAGGACATAACATCTTGCTCATGGAGTACTAGTGGGCCTAAAGTAGCATCCTAGACAGTTAATGAAGGGGTAAAGAATGTATGAGGAATTCGCATGAGCTTTTGGTATCAACCAGTTTTCAGAAGGAATGGAGTTCCATGGATCTGGGGGTTGAGCTAATTTATGATTGGGATATCATAATTTTTGAAATACATTAATTCTAAATTGCCTCCTCCCCCTTGTCCCCCCCCCCAACCCCCCCCCCCCCCCCCCCCCCCTCCTCCAGGAGTTGTCTACCGAGAAGACACTGGTGAGCTCCTGGTCACCCAAGACAAATTCAAGGTGGGCTAGCCTACAGTTCTGCCTATGCAGCTACATGTAATAGACTGACCCTGTACAGATCGACTTGCAAGTCCCACTACGTTATGTACATAACCCTCAGGCCACCACACGTAGCAAGGAGCAAGAGCCACCTCTAGCAAAGGCCCACCTCTAACCTCCAGCAAGGACCCGCCTCTATCAAGGACCCACCAGGGCCCACATCCAGCAGGGGTCTACCTCTAGTAAGGGCCCACCTCTTACAAAGGCCCACCCCTAGCAAGGACCCACACCTGTACATGCCTGTCCTCCTCACCACCTGCAGCTTGCCAAGTGGAAGTTTCCCGGTGGGCTCTCAGAACATGCTGAAGACATAGGTGAGTTGGGACACAGCCGGACCAGCTGCACATGTGATAATCACAGATTGTTTTGTATCCTTGACAGTTGCTGGCCTACAGACTTAGATATAGAGCTACATTTGCTTACTCTCCCCTCCCCTCCCCTCCCCTCTCCTCCCCTCACCTCCCCTCCCCTCCCCAGCTGAGACGGCAGTGAGAGAGGTCAGGGAGGAGACTGGAGTCCACACTGGTGAGTGCTCATGAGCGTAGCCTTGTCCCCAGACTCTACCCTCATGCTGCAGGCGACAACAGTCGGATGGAGGATACGGGGGCAAGGCTACACAAAGCAAAGCAGTTTGCACGTACCTGGGCATGCTTAATACATGTGCTACATGTATATAATTACCACCATGGTATACTGCAAGGTATCACGAGGTAGTTACCATGGCATTGTTAAGAGTGCACTGTAATTTTACTGACTCAAATTCTTTTAGCTAGTCTAGCTGCTAGACCCTCCCTCTCTCCGAAAAAAAAACAACATTTTTTCGGAGAGAGGGAGGGTCTAGCAGCTAGACTAGATTTTAGCTGGCTATGGTGATTCAAGCCTCCTTTCTACCCACACCAATTTCTCTATGAGGTCAGCAGCTCTGCACTGTACTCTTTAGCCTAGCCTTCATTCATAGCTTACAGTACCACTGTGTACCTATATGCTTCTCCATTCGCTGGTAGAGTTAGTCTCGTGCCCAGACGTTCACGCCCCCCTGGCAAAAAAGCGTCTGGTGTTCTAAACGAACTTTCTTGTCACAGACTCCATGTTTGCTGATAATAAATCTCGGATGTGATTGGTCACTGTATATACGGTATATTTCAAATTTGCTTTCTAATTCATTGAACTGACCAATAGTATTGAAGATTTATCAAACTTACGTCATGGCAACTTTACGGAAGGACTAAAAGCTGCAATCTGATTGGACCCTTTGGAATTCCAAAGGAGAGAGGTGTCTGTGACAAGAATGTTTGATTAGAATACCAGACGTTCTTTCGCCGGGCGGGCGTGAACGTTTGGGCATGAGACTATGGTAGAGTAGTGAGTGTTATGAATGTCCAACCTTTAATTAGCCAGGCCCAACACCCTCTCTTGTTTCTAACTCCACCCACCACAGAGTTCCGGTCTATCCTGGCTTTCCGCCAGCACCATCACATGCCAAATGCCTTTGACTGCTCTGACCTCTACTTTATCTGCCGTTTGCGACCTCTGAACTATGACCTTCAACCCTGCCAAGACGAGATACTGAAGTGTCAGTGGATGAAGTTGGAGGAGCTGGCAGTCACCAAGGAAACCACTCTCCTCACTCACCGCATCAGCAGGTAGTACAGTTGGATAGCCGTAACTCCTCGTGTAATACATGTACATGTTGCAGTAGCCCCGGGTAATATAACCAGCCCCAATGTAGTACATGTACATGTACTTAGATGTAACCCACCCTGAGTATGAGCCTGGTATATAGCTCTCCTTCGAATACTCCGTTCACTCTTTGGTGGTCTGGAATGTTTGTAAGAGTGTTCATTTCAGTATCTGTGGTCAATAGTCACGTTATTTCTGGGGGGTGGGGCTATGGGTGGAATGTTTGAGTAACTCGTGGCCAGCCATTGAAGGAAGGACCTGTGAGTAGTAGGTAAAACTTTGGTTTGTGATCCAGGAGGGAAAATATCATGTGACAACAAAGAAGGCTCATGTGCCAGTTTGTTGTCACATAAAATTTAAGGCTGGGGTGAGTGCTTACTGTATATCACACTCATGCACCTTCCATCTCTCTCCAGATTGCTCCTGGATGGCAGGGACAACCCCGGAGGGTTCTGCAGTTTGGACATTGCGATGGAGGAATTGGCCTCTGTCTACCCCAAAATGACCTACAAACTGTTCCTCAGGACTGCTCCAGAGGGGTAGCAGGACAGAGGTAGCAGGACAGAGATAGCAGCCAGAAGCAGATTTTGTGATAGCTGAGATTATAATTTATAGAATCACTATTAAATTTTATACACAATAAAACATAGTACGGTGTTAACCATTAAACGGTGTGATATAGATGCCTACATGTAGTCTTATCCCCAGGCCCCAGCTATGCAAAGGCTCTACTTTATCCAACTGGGGGCCCGGGCTAGTGCATACTAGTGACGGATACGGAGGCTAATAATAGTGTACATGGGATTAGCCTCGTTCCCAGGCTCTCGCTCTCCGCCCCGCGAGAGCCTGAGAATGAGGGGTGGGTTGGGCTTAGTTCATTCATGCCGGTAGCTGTTGCATGGGCTCATGACTGCTGCACATAGCTACAACCGCATGTTCGGCCGGTGTATATATTAGGGCTAGTCTTGCAGGCCATGCTACAGAGCAGTGGAGCTGTATACCTACTAGCCATTGAAGGAGTGGTCTAGCTAGCCCAAAGGTATTGAACTTCCATGCAATTTCCTGTACTTATGTTGGGTTAACTATGTTTCTGAGACCATCATATCATACACCTTCAAGTAGTAATAAAAAATGCATACCCTATGATCATAGCTATGGCCAAAATTTCCAAATTCTTAAAATTTCAGCAGCTCCAGATCCTGAAATAAAGTATTCTCAGGTTAGGGAGGCAAATTCAGTAATTGCAGGTTACACCACTATGGTTCTGAGCCTTTCATATGCCATTATACACAAGAACACAGTACATTCTGTGAGTTTAATTATCACCATCAATTTCAGCAAGCAGATTTCTAGGGGCCTAGCTACTTGAATGATAAACTAATATTGTGACTCGGTCTCAGGTGTGTCTGCTATTAATATTAAACACTACTGCTTACAGTTAGCTGATACTAACTTACTGTGATCTGGCAGGTTTTGGGATTTGAACCTGCAATTTTTTTTGTCTGCAGTCAAATACTTTAAACATTTGTGGCCACATGTCACCTAGGCTCACCTAAGTTCAGAAGGTCTTATCTGCAGCAGTGTCCAGGAGTATAGAGTAAAGACAAGGGACCCCTCACCCCCATTCAGAGATTCCTTCCCAAACAAAAGCTGATCGAGCATGGAGTCACACATCAAAGGTAGCTAGCTATGTCTGTCTGCCTATTCCTACCTAGTTATCAACAATGCTAAAACAGAAATGAAAGACTCAATTTGTTATACGAAGTACCTTAGACGCCACCATATTGCCTCTCAGGGCACTCAAAATATAGGGTGGCATGCCCTAGATATCATTATATAGCTATTGCATTATACAGGCAAGTTTCATTATTATGAGGTACGATGTGCTAGCCTCATTCACCCCAATTGCAACTTATTAGTACTGCATGGGTAGCAGGTGCATATATAGCTAGCTATATAGGACTAAAGGATGAACTTCAAGAGGGAGAGCCAAAACAGGAAGCATGAAAACAAAGTGGTAGTGTGGAGCCTGGGAACAAGGCTATGGTGCAATAGCCCATTAATAATTGGTGCTTATTAATGGTGATGTGATTGAGGCAGTACTGTAGTTTGTATGCTGCATGTATTATATTATTTTGACTCCTGACTTTCGATGTACCAACAAAAGAAAGTAAGTCTGATAATGATGTGTGAACCTATTGAGGTTCACCTCTTGAGGCTCAACGCTTTACCGGTATAACCTATTGAGGTTCAACTCTCAGACGGTTGGGGTTTATAATACTGAATTTGACACACATCTGACGGATTGTCGAAATGGTGCGCTCGTTTGCAGACTGGGGTTCGAAGCGTTATCTCCCCAAGGTGATCAAGTCGGGGATCGGGACCCCTGTACACATATTGATCTTCGACTTTCTACGTCCTAGTTGCAAGAACGCCGGTAACTTTCTTCTCCCGCGAGGGCTGAAGGATTCCGAAGCCGAATGGACGACTGGGCACGTTGCGGCGCCCACCGTGATTCCCAGTCTCGCCTATCCAACGCTTCTGGGGCAGCCATACCTCTACAAGTATGTCTGACCCTGTTAAAAAAAAAAACAATCTCAGGACAGTTTACCTCTAACTACCCCTATGAAACTCCCAGCAGACCAACTGGACTAAACCGGCTAATCCAGTGCTTTTGCCCCAAGGAGTGAATGCTTCAAAGAATTATTCACCAACCCATTTTGCACATGATTGGTATGTTCACATGCCAGGACAAGCATATACATGTACCAAAATTATTTAAAATCATGTTGCAATAACTCCATGCATGTATACTGTGCACTCGCGAAGGCTCGCCCCACAATGTCCTGCATTTGCCTAGTAATACTGAATTTGACACACATCTGACGGATTGTCGAAATGGTGCGCTCGTTTGCAGACTGGGGTTCGGAGCGTTATCTCCCCAAGGTGATCAAGTCGGGGATCGGGACCCCTGTACACATATTGATCTTCGACTTTCTACGTCCTAGTTGCAAGAACGCCGGTAACTTTCTTCTCCCGCGAGGGCTGAAGGATTCCGAAGCCGAATGGACGACTGGGCACGTTGCGGCGCCCACCGTGATTCCCAGTCTCGCCTATCCAACGCTTCTGGGGCAGCCATACCTCTACAAGTATGTCTGACCCTGCAGGAGGGATGGGAAGCTCACTAGGCGTTTTTTTTCTTCTTTTCTCCAACTAGGCCTGGGAAGAATTATTTATAAGTTTGGCTATCCAGGAGGGAGGGAGGCTAGTTTGTTTTTTTCCAACTAGGCCTGGGAAGAATTGTTTATAAGTTTGACTATCCAGGAGGGAGGGATGCTATTTTTTCCCCTCCAACTTAGCTAAGTTGTTTCTCTTTATAGAAATACCACGAATAGTCATCTCTCTATCAGTACTAAGCCTGGGAAGAATTATTTGACCGTCTAGGAGCTAGCTACAGGCTTCTTTCCCCCCTCCAAGTGAAGTTGAATGTTTCTCTTTATCAAAATTTCAATCGTTGGGCGGGGCGAGACGGGTCGCGAGGCTACAAAAACTCTACTAAACTGGGAGTTGTAGTAAGCCTTCCTTAGTAAAAGTATGCGGTAAACCTGTCCAGATCTCTGATGCTTCGTGCGCTTTAAGTTCGAAGACGGCATGCATGTAACTACCAGAGACGCCATTTTGACCACATGCTTTGTAGGGGGCCCCATAAGGAGACATATAAAATGTGTATAGTTTTGTTTTGGCCATAACTCCTCACAGAAACTGAAAATAGAAAAACCCTAGATTGAAAATCTTAGTTTTCGCCCAAGGATTACAATGGTATAAGTTTCGAACCTCTGTGACCCCTCCTTCATGCCAAACATTATATTATAATTCATTACATTACACCCCCTTAAATCTTTATACTTGGCAGAGTATTGAAATACTAAGCACTCTAAATTAAAAATTCATCTTGACAATGGTCAGTGTACTTTTCGGCCAATCTGTTTTCAACTTTCATTGATAGTGAAGTTTAGATACTGTTTTGAGCTTTCAGGTTAGAGTCCTCATGTCCCGTTCACCTTTCGAGTTAGAGCCCTCACCTGAAATCTGAATAGAATCTCAGGTTCTAGGTGAGGGCTCTAACTCGAAAGCTGAATGGGATTTCAGATTTTAAATCAACATTTTAAATTTCACCTTTCAGTCACATCTGAAAGCAGATTGGCCAAAAAGTACACTAACCCACCAGCCTTTACGTGTGAATCCCTGGAGTTGCAGTGAAACCAATCATGATTGAGGCCCTAAAATTCATAAGCACATTGACAGAAACAACACTGAGCAATGGTACAGACTTTAACTAAATAAAAACAGATTCAACAGTAAGAATTCCACCTGCCAAGAGCATGCCACATTGTACTACGCCACGAAAGGGAGGACCGAGATTGTGTCATCTTCCACTTTTAGTCAGGGTCATACTCCCAACTGTGGTTGCATTGGGGAAGACAGAGAGGCCCATCCCTGAGGACATGGTCAGCAGTTTGCTGGTGCTTCTGTCCGCAAAGAGCCTCGATAACGCATCACGAGTACCAATGACACTCCTAGGATAAAAGACGGGGGTGTAAGTACATTAAAGTATCACTGTTACGATCTAATTTAAGTAGGGGCCCATGAAGCCTGTGAAACTTTGTGAAACACTACAATGTATATACATCCATCCATACGCCTCTTCTTATTACCTGGTGCTGAATATGTGGAGGCGGGGGTTAGAACTACCTACATGCATTAGTAACGATAAACTTTGCCATATGTTAGTATAATATTATGTGTGTACTTGATAGGTGCAAAAGCAGTTCTGTTCTCCGCATATCCTGCTCTTTTTTAAACGTCGCTGTCGTCCACCATTTTAATACGGCAATGTGTCATGCCAACTACTTGGATACGGGCATACATGTACATGGTTCCAGGACATGGGATAGCACATGTTTATACTCAGGGAGTCACTTCTGTATGGATTTTGGAGAGAGAAAGCGTTCCTTAAGCTTCGAGAAATGCAGCAGTATAGAGGACGGGCTACACAAGAATACTGACTTCTCAGTCCGGGAGGCACTGTCAGTGTACTACCATCCACCACCATTGCAAGATGAGAGCATGGCCAACAGAGATGGAAGAAATTCGGTTTATGGTGTTTTGCTAGCTGTCATGTCTACCATATACCTCATGGACAGTGCAGCTTGTCGGCTACAAACTGCACTGCAACACGTTGACATGCATTGACCAATTACAGTACTTACACTTCTGATGTGGGTTCACTTATTAATTTTATCCACTCAATACTGAGTGTAAAAGCAGCTGGAATAAACGTATGACTGCCGTTGCTGGTGTACTGTCCGGAGTGTGGGGTCTGTGTTCTGGGAACACCTCTAGTTAAATTTAATGCTAGCCGTTGCCATGGCGACGCTGCTGCTCACCCAGCAATTCCCAAGAAGATGAGAAGAAGGTCTAGTACTAAACTCCAGTAACCATTCTCACTGCAGGGGAGGGGGAAGGAGAGGGGAGAGAGGGACAGGGGAAGAGGGGAGGGTAAAGGAGGAGATGGGGCCGGGGAGAGGGAGACAGGGGAAGAGGGGAGGGTAAAGGAGGAGAGGGGGGCAGTGGAGAGGGGGACGGGGAGAGGGGGAGGGTAAAGGGGGAGAGGGAGATAGGGGAGAGGGGGAGGGTAAAGGGGGAGAGGAAAAGAGGGGGACAGGGGAAGAGGGGAGGGGGAAGGGGAGAGGGCGGCAGGGAAAAGGGGAGAGGGCGGCAGGGAAGAGGGGAGAGGAAAAGAGGGGGACAGGGGAAGAGGGGAGGGTAAAGGGAGGAGTGGGAAGGGATAGAGGATAACAGACAGAAGAAAGGGTGTAGGGGAGAAGGGTGAGGATAAACGATAATAAATTAAAATGTCATTTGCTCAACACTGGGCGAAAAATGAAAATTCCTATTTATAGCGAGCTGAAGAAATGCCCACCTATCCTACGATAGAGGGTGCTGAGTGTCATATTATATGCTCTATCCTTGGTGCTGGAAATGTCACATTTCTGAACCTAAGGACCATAGACTTATGCAATACTCATTGCATAGGAAAATGTTGAATGCGGATGCACACAGAACTGCTTTGATGTCGTCATAAGCCTTCATGAGCCATAGCTGTCATTCTCAAGTGCCTTCATGACGATGTCGCTATAGAGCATCGACATATGAAAGTCGCTAAAGGCCAAACTGTTTACAATACAGGGCAATAGGGGAGGAGAGAGCCACTCAAGGACAGCCAGGAGTTAGCCAGTGGTCTCACTGTCTGAAGAGCTTCCAGTGGAAGATGCTGGGCAGTATGAAGGCGAGGAGAGGGCAGCAGCTGGAGCCCACCAGGGCCATCATGGTGGAGAAGTCAGGGACTAGGAGAACTATCACCCCTGTCAGGAGGACCAAGCTGGAGCGGAGGACGCACTGTGTATGTGGTGTGTGTGTGTGTGTGTGTGTTACTTTAGCATAAGAGGCTGATCTTCCAGTGAGAAGAAGAAAAGAACATCAAAAAAATTAAATACATGACAAACAAAACTACAAAGAACATGAATAGCTAGCCAATAAGGAATACAAAACAGACAAAACAAAGAACACATCCACAGTAAACAGAAAACAATGGCAGTAAAACGAGGGGTGTGTGTTTGTGTATGCATGTGTGGGCATGTGTGTGTGTCCACAATGGAAAATGTACTCTACTTAGGGCTACATGTACTTCTGTTTTGTATGGCTACTACTCACACCAAGGGCAGTGTGTAATAGTACCCGAGAGGGATCCTACGCTCACATCCATGCTCTGTGCAGCTAGACCCCACGTCCCACTCACCCCCAGGAGGAAACGTGTGTAGGACTTGTCCACAGAGTAGCATAACATCCTCTCCATGATCTTGGACACTGGGAACATCATCACTGGCGGAGGGAGAGGGGGAAGACAAGGGACATGATCACATAACCTGTAACCCATTCAAAATAGTCAGCTATTACAATATTAATATTTTTGACAGGAGAATGAGTCAAACACAAGCACCATGGTTTCCCCAAGTCAAGATGTAGAGGTGTGTGTATGTGTGTGTGTGTGTGGGGGGGGGATGAACGCTCCAATGGCTGAATTAGACTAAAACAAGCTGGGAAAGCAGAGAGGGGAGTTGGTGCCGGGGTCAACCGTGTACATATCAATGCCTATGTACTTCAGTTGCAAGCCTCTCAAAGAGCCATTGTGCACATGGCGTGACTCACCAGGGTAGGTGAAGAAGAGGGAGAAACAGAGACAGCCCTTCACCACAAACGGGAAGAGGCCTGGGGGAGGGATGAAGGAAGTTCATAGGCTGACAGGCTGTATTCTGACAGATGATTCATCATACACTTAATGCTCCATCTGAATGCACCCAGGATCTGTCCTTGGAATAGGACCCAAACCCAGGATCTGTCCTTGGAATAGGACCCAAAAGTAAGGACGATGCTTAGGAAACCTCCAAGGTCTACATCATGGCAATAGGAAATCTTTGCACATGAAGTGCGTGCTCTGCTGGTACTGAGAGTGCTTTACGTTTCCTGTGTCTATTTGTCTAATTGTTTGCCCATCGGTACTTATTGACATTAGCTCACTGCGAGATGCCTCACAAGCTTAAGGGTACGCATCAACCGACACAGTGATAAAGGTCTCAGTAAGAGCCCACTTACCCTGGGGTAGGTTGAGCGTGATGATGCTCGCTGTTTCTGGACCAAATGACTGTGGGAGAAGGCAAACCACATCAGCAGCTGTGAGAGGCTACATCACTCTAGGTAAACCTCCAAGTTTGACTACATATATTACACACCTATTACCTTCACTGTCTACACTATTTTGTTATTTCTCCATATACATTGCTTGCCACATGCTCACCCATAGCCCCTCCTTCCCAAGCACCCCACTCACCCCCCCCTTCCCAAGCACCCCACTCACCCATAGCCCCCCTTCCCCAAGCACCCCACTCACCCATAGCCCCCCCCCTTCCCATGCCACCCCACTCACCCATAGCCCCCCCTTCCCATGCCACCCCACTCACCCATAGCCCCCCTTCCCCAAGCACCCCACTCACCCATAACCCCCTTCCCAAGCACCCCACTCACCCATAGCCCCCCTTCCCCAAGCACCCCACTCACCCATAACCCCACTTCCCCAAGCACCCCACACCCATAACCCCCCTTACCCAAGCACCCCACTCACCCATAACCCCCCTTCATAGCCCCCCCTTCCCAAGCACCCCACTCACCCATAGCCCCCCCCTTCCCAAGTACCCCACTCACCCATAGCCCCCCTTCCCAAGCACCCCACTCACCCATAACCCCCCCTTCCCAAGCACCCCACTCACCCATAGCCCCCCCTTCCCAAGCACCCCACTTCCCAAGCACCCCACTCACCAGGTAGCCACAGATGCCAAAGACGATGTAGAGTATGGTAGTGAAGACAAGGGCAAGCTTGAATATCCTGGAGCAGAAAGAAAGTTGGACTGCAACTGAGGTAATCCTAGCAGGTTCAAGTAATCCCTCTTGCAGCAATGCCCAAGCTAGCCTCGTTCTGAGGCTCACTCTCACAGCAAAACATTGTGCTAAAAAGGAAGGACCAATTCGCTCTCTTACCCTCTGAAGGAGTTCTTCATCTCCTTGGCGACTGAGGCCTCCAGGGAGAGGATCAGCCCTGCCCCCTGTGTGGGCGGAGAGAAAGAAAGCAGACTAACTGTGAGTACTAATTGCTACATTTCTACCATAAATACTCACACATGAAAATGCAAAGTAGCATATGGTAAAGGACTGAATCCTTGCAGCAACTATTCAGTGATAAAACCAACACACTCTCAATTGTATTGATAAAACCAACACACCCTAACACTCTCCTTGACACACTCCTATTTCAAAATGACACCTGAACTCCGAACTACATACAAACACATTAACACAGTTAACAGTTCCTTGTATGTACGTGTACTATCACAGAGAAACCTGAGTGTACTGCCTTATACACACATGCAGGCTTGCAGACCTTATTCAGTGATACCACTACCAATTTCTAGACAACTGCTAAATAGTTTGTGTGGATAACTAGTATGTGCTCATAGACAAGTATTGGGCATTATAGCAGCAGAGGGATCATTACCTCATAGCAATAGATGGCCACACCCAGATAGAACGGTAGACCTTCTAGGGAATAGTTGCGGATGTGAAAACTGTTGGAAAAGAATTTATATGTAGCTTTCATTACATCATCATTACATCATTGGTCTTACTGTATGAGGTGAAAGTGCTCCATGTCGAAGTAAAAGACGATGCCATAAGCAAATACGGTGGCAAAATCGGCAAATAAACTGCGAGAGAGATAGATAGATGGGAGTCAGCAGCAATGACATCGTCTACGTGGGATGCCTCGAATAGTAAGGACATAGCAGCTGCCAAACACAAACCTGAAGATGCCCAGGTTCTTGAGGTGACGGAGGTTACAGAGGAAGAGGAGGGGGAGGAGCAGAGTGAGGAGGTAGGCTATCCTGTGGGGGTGTGGGGGGGGGGGGAAGCATATATGAGTGTGCATGTGTGTATGTGTGTGCATGTGTGTATAGGCATAGGTGTAATGGAATACTGCGTATAATTGACATAATAGACATAATAACAGAAGGTAATACAAATCCACAGCACTCACTCTGGCCTAGGGAGGTATCCTAGGGAATATCACTGTTGTATCCAAGAGAATATACAATCACTGTGGTATACTAAGGAATATCACTGTGGTATCCTAGGGAATATACTGAACTCACAGCATTATCCTAGGGAATATACTGAACTCACAACGGTGTCCTAGGGAATATACTGAACTCACATTGGTATCCTAGGGAATATACTGAACTCACATTGGTATCCTAGGGAAAATGCTGTGAAGGTTCTCAGTAATGAAAATGAGGTAAGCACAGCAGAAACCTACAGCAACAGAAAGGCAGGACATCAAAGAGATGACCATGCCCCCCCCCCCCCCCCCTGCAGGTAGAACACAGGCAACCAGTGTTCTGCAAATGACACAAGACCACAAGTGACCTCCCCTTCTTCTCAACCAAGCCTTGTTCCCAGGCCTTCCACCCAGCTGTTGTATGGGTGTGTGTGTGTGTGTGTGTGTGTGTGTGTGTGTGTGTGTGCGCGCGCGTGTGTTGGAGGCTAAGACTCACCAATTTGTGAGATGATGATTGCTACATCTACCAGCCACTTGCCCCACACACCCAGAGCTGCGTACCCTGAGAGAGGATGGAAGAGTATACACCTTATAGTCTACAGATTATGATCCTAAATTCCCTTATTAAGAAGAGAGGAAGGTACTGCAGTCTGTAGCTTCCTCTCTGTCCAAAGGCATTTCACACAGGCACTTTCGGCGCACAGCCATTTTTATCACCAATCCTACTCTTGTGAAATGAAGCAGAGCTACATGTAGTACGACTGACAAAGTACAAAACGTCACAGGAAAATGTTTGCTTGAAACCAGAGCAGACATTGTGTTACAAGAGGACGGGACCTTTAGAAGGTAGATCATCTCTTCTCACTTCCAAATTAGTCTAATGATACACTAAACATTGACCTATCAGATATCACTAGCTACATGTAAAAGATGGAGGCATCCAATTAGGACAATAAGGATGCCATTACCGCTATACATGTACAAGCACATACTGCTCACTCACACACAAATTGTATGTACACACACACTCACACATACCAACGTCTCCATAATCAATGTAGGAACTCTGAGACAAGGAGGAGCTAGAGGTCTGAGGGAGGGGCCAGAGGAGGGAGGAGAAGGATACTAAGATAGTGAAAGTGGAACTGTTCAGTTTGTCACTATGTTATGGGCAGAAGCACAGTACGCAACACAGTCTGTAACATAGACCCACTGGTTCCTCATTCAAGCATCTATCTAGTGAAAGATCGCCATTTCTATACCAGTAACAAAACACTACAGAGGTATAGTCACTTTATTCCTCAGTGCTTTAATTGGAGCTAGCCCATTCTGCCCTCCAGTCACAGTTCTAGGTGTCCATATATGGCTACAAGTGGTTGACGTACTCCATTACGAGGTTTCTGTGCGCCCTTCTCGCTGTTGCTGATGTGGCTGATGGCTCTCTCCAAGACGATCTTGTCCTTGCAGTCGATGAGGAGCAGCATTGCCTTCACGCTGGAAGGGGAGGGTGGGACAACGGCAAGTCATTCATTCAACAATACTGGAAAGTATGGTCTTCCAAAAAGTATGCAACAGAGTCAACAATTTAATGGACCCTTTTTCACCATGATGCACATGTGGCACTAAAGTTTTTGTGTTTTCATGTAAACTTCTTACATGGAAGCACAAACATGTATGTTTTCATGCACTTAGTGCCTACTTTTCTCCCAATTACATCATAGTAGCAAAGGGTCCATTGCAAATTATTACTGTCGGATTTCCAGGCCCATATACCATAATCATATTGTTTGCATCAACAAAGCAGTGAATACAGAATGGGCCGGATTGCTTCTGAAACTGTTTCTAAACACATACAGAGACACAAAGGCTTAAGTATCTGATAGATAGAGTATGAAGATTTATCAAAGTAACGTCATGCCAACTCTATGGAAGGACTAAAAGCTGCAATCTGATTAGACCCTTTGGAATTCCAAAGGGAAAAGGTGTCTGTGACGAAAAAGTTTGATTAGAACACCAGACATTCTTTCGCCAGGGAGGGGGGGGGGGGTGAACATCTGGGCACGAGACTGCAGCAAATGCAATGGCTTGGACTACACCACTAATCGCACAATTCATGCAGTTTTAGCGACATATTGGAGAGAGGGAGGGAGGAGGAGAGGGAGACAAATAGAAGGTGTGGTGGAGGTAGGGAGGAGATCAGTGCAGTTGGTAGTGTACATACCTAACAGCTCCCACTGATGCCATGACGATTATCCCCTCAACAAGCCCTGCCTGTGTGTGTGTGTGTGCGTATGTGTGAGTGGGTGTGATGGAGATATGAGTGGTCTCAAGTATGGAGGAGACTGTAGCTATTTCAGAAATTATAATCACTTTATTAGTTTCAGTACAAGCCTTCCAAATAGCTATAATACAAGCAATTTTGACTTACTGTATTCATTCTAATTATAGATGCAAGAAGGCATGGTGAATGACGTAATCTCACTTTTCAGAGGGCAAACGCACGAGTTCACAGGTGCATAAGTACATGGCTGCAACTGTAAAAGACATCCTCAGATGTCAGTGAATCTCGGTAGATCATGTCCTATAGTTCTCTCTCCTTCGGCTGCAATGAGAACGTGCTGTCGCCGCATTCATTCACTTGCCCTCTGGAAATGACATTACGTAATTAGACACACCCCTTGCAATCCATCTTTAATAAGACTCCTCGGTCTTGGAATAAAATATCTAGAACCGTGTGGTGTGTCCCCATATCATGGTTTGACTCTACTGTCTATGCAAAGATCATACTGCTTGTGTTAGTGAGATAACTAGCTCATGAAGTCATCACCTCTATCATTAACACAGTATTAACCCAGCAGGCTATATTGTCACAGGTCCATCATGACATCGAAAGTAACCCAATGTGCCTACCTCTCTGAAAGCATAAGGCAGGCCCAGTATACCCGCCCCAATGAAGGAGATGAAGATGTTTGCAAAGATCTTGACACGACTGTCTGTCCCTTCATCGTGCATTGCTTCCACCCAGCTCCACCACCTCGCTTCGGAAGTCAACAAAGGGCCAAGATGCTGACTCAGACTGTTAACAATCGATCTCTGTTGGACGTAGTAAGCTTATTAAAATAGTAACTAGAGAAATTAATAGCTATGCCATTGGGTTGCACTAAAGAACTAGTATTCAGCTTCAATTTGGCACTAGTACAATCGATTTTGCAGGTGTCGGATGTGAATAGCAGTGGACTTTAATTGGAATGGCACACATGCGCATGTGACTGTCACACGGAATACGTGCGTGTGTGTTCTTCTGAGCAACGAGCACACAATGGCTGCCAGCTGCAGACGCTTGGCGAAGTTCGGAAGCAGAAGCTGGGCTATAACAGCGAAAAGATTACACCACGCTGCCACAGTGAGTGGGATACAGTCCACAGCCAATGGTAAGTTGCACGGAAGCGTCTAAATAACACGCTTCAGAATGGGGACAACTTACCCGCCAGCTATAGGATAATTATCAAACAAGCCCCAAGAGAGGCTACATCTGTATGTATGAGGGTATAAACCGCTTGATAATCATGTTCATAACATGGATGATAAAGATAAAATGTTGATGGGGCAAACTGGAGGCATTGGCATGCAGTATCGGGTTGTCTTGTAAAGTGGGTGTGCCTGGCAAAGTATCGGCTTCATTATTGGTCCCAATTTTAGCGCCATCAGCAAGGCTTTCTGCTCCAATGAGAGTGCCAACCATGTTTCTGGTGCTTTGTAATTGGAATGTACAATACTGCTTTGGCATTCAGTTCTGTTTAGACAACGCCACTGAACTAGTGCATACATGGTATTCCATGCAGAGGGCCTCGTTGGAATCGAGTTGCATAATGCTGCGCTCAGCTGACCGTTTTGTCAGTCCGAAGCTTTGAGAATGATGGTCATCACTTTTCAGCAGCCGAATAAGCCTTACCTGAACCTCCCACCAATGTTCCTTTCATCTCCTTGCTACCACTGCTTCTGTGTTGCGTGAGTGCATTGTGGCTGGAAAATTTTGGGATGGAAAGAACTGTCTAGATCTAGGTTGAGGTGCTGACCTCAATTTTTGGTAGTTTGTGTGTAGGGTATGCGGTTATATTTACGTACTGTACTATCAGTGTATGCATTATGCGGAGCAGCAAAGGGCAGGGAAGCCAGACTACTGGCCAGGTAGGTGTCACTCGCTCACGCTTGCCCCACAATGTCCACCTACAACACATACAGGAACTTAAGCGCTTGAAGCCTATAGAGTGGGCACCCCTAACTTGGATTGCTGTTTCCTCCCTCACAGTTCTTGGTTTAGGCGTCTGCAGGGTAGCGGCACCACTATGTCATCGGCAACTGTGCACCAAGACCATTGAGACTCCGCCTACTGCCACACCTGCCAGTGGGGGTGGGATATTCAGTCGGTTCTGGGTGTGGCTCAATGATGATTCAGGAGGAGAGTTGGTGAGTGTGTGCTTGTGTGCATACACATGTACAAGCGTCTGTTCATGCACATGCAGCGTGTGACCTGTTGATGATAGCGGGAAGTGCTATGAGTCCCCTCCTCGATTACTGCAGGTCATTGGTGAGGAGGAGAAGCAGGAGAGGGAAGAACTATTACACCGGGTACGTTTGGTCATGTGATGTCTGGACAGTCATGTGATACTTGGCAGGTCATGTGATGCGTGGCCAGTCATGTGATACTTCATGGGTCATGTGATGCCTGACCAATCATGTGATACTTGGTAGGTCATGTGATGCCTGGCCAGTCATGTGATACTTGGCAGGTCATGTGATCTTCGCTGGTCGTGTGATGCCTAGCCTCAGAGACCCACGGCACGACCAGCAAAAGAAAGAAGGGCCTGGTGAAGCAATGTGATCCTGTGGTTTACAGGAAAGCTAAAAAATATCACGTCACATCAAATAAAATTTGAATACTACCTCACATGAGGCATATGACTTTAACCCTCCATTAACCATGGGCTCACAAGCAAGCATTTAACTACTGCTTCCAGGCCCTTCCTGATTGGGCTACAGGTTTCCAAGGCCATGTGATACCAGGCTACACTGCTGTGAACCACAGTTGCCATGGCTAGCAGTGTGGAGTTTGTGCCAGGCCATTCAGAGAACTGCTCTTTTGTGAGGTATATAAGGCCAGCTGGGTTCTGTGTTGCATGTGGCGGGGACTAAAATGCTGTAATGTGCACTCTCTCTTGTATACATAATATTTAGCCTACTGGCTAGACACCTGACGAAATCCTTTGTCTAGCTCATGAAAGCAAACAAAGGTTTTGAATGTATAGAGGCTCATTACTACGCTGTCAAATAACCAGTGAGTTTTATGTGGTCAACAAAACGTAGGTCTTCATCAGTTTGGATAATACTGTTTGTTGACCCTACTTAAAGCTCAACTGATTATAGTCACTTTTACCACTTAACAGTACATTCTTATCATAGCCTCGTACCCAGGCCACGCGGTCTGGGTACGAGGCTATTCTTATCAGTATTTAGCTTTTATCCCCAGGGCTGACCTAGGACATACCTATGGAGCAACTTACATGTTGCACTACATACTAACTCTCATGTTAGTGACTGCGTACATTGGTATAAACATTATATCCAGTAATTGGTGGCATTTACGTATTTTATTAGGTTACACTGTGCTAGGATTTGAGGTTATGCACAGTGCATGCTGTTACCACAGTGTAAGCTGTAGGCTCACTCATGGCAGCCATTGGCATTGCGTGGTGGACTGATGCAATGCTGCCTGCATATCCCCCACAGATGCAGGTCATGTACTTTGCCAAGCCACCCGTCGCCCCTGACATAGACTTCTACAAGGAAGTATTTACCATACTTGTAAAACATAACGACAGGTCAGTGGATCGAGAGCCTTGTTCATTTACATGTACATGTATATAATAGTCTACATGTAGAAGGGACTTAGAACCACAGTGGTCTAAACCGCAAATATTGAATTTGTAACCCCCTTATTGAGGTTACTTGCAAAATGTATTTACTGGTGATTTTTTAAACTTGTACTGCAATGTCGGTATGAATGGCTATTCATGCGATTTCTAATACTTGAGTGTCGGTTAGCCTACTCTGTTTCTGAACTCTTTGTACTACATGTATATCAGCTAGAAATCTGGGTGTGGAAATGGAGCTAATGCAGCACTTAGAGTTGAGAATTATTAACGACCAGTAGCTCAATCGCTTTCCAGCAGGAGTGGTTGGAGGAGGGAGGAAATTAGGTGCATTTTATTTACAGAAGTGACTGTATTTTGATGTGTCGTCTTCTTTCCCATGAAGAATTGGTGTAGAGACATTATGGAACTTCATGCGGGAGATGAATGTAGAACCAGATTCAGAGCTAACAAGATTGGTGAGTCCATTGGCATGCTTATTTGCTATTCCTGCTCTGACATATTGAGTGCTTGCTATAATTATATAAGTCTCTACTTCCCAGGTTGAGCCCTACCTTGAGAAGGCACGGAGAAATGTATGGTTTGAGTAGAGCCACGGACGCTGTAGCTACCACTTAGCCAACCAGTTCAGACCTGTATAGTGTATTTATGCTGGCATTAGCAAGCAGTGCCAATCTTGAGCTGTACCTGAGTGTACGTGTACTGTGTCAGTAATTTGCATTCCAAGTCTGTGTTGTGTGTTGGGGGGTATATACACTATTGTACGTGGTATGAAGACCTGATGTTGGGGTTAGTCTAGCTACATGTACATGTAGATGCTTTAGTTTCTACTCACAGAATGTTGTAGTTTGTGCCCAGACGTCTTCTTCCACAAGACAAAAAACTGGAGTGTCATTTGGGCCTGGTAGGTGGGACATCCACACTCCTTTGAACATATATTGTGTAGTGGATATAGCTCACAAGTACCAAGGTGATGTGGCCCATTTACAGATTACGTGTATGTGCACATGCAAGAGGTGATCAAGAATTCTTGAGGAAGCATGCCCTCAGACAATTAAATTGCTGCATTAAGCACATACCAAGCCAGGAATCTACTCACCGTATCACCTCGAGCTCTCAGTCGTTGTAAACAGAAACCCTTCAGGAACTGTATGAATTGATGTGCAACTCTGAGAAACTACTAATGTGGACAGTGTCCATGTGATGGTTCTAGTAAGAGTGAAGACTTATAGAGATTCAGCACAGTGCTAGCGCTAGTGAACGCACCACACACATGCCGTGGATCAACAGGGTAACTGGCAATAAGCATGCCAATACTCTGTCATTGGTTATTAAGTCTAAGATATGCTCAGGTGAAGCTAGCACTAGTAGAGACCTCTGATGCTCTGAAATGTCGGCAAGCTCGAGATAGCCCCATTCCCAGGCCTTCACTCCAGCTTTTGTCAATCCCCATGGGGGGAGCCTGGGAATGAGGTTAATTCCCAGAACATTGAACCTCACCCCTCCCCAAGCTTGAAAAATGTGTTTCAGAAGCTGGTCTGATCGTGGCGCTAGTCTCGTGCTCAGCTCAGGACCGCCGAGTTGTGTGTGACGTCATATAATTGATTTAAGTGGTACGCTAATTAAACCCATAAGCAAAACGTGACATTTTTTCAAATTTTATAAATATGCTAACATATGTATAGTGGGTGGAGCAGTTAGCTCCGGGCTGTGACCATGTGTGTTCAGGTAGAGGGTAACGTGGTTTGGCAACTGCCACGGTGGTCTCGGACAGTACGGCCTAGGATCCGTCCGTGTTCCTCCCTTGATTCCCAAAGCCTGGCACACTAAACAGACCCGATGACGATCCCTGTACCATAGCGGACAGGCGCCCGAAAGGCTGAAGGCTCGGTCAGCCGGAACGACCTGCCCGTTCACCCCTTAACGTGGCAGTGCCACATGGCCTAGGGTTCCGTTGGGAGAAGAGGGTTGCCCTTTTTTTTTTCTACAGTAGAAAACATATAGTCTGTTAGCATATCACTAAAATTTGAATTTTAGCGTTTCCTGAAATTGCAAGTTTGGGAGGGGGGAAGTTCAACATCTGTGGGTTAGACCATGAACAATAAAATTCTACAAAACACTAAGCGGTGCAGTTTTTGGCTGTATAAAATAAAATTGCACACATGTATCACAGAGGTAAATTAGTCCTCGTCGATCCTAGCCCTTGTACAGGCCTCATCTGAGTGTGACGGTGTCCACAGTCTGCTGAAGGCGGGAGTGTTGGGCCAGCCACTCTTGTTGTAATACACAGCCCTCTCCTGACCCGTACCAGTCACAGGCTGGGTCCAGCCGCTCACATAGGGGTCTTCGTAGTTTGAGAACCATTTTCTCAGCGCTCGCTCGTAGTTGGCTGCGTCAGCGTCATACTTGGCTGCGGTAGTCGAGAAGGGATGAAGCAGGTTGTCAGTTTCGTTGTAATCAGTGCTCAGGTTGTATAACTCTATGTGGCCTGTTAGCCGGGTGATGTATTTTGTAGTGCCGTTGAGTCTGGCAAATCGAGTCTGACCGTACTCCCCGTAGATCGTCCTATCAGTCCTCGAGTTCCTCTTAGTCGGGTCGAGAAGTAGATCGACAAAGCTCTCTCCCGGGATGTTGTTTCTGGACGGGAGGGAATAGTTGCCGGCGTATTCCAGCAAGGTGGGAGCGACGTCCAGGACTTGGACGACCGACTCTTCCACTCCTGGCTTTATGACGCCACTGTGACGCCAAATCATTGGAATCTTGAGAGACGTCTCAAACATGTTCAAGGGGTACGCTGCGTTTCCTTTCCCCCACAGTCCGTGATGACCGGCATTGAAACCGTGGTCACTGGCGAAAACCACAAGCGTGTTATTGTCCAGCGACTTCATCTCGAGTGTGTTCAACAGTCGACCGATGTTCAAGTCCATTGCCGTAACAGCAGCGTAGTATCCTTTCAGACACTCCCTATTTCCGAGACATTCATTGGTCAGTCCCTCGTTCCAGTCCTTGGCATATGTGTTCTTGGGCTCCTGTGGACAAGAAACAAACTTCGCATCGTTATACAGTTTGACAATCTCCGGTGGGTGCATTGTGTCGGCCTTTCCATTATTTCCGACGTACGGCGAATGGGGAGATGTGTAGTGAACTGAGAGATAGAATGGATCTGTATTCCCGCTTTCAACGTAGTCTGTCACAAAGTTTATTGCATCATCTGTGATTATATCTGTAACATACCCATCCACGGTGACACATTTCAAGTCTCTGACCATCGGAGGGTTGATGTACGACGCTCCACCCTTCTGATGAACAAACCAGTGCTTGAACGAGTGTTGCACCTGCTGTTGGTCCCCAAGATGGTATTTTCCACTGATGGCACAGGTGTAGCGCTCGTTGGCCAGGACGTCGGTGTAGGCCACCTCAAACCTGGTGTAGTCGATGCCCTTGTCTACACAACCGTTACCGCCACTGATCCAATCGTGAACACCATTCTGACTCGGGAGACGACCAGTAAAGTAGGTGGTTCTGGTCGCCGAACAAACAGGTGTGTTGCAGAAGGCGTTGTTGAACTTGAGACCTTCCTGAGCCAGTTTGTCGATATTGGGGGTCAATATCTCAGGATTGCCGTACGTTCCGGCCGCCCACTGGCCCATGTCGTCTGCTAGGATAAAGAGGATGTTTGGTCGGGAGAGGCCATGAGTACTCCAGACGCCTGCTAGCAGGACACTGACGAGTAGCAGGTTGGATGTCACAACCATGGCCGGTGTAACTGCCAATTGGGAAAGATAGAACAGAGTGGATTGGCATAGTTTTCTATAGTCCTGCATGCCAGCCCCCTTCCGCAAAATGGAAGGGGGCTGGCATGCAGGACTAAGTTTTCTATTGTACACGTACTTTACATCCACATACTTTAATAGTATGGCATAGGCTAATTTTTAATGTGTACTGTGCATGTCTACTATAGTCTTGTTCCCAGCCGACTTTTCACCCTCTGTCGGGAACGAGACTATGTCTACTGTGCTCTAGGAGACTAGGACACTCCTGTGAGCCGGCAAATGAATTTTGTAATAAGCTAAGTGTTGGTTGTTGTTTTTTTATAAAAGTTTGCATACATCAACATGTCTACTACAAATTTAATATAACAGAACCACTGCAAGAACCCGCTAGGCCCTCTGTTGAGACATAGCTTATAGAGTAGAAGTCTACTCTATAATCTGTGGTTGAGACAATTCTAATTTGGGCCTACTTGGTGATCCAACAGAGGGACTAATTAGTCTAGTGGGTTAGCTTGCAAAGGATAGAGCAAACTACTGTATACACTGGCAGCCCACAATGCTGCCAAATGCTGTATACTCACCTTATCCACACCTTATCGAGCAAGATCGGAATTTTCCCTTACGTAACTAATGGGTGGGGCTTGTAAATAGGTTGCCATAGAAATTAGCTTAGTAACTAGCTAGCCGTAAAGGTAAACATTTGCAGAATTCAAAGGTATATGGATGTTCTCGAGTTATTACTGAACTTTATATTAAATAAAGTAGCCCTCTCATTAATGTGATAGCTTCAAGGCAATTTTCTACTGCAATGCAGTTTTCTGGTTTTGTGGACTGAATTCTATTTAATCCCCATCACCGATCTTAATTTGCAAACTCGTAGATCGTGCAGCCGCAGTCTTACATACCCGACTGCATTCTTTGCATGAGGGTCAAGCTAGATAGTATCATAATCATAGTATCATGCACTGTTGATTGCAGAGGCTTGCACCATATGCTTGCACCAGCTTGCAGCATGATGCAGCAAGTTCTCCGACTTCATCTGTTTCTCCTACAGCTGAGATGCTGTCAGTAAAGGCTGGCCCAGCTCCAGGAGGACCTATCCTCCCTGAGCAGCCTGAACCTCAGACTCTGGAAGAGCCCAGCACCCTCTTTGTGGCTGCTCTCACTCAGGACAGGTGGGGCTTGTAGGCAACTTCAAACACTTGTGGATATATGATGAAAAAGATACTCCAGCATGCATAATAACATGCAATAGCACTTGGTTGCGGTGTTCTTATATACCTTCGCCTTACGCAATTTTATTGCCATTCCTTCAACATCACTCCTGGAATTTATTCCAGATTTCACTGCCACCCATGCTGTTACATATACGCATCCGGTTTACAAAACAACAACAGTGTGAGCCAATCAGTGAACAGAGTTCAAAGAATTTTGCAATTTGATTGGTTGGCACTATTGGTGCTCTGGTAACGGATGTTGCAAGAATGCCACAGAATACTGTAATGATGCAGCGCAGGGCAGTACTCTATTGCTTACACTTGTAATAAAAATCATTCCCAGTCTCCATTCCCCACACCTAAAAAATGTTTAGTACAAACAAATCCAGGAAACAGAGTTTGGGAATGAGACTGTACTAAAACTGTACCCTTTTCCTCCCCAGTGATGCCTCATGGCATTCTCTCCTGGACTGCCTCACCACTCTCCCCCCCTCCGAACTGAGAGAGCTCACTAAGCAGCCACATTCACAGCACTACATCCACAGAGTAGTGCGGCATGCTGCCAAGCACTCCGACAGACTGGCCCACTTGAGAATCGCTGAGACTTTGGCCTCTCTCTTTCCAGTGGAGGTGGAGGCGTACACAAACGAGAAACTGCCTTTCGCTTACAGCTACTCCGATCTGGAAGCTGCCACCGTCAGTGAACGGCAGACCCAGATCGACTCGAAGAAGAGACGGAGAAGAGCTGCCACTGTGGGCTCAGCCACGCCCACCAAGGACCTGTTTGCATACTCTCGTGACCACATTCCAGCCACCTACCGTGGACCAGCTCTGAAGCTGACTGATGTAGCCATGGCTGCTGGTGTGGTCTCCCACGAGATGACCTCCACAGAGAAGAAAACCGTCTACCTGCAGCCACCTCTCCGCACCACCACCCCACACGGCCCTGCACCTCCAGCACGAGGACCTCCTTTCTTACTTGACGATGAGCCCGAGAAGGTGGAGAGGCCTTTTCTACAGCCTGTGCTTGAGTCTGAGCTGGAAGAGAGCCAGAAGCGGCAGCTCAGCCCTGGTCTGGGCTCCTCCCCTTCTAAGAAGACCAGTCCTCTAAGAGCGCACTTCCAGCGAAGAACTGATCGCGTTCAGAAGCCTCTTGTTTCTCCTGAGCCACAGACTGCCTATAACATCATTGAGGCATTCGCTACCGGGCGACTGAAATCTGGAGCTGAAGCGGTTTACCTCAACTACAGTGATTCGGTACCCTGGAACCCCTACAGCCTTCTCGTGGTGCCCAAGACTCGAATCAACCAGGAGTACTTCATCATCTCCAAGTTTGGGATCCTCCACGTCTATCCCGATGGGGAGTCCGACTTGCAGAGCTTCGCAGATTGGCTAAAAGAGGCGGGGCTGTTTACGCTCATCAGTCGCATCTCCTTCTTCCGGCTCTACCTCCTCCGAAGGGGCTTTGCAAGGTGGTACCGGAACGTGAGGTACAATCAGTTTGCCCGAATCCACTCCCAGATCAGCAGAACGGCTCTGCGATTCTTCCCCACCTTTGCCGAGGGACTGCTCAAGATACAGAGTCTCAGCAAGGAGCTCCTAGCTGTAGCCTTCCACGGCATGCAGCCCCTGGGGAGCTACTCCCCCGAGGCTTTCGAGAAGACCCTACAGGGCTTTCAAGTCAAGGCCCAGAGGTTTCTGCAGAGATACTTCAAGTACTGCCGGCGGGTGGTGGGGGAAGCGGTTGAGGCCACTCAGAGCCGAGCTCTGGAGCTGGAGACGGAGAAGCGCCATCAGCCGTTTGTGTCTGAGCTGCCCATCAGCATTCAGAAAGAAAAGCATGTCAAGCTAGAGAAAGACCTGCAGGTGTGTGTGTGTGTGTGTGTGTGTGTGTGTATGTGTGTGTGTGTGTGTGTGTGTGTGTGTGTGTGTGTGTGTGTGTGTGTGTGTGTGTGCATGTGTGTGTGTGTGTGTACATGCGTGTAATATCATGTACATATGTTACAATTGAGTGGTATGGTAATTTTACCTCAACATGAATAGAAAGCCACCACTTTGGTTCTGTACTGAATACCTTGAATAATAGCACACTTGTAATACCCTGATATTGTCTGTCTGCCTGCCTACCCAGGTGGCCCAGTACAGAGCAGGAAAACTGGGAGAGTTTGTCACCCTGGCCAACCAGATGGTGACCACCTGCCTCATGCAGTGGGCCCGGCAAAGCGCCCAGTCCTGGGTGGACGCTACCCTCAGAGGCACGGCCACACCCGTCCCCAGCACCTCGGCTGTGGACAGCCCTCCCAGCAAGCCCCTCATCCCAGAGGCTGGGGGTGGGGCACGGGCGGAGAGTGAGGTGGAGCTGTGGAGTGAGGGTCTCGGGGAGGGCGTGTGTGCGGCACTGCTCTGTGCTGAGCTGATCTTTGGGAACTCAGGTATGATAAGTGCTATATATGGGTATATAAAATCCGTAACCGACAAAATGTTCCTATAGTTGAGTTATATACACACACGCATACACACACACACACACACACGCACACGCATGCATGCACACACATACACACATACACACACACGCACACACACATCACAGGCTCCCTCACTACCACCCCCTCCCCTGCCGAGCTGGAGTCTTCCCTGCTCAGTCCCCTCCACACCCTCATTCACACCCTCACCTCCACCACTCAACCCCTCACCGGCACCAGTACCAGTGCAACACCTCCAGGTACATACCCTCGTTCCCAGGCGGGCATATTTGTGTTTACTTCTTTCTGTGCATTATTCAGGACTAAGCAATAGGCCAACTGGTGAGATCAGCCCCTCCCCCAGTACCTTGCAACCTGTCAGCCCCTCCCCCAGGGGAAGGGAAGCTCACGCTGGGACAAAGGTAGGTAAACCATGCTGTCTGGTCACACTGCTCTTGCCGAGGTTGTGATGATAGCTGCTGTGCTGATCTCTAGGAGGTGTTGGTCAAAGAAAACGAGCCCCACCCCCCTGCCAAGGCAGATAAGCCCCGCCTCCCTGTTAGGTGGACGTTGCCCTCCAAACAGCCAAAGTCTCTCCTGGGAGCTCTTAAGGGGATCACCTCCAGCAGGTATGGTAGCCTGTGGAGGGCTGTGGTACATGTGCAAAGTTTGGACTACCAGCTTTATTCCTTAGTTTTAACCCGCAATTCAGTATTGCATATACACTAAAATATATACAGCCTATACAATGATTATGGTTGTATGGCTGACTTGCAATACAGAGACACACGTTCGTGCTCTAGAGAAGGCCACACTTTTGCCTCTAGGCTTTCAGAGATCTGTACTATAGGAGTTACCATGAAAACATATATAAGTCCCTCTCACTACTCAATGCCCCTCTCCACATCCTACAGCGAAGAGAGGCGGCCGGAGAGCGTCAGGGCCCGGGAGAGATTGTGCCAGGTTGCTGGCAGTGGGGGTGAGGGGGTGGAGGGGTGGGGGATGGAGCCGGGGACTTCCCCTCTACTGAGGGAGGAGCTACAGCGGAGGATGGAACAGGAGTGAGTGGCATTCCCAGACCAGCTTGGGATCGAATCACTGTGTTGCTGAAATGACAGCATGCAGGGCTATAGCTAATGAATGTCGCAAAACATAGCCTTGTTCCCAGTCTCCACTCCCAGTACGTGCTGAAAAAAAGCTGGGAGTGGAGACTTGATAGCCTCATTCCCAGGCTCCACTGCCCAGCATTTTTTGCACTTTGGAAAAACCCTGCCCGTGTTTTTCCAAAGTGCACAAAAATCCTGGACGGTGGAGCCTGGGAACGAGGCTAGAGACTTGAAAAGAGGCTATCATAACCCGTATGCAGACAATTTCTTGTGTAATGTTGATGGGCAACTAGAGCAACAGGCTCAGAAAAGCTGGCCCAGACTGGCAGGACCTTCTAGTCAGCCTGGAAGTTGAAGTTATTAGCCCAGCCAACAGCACTCTGCCCAGTAAAACATTGCCAATTCAACCTGTAGTTTTACTGCCTCAAATACTCACTCATAGAGTATGCCACACCCGAAGCCATCCATCACTCCGCTGCAAAAACCACAGTACAAATTCGCTGCCTCTCACACACTGTTCAGGTCCATCAATGTGTTCTCTGTGTTCTCTGTGATATTCCCTTACCCACCATGATGCTCTCCCCCCCCCCCCTCCCCCTACTCCAGTGAGATGCTGGTCTCCTGCCTGACCCAGCTGCAGTCAGCAGTGGGTGTGGCCTGCCAGGAGGTGGGGTCCGTCTGTCGCAAGCTGGGTTGGCTGGAGGAGATGTGGTCCTTTGTGCAGCACTGGGGAGGCAGGGGGAAGGCTGCCAGCCTCTCACCCGAAGAGTTCCAGGTGTGGATAATGGGATGATGGGATCGTCAGAGATTAATACATGGAATAGAGAATACCAGCCTCATTCCCAGGCTCATTTCCAGGCTCATTCCCAGGCTCTTGGAGCGAGGCTAGATATCTTAAGCATGTATGAAACATACTTTGTTTTGACGTGTATAATAATATTGATGTGTACATATGCATTATCGCATTTGACAAGCATGACTCACACATTTTAGCTATCATTACCTAATGGTCCTGGTACAGTGATTTGAAGGCATGGAGTAGCCTCGTTCCCGGGGGAGAGCCTGGGGACGAGGGTAGGCATGGAGCAGCCTCGTTCCCGGGGGAGAGCCTGGGGACGAGGGCTGGGGACGAGGGTAGACATGGAGTACAATTCATAATTCAGTTTCTCTACTGTCTTTTTTGTAGACTACTCTGTCTCAGCTGCATGAGTGGGCGGTCACCCTCTCCCACCTCCCCCCGCGACTCCCCACTCCCCATTCCCTGGTGGGCGTGGTAACGGGAGCGTTGGTAGGTGTGGCCCTCCCCCGGTTGCAGTCCATCCTGGGACAGCTGAAGGCCACGGGGGTGGAACACGCCAGGGGCGTGTGCCAGAGGGTGCTCCAGCAAGCCGTGAGACGCAGTGAGGTGAGGGGTGATAGTACACCGTATAACAGTTATTTTTATGGGGCTCTTAATTTTTCCATGTTTGCAGGAGTATTATGAACTAAAGGCCTGGGGCATGAAATTAAAATTGTGAATATTTCTGCTGGCCGACAATATGGACAATTTTCACCTGTGAAAATAATCGACCATATGGTATCTTTCTTGTACTTTCGATGCTAGAATTTATTTATTTGCTACAAGTCTAGAGATAGCTGTGTAGCTAACTGGTGTTTGTCTCTTTCTCTGTGCAGGCTCTCTCGTCCAAGCGCTATGACCTGGAAGGGTTCGCTGCCTACTCTAAGCAGCTCAGAGAGTGCCAAGCCTTCCACAAAGGGGAGGCCTCCAACGTTCACTATGTCCTCAAGGTCCATAGGTGAGTTGGAGTTTGGGGGGGGGGGGGACCCGGGGGCAGGTAGGAGGTGGCACTGCACTGTAGTACACACCCACTTAATGATACTGCAGAGCTACATGTACCAACGTACATGTAAACATGGCTATGTTGTCTTGATTCATTCCCTAATACATACACTATTATTTGTGGGCACAAAATTTAATGTTTGTGAATTGAAGTATGCTACTTTTGTTGCGATGAATTCGCATAAATACGTGAAAAAATGTGGACTCTAACACAGTACTAGTGAACATATGCACATTTCTATTTACTACGTGTAAACATGTATTCAATACGCAGCAATAACACTCCTGTGTATTTCTGAACAATTGTGTGTGTGTGTTTTTAGCGGATATAAAATTTTGTGATTTTTGCCAACTTCGAAAAAATTTGCGAAAATTTATACTCACAGATAATACTCACCTTAGATACATGCACCTTAGCCTCATTCCCAGGCCACCCAGTCGGAGGGGGGAATGGCCTGGGGACAAGGCTACATGCACCTTAGCCTCATTCCCAGGCCACCCAGTCGGAGGGGGCAGTGGCCTGGGAACAAGGCTACATGCACCTATACGTCTATTAAAATATTTTGGATCTAGGTATCTTTACATTCAAGGAGTCCTGATTAGCTATCCCTTGTTTCCCTGCCCAGTACAAGTACCACATGTTTTATGACCTCCTCTCTCTCTCTCCTCCTGCCAGTATCCTCCTCCGTCGTGGTGTTGAGGTTCCCCTGGAGGACAAGGCCCTGGGGAGGGAGCTGCAGGTGGCCTGGGGGGTGCTCGAGAGGAGACTGGCAGAGGCCAAGGATTTCGTGGAGACACAGACACCGGTTAAGGCACAGGGACTGCAGGCTAGCATCACGGTGAGTGTGTGTGTGTCTGTGTGTGTGTGTGTGTGTGTCTGTGTGTGTGTGTGTGTGTGTGTGGCACTTGTAGACACACTAAATTGCTTTGGAAAAACAATTTACACTGCTTTAATCCATTTCCAAGAGATAGTTTAATTCAAAGTGGTTTAGCTTCCGAAGTGACTTATCTTTTGTCACCCACTCAGTCAGTCCGCCATCAGGGAGCTCTCAGTAACGGGCACTGGAAGTAGAGGAGATCAGATAATTGGTTGGACCTAATTAGGTATTAAAGAAGCCTAAAAATGGTCTTTAAGCAAAGGGCTGACATCACCACATTCAACTCAAGCTATATGAGACTATATACAGCTGTAGGACTACCTCTGGTTGCTGACACTTACTGCCCAGGCAACAGTGGTAGGTAGGAGGTGCGGCATTAACGCTAGCCTCTCTCTCTCTCCTCCAGTCATGTGAGGATGAGCTGAGGAAGATAGTAGACCAGGTGAACGAGGGAGACTTTGTTGTCCCCTCAGCCCCGCCCACCCAGCTCCTGGAACGCCTCAAGGGCCTGCAGGAGGAAGCATATACAGTGCGTGCTCGTCTGCTGGGGCTCAGCAAGTGGAAGGAGGCCATCACTGGCAGGTCACATGACCTCTCCAGCATTGCCAGGTAGGTGGATCACATGCCCAGTCTAAACACACTGCCTCTTCAATAAGAGTGTTGCTTCCAATTTAATTTTTGAACAAATTAGTACCTTGGAGTCAGAGATCTGTAAGCTTTGCGTCAGAGCAAAGTGTTTGTTCTGGTGTCTGGTCTGAGTCACTATAGCAACAGCTGTGTGCTACGTATGCACGTTGTTAATCATTACACATCCTCCCCCTCTCGTTTCCTCCATCTTCGCAGCCTTCTGGAGGTGCTGTTTGTCCGGCAAGAGTTGTGGAAGTACTGCAGAGTGTTTGCCAGCTACGAGAAGGAGTGGCTCAAGTTGCCCTTCAAAAAGGTGGGTGTGTCTCATTTGTCAGCAATATGCAGGTACATGTGGGTAGTTCTGTCAGGCTGAGTTGCTGTAAGGAAGTTATAAGTGCTAGGTAGCCTACTACAGGATACCTTACTACTTTGTGTGATACTAGCTGCTGCATTTGGAAGTAAATCGTTAATTACTAAAGGAACAACTTATGATCCCTGCTCCTCCCTTTCCCACTGCTCTCCCCTCCTCCCTCCCTCCCTTCCTCCCTCCCTCCCTCCGTCCATCACATCCTCACATCCTCCCTCCCTCCCTCCCTCCCTCCCTTCCTCCCTCCCTCCCACCCTCCCACCCACCCACCCAGCTGGATGTGGCTGTCCTCTCGCAGAAAGTGGGAGATTGGCTGGTCGTGTGTTCCAGGCTAGAGACGAGCTTGCCCTCACAAGACCCTGTGCTGGAGGGATGGAAGGAGAGGCTGGACAAACTCCAGGGCAGAATACCACTGCTGAAGCAACTCTCCTCCAAAGCACTCAGGGTCAGTCCATGGTTTAGAACTCCAAAGAGGGAGTCCACACAGCCCTCTGCTCCTCCCCGTAATAGCATTGTTTTGCATAATAATTACAAATCCTGCAATCTCATTGGACCCACCTCGAATGCGAGTGGGTGAAACAAACTTTTGGGCTTGAATTGCCAGACTGTTCTGTGAGGAGGAGAAGCCAAGAGCTGGGCAATATCCCTCACTTCAAACACTCCATTGGTCTGTATCAACTTTATCAAGTATCGATCTGAATCATGAAATACAGTCTTTAGTCTTCATACAGTAATGATGTCGTGGTGAGGCCTATTCTACCTGGTTATTGTGTGAGAATAAGAAAACTAGGTATGCCTTTACATATTAAACTGTAGCAGAGATAATTTCCAAGCCGTTTCTTTTCCACGCCCCCGTGTATGCACACACACACACAGACGTCACACTGGTGCACGATCTTCGCCACTCTGGGTGAGGACTACGACCCGAGTGTCTCCTACACTCTCAATGACTTCTCCCTCTACAACATCTACAAACACTCTGACATCATCTTCGAGATCTGCCACGACGCTATGCAGGAGGACATGCTGAGAATACAGGTAATTGGCTTTATAATAGTAGGGACTACCTCTTTAGATAAACATGGGGACTAAATTTTGTACCCCTTGACCCTTGAACCTTAATGATGGCCTGTTGGTTATAAATATTTAATGGTAGGGTCTACCCAGCGAAGTATTGTGCGATGATCGAGGAAATGAGAAGCAGGTACATGTAAGAAGCCATTTAATGGGGGGTAAGAGCTACATTAATTTAGAAGTGGATCATAACCAAATCAAATGCAAAAAAAAGTTATGATAGCGTCAATCTCTAGTACAACAGACATTTAGGATCGTAAGTGGTTGTTGGGTTGCGTATCTGAGCAGGCTGGAGGAGTGAGCCAAGCCTCAGATGACCACTTCGAGGCGCTGGGTGGGTTGTATGAATGACACCACGAGCACACCCTTGAGCTGTGAGCTAGCAGCCTGACAGGGAGGTACTGGAGGACGAGAGGTGCATAATCAGGGTTTGTAACCACGAAGGATTTTTGTCGCTATCCCACTACTTGAGTGTTAGTCACATCGATATTACCCGATTTGTCATTTTACATGGTTTCCCCAAAGGATAATTATCTGCTCACTATGGTATGCTCGTCTTTATCATTGGCAGTGCTGTAATTTAGCATATAAACCCGTCCCAGTAAATAATGCTGCAGTGTACACAATAATATAGTAATCTCTAAATCGTTGAGAAGTAACTGATTCAAGAGGTATGCAATGTACGTATATCTATGGCCTAGCTTTGTATCTGGTGTCATTTTCCGACGCCAGGTACGAGGCTAGTCTGTGGCCTAGATTTGGTCTTATATTATGGCTTATGACATGTCACTATAGTGGGAAGAGTAAGGAAGTGAGTGAATGCCAGACTGAAGGCTAAGCCTGCTGGTATACCTTCCAGAGTGACATAATATGCCGGCGGTGGTGACCTTCCAGGAGTGTTGAGCTGTAGGCGTGTCTTCTCCAACACCATCTTTACCAGCTCGTTGAGCACTTTGCTGAAACCAACTACGTGTATCTTGTTGGCGGTAGTCACATGATCTACAGGGATGCAGCAGTTAGTGATTATGAATTGCTTGACGTTTTTAGGAAGTAGCCAACTGCAGGGTAGGGAAATGCGTGTACTGCTGGAGAGAAACACAAGCAACTTGGAGCAAATTATCAGAGGGCTTCACCTCTTTTGGGGCGACAGTATGGAGCTAAAAACTGCTTCTAAGCCTTAAAGCTACATTCATGATATCTATCTAGTTCCCATGTACATGTACATACCGGTATATAGTGTCGACTTTTCTTAAGCTGGGAGGTACAGCTATACATGTATGTAATACTCTATCATCCTTACCAGCATACCAGCATGGTTTCAAAAAGCCTCTCCTCCCTGGGTGGCAGTCACAGTCCCCTGGTTACTAATATAAAACTATGAGTCTAATAAGCCTGTCCATCACTCAAGCCATGAGCCCGTTAGCCTATGAGTCTATGAACGCAATCCTATACGTCACTTTGTCATGCACTAGGCATTTGAAATGAAAGGGCCTCCTGGGAATTCTGTGGTATGTGATATCACCACTGTGTCATCTCAGCTTGTAATATTCATAATGATTAATTTGACATCCTTTATATACCTGCGTACCTGTAGCTTCCATCGTAGGTATGTCGACTGGTATCTCAGAATCTGGAGGAGGAATAGTTTCTACTTAGAGAGTAATGATCAAAAACGCATACTGAAACAATGCTCTTCTTCATGCGCGCATGCGCACACACACACAGGGCTACATGTAGCTACTCAGCAGGTATGGGTGTCACACCTCCAAGGGTGTCCGTGAACATAAAGTCCCGGTGCAATATGGTCTTGTAGACTGCCTTGATGGTCAGGTTGCATGTCACCAGCTCATCAGCTGTAGGTACACCATGGGATATGGATCAAGACTCTAAAGAGTGACTTTTCCAAGGAAATATTCGCATATAGAGGCTTGTGCTTACCAGTCTACGCTAAGCCATCACGTTTATGTATAATTTATCGCTGAACGCAATTTATATGGGCCCTTATGGCGGTGCCAGCGGGGCGGGCAGTGACCAAAAATGGTGCTCCGCGTTCGTGGTCATATCTCTATCCTAAGCTTGGTAGGCAGACATACAAAGAGAAGTTTAGTACATAGTTGCTTATTGTACACAGAAAACAAGCAATGCTGACATTCCTTTAGCATGGGATGTGAAAAATGTATGTGCACAAGGAGTGTGTATACAACCGTTTGGTGCATCATGAATTGAGTTTCATCTCAGCTTTTATAGATCATGCACGGTCACTTTCAGTTTCACCACATGTTTGTTTTATGACATAATTGCTAGCCACCCACTCAGAAACTTGTATGGCATTGCACTTCCTGGAAATGTCTTTAAAAATGGATACTAATGGCTAATAAACTTAAGAAATTGAAGAGTAGTATCTAACATGTTTGCATTGATGATATATTAGCCATCTAGCACAGATACAGCTCCCCACTCTGTACTGCATAGTCCTCAGTTTAGGCTATAGAGTATGTAGTACTGCAGAGGCATACATAATGGGTTGGCCACCAATTCAACTATTTACTAAAATTTGCCTAGACAGCCTCTCTAATAGAGTACTCTCCCTGTCATTCCAACCTAATTGTTCTGCAATGAGCTACTTAATATGGAGTTGCTATTGTGCAACACAGGAAGTTAACTACCCGGCTACGAAATAGATAACTGCTGAGGTCATCACTCTTAGTAGGAGTGCTCTGCTCTAAGCCCGTGAGGTCATTACATACTTATCATTCCATCAGCTTACTTGTCATATCTTGAGATAAACTGTATATGGTAACAAGATCTGGCTATGTAATCCAGCTGATAGCTCCTGAAATGTGATATTATTGATAGTTCCGAGTCTTGATCGGTCACGAGTAATTTAATTGTGGTACATTGTGCCGGTAGTGATGGTTTAAAAAAAGGGGAGGAGAAGGTGGGGAAAACAGAACTTGGAAGGAATCTGTCAATCTATGTCGGCCTAGTCACAGTTCCAGTCTAAGTGTCTCTGATGTGGGCTCAGCAGATGGCCAGTTTGTGATATCAATCAGAGTACCTTAGCTGTAACTCTGGAGTAGAAAGTAGTGTGTACTAGAAGATTTTAGGATGGCAAAGCAAGTACTTACTTCACAATTATGGCAATCCTTGTGCAAACGCTGGTATAGGTAACAGGGACGGCGCCGCCGGTCAGGTTGGTCAGGTTTCAACCTGACCACTTTTCAGACAAATATTTTGTATAGAAGTATAGGGGGATCATCGCTGTATCGTTGCTGCGAATTGCATGTCTCTCTCTCCTAGCACAGCGCAGTAACTCGACTCAGTACGCGAATAAAGCGGCCACGCCCGCTGGCTGAAAACGATATCGTACGAGTGGTCTGGTCACGAGACTAGTCAACAGCGCGCTTTTCAATACGAAGAACCTCTCAATTACGACGAGCGTAAGAACACAGTGCTCTGCAGATTTCAATGTGATTGGTTTCAGGGCGAAAAGAAGCTACGAGAGGCCATGAGAGCGCTTCCTGCCTGCTGAAAAGAGAAGTCAAAAAAATTTCCGCGCTTCACGCGGATTGTCAGCTGCTTCACAGCCTCTCATACAAAATGTTCAACTTGACCAGTCAAAATTTCCTGGCTCCGGCCCTGGGTAAAGACTCATTTTCAGTTTCCATGAGCCAAAAATAGCTATTAATCATAAGCTGACCTTCAGCAACAGATTCAGCTATACTGTGTTCCAGCATATTTTATCTCCAAAGGCACTTGGGTACTGGTATCTGTGTTTGAGAATCAGCTCCACCAGCTCCCTGAGGCAGTCGTTACAGATCACTGGGCAGGCTCAGAGGCTAGACCACACCTCCTCAGAAGCTGGAGGGAAGGAATAGTTTTTTATCATACATATATATACCAGATTTTACTCCTTCATATGCACACAAAGCTGTATTCAGCAGGTAGTATGGGTGTCATGCCTCCATAAATATCTGTATACAGAAAACCCCAGTACAATATGGTCCCGTAGACTGCCTTGATTGTCGGGTTGCATATCACCAGCTCATCAGCTGTAGGAACACCACATATTATGAAAAAGAGAGCATGAAATACAAAAAGAGCCAGAAATGATTACATATTAACAAAGCTTGACATACGTAAATGGTACTCTTTCAATGAAAGCTAAGGAAACGTTTGCATAAAATTGAATGTACTTCTATTCAGGACTTTATGTATGGTACTTGCATAATAAGTAGTCAGGCATGACCAGCTTCTATTGAATACCTGCTGATCTTAGTCAAACTTTCCATAATGCAAAAAGAATGTGGTTTGAGAATGAGGCTTGTGCTTACTTAGTCTGACCTTGTGTACCACAATTGCTCCAGTGCCTGCACCCCGGCCCGCTGGTAACGAGGTACTGCAAGCGACAAAAGCTGGGATGCACGGCTGGGGATAGGGCTATGGCTGATTCAAAGGTGAAACCATGCATTCAAGAAGACAGACACAACACATGCTTCCACCTGCCCCTGATGCATCATGAATTGCATTGCATATCAGTTTTCACAGATCTGCATACTCTTTTCTCCAGTGCATGATCTACTTTGGCTCATGGATTAACAGTAGAACATGCATGCGCCTGAGCTATATACCTTGAATAGTAAGGACAGCATTATGTCATAAAATACAACATGCAGTGAAACATTGAATGATAATTATCAAAGCTAGGGTGGATGGACACAAAGATTAACAGCTGCCTGGGTACATGTGAATTGTAGTGCTGTTGTTCTGAAATTGTTGCCTAGTGACCACTTGGATCTGTGGTTTTCTTCAGCAGACCACCTCCAGGTTGCTGATGGGGTGGAGGGAGGGGGCTACCACGACACTCCTAGGCCCTGGGTAGTAGAGGAGGGAAATTGAATACATTATACCTACACAATTGTGTTAGTAGAAGATTTGCTGTGTGTATTCAGCTATAAAGCATAGAGGAAACTTCTAACCTGCTGTAAACATACACTTTAGTTTTAGCCTCATTCCCAGTCCTTCCTGCCGCAGCATTTTATCGAGCACCCGTGGAGAAAAGGCCCTTTTTCTCCAGGTGCAAGATAAAAGCTAGGGCGGGAAGCACTGGGCTACTTTAGTTTATGGATTTCATTATATGTATGTGTGTATAGGGATTAGCCAATGGATGCCCACACTTTGAATTCTCTGTCTTTTGCTGCTTTAGCACTCAACCTAGGACAGAGTAGCTACAGGAAGTGTGGATCTGCTGTCTCTTTTTATCGCCAACTGTAGCTACTTGTCTCACTTACCACACATTAATTTGCCTCCATAGTACTAGTAGCTAAGTAAAACATATGATGGATGAAGCTACGTACCATCATGTAGATGGATGACTAGTACCTAAGCACACGTACTTATGACATGGGTGACATACCTCCAAGAGTGTCCGTGTATAGCAGGTCTCTGTGCAATATGCTCCTGTAGACTGCCTTGATGGTCAGGTTGCATATCACCAGCTTATTAACTGTAGGAACACTCAGGACTAAGAGAGCAAGAAGTACAATAGCTGAAGGGTACAATATACGCATACGTATATAAGCTGTCACAGTACCATCCTTAAGTATGCAAGTATACTACGTACTCTAGTTGGATCTACAGTTCTATATCAGCTGTGTAGCACTGTACATGCATGTTCATGCACTATCCGCTGAAACCAACAGGGCAGCAAAGGTACAAGTGCATGCCGACTGGATGCACGACAGGTAGCTAGCTTGTTCCCAGGCCTTCACCCCAGCTTTTGACACTTGCAGTACAAAAAGCGGGGGGAGCCTGGGAATTAGGGTAACAGGTAGCCTCATCCCCAGCCCAGTCACGTGCTTTGCATTCTTCATGTGTGGGAAAGCAGCCTGGGAATGAGGCTACGTGACACCCAATGTACCATGCCTCACTACCATCTCACTGAACTTCCACCATCATTTTGTTCAATGTTTTCTTTTTGCCCTGCTACATTGTTGCCCAACCCAAAAGCGTTAATGTGTGATGTCAATCAGGAGTGCTCCTTCAACTGGATTAAATTCTAGTTTCGAGATACATGCCGTGCATAATATACAGTATCTCTTATGAGAATATCAAACTGCTACTTATATATACCTCCCAAAGCCTGTGGATCCAAGTATCTCCTCTTTCTGGGGATCAGCTCCAGCAATTCCCTGGTCATGGAGCTGTCAATGTGGACCACCAGGCTGGCATGGGCTGGGTG
This sequence comes from Phakellia ventilabrum, assembly GCA_963921505.1. Taxonomy (NCBI): domain Eukaryota; kingdom Metazoa; phylum Porifera; class Demospongiae; order Axinellida; family Axinellidae; genus Phakellia; species Phakellia ventilabrum. The sequence goes on from OY997385.1 coordinate 777,977, forward strand.
GGAGTCGGGCCATACCTCCTCAGTGGCTGGGGGGGAGGGAGGAGATTGAGGAGGGACACTATTGCACATTCTCTAGTAAGGCCATCCATGAGTCTTGTTAGTGGAGGTAATGAGTTATGGAACTCGGTCCACACAGCTATGCTCTACATGTATATAGGTATCACATGCATACCCTCCAGTTGTGGATATGCTGGCAGATCTAGAGGTTGTGTTTCAAGGTTGTCGATCTTTAGGTGTGTCTTCCCTGGCTCTTTCTTTATCAGCTCTTTGGTTACTTTGCTGGGACCAACTGGTTTGCAGCTTGGCTGAATATCTGTAGGGTGGAAATGATATGTTAATGCAATCAGGAGGTGGGGATTATGAGCTTGTAGGTAATAGTAATTGGTACACTGATACATAGCTGTAGTGCTGGGATGGTTATACTGAAGGTTGGTGTTCTTGTGTTTGTGAAATTCCACAGTCCTCAAAGACTATGTGCATTTTTTTTTTTGCATACCCTCTAACTGGAGATCAGGTTCATAAGTTGGTGGTAGCGGGTTTCTCTCCAGCAGCAGGCGAGTGACATATGGCGGCAGTGGTGGCCTTCCAAGAGTGTCAATTTGTAGGTGCTCCTTCTTCAGCGGTATCTTTATCAGCTCATTGGCCACTTTGCTGAAACCAACTGGGTTGTAGGTTGGTTCGGGTTTGATGCCTGTAGAATACAAGTGTACAAAACCTGGTGAACATATGATAAGTCTGAGTTGCTATCATATGTGCACTGAATGTGTTCCTTTAGCTTTTGGATGCTAGGGTGGTAGTATAGTGGCTCTGTGCGTTCTTCTTAAGGCCAATGCAGCCCTGTACATGTTATATCCACTGTTTGAGCTATGCCTGTCTGCTGGGACAGAAATTAAAGCTATGCTTCACCAATTTTATTTCATTACATGTTCATGCCTCCTTTAGAGTTGGGATAGATAATGTCAACTGTTTGCTCACCTTGGGCATTCACAGGTGCAGCTCCAAATTAACAGTACCCTCAATAAGCACATTTTCATGAATGCACAGGTCTAGATAGCTAGCATTCCACTACAATTTGAGTCATCTTTCACCACATACACTTGAGTCTCTGTGACCCAATGAAGCCTGTGTATGTCCATTCTCGGGAGCTACTGTAGTCAGTGTCTACATCTACACAGCTAATTCACGTAGGTGTGCCTGTGATCTCATTAGGCAGTTCCGTTTCATTACCTGACTCTGCATGTAGGCATAGACCCTTGAAATAACATACCTTGTGCCTCCTCCATATGCTGTGTTGATGGATGATCAGCTTATGATGGGAAGACTCACGGAGGACTTGGCAGGTTTTGCTGAGTCACGTTACGTAAACGTGACGTTATCACATAGTGGTATTAAAATGATGTGAGAGTAGTTGATTTGTTTACTTTGAAGGTAGCTTTTGCATTTGCTGATCCAGTTCTATTTCAATTGCATGACATTTTATGTTTTCTCTATTTATGTCGAAGTGAGCTACAACTTGTAGGCGAAGCTGTGACCAGTTGTAAGTCTGTCACTAGAACCATAGCTAGAATCTCAAGCTACTGATAAGCTGACCTATAATTACCTATACTGTTTTCTATGAGTAATCTTTAATTTGTGCAGCTTTACAGCAACGAAAAGGAACGTGTTTGCCTTTATTTGATTCGTATCTTGTTGGACTGCATATCTTTATCAAGAACAGTATGGCATTGCCTATATCCAGTTGAATCAGTGTTTTGTTTAGGAAACTCATCAAGGAGGGGCAAACACAGATCGGCAGACGTTTTTATTTGGGGGGGGGGGGGTATGTGTATAGTGAGCAGTATTCAATTTTGAAGGTTCAAATCCCCAAGGGGGCACAAAGTTTCCTGGGGGGGGGGGGGGGGGCCTAAATGAAACCCTGGACTGTTCCAATATAGCTTACAGTTTGGATACTAGGTGGAATGGATGTATAGGGCTTAGTGAAATCAATTCATGATTGCATTGCCTGTCGGAATTACCTCAACATGTTTCTAAATGTGAACATACTGCCTACGCATTATAGTGTAGTGAGTAGCCTAACATGCGAGGTAATTTACTTTCAACCTGGTGTGGTAAACAGTATATTCTACCTCCAAAGGCCCATGTGTACAGCTGTTTGCTCCTGAGAATCACCTCCACTGATTGCCTGTTACAGATCACCAGGGACGAGGTCAGGGGCATGTGTAGGGTGGGCCACACCTCCTCAGTGGCTGAATGGGAGAGGGAAGAGCACTTGTGGTGCTAGTATATGTGTCTGTGAGAATGTTCTTTATGTTTGCAGCCCTAGGCCTGAGCTTAAAGTATGTGAATAGTAAAATTTGCTCATGCCTACCTATGGGGTCACTTTAGATTTATGCCATCTCAGTGACCTCCCATGCACCAAAACTAAATCTGTGAGTATTTTTTTTTGTGAAGGGATGTAAATGGATTGCTCCAAGCCTCTTGTGCAGGGAACGTTCTCTTTCTTGTAGCTAAATCACTCTATCACTATACTACCAAGTGTTCTCTTAGCTCTGCTAGCTGCTGCTAGTACATGGCACTAGTAAAATGCAATCTATACCACTACCATGGGTGAGACGATATGGTATGTTGTGTTATACCTGATGCAAGGTTTCATTCTTGCCTAGCCTCGAGCTTATTCCTCCCCAGGGCTTTTTTTTTTTTGGAAAAAGCTGGTAACTGGGGTCTGAGAATGGCATTAATACTTGTGCAGTGTGGTGTATTGTGAGTATGCATGCCTGTTACATCACAACATATAATGATTTTAGTTGTTTATTCATTGCTTGGCTACATTCCACAGATCCATATTCAGTTACGACCGACACATTTATTGACATTTCCATACATTTCCATATATGGTGTGTGTAGCAGACATACCGTAAGAAAACAATTTCTTTATAAAATGAATCTGAAAAATTTAAAAAGGAAGAATTGCCCAAAATGGCTGCCTACATAAGATATCAGTTTACCAGCCCAAATACAGCCACACTCACTCTACTACCCATTCTCCAGTGAGCTAGAAGAACAGGAATGGAGAATGTAAAGGCCTACAATTGAAATCACCTCAAAACTCACAAGTTATTAAACTAGCTACCTATCCTGTCAAGGCATACTAGGGTGCAATTCCACTTTCCTATTAACCTGGTTCTATGAGAAACGTTTACCCTCGAACTACTACTGCGTCCCAGGATGTGTGTGTGTGTTTGCCGGTAGTGTAGGGTGATTCATATGAATGGAATTGCTGATCTCACTACTCCCACTATGTATGGAATGTCATACGACCCATTGCTATGACTACTGTAATAGCAAATGCTTACCTGTCATAATGATTGTCCTAAGATGGGATTGTAGTAACTTTAGCTGGCTATACTTCACTGGCTGAAATAGCCGAAACCCCTGAATATGATCTCGGATTCCAGTAACGTGCACGATTATCTAAATAATGCCGATTGCTAATTTGACGGTAAATTGGAAATGGCTGTAATGAAGTTAGCTGTTTCTCTGGAAGGAGGGACCACATAGACCATTAGATGGCAGTTGGAAGGCAGTAGAGAGCTCAGAAGCAAGCAAAGAACCCTGAAGACATAATTATATTTTAGAGTTCAGAGTATCTAGCAGTCTAGCTACAGAGCTTACTAGTGTACCTTGCGGTCTAGAGCTTAGATTAGAGTGTCTAGCAGTCTAGCTAAGTGTCTTAGAGCTTAGATCAGAGTGTCTAGCAGTCTAAGTGGTTTAGAGCTTAGATGAGAGTGTCTAGCAGTCTGGTTACATTGCTCAGTGTCTTACTATCTCTAGCAGTACTAGTCTAGGTACAGTGTGATCCAGCTACTACAGTAACTGTGTGCTAGTGATAATAGCGCTTGCATGTGTTTTGCTAGCTACATGTATGTAGTTTTAACGAGTACATGCATGTATTGTATACTTGTCAAATGTAACTGTGGACATTACTCTGGAGTAATTGTGCTAGTGGTATAAGTGGGTAGACTGATGTAGCTTTGTTCCCAGACTCTACTCCGGACCCCAGCTAATTTTTGCAGGAAGTAGAATCGACTTTGCGTGAAAAAAGCTAGGAAGTGATGCATGCCTTAGACAATGAATATGTACTTGAGGCAGTGTGTGTGAATAGTATAATTCTCAGCTCTATTGCTGCCCAGCAATCTTGACATAAAAAATCGTACTCTGTTCTATTGCCCCATTACAGTGTCGAGTAATTTAGTATGTGTACTGCCCCTCCAATATCAAGTCCTGTGACAGCATGCTTTGGCCCAGTCTTTGTATGACGATATTACCTCAAATAAGTGCCCATGATTTTAAATTAAGGAATTTTATTAAACACCCATGCCAATTCAAGAGATGAGGTGACCGGAGGCTGGTACTGAACCATGACACTGCATCATGAGTACATGTATGGGAATCAGACTTTCAGAGATGTTCCTGGTCTCTCCAGACCTCACTTGAGGCCACCCATTTTCCTTGCATTCTCAACACGTTATTGATCACATAATATGGACTGTTTAGGCTGCGTCAGTGTATACTCACTGCATGCACAGGCACACTATAGAATGTATTTTGCAACTGTTATTTCAGAGTTCACATTCATCATGATTAGAAGACCACAGGCCATGCTAGCCTCGTACCCAGGCCTCCTCTCGCAGCTTTTTTCGCAACCGTGGAAAGAACCGCTGCCCGCATTTTTTTCCACGGCTGCGAAAAAAGCTGCGAGAGGAGGACTGGGTATGAGGCTAAGGCCATGCCATGCACAGTCTGAGAGTGGAGGGCTGAGCAAGAAAAGTGCAGGGCTGGGAACGAGGCTAGGGCTGAGGTACAGCATTGCTTATACCGAGATAAGGGAGTACATTATTTGGACATGGGCTTAGCTTGGTAGGCACTAACAAGTGGGCGTATATACTTCCCTTTCACTGACGTAGGCCCCTTTAACACCATACAATAAAGAGAACTACGTGTATATATTATTGGAAGTGGGGGTGAAAGGATTAACAAACTAAAGCCGTTCTCTCTCTCTTTCTCTCCCTCTCTACCTCTCTCTCTCTCTCTCTCTCTCTCTCTCTCTCCTGCCCCCTCCCCCACTCAACTCCCCAGCTGTCGGAGTTGCAGCAGCAGTGGGAGAGTCTGACCCTGTCCATCGTGCAGACACCTCTGGAACACTTCCACTTTGCTGTGGAGGCTGCCCGGGACAGGGGCCCCTCCCCCTCCCCCCGGAAGTCTAGGGACAAGACCACCACCTTTGCCATTGGACTATCACAGGTAAGTGGCCAAGGGCTTTAGCACACCTCCTTCCAATAAACAAATATCAAGAAAGGGAAAGACAAAGCGAAGCAGGTAGGCTGCAGTATCGAGAGAGTAGAGGTATGGAAGGTATAGGGTTCACGACAAAAAATTGCCAACCGTCTGCACTAAAGTGTTAGCCTCAATCGTATCCAGGTCTTCACACCTCAGTCGTGAGATAAAAGCCGGCCGGGATAGGAAGGCCTGCACGTATAAGGGGCTAGTGTATTTACGGATTCTCCCACTTTCAGCTTGTGAAAAATACGTCAAGGTGAAGCTACATTATAGGTCCTCTTCCTGTACCTTCTGTCCCCCCCAGCCTTACCAGACGATGGTGGAGTCCCTCCTCTCGGTGGCTACCCCAGAGAAAGTGGGGCTCTCCCTGGAGGACAGTGAGGGTCGGCTCAAGGTGCTTCTGGCCTCCGCCCACGTGGGCTCACTTCGGGGGAGGGCCCAGGCCCTGCTGGCTACCCTCAGGCAGTTGGGGGAGCTGATTAGTCTCATAGCCTCCTGTCAGGCCAAGGTACGAGGTAGTAGTAGATATGGATGGCATACTGTTTGTGTGAGAATAGCTAGTACTGCACACATGCGCACACACAAGAGGTCCTGGGTGCAAGGCTGCAAATGTGCTACGCACTTTGTGTGGATTTATTGCATCATGTTTGAGCCACAAAGGAAGAGTGTGTGTGTGTGTGTAGAGGGGCGGAGGGAGGGGGGGCATTCCATAGCCCAGCTCAAACTGGAATGTATTTTCAAATACTGGCTCAGCAGCAGATGTCCTCAAATAAACGCACAGTGTGTGTCTATTCAAGGCTACTAATTATGAGTTCCATATTGGAGTGGCAGTATATATTTAACTCCTAAAGCATACCAGCTGAGCTATACAACTCCCATCTCCATACAGTGGCAAGATCTGCTTCAGTTGTTCTCCAAAATGGAGCCCGCCCTCCGCTCCTCCTGCGAGCTACCGCTGCTCCAGCAGGCAACAGCGAAGTTCCAGGAGGTGGCCCACAGCATCCGCAACGATCCTCGAGTCCTCTCCCTGCTGGGAAAGAGGCGGGGCCAGAAGGGATTCCGCGAGCTACAGGGGGAGGCCCTCCGGCAGAGCCTCGCTGGGATACACACCACCATGGTGAGCAGGGTACAGTACTGTACTTCCATGCTACCAGGTTGTGGGGGAGGTTGTATGACTGGGAATAGTAATACTATAGCTACTATAGCTAGGGCTGCTGTGCCTGTAATATTTCTTTTCCTCCAGGCCACTCACGCTTAGCCTATCAGTATGTTCTCTCTATACAAAATGTCTATTGCGTGCTACACCTCCTAAAGTGTGCACTGTTGCACAGTCACATGCATGCTCTTCTATCTTGCTGTGTTTCCATTGCCGTACTCCCCAACTAGCAAGCTTCCCTGCCGCAGCTGCTGTATATCCTTCATACTGCATGTGGACAAACTAAATACCTGGAGAGTTGGGTAGTCTCATTCTGGCAAGTGATTGACAGGAAGTCACTGCACTTTCATATTGTATTTCAGAAATGTATGCCCTAACTTGACCCTACCTACACTCAGTTGGAGAAGAAAGTAGTAACTGCATGGGAAGCTTAAGATTGATCCTACCCACCGTCTTGACTGAATACCTAGGACAACACGACAACAATCCTCATGGTTATTTGTCCCTCACAGGAATTGGTCGTGTGTGCCCTTGACAGGAGGTTGGAGGACGCTCGTGGCCAGTTCCCCCGGCTGTGCTACCTCCCTGACCGAGACATCGTTAGGGTGCTCTCTCACAGGGGCAGCCCCCTCACGCTCATTCCACTAATTAGCAGGATCTTCCCCTCCATTGTCAGCGTGCGGTTCACCGAGGTGGCGGCCAGCAGCAGTCCTGTACAGTACATCGGCAGCAGTGATTCTGTTGAAGGTATATAGAGGGGCCTGCATACATCATGCAAATACTAGACCATAATTATTTGGTTTAAGATGACTGTGGGTATTTTGCTGCTATAGCAACAATAGTTCTTTGCATATAATATTTATCATACAAAAAGGTCATCTTCTGAATTAAAGTAAAGTGGACATTAAGTAGTGTAGATTTGACCTCACAAATGTATACACATTACTGGTCCATTCAGTAAATAGCCTCGTTTTGATTAGGTGAGCCAAGGAACCCTGAACTAGCACGGCTATTTCCCTCCCATTGTCATGGCAACATGAAGAGCTCTTTCAATGGGGGTAGCCATCCATACCCATTCTACTAATTAGCAGGGTCTTCCCATTTATTCACCGAGGTAACAGGCCTCCATCTTAAGATCCAAGCATTCCACAGCCATTCATGAGACCCGTTATTAACATGGAAAGTAAATAGAACCTCACTTTTAAAGTGGTACAAAATAAGGGGAAAAATCGGTTACTGAAATGCGATTGAAGAGTAATTTTCTAGCTGTCATCAACAAACATTTGATATTTTGTATAAAACTGAAAAGTGTGACCGTGACAGCAGGGTTAAGGAGGAGTATGGGTTAGAAATTGAAATGCAACAAATGCTGAAAACTGTAAACTTGTCCAGGCGTTCCCTCTCCTCCACCTAGTTATGTGTCGTCCATCTTGTCCACCACCACTACAAAGGTGTTCTGTGCTCGGCTCTCCTGCCACTGCTTCATGGCCGTGTCCTGGGCCGGCTGGGGGGCAAGCGGCTCCGGTGTTGGCGTTATGTCCATCGTGGAGGTGCTCTCGGCTATTGCTGGTGGCGGAGTGATGTCGCCGGAGGGAGGTTTGACAGGTAGGATCTCGACGATGAGGTCCGGGCTGGCCTGATGCCTCTGAGATTTCGATTTGCCCGAGCTTTTATTCCGATTCTGCGCTTTGTCCTGAGGCTCCTTTGGCTTCTGTGACTTGTCGGATTTGTCAGGTTGATCACTCTGAATTTGTGTTTTGTCTGAAGTGTGTTGAGGTTGAGGCGCAGTCCGTTTCTGCTGAGGTTTGCTCGAATTCTGGGAGTCTGTCTGTGTTTTATTCCGTTTCCGAGAGGTGTTGTCACCCTTGGAGCGAGTGCTCCTCTTCTGGGAGGTTCCTTGAGACAGGTTCTGTTCCTCAGCCGTTAGTGAGTCCCCGACGTCCTGTGACAGTGAGCTCTGGCTCCGACTGCGTCTCCTAGATGGTCGCTTCTGCCTCTGAGGCGGTAAGCTCTGGCTCCGATCCTTTTTCTGCGAGACAACAGCTACTTCTTCCGAGAGACCAGTCAGTCCCTGCTGCTTGAATGTTTGAATCGCATCCATTACCAACCTCAGCCCCTGCCTGGTCCCACTCTGATCCTGGGTGGAGTAAACCTCTTCCTCCTGCTCCTGTATCTGCACCTCATTCTCAGGCTGACTCACGCTTATGCCTTCCGCGACACTATCGGATGTACTACTACTACCTCTCAGCGACTGCTTAATTGGACTTTCAGTTACAGTCGGTGCACCTCGAAATCTGATGTCGTGTCGCTTCGTGAAGTTGTACAGCCATCCACGGCTACCTACATGTATAGATCAAAACAGAAAATAATTTAGGGAACGTGCTAATGTGATGCAAAACTCTTGCACCATGCAAAGCCTCTGTGAATGTGGCTCAGCATTGCTATTGTTGCCTAATAACTATACCATGATCAACAGTCACACCCAGCAGAGGTACAGCCAAATATGGGAGTAATCACCCTCTAGCCTCGTCCCCAGGCTCCCCTCCCACGCGCGGAAAAGCCTTTACTTTTCCGCGTGGGAGGGGAGCCTGGGGACGAGGCTAATCACCCTCTGCATCCAGTAACACAATCTAAAAGCGATTTAGTTTTCACCTTTGAACCCGATTCCCCGCTCCTTGGCCCTCCTCCCCGCCTCCGCCATCAGCATCTTCATAGTGACCTTCTGCCCCTCCTGCCGACGCTCGCGCATCCATACCTCCAGCTCGACCTCCACCTCTGCCATCAGAGGCTTCTTCCCGCCTCCGGACATGCGCAGCCGATCGGTGGGACACGTCAGGAGTTTTTCCTTGCTCTGGCACCACTCCACTATCCTCCGCCTGTCTACCTTGTAGACCCGCGCCGCCTTGGCCTTGCTGTGCTCCTCCGCGTACTTTACTACTTCCAGCTTGAAGGCAGCGTAGTAGGAGCGCTTCTTGCCCCCTACGCCCGAGGTTTTGCTCGCCATGGCCGTTCAAAGTCTGCAAAGAGCCCTTGTTTTGTCAACTTAAGCGCGCACGTGCGTGTATTCGAGCATGTGCGTTTATTAGAGTGGTCTCGTACGTTTTTTCTTGCGGGTCGGTCCGCGAGATTAGTTATGAGCGTTCTACCATAGATAAACAACTACCAACTGCTTTCCACCAAAATCATATTTGGTCATGACTGCTCTCTCTCGATGCTCCTTGACTACAGTCTAACGTCATAGATGGTAGAAAGAGTATAATACTGCTACCGGATATGTATATACAGTACCAATTTTGAATGAGAGTGCAAGAGCTCTGCAGAATTAACTGAGATATTTAATGAACACAGTTTTATTATGAAATTGTAACACTAGAAGTGAAATTATCGCTGATTATTTTCCATGCTCCTCCATCTATCACCACACCCAGGTTTCCAGATCATTGGAGTCGAGGGCAGTGAAGGCGAGCCCCTCCCCCTGCTGGTGCCCCTCCCCCTGGGCAAGAGGCCAGCTCCAGTGTGGCTGCGTGCCCTGGAGGTTGCCCTCAGGCACTCCTTGTCCTGCAGGGTCTCGGAGTGTCGTGGGACACTGCCTGAGGCACTAATGGGGATTAGTTCTGATGAACAGGGTGAGCATCGATTCTATACTTTACAACTCTCAGTACACAAACTCCATTCTCATTGTGCAGTGTATGTACCTTTCCTCGACCTCACAGTTTCTATAATTATGTAATGATGATGTCATGGCATGTGTGCAATTATAAGAAGCTGGCCACATAATGATTGTTGCTCAGGGATATTGAAGGAGAAGTATTGCCTCTCCCAGGACAGTATACAAGGCTGACATTGATGGTCAGAATACGGTCTATGTACTGATCTTGATGTCAGTTGTTATCTGTAGCAACATAAACACTCTCCTCTCTCATGCTTAGTGTGTGCTTGTGGACTTACTGTAGTCAGCATGCAGCTCAGTGTAGTGTATTGAGCCACTAAACGAATGGCGGCTTCCATGTATATTTAAAGATATCTGGATACTACATACTTTTTGCCGTGGTGATGGTTGTTTCCAGATCACCTCCTTTCCTCTCCCACTCTCCTTCACCATCCCCAGCCGAGCTCCTGCAGCAGTGGCTGAGCTCCCACCCCCAGCAGTCGGTACTGATGGCACTGGAGCTTCACTGGACCAGCGCCCTCAGCTCTGCCATCTCCAGTGAGGAGCCAGACAGCCAGCTCAAGCAGGCCAGGTGAGGGAGTGAGGGGGAAGTTATCTGCACTGTTATATGTGTAGTAGCTGAGTACTACTATACACTACATTGCTGTAGTGAATCATGTAGTACTACCACAAGGTTATAATTATGAAGTAGACTACAAAACTGGTATTAAATTTTATGTGTAGCGATTGGAGAATGAATTTACAGGTAGGTGAATCTGTTTTCAGTTGTTGTGCAAAAGTAATGGCAAGCACCCATGCAAGGAGGCCAGGGCAAAAGCTGATCTAGATTGAGCTACAACCCCACTGGTTATCAAGTACTGGTATTCACTTGCCAAAGTAGATACTTTTTTGGTTTTTAAGTGATCTGTTATTTTTACATGTATAGCTCTGCTTTGAAAGGCTAAATTTAGTGCTTATGCAATCACAACTACTTCTGAATCATATTTGTTATATCTTTCCTTCACCCCGTAGCTCTCAGCTGCTCACAGCTGTGGAGTTTGCAGTGGAGCTACTGCGGACCCTCCCCTCCACACCCACACCAGGAGAGCTGCTTCAGAGGACTGCACTGCAGAACATCATCATCACTCTCAAACACAAAATGGAAGCAGTGAGGTTGTTTCTGGAGAGCGGAGACGTCTCCCTCGATAGCTTCATCTGGAAGAGCCACATTCATTACTCCGTTGAGGGAGAGCAAGGTTTGTATGCCAGTGAGGATGAGAGTACTTCAAAAAGGACAAGTTTCCGCAGTTCCGTTGCTTCACTGCATAGTGCAACCAGTTCTAAGCCTGCTGCACTCTCGGTAAAATCGAGCCGGAGTTCACTGGATCAGCGTTCTCATGTTCTATCGCACAAGCTGCTCGGCTCCACCCACAGCCTTGTGGCTTCTAGCAAGAGCCTCCTGAGCTCCAAGCAGTCTCTGCTTTCCAACGAGCTGCCAAAAGTGGGGTCATCCTCACAATCACCCACCAGGTGTGTGGTACACAGCGGGGAGAGCACACTGCCCTACGGGTTTGAGTACTACAGCAGCCGAGGGTCCAGGCTGGTGTTGGCCCCACCCACAGAGGCTTGTCTCCTGCAGCTGCTGTCTGCTGTCGGGGGCTACAGCTTCCCCAGTATCAGTGGAGCGGCCTCGGCAGGGAAAACCGAGACAACCCTGGAGGCAGCAAAGGTCAGTGCACTGGCTTTGCATTGTACAAATATGGTGTTGTGTTCCTGCTGGGTCTGTTTTGCTTGATGCTCTTTACTACCCTCCCCTCCCCCTCCCCCTCCCCCTCCCCTCCCCTTCCCCCTCCCCCTTCCCTCCCCTCCCCTCCCCTTCCCCCTCCCCCTATAGCTACTGGGTAGGCATTACTACCTCTTCTACTGCTCCCCTCGGATGGCCACACTCACTCTTACCAGTCTGCTAGCAGCCGCCCTGAGGGCGGGGAGTCTGCTGGTTCTCTCCTCCCCCCTCTCCCTGCCTCCGCTGGTCGTAGCTGCCCTGGGACAGCTGTTGTCAGTCCTGAAGGGGACTCTAGCCAAGGCCTTTGGAGCAGAGGTGGTGAGTGTAGTTTGATCTCAGGAACACCAATTTTTTAGAAGCAATTTTCTTGCATGCAACGTTCAATCGCATAGCTGTTTCTTATTACACTGCTGCACTCTAACCAAATAATGGCTGGGGCTGGCATTCATAATTGGTAGCAGCATTTATCACTCACTCACTCACTCAAACCTGGGTAATTATACTGTTGAGAAACTTTGTAATTCTAGGTATTCATACCCTAGGATTGTTTGAGCTCTCTTTAATTAATTAAATACTTCTAATTATAATATGTGCAGATACCTTAATACTATGACACAATTAAATTGAAGCCTTAGTTTTTTGAGATGTGCAGTGACTACTCCTGGAGATATTCCTTCGTTACTGATCATAGCTTGCTTGCTAATCTCTACAGCCATCGAAACAGGACTATGGCATCCTCACAACTTCTCGCACTCCCTCTCCCCACCCTCCCTCTGGTACTGCCCACACTGGCATCCTCCCAACCTCTCACACTCCCTCTCCCCGCCCTCCCCCTGGAACTGCCCACACCACCACTCGCATAGACTGGTACCGGAACGGGGGCAGTGGGCTGCGACTGTCTCATGAAGGAACAACAGCCAGCGTAGAGTTTGCAGGACAAACCATTTCCATCAACTCCTCCTTTGGCTGCATGTTAGTGGACTGTACGCCAGTTTGGGAGAGAGCTGATGTGCCTGACCAGCTGAAGGTACTTTATACAGAGACATGCAGTAAATTGTTTCTCATTCTCACACGAAGAGTCCATTAAAAAACCTTGCTAGCAGGTTTAGTAGCTGCATAATGTTTTCCTGCTACTCCTCTGTTCAGGGACTCCAGTAGATCAGTGGGAAAGAAGATTGAGAAGATCCTGGGTTCAATCCCCAGCCTGACCCCATTTTTTTTGAGGGGGAGGGGGGGAGGGTTCTCCAGCTTCATGAGCTTGCATGTTACATGTATACATTTAGTTCAATACAAGCCCCTCGCCCTTTCTCCCCTTCCTCCTTTCCCATTTTCTCTCCTCCCCTCCACCTCCTCCCTTTCCTCCTTCCCCTCCCCTTTCCTTCCCCCTTCCCCCTTCTCCTTCCCCCTCCCCCCCTCACCGTCTCTCTCCCCTCCCCCTCCCCAGGCCTCCCTGCGTCCCGTTCCCCTGGTTACCCCAGGGGTGCAGCTAGTAGCAGAAGCACTCCTCCTCAGTCGAGGGTTCTCAGAAGCCCCCACTATCAGCAGGAGGCTGGCCTGTCTGCTCCAGCACATACACACTCAGGTAGTGGTGAGTATTGTTTAGATTTGGGTTTTACGATGTTAGATGCATTGGTACTCCTTGAATATTGTGTGACACTGTGGGTTCCTTGGAAAGTAAGGACACTGCAACACGTGCACAGAATGACTCATTGCTGTAGATCAAATTGTCTTTATTATTCAAAGAATTTGTATAGTATGAAAGTGACAGTTAGTCAATGAAACACAAAACAGTGCTATAGTTACAGCAGAGGTAAGTCATACAGTAATCAAGAAAGAAACCTCTAGTAGCAGTTTCGGCTATTAGCGTGGCGTTTATCTCCTCTCTCCCCAGCTCTCCATCAGCAGTAAGTGCTGCTCCTCCGGCCTGCAGACCCTAAAGAAGGTAGTGGCCCATGCTGCCGACCACCTGGAAGGGAGCCTGGCCTCTGATGGTGGTGGTGAGATCCTGGACATGGAGTGCCAGGCTACAGCACAGGGTGTGATGCTCACCTTTGCCGGTGTACGTTCAGCTATCAGTCATAGCTGCTGCTTCTCTGTATCATATTCCACTGTTCTTGCGTGTGAAAATGGCAGTAGAATGGTGACTAGTAACAAGGCCAACCTAGCCTCAAACTTGGTGTTGGTAAAATGCTGGTCTGACACAGCGTATGAGGCTAGGCTAGGTTGTTATGTGTCTTAGCAGTTTTTATGTACTGACACTTCTGTATTCTGAAAGAAGATAAGCTTTAGGATGGAGCTGTACTGGTGTCTCCCCTCATCCCCCTCACTCTCCCCCCCCCCCCCACACACACTAGGTATCCCCTGAGGACTCCAGAAAAGTACGAGAACTGGTGGAGAGCCACTTTCCTCCCCCTGAGGCCCAAACCCAGCTGGTCCCCTCTCCCAGCTCCCTGGGGGTAGAACCAGAGCTCCAGAAGGCCATCCTCTCCCAGCTGGAGGAGAGACACTTACAGGACCTGCCTGTCCTGGTGGAGAAGGTGTGTTAACTGTGGCACTACCAGCCAGCTTTCCATGCACACCCAGGCCCTAGGCATACCTTGTCCGACCTCTCATCTCTGTAGATACACCATCTTCACTTCTCCCTGCTGCACCACCGCTGGGTCACTCTGGTAGGCCCCCGGGGCAGCGGTAAGACCACTGCCCTCCGTATCCTGGCCGCAGCCTACCGCCATGTGAGAGAGCTCAAGGCACTGGGCAAGAAGGGAGGAGTGGGGGAATACCCTGATGTTGACGTCACCGTCATCAACCCAGCGGCTTACTCATGGGACGAGGTGGGTGTTGCTGTGTAATTAGCCCAGGGGCTTACTCATAGGATGAGAGAAATGTTGCTGTGTAATTAGCCCAGGGGCTTACTCATGGGACGAGAGGGGTGTTGCTGTGTAATTAGCCCAGGAGCTTACTCATGGGACGAGGTTGGTGTTGCTGTGTAATTAGCCTAGGGGCTTACTAATGGGACAAGGTGGGTGGTGCTGTGTAATTAGTCCAGGGGCTTACTCATGAGACGAGGTGGGGGTTGCTGTGTAATTAGCCCAGGGGCTTACTCATAGGACGAGAGAGAGGTGTTACTGTGTAATTAGCTCAGGATAGATGTGAGAATACAATTTTGTAAATGTCCTTATTATTCAAGGAATTTGCTGAGATAGTATTCAATTTGATAGATGGAATTAAATCGTATGTCACATCTGGGCTATATTCCTTGAATAGTAAGGACACAGGATCGGTATCAGGACAGTACCAAGGGCCTCTGGCTCCTACTACAATTAAAGTCTCTCTCTCTCTGATTTCCAGCTGTTTGGTAGCTACCAGGCTGCAGCACGAGGGCAGCAGTGGAGGGACGGGATCCTGACCCGGTTCCTGCGCCAGACAGAGGTCTTGGCTGATCTCAGGGCTGGCTACAACCACCCCGACCGTGAAACAGTGGCACAGGAGGAGGTACTCAAGGGAGAAGAGAGGAGAGAGATATTTGACTCCAGATACCATTTAGTGTTCTATATCTGTAGAATACAGCATGGCATTGCTTCGTCATCAGTTCAGAGTAGTATCAAGTTAGCAGGTAGTCCGGTAGACTTACTGTCACCACCAAGATGGAGAAACGTGGGGTGCAGTGAAGGACTTGCAGGTAGTAGGGCCAGTTAGGGATGGAATAAGATCTCATCAAACTTAACAAAGGGTAGGCAAGGTAACTATATATAGGACCTGGACTTGATTCTTTACTCTCTGAGATATTACACTCCAATATGTGCACCTAAAATTGGCCCATCTTATGCACGCCATCCATGCCATCCTTCTTTCCCGTCTTCCCCCAACCCAGAGCCCTCCAGCAGGACAGAAGCATTGGCTGGTCCTCGATGGTCCAGTGGGGGCGGGGCTGGTGGAGAGTCTTTCTGCCCTCGTAACTCCCCACGGCCTCTGTCTGCCCAATGGAGAGAAACTGCTCCTTCCAGGTCATTTGGGTTATAGACCTGTAGCCTTCCAGTTTATATCTTGAAACTGTTACAGTAGAGAAAATGTGGGGGTCCCAATGTGAGATATAATCTGGGTGCATACAAGCATAGATAATAGATTACGTGCTCTATGATACAAGGCTTCTAGCTTTGCTCTGCCACACTGACCTGAAGTTCATTATTCACAACAGTCAGCATGATTCTTAATTCTGTTATCCCCTCCCTTTCCTCTCTTCTCTCCAGCCTCCTTCCAGCTGCTGGTTGAGACTCCATCCCTGGCTCCCCTCACTCCCGGCCTCCTCGTACAGTGTGCCCTCGTACCCTTCGGTGGTGAGGTGGTGACGTGGGAGGCCCTGGTGGACACCTGGCTGGACCGCGCCCCCACCTTGCACAACCTCAGTGCCATGAGGTGTGTGTATGTGTTAGTGTGTGTGCGTTTTACCATAGTCTACTATGTATCTGTGGACTCTTGTACGATATACATGTATGTCTAACCCTGCCGCACACACTATCTTCGCACTATCTCACACTACCTAGCACATCACCTATATACTACTTGCACACTACATTTACACTACCTTACACTACATGTACCAATAAATACACTACCGCACACTACCAATAATCACTTGCATACTACTTGCACACTACCTTCAGACTACCTCACACTACCTCACACTACCACTACACTACTAGCACATCACCTGCATACTACCTACAGTCTATCCACACATTACCACTCCCTTCCCTCAGCACGGAGACCCTGGCCCTCATGCTAAAGCAGCTAGTTCCCGAATCCCTGGAGTTTCTCCAGCACACCAACACCAACCACCACGGCACCTCCTACACCTTCCAGCTGAGGGAAAGGGTCTTCGGTATCCTGGAGACCCAGTGCTTCCTCAACCTGCTCTCTGCCACGCTGGAGAGGAATGCTCCAAAGGTATGCTGGAGCCAGGGAGATGGGATTGTAGTGTGTACTTCAGTAACCTGTGAAGGATCCGAGAAGTGCATAAGTATTCTGTTTTGTAGATTCCTTAAGTAAGACATAATTGACAGCACTGATTCAGAATCTCTTTCCTTCTCCCCCTCCCTCCCTCCCACCCTCCCAGATGGAGTCCTCTCTCTTCTACCCCAGCCGGAGCAGTCGGCTCAGCAACAGCCAGCTGTCCGGGAGCAGAGCCAGCAGCTCAATGGGACATGCTTACAGCCTCACCTATATGTCTGTATGTGCTTGTGTAATATAGTGTACATGTCTCCAGCTCTACCTGCAGAAGACCCAGTAAAGCCATACCTGTCATCAAGGTCTCCGGAAGCTATTTAGTCTAGAGATCTAAGCACAGTCTCTACTAGCAAGTTCAAAATTGTAGTGAGGGTCCATTTCCATTTTGAGCTGCATTTAGAGTGTAATTTACAAACCACTGGACAATTATGGCAAACTTATTACAGCACCTTGGAGCATGATAGCAGATGGTCTCAGTACGTTAGCTGGACAATAAGTGGTGCAAGAAGTATCGCATGCAGACTAGAGGACTTATCTACCCCCTTCCTCCACCCAGGACTCCAATGCAAACTCGAGGGGCGTGTCCCGGCAGGCCAGCGGTGTGGATGTGGGCAGGATCCTGGATCCTCTGGAGCCGGAGGAGGAAGAGGAGGGGCTCTCGGAGTGCTCCCTGGAACTGGGACTCACCCTGCAGATGCAGAAGGCATCTATACTTGCCTTTGCTTACATCTGGTCCATTGGAGCCTTTGTACCCTTCAGGTAGGTATCCTGTGTGTACATGTAGACTCCATGAATTTTAGGGAATGTTGTCATCTAGTGCTGGACAATGATTATGATGATAATATTGCAAGCATTCCCGATTATCAACACATCAATATTGTCAATGTCACCATTATTATTGTCAGCCTTCAATCTGAACACCTTGGCAGTCTCATGCAGTTAACATGCGCAAGCAATTCTCTGTGATAACTGTGCCTGAATGTACATGTGTAGGATGTAGTCTGGTACCATACTGTTCATTGTGAGCATACGTTTCTAATACTCTCTTCACCTAGTGAGCTTGCTTCTTTCGACTCCTTTGCCCGAGACCAGATTGGGCTGCTTCCCTACCAAGTACCCCTCCCCGAGGAGGGCTCTGTCTTTGACTACTGGCTGGACCTGAGGCAGTACCGGTTTCTGACGTGGGAAGAACGGAACCAGGAAAAAGGCAGGGGGGCCAGCATGAGTGGAGGATATGTCAGCCTACCAGATGTAAGCAACCAGCCTATTGAGTGCCCATCTGAGATA
This sequence comes from Phakellia ventilabrum, assembly GCA_963921505.1. Classification (NCBI taxonomy): domain Eukaryota; kingdom Metazoa; phylum Porifera; class Demospongiae; order Axinellida; family Axinellidae; genus Phakellia; species Phakellia ventilabrum. The sequence goes on from OY997385.1 coordinate 796,193, forward strand.
CTAGTTCATAGACAAGGGCTATGATGAAAGTGGACATGATTTATTCTCCTCCTCTTCTCCTCCCCCCTCCCCCCTCCTCCCCTCCCCCCCTCCCCCCACTCCAGTTGGAGCGAATTGCCTACGTCCTGGACTTGTACCTCTCCTACGGCCATGGGGTGCTGCTGGTGGGGGAGCAGGGGACGGGCAAGACCAGCTTCGTGGAGGTCAGTGCACGTGTTTACACGGAGACAGGGATTAATGTTGCGAGCTATTAGCCTGTCTTTACCTGAATGCATGCTTGTGAGGGGAGATGTTGTATTGTTTTTCATGGCCTTACCATCACAGTTTCTATCACCTCTGAGTCTAAACAGTAAGAGATCACTAATCCTTTTCCTCCCTCCCTCCTTCCTTTCCTCCCTCCCTCCCTTCCTCCCTCCCTCCTTCCCTCCCTCCCCCTTCAGCACCTCATCCAGTCCCGCATGCCTGTCACCCGGGTCCCCATCACCCACACCCTCACACCCTCACAGCTGCAATACACCATGCTCGACAAGCTAGCCCAGTTGGAGAAGCGGGCCGGCCAGAGGCTGGGTCCCGGGAAGAAGGGGGCTTCAGAGAAGTGCCTGTTCTTCATGGATGACCTCCATCTAGCATCTCACGAGAGCATCAGGTCTAGCAAGAGCTTATAAAGGAACACATGGCTGTACACTATCAAGACATACATTAATGTGCTACGGCCTATCACTGAAGCTACTCGTAGTCCATGAAAAGATCCATTGAAGATCTGAAAAATGGAGAGCCTATGCGGCCTATGAGCTATTTTTACTGATCCCATGGGAATATCCCTTTTGAAATGTTTAGCACCCATACATGAATGCAGTGAGAAAATAGATTTCATAGTGCGTACAACTGCCATACTGTGTTAAGAATTTCAGTTTGAAATTCTCAGCAGTTACAAATGCCATCACTTCTCCCCTTCTATCACGGCACTGGTAGCAGTTGCAGTTCCAAGGCCCTCGGGGCAAACACAGCTGTCCCAGTTCTGGAGACAGTCCGGTTTGCCATCTCCCAAGGGGTTCTCTTGGACTTCACCAGAAACTATCAGCACGACCTCCACAGTGTGAGATACATTGGCTCCTGCACCCCACAGGGGTTCGCACATGTGGTCCCCTCCCTAGGGGGGCTCCTCAACCCCCTTCCCCTCCTGCCTCCCTCGGATGAAGCCCTCCAACAGGTGTTCTCCCGCAGCGTGCTGCTCTGGCTGCAGCAGTTCCCAGCGGCCACCATCGGTGACGCTGAGTTTTTGGCCGAGGTAAGCGGCTCTGTTTCTGTGGGTAGAATTTTTTTAAAAGGTATAAATAATAAAAAAGAATTGTTTAGAAGAGATATTTAGTCTTCAGTGGCGGCTGATGGCTAGAGATGCCACTGCAGTAGCAATATCAGCAGTATCATTTCATGTAGAATTGCAGGTGGTAATTCATCCCTAGTGGACTCTACAGTCTGTTGGACACCCACCAGAGGAGTAATCACTTGTTTCCCTCATCACCCCAGGCTATCGCAGCTGCCTCAGTGACTGTCTACCGCAGTGTCTCCAGAAAGCTCCACCCTAGCCCCACCCAGCCCCACCTTCTCTTCACCATGCACGACCTCCTTCACGTCTACGAAGGCCTTCTCCTGATGTCACCCGATACCAAAGCCCAAGCCCAGCCTCAATTCGGCCTCCTTAATCGCAGGGGCTTCCTCAGCTCCACGGACAGCAGCAGGGGCCCCAGGAAGGGGAAGGCTAGCGGGAAGAGCAAGAGCGGGAAGCGCAGCACCTTGCCCAGTCTACGGGGAACAGGTGGGGAGGGGAATATTGCAGCCTTGTTTAGCCATTGTGGACTGTTGTGTACAGTCAGTGAACACAGGGGACAAAGGTTAGGGACCGTAATATGCTCCAGACTTAGTTTATCGAGCTAGACCCTCACACCACCCTCAGCTAGTCTCGAATGCTATGATATCTGCTAGACCCTGGAGGAGCGTGAGAGGCAGGCTGTCATTGTTGGTTGAATAAAAGATGGCCGAGTTATGCCCCATTGTCAAAGTCATTGATTTACACTCCTGATTTGTTCTGCAGGAAAAGATGTGTCGGTCCAGAGCAGCATGCGGGCTAGGATGAGGAGCCTCTCTGTTGCGGCAGACCCTGGGGGCACGGCAGAGCAGCTGACGACCCTGAGGATGCTGTGCCGGTTGTGGTGCCATGAGAACACCAGGGTGTATGCCGATCGTCTGGGGGACAGTCGGGACCGCATGTGGTTCCTCAGACTGTTAGAGACCTGTATTAAGTGTTGCTTCTGTGGAGTGGACCTTCAGGCTCCACCCACTTCCCCTCGGCAACCACTAGGTGGACACACTGCAACCCAAGGTATAGTACGTAGTTAGCTGTGTTGTGTGTGTTGCCTAGCTGAATGGGCACTAGCTGTCTGTCTGTCTGTCTGTCTGTCTGCCTATCAGTGCTACATCTAAATATGTATTGTGAAAAGTAGTGAGCAGTCCAACTTCATTGGTCTCTCTGCCTTCCCTCATGTAGGTGGCCGCAGGGGGAGGGGAGGGAGGGGGAGGGCCAACGTCCTCCCTCCGTCTGAGGGTCCCAGCCTGGCTGACCTAGCCAGCAGTGGCATCAGTGTGGATATACTACAGAAGCTGGTGCCAAGGTGTGTCATATCATGTTCGGTCAAGGAGTCAATTCATGAGTACAAAAGAGTTTTTAATATCATTCCCAGTCTCTCCCTCCTGGGGTGGAAGCCTGGGAATGAGGTTTAAAATACCAGATTAGCTAGATAATGTAACCTCAGGTCGTCATCTGACAAGCTACAGTGGCATCTTTTTTATAATGCATACCGAGTATGATATGTTGACTTCTTGAAAGTTCTCCCACCTCATGTACAAGTGTTACATATGTCATGTACCACACACTTCCTTCCAGAGACCCTGAGCAAGGCCTTCGTAAGCTGCTGCCGTACGACCAACTGACGATGAGGGGAGAGGATCTGACTGGCCTCATGTTTGCCAGGCTCCCCAAGGTTGGACGGGGCAAGGGGGAGGGGCAGGCTGAGGACAGCTCCCTGCTGGAGGGGGAAGAGGAAGGCAGCGAAGGAGGTAGTGGGGGGGCGACACCCACCACAACACAAGAGGGCTACAAGTGAGTCATGGATCTGTAGTGTCTCGGATCCAGAACTAGACTGAAATCACTGGGTCTAGCCCTCTGGAGGGGCATTTCTCAATTGAGCTGGTGCTGACATTGGTCAGGCGTACAACAAAGTAGTGAGTGTCTGTAGTTTCAGATCTTCTGCTGAAATGGGTGGTTATCGATTGAGGCATAAAGAATCGCAGTTGGGTCTCTAAATTTACATAATATGATAATGTTTATCCCTGCAGTTGAAGCTGTTGTTGTAAACAGATAGATATAAGCTACTAATCATAGTTGTATTTATCCAATATGCACGGTAGAGTAAAGTCAGCTGCCCATACTTCAGTGCCTTCTCTATCCCGCCATGCAGTGAACTGGGAGACGGTCAGGTGACAGAGGCCCTCAGTCCCCACCTTGCTCAGCTCAGAGACCAGCCAGGTTGGGGAGACATGGTCCTCTTTAGGGGAGCCATTGAGCACGCTACCCGCCTCTGTAGGGTCATGGTGAGTGACATCGTGATGATGTCATGATGATATTGAAAATGGCACTAGGTTGGCTGATAAATTGAGTTGTATTCATATCTCTTGTTGCAGCACCTGCCTGGCTGCCATGCCCTCCTATTGGGTTCAAAGGGTACAGGAAGGAAGTCCCTCACTCGACTGGTAGCCCACGTCATGGAGGCCCAGGTACATCCACCACACCCTACTGGTCTGAGGGAGAGAGAAGGGTATTGGGGATAGGGGAGGGCTAATTGAGTCCCGAATTACCGGGCTGCAGCACTGCCTGCTGAGATGGTAACCAATTGGGTCAAACCTGGACTAGCATTAAGCAAAGTACTGATATCTCCTCTCTAGCTGTTTGAGGTGCCTGCTGCTGGCAGTGACGAGGGCCTTCAGGCCTTGAGGAGTGTGCTGAGGGAAGTGTGCATCAGTGCCGGGCTGGAGAGGAAGACCACAGCCCTCCTGGTGCGTGGGGCTCGGTCACTGGAGAGGCGGGCCTGGGAGAGTGTCTGCCAGCTTATGAGTGAAGGTGAGTGTGTGGGGGAGGAGATATGATGTGAACAAATAGTTAGTCTGTCATGAACAGTAAGATGTTCCTACAGTTGGCTTAATTAAGTAATGAAAACTCTGTATACCCTAGAATAATATTTTGGTCAGTTTAAGCTTCACAACATGCAGTTTCAATGTTCTGATCTTAGCTAGCCACACAAAATTCCTCTCGAATATTCACAACACAAACTCTCCTCAATGCATAGACCAGATGTGATATTACAAAACTCAAATGTCAACTAAAGCTAACATTAATAACTACTGCAGTAGATAGTTGGGGTGATGTACACACACACACACACACACACACACACACACACATGCACCCAGGCCTGTGTTCAGGTCTGTTCACGTCCTCAGAGCTGCTAGTGATGAGCAGCCGTCTACAGCAGAGCAAGGTGAAGAGGACGGCCCAGGGAGCCCAGCAGGCCTTTGCCAGAGCTGTGCAACACAACCTGCACGTCTTTGTGGCTTGGGACCTGGAGAGGGGTGGGTCACCTTTTGGAGGAGGAGGTGGGGAAACTGGGTGGGGACGCAGTGACATCACCAAGAGAGGCTCCTCTCTAAGGTTTGTACTGTTATTTTAGTCTTAAGCCATGTATGAATGCGTTAGCCTCATCCCAGGCTCCCCCCAATACTGCAAGCAATGAAAAGCTGCAAGGAAGGCCTGTGTACAAGGCTATGAATGTATTCAGTACCTCCTAATATTTCACTTAAGCAAAAAAAAATGGATGTTTCTATGCTACTGTATGAGATTTCTAGTGATAATAGTGACAAACTAAAGCTTGCTACCAAACTTGGTATACATGTAACTGGCTATAAAAAACCCACATTTTTGCCTCAAATGTTCATGATTCCAAAACGTTACGTTGTGTATTATCATGAAGTGGGTCCTGTAATTTTCTGAATACTGGTGTCTTATTTCACACAGGTATGAGGAGAAGTTAGTGAGAGAGGAGAGCCAGCGAGCCGTGTATACCTTCCTCTGTCGCTCCTGCTCCCATGTGGACTACTACCAGCCATGGTCCCGGCAGGCCTTCAGCGATGTGGCCCTGCGCTGGTGGCAGCAGTCGGCCAAACTCAACTGGCAGGACTGGGTGGACACAGGTGGGACTGCAATGGGATGGAACAAGAGTTCGCTAACTAAGGAAGAGCATTATTTAATTATATTTTGATTGGGTAGCATGCCCGGTACCTGGTTATAATTATGGCAATAAAGTCCATTGGTAGTATAGAGCAGTAGCAATAAGTGTTATGCTTAGCTATATCAATTATTAGGGGGCAGTCAAGCAATAGCACATTTAACTGCTTAAGTTCTCCCTCCTCACACAAACACACACACACACACACACACACACACACACACCAGGGAGCCAGCTGGAGGCTGTAGCCTCCCTAGCTGCCCACGTCCACCTCACTTCCAGTGAGCTCCTGTCCCAGGACCTCCCAGGACTGGCAGCAGAGCTGATCTCTCCCAGCACACTCATGGAGACCCTCAGAATGACCCAGGCCATCGCCATGGTGATACGGACTAAGGAGAAGGTTGGGAGATGGGAAGGGGAGAGGTTATATCTTGGCATACCTTAATATGGTTCTAACTCTCAGCACTAAACTATTTGAAAAATCATCAACAAAATATGTGATAAATTGTCGGTGTTGCTGTACAAGATTACATGAATACTCACAAGAAAGCATAAGAGAGTAGTAGGTGTTAAATATCACTAGTACATATTACATCACTACAATGTAGGTAGCAGTTAGTTATTGTGCTAAGAACTGCATTACCCTCCCTTTTCCCTTCAGGCTATAGCAGAGAGGTTAGAGGCAGTCCTACAGAAACTGGGTGAGGTGGACCACACTGTGCAGAAGCTGGAGAGACAGCTGGCAGTTCTGCGGCCCCGGCTAGCTGCTGCTGAGATGGAGGTGCAGCAGAGGATGGGCCTCATCACCAACGCCAAGGAGAGGTTAGTGAGGTGGGGGGAGGGGCTGCATGAATTGAGTGGTGGGAAGGGGAGGTGCAGCAGAGGATGCCAAGGAGAGGTTAGCGATATGGGGGAGGGGCTGCATGCAGGGAGAGGTGAGGAGGAGGAGGGGCTGTATGTATTGAGAGGCAGTATTCTCGTTCTGATTTTACATCCAAAGTTTCATCTGCTATCAACTCTTTGGCCACCCTTCATCTGACAACAGATGAAGTTTTTGATGTGTCATCAAATCTGTGGTTGGGTATGAAGAGAGCACTACTACTGGTATCTAAACAAGATTCTCAATGACAGTCAAGCATGTATGTCATGGTGAGGGCATTCCTGTAGGTACATGATGGCCAACCAGCGGTGCAAAACTGCTGAGGAAACTATTGAGACAGAGACCACCAATGTGGAACAGCTCAGCAAGATTGTGAAGGAGAAGGAAGAGGCGGTAAGTTGACATATTCAGCATGGGTTTTGGAGCAGGTGGGGCAGCTGCATACTCACTCTAGCCTGTGACTTCGCAGCAAAGATACATGTACCATGATTCTCCGTTATGTCATTGCATCACCATTACAGCATATATGCCCCTTCATTATATCATGATTATATCATATTACATCACCAATACACCATATAAAGATGCCTCTTCATTACATCACCATTACATCACTCCTAGGTGTCTCCACTGTACCAGTCTTCACTGGAGGCCCTTTCCTCAGTGCAGAAGAATGACGTACTGGAGGTCATGAGCTACCGCGAACCCCCAGCCTCCCTCACCCCTGTCTTCGATGCCCTGTGCATGCTTTTTGACAGGCCCAAGACGTTAGTATTAATTAGCTCACAGTAGTTTGTAGTGCTCATTGTGGTATTTCCCTACACAGATCCACTAATTTTATATATTATATGCACTGGTATATACACTCCCAGTTACTCAATGTGAGATGCATGTCATTAGTTGTGTGGTAGATTGGTGAGTGTCTGCCTCTTCTCCTATCCCTCTCCTTGCCAGCTGGGAGGACTGCAAACAGCTTCTGCTTTCTCAGAACTTTTTTGAGAGTCTCAAGTTCTTTGACCGTGACAACGTCCCTCGCCGCAAACTCTCTCAATTGGAGAAGATAATTGTCAGGGGCTCTCCTTTTGCGGAGGTGGAGCATGGCAGCAGGGCCGTGGTCCCCCTGCGTCAGTGGGTATCGGCACTGGTAGACTATCACCAAGCCAAGCGGGCTGTCCAGCCCTTCAGGGAGCGACTCACCCTGGCTGAGAACACACTAATGGAGGTGAGTGCCCATGGGCCCTTACAATGGGAAGTAAGTACATACTAGGGTGGGGAGAATTGGCAAAGCTATAAACAAGCTTTTCAACCTGCCATCAATAACTATGTATCATTGAAGGGGCAAAGGAGAAGAAGGTAATCTAAACGCATGAAAAAAAATCTAGTCACAATAATCCAGGATATCAAAGAATTGTTCATCAATAAAAGCAGTGAGTTTTTCGTAGTATGGGTTCTCTAGTAGTCCAGCCTTCCTCTTTAAAAATTGACCATTTATTTTGCAGTTTAAGTTCAATGTTAACTTACTAACCTACATATAGTATAATAAGCTCAGGCCTGTTGCAGTTTCATTCTTGTATGCATATACACCTACCTCCTTTCCATTTAACCAGGCAAACAAGACATTTGTGACGATGCGCAAGGACATGATGGAGACTAAGGCAGCCCTGGAGGAGACAGTGAAGCTTCACAGAAAGAGTGTGCAGGGAGCCAGGAGCATTGAGGCTGAGATTGAGGTAGGGGGTGCTGTAGCCATCACATACCTAGGCGGCAGGGAGGTCCTTGGAAGTACAGCCTGAATTATCAGCAATTATAGCAATAATCTGCCAGTATTGCCATCTATTCAGTAGCACTTAACAACAGATCTATACATTCTTCACACCCTGTGCAGGCCGTGCAGGCAAGTGTGGACCAAGCAAACCGTCTCCTCTACACTCTTTCCCGCCAGAGGATGCGCTGGGAAGAGCAGCTACGAACCGCACGGGGCAGGATGGACTCTGTCCCCGGCCACGCCCTCCTCTGTGCTGCCAATACCTGCTACCTTGCCTGTGTTCCTCCTGACAGGCACCAGGAGCTACTGAGCAACTGGCTCTCCTACTGTTCAGGGGGGGTGGGGCTCGGGAGCCTGGTCCTACCAGGACAGAAGGGGCTACAGTCCTCAATCTCCCATCGTGGGATGTCCAGCCAGCAACAGCAGGTGGTCAGGACTGAGAGGGATTTCTCACTGCAGGGTCTACTCTCATCACAAGACGAGACATCGCTCTGGCAGCAAGAGTCTGTATTTCCCAATCAGACTGTCCTTGAGAGGTGCCTTGCTGTACGTGCCTGTTGCATCCATGGTGCTGCTCACTGGCCACTTGTGTTCGACCCCAATAACCAGTTTAGCAAGTATTTGTGCGCTATTGAGGCCGAAAACATCACAAAGACAAAAGAGAGTGGAACAGAAGCTGCAAAATCATGCACAGAAGTAGAGCACAGTGTACAAAGTGAACATGGCTCAGTGCCACTGCTAAAGTGTTCTCAACCAGAAGTTGGTTCACAGCTGATAGAGGCCATGTCTAAGGGAAGGACAGTAGTCCTGAACCTAGACTCCCCTCCTATTGACAGTGGCCCCCTGCTAGAGTGTGTAATGAAGAGAAACTTCGTAACAGACTCAACCGGTCACCTCTACCTCAAGTCAGAGGCTGGCGATCCCCTCCCAGTGGACCCAGCGTTCAGGCTCTACATCATCTTGGAGCACCCTCTGGGTAGTGACAAAGTCCCCCGACTACTCCAGTCCCTCGGGTGCAGCCTCATGGACTTCTGCGTGGCCGACATGGGACTGGGTGGGGAGGGGCTGCAGAGCCACCTGCTGATGTTCACCTTGAGGCTGGAGAGGCCAGAGTATGGCGTGAGACACAAGTCTGTACTCACTGACCTCGCCCTGCACCAGCAGCAGGCTGACAGCAGCCAGGTAAGTATAGTAGATGAATTATGGGGATGGCCCAGATAGTCACAACCTGTTTCACTCTCTGTCTTCCTCTTTCCCATCCCTCCCTCCCTCCCTCCCTCCCTCCTTCCCTCCCTCCCTCCCTCCCTCCCCTTTGCAGAAGCAGATCGTGCAGTGTGTGCTGGACACAGATGGCTCTCTCCTCCAATCCACCTCTCTCATCACTACTATTAGGAGCTGTGAGAACTCAGAAGCCTCTGCCATGGAGCAGATTACTGAGACCAAGAAGATCCTCCGATCTTTCGACCAGCAGATCCAGGTCTACAAGCCTCTGGCAGAGTATGCTACTTCCATTTTTAATACCGTACAGAAACTCAGCAGTAGCTTTGGATACTACCAGCTTGGTCTGAGAGAGTTTGAGCAGTTCATTGAAGTTATGGTGATGGCGCACAAAAATCTCAAGGTTGCCAACAACTCTATGGCTCTCAAGGCTCACATGCTGCATCTAAAAAACCAACTCCTGTCAAGAGCTTACACAGCCCTGCAGATTCACACCTTCGGGAGACACCAGGTCCTCCTACCTTTGTTGGTGGCCCTGGAGGCCCAGCTGGCCAATGGCAAACTGACACGGGAGGAGTACCAGTTGTTGGGAGAGGAAGGCTGCAGTGTGGAGGCCCAGCTGGGTGTGCTGATAGGGGCTGGTGGGGGCTCTGTGGTGGAGAGGCCACACTGGGTTACGGATCAGGTTAGCACTCAAAGTTATTACTAAAATGTGTGTCTGAAACCAGACCTGTGATTAATATCACTACACAACTAGTATAGTATTACTATTCGAAATTGTTATATGTTCCATACGTACATACTGCAGTGGTCATAAACACTTCAATAAATTGGCTTGTGTAACACACCTGTACACATGCACATGTACCCACGCACACACACACACACACACACACACACACACACACACACATCCACACACAGTGCTGGTGTGCAGTCCTACAGTTACAGAAACAGGTCCCAGCTTTCAGGAGGCTGGCAGTGGACATTTGTGACAACAGTATGGAGTGGAGAGAATACTTTCAGGTAGGGCAGCTCAGATGTATGGGTTTGCCCCATACCCAAGTCTTCATGCCAGGTTGTTCTTCACACACAGTGTTAGCTACTTCACTATCATCCTTAATGCTTATGGTAAGATAAGTATGACATTGTGTTTCCGCCTGTTGTTTCTCAGTTTGTTTTGTATGGAAAAATATGTTTCGAAAGGAGAGTTATTATTCATGTGCACACATACATCATGCATATCACATACACTCATATGCATACATTATACACTTACACACACACACACACACACATACACACACACATACACACACACACGCACACACATACGCACACCAGCTCCCTCCCTCCCTTTTGGCTCCAGTGCCAGGGATGGGAGAATCCCTCTCCCTTGGACAGAGGCTGCTTCTCTGGAAAGTCTTCAGGCCAAACAAGGTCAGGAAAAGGAGAGACTCACAAAAGCATTCCAATCAAACAGTATTAATACAATACATATAGTTCCAGTATATCATACATGTCATTCCAATCATACTACTGTATGTCTCTCTTTTGTCCTCCCTGCAGTTTAGTGAAGTGGTACATGACTTCATCCTCCTGACGCTAGGGTCAGAGTTCATTGCCTCCACTTCTCCCACTATCACCACCATCCTCCCACACACCTCACCCCTCATACCCACACTCTGCCTACTACCCGAGTCAGACCCATCCACGTCCGCTAGCTGCTGTAACAAGAGCCCAGCAACACGGCTGAAGGCTGCAGCACAGGTACACATGAGGGGCAATATACTTAGACTGTGAACTTTGCTGTGGGTAACCTTCTTCAGTAATAATGGCATAGTTATCAATTATCACCACTGATTAGAGACTGAAGGACTATTAATGGGCAATGTTATTGCAATGTGTGTTTTACTGGAGTCTGCTTCCACAATATAGCTAGGGTCTTTGACAATCTATAGGGATTGAACTAGTGCTCCAAGATCCTGAAAGTGGCCCTTCCCCCATCCCATGCAGGACCATGAAAGGGAGCTGTTGTTGTACCCAGTGTTGGACCAGGCCGGCTTTGATGACCTCCTCTCTCAGCTGCCCCAGCTGGCTGCTCAGGGGGGCTGGATGGCGGTGGAGCACTGCCATTTCTGCCCTGGCTGGCAGGAGGGGCTGGAGGATCTTTTCCAGGTGAGCTACCAAACTTCAAGCAGTAATATAACCCACTTGGCCACAGAATATAAGAATTGTATTTTGATTTGTGATCACTTTTTTGCACAGTACCTATTATTGTGCAGTAAGTAACACTGTACGTTAAGCAAAAAAAATAAACGTTTTCTTGCTACGTTCATACAAGGTTTCTTAGTACAAGAGAACAGGAGACGAAGCAAAAATCTATTTTTGGCGACTAGCACACTTACCTATGTACCAACTGCACAATAATTGGTATAGCTATAAGTATTGGTACCATGCATGGTGCATGATAATTGATAATCAACGGGCCCCACCTTCACCGTTTGCACAAAAAAGCGTTTCCACTTACCTTCCCTTAAAGGGAAAGTAAGATTGCAGAAGTGATGACAACTCTCTCAGTGAAGTTCTGAAGTTTATGTACTGTTCCGTTCTGAAGTTATGGGTCCAGCTACAAAATCTGTGCGATAATTGGTCACTTACGCTACATGCATTATAACTTTGACTTGAGTATATCCATTAATTATCCCTTTCTGTCCTTATCACTTACAACATTGGTATTGCGTTCCCCTCCCCCATCCTAACCTAGGTCCTGGCTGAATCTACCCCTGACTCAGTCCATCCAGACTTTCGGCTCTGGGTGCTGCTACCAGTGGATGTGGCCACTGGTGTAGAGTTCAACAATCCCTGTCTGCGGGTTGCCTTTGAAGGAGATGGAAATGCAGCAGAGGTAAGTAATTTCCCCACAAGGCAATAACGCCACAAAGAACACCTTCCTCTTACACTACAGCAAAGTACATGTATGTGCTGTAAAGTCTATTAGCAAATACTGGTTGATGTACGTCCCCCCCCCCCTCCAAGTTGTCAACATTCTACTTTTGCCCCCCTTGACAATGAACCCCTGCTGGAGTGGCGCAAAATAAAAGTCATGAGATAGAGAAAGTAATGAAAACCCTGGAAAAGAAAGTGCCCATGCAGCTACGGATTAAACTGAGGAATGCTAGTCAGACACTCTTACCCACTCAGCTACTAGTACCAGTGATAGGCAAGCTTTATGCACATGTAGCTACTAAACCTGCTAGTAGCACATGCCTGTAGCTAGTACCTAGCTATAATCCCTTTTTCAAGAATGGAATACTAGTCCCTTTACACTTCTTGTACACTTTTTAGGCCATGTATGCTAGTACATCCAGTATGAGTAAATCCAATGCATGTATAATCTCACTGTATGGGACGTTGGGTGGAAATTGCATGGTAATGAGGCGGTTTGCTGTATGTAAACGGGATAATTTGTTATGGCACTTTTTCCCTATATAGGTACCCAGTTCTACCTGTGGAGATACCAAGAACAGCCAGTGAGTTGGTACTTAATATGAACATGCCGTGCATAATACCATCAAAGGGTATTATTAAACAATTACTGTATTCAGTCAGCAATGACTTGATAGATCACTTAACAAAGGAGAAATAAGTGTAGATCCCAATGCTAGTTCCTAGCTATAATGTGGCAGTGAACTCTCAAACTTTTTTCTATTCTGCAGACGACTATTAGATGACATTAAACAAGTTATTGGCTACACAGGGAAGCCCTTCACCCTCCCACAGTGGGAGACCATTGCCCCACTGGTCTCCAAGATCCAGGCCTTCCTCCCCGCCCCACTGGGGGAGGAGGAACTGACTGCCCTGGGGGTGCCAGATATACAGGAGAGTGGACACTCTCAGTCCATACTCGCCCTACTGGCTGATGAATTGCTCAAGCACAACATGACCTTGGTCGCTATTCATGCCTCACTACAGACTGCCATGAAATATTTCCAGGGTTCTATGCGATTTTCATCCCAACTCAGACTACTGTTGTCATCCATTGCTCATAACCAGACTCCAGAACAGTGGACAGATAGGCTACCTTTCACAAGTGCCCAACTGGAGGGTACCAAGGAGCTACTGACTCTGCTGAAGCTGCTGAAGTCTCGTGTCAAGTTCTACACCCATTGTCTCCAGAGTGGCTCTCTGCCTTCCAGCTTTGCCCCCCTGTGGTTCTCCAATCCCAGTGAGCTCCTTTCCAGGTCCCTGCACTGCTATATCAACACCTGCCAGCTCCAGGGGGAGGAGATTGTGCTTCAGGCTAAGGTGCATGCAATGGTTCATATAGCTAACAGTAGATCATTGGCCTATAGATACGGTAGTATAGAGTTTTATAGGTACATGTATTCATGAGATGAGCTACATAGAATAGTGCTAGCCTAAACAGAGACAGAGTCACAAAGTACGATTCTGTATGAACTAGTCTCTATAGTTAGCATCTACATAAACGTTTTTTAATTGACTTCATGAATGCATTATGATAATCTGTTACTTTAGCCTAAAGGAGGCGGGTTAGCTACATAGCAGTTAGCTGGTGGGCCCTGCAGAGGCTGTGAAGCAGCCAGTTTCCCATGCTTTGTGTGGAAATTTTCTATTGGGAAGCACTCAACAGATTGTGTGGCCAGTTGTGGCTGCTGGACCTGCCACTTTGCAAGCAGGAATGGCATGCATGTGATGCTATACCTCATAGTAGTCTTTGGACCTTTTCCAAGAGGGAAGTTGCAGAATCTTCCTGCCTACGGGCCTGAAGAGGGTGTAATTAGTCGTGTGCCTTTTAGTTCTGCATGGTACTAACAATACAATGTAGCCTCATTTTCCTCCCCATCTTCTCAGGTGATGCCCACGTATTCCTCTGACAAGCATCAGTACAGTGACCCCGACTCTTGCATCACTCTGCATGGCCTGACTCTTCATGGGGCTGGCTGGGACATTGAGAGGCAGTGCCTGGAGCTCCAGAGTAACCCCCACAGAACTGAATGCTGCAGTGTCCTCATGTTCCCAGTAAGCCAGGAGTACCACTCGAGTAGTGAGAGGGAGGTGCTGCACTGTCCTGTGCTCATGGCCAGGGAGCTCGAGGGAGAACCAGACCCTAGGGCCTCCCCACTCCTTCACGTCTGTCTTGAAGTGGAGAGTGCTGTGGCTGTGTGCAATTTGCAGGGGAGAGTATGCCTAACATGTTATCTACCATCACATGAACATGACAAGTGATGACTACATATCACTTATAGTATAGGTTTGTATCATAATACATGAATGCTGTACAGGTATATTATAATATTTATGGTTTTATTATGGTACCTGCCATCTTATAGTTTCAACTTACATGGTAGCTAGCTGCACTAACTCATACTGAGTTCTGCAATTGTTAGCTATTTCTTAAGGTAGCAAAGACTTTAACTAGCTGGTTTCTGTAGGGACCAATAGTCAGCTGCAGCATGTCAGCGAATAAAGAGATTAAAGATTGATGCAGACACTGCATATTATTATACTGATGTTTGGGATCAACTTCAATAATTGCATGCTGTAGCTAGTTTGATCCTGACTCTATAACCTAACCCTAATCCTAAGCCTGACCATGGTCTTCAGTTGAGTCCGATGTTTGAGCCCCTAGGAACATATGGCCAGCGACTTTTCAAGTGCTTCAGTCGTGCAGGCATGACTGGTTGAAGCCAACTTGAAGGTGCTAAATCCTACATCTACATTATAACAGTATGCCTATGCATAGGCCAGTTATATACATGTACGCCAAAAATTTTTTAATGGTATGGCTAATAGCTAGCTGAGTTTAGGATGTGTTTCCTGGCACATCACGATCAATCAAAGTACAATTAAGCATAGATAATAGAGCACGTACGTGCTCTATTATCTATGACTTAGTATACTCCAAAAACGTCACGGTGACGTTAGCCCCTCCCCCCTTCATAGCGTCACCTTGTCTGAAGACGATTGACTGCCGAGTGTTTATACTTTTTTATGATAAGCAGAGGAGTGAGACAGAACAGAGCAGAAGAATTGTGAGGTGGCTAGTGACAGTGAGTGACCGGCAGAAAGTACATTCTACATTCTACATTCTAATAAAATAAGAACATGATTAAAATTAGGTTAGGGTCGGGATCGGGCTGTATATACAGTGCTCACGTTCTTCAGTTATCAGACCCGCGAGCGTGTACTGCAGAAACGTGGGAACAGGCATGTACGTCCTGTAGTCTATAGCACGTCAATTCAAAAGCTTAAGCTTGCAAATACAATATGAAAGAATAGGTGGCCTCGTTCCCAGGCTACACTCCCCAGCTTTTCTCACACAGTGTAAGAAAAATTTGGGGAATGGAAGCTTGGAACGAGGCTAAGAGTAGGCCTATTTGGGTCATGTTCAGTGCTTCTACCTCAAGATATGTTTTAGCACATTATGTCTATCACTATAGCCATGAGCACAGTAGGCGCTTACAGCTTAGAGCTACATTGCATGTACAGCCACAGGTTGTGGTGCCATCACATGTACAGGCTGTACCAGGTAGTTGGGCATGGGATGATATGACTACTTCAGGCATGAAGTTGTAGCAGGCTGTGACCAGGGGCAGCGGAGCATCTGTAAGATTGGGGGGGTGAGTTTAGCCGGCGCACAAAGTGTGCAAATTTTTTTGCCCAATTAAATATTCACAATGCAATTTATGCACGTACAGTTCAAATTAAAGGAAGGCTTGTACGAGCTTGCAAGCAAGCATACTGCAGTGGTGGCGAATGAAACGGAAGCACACTAGCTCAGCATTCCTTGAACCGTTTATAGTAAAATACAGCATGCTGAAACTCCACCCCTCCACCCTGCGCGATCGTCACCACCATCTTTAGCGGTTGGTTGCATTGTTCTTCACTACTACTACTACTCTGACTGACACTCTCCTGCCTCTTCTTCCTTGATCGCACACACCTTTTATCAGACTCAGCTGCCTTCTCTTCGCCTCGGTTGTCAATCACACGGTAGCCACCTCTCAAATAATTTTTGACGAACATTTATTTTGGGGGGCAATGCCCCCCAGTTTTTTAATTGGGGGGGGGGGCGATTGCCCCCCTGCCCCCCCTGCTCCGCCGCCCCTGATGACAGCCTATGCATAGCTGCAGGCTGTGACAGCCTGATATGGATTATGGATTATGTGTACAAGACCATTTACAAGCTGTAGGTTTGAATTTGGATACTCTCCGCCGATCGATGGGGGGGAGCAAAAGGGGCAGTTTGCCCAAGGTCCCCCCCCAGTGTAAGGGGGCCCCTAGAGCTACGCCATTACTTTACTATATCATTACTATATCACCAAGTGCAGTAAAAACTTGCAGGCCCATTAGACCAAGGTACGTCACGTTAGCTTAGTTTCATGTTGCAAAAAAGTTGTAGGTAGCAACCCTTTTGGTATTTGGTGGGCATAAGCCCACCTTCCCTAGGGGGGTCTGGGTGCATCCTCCCAGAAAGTTTTGCGATTTTAGGTGCTCTGAGGTGTGTTCTGAGGCCTACTGAGGCATCCTTTCCGTGCATGCATACAACAAAATCTTAATATGCTATTTCAAAATACAATTGATATTATATATCTAAACAAGTCAGTGAGGAGTTCAGCGAAAGTGCTGACTCGGCAATTTCGTAGTGCGCTTCCAGTTAGCTACGACAACTTGCCAAAACAGAAGTGGCTCCAGTTTTTGATTTTACCCTAGGAGAAGTACGTATATAGGATTACCTTTTGTACAACCCCATTTTCTAAACCAGATATTTTATACATTACTAAACATGTGGGTATCATTAATACTGGAACTAGGCTAAGCATACTGTGGATGGAAAAGGAAGAACATTAGCCACGTCACACTTCTTTGCATTAGCTGCACTTAGCCTGGAGCCATAAAAATGTTATAAATGCAGCTGCACTTCTAATATTCCTATGCCTTATTAAACTGCCTGAGGGGTTGTTTTTGCCTCTGTTTGGTTACCTGAATTGCAAGCTGGCTGGTGTTCAGCTCCAGGGGGTGGAGATGTTGTTATTCACACTTCTAATCTTGGTGAATACCTACAGTTCACATGTTCATGCTCATGTGTGGGCCATGATTATAATAAACATGCATGTGGGGGCATTGTTGGCTCATGAATGTCCCTATTGGGAGAGTACCCAATGACCAAAACAGCTGCTGGTATGATAATTATAAGAAATGTGAATAAGCTATATGCTACTCCATCACCTGACCAATGGTCTTGCTCAACAGGAATCAATAATGTATTCACAGATGTATGGTGCAACTCAAGTAACTAAGTTTTGGTAAAAATAACCCCTTATTTTATAGTAAAAAAATAAAGTACCGGTATGGTTGGTAGTTACTATAAATGTTGTACCTGTAGGATATAAGTGATGGCCATAAAAATGTTACAATGTAGCTCCAATTTTAGACTGAATGCTAAACAGTTAAGGTCACATTGTGGTTACAGGTACATAAAGCCTAAAATGTTAGCAGTGCAGTCTCACACTGAAGTGATCAAGTGATCTAATTATTTTGTATAGGAATGCGTATATAAATGATGTGAGTAGCACTTCTCACGTAATTATGCACTCCTGGTTTGTACCTATAGCTATATACGTTTAGTAGTGAAGCTGCAACTGAAATACCCCTAGCTGGATTAAAGCAACCCTTTCAGTTTTGCAGTGATGGCCTCTTACCACAATAGTTGTGCTAGGCAGGTGGATTATGGTGTAGGATATGAGGTGAGCAATACTGAGTCTACAGTGCATGTTGCTGCAGAGGATTAAGTTATAGTGTGAGAAGGTCATGTGTGTTGTGAAGTCCTGCAATCATTTAGCTATTGGCTTTGAATATGGCTGGTGTGGCATGTATGAAATTGTAGTGTGCGTGTGGTTGAAAAAATGTCCAAATATATATAGGGATGGCAATCTGTAAAAGTATTGTGGTGTCGTTCCTACCTTGTTCCATTGCTTTTTTGTGATTCCATTTTTTTAAATGCTTTTTTGTACTTTTCTGTAGTTTTGTGGGGGAAGAGTATGGTCGTGGTTGCGCAGCTGCAACTTGTAGCATGACCGTTTTTTAAATACTTTAGAGGTGATGCATGTTAATTAGAGGTACATGTACATCGTGCTATTATTAGTCTGCTGTGGTTTGTGAGCACCTCTTGCTGATAGTAATGCTGTTTAAAGCTCACTGGATCATTTAAACCTAGCATTCTTTAAGTTCGTGTAGCAAACATATTCTATTTGGAGTACAAATTACTTGGCACCGTCCGCACTTGAGAGGTAAAATTGTACATGCTGGGGTCTGTTGGGTTCAGGTAATGAGTAGATCATTGTGTGAGCTCGATGCCAGCTCCACGTATCTGCATGCATGCAGAATCACACACTGGTCTCATACCTGAACTGCAGGACTCCTAAGCTACACGGGCCTGGGAACGAGACTACTACGAGTCACAGCCACGATTGTGCATCATATTTCCAATTGTGCATCACCATTGTGACTACCAAATCTAATATTGTACCCCATTGCAAAATTCATTTTTTTGGGCGACGCATAATTGGAGTGCCTATGGTAGGGATGATATATGTATTGTACAGTCACTGTTGCTGTGCATACTACGGTGAGTAACACAGAGCCATAGCGAGAACTGCACTTAGCTGAATTTTCTGTGAATCATTGATGGAAGCCTATGGATTACTTAATTGAAATGTAGTCTGGCAAAAACTGGATCGGCTGGACTGTTCCGCCGGCCCTGCAGTTGTAAAGTCGAGTAGGCTAAGCTAGCTGCTAAGCTGGCTAGGAGTTTGCATGCACATTGGATATAGTTCCTATTTTCTCCACCTTGCATGGTGACTATTAAATGAATTTTGTCATAGAACCGCTTATGTAACATCACTATACCTGATCAATGCCTGGACCCTTTCCTTTACTTGTTACACACTTCTTATGATGATATAGTTCATGGATGCAGTGATCCAGATGAAAATTCAGAAAGGGGAGAGGGGTTCCGGCCTGCCGCTGAAGTCTGACTACTAATTAGTTCTCTATACAATTAAGATACAGTCAGTTATAGCCTCATTTCCAGGCCACACAGCTGCATGGAAACAAGGCTAAGCTATGCAGGCATCACGTACGCATGATTACGCATGGCCTACAGAACAGGTCAATAGCTGTAGGATCACCCCCACAATGCCACAAAGCAGTGTATACTTGTTGTATGTAACTATACCTCGAGTACGTCTGAGGCAGGTCCACTCACTTTCTATCTATATTGTATTGTGTTTATTTCACGTCCTACACTAATAAACCGCATGCATACGACCATGCTCCTTTAATAATCACAGAATTGGACCCACTTGTCCTAAGGAAATGTTACATTGGAATCCTTGTTTTGTATGTCCCTAGCTGTCATCTGGTGTGTCAGCCACAGAGACAGATCGTTATAATGAAATATAGTTTGACTTCACTACTGGAGCAGAATGAGTCACTTACGTAATAGTAATTTATTTTATTCTGCCTGTGAGAATGGAGATCTGGACAGTGTCAAGTCTTGTATCAGTGCAGGGAATTATGAAATAAATAAAGATAATTATGGCTATTCTCCACTATTCATCGCGTGTCGACAAGGCCACTTAGATATTGTCCAGTTTCTACTGACCATCCCAGAGTGTGATGTTAACTTTCAGAGCCCATTCGCAGATAACATGGCTCCACTTCACATTGCTTCCTGTAATGGGCGAGTGACAATAGTGCAGGAGCTACTAAACTCAAAAGAGTGTGATGTCAATTGTAAGAACCTAGCAGGTGACACTCCACTTCACATGGCTTCCCGTATGGGGCATGAGGGTGTAGTGCAAAAGTTACTAAATTCAACAGAGTGTGATGTTAATCATAGAAATGTGAATGGTGACACTGCATTGCACATTGCTATTAGAAAATGGGGCAGTCGAGTCTCTGCCATAACAGAATTGCTTCTTAGTCACCCGGAATGTGATCCTCATATAGCAAATAAGAAGGGCATAACTCCCGCAGAGAAGTTCTTTTGTACCTCCGTAGGATTTAATGTTCCAGTTGTTAAACAGCTCATCAATAAAACCTATAGTTTGAAGTGTCCTTTGGTCCGTAGAAAACAAGTAATTGAGCAAGTACTTGCACTATCTGGGAGAGCTCACCGGTTGCTGAGGTGTTTTAATATGGATAATGCAGAGATATATATTTGCTTGCTTAATGATGTTATCCGATATATGTGGCCAGCAATTTCGAAGTGTCTACCTCATGATATCAGTAAAGAACTCAAACATAAGTTGCGTGCTTACTCACTGACAAATGATTTTGCAGAGGGCCTTTTACTAATTGCATTCAGACGTAAAAACAGTCCGTTTATTGCTATTGTTTTGGAAGGATTATTAAGTGTGAAGTTAAAAAGCATTAACAGGGTGCAGATACTCCATCGCGCAATTGTTTTAGCCAAACAGAATGGATATGAAAGTCTGTTTCATTTTGCATACAAATATTGCTGTCAGAAAACAGTAAAATATCTATTTGATGATAATGTCAACCCCACCATGATCAATAGTCCAGATTGTAATGGTGCTACTCCACTACACCTGGCTGTTCAAACTGACAACAGTAAATGTGTAGAGATATTACTTGCCAATGCTTCCTGTGATCCCAATGTAGTTAACAGTGAAGGGGACACACCACTACACATTGCATGCCAGCAGGGGTCTGTTGAGATCATTGACTTACTCCTCAGCACAGAGAATTTTAACCTTTCTCAACTGAATAGCAAAGGGAACACTGTACTACACCTGGCTGTCCAATCTAAAGACAGAATATGTGTAGAAAAATTGCTTGCCAGTACTTCCTGTGATCCCAATATAGCTAACAGTGAAGGTGACACACCGCTACACATTGCATGCCAGCAAGGTTCTGTTGAGATCATTGACTTACTTGTTGGCTCCGATAAGCTTGACTTACATGTAACAAATGCTCATGAGAAAACGCCACTGCATAATCTTTTTGAAATGAAATATTTTGCATCGATTAGAACACTTCTTGAAAAAAGCTGTAGTCCAAATTATGTAAACCGAGAACACATATTTCAAGAAGCAATCGATCTTGCTCAAGTGTGTGAAATTGGTAGTCTGCTTCATCTTGGTTGCCTCTATGGCAGTATTGGAATAGTTGAGTTCTTTCTTGGTAGCTCCTACTGCACTGTTGCAGCTGTGAATAAACCAGATGTGAATGGTGACACACCCCTCCACATTGCTACCAGGGAAAACGTGGTTTCAATTGTAGAAATGTTACTTGACTACCAAGGTGTTGATCCAAATGCGAATAATGCAGGTGGAGAAACTGCATTAATTACTGCCTGCAGCAGAGATTATTTTAAATGTGCCCAAATCCTTGCAACCTTTCAAGGCTGTGACCTAAATAAGCAAGATAATGCAGGCAATACTGCACTGCATGTTGCTGTACAACATGACAACAGTGAACTTGTAACCATTTTACTCCGTAACAATTTGTGCAATCCCATCATATCTGGCTTAGAAGATGATACTCCACTGCACCTGTCTGTCAAAATTAAAAACGCTAAGTGCGTGAAAGCTTTGCTTGCCAGTGCTTCCTGTGATCCCAATATAGCTAACAGTGAAGGTGACACACCGCTACACATTGCATGCCAGCAGGGGTCTGTTGAGATCATTGACTTACTTGTTGGCTCCGATAAGCTTGACTTACATGTAACAAATGCTCATGGGAAAACGCCACTGCATAATCTTTTTGAAATGAAATATTTTGCATCGATTAGAACACTTCTTGAAAAAAGCTGTAGTCCAAATTATGTAAACCGAGAACAGATATTTCAAGAAGCAATCGATCTTGCTCAAGTGTGTGAAATTGGTAGTCTGCTTCATCTTGCTTGCCTCTATGGCAGTATTGGAATAGTTGAGTTCTTTCTTGATAGCTCCTACTGTACTGTTGCAGCTGTAAATAAACCAGATGTGAATGGTGACACACCCCTCCACATTGCTACCAGGGAAAACGTGGTTTCAATTGTAGAAATGTTACTTGACTGCCATGGTGTTGATCCAAATGCGAATAATGCAGGTGGAGAAACTGCATTAATTACTGCCTGCAGCAGAGATTATTTTAAATGTGCCCAAATCCTTGCAACCTTTCAAGGCTGTGACCTAAATAAGCAAGATAATGCAGGCAATACTGCACTGCATGTTGCTGTACAACATGACAACAGTGAACTTGTAACCATTTTACTCCGTAACAATTTGTGCAATCCCATCATATCTGGCTTAGAAGATGATACTCCACTGCACCTGTCTGTCAAAATTAAAAACGCTAAGTGCGTGAAAGCTTTGCTTGCCAGTGCTTCCTGTGATCCCAATATAGCTAACAGTGAAGGTGACACACCGCTACACATTGCATGCCAGCAGGGGTCTGTTGAGATCATTGACTTACTTGTTGGCTCCGATAAGCTTGACTTACATATAACAAATGCTCATGGGAAAACGCCACTGCATAATCTTTTTGAAATGAAATATTTTGCATCGATTAGAACACTTCTTGAAAAAAGCTGTAGTCCAAATTATGTAAACCGAGAACAGATATTTCAAGAAGCAATCGATCTTGCTCAAGTGTGTGAAATTGGTAGTCTGCTTCATCTTGCTTGCCTCTATGGCAGTATTGGAATAGTTGAGTTCTTTCTTGATAGCTCCTACTGCACTGTTGCAGCTGTGAATAAACCAGATGTGAATGGTGATACACCCCTCCACATTGCAGCCAAATCAAACCTACCAGCAGAAGGACGTATAGTACAACACTTGCTTGCCTGCTGCTATGTTGACCCGAATATAAAGAATGCAAGAGGTGTAACTCCTTTGCAGCTTGCTTTCGAAGCAGATTATACCACTATTGTTCAACTTTTATTAGAGCAATGCACCAGTCCCCATTATCCCTATAGAGAACAAGTAATAAGAGATGCTGGCAAATTGACAACAGGAAATCTGCTTCTTGATGTCTGTTCTTGGGGCAATACCACCATTGCAGAGAACTTATTGAATAGTGATTGGTACAAAAGTGGCAGTGCCAGAGTTTGTTATGCAAATGGTGATACATTACTTGATGTAAGTATCAGAAATGACCACCCTGCAATGGTCAAACTCCTCATTGACAGTAAAACTTGTAATTTGGAAGTAAGAGATGGCAACACACTACTGCACAATGCTGTTAGAACTGGTAGTATTGGCGTAATGAAAGCTTTATTGTGTGGTAAAGCCATTGATCCTAATAATTGCAATGATCTTGGTGAAACAGCACTTCATGTAGCTTGCCGAGAGGGAAACCTGGAGTGCATTAAGCTGCTGATAAATGACAAACAATGTGATGTGGACAGAAAGAGTAAGACTGGTGATACTGCCTTACATATTGCAATTCAAGACGACCCATCAGACCAAATCAATATTACAAAGTATCTTATAGAAAATGCCCGGTGCAATCTCACAATAGCAAATGCACAAGGAAACACACCACTACATTTAGCCTGCAACAAAGGAGCATGGAGTGTAGGAAGTAATATGGTAACCATTGTGAGACTTTTACTCTCTACTGGCAAAGTTGACCTTGAGTCTGTCAACAATGGTGGTAACACACCACTAGAACTGGCAAGTGGTAACAGCCAAATCATCATGGAACTCAACTCTTTTGCAGATACTAAATTGAAACGTCCACTTCAGAGCTACATCAAATTATTTTTTATGGGCAATGCATGTGCTGGCAAAAGTACCCTGATTCAAGCCATTTGCATAGAGGCTTCAAAGCTACGCAGATTTATTCCTTCTTCCCAATACAAACAAGTGTCAGGTGTTGAGCCTCTGACTGCTGGTATAGTCCCTCTTGCCTTTCGTAGTAAATACTTCGGAAATGCAATTCTCTATGACTTTGCTGGCCAGCATGAGTACTACTCCAGCCATGCCGCTGTTCTAGAGAACCTAGTGTTGTCTTCTCCTCCCATATTTCTATTGGTCTTCAACCTTAGTATGCCCTTTGAAGATGTAATACAGGAGCTAGCATACTGGTGGTCATTCATTGATAGCCACTGCAAGAGAGCCAGCGTCACTCCTCATGTTATCCTTATTGCTAGTCACAAGGATATTGTGAAGTCCATGGGTCAAAATGTAAAAGACAAGATGGCACACATTCTCAAGAGTCTACGAGAAATACCTGCTAAATTTCATATTGCTGGACATGTATTCATTGACTGCAGAAAGCTAGTATCCAAAAGACTGAGTGAACTACTCACACTGTTAGATAAAACTTGCAAAAAAGTCAGAAAAAGTGTGTATGTAGACCTTCGTTGCCATACCCTTCATGCTTTTCTTACAGACCAATTTCAGTATCGTGTAGCCTGCAAGGTTTTTGAAGTGGAAGCTGCCATATGGACAGAGGATACTGTACTTCCTCAAGATCGAACATATCTAGAAAAGCTCCTTTCTATTCTGAATGACCAAGATCGAATATTATTCCTAAAGTCTGAAAAAAAAATTGAGGAAAGCTGGATACTTCTCCAAAGGCAGACACTTTTATGTGAAGTGAATGGCAGCATCTTTGCACCTGAAAACTTCAAGCAACACATTAAAGATTTTGCTCGGAGTACAGGAGTTGTGCCACTGTCGAGAATCAAGAAACGCTTTCGACGCTATCACCCAGAAGTAATAGTGGGTGCTCTTACTCACTTGGAATTCTGCTTCAAAATTGAAGATTACCAAACCCTACACATATTAGCTAGTGATTCAGAGCCACAAGGAATTGATTATGAGAATGAGCAGTTTTATTTCTTCCCAGCTCTTGTTCGAGCAAACAACCCCACAGGTGTATGGAAAGAAAATTCACAGATGACATTTCAGTGTGGCTGGTGCTATGAGTGTACTCACCCCTACCAGTTCCTGACATCTCGTTTCCTTCATGTGCTCATCCTTAGACTAGCCTTCTCCTTTGCTCTAGCGGTTGACCAAACCTCTTCAGAAGACTGTCCTGTCATCCGCAAAAAATGCTCCATTTGGAAGCATGGCATTGCATGGTGGAACGGATATGGTATTGAAACCATTGTGGAGGTTGGACTGCAGCGACACTGGGTGGTTGTAATGATGCGATGTGCAAGGGGCCAAGAGGTGAAGTGTGTAGAACTTCGAAGTGCAGTAATCAAATCCATTCTTGACACTAAGCATCACTTCTCCACCAGCATTGTGATGTCTGAGTATCTGATCTCTCCCTCCTCTGTTCAGTATCCCTTTGAAAAGAAGGATGAAACAGCATTGTACAGTTTAAAGGAAGTAGCTACAACTGTAGTAAAGGGACAGTCACACGTTACACATGAAATTCATGACCATCATGACCCTACCCAGCTCACTGAGCTATTGCCGTTTGAGCCGTATTTTGCTATGAATGAACTTGTAATGCAGAAGCTTTTCTGTGATGAGTATTCTCAAGTGCAGGTCACAAATGATGACCTAACTCTGATTGCAGAAGGAGCCTGTCAAAAAACTGAGCTATTCAAGAGTGCTATAAAACCAACGGCATCTGAGTGGCGTGAATGCCGTCAAAAAGCTGGAAATGATGAAATTCTCCTTTGCCTCCTTCTGCTTCAAATCCTCCATAAACGTGGGAGTAGAACGTTTCAAGATTTTCAGGAGCAGTTAAGTAAATTCAGCATATTCTGCGGTAGAAATCCATTGGTAAGCACTTAATCTGGTTACTGTATTTTATATTCCATGTGTATACATGTAGTTAATGTAATTCATGTAGCATGTATACTAAGACTGATATGGTCCCTGGATTCAGGCATCCCCACGAATATGAGAATTGTACATGTATTGTTTTAATTTACAGGATGTGGGTGGAGTTGTACCTTCCTCTGTACCTGATGAAGTCATTAACGTCAACCCTGCTGATCCAAGTAAGGATGATTGACACTACATGTAGCATGTTTTGAGGCTGTGTATTTTAAAATGCAGTGGTATAGCCAGGATTTGTTTCTAATGAGGCACTTTATAGCCACAACCGCTAAGTGACCTTTGGACTTTGGTACAGAGGAAAGATGTTCATCTGCATGAAACATGAAAATTTTGTTTTTAACAAAGCACTCCAGCAGGCAGCTCTGGTATGCAGGAACGCTTGGAAATCTGGACAAGTCCACCACAGATTCTTTTTATTAATAAGGCTTTCATGAAACTATAACTTTTATGCTGCAACTGTGGTGCTATTCTTATAGGCTTATAGCTGGAGTTTTACAATCAAAATCCATGTCCATGATTACCTAGCCTACTGAGATAAGGATAGTATCATCCATTATCAGCTTAGGAGAAAGTCCACGGGCTGATCAGGCTGCTTACTAGAGCTGGAGTCAGCCAGGGCTGCATGGGGAAAGCCCTATGGAGTTGGAAACCTCCTAGAGAATGCCCCTCTGTGAGAGGAAAATTGTTCATAACGTCTTTGCCTCAGCTGCATGTACACATTACTGCACTATTTGTGGTTTGTATAGTGCTGCTTTCATAATCTTGAGCTCCTGAAATGATTTACTTCCTTTAGGAACTCCGCAGCCCACAGTCAATTGGCAATATCGCACAATGTCCAATAACTCTGCTGACATTACTCGAGCTTTAGCTGCTAATAAACTTTCTGAGCGTCTAGCAGGACAGTTAAGAGCTCAGGGGATGATTGGAGAGACTGTATATGCACATGCCACTAACCATGGTCCGGATGTCATTGAATATACAAGAGTGAATCACCTTACTACTGCAATACTGACTAGCACAAAATCTAACCCACAGTGCTATTACGACTTCATCACTGTACTTCAAATGGATGGAATTCGTGAAGATGCTGAAACAGCTCTTTCACTTCTTCCAACAGGTATCAGTATGTATTATACAGTTATCTGTATAGCTACATTCAGACTGCACGTATATCTTGAAGGTATCACCCTTGGAATAGCAGCAGTGATGGTAGATGTCTGAATGTAAAAGCAGCACCATGCCAGGCCCCTCTCCATAATTCTATTACAACTCCATCCTTGACTTAATAAATCACACAATCGCTTTCTTTCTTGGCTGATGATATAGCTATACTTCTCCACTCAATCTACTGATAATTTCAACACTGCCTAAAGAATATAAACTCGAGCGTCATGCAGTTTTGCACATATACCTCACATTCAGATCCACCTGCAACAAGCCCTGAGGCAGCATCAGCTCAACAACATCAACAGTCAGTCCAACAGACTGGAATGTATACCAATCACCACACAGCCAGTGTGGGGAAATCAGCTGGAAAGTCATATCTTGGTAAACTAAAGCTATAGCTACTGTTTTAGATAGTAATATTGTGAGCCATGTGCCATTTGTATGTGCATACTAGGTTTCATCCATTTGTGTGTGGTACATGTGTGTGTGTGTGTGTGTGTGTGTGTGTGTGTGTGTGTGTGTGTGTGTGTGTGTGTGTAGGGCCGGGGGGGGGGGGGAGGAGCTTCCTCCCAAATAGATATTAGAAACCAGCACATGGCCTTTGAGAGTATCAAAATTCCTTTCACTGGGTGCATGCTCCTACAGGTGAATGTGCCTCATACTGTGGCCTCTGCCAGGCATGCAATCGTATCCAAGCTCTGCTCTTATCATTGCATTTCAACTTCAGTAGGCTATAGCTATTTGGTTACCCCAACTAGGCTATGTCAGTCTGAGTCATGCATAAAAACAACGAAAGCTTGCTGCTCGTTAAGTCAACGTCAGTCATGATGTTTACATTTTTATGAACTCTTGACTATACAGTACGCAGACATCAGTAACTTTCATGTTAATTTTATTATCGGATAATCCTTAGGTTAGCCATAGCTATCTGGGTTAGGATTCTTACCTAAGGTATTGAAGAAGTTGACCTGCCTCTCATAGGAGTAAATGAGATGACAATGCGACACACCCATGTGTAAAATATTATACTGAGGTAGTTGCCTTGGTTGCTAGCTACACCTCTGTATTGCAGAAATTTGTATTTGCCTTAGGCACTGTACCATTGTTAGTGCTTTAGGCTCATGATTTACGATGTATTTTTGCTGATTTCTCTTTCTTTCTGCTCTAATCTCTGATCCATTCGTGAAGAATTTACTGATATACAGCCTAGTTTGACAGCTGCCAGATCACAGCAGCCAACTGAAGAAGTGGATGACAAATCATTAGGTATATACAATTAGTCTACTCATTTTAATGTCTTAATCTAGCCTCATTCCCAACCTTCCTTCCACATAAGGCTTGATAGTATAGTCGGTAAACAAGGCTAATATCCTTCCCTGCAGTCATATATTTGACTCTTTTATACAGGCATCTCAGACTTGCACACAGTTAGCAGCTCACTGGTGGAAGTGATCCCCAAGTGGTTGGACCTTGGTCTGTCCCTTGGGCTCAGCCATTACTCCCTGGAGGTGATAAAAATTGAACACTCCAAGGACATCAGCCGCTGCATGACCGAAACACTAGCAGCATGGCTACAGAGACAAGGCAGTGGTATTCCCTGTTGGAGAACTCTTGTGATTGCCTTAAAATCTCTGGCCATTGGTAGGGAGGATATTGCCCTCAGGATTGCAAGAGAGCAAGGTGTGTGTGCATGTACATGTGGGTGTTGTAGTGTCTAGGATGTAAGCTTCTTGTGCATATGTGGCAAACATCTTTTGTTGCATACAACAGTAAGTTTTGTTCCAAGCCTGCACCCCAGCTTTTGTTGTTTGCAGTACTGCTGCAAGCGACAAAATCTGGGGTGCAGGTCTGTGAACGTGGCTAGTAGCTGCTCTCTATTACAACCTACAGACAATAGTCAAAAACAAACAGCTTTCCCTGAGATTTGCCTGGAAAACAATTGGACTGTTACGAGGTGTAACAAAATTGCCATTTTTTGACCGAATTTCCTGTATCTGACCAAGCATCTCTCCCATACTAGTCATGGAGTGTGGTAGTATAGGGATGGCACGTGAAAAAAATGACCGCTGCATAGAATGTGTACAAAATGACATGTTCAAAAGTCTGCTCTAGATGTAGTCAAAAGCCTTGATGAGCCATGCCAGTTATTCTCTAGTGTGGCATGCAAGTGTGTGCATATGTGGCACGTGAGCTGTTTACGAGCATGTGTATGTGTACATATAAGTATGTGTCAGTATAGAATGATATAGCTATGTAGCATTTCCTGAGCTTCATGTGCATTCCTCTAATAATGTTTTCCGCAGGCTCCAGCCCTACAGACTCCACAATGGAAACATACCAGGATGTGGACAACACACAACTGGGTACTGTAACTTGAAATGGGATAGCTATATAGGGTATGACCTACTCTCTCTATTATATACACTCTTCCTGCTTCCCTGGCCTTCCCCTTAGACATTGAGGACCTGGCTGATGTTCGAGAGGAGGTGCTGACCCTCCACAACTGGTTCCACCTCGGGCTGGCCCTCGGCCTCTCCTACCACACTCTCAAGGAGTTTGAGGGGGACTATCCTCAGATCAACGACTGCAAGACTGAGGTACCGAAGGCCTGGCTGAGAAAGCAAGATATGGTGTCTGAGAGAGGCCAGCCCAGCTGGAGAACACTAGCACAAGCACTGAGCTCCCCACTAGTGGGTAAACCTGAAGTTGCCAACATGTTCAGTGCAACACACAAGCATGCATCTAAACATATTACACATGGAAACTGAGGTCTACTCAGTCTCAATCATGTCACTCATTATAACATTGCATTGTGTTTAGTAAGAAGCTAAGTTTTATAACACTGCATTGTTTAGTAAGAAGCTACGTTTTGCATTGTGTTTAGTAAGAAGCTAAGTTTTATAACACTGCATTGTTTAGTAAGAAGCTACGTTTTGCATTGTGTTTAGTAAGAAGCTAAGTTTTATAACACTGCATTGTTTAGTAAGAAGCTACGTTTTGCATTGTGTTTAGTCAGAAGCTAAGTTTTTATAACATTGCATTGTGTTTAGTCATGTAGTGGTTTTACAATAACAATTAATGTACACATTACCAGCTATATCAGTAGCTACCAAAATTGTAATAGGCAATCATGACAGAATAATATTGGAAACAAACATTTAAGTTGTGATTATTGTATAAGCATACCAGCAGGATA
Organism: Phakellia ventilabrum; assembly: GCA_963921505.1. Lineage (NCBI taxonomy): Eukaryota > Metazoa > Porifera > Demospongiae > Axinellida > Axinellidae > Phakellia > Phakellia ventilabrum. Next base: position 826,596 of record OY997385.1, read on the forward strand.
AATTTAATGTAGTGTTATGGCCGTGCATTGGCTTGTAGCTCCCTCGTGATGGGGGGTGATTTACGAAGCCATGCAATGCAAGGTCTAGGAACGAGAGAGTATTACAACTATGAAGGCACGTAGAGGAATCCATGTCTATGATAAAGACAGATCACTATTATTACAAGTGTGTAACTATATAGACTACACAAAAACAAAGGATCAAGTCATCTTGAGCCTCTTTTCCGTGACTGCCCTGCCATCCACCTCCACCGTTGAGCTGCTGGGGGCTGGAGTGTGTGTGTGTGTGTGTGTGTGCATTGGTGGGGAAGGATTTTCTTGGCATGAGCAGCCAAAATGGGTGTAATTCTGTACTCGATGGTAATATGGCCCTGGGTTTTATGGGAATCCTGGGAGTGGCTGTGCATGCTGGAGGCGTCGCATGGTGGTTGTTACTTACGGTTCAGCGCTTCCTCAATACTCAGACACTCATCATTTCCAGTCAGTGTTTCCAGAGCAATCATGGAACTCTGTAGTGGGGAAAGACACTGGATCAGGGTGGGGGAGGGAGTTAAAAAGAAGAGGGGATGACCATGCATACATGTACTCATACAAAGATTCTAACTCTGTTTTCTATTTTAAAAATCACTGTCAGAGTGTGATGCAGACCAGGGCCTGTCTCCTTTGAATAGCTACAATCAGAAACTAGGGGTGTTCCAAGAACATATACCTCACACTCCTGATGGTATTCAAACAATGGCAGAGTAGGTCAAAATTGTATGCAGGTGCGTTCATTTACAATACATTTAAGTGATGATGTCATGGCTCTGCAAATAGCCAGTGGTGGTACATCTCACTATCAAGTTTTGAAACTCATTTGGAGTGTTTGGAGACGGAACTTGCCTTATTTCAGGCCAAGAGCTCGAGCCTGAGGGGTGTTGGGTACAAAAGATTAGAATCAGTAGGCATAGCACTTTCATCTGGTATATGTCTGACTTTATAGTCCCTGCATGTAAGCACTTGTCTTTCAGATCCTGCAAGTCTAATGATCCCAGCGTACTCTGTTGTGGAGCTACAACTGCTCAAGTACACATCATTTCTGCCCACAGTTTTTACTGTCATTTTTGGCTTACCCTGGCAAGAAGCAGCGAAGGCCTCGGGTCTTCAAACGGTTCAAATAGGTTTACAGTCATCCCGGCTCTTCAAAAACTGTAGCAGCAGCATCTTTAGCCACCTTCTTTGGTGACAAGCTCTGCTTCAAACTTGACGGCGAGGTGCACTGCCATTGGCTCTTTACTTGTGGGGATGACTGATTACCGTATTAAAATGGTGGATGGTGCCGGCACCCATCAGGTACACATATACATATCGTTTGTACCGTGTTTTGAAGTCACTAAGTACCTATGGAAAGATTGTCAATTTATTTCTGACTCTACATAACTACATGGCTACTTCTCCATCCCTCTTTCATTGCTTTATATCCCTCCCTCCTCTCCTCTCCTCCCTACCTCACTGCTGTTTTCTTACTCTGGAGACAATCTTCCTTTCCATCTGCAGTGAGAGTGGGGCATTTAGGAAACTACCCAAGGGGGGAGGGGGCACATATAGTAATCCCTTACCTCACATAATGCGTGTTGTCTGTCGCTAGCAACACCTGCAGGCATGAGCTATAATTGGTGCTGGTCAAATTTGGCATTTAATTGCAAAAGTATGTTGAAGCAGCAGCCTATTTTTGATGAAAAAACAAAGTTGCTGTAGGATCAAAACTACATTGCGGATACACTTTTTTTTACCTTCTGCGAGAAGCCCAACTATTGTAGATAACATACATGCATCCTTAAAACTCTTTGCAATTCTGCTTGAGCTGGAATTGTGCACCATGACCTCCCACTCCATTTTTTTCACCCTAAAAAGGCCAGTTACATTGAAGAATTCTGCAGATTTGACTTACTTGCGGTCAAAGAGCTCTCATGAATAGTGTTTTCAGCGATAAAGAAAGGGGGAAATTTTCTAGCACCGGAAGTGCTTACGCGTATTTGGGGCGAGCCTGAGCGAGCCACACACTAGCGAGTCGAATGCTGCGTACGTACGTCTTACCGAATCTAAATACAAATTTAAAAATTTTTTTTTTTTTTTGGAGGAGAAAATAAATAAAATAAGAAAGACAATGAGAGCTAAAAACAAAAGTTTGCCAGTTACTGGTTCTCATGTGGTACCTGGCCTTCGGTGGATGCCAAGGTCAGGTCTTCCTCGTTGACTGGTCTCCCAAAAGAGGACCGTGTGCCACGTATACACATTATGGTGGAGCGAAGGATGGCAAAACTCAGGCGGCACCTTAGCCATCCCATGACCATGGAGTATGGCTTCTCTTGCTTGTGTGACAACAAGTTGGCCAGACGTTTGTAGAACGTAGATGCTTCTCGGGCCATGCTGCCTGTCGTTGTGAATACCAAGGGTGTGAACACACCTTGCTCGACGTTCAGGACTCTCTGGTTGTATTCTCGTTTTTTGGCAGATTCGTGTTGCTTGTAAACAGCAGCTAGATCTCTGGAGCGGTAACAAGGAGCATTTGGGTGGAACACCCTCACATCAAAATAGGCATCCTGTGTTGAGTTCCAGAAACCACGAGCCTTTATGTCCAAGCGTGCCTCTGCATTGACAGATCTGTGGGTGAAGGTCTCACCGCTCAGAGGCTGCAGAGGGGGCTCCGTTGCTACATTGTGACAGACTTCTGACAGAAGCTTGGCTGTCATGTCTCTGATTTCATTGTGTCTTAGAATCGGGAAGCCACCTCTCTTGCAGGTCATGGCATGGTTGATGGAGAAGGAGGAACCACAGACACATGATTGTGGAGTGTTACGTATGTCCCATCCGTATCGAAGGTGCAGCGCGTCCCTGAATTCTCCCTTATTCAAGAAGAAACCATGCTCTTCAATTGGTGTTACGGTCAGCCAGGATGACGCACCCTTTTCTTTGGCGAGGGCGATTTGTCTGATTGAGAGAACAGCTAAATACAAAATTCTAATTTTGCGTATTACGCATTACGTATGCGAAGCGCATTACGCGTAGTACGCGTACGCCACTGCGTTTAATAATTGTGTGTGCACGAGCAGACAGAATGGAAGCTACTGGAAGTTTGCAGGCCCAATAGGCCAAGGTACGTCAATATAAGTTCGTTTTTATGTTGCTTACATGGCGAAGAAGGGCTAGACAGTGGTAATAATCCAGTTTTGGTTAACTGCAAACGCATTGCGAAATGGCTGAGTCAGCACTGTCGGTAACAGCTGCAGCAAGAAGAGATCAGCCCAACCAGCATTTAGTTTCAGGTACATTTAACCTAGAATTACTAGTAACTGAGCACAATCTTCAGCCTTGTCTTTATGTATGCTTAGACTTTAACACTGCTGGATGTAGTCTTGTTTGCTATCATAGTAGACTGTAGTGATTTGTAGCAGCTACAACAGGCTATAGTGTCCATGCTGGTTACTGCAGTATCTATGAGCCCTATCTAGTCATACAATCCGATCACTGTTGTATTACTTCCACTTTGAAATGCCCATTTGCTAATATAATGCGCAGACACTCGCTCAGGCTCGCCCCACAATGTCCTGCATTTACCTAGTATAAATTCAATGGAGTGGGCGCGCGATCGGCACTTCCTGTACGTAGCATATTGACTGTAAAGATTATCGCTAAGGTTGGTACGTTTTTAAAAGTACTGTGCATCATTTGAAATCTGTTATCTTCTCCACCGCAGCAGATACAATTAGGCTACTTGCTGAACACATTTGTTTCCCAGTGTGCAGCAACAATTTTACAGTGAGTTATTCGCGCTCGATAGGCATAGATTCTATTAACTCCAAGTGCAATATAATAATTATAGTCTTGTTCCCAGGTGACTAATGAGACTAATAATTATTGTTGTACCCAATTTTATTTTTGCATCAGATTGCATGATGGATTGTAATCAGAGATGTACATAATTATCACCTCCCACAAAATTAATATCAAAGCCATAACTAGCTACTCATTGCCCTATTCCAAGTGGTTTGTGCTTGCCCCCTACACTAGCAGTCCTTGCAGTGTTTATAATAGTGGGTGCAATTCCAAAGTCTTACATTAAGTTAAGTCCACACAGTAGCCCATTACAGGGACTGAGATTTTTTTTTAGCTACAACCAAAGAGTTATCAGATCACTTTCAGATTCTTTTCCACTGTCAGCTTGTTGTTGTAACTGGATAGATAGTGGTTTTCTGTGTGGCTATGAGCAAATGGGTGTAATTATCTATCAGATCATTACCAGAAAACCGTTCCACCATGTGTCAACTCAGTTTTTAATGTACACAAACTAAGTACCAATAATATATAGAACATAGCTATTCAGATTCCCAAACTTTACCTTGCAGTGAAGCATGAAGAATGACACATTTAAGCCTCCTGTTTTCTCTTCCCAGGTGTGGCTTAGTATCTTCACAGTGCTCAGTGATTTTGGAAACCAAGGCTCTCCTTACTATGTCGCTTACAACTGCCTGGGATAAATTTACTCTCTCTTGCGACTGTGGTCATGACTATGGTACAATGAACTGTGCACACTTCCTTTCTAATGCACTGATTAATGCAGGATTCAGTGCCATTAATGGTGGTAAAGGCGGTGACATGAGGAATGTGAAAGGGTTTTGTGTCTGCAGGAGTGGGCGACCAATTAGAGCAAAGGAACTTCGCAGTTGGTTTAATACGAAATGGACAAAACATAGTAAGCCACCAAAGGATGGTATCATTGCTATCTACCAAGAGCATTCAGGTCAAGGACATGTCCTGTTGGGGAAATACGAAAACGACAAGCTAACTGGCAGCAAGGGCACTGGTCCAGGATACTACTCAGGCTGGAATAATGAGTATTACTACTAGTAAAAGAAACGCGCTGACTATGGTTGCTAAACTTAATTATGCATGGCTACTTGTATACTTTGTATTGTAACAGTGCGTTGTTATTTGCTGAATTATTTTCATACATGTATTTCTCCCATTTCTTGGCAGATATATTTTGTAGCTAATTATCATTTCAGCACTGGTTTCAGTTGTGGATTTTACGTGCTCCAGTGGGTACCACCACAGATCACTCTGGTTGTGGCTTATCGTAGGCATACTTTCTTTTTTTTTTGCAAGAGAAAAATTTTGCCATATTCGTGATTGAATCCCCAACCACAAAGTTTAACCAAGAATACTTAATTACTAGTAGGAACGAAAGAGATATTAGAAATATGAAGGGATGTAGTGGAATCCATGTCTATGATAAAGACAGATCACTGTTATTACAAGTGTGAGACTACATGTATATAAACCACACAGAAACAAAGGATCAAGTCATCTTGAGCCTCTTTTCCATGACTGCCCTGCCATCCACCTCCACCGTTGAGCTGCTGGGGGCTGGAGAGAGAGAGTGTGTGTGTGTGCATTGGTGGGGAAGGGTATTGACATTTTGAACAGCCCAAATGGGTGTGATTCTGTATTAAAGTATGTAGATGCTAATATGGCCCAGGCTTTTATGGTGGTTGTTACTTACGGTTCAGAGCTTCCTCAATACTCAGACACTCATCATTGCCAGTCAGTGTTTCCAGAGCAATCATGGAACTCTGTAGTGGGGGAAGACGCTGGATCTGGGGGGGGGGGGGGGGGGAGGGAGTGAAAAAAATGAGGGGACGGCCATGCATAACTCACACAGAGATTCCAGTTTTGTTTGAATCAATGTCAGAGTGATTCTTTGTGATGCAGACTAGGGCCTGTTTCCTTTGATTACTATTTGAACTAATGCTGAAAGCCGTAGACACGCTCCATTCCTCCTTACACCCCTCCCACTTCCACCCTTCCCTCCCTCCTCTCCCCTCCTCCTATTCTCAGACCACCTCCAACCCTCCTTCCCTCCCCAGGCTCCCCTCCCTCTCGCACGTGGGAGGGTAGCCTGGGGACGAGGCTACCATTCTTCACTGCTGTTTTCTTACTCTGGAGACAATCTTCCTCTCCATCTGCAGTGAGAGTGGGGCATACAGACCCTGGGTGTCCCTCAAGGTCCGGAGCATCAGGGCCTCTTGGTTGGCCACATACTGGGAGAGACAGACAACATAATGAATATAACTCAGTGTTTCATTTAGGAAACTACCCAAGGGGGGGGAAGGAAACGAGCAGGAAGAGAACAGTATATATTGTAAGTACTACAGCTACAGGCAGGGAGGCAGCTCAACCCTGTATACATACCCAGAAGGCTACAGTCATCATGCGGTGTATCTTAGCCAGGGGAGGTGTGGGGAACCCTTCCCCCTCCCCACTGGCTATACCATGCCCTCACATTGGCTTCACTCTGCTCCAGAGGGTGGGCGGGGGCTAGACCGTCCTTGGCTGAGGCAAACCTGAGTGAGGAAGGAAGGGGTGGAGGAATTGGTATGAGACTGTGGTACATCAGGTCATAATGTACCAACCCATTATTGGAACACGGTCTGTACTGCTTTATGCACTGTCCAAACCCACCCATACCTGAGGGTGTCATGAACCCCAAACTCACCCGTATCTGAGGGTGTCGTGCACCCCAAACCCACCCGTATCTGAGGCCAACCCGTATCTGAGGGTGTCGTACACCCCAAACCCACCCCTATCTCAGGGTGTCATGCACCCCAAATCCACCCATATCTGAGGGTGTCATGCACCCCAAACTCCACCCGTACCTGAGGGTGTCGTGCATCCCAAACCCACCCATATCTGAGGGTGTCATGCACCCCAAACCCACCCATATCTGAGGGTGTCATGCACCCCGAATGCTCCCTGGGGCTTCTCCTTCACAGCAGTAGGGTGCTGGTGTCTCGGCTGGACGGAAGGACCCTCCAGACTCAAATCCTGTAGGGTGATGGGTGAGAAAGAGAGTTGAGATTAGAACCAATTGTCCTTTGCATTGCACTATCAGGCTCACCATTCTATAGAACTTTCTGCAATATGCTGAGGGGAGTGCACGCGGAATCACGAGGAAGTCACGAGGATAAACGCATGACGTAATTTTCTCGGAAGAGTATTACTTTACAGAAAATGGCAGATTTGTTTCTTGAAGGTCCTGTCTTTGAACTGCAGCCAGTGCCCGAGGAAGTAGAAATACACTTCGCCGAGTCGCCAGAGAGCGAGCTCAGCCTCTCCCCTCTCCCCTTGGCCACTCTGTACGGGGACTACCCGGACGAGGGCCTGCTGAGCACGACAGTTCCCGACCCTATCAAGCTAAGGGGGGTAGGAGGAACTACACTGTAAGTAATCGCAGCTGGCCTGTGGATAGGAGGCATGTTATCTGTGATGTAGCATGGTGTAGGTGTACATCAAAAGCTGTAAGAAGGTGCTTTACTCACCTCGATGGCAGGTGTAAATTATGAGGACTGAAAATGGAAATTGGGAGTATTTAATCATCTCCACCTCCCACTTCCAGTCCTCCTTATTCAAGGGGAGGGTCATTGTCATTCTCTGAGACTCTATAGTAACGAGTGGTCAAAGCATGTTTCAAAACGGTGCAGTCAGCGCTTAAAGCACGGAGAATCGCCACGGAATGGCAAATCTGGGTGTGGTTATGTGTGAGGTCAAAGGTCAAAGGCCTAACATCAGCGCAGTCAGCAGTCAAATTGCTGAAATGGGCCAGTCAAAGTCTTGACCTGCAGACACACTTGTGGCTATAGAGTCTATGGGAGTGATCCCCCCTTGTAAATTTCTATCACCATATACAGCGTAGATGGTTAGGTGGAGGAAAAGGAATTGGAAGCGTCTGTGATGATCGTGTTATCATGTTTTTGTGTACTTCTACTGCTTGTAAGTTTTGACTTTTGATTGCGCAGCGCGATACATTTTTACATAGTGTCAGTAAACTTTCTGTAGCTCTAACACAACTTCCTAACCAGCTCGAGATGGTCATCAGGATGTAACCCTAGAGAACCATGGCCAGCATAACCCTTAGTTACTGCATTGGGCTTTGTGTGTGGCCACGACTGTAGACAGTACTGAGCCCAACACAGATCAACATCAAATATTTCTGTGGAATATTAGCATCACATGATGCGTTTCCAGTCCCCTCTCCCTTCGATCTAGTTCCAGGTATTATAATTCAAGGTTATTTACTAATACACAGATTTTCCATGACCGAATTCAGAAGTCATCACATGACAGGGCTGTGACATCACCAAAGGACGCACAATCAGTACAGCCGTGTGGAGTATGCGAGGACTCCAGTGGTTGTGTGTCATCTGGTGACATCACCAGAGGACGCACAATCAGTGCAGCCGTGTGGAGTATGCGAGGACTCCAGTGGTTGTGTGTCATCTCGGTGACATCACCAGATGACGCACAATCAGTGCAGCCGTGTGGAGTATGCGAGGACTCCAGTGGTTGTGTGTCATCTCGGTGACATCACCAGAGGACGCACAATCAGTACAGCCGTGTGGAGTATGCGAGGACTCCAGTGGTTGTGTGTCATCTGGTGACATCACAATCATATGCAACACATAATAGTACTTTCCGAATCCAGCCATTAAGACATCTGTCCTTGTGCTACAGTAATACTATACTTACTCAGAATGTTGAACGGCATTGAGAATACAGTATGCTAGCCTCGTCCCCAGGCTCCCCTCCCACGCGCGGAAAAGTAGTGCGTGGGAGGGGAGCCTGGGGACGAGGCTAACAGTATGCCATCCTCATTTCTGTGTGCATGTTATGTAATAAGATGTACTACAGCAATTTGTATGCATTACACTAGCAGAGTACTTTATGTACTGTGCATACATGATGGTTTATCTGAGCTATGGCGGCTGAGAGTGCCATGTGTGGACATCCATATTTCATTGCTCTCATTTCAGGTTTGGCCTGAATAACCGGTTCAGTGACGAGTTTCCCTCCGCTCTGACTGGAAAGGTAAGACAATTTTGTAGTCTTTGGCTGGTGTTGCCGTTTTGGGCTCTGGTGCGTTGTGCATGTAGTGTGTGGGTGGTTTGATTTTCGGTTACATTACCAAATTACATTACCGGTGTTTACAATCGATCTCCGTAGTCATGAAGAAAACACATGCATTCCTAACTTTCATTCTAAACCTCCTTCTGAATCTCCCTTCCCCTCCCCTCCCCTCCCCTCCCTCATCCCAGGTGGCTCCTGAGGAGTTCCACAGTACTGTGGGTAGAGTGAACAGTGTTCTGGCGAAGAGCATCCCCCTCAACCTCCGCTGCCTGCTGTGTGGCTGCCTCTGCTGCTGCTGCACACTCGGGCTCTCTCTCGGACCTGTGGTGTACCTCAGTAAAAGAGTGAGTCCCTGTTTGTTAAGAGTGGGTCCCTGTTCATTAGGGTCATCTAGAGTGGGTCCCTGTTCATTAAGGTCATCAAGAGTGGGTCCCTGTTCATTAGGGTCATCTAGAGTGGATCCCTGTTCATTAGGGTCATCTAGAGTGGGTCCCTGTTCATTAGGGTCATCTAGAGTGGGTCCCTGTTCATTAAGGTCATCAAGAGTTAGTCCCTGTACCTGTGTACTAGGCTAATTAAGTTAGCCCCTGCTACATACCACCTAATGTACCCACTACAAGTGTGTGTTCTGATATCTGATTATGCAGCAAGGTCGAATTCAATTATGCGCCCATGTTCTCTTGATGCATGGACACCTGCAGTTTTGAAACCTTTTAACAAAGACTTTATTTACGTGTTCTAACAGCAAGTGTTATTTCACAGTAATCCTAGCACAGGTCAATGCAGAACGTATGGAAATTACCACACACACACATACATATGTACACATACACACACACAAATTTAATATGCATATACACACACACATATACATACATATACGCACACACATACACTTTAACTGAACAGACAATGTCAAGAATAGAAAAGTTATTAGAGTCTGAAAACTGGAGACTCTATAATAAGGTACTGCCAGCATAATACAATGTAGTATAGAGTAGCCTTCCCCCTCTCCCCCCACATACTGATTTTATGCCTGCGAAGAGGGGGGGGGGGGGGGGTAGGAAGGCTGGGAGTGTAATAGCCATCATGCGCTAGTTATTCAGAAATTGGAAGGCAAAAATGGCCGAAAGAAAGATCAACTAGACAAAACTGCCTTTGGAGACAAAATATAAGAGCTGCAATACTAAACACGGTGTGGACGTCATTTTGGCTGTAGTGTCATGTCAGAAGTGTCTGGAAATCCTTACCCTTGTTTCACAAGTATCAGCTTCTGACAGTCTATATCTCAGAGTCAACTGACTCTAGACTTGATTTTCCATTCGATTTGACATGTGCTTATTGAGACTGCTGGCAACATGACTACCACTTCATTCAAATCTTTGCCACTCACAGCTGTGCAACTGCTTTGTTCTTTCAATGATACATAAATGTGATGTCTTAGTGTAGACTGTTAAGTAAGCTCCTCCAGAAGATACACGTACACAGTCCATACTCGGGGTGTAGCACATGTGATAGTATTGTGTTATTTTGGCATAGTGTTCAGAGATTGTGATGAGTTGCATGTGTATCTATAGTACACGTGTGTCTATAGAGCCTGGGAATGAGGCTACCAAGTAGTGTGTCTATAGTACATGTGTGCTGTAGATGCTTTGCAGTTTATGTTTTGATCACAAAGTAGTATTGATGTTCCATGAATTAGCCGCAGATAGCTGGGAGACCAGGCTATATGATATGGAAGGCTGTGGGGGATATGGCAGGGAGACAGGATAAGAGCTAGGTGGACTCTCGCCATGGCACCTATGGAGAGCCTGCCTAGCACTGAGGACATGTGCTCTATCCCCCTACCCTATCCTCACATGGAGAGCCCACCTACATGTAGCACTCAGGACTTGTACCTCGTTCCCCTACAGCTTGGGCTCAACCTGAGGCTGAGCCGAGAGCAGTGTGAGAACACTAACCTCAGAGAATATGTGAGTAGACGCAACTGACCCTGCCACACTCCCTCCTTTTGTGTCACCCTTTGTGTCACCCTCTATATCAACACGTTTACCAGTAGGCTAAGGACTTTACCAGTATGTTTGCGTGCATGGTTTTGTAGTGCCAGAAGATTATTAAGTGCTCCTAATGTGATGTTTACGTGGTTTCTCTTTCTCTCTGGTCAGATGATATTGGTGGAGTTTCTGCCAAAGTTACCGCTGTACAGGCCAGACTGAGGTGTGCTGCCCACTGATGTCATTGTTGTTGCTTGGTTTTATGTGCGTCTGTCCTTCCTATCGTCTTCTGCAACTTTGTACTTTTTTAGTGAACACTGTGTGTATTTTTATTGTTCGTTTATCATTCATCCCTGCATCGCTTAATTGAGTCAGTGAACTTCTATTTATACGTAAACTACGTAGTGAAATTTTAAACTTATCTGCATACTGAAAGAGTGAAGACAAAGACCCGCTTGTTTGCTGGGCCAGCTAGTAGTTTTTGCAGCCTTCTCTACAAAGATGGCACAGTTTCAGGAGGATTACGGGCAGTACCATCAGTCTCACAATCAGGATTTCCTTCAAACCAACTACACCATACCGGAAGGCGAGGGTCCCAGTTTTGAAGGTGCACCGCCAGGTCAGCAGGCGTGGGGAGGCGCTGTGAGCTCGAACCAGGTGTACTACGCTCCTGCCCCGGGCTACGACAGCCAGGGTTATTCACAGCAGCAAGGTAAGTGCTGTTTAGAGAAAGGGCCTGATATTTAATACTGTACATGCATGAGTATAAGCTAGCCAGGCATGAATTGTCCAGTGCCAGCTATCTTCATTTGTGGCTGTGCATGTAGCACAGTGATTTTGCACAGCTGTCTGTATTCAATCATGTCCAGTATTGATATCCCAGGATCCTCCCTGGATATCCTATACACTTGATTAGCCAGCCAAACTTGAAGTCTTTTTGCTGTGCACTGCTGCATGTATGCCTGTGCACTGCTGTGTGTCTATGGTATGTGTGTCTGTGCACTACCGTATGTGTGTCTGTGCACTGCTGTATGTGTGTCTGTGCACTGCTGTATGTGTGTCTGTGCACTGCTGTATGTGTGTCTGTGCACTGCCGTATGTGTGTCTGTGCACTGCTGTATGTGTGTCTGTGCACTGCCGTATGTGTGTCTGTGCACTACCGTATGTGTGTCTGTGCACTGCTGTATGTGTGTCTGTGCACTGCCGTATGTGTGTCTGTGCACTGCTGTATGTGTGTCTGTGCACTGCCGTATGTGTGTCTGTGCACTGCCGTATGTGTGTCTGTGCACTGCCGTATGTGTGTCTGTGCACTACCGTATGTGTGTCTGTGCACTGCTGTATGTGTGTCTGTGCACTGCCGTATGTGTGTCTGTGCACTGCCGTATGTGTGTCTGTGTTTAAATAACTCCAGTCTTGGTGATACAAGGGCTAGTTGAAGATCAATACAAGGTATTTCCTCGGACTAAGCAGGTTGCCGTATTTTGTACTTGTACTGTACAGTTTTGTAACTTTTTAGCTAAAAGTTGCCTTCTGTACGTACGATTATACAAGAAAACACTTACGTCAGTGTAGAGACCTCAGTAAGCCTTTATATAGCATTTCAAACCTCGAATAGTCAATTAACAAGCTCATTGCTCCGCCCATAAACCCCAGAAATTCGACTTCGTGCACCAGACCGTTTGGCGAGGGGGAGGAGCCGCGGTCTGGTCACGAGACTAGGAGCGGGCCAGCACTGGAGCTGTGAAAATCACTAGCTGATCACAGAGGCACAGATTACATCAGCAGGGTAGTAAACCTTCTCATGCCTGAAGCCGTATAAATAATTATAGCCAAAAGAGGGGTAGCATAGAATCACTGACCAACCATTGATTAGTACAACTCTGAGATAATTACTAAAATCCTACTAAGTGTTTATTTGCCCTTTACTCTACATAAACCCTAGTCAATGTAACCTTCCTAATGCCCTTTTGTACTGTATTAACCCAGGAATGGGATTAGTGTTTATAATATTACCGCCCTCAGGCTACATGGACCCATCTGGTGGGGACCAAATGGAAGTGGAGCCCCCTCCCGGGAGCATGGGACATATGGATAGCACACAGGGCTATGGAGGGGGCGGAGGGGGGTATGGAGGGAATTTTGAAGACGAACCCCCACTATTGGAGGAGCTTGGAATCGACTTTGAGCTAATAAAACAAAAGGTAGATTGCATTTTCTCACAGCATGACCTGTATACCGGTATATGACTGATTACTGTAGTGTGGTAAAACTTGCAACCAGAAGCAAAATCTGAAAAGTGAAGAGAGTCAAGCCTTAGTTAGTACATAGTACTCCAATGAAATTCTGATTGGTTCGACACTTTGAAGATTGTACAGACTCACAACTACAGTAATAGTATGCTTTGGAGTCACTGCAATGTAGAGTGCATATTCTGCTGCCACTGGATATAGTGTGTATTCTGGTGTCACTGAATCAACTGGTACCTGTAAACTACCATGCGGTGGTGGCGTGGTTGTTGTGGGGCTGTTGGGCACTCATGGGCTATAGATCAGGGGAGTTTGGAGAGGCGCCACAGTGTCTGATAAAAATGGTCATCTCACAGTGTCCATTAGTGTTACATAACATTTATCACCTGTTTTCATGCCTTACTTTGACTTGTATAACATTTATTTCCTGTGCGTATGCTGGCAGTAAAGAAATTCAAGTCTTGGGGAGTGTATTCACTGTAGGTAGTAAGTGGTTGAGGCTGAGCACATCCGTAGTAAAACTTATGGGCTTGTAGTTAGCAGCATACCTACACAGGGTTTAGACTGTGCAGTAAAAACATTGCATTTCTGGGTTTTGTTATACTTAGGAGCCCATCCACTGTGTGCTGATGGATTACATCATGCATGTGGCAAATGGATATCACAACACCAGCTAATTATATTTACACAATTCCCAATAATTTACCCTCCCTGGTATTCAGCAGCTAATTATATTTCGTACTCCCTGGGAGTGATGTCGACACTGTAGGCACACTTCACAGTGTAAGGGGGTTACAAAATGACCATTTAGCTGCATACATATCAGTGCTAGCCTTCACTGGGGCCAGTTCCACCATTTGCTTGACTCTATGCACCCTCAAGCATTGCGTCCATCTGAAATGACTCTGTCCCGGATCCATTAATGTGTTGCGTATTTAATAGTCACATTATTGCGCATGCTTATGCATGTGTTACTGCGCATGTATCGCATAAAATTTTTACACGCTAAAAACAAACTTACGATTTATTGAATTCTCGTAATCAAAACCTGGCCTACGTTAATACAGTGGCTTGATGAGGACATTGCAGGACATTTCTCACACATACACCTTCAATGGCGTAGGGAGATGTTTGGGGATAGGGGGGACTGGCACTGGGGCTGCGTAACAGCTGATAGTGTTTCTGCGCAAAATGTGGAAAAACATTTTGACACACACACACACACACATACACACACACACAGGCACTGTCAGTCCTAAATCCATTCCAACAGACGGAGCCTCAAATTCTAAAGGACACAGACCTGGCTGGACCAATCATCATTGGGCTGCTCTTTGGCATCATCCTGCTGGTGGTGAGAGGAGGGCGGGGGAGGGGAGGGGGGGGGGGAGAGAGGGGGGGAGGGGAGGGGGGGGGAGAGGAATATTAGCAAGATTAGGGAACAGTGTCTTGTAATATGTACTCATGGATTCTCTTGTCAGTTTCATGGGTGACTCTTTCCAACTGAGACCAGATCAACCTTAGCCTCGTTCCCAGTCTCCACCCCCAGCTTATGTTTTTGCAAGTAGTACAGCATATGAAAACAAAGCTGGGAGCGAAGAGTGGAAACAAGGCTAGACCAGCCTTGAAATCAGGCTCATCTTCTGTTACCATAATTCTTTTACCTCTTTCCTCACACACACACACTTACATTGCATACCCCCAGTCGGGTAAGGTTCACTTTGGCTACATCTACGGTGTTGGTCTGATGGGCTGCAGTAGCATGTTCTTCGTCCTCAACCTGATGAGCTCCGTCAGAGTCTCCGTGGGGTGTGTGGTCAGCGTGCTGGGCTACTGCCTCCTCCCGATGGTGCTACTCTCGTGCTTCTCCAACATCGTATCACTGCAGTAAGTGCCTTAGCCACCAGGTACAGTAAGCTGTTAGCTTCGTACTCAGCGCTCTTTACTGATCTTTACTGAGGTTTTTATCCAGTAGAGAAAACCTCCATAGCAGAGCTAAAATGGGGAGAGGAAGCCTGGGTATGAGGCTAATGAGTGGTGTTCCTTTCCTTCCATCATAGCATGCAACTAAAGCATCATACATGTATCTCATGTTGCCTTGGGGGGTTGGCGTGCCTGTGAATAGACCCTTTACCACTATGATGTAATGGGGGGGGGGGGGTCATTACGATGTAATGGGGGTAAAAGTGAGCACTAATTGGAGAAAATACATGAAAACAGGTGCTTTGATGTAGTTTTCTTGTAATAAATGCTTGTTCACACATTTTCAGGTATTTTATCCATTTAGTGCTCACTTTTACCCCCCCCCCCCCATTACATCATAATGGTGAAGGGTCCATTGCATTGGCACACAAACAAGAGAGCTCTACTATCTACATGTATGCTGTTCTTAAATACGTAGGAAGGTTAGGGGAATCAACGAGCCTGGGGTGTATAGCGCCGTGGATAAATAATTGCTAATTAAAGGCTCTCCAACTATGGAAATACTCCCACTAGCCTATACCTAGGTGGTAACTAGCCAGACCTCCCCTCACAGCTATTTGGAAAAAATATGCTTTGCACCATGCATGTTCTTTCCACGGTTGCCAGAAAAGCTGTGATGGGAGGCCTGGGTATAAGCTAGGTGGTAACCCCGTACCAGGCCTCCACATAGATTTTATCTTACTGCTATGGAGGTTGTTTTTTTCTACAACTGTAAGATAAGTCTGGTGGAGACATGGGTAAGTAGAATTCATTCTTTCTCTCCTCCCTCAGGGGTGCCCTGGGCTCGGTGTTGTCTCTGGCCATCATCGTCTGGTGCAGCTACTCTGCCTCAAAACTGTTTGTCAGTGTTCTCTCAATGAATGAACAGCAGCTGCTTGTGGCTTACCCCTGTGCCCTTTTGTATGGAGTCTTTGCCCTGCTCATTGTGTTTTGATTGCCAAAAGATGTCTCATTTTTATGTTCTGATTGCGTTGTTAACTCTTATGTGCATGGAGCCGCCGTGTAATGTAAAATCTAGCCTTGTTCCCAGGCTGCCCTTCTGCAAAGAGCGTGGGAACAAGTCGTCTTCATTTTGCGAGTGGGAGCTGCGCGTGCGAACAAAGTGGGTCACGCGGAATACCTAAGGACTAGTCTAGCCGGCCAGCCTTAGGTCTTTCACGTGACCTCGACTATCCTGGCCTGAGGATCTAGGAATATGCGTGGTCTTGCTTTCCTGTGCGGCAATGGAAGCATGATGCAAGACTCAGCAAAGTGAAGTCGCTTTCTTACTTCCTACCGCAGATATTATTCCTACGTACTAGTTTAATGGAAGGATCGCGTGAGAATAGGGCTAAGCCGAAACAGAGTCAGCTGTACCTGGGAACAGGCCCGGAACCTAAGGAAATCCTCCAGAAGTTCAAGGATGCCAAGGCGAAAGCTGAGTTCAAGGATGCCAAGGCGAAAGCTGAGTTCAAGAGACAGAAGGCATATGTATTCTTGGACCGTCTACTTGATACATTCACTCAAAGGTATGTATACCTACTCTCTCTATCACCATTGATAGTACATAGTGTATAGCCCACTATACTATTTATATTATCACAATCTCTGTTCACATGTGAAGAACCCATGCCCCTAGTCTCGCGTAGTGAGGGTCTGGCTATGCAAGACTACCATACCCTGCACTCCGACAGTATATACCAGCAATGGACCTTTAACTCCCCCTTTAATGAATGACCCCTAGGTTTAATCCCCCCCCCCCCCCGGGTGAATGACTCCTCCGTCTAGTTCCCCCCCCGCCCCCTGAAAGAACGACCCCTAGGTTTAGTCCCCCCCGAATGAACGACTGCTAGGTATAGTTCTACCCCTTGGATGGATGACTGTTTTCTCGCTTGAATGAATGGCCCTTAAGTTAATCTGCCCACCTGAATGAAAGACCCCTAGGTTTAGTTCCAGGGGGTTATGTACATGTACAAACTTACTGCTTCGACTGAGGGTGGTGGACTCTGTTTGGGGGTTACAGGTACTGAGTTTTGGGGTCAATCATTCAAGGGGGGACGGACGGACGGACGGACGGACTAACCCCCCCCCCCCCCCCCCCCCCCCCCCCCCCCCCCCCCCCCCCCCCCGGGGGGGGGGGGGGGGGGGGGGGGGGGGGGGACGGACTAACTTTAGGGGTCATGCACTCAAGGGGGAGAATTAAACCTAGGGGCCATTCATTCAAGAGGGGGAACAGTCCTCTAGACAGCCATCAAAATTAGTTCGTTAAGTACCCTGCAGACAAACCATTTTCACTCCATGCATCTCCCAGGCAGACTGTATTGGTTCCCCCCCCCCCCCCTCCCCCAAGGCAAAGAAAGGGAGCTCTTGTAGTGTGTAGTCTGTTTAAATTTACTTACACTCCCTAATACCCTCAGGTCTAGTGATGGCAGCTGTAGCATTGCCAAGTGGCGTATGCTACATAATGACAAAGAAGGCAAGCAGCAGGTTCTGTGGTTGGGTCAGGATCAGGAGGCGGAGCGTGTCTTCACCCGGTTTAAAGATCTGAAGCAGAAATCGGGGGCGAAGAATTACGTGACGTTCCTGTCTTATTTGTTATACCTACATGAAGCTTCATGTAGGTATAACAGACAAAGGTAAATCCTAAGGTACCTACCACTAAGATTAGGCCCAACCTGAAGTACAGATACTGCCTTGAGTGTTCAAAGTGTAACTTTAGTTTCAGTACATCGATTTCTTATTTGTGGAAAATTTTGCAGTATGCGTGTTTCAGACAGGTTAGTGAATCTGGCTGCTTGCCGCTAAGTGAATGCTTGTATCTCTGTCTTCTCCAGTCTCCGTGCTTTAGCCATCCATTGCAGTTTCGTGGAATAGTGAGGATAAAAGCCTTACCTGGTAATGAGTTTTCTGCACTTCCGGTTGGGCCTAGCATTAGACAGTATGGGCTATCATATGATTGGCCATTTTCAACAGGAGTCTACCCTTTATTGCCAGCAATAAAGTTTATGAAATGCTATAATATTTGGACTGCAGTCATAAATATATTATTGTGAGAGTTTGAATGCGCTAGAGAGAGATAACAATCTCGTTCACTGTTTACCACAGCAATGCTTGCAGTAGCTACCATCCGGCTACCAACAATCACACATTCTTTTGATCTCCTTTTAGTGTTGGATCGGCCCACACTGCCACTCCAGTCCCAGAGGTGTGTACTGCCACTCCAGTCCCAGAGGTGTGTACTGCCACTCCAGTCCCAGAGGTGTGTATGTATGCATAGATAATATAACCCTAACCCCAGGGGAAGCCATATTATCTATGATGTATGTGCATGAGCACAGCAGAAACCTGTGTAATGTACACATCTCCCCTCATTTTTCTTACTGCAGTGTTCATTTGATCATCAACAGCGGTTTTCTCAACCTGTTCAAATGTAAGTTCCCTTGACTGTAAAATTGTATCTTTTGGCTTATCCAGTAAACCACACTACCAAGTATAAAGACAAGCAGAGTGTGGGTACCTATCGATGGGTGTTATCCTGTAAGCTAGCTACAGTGGTACATGTATCCAGTGAGCCATGTGGAAGTTGTACAAATTGAAACTTCTCTCAAAATATGGCAATGCGGATGTTCATAGGTATACACAGCCGTAACAGTGGAGTGACACTATTTAATGCACATCGTCAGGATCATTAAGTCGTTAGACCATAAATGTACATGTACATGCATACATGCTTGTTGGTAGTTACCAAGTAACAGAGCTGTATGCAGTACCAGTTAAGTAGTTTGTATTACTGGTTGCTTGACACTACTATACTATACCAACAAATTAGGTGCAGACCCCACATTCGGGATAGCCTGGTTCCCAATTACTACCCCTAGCCTCGTACCCAGGTACCAGGAACCGGACTATACCTACCCCTAGCCTCGTACCCAGGTACCAGGAACCGGACTATATCTACCCCTAGCCTCGTACCCAGGTACCAGGAACCGGACTATACCTACCCCTAGCCTCGTACCCAGATACCAGGAACCGGACTATACCTACCCCTAGCCTCATACCCAGGTACCAGGAACCGGACTATCCCTACCCCTAGCCCCGTACCCATGTCCCAGGAACCGGACTATACCTACCCCTAGCCTCGTACCCAGGTACCAGGAACTGGACTATACCTACCCCTAGCCTCATACCCAGGTACCAGGAACCGGACTATCCCTACCCCTAGCCCCATACCCAGGTACCAGGAACCTACATGTACTTCCTACTGTTCATGCAGTGAGGAGTTCCGGGAGGCATCCAGCTCTCTTGTGATAACCCCAGCTGCAGCACCCATTGCACTGCTGGGCAAGAGAAGCAGCAGTATGCTGTACGGAAAGCCAGATGCAAAGATCAGGCGTGATGAAAATGAAGGGATGTCGACCACTCAGTCTGGTGATTTTCTGCGAGGGTCTGCACTGGCTCCTCCTGTAGCTTCATGTAGCTCTGACCAAGTGGCATACGGAAGTGGAGTTGCTACTTTAGGTCCTTTCCTGGGATCATGCCCTCAACTTGACAGTGTCGTTGAAGCTGAAGCTAAGAACATGCCGATGGAGTGCGCTGAAGGTAGTGAAACTGCATATTGTATTGTATTAGAGAACTGGTGTGTTAATTGTGGCTTATGTCTTACCCTAGTCTCTCCGGACTCCTCTGACAGCTTCATGCCAAGTGAAGGTAATCAGCTTTGTTTTGGAAAGTTTCAAACTAACATTCAGTACACACACACACACACACACACACACACACACACAGATACACTGTCTAATTCAGCCCTACAGTCTTACAACTTAAGGTGAGCAAATCTCTGAAATGGTCCATGTTCATGTGCAACCAGAATTATACTTCAACTAAGGCCTGTGTGTGTCCAGGTAAATCATAATGTATTGTGGTATGAGCTATTTTTTCAGTCGCTACGCAGTCATTATGGAAGACAGTGTTGTTTTAGTATGGAATTTAGTTAGTTAAATCTCTATTTTGAGTGTGAAATTTTTGATTTAAGTTGGCTGACTAAAATTTCTAAATTATTACTAAATTTCAGTTAACTAACTAAATGTGCTCATTTTGGAGCCAATATGATAAAATTTCAGTTTCAATATGTTAATTGAACCCCTATTTGGCTCCTACTAAATCTGTTTTATAGGTATTAGTTTAGGTAGAAGACAACCATGCATTACACTATTGTAACTGTTAACTTACAACATTTGTATCGCATGGAAAGGAGTCATACATAGTTCAAATCGCTCTTTCTTGCAATTTGTAACTTAGCCATTTTTGTCCACCTTGACTTTTCTTCCAGCCCACCTACCCACATGAAGCCCTGGCATAAGGTTGTGGAGTCGAGCTACCGAAAGAAACTTGTGATGAAGCTATCCGTGTGAGTCTCTTGTCTTCTTTGTAACACATAAGCAGGGTGGAATCATTAGGAACATTCTTGTCTTTCTCACTGAATCTGAAATTGTGTACCATTCTCCAAGTTGTTGCGGGTCTCATGCACACTAGCTAGGTGATACTCATTCCGTGATTACATTTTCCATCTACCGTTTTCCTTCCAGTGCGAAGACAGAGCATCATTCACTAGCCTCTGAGGCTATGCAGAATGCCATCGAGGAAGAGCAGCGGTTATTTGAGAGGGCCGACTCTCGGGAGGAGTACCACATGCTTGTGATGGAGAAAATGTACACTTATGACAAGATTGCAGTGGAAGGTGCGTATATTACATATCCACCTGGTGAGGCAATACCTCCACGATGTGCTGTTGCCTGGACTGTTGTGTCACTAAAATTGGGTTGGTAGGTCGGAAAAAAAAACAGAAAAAAAAAACTGCCACTAGATTAGCACTCTCTCAAATGCAGATGCTGAACGTTTCTGTCCAATGACAGGACACAATTGTTCATGGCCTTACGACTACAATGCCCTTTCTTGCAAAAGCCAAATGTTTATGCTGTGATTCTTTTTTTTTTAGCAAAGCACAAGAAAAGGGTCCGAGCAACAGCACATCATTAACTGTAATGTCTCAGTTAGTAAGGACTATCTCTACATGACATGTTATCAGTGGCGTAGCCAGGATTTTATTTTCACAGAGGCAAGAGAGGCTCCCTACTCTTTCTTTTCAATTGCTCAGGACACGCTCTCGTAGCAGCTCGTTCTGGCAAGTAATTTAGGTGGTTTATAATGTGAACTATAAATAAATAAGCCAGACATATGGTGCTCAGTAGTGAAGACACACTTCCACTCGGACCACTGCCGCTATTAAACGGTAGGAGAACAGAATACAACAGTCACGTATACACTTGTTACTGCCACTTACTTAGAAGACAAAATGTCACCTATCACTTTTCAGCTCCTTAGGTAAGATTTCTGTCATCAAATATGCCAGAATCTGCTTCTTCCACGACCTCATTCTTCGTGACGTCAAGCATGTACAGATACACCTGCTACAGCAGATATTTTACCGAGGCAAGACGCCTCGGTTGCCTGTATGGTAGCTATGCCTCTAGATATGTGTGATGATCTGTGTTTCTCACTCAGGCACTCCCTTGGCTCATTCCATGGTGCAACCCTGTGTCCCACCCTTTGCCCCACCATTGGCCCCACCCTTGGCTCCACCCTCTGCCCCACCATCGGCCCCACCCTTGGCTCCACCCTCTGCCCCACCCCCTGGCCTGCCATTGGAGCCGCCTCTCCAGTCCCAGGAGGACATGCAGTGCAACCAACCAAGTGTCGGGAGTGGGATGGAGGTGGACCCTCTCCCAGACAAGCCCCCACATACCGATGTCCATCCCTTGGACCAGACATCTAGTGTGAAGATGAAGTCTTTACCATCTGTGACCCCATCAACCAGTTCCTGTCCCTCCATGGTCACCAACTCCCATTCGACACCGATGCCAAGACCGGAGTTCGGTACCAGTCCAGCTGCTCTCTCTGGGACCCCGCCCACCAATCCCAGATCCTCTGCCCCCATCCTTAGAAAAAGTATGAGACCTTCCAAAAGGAAGTATCCAGAAACGTGGAATAGAATATTGTGTTTACTGTGTCCTCATTCCGTTCACTGCCGTCCCCACTCTAGACGCAGCAGTCACCCCAGAGGAGTTGAATACGGAACTGCGACCAGTACTGAATACAGTTTGGAACCAGAAGCCTGAGTCCCACTCCTTTAGACATCCAGTGGACCCCAAGTCCATGGAACTACCGGTATGAGAGTTTTTAGGCACTCACTTGAATGCTCTTCAGTGACATTAGTACATATATAGCCTCGTACCCAGGCCCCACCTCCCACGCTGAGTATGGCTGCTACACAATCCATGGGGGTGAGGCCTGGGTACAAGGCTAGTACATATGATTTGCAAACAGAACCCAATGCATGTTCACTTACAATACATGTTCACTCAGAAGGGTATCTGTCCAGTGGGCGGAGTCACCACAGTTTGGTACCCCTCTTTAGCTCGAGTGATTATTACTCCTCCTCCCTCAGGGCTACTCTGAGACCGTCTGTCATCCGATGGATCTGGGGACGATCAGCAAGAAGCTGGAAGAAGGGGAGTACAGGAGTGCCTGGGAGGTGTGTCACACTCTGACTATATTCGGGCTTCTCATGCTACCAATTATAAAATGTAGCACGGTTTTTCTGTGAGGTACTAGCCTTGGTTCGTCAATAACTGGGACCATTCATTGAGGTATTGTTACAGGCTATTCCCAGGCCTTACCCTAGGAATGTGGCTGGGTACCTTATCAGTGCAGTGTTCAATTTCTGTATTGCCCACTACATGTATAGAGAATTTGCCTAGAGAGTGTATGCATGTATGTATATTATACTGTGTGACGTAGCCTTGTGCTACAAATGACCAAGGCTGAGGGATGGATGGGCTTGAGGCTAGTGTGATGTTGCTTCCCCACACATCCAGTTCTCTGAGGACATGTGGCTCATGGTTGACAATGCCCGGCGCTACTACACGGCTGTCCAGGAAGGCAAGAAGACTGCCCACAAACGCAAGAAGAAGGGCTCTTGGAAGAAGACAGAGAAGCATGAGGAGACTGCTTCACAGATGTCCAAGTACAGCTCCAAGCTCCTGGAGGTGTTCAACCAGCACATCGATAGACCCATGAAGAGCCTGGGCTACTGCTGTGGACAGAGGGTGAGTTGTGTATCAGCCATACTTAGCGAGCTAGCAGTTTATCATCAAACATTTTCTCCAGATGTAGTTTACAATATATTTTGTTTGTTAATGAGTGACTTCAGTGTCTACCACGCCTTTCACAGCGCACCTTCCACCCCCAAGTTCTCTCCTGTGAGGGCAAGCAACAGTGTACGATTCCAAGAGGTGCCTCCTACTATCGTTATGGCCAGCAGAGTAGATCTGAAAGGTTAGCGCCACTTAATTCTCAGTCTCTTGGCTTTAAATTGGGCCAGTTACCGTGGTTATGATTATTACTCTTTATATGTGTGAATCATTGTAGTAGCTCCAGCCATCATTGAATGTTCAAAGAATGAATAATTCCTGATTTAATGATAGTAGAGGGTGACTCATGATCTACAGACACACACATATACACACACACACAGTTATTGTCGTCAGTGTTTCTCCAACATTCATGGAGACGCCATCTCTGTTGGCGATGACCCCATGACTGCTACTAGAATTTCGAAGAGTGACTTCAGGGAACTGACGAATGATAATGAAAATGAGCCGTAAGTTTGAACCTGCCATCAGTGGAGTAGAGTTTAATATTTGAACCCTCTAATAAAACACTCAGTGCTACACAGTACATGTAGCAGAGCCCCATTTTTCTGGTAAGGCATAACATTCAATTTTCTGGTTGGCTGCTCATTTGCAGCTTTAGGAGTTCAGGCACAGCAGTATGGCATACAGTCAGGTACAGCAGTATGGCGTACAGTCAGGTACAGCAGTATGGCTTACAGTCAGGTATAGCAGTATTAGTTCAAAATACTATATTTTAGGGATTATACATATAGTTTGAACAGCAGAAATTATTTATTTATTTGTTCCCCCCCTCCCTCCCTCCCAGGATGGTGGAGTGCATCCACTGTGGCCGAGAGGTGCACAAGATTTGTGTCCTGCACCACGACCAGATCTGGCCCGATGGCTTCCAGTGCAATAAGTGCCTCAGGGCAAAGGGTACAACACGCAGAGACAACAAATTCTCAGCAAAGAGTAAGTGTATTAATTCACTAGCTAAGAATGTGCGTGTATGATTCTCACATGACGTACACAGAAGCCACACAACAATACAGATGGGTATTTTTTAGCAGCTGTTGTGAATACGATTCATACATTCCTCTGATCCACCCCTCCCTCTCAGGCCTTCCCACCACAGGGCTCTCCGAGTTTTTGGAAGAGCAGGTGAACACCTTACTGCAGCAAGAGGGTGAAGTCACCATTCGAGTGTTGTCCTCCAGTCGCAAAACCCAGGCCACCCTGCCCTTGATGAAGGAGTATTGTAAGGGAATGTTTCCAGCAGAGTTTCCCTATCTCTCCAAGGCCATATTTGCTTTCCAGAGGATCGATGGAGCAGATGTCTGCTTCTTTGGCATGCACGTCCATGAGTATGGCTCTGACTGCCCAGCCCCCAACACCAGGTCAGTGGGTCAGGTCAAACTGTCTAGCCCATCACCCTGAAATATAGCCTCGTACTCAGGCCTCCCCTTGCAGCCTTTTTCGCGTTTTTTCCACGGCTGCGATAAAAGCTGCGAGGGAAGGCCTGGATACGAGGCTAGCTAGTAGAAAAAACACATATACTTCACATACAAACGAATTAGCTCCTTGAAGGACATTTTCAAACTCACACACATGCACACGTCCACACACACACACACACACCTGCAGGCGTGTGTACATCTCCTACCTGGACAGTGTGCGCTTCTTCAAACCCCCTGACCTGCGGACACAGGTCTATCACAGGATCTTCATCAGCTACCTCCAGTTCTGCAAGAACAACGAGTAAGGGCGGAGGAATTATGATAGCAGAAGTTGACTATTTTCTATAACTGTTGTATTTGGAGTGTCTTAAAACCTATAGCACACTCATATCTAGTATCTATGCCCTGTCAGAGTGATTTTTCAAGATAGGCCCTAGTTTTCGAGACACCCCCTTCTGTCTGTGATGCCAGCTTGGATTTATGACCAAGTCTAATGTGGAACAGAAACTGAAGAGTCATAAAAAAAACGCTGTGATTAGGCACAGCTAAGGTCTACCTACCCATTACCTCGAAGTAAAAAGCAACTCTGTAGTGGCTTACTGTGTGTCGTGCTATTCTGTGACGAAAACATGGTGAATCTGCTACCGTGACTGTATAATTTTCATACCGTATATTCTAATTATCCGTACCTCCCTTGCCACCATAATCTAACGTATTGTCTCAGTGTTCCACATTGGATTGGTCCCCTACCCAACTGTAGGTTTCTGACAGCACACATCTGGGCATGTCCCCCTAGCAAGGGTGATGACTACATCTTCCACTGCCACCCGGTGGAGCAGAGGATCCTCACGCCTAAGAGACTGGTGGAGTGGTACGAGAAGATGCTGGACACGGGCAAGGAAGTGGGCGTGGTTTGTAAATACCAGGTGAGGGGACATGGAGGGGGTGGAGCTTGCAATGGGTGACATTTCAAGAGGACATACTGTAAACTAGGAAGTACATGTGTAAGCAAAGGGTTATCTAAAGTGTGGTAGCAAGGTGTAGATGTATAGCCTTGTTTCCAGGCATTCCCCGCACGAGCAAGTGTGCATGGGGAAGGCCTGGGAACGAGGCTACTGCATGTACATATACATGAGTGTTCCACCACTACAAAAGCGTGATTTCTTCCGCTTATACAAAGTGTACATCGTTCACCACTGAGTGAGCTGCTATAATACATCTATAACAAGGGGTCAGAGTCCCACTAAACTTTCTCCTTTCTTTCCCTCCTCTATAAAGCACATTAACTGTGTAGACAATGGGATCACTGGCGTGATGGAGGCCCCCTACTTTGAGGGGGACTTCTGGCCCAACTTGATAGAGGAGACCATCAAAAAGGCCAAGGTGAGGGAGACATCTAAGCAGGCCACAGATAAGGTGGGTGGGGCTCTGTTTCCATGGAAACCAGCCTCACACGTGTGAATATACCTGCTTACAGTGTGGTTCTAGACTCAGGGGTTTGTACTCTTGAAAGAACCCCCTCAGGCAATCTTAACCATTTTGTTTCTCGCCTGCAGGATCGTGCCCTCAAGAAGTGCAGCACCAACAAGAGGGGCAATAAGAAAGCTTGGAGTGCCAAGAGCAGTATGAGCAATCAGACTCCCATTGGAGGAGACGACCTCTCAAAGATGCTATACCAGGCCAGGAAGGACTATAAAGAGGTATACTATAGTATGTACTACATGGGCTTATGCCACCTCAAATACTGAGTGGCTGCATAATGTCCATCACTAACTAATTTCTCTTTAGGTATCCCTTGTAGTCATGCTGCAGTCGCCGGATGACGGGGTCAGCTCCCCCCTCCCGGAGACCACAGACCCCGACCAGCTGATCCAGTGTGACCTGATGGACGGGAGAGACGCCTTCCTGACCATGGCCCGGGAGAGACACTGGGAGTTCTCCTCTCTGCGCAGGGCTCGCTACTCCACCATGGCCATGCTGTATGAGCTGCACAACCAGAGTGGGGACCGCTTTGTGTACACCTGCAACCACTGCCGCAACCACGTCGAGACAAGATACCACTGCAAGGAGTGCGACGTGAGTGCTATAGAGGGTTTTCTGCATGGGCTATGCTAAATTAAGCACCTCTTATCTCTAGAAGTGGGCTTATACTCAGGAGTAGGCTTATTTCAAAAGTATGCATGGCTACATGTATAAGGTACGGATTTTGTGCATATTCTGTAAATGGCACTAATCCTGTCTTAGTAACCAGCCATAGATGGCTTCCATGTACCACACCTGGAATTCATTTATTACTCACTGTACTGTAATTTTAGTTTAAGCCCCACCCTTCTTCTTAGGACTTTGACCTGTGTGTGGCCTGCTACAATGAAGTGGGACACAGACACCAGATGGAGCAACTAATATCGAGGCTGAAAGAGAGTGCCATTGGTGACCCCTCTTATAGCGGAGACGAGACTTCTCAGGAGCAGCAGATGCAATGAAGACAGCAGTGCATGGTTGGGCTGAACTCTCCTGACAAGTACTCCAGTAGCCAGCACACACCCTCTACTGTGGCCCACACCTCACTGCTAGGTGGCTCCAAGATTGCTTCCCCTTCCAAAGGCTCTCCTGCCCCTATCCCAGCCGTCAGCAATCCTGCCACATTTGAAGCATTGCCTATAGCGCACGACATCATGCCTCACCTACCTTCGCCTGGCGGTGCCTACCAGCCCCTCCCTCCCTCCGGCATGCGACAAGTGCAGCAGCAACCGAATGCCATGATGATGTCGACCCGGCCGCAGCAACCCATGATGTACCCCTCCCAGCAGCAGATCATGATGAGACAGACCATGGTGCAGCAGCACCAGCCCTATCATGGCGCTGGCGGCCAGCAGGTGCCACACCACACGTTACGGCCACCCCCTCAGTACCCCTCGGCTCACGGGCCCCAGACAGCAGGATGGGCTCCTGGTCAGATGTACCAGAGCCCGGTCAACCCACAACAGTCCCAGCTACAGCAGATGCTGAGGCAACCTGCACAGCAGCACTACCAGATGGCCATGGACCCCGGCATGCAGGCAGATATGTACTCTCAGCATCAGTACGGCCTTGAACAGCAACAGCAACTTATCACAACACTTCCTCAGTGGGCTAACACCCCGAGACCGACTCTTGGATTTTCCGCTGCCACACAATATCAGTATTAATGAATTGAGGTGTATCATTTTAAACTTGTGTTGTGATTGTTATTTGCTGAGATAAATATTGCTACTGTGAAAGAATTGCATTGCATATGCATTTGTGAACTTAAAGTAGCTCTTATGGCATATTGGGGGCTTTAGCTATATTAATTAATTACTTAATTAATGCATGAAGGGCGCAGTATAATTAAAGGGTGTACTTTGCCTAACTGCAATTAATTAGCCCTTTAATTTCACTGCCAGAGGCATATATATATCCCGAGAAATGTATGCCACACCTAATATGCAAGTATGTATGTGTGTGTGTGTGCGTGTACAAGGCTCATATGACCTTTGCATACCCCCATGCCAGTCAGGTAAGGTTCACTTTGGCTACATCTACGGTGTTGGTCTGATGGGCTGCAGTAGCATGTTCTTCGTCCTCAACCTTATGAGCTCCGTCAGAGTCTCCGTGGGGTGTGTGGTCAGCGTGCTGGGCTACTGCCTCCTCCCGATGGTGCTACTCTCGTGCTTCTCCATCATTGTATCACTGCAGTAAGTGTCTTGGCCACCAGGTACAGTAAGCTGTTAGCCGCACACTCAGCATTTTTACTGATTTTTACTGAGGTCTTTATCCAGTAGAGAAAACCTCCATAGCAGAGCTAAAATGGGGAAAGAAGGCCTGGGTATGAGGCTAATTAATGAGTGGTTATCCTTCCCTTTTGTCATTGCATGCAACTAAAGAATCATATCTCATGTTGCCTGGGGGATTTGGCGTGCCTGTGAATGGACCCTTTATCACTATGATGCAATAGGGGGTCATTATGATGTAATGGGGTAAAAGTGAGCACTAATTGGAGAAAATACATGAGAACATTTGCTTTGATGTAGTTTTCTTGTAAGAACATGCTTGTTTACACGTTTTCGTGTATTTTCTCCATTTAGTGCTCACTTTTACCTCCCTCCCCCCATTACATCATAATGGTAAAGGCACACAAACAAGAGAGCTCTACTATCTATGCTGTTCTTAAGTAAGAAGGTTAGGGGAATCCATGAGCGTGGGGTATAGCGCCGTGGATAAATAATTGCTGAAGGCTCTCCAACAATCCCACTAGCCTATACCTAGGTGGTAACTAGCCAGACCTCCCCTCACAGCTATTTGAGAAAAAATTTGCTTTGCACACATGTTCTTTCCATGGCTGCAAGAAAAGCTGTGATGGGAAGCCTGGGTACAAGCTAGGTGGTAACCCCGTACCAGGCCTCCACATAGATTTTATCGTACTGCTATGGAGGTTTTTCCCCCTACAACTGAGATAAGTCTGGTGGAGACATGGGTAAGCAGAATTTATTCTTCCTCTCCTCCCTCAGGGGTGCCCTGGGCTCGGTGTTGTCTCTGGCCATCATCGTCTGGTGCAGCTACTCTGCCTCAAAACTGTTTGTCAGTGTTCTCTCAATGAATGAACAGCAGCTGCTTGTGGCTTACCCCTGTGCCCTTTTGTATGGAGTCTTTGCCCTGCTCATTGTGTTTTGATTGCCAAAAGATGTCTCATTTCTTGTTCTTATGCTTTTACTGGTTCCCATGTGGGCAGAGCATTCTAGTAGGCTCTTTCCCAGGCACTTGTACGGCCGGCCTGGGAACAAGGCTAGAATTGCAGATTGTGCTACACTTAGCTGATAATTCAGTGTCTAACTGAATATGTAATAATGCAGTGTTGTCCCTTTTTTGTGCAATAATGACAACACTACATATATAAACTGCATATTTTCCTGTGATGGGAGCCCATGAGCCATGTTTACGGTGGCCCGTAGGTGTATTTCCGCAAATGCAATTCACTTTCCGAGTTCCATTGAATTAGATATACGGTATTTCGCTATTCGATATACGGTATTTAACGCTGCGGTCACCGCAGCTTCACTGCGCTCACCGAAACCCAGGTTTCGCTCTGTGCAGCGGTACTGCGCTCACCGAAACCGAGGTTTCGCTCTGTGCAGCGGTACTGCGCTCACCGAAACCCAAGTTTCGCTCTGTGCAGCTGTACTGCGCTCACCGAAACCGAGGTTTCGCTCTGTGCAGCGGTACTGCGCTCACCGAAACCCAAGTTTCGCTCAGTGCAGCGGTACTGCGCTCACCGAAACGCAGGTTTCGCTCTGTGCAGCGGTACTGCGCTCACCGAAACCCAAGTTTCGCTCTGTGCAGCTGTACTGCGCTCACCGAAACCCAAGTTTCGCTCAGTGCAGCGGTACTGCGCTCACCGAAACGCAGGTTTCGCTCTGTGCAGCGGTACTGCGCTCACCGAAACCCAAGTTTCGCTCTGTGCAGCTGTACTGCGCTCACCGAAACCGAGGTTTCGCTCTGTGCAGCGGTACTGCGCTCACCGAAACCGAGGTTTCGCTCTGTGCAGCGGTACTGCGCTCACCGAAACCCAAGTTTCGCTCAGTGCAGCGGTACTGCGCTCACCGAAACGCAGGTTTCGCTCTGTGCAGCGGTACTGCGCTCACCGAAACCCAAGTTTCGCTCTGTGCAGCTGTACTGCGCTCACCGAAACCCAAGTTTCGCTCAGTGCAGCGGTACTGCGCTCACCGAAACGCAGGTTTCGCTCTGTGCAGCGGTACTGCGCTCACCGAAACCCAAGTTTCGCTCTGTGCAGCTGTACTGCGCTCACCGAAACCCAGGTTTCGCTCTGTGCAGCGGTACTGCGCTCACCGAAACCCAAGTTTCGCTCAGTGCAGCGGTACTGCGCTCACCGAAACGCAGGTTTCGCTCTGTGCAGCGGTACTGCGCTCACCGAAACCCAAGTTTCGCTCTGTGCAGCTGTACTGCGCTCACCGAAACCCAGGTTTCGCTCTGTGCAGCGGTACTGCGCTCACCGAAACCCAAGTTTCGCTCAGTGCAGCGGTACTGCGCTCACCGAAACGCAGGTTTCGCTCTGTGCAGCGGTACTGCGCTCACCGAAACCCAAGTTTCGCTCTGTGCAGCTGTACTGCGCTCACCGAAACCCAGGTTTCGCTCTGTGCAGCGGTACTGCGCTCACCGAAACCCAAGTTTCGCTCTGTGCAGCGGTACTGCGCTCACCGAAACCCAAGTTTCGCTCTGTGCAGCGGTACTGCGAAACCTGGGTTTCGGTGAGCGCAGTACCGCTGCACAGAGCGAAACCTAGGTTTCGGTGAGCGCAGTACCGCTGCACAGAGCGAAACCTGGGTTTCGGTGAGCGCAGTACAGCTGCACAGAGCGAAACTTAGGTTTCGGTGAGCGCAGTACCGCTGCACAGAGCGAAACCTGCGTTTCGGTGAGCGCAGTACAGCTGCACAGAGCGAAACCTGGGTTTCGGTGAGCGCAGTACCGCTGCACAGAGCGAAACCTGGGTTTCGGTGAGCGCAGTACAGCTGCACAGAGCGAAACTTAGGTTTCGGTGAGCGCAGTACCGCTGCACAGAGCGAAACCTGGGTTTCGGTGAGCGCAGTACAGCTGCACAGAGCGAAACCTGGGTTTCGGTGAGCGCAGTACCGCTGCACAGAGCGAAACCTGGGTTTCGGTGAGCGCAGTACAGTTGCACAGAGCGAAACCTGGGTTTCGGTGAGCGCAGTACCGCTGCACAGAGCGAAACCTGGGTTTCGGTGAGCGCAGTACAGCTGCACAGAGCGAAACCTGGGTTTCGGTGAGCGCAGTACCGCTGCACAGAGCGAAACCTGGGTTTCGGTGAGCGCAGTACAGCTGCACAGAGCGAAACCTGGGTTTCGGTGAGCGCAGTACCGCTGCACAGAGCGAAACCTGG
The DNA here is from genome assembly GCA_963921505.1 of Phakellia ventilabrum. Lineage (NCBI taxonomy): Eukaryota > Metazoa > Porifera > Demospongiae > Axinellida > Axinellidae > Phakellia > Phakellia ventilabrum. Next base: position 858,363 of record OY997385.1, read on the forward strand.
GTTTCGGTGAGCGCAGTACCGCTGCACAGAGCGAAACCTGGGTTTCGGTGAGCGCAGTACCGCTGCACAGAGCGAAACTTGGGTTTCGGTGAGCGCAGTACCGCTGCACAGAGCGAAACCTGGGCTTCGGTGAGCGCAGTACAGCTGCACAGAGCGAAACTTGGGTTTCGGTGAGCGCAGTACCGCTGCACAGAGCGAAACCTGGGTTTCGGTGAGCGCAGTACCGCTGCACAGAGCGAAACTTGGGTTTCGGTGAGCGCAGTACCGCTGCACAGAGCGAAACCTCGGTTTCGGTGAGCGCAGTACCGCTGCACAGAGCGAAACCTGGGTTTCGGTGAGCGCAGTGAAGCTGCGGTGACCGCAGCGTTAAATACCGTATATCGAATAGCGAAATACCGTATATCTAATTCAATGGAACTCGGAAAGTGAATTGCATTTGCGGAAATACACCTACGGGCCACCGTACATGTTTGAGTGGCATATGCGCTTATGTATGGGGTGCCGTATGAGTCAAAATGCCACTTATGCTACCAGTTTACATCTTTTTTCTGGACGTACATCGGATATAGATATTGGAGGTCGGATATAGATATCAGACGTCGGATATAGATATTGGACGTCGGATATAGATATCGGACGTCGGATATAGATATCGGACGTCGGATATAGATATCGGACGTCGGATATAGATATCAGAGCTCCGATATAGATATCGGACGTCGGATATAGATATCGGACGTCGGATATAGATATTGGAGGTCGGATATAGATATCGGACGTCGGATATAGATATTGGAGGTCGGATATAGATATCAGACGTCGGATATAGATATTGGACGTCGGATATAGATATCGGACGTCGGATATAGATATCGGACGTCGGATATAGATATCAGAGCTCCAATATAGATATCGGACGATTGCCATACACAATACCAGAATTGAGAGATTATGGATTCCTGCGCTATATTGTGTGAGTTTGCAGATATGTGTGGGATCAACTCCTGAACAGAGACTTATTTACAACACTCTATAAGTACTGCTTATTGGGAATTTGCCATCCTACTACTGTCTTAATGCTGTACTGTGATTGCCATGTCTTAGTGATTGATGACTTCATGTGACCTTGCATGGACGTGTATATGAAGTCTCATGACCTGTAGTAATCATTGACGGGTATTAGGAGCTAATTAGTAATAATTAATATCAGCTATAATATTTGATATCAGATAGCCGACGTCAAATATCTATATTGGAGCTTTGATATCTACCTGATGTCCGATATCTATATTGGGTTATTCCATTAAAATAGCTGTACACCCCTATGGGAGACCAGGTTTCAATATCACCCTTGGACAGCAAATTAGTGCTATACCCCTCCCCCATGGATACAATTAAAGAGATTGTGATAACCCCCTAGACGTAATCAATATGGGCATATCTACCCCCCAGGGTGCAATTATTATTTTCGGGTTTTTACTCCCCAGACACGATTGTACCCCCCCCCCCCCCCCCCCCAGGACGCAATTAATGTTCCTCCATGGGGGTGTATACCTATTTTATGGAATAGGCCATTGCAGCTCTGATATCTATATCCGACGTCCGCCGACGTCCGATATCTATATTGGAGCTCTGATATCTATATCCGACGTCCGATATCTATATCCGACGTCTGATATCTATATCCGACGTCCGATATCTATATCCGACGTCCAATATCTATATCCGACCTCCAATATCTATATCCGACGTCCGATATCTATATCCGACCTCCAATATCTATATCCGACCTCCAATATCTATATCCGACGTCCGATATCTATATCCGACCTCCGATATCTATATCCGACGTCCGATATCTATATCCGACCTCCGATATCTATATCCGACGTCCAATATCTATATCCGACCTCCAATATCTATATCCGACGTCCGATATCTATATCCGACGTCCAATATCTATATCCGATGTATGTCCAGAAAAAAGATGTAAACTGGTAGCATAAGTGGCATTTTGTCTCATACGGCACCCCATACTTATGCAACGTACAGTCTTTGCTCCCATACCACAACCGTTTGGGAATGCGACTACGGTCCTTAGGTTTCTATATAAGGGTTTAGGCGGGTCTATATATAGCTAGACCGATCAATCAAGCTCCATTTACTTCTTTGATAGCCTGGGGACGAGGCTACTTCTTTGATGGATCGGCTGAATGAAAGTAATCTGAAACAATATATACTCTACCTGGGGACAGGCCAGGAGCCAGAGTCCGTCCTTGGGGAGTTCAAGGATGCCGAGAGAAAGGCTGGGTTCAAGAACAGAAAACTTTTCTTAGACTGTCTATTGAAAAGGTAAAAATGCCGTTATTACATAATTTGACAGCTCGTTTTAGATTATATCATATTACCAGGAGCCTATGAACTCTCTCAGGGGAGTAGGCCTAGGCTAGGAACTTCATCTTTGCTGCACTCATGGGCTCCTGATAGTACTACGTGCACTATAGTATTATCCATGGTTGTATGTTATGTCAACAGTATTGTCTGTGTACTGCATGTGATATGTTATGCACACCATCACATAGTTAATGCATAGATTCATAAAAACTCAGATCGTTATAATTTTGCTGAATTAGATAGCCATGCCCATTTTTGTTTACAATCTGCCTAGTTGGCGCCAAAGAAAGGTACAGAGGAGTTGGCTTTGTTCTCTTATATTTCGGCTGTTGGGGCCTCGTTCTGCTGTATTGGGTTGATTGAAATTGGAAGGCCATTGTTTTTTTTAGGAGACCTGATTATGCGTGGGAATAAACCCATAAGCTTTATGAACACTAGGTCCCTACCTTTATATTAGCCTGGCGGCCTGCCGGGTATAAGTCAGACAAAAGCTGATCAGCTAGGATTTTCTGGTAAACTCCAAGTACCACATTGTACTTGCAAAGCCCAAACAAACTTCATGGCATAACACATTGTGCTCTGTAAAGCGATATTACAATCATGGACTACAGTAGTACTCCATATATCCTGAGCCTCATTCCCACACCACTCTATAGCTTTCTTCGCATTATGTAAAATTACATGCACAAAAAAGTAAGGGTGGAGACCTAAAATGGTACTCAACTTGCCGTAGTCATACATTCACGCAAAAAAATGTGACATGTTTCACAGAGCCTTTAATCCACTGCCTCATTAAAGGAGTTCAGAGCTTTGACTGCACTCACAATCAGAGCTGTTTCAATTAAAATAGTACAAGTAGACTCTATGAACTAGCACAATAATATAACACTACAGTATGTGTTGATCTGTTCAGCCATTGCTCTCTCTCTCTCTCGCTCAATCCACCTCAGGGTTAATGATGGCAGCTGTAGCAGTGCCGTGCAGTGTACACTACATGTGCATGATGATCGCAAGCAAGGCAAACAACAGAGTCTGTGGTTGGGTCGGGGACCGGAGGCAGAACGTATCTTCACCCAGTTCAAGAAGCTGCAGAAAAGTGCGGGATTCAGCAATCATGTGACATTCCTGAAGCATCTGTTATGCCTACATAAGGCTTCAGTGCAAAGGTACACTGTTTATTAGTCTTGTTTTCCAGCCCTCCATGTCCCTCCATGTGAAAGAATGTCCGCTTGCTCGAATGACCTTTCTTGTCGCAGAATGTACTTGTAGGCTATGAAAACGTGATTGGTTGCTGTATACCGTAGGTGTACTTTATTTGCAAAAGAAAGTACACCAACGGCATGTGGTGCATGTTGACACGTTACCAATAGGATTAGCAAGCTACATTGTAAATGCCATGACAATGGAACTTCCAAAGCAGAAATTATGCCTGTGTATGACAAGAAAGGTCATACAAGTGACCAGATGCTCCTTTGCGCAGGGGGGGGGGGGGGGTATCCAGGCACGAGACTAACTATTCTAGAAACATATTACTTGCCTGCCAAGTGCACTAAAGTGGAGTCCCTCTATTTACAATTACAAACTCTAGAGGCCAACTCCAATGTGCTGACTATCTGGTGTGCCCTTGAGATTAGCAAGAGACCAGATTAGAGGCACTCCTCTGCATGTACATTTGCATCTATTCAGTGCCAATGCACACTTTCTGCAATTCTGCTTAAATATTCACTCACTCTGTCTTTTAGTAACCAGGGACACAGTGAAGCTACCACAGAGGTACATTAGCAGCATTAATGAATCATACTGACTGAGGTTTGTAGCTCCCTCTCCTCTTATTGTAGGATTCCACTGGTCATCAACAGGAGTGTACTCCAGCTGCTCAGTCGTAAGTTTCACTTGAATATAAATATATGGACTCTTATATTTCCCATTGCATGCAGTAACTAGCCTCATTCACAGGCCCACATGTGCATTTCACTTTAGCTAGCTGTGCGGGCCTGATATTTTTTCTCACGTGCGTGACACGTAGGGTAGAAGGATGAATTTTGCGTGGGTGAGGACAGCTGCAATTCTCAGACAACGAAGGAAGGCAGTGAATCTATACTTCTTGTAGCTACTCTTCAGAGCCTGTTTGTACCACAGACTGAGCGCTAAAACACTGTCTCCAGCAAAAGGTAGAGAAGTGCAAAAAGTCTTTCGAGTGGTCCCTGTGGTTGTCTCTGTATACAACACAGTTCCAAGGACCAGTTATGGCTGCTACAGGAGAGCAGAGTTGCTTGAAACCACGTTCATATCGCTCGGTAATCATGTGAAAAAGTACCAGGCTCTCCAGTAGCAAGTAAAACATGCACAGGGTGAGGCTATAGAGTTAATCAACCTTGTCTCCAGATTGCCTGCTTTTTAAATGTTACAGTAAGAGCTTTGCCAGGCTCGAAATATGTACCGATTTCAGGTTATACATGTGTGTACGTGTAGGTAGTGAAGCATCCTTTGCTTGCCTCTTGTTCATGTGTTCTTCTCCATTTTCAACTTTGTATCATACAGCAAGGAATATAGGCAAACTTTAGGCTGCCTTGCAACAATCAATAGATGTGAGCTGGGCACTAAGAGAAGCGGTGGTTTGCCGTCTGGAAAGCCACGTACGAAGATGATGTGCAATCAGCATGCAACTGGAAATGCAGGGATGCTACGAGATTCTGTGCTGCCTATTGAGGGGGCAGAGCATCATGGTAGAGCTACCAGTACTACCGCTGCCTTTCCAACACCGTATCTTCCGCCTGGCAGTGAATGTAGCAGTGTCAATAACCTGAAAACCGAAAGGCAGTTGGCTCATACATCCACCGAAGGTAGTTATTGTCTGTCTGTCTGTCTGTCAGTATGTATATACGCATGTATGTATGTATTGTGTGCCCTGGCCCTGCTATAATGTTAATGTTTATCTTGTTACGCGTAGATTTCTCCAACAACTTGATGGCTGTCCATCACCTTAATGAAAGTAAGTGCTGCTTATAATTACAAGGTACAAAAAAAAAACAATGAAAAGAGGATCCCCAAAAATCAGCCAAACAAGGTAAAAACAACATCACAATACTCTTACGGATTCCCATCCCTATAGCTTTTGACATTCAGGTCTTGCATAGGATGACAGGATATTAGATTGTGATGTGTACAGCCTACATGTGGCGTTTTTAGAAAGCACTTTTGTATATCTTAATCATAAATGGATTGATTAACCGGTTGGTCAAAGATACTATTTACAAAGTGTGTTATTACAGGTGGATGTCATTGTACAAGTAGGTGGGGTCGGTGCATGTGGAGGGATGTGGAGTAAGCAGTATATAATTTTTACCTACAGTGTCGCTGCTGTTAAATTATAGTGTATTATGAGTGCTACAATCATTATTACTGGCTGTGATGTGGCATGTAGAGGATTGTGGTGTGTGTGCAGTTGGAAAAAGATGTAGGGATGGGTATCTGTAAGCGTATTTTGGTATCTTTCCTACCTTATGTGGTTGCTCTTTGGGGATTCCACCCCTAGCTATATAATTTTTCATTTTTTATTTTTTTTGTAATTTATCTCTATTGTTTTTTTCGGGGAAAAGTATGGTTGCATCACTGCAGCTTTTAGCTTGTAGAGCTACTGGGCATGTACCTGTATGTATATACACAGGTGGTAGGCTCAGACGATAGCTAGCCAAACAGTGCATAATAATGCATTCATAACTTAATTGTAGAGTGTAAGGAGGGTCAGTTATAGTTCATAGCCCACCACAGACAACTGCAAATGTGGGCAAGGATGGTTGTACAGCAGTGAGAGTGAAGTTCTAACTCCATTTAATGCATATCATGACAGGTATAGTATGGTCTACACTGGTCTAGTAGTTGTACATGTTCTTTACTATTATGACTTAGCTATAGCAACTCACTTTGGATCCAGCAGTGTTATAATAAAGCACACTCCAAGTATTATAATCGTCCTAGCAGCAGAACTCGTGCTTGAGGGTGCGTTTCCACTGTAGGCGTAACCTCCATTTTGCGGAAAATTTACTTTAGCAGTGCTCTCCAGCTATAAGTTAGCAGTCTTATTTTATATGAAAACACTTGAGAATGACAGGTATGGCTCATAAAGGCTTATGACTGCGTCTAGGACAGAGTTTTGAACATATAATTTTGTGCACATTCAATGCATGTGGCAGCCATTTTTTTCACTGCTATCCCTATATATGGAGTACTACTGTACTCCATGATGTTTGCAATTATATTATCCGTACACACACACACACATGAACACATTTATGCATGAATACACACACTCACACACACACACACAGACACACACCCTGACATACCAGCTGAAGCCCAGCCCCTCTCTATACCCAACCTAAGGTAAGTTGCTGTACTTGATGAGGTGAAAAGGAAATGTGTCAGTAATGGAATCAGTTAAGCCATGCATGCTGCCATGACTTCACCTGTTAGAGTCTTCCTCCTAGCCCACCGGCTCACTTGAAGCCTTGGCACAAGGTTGTGGAGTTAAGGTATCGACAGAAGCTTGTGAGCAAACTGTGAGTCCCCACTTGATCTGTGTGCACACTGATCATCAAGGAGAGTAGAGACTCTCTTGACATACCAAAATTCTTTCCTTGTAGTGCTGAAGCAAACCGCTCAGCAGGGTACCCTGTACAGGTAGCTGTGCAGAGTGCTGTTAAGGATGAGAAGGCTATACTTGACAAGGCTGAATCTCGGGAAGACTACCACAAGCTGATGATCATGAAAGGTATTGATGTATGTGTGTGCATGTCTGTCTGTGTGTGTGTGTGTGTGTGTGTGTGTGTGTGCATGTATGTGTGTGCATGTCTGTCTGTGTGTGCCAGGCCGACCCATGGGCCCTGGTGGGATGGGAGGCCCAGGACAGCTAATGGGCGGGGTACCCCCTCAGTGTATGCAGCCCCACCCTGTTGGCGGAAGTCCTGGAGGGCATTTTAGCAACCACCTGGACCCAGCCAGTGTTTCAATGCCTGGGGACCTGAACAGACCCAACTCAAGTAAGGGGATGGTTCCTTGCCTCATGGAACAGAAAGATGGCCATCCAAGAGCCTAGCCTCATACCCAGTCCTGGGTCAATGAGAAGAGCTTACATTGTACCTAGGTTGTTACTTTGTGTGCTGACATGACTTGAGGGAAGTCCCTCTCAAGAGGCCTTCTAGAATATAAATTGAGTAGATCGGTGTAGCTGCCACTCATATGTTTTGTGTATTGGTTAGAGCGACTGAGGTGGCCCGAAGGCACAAGGAATTCATCCGGCATAAGCCACTTAATTAGGGGCAGTGATAGCTCCTTGGTTGCCATGACAATTGAGTGTAGTCCTGGTTCCCTCCCTGCAGTGCCTTATAGCAGCCAGGTGCCTACCCCTCCCACTGCTGGTGGCATGAGGCCCCCAGACTACTTCACCCAGCTCACCCAGAACCCTGGAGCAGGTGAGGACCAGCTCTAAGCACTATAGTGGTGTGCTGGCTGAGTTAATATCATGGGGGGTAGGTGGTTGTGTGTATATTAAAGTGTTGTTCTGAGCTTCACCCCTGCCCCACCTCCCAGGCTTTCCTAGAGAGCCGGGCTTGCCCAATGGGGAGCCCATGCAGCCATTCTTTGGAGGACAGCAGCCAGGAGGTGACGGGCGACGCCCCACGCCCCTTGGTTCTCAGGCATTACCACCTTGTGGTGAGTGTGGGAATGTGCCATGTATCTGAGGTACAGTGTAGTAGGCAGTGAATTTGGATGCAAGATGTACTTGTTGAGCAAAGAGTGCTTCTAAATCAAATTACAGATGTCTGAATGTGTTTACTGACCCTTGTCCCTCCCCCCAGTGGGCAGTGGCTCCTCCTCCAGTGTCGACCTTCACCAGCCCCCCTTTACCCTGTCACCCATGCCCACCTCCAACATGGATGGGGAGAAGAAGAAAGACATCCTCAACTGGCAGCACTCCAAGCTAATGTCTCCCACATCTGTACCCCACCCTTGCTCCCAGGCACCGTCAGATCAAAAACCACCTGGAGGTATGAACATGTATCTACAAATATGTACTGCGTATTAATTTGTAGTGTGGCAGTGCTCGGGTCGGGCCTTAGCTTCATTCCAGGCTCCATTCACCAGCTGTTTCACACAGTATATAGTGGAACAGACATTCTCTATAGCAGACACCTCATTTATACGGACGTTTAGCTGCGGTCCTGATTGAAACTCCTATACCTGCAATACATTAGGGCCCTCCCAAATGCAGACACGTCGCTATTCCGTAAAGCAGACAGGTTTTCAAGTCCCACCAAGTCAAGGGACTGTCAAAATTCACTCTTCACAAGATGCGACTCACAGAATTGGTGCTGACTCACGGTGATATTATACATCGTCTACTCCGCAAGAATACCCACCCGCACTGCCAGATCCGATGACTCAACACTACATACTGCTGCATTTAGCCTCTTGCTAGGCATTAACAGCCTTCGCAGCAAGCCAGAGCCAGCCATCATGTAGCCAGAGCCACTAAACGAGCCATTGCAGCCGAATGCTCACTGCCACACCTACATTGTACCAGAAGTATAACCAGAAGCCTCCAAAATATGGACACCTCAATATGCATTGAGTGGGTCCCAATGATTGACAGAAGTGTACTCCGTGTAGGTGAGCTTGGATCTTGACTGTTACCACCAGAAGGTCATAATCAGCTAGCTCTTGTTCAGCCTTTAAAGTCGTCTAGAGCACAAGCTTTTACAGTCATCTGAAACACAAGCTTTAGAGTCGCTGGAACACAAGTCCCTCTGGTAAGCTGAAGCTCTTATAACATTAAGGTGTGCCAAAACACATACCCTACGTTGTGATAAAATATGCCAAGCTCTTTCTCACTATTGCACTGTATGAAAAAGCTCATGAATAGAGCCTGTGTGTCACAAACCAGTGTTTGGTAGTTGGATTACACCAGAGATGTGTCTCACTCTCGCGTCACCTCCTCTCCAGGCCTTCCCTCGGTCAAGAATGAGGTGAAGTCCGAGCACTCCCCAATCCCACCTTCAGCGCCAATGTCTGTCCAAAAATCCCAGCTGGATGGCTCCACCTCCACCCCCGGGATGGAGGTGGAGCTAAACGCCTCCCCTATTGTCCAGAAACTGACCAAGATAGAGCCTGACTCTGCTCTTAGGAAGGGTGAGTTGGACGTCACATTTTGCAATAGTGTCTCATTGTGTTTTCACAAAAGTTTGATTGATTTGCAGTGTGGTAATTTGCCTGTGGGTCTGTTTTAGGAGCTGTATGGTCAATAGTATGTGATGAGGTGCTAACATTTTAACTATTTTAGTAATTGGTTAACAGCTGCATGCAAGGTAGTTATAACTACCACACTGCATGCCTCTTGAATCTCCTAATGTTGCATATAGCTACTACCCTCATTCCATTCCATAGTGTTCACTCCAGAGGAGCTGAATTTGGCACTGGGACCAGTACTGGAAGCTGTATGGAACCAGGACTCTAAGTCCTACTTTAGGCAGCCAGTGGACCCCAAGTCTCTGGGGATACCTGTAAGACATTATAAGGCTAGATAAAGTGAGGCAGTAGACAGTAGTGGTACTGATGCATATGCACAAGGCTTAATACAATCTTCAATTAGCTGCATGCATGTACATGTACCACAGTTGTATTTGCATCAGCAACAGCATGCTAACCGAGTGTATTTCCAATTAGAGTCACATGCATATTTTTAATCAGTTGCTATGGTAGCTAAGCAGTGTTGTAAAGTTGTGTAATGCTGAAGTGCCAAAGAAATGAAATACATGAACTCGAGGTAATGTGTCCTTGCCCCCCCAGGACTACTCTGACATTATCCATCATCCGATGGACCTGGGGACAATGCGCAGAAAGCTGGAGGGAGGGGAATATAAGAACCCATGGGAGGTATGTTGACCATTGCTGCTATATGGCTTACTCACTGCTCATAGCTACTGTGTGGTGGCTAGATATGATCGGCTTTAATTAGAAACTGAACCCACAGCTGTGTTACTGCAGTGTGTGTATTCTCTGCCTGTCCAGTTCTGCAAGGACATGTGGTTGACATTCGACAACGCCTGGCTCTACAACAAGAAGACCTCTCGGGTGTACAAGCACTGCTCCAAACTCTCAGGAGTGTTCGACCAATATATCGATGACGCCATGAAGAGCCTCGGCTACTGCTGTGGACGGAGGGTGAGCTCACATGACCCACTCGGTCGTACCAGCATGACTGGACTTTCTACTTGTACCTGTACCTGACATTAGGCTCGATCTGTACACAGTATGTACTGCTCCATTCAATGTTTGTGTAGTCACGGGGGGGGGGGGGGGGGGGGGGGGGAGGGGGTCAGGAGTGTCATGTCATTCAACTGTAGCTAAAATAGCTTGCACTAGTTGAAAATTGTGTATTCCGTAAGTGACTGCACAATTGTATGACAACATGTAGCCTCGTCCCCAGGGTAGGAGGCTAGACAACAAGTGACTGTTCATTGCAATGTGCTGATGCACGATCTACCAATGAGGATCAGTGATATGCTTAGTTTCTGAAAAGTTCGGCAGACGTTGGCTCAAAGAAGTAAAACCGACTGCCTGTGAATTGTTTGCGTAACCACTTACAGTGTGCGGAAAACAATTTTCGAATGGAACTGCAATCTGCTGTATTCTCATATAAGCTAGCCCCTCTCCCTAACCCTAAGGTTGCATGGGTTGGTGTAGTTGACTAACCTTACATTCAAAACGCCAATCAAAACCTTGTTGCTGCATAACACTACAACAAGAGCCACTTATAATGAAGCCAGCTGCTACCAAGCATGTCCCCAGCCCAGCCAACACACTCCATGGCAACCATTGCTGCTGGTTAAGTGAGCTCTCTGCTCTAGTGCTTGCACACACCTGCTATTGGGAGCGCCCTTGATATGTAGCATAAGGTCAGCCAGAGCTGTGGGCCAGTGCAGGCAGAAAGTAAAGTTGTGGGGATGCATATTGGACTATCACATTATTAAGTTGACTCCCTCCCTCCCTCCCTCCCCCTCTCCCTCAGCATACCTTCCACCCTCAAGTCCTGTACTGCTACGGCAAGCCCCTCTGTTCCATCCCCAGAGACACCTGCTATTACGGGCACAAGAACAGATTTGGAAAGTAAGCAGTGTGAGGGTGTTTGTCATATGATAGTCATGTGACTAGCAGCGGATCATAAACTTGCAGCATTTAATAAGGTTTGCTACTGTATGTGCACCTTTCACAGGAGTGATGAGCCTTTCTCCCTGTGTCTCACACACGCACACACACACACACACACACACACACACAGGTATGTGTACTGTCCCAAGTGCTTCTTTGAGATCCCCGGAGAATCCATCTCTGTCGGGGACGACCCCATGACTGCCACTAACATCCCCAAGAACGCCTTCAAAGAACTGAAGAATAATTCCATCGACTATGAAGAGTAAGTCTACACCACACTCCTGGCCATTGTCCTGTGGCCATTGTCCTAGAGACTAGCACCCATGGCCACTGACCCATACCACCCCCCCCCTCCCCTCCCAGGATGGTGGAGTGCATCCACTGTGGCCGAGAGTTGCACAAGATCTGTGTCCTACACCACGACCAGATCTGGCCCGATGGCTTCCAGTGCGATAAATGCCTCAAGGCAAAGGGGATGACTCGGAAGGAGAGCAAGTTCTCTGCGAAATGTGAGTGGGGCTATGCAGGCCTCCTGAAAGGTCTCATTCATAATTGTACAATAGGGAAAAGCAGATCTGGGAAAAACTATTACTAGTACTTCCTGTGTGGGACCTCAATAATCCCTGTGTAGGACATCAGTAATCCTTGTTTTGGACCTCTAAGAGTCAGTAATTCCGGCGTAGGACATTACTTTCCGTGTAGGTCCTTAGCCTAGTAACTAACACCTAATTTTGTGATCTCTTGATGAACTCTTGTCATGTGGTGGCTTTGCTGTTCCACCATTACTTAGGTTGCATGAGGAATGCATGGCAAGTGGAGGGGCTCGGGAATTTGATAATTGTATAAAATTTATTATTATTATGCTACTGGCTGACCTCTTCACTTCCCCTCTGCCCTCCAGGCCTGCCGACCACAAAGCTGTCCACTTTCCTGGAGGACCGAGTGAACAACTTCCTGCGGATGGAAGACACGGACTCTGGTGAGATGGAAGACACGGACTCTGGTGAGATGGAAGACACGGACGCTGGTGAGATCACCATCCGAGTGGTGTCCTCCAGCGACAAGAACCTGGAGACCCGGACCAATATGAGGGAGCGCTTTGGGGGAAAATTCCCTGCACAGTTCCCCTACCGCACCAAGGCCATATTTGCATTCCAGATCGATGGAACTGACATCTGCTTCTTTGGCATGCACGTCCAGGAGTATGGGTCTGACTGCCCAGCCCCTAACACCAGGTCAGTGGGTCGGTCTGGTTAGTGGTAGTTGTACTGACGTTCTCTCAGCTAACACAATATACCGTATAGCGGGAAATTTTCACTGGGGAAAATTTTCGCCGAAGCCAATAGTGTAGTATTGCGGAAAAACTTCGCCAGATCTATTTTCGCGCACACGTGATTGGGCGAAATTAAATTCTACGTGTACAAAATGGTGTCTCGTACGTGGATGCTGTCTTCGAACTTGTGACGCACGAACAGTCAGAGATCTGAGTATGTGTACCACACAGTTTTACAGAGGAAGGCTTACTGCAGCTCCCAGGTTAGTAGAGGTTGTGTAGCCTATGTGTAAGTAGAGATATGAGTGCTAAATATGGACGGCACGATCGAGCGATGCGCATGTGAGTGAGTGTGAATGTGAGCATCAGGGAGCTCTCCGTGACGCGACAGAACCTGCATATAACGTAGCAAAGCCACGGTTGACGGTACTTGACAACTTGTTCATGCACTGCTGACTTTCGCATCAAAATTTTTCACCCGATTAAATTTTTAACTGATAAAATTTTCGCCGGTTAAAATTTCGCCGCTTGAACCGACTGGCGAAATTGCCGAAATTTTACCCCTGGCGAAAATTTCCCGCTATACGGTATAGGCTAGGCTAGTAATCAGTAGCAGCTGTGGTAACTGAGTCACACTGCCGCCATGTTGCTAGTGACCGGTTCCAAGCAGTGAGGCTATCCCCCACTCACCTCCGCAGGCGTGTCTACATCTCCTACCTGGACAGCGTGCACTTCTTCCGACCCCGCCATCTGCGGACGCAGGTCTACCGCGAGATCCTCATCGGCTACCTCCAGTTCTGCAAGGACCACGGGTGAGGGCAGGAGATAGCTGAAGATGACTGTCCTCTACAACAGTTGTCACTAGCTTCTTTTGGAGAAGACATTGGCTCAGCAAGATAGCCGAATTGGCTCTGCTGTCTCAGTGATCTAATCCCCCTGCTCTCTATAGGTTCCAGACAGTGCACATCTGGGCGTGTCCCCCCAGCGTGGGTGACGACTACATCTTCCACTGCCACCCAGTGGAGCAGAAGATGCCCAAACCCAAGAGACTCGGGCAGTGGTACAAGGATATGTTGGACATGGGCAAGACAGTGGGCGTGGTCTTTGACTACCAGGTGAGGACGCACAGGGGGGGGGGTGGAGCTTGCCGTGGATGACATTTCAGGAGGTCAGATCCTATTAGGCATTCATCTTGTTCGTGAAAGCTGATTAAATGACATCATGTCTGGGCAGATAGCTCTAAGATGAAAGTATAGATAATGTGTTCACCCCTCCAACATTTGAGTGGAGTCTTAATTGCAAACACTGTATACCTATTACTTAAGAGTTAGAGTCCCACAAATTATATTAAGGCTCCTCCTTTCCGTACCTCTGCTGTAGGACATCTTTAAGTATTGTGAAGATAATAGGATCACCAGTGTGACGAAGTTTCCCTACTTCAAGGGGGACTATTTGTCCGATGAGATAGAGACAATCATGGACCAGGAGGCCAGGGAGAGAGAGGCCTCCAAGCAGGTCACTGGCGAGGTGGGTGGGTTCCATCTCCATAGAAACAAGGCATTCTTGACCGTTTGGTTTCTCTCCCACAGGGTCGTGGTTCCAAGAAGAAGGCCAACAAGAAAGTCGGTACCCTGATTGGAGATGATGACCTCTCTCATGAGATACTTCGGACCATGAAGAAGCACAGAGAGGTACACTATAGTATGGGTTTATCAGATAACCGCCTCAATCCTTCAGAGTTTTATGTATTTTTTAACCTATATGATTGTACTGATACTAGCATGTAGTTTGTATGACATTATAATCAAGTGGGTTGCCTGTGGCAAGTTCCTCCCTCCCTCCTTCCCTCCCTCCCTCCCTCCCTTCAGATGTTCTTTGTGGTCATGCTACAGCCCCCAGCCGCCGTGGTCAGCTCCCCCCTGCCGGGGACCACAGACCCTGACCAGCTGATCCAGTGCGACCTGATGGACGGGAGAGACGCCTTTCTGATCATGGCCCGGGAGAGACACTGGGAGTTCTCCTCTCTGCGCAGGGCTCGCTACTCCACCATGGCCATGCTGTATGAGCTGCACAACCAGAGCGGGGATCACTTCATCTGCAATAACTGCCACAAACATATCGAGACAAGATACCACTGCAAGGAGTGCGACGTGAGTGCTAAAGTGTGTATAATTTACATGTATGTATGATTCACCACAAGCAATAGTAATTGGAATGCACAAGACAATTTTTTTTTCTGTCTTAAATGAAGTACCTTTTATTTCAGAAGTGGGTTATACTCAGGAGTGAGCTTATCTCAAAAACATGGCTTTAAAGGGACATCTTAGTGAGTGAAAGGAAAAAAATACTTTTGCTGTAACTCAGCTAGAAGAAATTTCAAACCTTACACATAAATGTACATTGCCAGTTGGTATTTATAAATATTACATCATCATCTTAGCTGCGGACTATAGGGAATAATTAACAATTAACATCCACTCACAGTTTTCCGGCCACATACAACCAAGAAATGGGACAAAATTTATTGAGAGAACACTGATATCTACAGTCTGACAAAGCAGTTTGTTCAAAAATAAAATCTAGATATTTTAGTCAGCCTATTCACAACACTGTTGTGGCAGTACTGGTGAATTAAGGCAGTTGCAATTCACAAATATGACTGAAATGGTGAAAATGGGCTTTGTCAGGGTGTAAACCTTTGGAAACACCCCCAGTGCTAGTAAATCTCTTGCACCTGTTTGTCCAAAAGCTGTGCACTGCAACAGCTGTCATCTTTGTGAGTTTGAGGCTGGCGGGTTTCAGTATTCATTAGCAATACATACGTAATTATCAGTAATCACGGCGCCACCTTAAGGAACATTTTTGGTGTGCAGTAGATTTGCTGTAAAAGGACGTAATCACGTCTTAGTAACCAGCGATGATGAAATACTGACATCCATGTCACTTCCTGTATCAAACATGAAATTTGTTTATTTGTAGCAGCTGTCAGAATATTCCTTATAATGCCTGCCTTTGCTCAAAGTACATGTAAGTTTAGTTAAGTCCCATCCTTCTCCTCAGGACTTTGATCTGTGTGTGGCCTGCTACAGTGAAGTGGGACACAGTCACCTAATGGAGCAGCTACGTATAGGGCTAGTGCTGAGTGACACTTATAACAGTTCTCAAGAGTGGCAGATGCAACGAAGACAGAAGGATCTGAAGCAGCGCATGGTTGGGCTGAACTCTTCTGACAAATGCTCCAGTACCCAGCACACACCCTCTCCAGCGGCCCACACCGCACTGCTAGGTGGCTCCAAGATTGCTTCCCCTTCCAAAGGCTTTCCCGCGCCTACCCCAGCTGTCAGCAATCCTGCCACATTTGAAGCATTGCCCATAGCGCACGATATCATGCCTCACCAACCTTCGCCTGGCGGTGCCTACCAGCCC
Source organism: Phakellia ventilabrum (assembly GCA_963921505.1). Taxonomy (NCBI): domain Eukaryota; kingdom Metazoa; phylum Porifera; class Demospongiae; order Axinellida; family Axinellidae; genus Phakellia; species Phakellia ventilabrum. The sequence continues at coordinate 874,666 of OY997385.1, forward strand.
CTCCCTCTCTCCGGCATGCCACAAGTGCAGCAGCAACCGAATGCCATGATGATGTCGACCCGGCCGCAGTAACCCATGACGTACCCCTCCCAGCAGCAGAACATGATGAGACAGACCATGGTGCAACAGCACCAGCCCTATCACGGCGCTGGTGGCCAGCAGGTGCCACACCACACGCTACGGCCACCCCCTCAGTACCCCTCTGCTCACGGGCCCCAGACAGCAGGGCCATGGTGGCACAGTCCCCCGTCATCCAGCACATGTCTGCCCCCATGCAGCACTCAGGTCATGCACAGTACGGCCATCCCCAGCAGTATCGGGTGGGTCCCATGCAGCCCGCACAGCGCATGGTGACACACCAGACACAGATGGGTCAGATGTACCAGAGCCCGGTCAACCCACAGCAGTCCCAGCTACAGCAGATGTTGAGACAACCTGCACAACAGCACTACCAGATGGCCATGGACCTTGGCATGCAGGCAGACATGTATTCTCAGCGTCAGTACGGCCTTGAACAGCAACAGCAACTTATCACAAGACTTCCTCAGTGGGCTAACACCCCGAGACTGACTCTTGGATTTTCCGCTGCCACACAATGTCAATATTAATGAATTGAGGTGTATCATTTTAAACTTGTGTTGTGATTGTTATTTGCTGAGATAAATATTGCTACTGTGAAAGAATTGCATTGCATATGCATTTGTGAACTTAAAGTAGCTCTTATGGCATATTGGGGTCTTTAGCTATATTAATTGTGCAGTTAGGCAAAAGTACTCCCTTTAATTATACTGCACCCTTCATGCATTAATTAATTAATTAACCCTTGCACTGCCAGAGGCATATATATATACCCCTTAAAAAGAGAAATGCATGCAACACCTAATATGCAAGTACGTATGAGTGTGTGTGTGTGTGTGTACATGTGCAATGTATATATATGTACAAGGCTCGTATGACCTTTGCATACCCGGGTAAGGTTCACTTTGGCTACATCTACGGTGTTGGGCTGCAGTGGCATGTTCTTCGTCCTCAACCTGATGAGCTCCGTCAGAGTCTCCATGGGGTGTGTGGTCAGCGTGCTGGGCTACTGCCTCCTCCCGATGGTGCTACTCTCGTGCTTCTCCATCATCGTATCATGCCTTACCCACCAGATACAGTAACCTATACCCAAGCCTTGAGTTTCATTCAGTGGAGAAAACCTCCACAGCAGAGAGCTAAAGTCTGGGAGAGGAAGGCCTGGGTATGATGATGCTATTGAGGTATTAATAATCCGTCCCTTTTGTCATTGCATGCAACTAAAGCTGGGCTAGACTACCATACACATATATTTCTTGTCCCATGGGAGATCTGGGGTGCCTGTAAATTGACACACAGGCAAGAGCACTCTACTATTAATGCTGTTATGGGGGGGGGGGGGGGGGGATAATTGAAGGCACTTGTAAAGGCTCTCCTACTGTGGGGAAGCCCTCCCAGTGAATAAATTGAATAATAGAGGTGTGCATGAAGTCAGTGGAGACAGTCAGCAGGTAGGATGAAGATAAAATACCTAACAGGTGATAAATGCAAAGTCAGGCTGCGCGACTACGACTACATGCCCGACACGTGAAAGACCTAAGGATCAAGGATCTAGGACCTACCCCTTAAGTCTTTCACGTGACCTCCACTTGGCTTGCCACCTCCATGGCTATAAATGTTCCTACGTACTGTAGAAATTGTAGTAAAGTTGTGATGGACGGGCCGTGTGAGCGAAGGTCTCGGTTGAAACCGAGTCAACAGTGTCGGCTCTACCTGGGGAAGGTCCGTTGCCTGAGGTCATCCTTCGTAGCCTCGTACCCAGACCTAATACCGCTAAAATACGAGGCCGTAAAGTTTTGATGGATGGGCCGTGTGAGCAAAGGTCTAAGTTGAAACCGAGCCAACAGTGTCAAGGGTCTGGGTACGACGAGACTAAGCAGTGTCAGCTCTGCCTGCATGGGAAAGGCCCATTGCCTGAGGCCATCCTTCGAAAGTTCAGGGATGCCGAGGAAAAGGCTGGATTCAAGAACCATAACAGGGCATTCTTGGACCTTCTGCTAAAGAACTTCAAAAAAAGGTATACAGACATACATATACTCTCTCTATCACATCCAGTCTTGATCCCCCATCCTCCAGCAGAGCATGATACCACTCATAGTTTATGGTCTGTTTACTTTACTTTAATAAGACTTCTATAACATTACTACCTTCAGGTTTGATGATGGCAGCTGTAGCAGTGACATGTGCCGTAGGCTGTATGAAAATCTACATGTCGACGAGAATAGCAGCCGAGGCGGGCAGCGGATTCTTTGGTTGGGTCAGGAACCAGAGGCAGAACGTGTCCTAAACCTGTTCAAGGAGCGGAAAATTGAACTAGGGGGGAAAACGAGTCATGTAATGTTCTTGCATTATCTGCTACATCTATATGAAGATCCTCAAAGCGGACAGAGGTAATATAAGATAACCATTGAAGATAGTAAGGGTATTGTATCATTGGCCATTTTCACTGGACTCCCATAGCCCATTTATTGCCAGCAATAAAGTTTGCAATAACATTTGGACTGCAGTCATAGGCACATCGCTAAATTAATTCACAGCAGTGTATGCTAGGAGCTACAAGTACCATCCAGCTACCGACAGTCACATTTTCTTTGTCTTCTGATCTCCTTATAGTGTTGGACGGGCCCACACAGTGACTGCCATCCCAGTTCCAGAGGTGTGTACTGCCATCCCAGTTCCAGAGGTGTGTACTGCCACCCCAGTCCCAGAGGTGTGTACATACATGAAGGTCTTTCCTATTCCAAGCAGAAACCTGTGTAATGCATACCTCTCCCCTCACCTTCCCCCTGCAGCGTCCATCTGATCATCAACAGAGGTTCTCTCAACCTATTCAGGAGTAAGTTCCCTTGAATATAAAATACTATCTATTTGGCTTGTCAAGTGAATTACTAGCGAACAGAGTGGGAATGTGTTTTGATGGTGTTGTGAGCCATGTGGAAGTTGTTGACTTGCAAAATGATCTAATCCCAACACTAGAACAGTAAAAGTATGGTAATACAGGTGTTTATGGATATGCACAGCCAGTGGCGGCAGAAGATGAAATGGATTGGCTGAAGTAGGAGGCGTGTAGGGCCTTCACAGAAGATGCACAGCAGCCGATTGTATTTTCATGTGAAGCGTGGAAAACCTTTTTCTGCATGATTTTTAGCTATCAGGAAGCTCGTACAATATCTACATGTATGTGCATTTCGTATTTTTGATGGAGCTCACAAGGTGGATCATGTTCTGTAATGGAAGAGTTAACTGGTAAATCATTTTATCAACTTGGTAGAGCTACTGCTAGCATAGATACGATAATGACAACAGGATTGGAAACACTGAAATGAGTCGCGTTACGGTTAGTATGCTTGTTTAGTGTACCTTTCAGCCTGCAAAGTGGAAACTCTGCACTTCTTGGATGGTCCAAGACACTCCTACTGGATCTGGGAAGTAAATCGTTGGTGTACCGAATCTGAATTCAATCGTAGAGTGTGCTAGAAATGGAGTGTATCATCTAGGGTTGGGTACTTGTAACTGTAGTCTGTGGTAAAGTTTGTGTACCTCTAGCATGACTTGGGGGTTGTTTCAAGACTTCATACACTGCTCAAGATGATTATGGATTGAATGGGATAATTATTAAATTGTGATGTCAGTGCAAATTAACATCACATGATGCTTTGAAGTCCTTAGAAGGCCTTGGGTGTCTGTCTGAAGGTGTTAGTTCATAGTGAAATCACAATTTCTCCAGATAAATGATTTCCTGTGAACCCTAGCTGGGCGTCTTGGAATTCTTCTTGCCTGAGGGTATGTTGGTAGATCAAAGAACTGCCTCTGTATAGACAGGTGTTGGGCACCACCAGGCTAATCCTATTCTCTGCTGTTTACTTGGTTTCTCTATTTTTCGTGCAGTGAGGGGAACCAGAGGGAACCGAGCTCTCTTGTGACCCCAGCTGCAACATACAATATGTCTGCACTGCTGGGCAAGAGAAGCGGCAGTACACCATCTGGAAAGCCAGCTGCAAAGATCAGGCGTGATGGGATGTCGGCCACTCAGTCTGGTGATTTTCAGCGAGGGGCTGCACTGGCTACTCCCGGGGCTAGCTCTGACCAAGTGACATACGGAAATGGAGTTGCCGCTACTTTAGGCCATTTCCCGGGATCCTGTCTTCCTCCTGGCAGTACTATACCTATACCAACGAGAATGGACTGTGGATCGGCTCTAGACCGCAAGCCTGTGATGTGCTCTGAAGGTAGTTAATAAGCTGAACATTGTGGGAATTTGTATATTAATACATTGTGGCCTATGCCGTGTATATCTTGCTCCAGGCGTGCAGGTAATTTACTTTGTGTTGAAAAGTTTCAATAATAACTTCATCTTTCCAAACACACCTGCACATATACACACACACACACACACACACTTACACACTCACTCACACTCACATGCACACACACTCACTCTCACACACACACACACATGTACACACACACACACACACACACACTCACACCACTCACACCACACACACACATGTACGCTCACACTCACACACACACACACACACACACACACTCACACACACACACACACACTCACACCACACACACACACACACACTCACACCACACACACACACACACAGTACATACACTGATGTACAGCAGCCGTGTGAGTACCTCTGTCATGGAGGATATGCAGTCCGACCAACCAAGTGTCGGGAGAGAGATGGTTAGGATGGATGTGGAGCCACGCCCTGAGGCCAGCTCTCATCCTCCCAGTCAGACATGGATGCCCAGCCTGCAGTTCGGTACCAGTCCAGCTGCAATGGACTCTCTCTCTGGGACCCCGCAACTGCAACCACAGCCAAATGGAAGCTTTGGCTTTGGCTCCCAGCTGCCCTCCAGTGCTGCCCAGCCGTCCTCCCTCCCCTCTGGAGCTGCAGTCTTCAGCTCCCCTCAACAGCAGCAGCCACAGCAGCAGACCAGCGGCTCTCCCTTGGTAAGCCCCACCCCCTTCTCTCTCCGTACCTGGGATATAGAACAGTGCAAGAAACGCCTTGGTTGCATTTTACTTTGCTAGTTGGTTAATTTTATCTTGTGCTGCAGAATAATATTATATTATCTCCTAAACTGGTAGTGTGGCTCTTTCAGCATGAGTGTTTAAATAATGGCAGGAGGTGAATTAATGTGCAGATGAGGAATTGTGTTATCATGGGACTGTTTTGCACACATGAAGTATGGGCATCACAACTGTAATGCCAGGTGTCTCTATGTGAGCCTAGAGACCCAGGCAGTGGGGGCATGTGAGCCGATGACTAAGGGATGGGGTGGTGCTCGCGAGACAACAGCTGATAAAGGGCTTGGTTTGTCAATCGTCATGCATGGCAGTTTAATTAATGTAGGAGATGTTCTTGTGTAATTTCCTAATACCTTTGTGTAATAATTATTGGCTTAATGTACCTCATGGCAAGAAGTCTATGCTGTACTAATGTGCGTTCACGTACAACACACACACGTACGCAAACACACACAACAGGGCAGTGTGGCCTCCACTCTCCCCCGGTCCCAACCCACTCAGCCACAGACTTCTATTTCCTCTCAGCTCCCAGGCACCCAGCAGTCACAGCTCCCTGGCCAGCTGGGGCCACCACCTGGTGGGGCCATGCCCCAACAGTCGGGTGCAGGTAATTTACTTTGTGTTAAAATAACTTCATCTTTCCAAACACACACTCACACACACACACACACACATACACTTACACACTCACACAGTACATGCACTGTCAGCTCAGCAGTCCTACTCTCTGCCAGACTTAAGGTGAGCAATCTCTAAAACAGTCTCGTTCATGTGCAAGATATTTTCAGCAGGCACCAAAGAAAATGGCTGCAGAAACAATGTAGAACACTTGTGTGTCATACAAGTATTTGGAAACAGAGTTCATACAAGGTTTATAATACTGCTGCAGTTCTTTTCCAACTTAGCTGTTTTTGTCCATCCTGTCTTCCCTTTTAGCCCGCCGACTGACTTGAAGCCCTGGCACCAGGTTGTGGAGAGGAGCTTCCGACACAGAGTTATGCATAATCGCTACCTGTAAGTCCCTTCTCTGTGTAACTGTATGCACACCGATGTCCGAGCAAGGTGGAACCATCAGCAAGATTGTCTTTTCCCAATTGTTCTAGTGCCAAGGCGCAATATTCAGGCGTAGGTCCTGAGATTATGCAAGAAGCCATTGGGGAAGAGCAGTTCTTATTTGAGATAGCTGACTCTCTGGATGAGTACCTCGTGTTTGCTGACCTACCCTCAATGCCAACTCCCCAGCCACCTACCAGCATCCATCCCTCTGACCAGACATCTAGACTGGAGGCGAACAGTCGCAAAGAGAACAGGTTCTCGGCAAAGGGTAAGTATATTGTACCCAATCACACAGGGACGTGAAATGTATGGTGGAGATATAATTCATACTGTGTAAAATACCCTCCTTTTCTTCCCTTACCTTCGGTTGGCCCTTCCCCCCACCCCCCCTTTCCCCCCTTTAAGGTCTGCAGGTACCACACCACACGCTACAGCCACCCCCTCAGTACCCCTCGGCTCACAGCCCCCAGACGGCAGGGTACCCTCAGGTCCTGCCCCGTCCCATGGCGACACATGCCCAGCACATGTCTTGCCCTATGCAGCACTCGGGTCATGCACAGTACGGACATCCCCAACAGTATCGGGTGGGTCCCATGCAGCCCACACAGCATGCGGTGACCCACCGTACACAGACGTACCAGAGCCCGGTCAACCCACAGCAGTCACAGCTACAGCAGATGTTGAGACAACCTGCACAGCAGCACTACCAGATGGCCATGGACCCCGGCATGCAGGCAGCTCCCAGCTTCATGTACTCTTGGCAGTAGGGCCTGAATTCCTCTAACTACAGCTTATCACACAACTTCCACAGCGAGCTAACACCCCAAGATCAACTACATATATCTTAATTTTTTCTTTTATCTGCTTTTGCAATAATTTCCACTGCACACATTATATTAAGGTGGTGTATATAACACATTTCTGTGAATTGTGTCTGTCACATGACAGTGTGTCTGTCACATGACAGTGTGTCTGTCACATGACAGTGTGTAATATTATAGTACTGCCAACTGTAAAGAATACTAAAAGTAATATCTTGTGCACTACTGATATAGCTACATACCATATGCGCATGCGTGTTCGAGATCGGCTACTCGTGTGCCACTAGCGTGCATAGACTGGCACGTATCTAACTCGTGACAATTAGCCTTAGGTTTATTAAGTGTGTCCTGAGGGCTCGCAAACAAGTGGTGGAGATATAATTCGTGCTACATTGTATGTAAAATACCCTCCTCTTCCCTTAACTTCGGCCGCCCCTTTCCTCCTCCCCTCCCCCTCCCCCCCCCCCCCCCTCCCCTCCTCCAGGCCTGTCCACCTTCCTGGAGGACCGGGTGAACAACTTCCTGCGGATGGAAGACACAGACGCTGGTGAGATCACCATCCGAGTGGTGTCCTCCGGTGACAAGACCCTGGAGACCCGGACCAATATGAGGGAGCGCTTTAGGGGGATGTTCCCTACTCAGTTCCCCTACCGCACCAAGGCCATATTTGCATTCCAGAAGATCGATGGAGCTGACATCTGCTTCTTTGGCATGCACGTCCAGCAGTATGGGTCTGACTGCCCAGCCCCCAACACCAGGTCAGTGGGTTGGGGTGTGACACACACCCACCGCATAAAATTAGATTGCAAGAAATTTATGTATAGCTAATCTCCAGTCTTTTTGAGGCCCCAGAAGCCACCAGAAACCTCATAGTATGTAAATTTCAAAAATTTCCTGGGCGAGCACCCTCACCCCCTAGGGAGTATGGCTCCATTTTTCCCACCCCACCGTATGAAACTCTGATGTGTGTGTAATAAATGTGTACACATGTAAATGTACACTATATAATAAACTACTGAGTATCTAAAAAATGTCCAGTTCCAAAATTCTAGGGGGGGGGGGAATCCCAGTGCCCCCCCCCTCCCGTATGGAACCCTGCACATTCACACACACGTGCGCACACACTTACAGGCATGTGTACATCTCCTACCTGGACAGCGTCCACTTCTTCCGACCCCGCCACCTGCGGACACAGGTCTACCACGAGATCCTCATCGGCTACCTCCAGTTTTGCAAGGATAACGGGTGAGGGCAGAAGATGACTGTCCTCTACAACAGTTGTCACTAGCTTCTTTTGGAGAAGACATAGGCTCAGCAAGATAGCCGAATTCACTCTGCTGTCTCAGTGATCCAGTCCCCCTGCTCACTATAGGTTCCAGACAGCGCACATCTGGGCGTGCCCCCCCCCAGCACGGGTGACGACTACATCTTCCACTGCCACCAGGTGGAGCAGAAGATGCCCAGTTCCAAGTGGCTCAGGAAGTGGTACAAGGAGATGCTGGACACGGGGTGGAACTACCAGGTGAGGGGGTGGAGCTTGCCGTGGGTGGCATTTCAAGAGGACATACTGTAAACTAAAGCGTGGCGGCTTCTTGATTGCTTTCTGAGTGTGCCGCCACACAGTACCGCGATGACACCATATTTTTTATCTCATTTTGCTTCATTCAATTGGCACAAATGTTATACTGTTTGTTCTTCACTGCTCTAGTATACATCTGAGTTGAGTTTTAATAGCTACTATCCACACACTGTACTCTGTGATAAAGGGTCAGAGTACCACAAATTATATTGAAGCTCCTCCTTTTATTACCTCCGCTATAGGACATCTGTAAGTACTGTGAAGAGAATGGGATCACCAGCGTGACGGAGATCCCCTACTTCGAGGGGGACTTCTGGCCCAACGAAACCATCGAGAAGGCCAAGGTGAGTGAGCAGGTCACTGGAAAAGTGGGTGGGGCCTCCATCTCCATGGAAACCATCCTCAGATTTGAGGCGTGTGTATACTTGTCGCAGTGTGGTTCTAGACTCCGCCTTTTTAGTGGAGGCTGTTGGTCTTGAGGAACTCAAAAGATATCCCAAGGCATTCTCTTGTGCAGGGTCATGGCCCCAAGAAGGCAGGCAAGCGCAGCACCAACAAGAAGGGGAACAAGAAGGCCGGCAGTAACAGGAGCAAGTCCAGCAAGTTGGGCAGCCGAACCCTGATTGGAGGAGACGACCTCTCTCGGAAAGTATTCCAGGCCATGAAGAAGCACGCAGAGGTATGCTGTAGTATATATGTACTAATCCCACATCAGTACATTTACATGATATAGCATGCAGTTTGTGCTTGTAGCCTCGTTCCCAGTCTCCACTCCCAGCTTTTTTTCGCATGTTGTACTTGTACTATTCCCTATATTGTCTATCGCTTACAAATTTCTCTTTAGGAATTCTTTGTGGTCATGCTACAGCCATCAGCCGCCGTGGTCAGCTCCCCCCTCCTGGGGACCACAGACCCCGACCAGCTGATCCAGTGTGACCTGATGGACGGGAGAGACGCCTTCCTGACCATGGCCCGGGAGAGACACTGGGAGTTCTCCTCTCTGCGCAGGGCTCGCTACTCCACCATGGCCATGTTGTATGAGCTGCACAACCAGAGTGGGGACCGCTACCACTGCCACAAGCATGTCAAGACACCGCCAGGTGGCTTCAAGATCCCTACTCCTCCTTCCAAAGGCTCTCCTTCCCCTATCCCAGCCATCAGCAAACCTGCTGCAGTTGCAGCATTGCCCATAGCGCCGAGATCGGTCAGTAAGGGTGGACCTAGGACGCCGTGCAAGGCAAACACCCCACAGCCTCCGCCTTCTAATAGGATGGTGGCCCCACCTCCGGCTAGTCTGCAGCAAGCCGCTAACAGTGTTCCTCCTGCATTCAGCAAACCGGAACAGTCTATCCCAGCGCCACCAGGTGCCACAGGACATGTTACAGCCATACCGTCTCCATCCCTCGGTTCACGGGCCCCAGACGGCAGGGTACCATCAGATCTTGAGTCAGCAGCCCCATCCCATGGCGTCACACTCCCTCGTGGCCCAGTACTTGTCTGCCCCCATGCAGCACTCAAGTCACGCTCAGTACGGCCAGCCCCTGCAGTATCGGATGGGTCCCATGCAGCCCACATCACGCATGGTGACCCACCAGACACAGATGGGTCAGAGCGCGATAAAGCCACAGCAGATGCTGAGACAACCTGCACAGCAGTACTATCAGATGGAAATGGATCACACATAGCTCTATTTCATGGAGTTAAACTTGTATTATATATTAATATAACCACTGGATCACACAGAGTTAAACTTGTATCATATATTAATATAACCACTGGATCACACAGAGTTACACTTGTATCATATATTAACATAACCACTGGATCCCACAGAGTTAAACTTGTATCACATATTAATATAACCACTGGATCACACAGAGTTAAACTTGTATCATATATTAATATAACATGCACTGGATCCCACAGAGTTAAACTTGTATCATACATTATCATAATATAACTGCTAACTACGATTTTGTTAACTTAGATAGCTATTATATGGCCAATTGGAGAGCTATATTAATTGAATAGAAAGGAGCGGGAAGAAGAAGTAGCAGAAAAGAATGATCTAAGGTGCATGAAAGCATCAGGCTCAGATTTCATAGGTTCGGTTGGGCTGTTGGAAGACGAGGTGCTGGATGCATGTGTGGAGATGGAATACGAAGGTGTGTATTGTGTGATAGTGGTGAGGGTGAGGATGTAGGAGTTCACGGATCAGGAGGATGGATGGAGATGAGTTGAGGAGATAAGAAGTCAAGGCGGCATTACTATTGGGGGAGAGGTTGGACATTGGTCTGGGCGCGAAAGACGTTCAACTGTGGGCGTGCCTAGCCTAGTTTAGGGTTGCAATTGGGCAGATTATACCGGCATAATTTTGGGAATAATAGGCATGAAAAAGCGTTGGGCTTAATGCAGGAATAAGAAATAATAAGGGAACTCGTGCAGAATGAATTTTATCTATGTGTATGAAAGTCAAATCACGTGAGAAAGCTCTCACGCTAGCGCTAGCGCACACGAGAGCCTGGAGGTACTAGGCCGTATAGGTACCGCTTGCCATAAGGCCGAGCCTGTAAATTAATTAAACGTGGGGCACGCATATACAACACGTACGTACACGTACGTGTACACGTACACAAGAGGGATTTTGAATGACGTCACTGGTAAACTCCTAACCTTAACCAGGCCAGGCTCCTAGATCCTAAGGAGCTGACGCGCCAGGCCTTTAAGATATGAAAATACTGCCAATCTTTAACAGATCTATTCGTGCATATGACGATAGTAGAGCTGTTGACTGTCGTCGGCTAGCTACATGTATTAAATTGCACTGAGTGAATCAAGTTAGTTCTCAAATACCTCAAGTTTTGATTTTGTATCAGTCCACCAAGTTTCAAATTGTCGTAGATTCCCTATTTCGTGATGCCGCGTGGACCAGGCAGGAAAAGGAGTTCTCAGTACTCTATCAACATGGGAGAAAGCCCAGAAGCTAAAGCGGTCAAGGAAAAATACGACAGCTGTGCTGAACGCTTTGGTTTTAAGGACAAGAGGAACACCAACCGCAACAAAGACTTCATGCGTGAACTGCTCGAGAATTATGAGTGTCGGCATATAAAAGAGCAGCCAGCGAAGGTTGCGAAGAGCGAGCCACACCAAAGGTTAGTTAATAGTCTCCGGCAGGCGTGGCTCGTACGCTCTGTAAGAATTCTTCTATCTACCGTCTATACTATTGGTCTCAGGACTCATTCAAGCCCGAGAGGCATTCTAAGCCGCGGCGGTCCACTGAATTTTCCAACAAATTACTCAGTATTTCTGGACAAGCTCCACTGAGGAGTCATTTGATTGTTTATATATACTGCTACGCTACTGCCAGAGGTCACTATTTAAATACCTGACGCTTTTTTTGGTTGCACGAAGGTAAAGCGGACAGGGCAGGAAAAGGAGTTCTCAGTACTCTATCAACTCCGCTTTACCTTCATGCAACCGAATAAAGTGGGGGGCTGGGAACGAGGCTAATATTAAGTTGAGTATTTAACTTTTCGTGGTATTTAATATCTGACCCTTACCCCCTCTTGCTGGTGTGTTGTGAAAATAATGAGGCAAAAAACAATAGCTGTAATGTCTAAGAAAGTGTGCATGGACACTGGGCATTCATTGGGGCAGAGAGGACACCAAATGATGGGTGGGGCTGGAGACTGCGGCATGATGTATGTGTAATGCTTCACTTGTTTGCACACTGAAGATGCGAGCTACTAGAGTTTAATGAACTAGGTCTCATTCTGACATTATCATAATATGTGGATCTTCCTCTTTTCCAGTGTGTGTGCCATTACTTGCACTGAGACGGTTGATCATGTTTCAGGGCCAGTTATCTTTCCTGATGGAAAGCAGGTTAACTACAGCCAGCTAAGGAGAGATTCCACTAATTTGATCAACACTGACCACGAAAATACATCTAACTCATGCTCAGGAATGGTGGTTGATTGCAGAGGTGCTACAGAAGAGCTAACTAGTGTGGTCTCCCCTCATCAGCAAACTGCTACATGCAATGTCCCCCAATTTGCATATCCTTATTACGAGCCATCCATCTTCAACGAGCCACCCGAAGTTTCTGCTCGTGAACCTACAGCTGTTTCAATAAGAAGTCAAGAAACATGTCGTACCTCACAACTCACAGTCCAAGAAGCTGTTGGTAATTGGGAAGTCAATGGTACAACTTTGCATGCCCTTCGTAGTGACTTACGCCAGACAACATACTCCAACCAGAATCTTCCAATACCTTCACACTCAACAGACACATTCGTGCTCCCTGACACCAGATTCAGTGGCTGTCGTAGTGCAATTGAAGGCAGTAATTTCCCACTACAGTTTACTGACAGGGCAGGTCAGTTGCATATCTAAACTGTTAGTAGTAAGATGCTTGTAAGTATCAAGCTTGATCAAGCATGTGTAGCTACGTCCACTGATCTGACCATTGTGTCGGATCATAATATGAGGGCCAATTTATAGGCCTGCACAGAGTACATGGTGGCTATGAAGTATGAAGAAGATTTAAATGTATTCTTGGCGAGGTTTTTTTACCCACTGTTGGGTGCAAGAGTGCTAACAGTGACGATTACTATTGCTGCCTCCGCTCTGAATTTTCTACTATTCAGCATTGGTGTTCCCTGCCTAATTGATGCCTGATTGTCCTTCTCTGCTGAGATTTCCATTACCCTTCTCGCCCTCTGGCATTCTCATTGGCCCCTGCCCTAGCTTCCTCTCTACCTCAATCTCTTAATTCTCACCAGTTGGTGCTCTTTATCTCATTCGCATGTGCACTTTGGTGCCTATAAGACGGCCTAGCTGGAATTATTTTGTATGGTGTTCGCACCCATTCTTCTGATTGTGTATGCAGATGATGTCATGCAGAGGGCTGATAATTAGCACATGTAGGAAAACAGACAACGTACAGAGAAATTGTCCCACCAAACATGCACAGTAGCAGCCATAATAAACATGTACATACATGTACCATGGTTACACTGCAGCCATAGTAAAAGTATTCTGCTTTCACATTCAGTGTGTGGAACTTCTCAGGTGGAGCAAACAAAGACTGGTGATATCCTCTCAGGTTAGTATTAAATTTTTACCCTCTTAAATTTTTTGGACTACAATAAAGGGTGGAAAGATACTTGGTGAATAGGGTGTAGCTTTAGGTTTGTGGAGAAGATAACTATAGTCAATCTTAAATTTATCCTGTCTTAGAACAATTCATTATGGAGTATATTATACAGGTGCATTGCAAGCTGCTGAAGGAGTAGATAAAGTCAACGGCGAAACTACAGACAGCCTTTTGGAACAGCTATCAGAATGTGACCTGTTTCCACATCTTGAGATCAGTGGTATGAGGCTTAACTTTGCATCTGGGCTTGTATATCCTGCAGCCCCCTACCCAATTTTTTTTACATGGTTGTGAGATAAACTCTGGATGAGGAAAGCCTGTGTACGAGGTTAATAAGGCTATCGTGGCTTACTGTATAGTCAGTCACTTTCACTGGTGAACGTTTTCACAATTATATTGTCTGTACTGAGGGTCAGAAGTGATTTTGGATTTTGTGTAGCTGGCTAGCATATGGCCCAAGCCTATTTGTGGAAAGAAAATTGTGTTATTTAACATAATTCCTTGAAGTGGTGATGAGCCTTTAACAGGACAATTGCTAAAAGCAGGAGATGTCCACAACCAGTCTTTAGTAGAGAACACTTAGTCCAGGGCACCACCAGACCATACTTACCTTTCATTCCGTTAACTCTTGTAGGGCCATACACCAGTGTTCCAGCTAATGGTGAGAGTCTACCTCCAGACTCTGGATCACAAGCATGTGCACCCCAAACATCACAGGCAAGTACATGTATATTAGTAGGAGCCCACAACCCAAAGGGAAGGAGCATTAAACGAGTGATTCCGCCTGTTGTCGAATGGCACCTACAAGAAAACTCCATATTAGCTATATGGAATGACTAGCGGTTATGCATGACTGGTTTACTACACTACTAGTGCTACGTGAATTATAGCGCTTACATGGCACTTACCATATAAGGAGTTTTGTGCAAGCGCCATTTGACAACGGGTAGAATCAGAATACCTACACAAGTTTAACCTCCTTCCCTGCAAAGGCGTATTTGACTGCTGTTGACACGGGTATGTGTAGTAAAGCAAACCAATGGCCCATTTAGTGTAGTCTCTAGCTGTTTACATAGCTACATGCAGTTGCACTACAACTCTGACTATCCCCCAATGGGCATATACTCCATATGTAGGGCTGGCACGGAGAAAAATGGTCGCTGTATTAAATGTGTACAAAATGACATGTTCAAAAGTCTGCTATACACGTAGTCATAAACTTTTAAGAGCTGCATGTACCTGTCATTCTCGGGTGTTTTCATAACCAAAAGACTGATAGCTAGCTGCCATTGCTAGAAAGCATCGCTGAGGTAAAAATCAGCAGGTCGCTATATCACCATTTGTACTTCTTGTTCTTTTTTGTTTCTTGTTCTTCTTAAGCCAGACTAGCACAATAATTTCAAGTTTTCTGCAGTGATTTACAAGCGCTTTCGAGCGAACGCTCGCCGTTCCATGCCATTTTCAATGATAGCAATTAATAACATAACCGGAAGCTTATAACACTAAGAAAGTGTTTGGATTGCCTACATTGTTTGCGAAGACTGTGTAGACCGCTTCTGGCAGGGCTTAGAGTGCACTTCATCAGAGCAGTGAGTTGCTATAGGACATATATTAGTATATAAATACATACAGAGATACAACTGCTAGACCAGACTAACCTCGATGATGTGCATTAAAAAGAGTCAGTTGCCACAGTGCTGTACACCTACAATCCTTGCCTGCATTGCTTTGCAGTTGTTTGTGGTCTATAAATATCATCCTAACAGTCGGCAATCTGTAAAAGTATTGTGGTGTCATTCCTACCTTTGTTTGGTTGCTTTTTTGTGATTCCATCCCTTCTATGTTTTTCGTGACTTGTATCACCACACTGACATCTGTGATTATTTCCCATGATTTGATGGCTTTCCATGTGTACTAGATTGCTAGGAGTGCTACCACACCTCAGCTTCTTGCCTCCAATAGTGAATGCCTAATTAATAATTCATTGTGGATTAGATAGTTAGGATTTCCTCTTTTCCCACTCAACACAGTATCTGGAATCAAGTGAAGAAGTTCGAAGGGAGCTTGAAAATGGCTTTCAAAAGTTGAAAGGTAACTATGTGTATGTTTTCAGGTATTACCAATTTTCTATAAGCTTGTTAGGCTTTAGGAGCCACCGGATGGGTGTGTGGCAGTGGCGAATAATAGGAAATTAGTGTACATGTCTTTGAATCTATTATTGAATTCCACAATCAATCCTGATTCTCGAGGTCAGGGATAAAGTTGAAAGTTTAATATACTATAAGGGATATTAGAGATGATTCATGTAATGGACATAAGTTAATGTTATGAATAATTCCTTCCTGGAATTGTTTACTGTACCTGGTCCTATGAATAATCACTAGTGCAGAAAGGAACTACTACTCTTTTTCTAGTAGCATTTGGTACTACTAACAGCAAACATTGATGATACTTGCTGGGCACTTGTACGCTATCCAAGGCTGCATATGTGTAGCAGCAGGTTACATGCATGCCAACCACACAGTTTGTTTATTTTGGGCAATGAACATAAGTTAACACCATAAAATTAATAACTCCACTAGCTAGCAAGCTGTTTTAAGTTTCCTGGAATTATGAATCAGCTATATTGTCTCCTGAACACCTCCTATACATAGTCCTATTCTCTTTTAGAAATTAGTCGATCTGAAATGGAGTCATTTCAGATGGATGCAATGCTTGAAGGTGCGGTGAGTGCAGCAGATGGTGGAACTGGTCCTAGTGAAGGTTAGCACTGATGTGTATGTAAGTTTGTGTAATCTCATTACAGTATGAAGTCAGTATCGCTCTCAGGGAGTTGGGTTGTGTAAATTTTGCCAGATGACATAATCCATCATAACAATGTGGGGGCATCAGCACACTGCACGACTTTGCTATGGGGCTTCACGGAAGCCTATTGTTGGTAATGGCTCCAGCTACCTGCACATTCCTTTCCCAGAGCTTGAAACAGCAGTGGATCAGAGTTCACCTGCGGTCACTGATCAACAACAGGCGGAGAGCAAGAGTGTGGATTCATTTCTTGAACTGTGTAAGTTAATGTTACTATGGACTACATAACTCTAATTTACTAGTGCATACATGGTAGAGGGCCTCGTGAGAATCGAGCTGCGTTACACAGCTCAGCTGTAGTACGTATGCAGAAAGTAATCTCATTCCTAGCGGATAGAAAAGTACAGATTCTTTTACTGTGGTTAGAAAACCAATTCAGTAGCAGAAAGTTTAGTTTTTAGTTTGTCCGCTTACTAACTCGTATGCTGTTTCCATACTACTCCTGGGCACGTGACAAAGACCATTGCACAGATAATTATATTAATTTTACTGACCCTGTTCCGTACATTCTCGCAATTATCTTGCGCATGTGTGAACAGCGGATACTAGGCCTATTATTTTTCATGGGGGTGGGACCTGGGTACAAGGCTTGGCCAAACCAGAGCAGCAGACCGCTTCAGGCTATGGCCGTGTGAGTGGCAATTTAAACCAAGGCTGTGGTATTAATCTTTTATCCCATTTTGTCTGTTCTCTTGTTAGCTGATGAGAATGTTCTTAAGATTGTTCGTGAGCTCTTGATGCTGACAAATGAGCAGATTTTCAGCGTAGGCTGTGCTCTGGGGCTGAACTGTGACCAGCTCGAGGAGTGGATGAGATCTAAGCCAACGAGTTTCCTGGAGGAGATGATTGTGGCATGGCTGCAGCAAGATGGTGGGGTGATTCCCACTCTGCGAAGGCTGGCCCAATCTTTGATGACTGTGAATCGGCATGATATTGCTAGAAATATAATGGGCATTGGATGATCTTATATATACATGTCTGTGTTTTGTTGTTGTTTTTTGATGTAGTACGCGCGCACGCACATCGAAAAGCATTCATTATGCGCATGCGCTGTATCTCCTAGTCGCGTGCCCTGACTGGCACGTGTCTAACTCATGACCTTAGGTTTATTAAGTGTATCCTGAGGACTCGAAAACAAGACTTAGTGGCAAAATTCACTTGAATATTCTTTATGGAACAGGCAGCAGGTTCTGAAGTAGGATCTGAGATTGATATTAAGTTCCGGCCAGGCCTTGGTGGCAAACGTATCGGATCCGGGCGGCGCAGGGTACACGAGGAGGGCAAACAGCAGTGCCTTTGGCTGGGGACTGGCCCCGAGGCGGAGTCTGTCCTCCGGCAGTTCAAGGAATTGGAAAGAAGGACAGGGTTCAAGCAGCATAAAGCCTTCTTGAGCCATCTTTTGGTGACACATAATAGGTACCCAAGATTCACAGTTTTCTGCTGACTGTAAGCTATAGACATAGATAGTAGAGTAGACTCTACTATCTATGCTATAGATTAATTAGTGTGCCTGTACAGGTTCAGTGGAGTGACGGCATCAGAGCTTTGTTGACTACACCCACTGGCTAAAAAACCATGTAGCTAGTTCTTATATTTTGCCCATTCAAATTGATTGACCATTAACTGTGTAAGTGCTTCAGAGTTCGTCTCGTGAGCAGTCCATGTTCCAGGGCTGGCTCCTGAGACTACATGTACTTAGGAGTGTGTTCCTGTGACTGTTGATTGCTGTATTGAGAGCTGTTTGTACTATTGGCCATATATTGACATAGTTGTAACTGGTGCAGGGACATGTCTTAATTGACAGCAGCAGTAGTGAGGTCACAGTTGAATTCAAGCTCACATTTACCACACATCACCTTTTCAATCAACATGTTAGTTTTCTATATATTTTTTGTAGTGTTCATGAGGGACAGCACTACACTCATGTTGTCACTGCGCATGCCATAGAGGTAGGCTATCATGCTTTTTGACAATGGCCAAATGATCTATAGGAGGATTTCACGCAGAGGTGTGAAGGAATGTTTGCCACCTTTTAATCATATTCATTGCACTTTCAGGAAACTTAACTATTATGCTCTATGGAAAAATCGTTACTTTATGGCTCTAGACCAGCACTGCGATATCGATTTGGAGAATGCTGCTTACCACAGCATGCGAAGGTGCAGTAGATTAACTACCTAAAGGCAATCCTCGAGATAGCTGACGGATCCTTGGTTCTGCCACGAAAACGCTCCATTCTCCATAGAGTGTAGTACTTAACATTCCCACCAGGGGGCATGACCGGAACTTCCTCAAATTGCAATGAATATAATTTCAATGTGCTAAAAATTCCTTCACGCCTCTACGTGAAATCCTCCTATACTGTGATGCCATATACATTTCCCCCCACTGTGTAGGGTCCTGAAGCTTCTCTACAGTGGCCAAGGTATTTTTCAGTTCTGTGTATTTAATACAAGTTTACGTTTATAAACCTAAGCCAGTGTATAATTGATGGCTTCTTGCCCCTCAATCTGACTGAGTTATCCTTTGAATTCAAGGTGGTTGCATGTATTTTAACTACCAGACATATTGCTAGCAGAAAGGGTGAGATCATTTACACGCTGCTGTAGGCAGTGGCGGCCACACAGCACCCCATGGCACAGCTGATTTTCTGCGCAAACGTTATATAAATATATATTTGATGTTGCTGGTTGGTGCTGGGTTTTATTGTACGAGTCACAACATCCGTCTTAGGTGTGTTACATATAATATAGGTATGGGAAACAGCTATCGTACTTACACTACAGTTGAAGCAATTTCTTTGTATGCTTATTTACATGCTGCAGAGACTGCTTTATGAATGTATCCTTATAAGACATCATTTGCTGGTATTATAGCTACTGTCCCTTGTAGGCTGTACCCTCAGTCATGTACGGAACCTTCTGATCCAAGCGATGCTACATCAGCTCTTGTCTCACAGAATGGGTTGTATCTGGATATCCTGTTGTACTCAAGTCTGCTACAAAATAAGAAAAGTCAGTTTGATGGTGGTTCCTTAGTTCCACCCATAGCAGCTGCTGCTAGTAATGATACGTTGTCGGATGAAATGCCTCGAAAGAATAAAAGTCAGTTTGTTAGTGATTACTCAGTTCCAACTACAGCAGCTGCTGCTAGTGATCATACATTATCGGATGAAACACCTCGAAAGAAGAGACGCATGACCGACCTTGATGAGACTGCCAGGGCTGCGGCTGAGACCTTGATGGAGTTGGGCGGAAACGTTGCCACCCATCGCGTGGCTAATTGTACATCATCTTACCTCATTGCAAAGCCATCTAAATCCTGCACATGTGGTGTAGACTCCACCTCAACCTGCTGTCCGTTTACTGTTGTGTCTGGAGATCGTCTGTTCAGTATTGCACGACTAGTGGTAAATCCAAGTACTGGGTTGGTGGGTAGTGAGCTCAGAGATGTTTCAGCTGTGGAGAACTGCATTTGTGTCCCAGCGGATGAAGTACTAAATGCTGTTCACAGAAATTCAAGTCAAGTTGTGGGTTACTTTCCAATTGTATCTGGACAAATGATTTCTCAACAAGGTACAGATATACTACATATGTAGCCTCGCTCCCAGCACGTGCATGTTTCACTTTAAGGCAGCCAAGCGCATGAGAGCCTGGGGACCGTGTTGATTTCTCATGTATCTACTGGCATTAGGATTGGATATATGTGGCAGGTTTATTGCCCTGGCCTTTTTCAGCTTGTTTGGTGGTGTGTGGGAACAGATCGCTTGGAGCATTATGGGTTGATTAGTAATTGGAGGCTTGGACGAGGTCATATAGGTTGATTACTTTAATAATATATAAAGTATGCAATTTTTATGTTCTGCCTTATTATTCCCCTCAGGCTATATGGAGCTGTCTGATGGGGACCAAATAAAAGTGGAGCCCTCTCCTGGGAGCATGGGGCAGATGGACGGCACACAGGGCTGTGGAGGGGGCGGAGGGGAGTATGGAGGGAATTTCAAAAAAGAGCAACCATCATCATCGGAAGAAGCCTTTAAACTAGACACACAAAAAGTATGTTTTTGAATGGTATTCTAGTTGATCATCCTGCCCCTCCCCAATGCACTGCCACAAGAGTGTATGTAGGTATGCCATTGTGATCCCAAGAACTAAGAAAGCACACTATACGTTTCACTTTCATGATTAGTTTCTATAAGGAAATATGGCCGGAAATTTACACAGTATGTGTATTCACATTTCAGTTGTATCACATACATACACACATACATGCACACACACACACACACACACACACAAAGTTGGGCCAGATGTACTCCATCAATTGGGTGGGACTTATGCCCTACCTTCTGCTCATGGAATTCCTTTCTCTCCTTGTATCATTGCAGTAAGTTTGTTCATCCTCTAATTACAAAGAAGTTGCTACCGACGTCTTTTTCCCATCCTATCCTTCCATCTACTGTTTCCCCAGTCATTACCTGGAAACTACAGCTATGGGCATCCATCATTCATCATTAGTGGTGCTGGTGAATCTTACGCCAGGTATTTCTCCATGCGGCCATCTTTATCAGCTATCGTCTGTCTCTGGCTGAAAGAGCCGGCTGTTTTAGAGGCTGAATATGTACAGCAGTTCATTTGAGCAGCATGGAGAAACATCTGGTGTGAGATTCATCAGCACTGCTGGTGATGAAGGATGGATGCCCGTAGCTATAATTTCCAGGTAGTGACATTGGGTGTCACCATTCCTCGCCCCAGTTGTTCATTACCCCTCCACCATGTATACAGTGGGAAGGGGGATTGTTAAATTGTAATACATGTATATCAACCAGAGATATTGTCTGGCTGGGAAGACCTGGGTACTAGGGGGCTCTTCATGCCTTAAATTTAGAATTGGCTAATCAGGTGATGATAATACCTCTCTCTTCCCTCAGGAGTGCCCTCTGTGCTCGGTGCTGTCTCCGGCCGAAATCATCTATGCATATTGTTAAATACTATTCAGTATAACAGTTCTAACTTTAATGAAGCAGTTGTGGCGTGTTTGTAGTTAAGGTTTGGTTAGGCCATGAGGCACAACGTCATTATGAGTGATGGGGGGATAAAATGAGTGCTAAATATATGTTGACATGCTTGTTCACATGTTTTTTCTTCATTTTAGTGCTAGCTTTAATTACCCATTAGGTTCTCAAGTTCCCTTAGCCTCGTTCCCAGGCTCTAGCTCTTGCGTAAGAACCTGGGAACGAGGCTGGAGTTCCCTACATGTTCTTTGGTATGCTAAACAATAATTACTTATTGTAGCAACAGTGCTGTGAAGAGTATATAGTTATTGTATCCCGTCTACAGAAATTTCAAGACTACTGCGCATGCGCGTGCACCTCGCGATGGCCGGCGCGCGTCGCGTCAGCATGTCTAGTGACGTAATGGCCTTAGGCCCTGCCGTTGCGTCAGCAAGTCTAGCGGCGTAATGTGGCCTTAGGTGCTAGGCGCTAGGCCCGGGCGCCCCCTCGTGACCTCGGTATATATAAAAATCGCCGCAAAGCTAACAATTGTCAGTTGATTTTGTGTAGGCTCAAGTGTATACAGAACTATCAAGACATGGCAGATCTGGAGGGCAGTTTTCTGAAGCTCAAGCTTAATGCTGGGAGGAGGCGCAGAAATAGGGGGAAGCAGTTCTCCTTGAATCTAGGGGAAGGTAAGCTATGGTTTACTCATATTTTGAAGGGGCTTTTAGCATAATTTATTAACTCACTTTGACAGGTCCACTTGCTGAAAGTATCTACTGCAGATACTGCGATTATGCAAAAGCTCATGATTTTCAGAACAAGAATGGCACTATAAACAACAAGGAGTGTTTATCTGCACTTTTGGAGTGCATGGTGCGCATGCAGGGACTTGAAGCACACAGGAGGTAGGTATATCGCTACTGAGGTGCTGACCCAGTAATAGCAATTGAATGGGAGTAAGATAGAAGCAGAGAAGAACTTCAAGCTAAAGAGCTATCAAGGGTGCCTTGAGCTGTACAAAAGGCTTTATACCATTAATTAAAAGAAGACTGGAATTTGGGAAGACGTTGTGTATAGTTATTGTATTATACATAGAGCTGTACTTCAAACCTTTGTCAGCTATGACTACAGTAGCTTTAAGCTGCCTTCTGATAATGTATATGGATTTTTGACACTAGCATTTCTGTTAAAATCCCTAGTTAGCTACATTCCTGTTTGTACTGTATAAATTTGATAAGGACGAACTATAGCGAAGCCTCGTTATCTACCATAGAAGTCTTAAGAATATTTCCTGACAGGATATAGTTATATAATTCATTGCATTTTTCTAATTTACCTCGTGATCACAGTAATGTTTACTCTGCCTGGTGTACTTCCCATGATTGCTGTTATATGTTCGTGTTTGGTCGTTTTTGTAAGGGAGACATCTGTGTAGGTCATTTTTTTTATTCACTTTCACACCAATTTGCCCTATGATGATGTTTTAGTGTGCATATTTAATTGCCTTTCCATATAGGTTAGGACAGCTTAATGTGCGCTTTCTGTATAAGAATATTGCACCTGAATTTTATTAGTTTTATAGTCAAATCGATGGAATGAATATGCATTAAGTATATATTTTTTTTAAATTTAAAATTAATTTATTTTGGTATATGTCTGACTTTAGTAATTTATTTATATACACTATTTTTATAATTTTTAGTATACTACTACATGTGTATCTAATTTGTTGCCTTTTTTGCTCTGTATTGCATTGTCTTGCATTGTTAAATACAATTGTAATTGCCTTTTCTTTTTGCTTTGCCTTGGTTTTAGCTATTATACTCTGTTTACATTAATATGCAAATTTTGGTGCTCCTTGAATACTCACAGAATAATGATGATATAAAAGAATGTTTAAACCGTTCAAACAGTCATTTCCCATCCACTTTGGACGACGTATTGGCAAACCAGCAACTACACTACACTAATACATTAAAGATTGTGACAGAAGCTGTGGACCACTGAACTAGGCTGGTGTCCGTGACTACAGGAGGGAGAAGACACTGAGGGATGCCACCTCTCCTCACTGGCAAGTGAATTAATAAGGCATTATTATAAAACTGGCATGGGGACTAGTCAGATTGAATTATTTGGTGGTGTGTGTATGTCTGTACCATGTTTCCTATCCGTAATGCTTGTATAGTCATGGGAGAGTGAAGTGGAGAATTTTAGGAATGGTGTTTGCATGCTTATTTTGGACAACCGGTGCAAGTGGGCGTGCTTTATATAGCGTGTTTAGTCTATAGTACAATTAAACCACTAGGTTTATATCTGCGTATGTTGAGCCTAGGGCGCCAAATCATACACCCAACTTATGTACTATACAATTTGCTATTAGTCAAACCATAACTTCAACTATGGCATAATGAAGTAGTGACTTAAATGTTTATTCTATAGGTGCATGCATATCCATGTCATGTTTGGACCTTTCTCAGTAGCACCTCTGGAGCCAGGTCCTTCTCCCTCATCAAGAATTTTATGTTATTGAAGTGCCTCTTCAAATCCAGGACAGTCTGTGACCCTCTAGACCAGCCACCCATCCTTGTGTTGTAGTGCTAGTCTGGTCTCTACTTGTGGTCAGGAAGCCAACTATTGGGCTTGATGATAGTCGAGGTTAAAGGGTCACTATCTACCCTTGAGTTGAAGAGGGCCTTTGACAACATAGTACAGTGTTCTGGCTTCTAGAGTACTGCTACAGAAAAGCCCAACATGACATGGACACCTATATTGGTTATGCTATTTGAAACTGCACACCTGCATGGAGACTGGACTCACTATATGTGTGTTTGGCCTTCAGAGTCTATAAAGAAAACTGTTGTGCATGTTTACATATACAGCACCTTTGGAATTCCTGGGAAGGTGATTTTATGAAGTCTAATAATTTGCATGTTCTGGTTGTCTTATTACCTTGTACAGGGTTCCTCAGTTCCTATTGTTTGGCTGACAACGGAGCAGGAGAGAATGGTATGAAGATCTAATATGTGCAGTTTGACACTACCTACCAATGCATATTGTTGATTTGACTTGGCTTCTCCAAGACAACACACTTGTTACTAACATTGATAGGGACACTATGTTCTGCCCCCAACTAGACTATTCTGCTAGCTATCAGGTGTTTCTTCAAATGTACTAGATCTGCAGTGTACTGCAGTGCTTCTGCAGCCTACGGAGGTGGGGTCAGCTGCTTCAGCCGGCCTCCGAAGGTTGTCAGCTGCTTCAGCCGGCCTCCGACGGTTGTCAGCTGCTTCAGCCGGCCTCCGAAGGTTGTCAGCTGCTTCAGCCGGCCTCCGACGGTTGTCAGCTGCTTCAGCCGGCCTCCGAAGGTTGTCAGCTGCTTCAGCCGGCCTCCAAAGGTTGTCAGCTGCTTCAGCCGGCCTCCGACAAAAGGCAGGGAGCTGCCTCCGTAGGCTGCAGAAGCACTGCAGTACACTGCAGATCTAGCACATTTGAAGAAACACCTGATAGCTAGCAGAATAGTCTGGTTGGGGGTAGAACATAGTGTCCCTATCAATGTTAGTGACAAGTGTGGTGTCTCGGAAAAGCCAAGTCAAATCTGCAACATGCATTGGTAGGTAGTGTCAAACTGCACATAGTAGTTTGTTCATGCCTCATGTGCGTTTCAGAGAAGCTCTCAGAGAAGTTCTCATTCCATCACAGACTAGACAGCCCAATGAGGTACGAAAGCCCTCCAGTCTGTCTTGTCTATGTGGACTGTGAGAACCCTTGTGACATGGTGTCAGTTACTATGGTCACTTGAGAGCCTAGCTCTGTTATGTACATGTTGCAGTATCCATGATAGCTCCTTTAGCCAGCAAGGAACTCTGTGGACGAAGAGATGTTCCACCTACCCCCTGATGGGACCAAACTACCATGGACTAGCAGCAGTATCATTGAAAATGTCGAGCTACCTGATGACTTTCACTACATGGCTTAACTATATAAAATATTAGATTCTGTTTCGCCAGTTTCTAAATTGAATAAGATGCAGTCGAGAGGACTTACAGATATTTGCATGCATGCATCATTGCCTGTATTTTTCTTGTCTTTGTGCCTGTACTTTTGTTGACCACAGGCATAACTTGTTGCATTTCCTCTTTACTCCATAGTCCAAGTCCACTACAGCTACCTCAACTTGGTGTACTTGTGTCTGAGGGTGGAAATGATTCTTTAGCAAAGAGCTGCAGTATCCAAAGTAAGCAATTTTCTGTATGGTATACCGTTTTCATTATACATGTAAACTTCCCAAAATGTCTCCACTGCTGTGCCAGATGAAAGCATGTGTATCTATATCCATTCCTCTAGTAATAAACTTCTTAGTGATCATCGTTCACCGTTTGCTGTTACCAAAAGTTTAGCAACTCTCAGTTGAAATTTTCTCATCCTACTTCAATTTAACACATTGTCTTTTTCTGTCCATATATACATGCATATATGGATTAGAGTGGATATAATATTTGTGTATATGTATATATAGAAGCATACTTGACTGGAGTCTTATAACTATTCCACAGCAGCATATTCTGGTGGTCAGACTTGTCAGACTTGTCCAGAACAGCCACACGTTTCATCACTGAGACCTGGAAGTTCTTTTGGGCCTATGTTTGATAATGGTGGGATAGCGGGTACGTTTTATGAAAGTTTTGTGTATGTATATTGTATCTCTTATGTATTGGATATTGCGCAGTATTGCTATATAATTATAAGTATTCTGCTTTCACATTCAGTGTGTGGGACTTCTCAGGCTGGAAGTCTGGAGCAAGGTGATATCCTCCAAGGTTGGTGTTTTACCCCTCTTGAATTTCTTTGAACAACAAAGAATTGTATTGTGGAAAAATACATGGCGGAGAGGGTGGTTAAGCTCTAAGTTTCATGAGAAAATAGCTTTTAGTAATTACCCATAGTTTGTATTATGTTCCCGTCTTCAAATTTTGGTCCTAGAGGATTATAGGAGGTGTGTAGTTTGTGATGCTGAAAAAATTCAACTTTATGTTTACGGTTATTGTTCTATATACAGGTGCATTGCAAGCTGCTGCAAGAGTAGATAAAGTCAACGGCGAAACTACAGACAGCCTTTTGGAACAGCTATCAGAATGTGACCTGTTTCCACATCTTGAGATCAGTGGTATGAGGCTTAACTTTGCATCTGGGCTTGTATATCCTGCAGCCCCCTACCCAATTTTTTTTACATGGTTGTGAGATAAACTCTGGATGAGGAAAGCCTGTGTACGAGGTTAATAAGGCTATCGTGGCTTACTGTATAGTCAGTTACTTTCACGGGTGAACGTTTTCACAATTATATTGTCTGTACTGAGGGTCAGAAGTGATTTTGGATTTTGTGTAGCTGGCTAGCATATGCCCCAAGCCTATTTGTGGAAAGAAAATTGTTATTTAACATAATTCCTTGAAGTGGTGATGAGCCTTCAACAGGACAATTGCTAAAAGTAGGAGATGTCCACAACCAGTCTTTAGTAGAGAACACTTAGTCCAGGGCATCACAAGACCATACTTACCTTTCATTCCGTTAACTCTTGTAGGGCTATATACCAGTGTTCCAGCTAATGGTGAGAATCTACCTCCAGACTCTGGACCACAAGCATGTGCACCCCAAACATCACAGGCAAGTACATGTATATTAGTGTGCAAAGGCTGCCTGTGTATTTGACTGCTGTTGACATAGGGTATGTGTAGTAAAGCAAACCAATTGCCCAATTAGCGTATAGTGTAAGTAGTCTCTAGCTGTTTATACATAGCTACATGCAGTTGCACTACAACTCTGACTATCGCATATACTCCATATGTAGGGATGGCACGGGAAAAAATGGTCGCTGTATTAAGAATGATATGTTCAAAAGTCTGCTATACACGTAGTCATACACTTTTAAGAGCTGCATATACCTGTCATTCTCGGGTGTTTTCATAACCAAACAGACTGATAGCTATCTACCATTGCTAGAAAGCATCGCTGAGGTACAAAATCAGCAGGTCGCTATATCACCATTTGTACTTCTTGTTCTTCCTAAGCCAGACTAGCACATTAATGACTAAAGTGAATTTAAGTGATTATAATGATTTAAATACGAAGAAGAGGTATTTTCAACAGGGCATTGCACTCATACCAGAGTGCTTTCAAGTTTTCGGCAGTTTGATTGCTTTTTTGAGATTCCATCCCTGCATGCTTCTTCTGTTTTTCGTGACTTGTATCACCACACTGACATCTGTGATTATTTCTCATAATTTGATGGCTTTCCATGTGTGCTAGATTGCTAGGAGACCTCAGCTTCTTGCCTCCAATAGTGAATGCCTAATAATTATTGTGGGAAATGATAATTAGGGTTTCCTCTTTTCCCACTCCACACAGTATCTGGAATCAAGTGAAGAAGTTCAAAGGGAGCTTGAAAATGGCCTTCAAAAGTTGATAGGTAACTATGTACATGTATGTTTTCAGGTATTACCAATTTCTATAAGGATTGACTACTTGTTAGCTTGTTAGGCTTTAGGAGCCACAGGATGGGTGTGTGGCAGTATCGCTCTCAGGGAGTTGTTGGGTTATGAGATGCATCAATACAATGTGGGGCTTTGTAAACTTCAGCCACACCACATGACTTTGCTATCAATAAAGTGAGGCTTCATGGAAGCCTATTTTTGGTAATGGCTCCAGCTACATGCACATTCCTTTCCCAGAACTTGAAACAGCAGTGGGTCAGAGTTCACCTGCGGTCACTGATCAACAACAGGCGGAGAGCAAGAGTGTGGATTCAGTTCTTGAACTGTGTAAGTTAATGTTACTATGTACTACATAACTCTAATTTACTAGTGCATACATGGCAGAGGGCCTCGTGAGAATCGAGCTGCGTTACACAGCCCAGCTGTAGTACGTATGCAGAAAGTAATCTCATTCCTAGGTCACCCCCCCCCCATGAAAAAGAGTGGCCTGGTATCCACTGTTTGTGCATGCATGTAACTTCCCAAAAACTTTGAAAATCGTGAACTACCACACTTTATCCGTGTATAATGATGCCATGTTCGGTTAAGAATCTGCTAATGTTTTTGTGTCATAAAAGTGTAAAATGAAGGCAACAGGCTATGTGGCCTGTAGTGATGTTTTTTTGCAAGGTACATGCCTAGAAAGTGGTCGTAGTGGATAGAAAAGTACAGATTCTTTTACTGTGCTTGACTGATTAGAAAACCAATTCAGTAGCAGAAAGTTTAGTTTTTAGTTTGTCCGCTTAGCTACTAACTCGTATGCTGTTTCCATACTACTCCTGGCCACGTGACAAAGACCGTTGCACAGATATATTAATTTTACTGACCCTGCTCCGTACATTCTCGCAACTACCTTGCACATGTGCGAACAGTGAATATCAGGCCTATTATTTTTCATGGGGGTGGGGCCTGGGTACAAGGCTAGGCCAAACCAGAGCAGCAGACCGCTTCAGGCTATGGCCGTGGGACTGGCAATTTAAACCAAGGCTGTGGTATTAATCTTTTATTCCATTTTGTCTGTTCTCTTGTTAGCTGATGAGAATGTTCTGAAGATTGTCCGTGAGCTTTTGATGCTGACAAATGAGCAGATTTTCAGCGTAGGCCGTGCTCTGGGGCTGAACTGTGACCAGCTCGAGGCGTGGATGAGAGCTAAGCCAATGAGTTTCCTGGAGGAGATGATTGTGGCATGGCTGCAGCAAGATGGTGGGGTGATTCCCACTCTGCGAAGGCTGGCCCAATCTTTGATGACTGTGAATCGGCATGATATTGCTGGAAATATAATGGGCATTGGATGATCTTATATATACATGTCTGTGTTTTGTTGTTTTTTGGTGTAGCTATGCATACGTTTGCAAGCGACAGCTTCGCGCATGTTGACATTATGCGCATGCGTTGTACCCCTGAGGATACTTAATTAAGTATCCTGTTCGCCCCCCGCCGTGACTGGCACGTGTCTAACGCGTGCGTTCGGCGGGGGGCGAACATAGGTCTGGGCACGAGACTAAGGTTAGGTTGGCCACGCTTACGGAAATATCCGGACTCGCGTAAGCGGACCGCGTAAGCGTCAGCGAAATAACAAATGTCTGCGGTTGTCAAAAGTCATTTTTCACTTCGTAGTAATTTGTCAACGGAGGATCTGAGGGGCAGACTGCCGTCATTTTTCAAGATATCTAATACAGTCTGACGTGCATTGAGCTGTTCAAGTGCTGGAGGCCATTATTTTAGGAGCCACGGTGAGCCAAACACGGCAGTGTAAAATGGGGTCTAAAGTAGGGTGTGGTAGATTGCTCGTAGCTCCAAAACGCAGGGCATTAGGAACGTAAAACCTGCGCCAGCGTAAAGAGCAAAGACAGGCGGTTCTAACTGTCAGCCTCTGATGGGGTGACACCCCACTTCGTTTTGGAGCTATGAGCCTCTGAAGTTGGGCATTATTTAGAAATATAGCCCACCCTAAACTGTCTCTAGCATCTACATGTTACGTGCTAGAAACGTGGGGGTTGCGCCAAAGTAATGTCCAAAGTCCAAGGATTCTGGTAATATGTCATCCTTTCCAGACAACATCTGTAATGTTAGAGCTAGGAAGCTCTTAACTTGGCCATTATTTAGAAATATAGCCTACGTTAAACTGTCTCCAGCACCTGCACTGTACGTGCTAGAAATGTGGCGATTGTACTAAAGTAATACTCAGCTCTCAAGGAATCTTAAAATATATAATCTGTCCCTGACATCCCAATTCACTTTGGAGCTATGAGTCTTTAAACTTTGGTAATTTCACAACTTGTGCCACACCATAGATACTATATTACCCATATAGTATCTATGGCCACACTCACTCCTGTAGCTCAACTATGCTTGAAGTATGGAAGAGCACTCATGCTTTTCTGTACAGATGCATGTATATAGGCAGGAGAGGCATGAACCTGAGAGCAAGGGTAGTATCCTATATATACTAAAGCCGTATGAAGTCTAGTAGCCTGCAGTGGTATGTTATACCGACACAGTTGGTAACTGTACTGAGCTTGAGCCTGATGTTACTTCTGACATCCCTTATAGATTTGGACTCGAAAACAAGTGGCAAATTCACTTGAATATTCTTTATGGAACAGGCAGCAGGTTCTGAAGTAGGATCTGAGATTGATATTAAGTTCCGGCCAGGCCTTGGTGGCAAACGTATCGGATCCGGGCGGCGCAGGGTACACGAGGAGGGCAAACAGCAGTGCCTTTGGCTGGGGACTGGCCCCGAGGTGGAGTCTGTCCTCCGGCAGTTCAAGGAATCGGAAAGGAGGGCAGGGTTCAAGCAGCATAAAGCCTTCTTGAGCCATCTTTTGGTGACACATAATAGGTACCCGAGATTCATAGTTGTGCTGCTGACTATGAGCTGTAGATTAGTGCGTGTACAGGTTCAGTGGAGTGACGGCATCAGAGCTTTGTTGACCACACCTAGTCTCGCGGGCCAGCCTCACTCGCACACGAACGAGTGAGGCTGGCCCGCGAGACTAGACTACACCCACTCGCTAAAAAAACCATGTAGCTAGTTCTTATAATTTTGGCCATTATTTCAAATTATGATAGATTGACCATTGACTGTGTAGCTATGTGCTTCAGAGTTCGTATCATGAGCAGTCCATGTTCCAGGGCTGGCTCCTGAGACTACATGTACTTCAGATTGTGTTCCTGTGACTGTTGATTGCTGTATTGAGAGCTGTACACTATTGGCCATATATTGACGTAGTTGTAACTGGTGCAGGGACATGTCTTAATTGACAGCAGCAGTAGTGAAGTCACAGTTGAATTCAAGCTCGCATTTACCACACATCACCTTTTCAATCAACATGTTAGTTTTCTATATCTTTTTTGTAGTGTTCATGAGGGACAGCACTACACTCATGTTGTCACTGCCATAGAGGTAGGCTATCATGCTTTTTGACAATGGCCAAATGATCTATACTGTGATGCCATATACATTTCCCCCCACTGTATATGTGTAGGGTCCTGAAGCTTCTCTACAGTGGTCAAGGTATCTTTCAATTCTGTGTGTTTAATACAAGTTTACGTTTATAATCCTAAGCCAGTGTATAATTGATGGCTTCTTGCCCCTCAATCTGACTGAGTTATCCTTTGAATTCAAGGTGGTTGCATGTATTTTAACTGTCAGACATAGTGCTAGCAGAAAGGGTGAGATCATGTACACGCTGCTGTAGGCAGTGGCGGCCATGGGGTGCTGTAGGCAGTGGCGGCCACACAGCACCCCATGGCACAGCTGATTTTCTGCGCAAGCGTTATATAAATATATATTTGATGATGCTGGTTGGTTGCTGGGTTTTATTGTATGTGCTGAATAAGTCACAACATCCGTCTTAGATGTGTTACGTATAATATAGGTATGGGAAACAGCTATCGTACTTACACTACAGTTGAAGCAATTTCTTTGTATGCTTATTTACATGCTGCAGAGACTGCTTTATGAATGTATCCTTATAAGACACATCATTTGCTGGTATTATAGCTACTGTCCCTTGTAGGCTGTACCCTCAGTCATGTACGGAACCTTCTGATCCAAGCGATGCTACATCAGCTCTTGTCTCACAGAATGGGTTGTATCTGGATATCCTGTTGTACTCAAGTCTGCTACGAAAGAAGAAAAGTCAGTTTGATGGTGGTTGCTTAGTTCCACCCATAGCAGCTGCTGCTAGTAATGATACGTTGTCGGATGAAATGCCTCGAAAGAATAAAAGTCAGTTTGTTAGTGATTACTCAGTTCCAACTACAGCAGCTACTGCTAGTGATGCTACATTATCGGATGAAATGCCTCGAAAGAAGAGACGCATGACCGACCTTGATGAGACTGCCAGAGCTGCGGCTGAGACCTTGATGGAATTGGGCGGAAATGTTGCCACCCATCGCATGGCTAATTGTACAATATCCTGTCTCATTGCAAAGCCATATAAACCCTGCACATGTGGTGTAGACTCCACCTCAACCTGCTGTCCGTTTACTGTTGTGTCTGGAGATCGTCTGTTCAGTATTGCACGACTAGTGGTAAATCCAAGTACTGGGTTGGTGGGTAGTGAGCTCAGAGATGTTTCAGCTGTGGAGAACTGCATTTGTGTCCCAGCGGATGAAGTACTAAATCCTGTTCACAGAAATTCAAGTCAAGTTGTGGGTTACTTTCCAATTGTATCTGGACAAATGATTTCTCAACAAGGTACAGATATACTACATATGTAGCCTCGTTCCCAGCACGTGCATGTTTCACTTTAAGGCAGCAAAGCGCATGAGAGCCTGGGGACCGTGTTGATTTCTCATGTATCTACTGGCATTAGGATTGGATATCTGTGGCAGGTTTATTGCCCTAGCCTTTTTCAGCTTGTTTGGTGGTGTGTGGGAACAGTTTACTTGGAGCATTATGGGTTGATTAGTAATTAGAGGCTTGGACGAGGTCATTATAGGTGGATTACTTTAATAATGTGTAAAGTATGCAATTTCTATATTCTGTTTTATTATTCCCCTCAGGCTATATGGAGCTGTCTGGTGGGGACCAAATAGAAGTGGAGCCCTCTCCCGGGAGGATGGGACAGATGGACGGCACACAGGGCTGTGGAGGGCGCGAAGGGGAGTATGGAGGGAATTTCAAAAAGAGCAACCATCATTGGAAGGAGACTTTAAACTAGAAACACAAAAAGTATGTTTTTGAATGATATTCTAGTTGATCACCCTGCCCCTCCCCAATGCACTGCCACAAGTGTGTGTAGGTATACCATTGTGATCCCAAGAACTAAGAAAACACACTACGCATACCACTTTCATGATCAGTTTCTATAAGGAAATAGGCCCGAAACATAAACAGCTTGTATATTCACATTTCAGTTGTATCATGTACATACACACACACACACACACACACATACACACACACAAAGTTGGGTCAGATGTACTCCATCAATTGGGTGGGACTGGAGGGCTACAGTATGTAGTTCATCCTCCACC
The DNA here is from genome assembly GCA_963921505.1 of Phakellia ventilabrum. Lineage (NCBI taxonomy): Eukaryota > Metazoa > Porifera > Demospongiae > Axinellida > Axinellidae > Phakellia > Phakellia ventilabrum. The sequence goes on from OY997385.1 coordinate 908,287, forward strand.
TTATGCCCTACCTTCTGCTCATGGAATTCCTTTCTCTCCTTGTATCATTGCAGTAAGTTTGTTCGTCCTCTAATTACAAAGAAGTTGCTACCGAGGTCTTTTTCTCATCCTATCCTTCCATCTACTGCTTCCCCAGTCATTACCCGGAACCATAGCTACGGGCATCCATCGTTCATCATTAGTGGTGCTGGTGAATCTTCAGCCAGTCCATGCGACCATCTTTATCAGCCAGTGTCCTCAGACAAGTATCTGTCTCTGGCTGGAAATGACGGCTGTTTAGAGGCTGAATATGTGCAGCAGTTCATTTGAGCAGCATGGAGAAACATGTGGTGTGAGATTCAGCAGCACTGCTGGTGATGAAGGATGGATGCCCGTAGCTATAATTCCAGGTAGTGACATTGAGTGTCACAACTCCTTGCCCCAGTTGTTCATTACCCTCCACCATGTGTACAGTGGGAAGGGGGTTGTTAAATTGTAATACATGTATATCAACCAGAGATAATGCCTGGCTGGGAAGACCCGGGTACTAGGGGGCTCTTCATACCTAATCAGGTGATGGTAATACCTCTCTCTCTTCCCTCAGGGGTGCCCTCTGTGCTCGGTGCTGTCTCTGGCTAAAATCATCTATGCATATTGTTGAATACCATTCAGTAACATGGTTCTAACTTTAATGAAACAGTTGTGGCGTGTTTGTAGTTAAGGATTGGTTAGGCCATGAGGCACAATGTCATTATGATGTGATGGGGGGATAAAATGAATGCTAAATGGAGAAAATACAAGAAAAATATGTTGACATGCTTGTTCACATGTATTTTCTTTATTTTAAATTTAGTGCTAGCTAGCTTTAATCACCCATTACGTATACATGTACATCACAACAACTTAGCAGGTTCTTAGCCTCGTTCCCAGGCTCTTGCATGACCCGGGAATGAGGCTGGAGTTCCCTACATGTTCTTTGGTATGCTAAATAAGTAATAGATAAACCGCGGCAGCCAGGGATTTATGGTCCATAAACCGCCCGAGCCCGAGGGCGAGGGTTGTTTATGGCCATAAATCCCTGGCTACCGCGGTTTATCTATTATATTCTGTATCTGATTGGTTCTTGGGTCCATAGCAACATGCAACAGGGCAACCGCTAGCTAGTAGCCGTACAGTGGTAGCTAACCAAATAATGGCTCTGTGTTCAGCCACTTGTCTTGGTTTGCCTGAGTGGACAGAATGCTGCGGACAAAATAGTCGCTTCGCGTCCATTTTAACAGATGAAGAAGCTGAGAAACTGTCCGCTGGCTACACGCCGAAGAACACCGAAAAAGCAAATAAATGGGCTATCGAGAACTTCGAGGAGTGGCGGAAGTGGCGTAATGAGCACCGCCCAGCTCCTTCAAGTACAGCGCTACTCTTATCGGGAGACGCCCACTTCCTAAACAAGTGGCTCTCTCGCTATGCCGTAGAAACTCGCGGTGAAAACTTGTTTACTATGTCATACGGGCTGTACATGCATGCACAAGCTGTATATTATTGAACTGCCCTCAGGGCTGGAGTATATGAACAACTTCCTGTCAGTATATGGAATTTATAACCCACCTGTTGCTAGAGAAACAAGGGTGAAGTGGGGAATATTAATTACATATTGCAGTAACAGTGCTCTGAAGAGGTATTATACGGTTAGCTAGTTGGCAAATGAATTGAGGTCACTAAACTGTATCCCATGGCCATCACTTACAGAAATTCCAAGACTACTGCGCATGCGCGTTCACCTCGCGATGGCCGGCGCGCGCGCGTCAGTACTAGTCACGTTGTGGCCTTAGGTCAGCAAAAAATCTAGTTACGTAATGTGGCCTTAGAGCTCGGTATATAAAAATCGCCGAAAAGCAAACAGTTGTCAGTTGATTTTGTGTAGGCTCAAGTGTGTACGGAACTATCGAGACATGGCAGATCTGGAGGGCAAGGTCAAGCTTAATGCCGGGAAGAGGCGCAGAAATAGGGGGAAGCAGTTCTCCTTGAATCTAGGGGAAGGTAAGCTATGGTTTATTCTTATTTTGAAGGGGCTTTTAGCATTATTAACTCACTTTGACAGGTCCACTTGCTGAGAGTATCCACTACAGATACTGCAATTATGCAAAAGCTCATGATTTTCTGAACAAGAATGGCACTATAAACAACAAGGAGTGTTTTTCTGCACTTTTGGACGGAAGTAGGTATTAGTCTCGCGGGCCAGCCTCACTCGCACACGAGGAGTGAGTCTGGGCACTATTGACAGCTTTCCATGCCATCCGCAGGAATGTAGGAGGTTCAAATCTGATTGGTCCGTTTCAAATGAGGCACATGACTTCCTGTATGCTAACCGCATATAGTGTTCATCGCTCTTTCTACGAACGCACGAAAGAATTATTATGATGGCAGCAAGATGACCAAAGCAACTGCGGCAAACGATCGCTGGGTTTTCTGCCGGAAGAAAGACCGACACAGCGTTAGGATACACTCGGGAGACGATCTCGCTCAACGTCTGTCTAGCAGACTCGCTCTGCACACGTCTTCTATCACGAGAGTTCGGTACAGCCTGAGCACAGGCCACACAAACAACCACAGTCGCCATCAGTAACTTAGGTAGCTAGCCATGTCGCGTGCAGTTATTATTTTTAATTTTGCATTTTTTACATGTGACCAGTCTGACGTTAACGCAATAATTACATTTTTCCGTGGCACCGGATGCTGTCAATAGTGCCCAGACTCACTCCTCGTGTGCGAGTGAGGCTGGCCCGCGAGACTAGGTAGGTATATGGCTACTGAGGTGCTGACCCAGTAATAGCAGTTGAATGGGAGTAAGATAGAAGCAGAGAAGAAGTTCAAGCTAAAGAGCTATTAAGGGTGCCTTGAGCTTAGCAGGTTCTTAGCCTCGTTCCCAGGCTCTTGCATGACCCGGGAATGAGGCTGGAGTTCCCTACATGTTCTTTGGTATGCTAAATAATAATTACATATTGCAGTAACAGTGCTCTGAAGAGGTATTATACGGTTAGCTAGTTGGCAAATGAATTGAGGTCACTAAACTGTATCCCATGGCCATCACTTACAGAAATTCCAAGACTACTGCGCATGCGCGTTCACCTCGCGATGGCCGGCGCGCGCGCGTCAGTACTAGTCACGTTGTGGCCTTAGGTCAGCAAAAAATCTAGTTATGTAATGTGGCCTCAGAGCTCGGTATATAAAAATCGCCGAAAAGCAAACAGTTGTCAGTTGATTTTGTGTAGGCTCAAGTGTGTACGGAACTATCGAGACATGGCAGATCTGGAGGGCAAGGTCAAGCTTAATGCCGGGAAGAGGCGCAGAAATAGGGGGAAGCAGTTCTCCTTGAATCTAGGGGAAGGTAAGCTATGGTTTATTCTTATTTTGAAGGGGCTTTTAGCATTATTAACTCACTTTGACAGGTCCACTTGCTGAGAGTATCCACTACAGATACTGCAATTATGCAAAAGCTCATGATTTTCTGAACAAGAATGGCACTATAAACAACAAGGAGTGTTTTTCTGCACTTTTGGACGGGAGGTAGGTATATGGCTACTGAGGTGCTGACCCAGTAATAGCAGTTGAATGGGAGTAAGATAGAAGCAGAGAAGAAGTTCAAGCTAAAGAGCTATTAAGGGTGCTTTGAGCTGTACAATAAATTAATATAAAGGAATTTGGGAAGATATCATGTATAGTTATTGTATATACATATAGCTGTACTTCAAACCTTTAGGCTGCCTTCTGATAGTATATATGGATGTTTGACACTAGCATTTCTTTTAAAATCCCTAGTTAGCTACATTCCTGTTTGTATTGTATAAATTTGATAAGGACTAACTATAGCGAAGCCTATAGTAATCTACCATAGAAGTATGTGACTCTAAAGAACATTTATATAGTTATTAATTCATTGCATTTTTCTAATTTACCTCGTGATCACAGTAATGTTTTACATTAATACTCTGCCTGGAGTGTGAAATTTTTTATTTTAGTTGGCTAAAATTGCTTGACACTACTATACTATACCAACAAATTAGGTGCAGACCCCACATTCGGGATAGCCTGGTTCCCAATTACTACCCCTAGCCTCGTACCCAGGTACCAGGAACCGGACTATACCTACCCCTAGCTTCGTACCCAGGAACCGGACTATCCCTACCCCTAGCCTCGTACCCAGGTACCAGGAACCGGACTGTCCCTACCCCTAGCCTCGTACCCAGGTACCAGGAACCGGACTGTCCCTACCCCTAGCCTCGTACCCAGGTACCAGGAACCGGACTGTCCCTACCCCTAGCCTCGTACCCAGGTACCAGGAACCGGACTGTCCCTACCCCTAGCCTCGTACCCAGGTACCAGGAACCGGACTGTCCCTACCCCTAGCCTCGTACCCAGGTACCAGGAACCGGACTGTCCCTACCCCTAGCCTCGTACCCAGGTACCAGGAACCGGACTATCCCTACCCCTAGCCTCGTACCCAGGTACCAGGAACCGGACTGTCCCTACCCCTAGCCTCGTATTTACATGTGCCTCCTACTGTTCATGCGGCCGCGGCTTGTCCATTCTTCATGCAGTGAGGAGTTCCAGGAGGAATCGAGCTCTCTTGTGGTAATCTCAGCTGCAGCACCCATTGCACTGCTGGGCAAGAGAAGCAGCAGTATGCTGTATGGAAAGCCAGATGCAAAGATCAGGCGTGATGAAAATGAAGGGATGTCGACCACTCAGTCTGGTGATTTTCTGCGAGGGTCTGCTCCTGTGGCTTCATGTAGCTCTGACCAAGTGGCATACGGAAGTGGAGCTACTTTAGGCTCTTTCCTCGGATCCTACCCTCCACCTGACAGTGTCGTTGAAGCTGAAGCTAAGAACATGCCGCTGGAGTGCACTGAAGGTAGTGAAACTGCACATTGTATTGTATTTGGGTACTGTTGTGTTAATTAATTAATTAATTGTGGCTTATAATTATGTCTTACCCTAGTCTCACCAGACTCATCTACCAACTTTATGCCAGGTGCAGGTAATCAGCTTTGTTTTGGAAAGTTTCAAACTAACATTCAGTACAGGGCCGTAGCCACCGGTGTGGCCAGTGCGGCCATGGCCGTACCACATTTTCAGTTTTTTAATACGAGGTCAAAGGACACGCAGGTTTGCTCTCATACGGTACCCAGACTACCAGATTGGAATGTACGTACGTACACGGTGATATCTTAGTCCGACATCATGGCTATCTCAAGCCCGAAGACATTGGCGATCTTCCACTTGAGCCGTTTCAACCGAAGCATATTGCCTTCCCTTGTCGATCCTTCGGTAAGAGCGCTGCTGTGAACCGTTCGTTTCAGGCTACGTGGTTCAACAAATTTGGGTGGCTGCACTACGACGTTACGCAGGATGCCGCTCGCTGCTTTACGTGCTGCAAAAAAAAAAGGTTACTTGGGTTCTGATGGCTCCAGATTCAATCTCAGAGCACGCAAAAAATTTCTGGGGGGGCATGCCCCCAGACCCCCCTGGGCGAGTGTGCTTTGCACACTAAGCACCCTGAGTCCGAGACAGTAGCCAGCCGAGTGTGGGGCCGCACCAACCTGAAATAGCTGCCTACGGCCCTGCAGTACACACGCATACTACACACACACACACACACACACACACACACACACACACACACACACACAGATACACTGTCTAATTCAGCCCTACAGTCTTACAACATAAGGTGAGCAAATCTCTGAAATGGTCCATGTTCATGTGCAACCAGAATTATACTTCAACTAAGGCCTATGTGTGTGTCCAGGTAAATCATAATGTATTGTGGTATGAGCTATTTTTTCAGTCGCTATGCAGTCATTATGGAAGACAGAGTTGTTTTAGTATGGCTTCACAGGATTTAGTTGTAGTTTAGTTAAATCTCTATTTTGAGTGTGAAATTTTTTATTTAAGTTGGCTGACTAAAATTTCTAAACTATTACTAAATTACTTTTAGTTTCAGTTAACTAACTATGTGGAGCCAAAAAATATTAGTTCTTGTATTAGCATAATATTGCAATATGATTGCTCTGGCTAGTTAGTGCCTCATTCCTAGTGCCAGCATAGATATTGACGTTGTATCTGTGATGCCATGGAGGCCAACAAGCCTAAGCAATCACTATAGTGGCTCCATATGCAACTAGACTTGGTCATAAATGTAGTTTGCAGTCCTGCTTATAGCCGTCTACACCAAGCACTGGTATATTACCAGTCTTCATATGTCCAGTCTCCCAGTGTCCATATAGTGTTTACTCCAGTATTATCTACTGCCATGCAAGCACACTGAAGATGCAAGCTACTGGAGTTTAATGAACTAGGTCTCATTCTGACATTATCATAATTTGTGGATCTTCCTCTTTTCCAGTGCGTGTGCCATTACTTGCACTGAGACGGTTGATCATGTTTCAGGGCCAGTTATCTTTCCTGATGGAAAGCAGGTTAACTACAACCAGCTAAGGAGAGATTCTACTAATTTGATCAACACTGACCACGAAAATACATCTAACTCATGCTCAGGAATGGTGGTTGATTGCAGAGGTGCTACAGAAGAGCTAACTAGTGTGGTCTCCCCTCATCAGCAAACTGCTACATGCAATGTCCCCCAATTTTCATATCCTTATTACGAGCCATCCATCTTCAACAAGCCATCCGAAGTTTCTGCTCGTGAACCTACAGCTGTTTCTATAAGAAGTCAAGAAACATGTCGTACCTCACAACGCACAGTCCAAGAAGCTGTTGGTAATTGGGAAGTCAATGGTACAACTTTGCATGCCCTTCGTAGTGACTTACGCCAGACAACATACTCCAACCAGAATCTTCCAATACCTTCACACTCAACAGACACATTCGTGCTCCCTGACACCAGATTCAGTAGCTGTCGTAGTGCAATTGAAGGCAGTAATTTCCCACTACAGTTTACTGACAGGGCAGGTCAGTTGCATATCTAAACTGTTAGTAGTAAGATGCTTGTAAGTATCAAGCTTGATCAAGCATGTGTAGCTACGTCCACTGATCTGACCATTGTGTCGGGGCATAATATGAGGGCCAATTTATAGGCCTGCACATGGTGGCTATGAAGTATGAAGAAGATTTAAATGTATTCTCGGCGAGGTTTTTTTACCCACTGTTGGGTGCAAGAGTGCTAACAGTGACGATTACTGTTGCTGCCTCCGCTCTGAATTTTCTACTATTCAGCATTGGTGTTCCCTGCCTATAATTGATGCCTGATTGTCCTTCTCTGCTGAGATTTCCATTACCCTTCTCGCCCTCTGGCATTCTCATTGGCACCTGCCCTAGCTTCCTCTCTGCCTCAATCTCTTAATTCTCACCAGTTGGTGCTCTTTATCTCATTCGCATGTGCACTTTGGTGCCTATAAGACGGCCTAGCTGGAATTATTTTGTATGGTGTTCGCACCCATTCTTCTGATTGTGTATGCAGATGATGTCATGCAGAGGGCTGATAATTAGCACATGTAGGAAAACAGACAACGTACAGAGAAATTGTCCCACCAAACATGCACAGTAGCAGCCATAATAAACATGTACATACATGTACCATGGTTACACTGCAGCCATAATAAAAGTATTCTGCTTTCACTTCACATTCAGTGTGTGGAACTTCTCAGGTGGAGCAAACAAAGACTGGTGATATCCTCTCAGGTTAGTATTAAATTTTTACCCTCTGAAATTTTTTGGACTGCTATAAAGGGTGGAAAGACACTTGGTGAATAGGGTGTAGCTTTAGGTTTGTGGAGAAGATAACTATAGTCAATCATAAATTTATCCTGTCTTAGAACAATTCATTATGGAGTATATTATACAGGTGCATTGCAAGCTGCTGAAGGAGTAGATAAAGACAACGGCGAAACTACAGACAGCCTTTTGGAACAGCTATCAGAATGTCCACATCTTGAGATCAGTGGTATGAGGCTTAACTTTGCATCTGGGCTTGTATATCCTGCAGCCCCCTACCCAATTTTTTTTACATGGTTGTGAGATAAACTCTGGATGAGGAAAGCCTGTGTACGAGGTTAATAAGGCTATCGTGGCTTACTGTATAGTCAGTTATTTTCACGGGTGAACGTTTTCACAATTATATTGTCTGTACTGAGGGTCAGAAGTGATTTTGGATTTTGTGTAGCTGGCTAGCATATGCCCCAAGCCTATTTGTGGAAAGAAAATTGTTATTTAACATAATTCCTTGAAGTGGTGATGAGCCTTCAACAGGACAATTGCTAAAAGTAGGAGATGTCCACAACCAGTCTTTAGTAGAGAACACTTAGTCCAGGGCACCACAAGACCATACTTACCTTTCATTCCGTTAACTCTTGTAGGGCTATATACCAGTGTTCCAGCTAATGGTGAGAGTCTACCTCCAGACTCTGGATCACAAGCATGTGCACCCCAAACATCACAGGCAAGTACATGTATATTAGTGTGCAAAGGCGTATTTGACTGCTGTTGCCATAGGCAAACCAATGGCCCACTCAGCGTATAGTGTAAGTAGTCTCTAGCTGTTTACATAGCTACATGCAGTTGCACTACAACTCTGACTACCCCCCAATGGGCATATACTCCATATGTAGGGGTGGCATGGAAAAGAATGGTTGCTGTATTAAATGTGTAAAAAAGCTAAGAAAGTGTTTGGATTGCCTATATTGTTTGCGAAGACTGTGTAGACCGCTTCTGGCAGGGCTTAGAGTGTGCTTCATCAGAGCAGTGAGTTGCTATAGGACATATATATTAGTGTATAAATACATACAGAGATACAGCTGCTAGACCAGACTAGCTGCATTAAATAGAGTCAGTACCCGTCTTGCTCTCAGTGCTGTACACCTACAATCCTTGCCTGCATTGCTTTGCAGTTGTTTATGCTCTCTTGAACTATAAATATCCTCCTAACAGTCGGCAATCTGTAAAAGTATTGTGGTGTCATTCCTACCTTTGCTTTTTTGAGATTCCATCCCCGCATGCTTCTTCTATGTTTTTCGTGACTTGTATCACCACACTGACATCTGTGATTATTTCCCATGATTTGATGGCTTTCCATGTGTACTAGATTGCTAGGAGTGCTACCACACCTCAGCTTCTTGCCTCCAATAGTGAATGCCTAATTAATAATTCATTGTGGATTAGGTTTCCTCTTTTCCCACTCAACACAGTATCCGGAATCAAGTGAAGAAGTTCAAAGGGAGTTTGAAAATGGCCTTCAAAAGTTGATAGGTAACTATGTATGTTTTCAGGTATTACAAATTTCTATAAGGATTGACTAGCTACTTGTTAGCTTGTTAGGCTTTAGGAGCCACTGGATGGGTGTGTGGCAGTAGTAGTGGGAAATTAGTGTACATGTCTTTGAATCTACTATTCATTCCACAACCAATCCTGATTCTCAAGGTCAGGCATAAGGTTTATGTAATGTAATGTTATGAATAATTCCTTCCTGGAATTGTTTACTGTACCTGGTCCTATGAATAATCACTGTGCAGAAAGGAACTACTACTCTTTTTCTAGTAGCTATGGCTCACTGGGCATTTAGTAGCAAACATTGATGATACTTGCTGGGTACTTGTATGCTTTCCCAGGCTGCATATGCGTAGCAGCAGGTTATACACAGAAACAGTACAGGCGTATTATATCTATGGTTGCTAGGAGACCACTACAGCTAATGCAGTGAGAATACCCTAAACCAAGTGAACATAAGTTAACACTATAAAATTAATAACTCCACTAGTTAGCAAGCTGTTTTAAGTTTCCTGGAATTATGAATCAGCTATATTGTCTCCTGAACACCTTCTATACATAGTCCTATTCTCTTTTAGAAATTAGTCGATCTGAAATGGAGTCATTTCAGATGGATGCAATGTTTGAAGGTGCAGTGAGTGCAGCAGATGGTGGAACTGATCCTAGTGAAGGTTAGCACTGATATGTATAAATGGATTTTTGTAATTCCATTACAGTATGAAGTCAGTATCACTCTCAGGGAGTTGTTGGGTTATGAAAATTTTGAGATGACATAATCATCAATACAATGTGGGGCTTTGTAAACTTCAGCCACACCACATGACTTTGCTATCAGTAAAGTGAGGCTTCACGGAAGCCTATTGTTGTTGGTAATGGCTCCAGCTACATGCACATTCCTTTCCTAGAACTTGAAACAGCAGTGGGTCAGAGTTCACCTGCCATCGCTGATCAACAACAGCCTGAGAGCAAGAGTGTGGATTCAGTTCTTGAACTGTGTAAGTTAATGTTACTATGTACTACATAACTCTAATTTACTAGTGCATACATGGCAGAGGGCCTCGTGAGAATCGAGCTGCGTTACACAGCCCAGCTGTAGTACGTATGCAGAAAGTAATCTCATTCCTAGGTCACCCCCCTCCCACCCCCCCCATGAAAAAGAGTGGCCTGGTATCCACTGTTTGTGCATGCATGTAACTTCCCAAAAACTCTGAACTTTATCCGTGTATAATGACGTCATGTTCAGTTAAGAATCTGCTAATGTTTTTGTGTCATGAAAGTGTAAAATGAAGGCAGCAGGCTGTGTGGCCTGTAGTGATGTTTTTTTGCAAGGTACATGCCTAGAAAGTGGTCGTAGTGGATAGAAAAGTACAGATTCTTTTACTGTGCTTGACTGATTAGAAAACCAATTCAGTAGCAGAAAGTTTAGTTTTTAGTTTGTCCGCTTAGCTACTAACTCGTATGCTGTTTCCATACTACTCCTGGCCACGTGACAAAGACCGTTGCACAGATATATTAATTTTACTGACCCTGCTCCGTACATTCTTGCAACTACCTTGCACATGTGCGAACAGTGAATATCAGGCCTATTATTTTTCATGGGGGTGGGGCCTGGGTACAAGGCTAGGCCAAACCAGAGCAGCAGACCGCTTCAGGCTATGGCCGTGGGACTGGCAATTTAAACCAAGGCTGTGGTATTAATCTTTTATTCCATTTTGTCTGTTCTCTTGTTAGCTGATGAGAATGTTCTGAAGATTTTCCGTGAGCTTTTGATGCTGACAAATGAGGAGATTTTCAGCGTAGGCCGTGCTCTGGGGCTGAACTGTGACCAGCTCGAGGCGTGGATGAGAGCTAAGCCAATGAGTTTCCTGGAGGAGATGATTGTGGCATGGCTGCAGCAAGATGGTGGGGTGATTCCCACTCTGCGAAGGCTGGCCCAATCTTTGATGACTGTGAATCGGCATGATATTGCTGGAAATATAATGGGCATTGGATGATCTTATATATACATGTCTGTGTTTTGTTGTTTTTTGGTGTAGCTATGCATACGTTTGCAAGCGACAGCTTCGCGCACATTGACATTATGCGCATGCGTTGTACCCCTGAGGATACTTAATTAAGTATCCTGTTCGCCCTCCGCCGTGACTGGCACGTGTCTAACGCGTGACAATTAAAGCCTTAGGTTTATATCCTGAGCCTGAGGACTCGAAAACAAGTGGCAAATTCACTTGAATATTCTTTATGGAACAGGCAGCAGGTTCTGAAGTAGGATCTGAGATTGATATTAAGTTCCGGCCAGGCCTTGGTGGCAAACGTACCGGATCCGGGCGGCGCAGGGTACACGAGGAGGGCAAACAGCAGTGCCTTTGGCTGGGGACTGGCCCCGAGGCGCAGTCTGTCCTCCAGCGGTTCAAGGAATTGGAAAGGAGGGCAGGGTTCAAGCAGCATAAAGCCTTCTTGAGCCATCTTTTGGCGATACATAATAGGTACCCGAGATTCATAGTTTTGCTGCTGACTATGAGCTGTAGATTAGTGCGTGTACAGGTTCAGTGGAGTGACGGCATCGGAGCTTTGTTGACCACACCTAGTCTCGCGGGCCAGCCTCACTCGCACACGAACGAGTGAGGCTGGCCCGCGAGACTAGACTACACCCACTGGCTAAAAACACCATGTAGCTAGTTCTTATAATTTTGGCCATTATTTCAAATTATGATAGATTGACCATTGACTGTGTAGCTATGTGCTTCAGAGTTCGTATCATGAGCAGTCCATGTTCCAGGGCTGGCTCCTGAGACTACATGTACTTAGGAGTGTGTTCCTGTGACTGTTGATTGCTGTATTGAGAGCTGCTTGTACTATTGGCCATATATTAACGTAGTTGTAACTGGTGCAGGGGCATGTCTTAAATGGCAGCAGCAGTAGTGAAGTCACGGTTGAATTCAAGCTCGCATTCACCACACATCACCTTTTCAATCAACATGTTAGTTTTCTATATCTTTTTTGTAGTGTTCATGAGGGACAGCACTACACTCATGTTGTCACTGCCATAGAGGTAGGCTATCATGCTTTTGGACAATGGCCAAATGATCTATACTGTGATGCCATATACATTTCCCCCCACTGTATATGTGTAGGGTCCTGAAGCTTCTCTACAGTGGTCAAGGTATCTTTCAATTCTGTGTATTTAATACAAGTTTACGTTTATAATCCTAAGCCAGTGTATAATTGATGGCTTCTTGCCCCTCAATCTGACTGAGTTATCCTTTGAATTCAAGGTGGTTGCATGTATTTTAACTGTCAGACGTAGTGCTAGCAGAAAGGGTGAGATCATGTACACGCTGCTGTAGGCAGTGGCGGCCATGGGGTGCTGTAGGCAGTGGCGGCCACACAGCACCCCATGGCACAGCTGATTTTCTGCGCAAGCGTTATATAAATATATATTTGATGATGCTGGTTGGTTGCTGAGTTTTATTGTATGTGCTGAATAAGTCACAACATCCGTCTTAGATGTGTTACGTATAATATAGGTATGGGAAACAGCTATCGTACTTACACTACAGTTGAAGCAATTTCTTTGTATGCTTATTTACATGCTGCAGAGACTGCTTTATGAATGTATCCTTATAAGACACATCATTTGCTGGTATTATAGCTACTGTCCCTTGTAGGCTGTACCCTCAGTCATGTACGGAACCTTCTGATCCAAGCGATGCTACATCAGCTCTTGTCTCACAGAATGGGTTGTATCTGGATATCCTGTTGTACTCAAGTCTGCTACGAAAGAAGAAAAGTCAGTTTGATGGTGGTTGCTTAGTTCCACCCATAGCAGCTGCTGCTAGTAATGATACGTTGTCGGATGAAATGCCTCGAAAGAATAAAAGTCAGTTTGTTAGTGATTACTCAGTTCCAACTACAGCAGCTGCTGCTAGTGATCATACATTATCGGATGAAACACCTCGAAAGAAGAGACGCATGACCGACCTTGATGAGACTGCCAGGGCTGCGGCTGAGACCTTGATGGAGTTGGGCGGAAACGTTGCCACCCATCGCGTGGCTAATTGTACATCATCTTACCTCATTGCAAAGCCATCTAAATCCTGCACATGTGGTGTAGACTCCACCTCAACCTGCTGTCCGTTTACTGTTGTGTCTGGAGATCGTCTGTTCAGTATTGCACGACTAGTGGTAAATCCAAGTACTGGGTTGGTGGGTAGTGACCTCAGAGATGTTTCAGCTGTGGAGAACTGCATTTGTGTCCCAGCGGATGAAGTACTAAATGCTGTTCACAGAAATTCAAGTCAAGTTGTGGGTTACTTTCCAATTGTATCTGGACAAATGATTTCTCAACAAGGTACAGATATACTACATATGTAGCCTCGCTCCCAGCACGTGCATGTTTCACTTTAAGGCAGCAAAGCGCATGAGAGCCTGGGGACCGTGTTGATTTCTCATGTATCTACTGGCATTAGGATTGGATATCTTTGGCAGGTTTATTGCCCTAGCCTTTTTCAGCTTGTTTGGTGGTGTGTGGGAACAGTTTGCTTGGAGCATTATGGGTTGATTAGTAATTAGAGGCTTGGACGAGGTCATTATAGGTTGATTACTTTAATAATGTGTAAAGTATGCAATTTCTACATTCTGTCTTCTTATTCCCCTCAGGCTATGTGGAGCTGTCTGGTGGGGACCAAATAGAAGTGGAACCCTCTCCCGGGAGGATGGGACAGATGGACGGCACACAGGGCTGTGGAGGGCGCGAAGGGGAGTATGGAAGGAATTTCAAAAAAGAGCAACCATCATTGGAAGGAGACTTTAAACTACAAACACAAAAAGTATGTTTTTGAATGATATTCTAGTTGATCACCCTGCCCCTCCCCAATGCACTGCCACAAGTGTACGTATGTAGGTATACCATTGTGATCCCAAGAACTAAGAAAACACACTACGCATACCACTTTCATGATCAGTTTCTATAAGGAAATACGCCCGAAACATAAACAGTTTGTATATTCACATTTCAGTTGTATCATGTACATACACACACACACACACAAACACACACTTACACACACACAAAGTTGGGCCAGATGTACTCCATCAATTGGGTGGGACTGGAGGGCTACAGTATGTACTTCATCCTCCACCTTATGCCCTACCTTCTGCTCATGGAATTCCTTTCTCTCCTTGTATCATTGCAGTAAGTTTGTTCGTCCTCTAATTACAAAGAAGTTGCTACCGAGGTCTTTTTCTCATCCTATCCTTCCATCTACTGCTTTCCCAGTCATTACCCGGAACCATAGCTACGGGCATCCATCGTTCATCATTAGTGGTGCTGGTGAATCTTCAGCCAGTCCATGCGACCATCTTTATTAGCCAGTGTCCTCAGACAAATATCTGTCTCTGGCTGAAAGAGATGGCTGTTTAGAGGCTGAATATGTGCAGCAGTTCATTTGAGCAGCATGGAGAAACATGTGGTGTGAGATTCAGCAGCACTGCTGGTGATGAAGGATGGATGCCCGTAGCTATAATTCCAGGTAGTGACATTGAGTGTCACAACTCCTTGCCCCAGTTGTTCATTACCCTCCACCATGTGTACAGTGGGAAGGGGGTTGTTAAATTGTAATACATGTATATCAACCAGAGATAATGCCTGGCTGGGAAGACCCGGGTACTAGGGGGCTCTTCATACCTAATCAGGTGACGGTAATACCTCTCTCTCTTCCCTCAGGGGTGCCCTCTGTGCTTGGTGCTGTCTCTGGCTAAAATCATCTATGCATATTGTTGAATACTATTCAGTAACATGGTTCTAACTTTAATGAAACAGTTGTGGCGTGTTTGTAGTTAAGGATTGGTTAGGCCATGAGGCACAATGTCATTATGATGTGATGGGGGGGATAAAATGAGTGCTAAATGGAGAAAAATATGTTGACATGCTTGTTCACATGTATTTTCTGTATTTTAAATTTAGTGCTAGCTAGCTTTAATCACCCATTACATCATAACAACTTAGCAGGTTCTTAGCCTCGTTCCCAGGCTCTTGCATGAGAACCTGGGAATGAGGCTGGAGTTCCCTACATGTTCTTTGGTATGCTAAATAATAATTACATATTGCAGTAACAGTGCTTTGCAGAGGGTTAGCTAGTTGGCAAATGACACTAAACTGTATCCCATGGCCATCACCTCCAAGACTACTGCGCATGCGCGTTCACCTCGCGATGGCCGGCGCGCGTCGCGTCAGTACTAGTACGTCTAGTGGCGTTGTGGCCTTAGGCTAGGCCTTGCCGTCAGCAAGTCTAGTTACGTAATGTGGCCTTAGGCCCCTCGCGAGCTCGGTATATAAAAATCGCCGAAAAGCAAACAGTTGTCAGTTGATTTTGTGTAGGCTCAAGTGTGTACGGAACTATCGAGACATGGCAGATCTGGAGGGCAAGGTCAAGCTTAATGCCGGGAAGAGGCGCAGAAATAGGGGGAAGCAGTTCTCCTTGAATCTAGGGGAAGGTAAGCTATGGTTTATTCTTATTTTGAAGGGGCTTTTAGCATTATTAACTCACTTTGACAGGTCCACTTGCTGAGAGTATCTACTACAGATACTGCTATTATGCAAAAGCTAATAATTTTCAGAACGAGAATGGCATAAACCACAAGGAGTGTTTATCTGCACTTTTGGATAGCCGCATGATGGTGCAGGGACTTGAAGCACACAGGAGGTAGGTATATAGCTACTGAGGTGCTGACCCAGTAATAGCAGTTGAATGGGAGTAAGATAGAAGCAGAGAAGAAGTTCAGGCTAAAGAGCTATCAAGGGTGCCTTGAGCTGTACAATACATTAATATAAAGGAATTTGGGGAGATATCATGTGTAGTTATTGTATATACATATAGCTGTACTTCAAACCTTTGTCAGCTATGACTGTGTGACTTATGCAGTAGGGCTGCCTTCTGATAATATATATGGATTTTTGACACTAGCATTTCTTTTAAAATCCCTAGTTAGCTACATTCCTGTTTGTATTGTATAAATTTGATAAGGACTAACTATAGCGAAGCCTAGTAATTTACCATAGAAGTATGTGAGTCTTAAGAACATTTCCTGACAGGATATAGTTATATAATTCATTGCATTTTTCCGAATTTACCTCGTGATCACAGTAATGTTTGACATTAATACTCTGCCTGGTGCACCTTCCCATATTACTGTTATATATATGTTCGTATTGATTGTTTTTGTAAGGGAGGCATCTGTGTAGGCCATTTTTTATTCACTTTCACACCAATTTGCCTATGATGATGTTTTAGTGTGCATATTTAATTGCCCTTTTAATTTTCCATATTGGTTAGGACAGCTTAGTGTGTGCTTTCTGTATAAGAATATTGCACCTTAGTTTTATAGTCAAATTGATGGAATGAATATGCAAATTTTGGTTACTCCTTGAATACTTACAGAATAATGATGATATAAAAGAATGTTTAAACAGTCATTTCCCATCCACTTTGGACGACGTATTGGTAAACCATTGCCATGTTGCAGCGACTACTCTACACTAATACATTAAAGATTGTGACAGAAGCTGTGGACCTCTGAACTAGGCTGGTGTCCGTGACTACAGGAGGGAGAAGACACTGAGGATGCCACCTCTCATGACTGGCAAGTGAATTAATAAGGCTTATTATAAAACTGGCATGGGGACTAGTCAGATTGAATTATTTGGTGCTGTATGCATATCTGTACCATGTTCCTATCCGCAATGCTTGTATAGTCATGGGAGAATGAATGGAGAATTTTAGGAATGGTGTTTGCATGCTTATTTTGGACAACCGGTGCAAGTGGGCGTGCTTTATATAGCGTGTAGTCTATAGTACAATTAAACCACCATTGGCTAGGTTTATATCTGAATATGTTGAGCCCTCGCCAAATCATACACCCAACTTATGTACTATACAATTTGCTATTAGTCAATCCATGTCATGCTTGGACCTTTCTCAGTAGCACTTCTGGAGTCAGGTCCTTCTCCCTCATCAGGAATTTTGAAGTGCCTCTTTAAATCCAGGACAGTCAGTGACCCTCTCTAGACCAGCCACCCATCCTTGTGTTGTGGTGCTAGTCTGGTCTCTACTTGTGGTCAGGAAGCCAACTATTGTGCTAGATGATAGTTGAAGTCGCTATCTACCCTTGAGTTGAAGAGGGCCTTTGACAACATAGTGTTCTGGCTTCTAGAGTACTGCTACAGAAAGGCCCAACATGACACGGACACCTATATTGGTTATGCTATTTGAAACTGCACACCTGCATGGAGACTGCATGGTCTCACTATATGTGTGTTTGGCCTTCAGAGTCTACAAAGAAAACTACTGTGCATGTTTTACATATATACAGCACCTTTGGAATTCCTGGGAAGGTGATTTATGAAGTCTAATAATTTGCATGTTCTGGTTGTCTTATTACCTTGTATAGGGTTCCTCAGTTCCTATTGTTTGGCTGACAATGGAGCAGGAGAGAATGGTATGAAGATCTAATATGTGCAGTTTGTCACTACCTACCAATGCATATTGTTGATTTGACTTGGCTTCTCCAAGACAGCACACTTGTCACCAACATTGATAGGGACACTATGTTCTACCCCCAACCAGACTATTCTGCTAGCTATCTGGTGTTTCTTCAAATGTACTAGATCTGCAGTGTACTGCAGTGCTTCTGTAGCCTACGGAGGTGGGGTCAGCTGCTTCAGCCGGCCTCTGAAGGTTGTCAGCTGCTTAATTCAGCCGGCCTCCGACGGTTGTCAGCTGCTTCAGCCGGCCTCCGAAGGTTGTCAGCTGTTTCAGCCGGCCTCCGAAGGTTGTCAGCTGCTTCAGCCGGCCTCCGACGGTTGTCAGCTGCTTCAGCCGGCCTCCGAAGGATGTCAGCTGCTTCAGCCGGCCTCCGAAGGTTGTCAGCTGCTTCAGCCGGCCTCCGACGGTTGTCAGCTGCTTCAGCCGGCCTCCGAAGGTTGTCAGCTGCTTCAGCCGGCCTCCGAAGGTTGTCAGCTGCTTCAGCCGGCCTCCGAAGGTTGTCAGCTGCTTCAGCCGGCCTCCGAAGGTTGTCAGCTGCTTCAGCCGGCCTCCGAAGGTTGTCAGCTGCTTCAGCCGGCCTCTGAAGGTGGTCAGCTGCTTCAGCTGGCCTCCAACGAAAGGCAGGGAGCTGCCTCTGTAGGCTGCAGAAGCACTGCAGTACACTGCAGATCTAGCACATTTGAAGAAACACCTGATAGCTAGCAGAATAGTCTGGTTGGGATAGTATCCCTATCAATATTAGTGACAAGTGAGGTGTCTGGGAGAAGCCAAGTCAAGTCTTCAGTGTGCATTGGTATGTAGTGTCAAACTGTACATAGTAGTTTGTTCATGCCTCATGTGCGTTTCAGAGAAGCTCTCAGAGAAGTTCTCATTCCATCACAGACTAGACAGCCCAATGAGGTACGAAAGCCCTCCAGTCTGTCTTGTCTATGTGGAATGTGAGAACCTTTGTGACATGGTGTCAGTTACTATGGTCACTTGAGAGCCTAGCTCTGTTATGTACATGTTGCAGTATCCATGATAGCTCCTTTAGCCAGCAAGGAACTCTGTGGACGAAGAGATGTTCCACCTACCCCCTGATGGGACCAAACTACCATGGACTGGCAGCAGTATCATTGAAAATGTCGAGCTACCTGATGACTTTCACTACATGGGATAAAGCCACTTAACTATATAAAATATTAAATTCTGTTTTGCCAGTTTCTAAGTTGAATAAGATGCAGTCGAGAGGACTTACATATATTTGCATGCATCATTGCCCGTATTTTTTTTGTCTTTGTGCCTGTATTTTTGTTGACCACGGGCATAACTTGTTGCATTTCCTCTTTACTCCATAGTCCAAGTCCACTACAACTACCTCAACCTGGTGTACTTGTGTCTGAGGGTGGAAATGATTCTTTAGCAATGAACTACAGTAACCAAAGTAAGCAGTTTTTCTGTATGGTATACCATTTTCATTATACATGTAAACCTGCCAAAATGTCTCCACTGCAATACTAGATGAAAACATGTGTATCTATAACTTTCAGTGATCATTGTTCACTGTCTGCTATTACCAAAAGCTTGGCAACTCTTAGTTGAAATTTCCTCATCCTAGTTTTACATCTTGACTTCACATTGTCTTTTTCTGTCCATACATACATGCATGATATATGGATATGTTTGTGTATAGAAGCATGCTTGACTGGAGTCTTATAACTATTCCACAGCAGCATATTCTGGTGGTCAGACGTATCCAGAACAGCCACATGTTTCATTACAGAGACTTGGAAATTCTTTTGGGCCTATGGTTGATATTGGTGGGATAGCGGGTACGTTTTATGAAAGTTGTGTGTACGTATATTGTATCTCTTATGTATTAGATATTACGTAGTATTGCTATAATTATAAGTATTCTGCTTTCACATTCAGTGTGTGGGACTTCTCAGGCTGGAAGTCTGGAGCAAGGTGATACCCTCTCAGGTTAGTGTTGTACCCCTCTTGAATTTCTTTGAACAACAAAGAATTGTATTGTGGAAAAATGCATGGCGGAGAGGGTTAAGCTCTAAGTTTCATGAGAAAATAACTTTTAGTAATTACATAGTTTGTATTATGTTCCCGTCTTCAAATTTTGGTCCTAGAGGATTATAGGAGGTGTGTAGTTTATGATGCTGAAAAATTCAACTTTATGTGTTGTGGTTATTGTTCTGTATACAGGTGCATTGCAAGCTGATGAAGGAGTAGATAAAGACAATGATGAAACTACAGACAGCCTTTTTAAACAGCTATCAGAATGTGGCCTGCTTCCACATCTTGGAACTGCTGAGATCAGTGGTATGAGTCTTAGCCTCGTACCCAGGCTTTCCTTTGCCAAAATTTTATCCTACTGGGGAGGAGTAACACCCTGATTCATAATATGTCATAATGTCTATTATTACAGGTGGGACAGCTGCTACCATTGATTCAGAAGCAGTAATAGCCCAGAATCATCTCCCGAAGTCACTACTAGGTATAGTTGATATCGATGGTTAATGTATTTGTATCTGTAGCTGCCAATGGCCAAGCTTTCAAGGATAGCCTGCTTAGTATTATAATAATATAATATAGCAGTGGTTTTATAGTTTAATTTGTCACATCTGAGTACTATGTAATAGCATAAGTCTTATACCCAGGCCTCCCCTAGCAGCTTTTTTCACGGCTGCCTTCATCTGACATTTTTTGTCTTTCTGTGTTGGAGTGGATATGTTAGTGTGTAGGAGCATACTTCACTCAAGTCATAACTTTTCCATAGTGGCTTGTGGTGATGACCAGACTTGTCCAGAACAGCCACAAGTTTGGGATCCATCACAAGGACCTACAAGTTTTTCTGGCACTGTATTTAATATTGATGGGACAGTGGGTGAGCTGTGTGCACATATATTGTATTGCTTATTACATATTGTATGGTATTACATTAATATTGTGATGCAGATAATGACAATGAATCATCTCTGAATGAGCTGGAGAGATATATCATTGATGAATTACGTGGTTAGAACATTTAATTGTGCATGCTTACAGTCATTTGTGAATTGTACTCTAGATGAACGATTATTTCATTTTAGGTGAAGGCTTTATTTGGGGCAACTCATGTTCCATGGAGAGGCTGGAAAATGTTTAATTTGTATATACATGTGTGCAGAACAAAGACAACCAAGATAATCATATTGAAGTTTTGCCTCGTCTGTTTGTGCATTTAATCCCTTATTCTTTGTGTATGGAAATTTAATCCCCTACTCTTTGTGTAATGGAATAATGTATATTATTGTCATGCCAGGGTACCCTCCCTCAGTACGTGAGAACATTAATTTTGGTATTACATTTTTTCAATATTATACATGCTTGTATATATGTCACACTGGTGCATGCACGTGCCAATAGTGTAATCTCGTCACCAGACCACGCCTTGTGGTCAGGGCACAAAAAAATAATTCACACTTTGTGCACGTGCACGCGTTAATTATTATCGTACTGTTTTTGCAAGTGCCTAGACCTGCCCCTGGCCAGATTCAGGAAGATTCTGTGATGCATGGTACATGAACTCAACTAGTCCAGTCCTCATGTAGTTTCCGCTCTACAGCTTGGTATTGCACTATCAAATATGCATGTATATAAAATAATAAATACTCTGCGTTTCCATAAATAACGCGGATATTATTGCGGTGTTTCCGAGTGATGAGTGTTTACGCATTATTAATGAAATTCATCCCATGCGCATATTCGTTGAGTACGGTTACTCAACCTTTGAGCAATGACTTGTAATGTATCGTGATACCGGTAGCTAAAAGCCTGCCATGATAATGAGTTCATACTGTCAAGTTGCAAGAGTTCTGGTGAGTGAGTAGACAGCTGCAGTATATCGTTCCCTGCAGGCTTCTTCGAATTCCCCGTGGGGGGCGGGGACTGGATATATAATACTGTATATAGCATGAATAACGAGCAAGATGAAATTCGACTATATATATGGAGAAATAGATGCATGCCTCTGCAAGTTTAAAACCTGTGGCTCACGACTTGCTTTCCGAGTAATCATGTCATCAGTTAGCTAGTGTCATACGAAACCCTCGATCAGATGATCATTTTATATTAGTGTATACCACTGTGAGCAAAGCATTTCTGTGCAGAAAGAAAGGTCTATTCAAACACTTACCAATTCCTGGTGCAGTACTTTATAGATAATACTGCAGATGTGGAGTGTGTTCTTTAGCATCCGAATGCTTTATAGATGAGACTGCGCACATGGAGAGCATCATGACCCCCCTCCCGTTGTATCACAATGACACTAACTAACTGTTGAAGGTTGGAGACAATTAATAGCTTTATACTCTGTGCTAGGGTGCTGATGGGCGGGCCCTTCGCCTCAGTGGCCACGTTGGATTTGACAGCCTACCAGACCAGCTGGCCAAAAAATGTGTCAAGAGGGGCTTTGATTTCAACATCCTTTGCATTGGTGAGGGTGTGTGATTGGTGTGTGTTTGTGTGACTGAGAGTGTTGTCATACTGCACTGGTAATGGGGAAAACAGTTAACCCCCATTTCCAGGCTCTTCCCTTTAAAATCTGGAGAGAGATTTAACATTTAATTATGCATGGGCTGGGACTGATCGAAAAACGGCTGCATTTCTCAGCAAGTGAGGGAAGATCACATGTAGTCTCTGTACTTGTGGTGTGTATACATTACTTTTTGTTCCAGGCGAGACTGGGATTGGCAAGTCCACCCTGATGGATTCCCTCTTCAATACCAGCTTCCAGGGTGAGTGCCTGCCTGGAGTTGTGGCTCCAGTGACTGGCTGAGAAAACGTATAGTGGGATTATTTGTGTGAGAATATTTTTGCGAATTTCACAAACTATGTGTGAAGTTATTAATAGCCATGCATGACATGGCTATACTACAAGCAAATTTTTCACTTGAGTGAGTATAACAATATATTATTCCTACTATAATGCACAGCATAGTCTGAACTAGGAGGAGAATAGTCACCCATGTTTGAGTGACATCTGTAGAGTATTTGACACACGTGTTTCGTAGAAATTGTGCAACTCTACCCTGGCAAGGCAGGACATTTTTTCTCACTAAATTTTTTAGAAAATATGCATGTAGCATATTATCTTGATGCACATCCAATGTATGTCTTCTCCCTTCAGACACACCAGTCACTCACAAACAGCCAGAAGTCACCCTCGATGAACACACTTATGGTGAATGTTATAGTAGGCTGCACTGCATGCGTGAGAAGTATGTGGTCAGTAAATTAGTATACATGTAGAAGAGCAGCATGGAGGTGATAATACCAGTGAAATATCATTAAAAGTAGCCAAGAATAGCCAAATGAACTAGCTGCTATTTTCATCATCTCCTTTGATTACGTACTACGTGCGCTACTGTTACGCTGTATCTTTCTCTCGCAGGGAAACATTTTAGAGAGTGATGCATGTACCCTTACAATCTGGGCAAGCTGTGAATCTCGATGCTGACACTTCAGTTTGAAGGAAGTGTTGTTTTGTCATTGATCATCACATTTGTTGATGCTGTCCATTTTGGTCACCTGCTCAATTTTAACTTTTCTAACACGGCCATTATCTTAAGTAAGGCTCGGGCACTCAGTTAAGAAGGCTAATCTAATGATGTACATGTACACCTTTTCAGCTAGCGCTGCTGATTCTGCAGTGAAATCTCGCAGTCTTAATGTTTATCCCTTATTGACTACGCTCAGCTCTATTAAATCACTTCTTCGGCACATCTGCCATCTCCAACTAAATGAAGGTCTCTCGTAGCTTGACCTTCAGAAGAACTACTTTCCTAGTGCCAGGAGCTGGTTGTAGTATTTATTACGCAGTGTGCTTCTGTGATGAGGCTATTTTTGTCTTTTCTCTATGCATACAGAACTCCAAGAAAGCGGTGTAAATCTGCGGCTGACGGTGGTCAGCACAGCTGGATATGGAGACCAGATCAATACGGATAATAGGTTTGCAAGGCAGTGGTAGCAGTATCATATCCAGGCATGTACAAAATTTGAATTTAATGCAAGACTGACATTTCATATCTAAAACCAGCCTGGCACTTTGCATGTAGTACTACCCTGGCACAAACTAAGCACACACGTGGCTGTTAAGAATATTCACTGCCTGTGCATGCTCAGTTTACATGTGTCCTGCAGCTGCAAAGAGGAAATCAACACTCTAGTACACCTGTTGGATAGTGCCACAAATGGGTACTGTGTGTGCACTATGAGACTGTTTGAGAGGTCATGTCAAACATGGAATTTTCCTACGTATTCCGTAATTGTTAAAGCATGCACTGTCAAATCATGCACCGGGCTATAGACAAACTTATCAATATTATCCTAATGATACTATACCTCATGTTATCCATCCTACGATATACTGTACTACACTTGGAGGTAATGATCACTTTCACTGCATGTTGCTGATGAGGTTCAGTGAATCCATAATAGTTATTCGTGCCTACACTGAGAGCACTTTTAAGTGATTATGAAGAGCCATACAGTCTGAGCTAATTTTTAACCCCTCCCAGCAGATCTATCACCCTCTCACTCATGCTCCCATAAATTCCCTCACGTATGTACAGCTACCAGGCAATGATAGAGTACATCGATCGTCAGTTTGAGAGCTACTTTCAGGAGGAGCTGAAGATCAAGAGAGACCTGATGGGCTTCCACGACACCCGTATCCATGCCTGTCTCTTTTTAATATCGCCGATTGGACACTCGTGAGTCAGCCAGCTAACATTTGCCTGGCTTGATTTTCTCTAATTAATGTACATGTAAGCTTTGCAAAATCCTTTATTGCTTACATGACTATACAAGTAACGATGTGAATGGAATAGTGTAAGTAAACGTGTACTGCTCTGAGTGATGGTTGTATATTTTCATGTATACTCTTGTGAGGTATGATGTAAAATCTACTTACATACACATCAGTAATGGTCTTTCCTCTCTCACTGCTGCATGTGTCCCCTCCCCCCTCAGAATCAAGAACCTGGACCTAATGTGCATGAAGGAACTACATGAGAAGGTGAGTATTTACTAAATGGTTTTGACTACCAAATAAGTAAGAACAAACCTTGGTACATTCCCCTTGAACAATAAGTTCAGTGGCCAGTTTATTTTTTGTGTAAAGTTTTCGTATAAAATGCAATGAAACTCTGGCAGCCTCTCCATGTACATGGAGTTGTAATGGACTAGTTGTTAAACTTTCTTTCAAGAACTTTATAGGGCAGTCATACACATTTAAATTAGCACTATATTTATATATTTTTAAGTTCCCTTTCTGCCTCAGGTAAATATCATACCTGTGATTGCCAAAGCTGATACCATCTCTTGTTCTGAGCTACCTGAGTTCAAGTCCAGGGTGAGTGTGTGTGTGTGTGTGTGTGTGAGTGAGTGTGTGTGTGTGTGTGTTTGTATATTAAATATATAAGTATTGTATGTTGTATTAAATTTTTATACAAACTGTATTATGAAACTTCAATGCCCATACATTGTGGCTAATGAAGGCATTGTTTCATACTTGTATGTACTGAGTACACCACTCACCTAAAGTATGTTGCAAACAGAGACCTCGTTATATTCTGGAGTGTTTCTGATCTCAATGAAACACATAGGAGTGGTGAAATTATAATTCGATCTGTGGCATTTTACAAATTGACCGAAGTGGGGAATAGGCTGACTGGCCTGCCTATGTCAATCCAGCTAAAGGTTGAAATGCTCAGTTGGAAGTATAGTATTGTATAAAGGGTGCCAGCATTGTCCATAATGCATGTGTCAGTAGATAGATTTTTCATTAGACGGTCACACATGAAGACACACAGACACACACATGTTCATACACACACACATCACGTACAGATCATGGAGGACCTACAGAGCTGTGATATTCAGATCTACCAGTTCCCCACTGATGATGCAATGGTGGCAGACCTCAATGCTAGGATGAACGCCGTGAGTCCCTTGTAGCCGCTATCTCTCGATCTGCTACCACTAGTAGTGTAGCTCTGATGCTGTATGTTTAATATTGTATGCCCGTTCCCATAGGACCAACTGCCATTTGCGGTGGTTGGCAGCCGAGAGGAGGTTGTGGTATATGGACACAAGGTCAGGGGCAGGCAGTACCCATGGGGGGTATTGGAAGGTGAGACACAGTAAATCCTTCTCTAATGGTCATCAGTCACAGTGTAGTGCCTGAGCGATGAGAGGCTTAGCTATAACTTTCAGGATATGTGTGGAGCCAAGTGAGGAAAAGTATGAGACAGTCTTTCCTTCTGCAGTTGAGAACAAGGCTCACTGTGAGTTTGCAAAGCTGAGGGAAAAACTCCTCGGGTAAGTGTTTGACACCTGCAGGAACAGTATTAGCCACTCTGTTGATAATATAGAGTACATGCAAGCACTATTTTCAAAAATGGTCTGTACTCTAGCTGGGGATAATGCATCCCTTCTCCTTTGAGCTCTTCCCTCCCTCCCTCCTTAATTCTTTCCCCCATCCCTCAGTACAAACATGGAAGACCTACGTGAGAGCACCCACTTCAACTACTATGAGGTCTACCGCCGCAAGAGACTGCAGGAAATGTTTATGCAGAAGGTACGTTGTATTGACAAACCTTTAGCGTAGTTGTTGACACACAGCGATCTCAACTTCACCACTAGTGGGATGGCCAGAGCCTATAAAAGTGTATATATAGAACTCTCTGAGTAGTGAATGTGCATAGCATAGTAATAGAGCCTTGTGTACCTATTGTTTTGGTGAATAGTGAAGGTTCCTCATAGTGTAGTGTGTATATAGTTGCATAAACATTCCACTAGCTAGTTATAGTATTGTAATGAGTAACTGTACTCTATTTGTAGCCCATTCAAACGCTGGAGGACGAGTTTGAGTATCGGTGCAGGCAAATTACCGAGGAGACACAGGAACTGGATGAGAAGATGAAGCAGTTGGACGACATGAAGCGGGAACTGAATGACAAGAAAAAGCAGCTGGAAGACAAGGAAAAGCAGCAGGTGAGTTGTCTTCTATGGTCCGAGGAACAAGAACGTGGCCAGGTCTATAAATCCCTCCTTCGTATGTGCCTGCCAGCCTCCCTCCCTCTCTCCTCTTTCCTCAGGAGGAAGAGACCAAGGCAGTGCAGGCGGATCAGCAAACACAGGAACAGAGAAACATGGATGACTTACAAGACCGTTTAGGGTAATCATGAATGGTGTGTCTCGTATGTAAGTATAAGAAAGAAACTAGGACCCAAACATATGTAGGTGTTGGTCAACTTTAGCTGCATATGTCATTAGACCATTTTGTGTGGTGTGATGTCTTTGCTCTTCATATTCATATTTACAGTGCAAACTTCCACCGAGGCGTTCAACCAGTACATTGAGCTACCAGCTACTGTAACATTGCCATAGGATGCATGCTCAGTCATGACTTTTAAGCCCCTTCATCTAGCAGTTACATTGGTGCAATGATTAGGTCATGCATCTGGATGAGTCTAGTGAAATCACATGTTTCTATCTTATTTTATTCAACTTTACAGAGTGCACTTGCAAGTATATATATATATTTCATGAAATCAATAGTATTATGAGAAGTGGGGTAAATTGGGCAAAACAAGCTAGCTATAAAATTGTCTCTTCTACAAATTAAAAATTATAATAAGCCAAAGAGCAGATGCAATGTGGTGGCGATTAATGACCATTTATTGATCATAATGATACCAACATCCATGGCAGCAGCACAGAGGCTCAATACAAGGAATTAAGAATGGTCTACACGCTTCAAAATACGTTATAGCCTTGTTCCCAGGCTCCATAATTATAGCTAAGCTCCTAGTTCTTTCTCACATGTAGCTAGTACTACCTGCAAAAAAGGACCCGGGGGAATTAGGCTAACATTTCATCTTATTCATGCAGTGTATGCATGCTTCCATATACATGTGGCTGATAGGAAGTTTTAAACAGTGACTTAATTGTTGCAGCCATTCCAGTGCTAAATGTACTGTATCTCTATAGCTTCCACATGCCATCTTTACATTGAGTCGCGAGAGCCTGGGAATGAGGCTAGCATTTGATCATTGATTTCCTGCATGGGGAGATATTCGGAAGCCACATGCCATGTCACATGATTGGGATCGCAACTGCTGGTTGAGACTGCACTAGCAAACGACTCCGGTCCCAATAAATCTAATGTGGCTTTTGAGCATTCCCCACGCAGAAAACCTAACTTTATATTAGGCATACATAAAGAGTGTATGTTGTATTATCTATGATTTAGGAAAGAGGTATCTTGCCAGGCGGTTCGTCACACGGAGAGAGGGTCTGGATAGCTTGTATTGGCTTACGTTGTAGTTATAGTGATGCACCAATAAGGGATTTTACCAATATTCCAATAACCGACAGAAGACATTGGCACTGAACAGAGTGTTTGTACCCCTCCGGAGATGAGATTTTAACTTGTGTGATATTTCTTTCTTGATTGGCATCTTAGCTAAGACGCTGGATTACAGTCCCAGCTATATTTTTAATACTTGTATCTCACTAATGTCCGATCATTGGTAGCTATAGCTACATAGCTAGCTGAGTGGGATTGCACTGCTTTCAGATTGGCGATTTTTTCTTTCCCGGCTACATATTTCTTGAGGGCGTGTGATAGGCTCAATCAGTTACATGACACACATAACTATTTTGCAACTGAACACTTACCTAGCTATAGGCCAAGTGACAAAACGGTTGGCGGTGATATAGCTATTGATGTCAGATTTATTTCGCAACATATACTATTGTCTGTTGTTCTTTTTGTTATGTAAAGAGCGCATAAAAAGAACGCCCCGCCCAGAAAGAGAAAGAGACTCTTTCTGGGCGGGGCGTTCTTTTTATGCGCTCTTGGTAGGAGGTATCGCAGCCCCAGTCCTCACATCAAGTGCAGCCTTTTCGCCACTTGCAATCAGAATGGGTGCAAATTAGTATTTGAATAGGTCCATTAATATTGATAATTTAATTTATTAGTAATTTACGAAGTGTCTATTGGTCTATTGGTCGGTTCAGTTTGGTTTGGGTACGGCATAGATAGCCGGTATCTACTATCTATGGGTACGGGTTGGGAGCTGACTGTTGGCTGCTCAGTATCCAATTACAATTTGCATTTACTAACTTTTAAAACTATATGCACTTCCTGCCGGACTAATAGACATGCTTTGTAATCTATCACAAGTCGAGAGCATTGCATAGCAGGTGCCACTTGAGGCTGGCAGTTGCGTAGCCCCAGCCCCCGGCCCCACCTCCGCACACGCGATCCATGCTGAGGAAATTCCTTTAATTTTCTTAGCCCACGCACGATCATAATTATTGCCCCCGTGAAGGTGCAGTATAGTCCAGTATAGCGGTACAACCGTGTGAGGCGAAAAGCTCCACCATGAGTTCACACTGTCAAGTTCTAAGAGTTTTGGTGAGTGAAATAGCTGAAAAAGATGACGATTGCGCGAGGATTTCGAAGCGTTAGCTACTGAGAATTTTTTTGGACTGGGTGGGGTCTTTGCTGTACATAAAAGAGCCGGTAGGCTTTCTTGCGTATTGGTTGCGTTGAGCAGTAATTTTAATAGGAAGAATAGGCGGTAGAACGGCCTACATAGGTATTTAGCTATTAATACCGCTTGTGTTGATTTTTAGCTGGGAGGGGCCACATCCACTGCAGCTTCCCAGCAAGTGGTGTGGCCCCTGCAGCTATGCGGAGGCTCAGGCCTCATAGGAAGGGTGGCCTTCAAATTGCTCACCAGAAACAGTCAAGCAGAAGTCACCTGGCATTGGGTGCTTGTGTCCAAATTTGGACCAGAGGTTGAGCCATTTCCAAACAGCAAAGTTGGAGCACGTTTCTAGCTTTCTTTTTATCACAGCTGTGTGAATTGAGGCTGAAGTGTATATCATATAGATACTCTCCAACTGTCGTGTGTATGCCCCCATAGAACAACAGACACTATACTGGCGTTTTGTTTGATAATTTCTAATAGAGCCCAGTTTAGTCTATGTCGATTCTTATAACAGTCATTTTGGCATGTGTTCAATGCGAGTGTACTTAAGCTTGACAACTGGTTCACCTCTCCTCTGGTAGGGTGCGGAAGGGCGGGACCTTCGTCTTGGTGGCCACGTCGGGTTTGACAGCCTGCCAGACCAGCTGGTCAACAAGTGTGTGAACAAGGGCTTTGACTTCAACATCCTTTGTGTTGGTGAGCGTGTGTGTGTATGTGTGTACTGTGTGTGTGTGTGTATGTGTGTCCTGTGTGTATGTGTGTGTGTGTGTGTGTTGGTGCATGTGTTGCGTGACTGGAAAGGAGGGGGGAAATGTGGAAGAACTACGGAAACAGTCGCAAGTCGTTGGTCTTAGTGTGGTTGGGTTGAGCCACTTCCCCGCCTGAGTCAGGCAAGAGTGGTGCTACCTGCACGAGGAGAAGGGAAGGGGTGTGTGTGTGTGTGTGTGTGTGTGTGTGTGTACATGTGTGTATGTGTGTACATGTGTGTATGTGCTTGTGAGAGCGTTTGGTGAACATCGAAGGAATGCAGCCTTAGTCGTAGTCTGGCCACTCCCCCAAATGCAGAGTGGTGATAATGTGCAAAGGGAAGGGTGAAGGAAATACTTAGTGTATGCAGGACTTTCTCTCTGTGTCTAAAGTGTTGGGCTTTTAATAGAAAATTATATACATGCGTATATAAAACCAATGACTACTATTTCATTCAGGTGAGACTGGGATTGGCAAGTCCACCCTGATTGACTCCCTCTTCAAGGCTAACTTCCAGGGTGAGTATTGTGTACTAGCAACCCTCCTCAGGGCGAGTGTTGTGGACCAGCAGCCCTCCTCTGGCATTGCTGGCATTCCTGTGGCAGTGTTGGACTGCCTTGAGTGGAGAAGCCATAGTGGGGGCTGAATAGTAGTACTTACAGCATGGGAGGAATGCATCTGCTGGGTGTTAATTGGAGTAATGGGGTTTGATTGAGGTTGTAAGGTCCAAGTATGTAGAAGCCCATCTCTCTTGGAAGCACTCCTTCCATAGCGCATTCTTAGCTAGTTTGAAGGGCTTTTTGAAGCATCATAAGTCAGTACACTGCAGTCTACCTCTGTACTACTTTGCATTGTAAGATAGTCCCTAACCTGAGAATGACAACTCCTTAGCTTCTCAGAGTTTCCCATATTTTTCTGTAGTCTGTTCTTAAGCTGTGTTTCTGATATGTCTGAGCATGTTACTGTATGCTATGGTACAGTACACTGTCCACCAAGTGCCCTCCCATTCACTGTGAGTGTAGGCCCTGCATCTACAGTGTAGCATGTTCTCCTAGTGAGCTGAATAGCACACGTACTTATGTGCTATGCATGTACATATTAGTGTGTGCTACACATGTGTGTGTGTGTGTGTGTGTATGTTATTGGATGGGATTACACTGAAGTGTGTGTTGCATCCATACATATGTAGTGTGTACCACACATGTGCATATACAGCACATGTGTAGTATGTAGAGCTGTAGCCATGTGCATTACAGCTGGGCAACAGAAGACTGTCTTATGGCAGGTCACAACAACTAGCCTCAGGCCAGGACACAACGTCTGTAGCACTGTTAGACTCAGGCCAGGCCAGTCTCTGGCCATTTGTTAGCATGAGTGTTCATTAGGCACTTAGGACGCGACAGACATGTAGTTTCTAGCACAGATTTGGATGTGACGCTGTACAAGTGCCATGTACGTTGTAGCGGTACATTTATGATGTGATGGGTGTGCACATCAGAGTCTTGTTCCAGTCTCCACTCCCAGCTTTTTTCCCTCGCATTTAGTACATGTGAAAAGGCTGGGAGTGGAGACTGGAATGCAGTACCGCTCACGAGTAACTTAACAGCCCTCGCGAATATGCATACTTGCACACGCTCACGCAGTACACTCGTGAATCACGATCACACTCGTAACTTGCATTTACTAGTTGCAAAATGAAAACTACATGTACATGTAGTAACTGAAACGAAGAAAAAAGAGCCAGGCTGAACAAGTGAGAGTGATTAGCATTAATTTCAACAATGCACAAGTGTTTGACTCGCACGTGTTTCGAGCACGCGTGTAACTCGCGTGTACATATGCAGTACACGCGGGTTTGCGAACACGCACATGCGTGTGGCTTTCGAGTCACTCGTGAGTGGACATGCATGGACCGACAAGTTACTCTTGAGAGGTACATGTACGTAGCCTCGTTCCCAGGCTCCACTGCCCAGTGTTTTTTGCACTTTGGAAAAACACGGGTAGGGAGCCTGGGCTCCTTGGTACGTCACACGACGTCACGTACGTGATGTAGGGTGCGTGGTTTTGCTAAATCAAATTATACATGATTGCTTCGTTGTTTACAGTATTGCTTCGAAGAGACTAGCCGTTGCGCGTTCAAAGATGACAAAAGGCAAAGATGACTTAATCGATACATGAACTGTTTCTGGATGTAGCACAAAGAAGTGGCTGTTTGTCAAGGACCACCGCCAAGGTAGATCCGCGAGACTACAACTGGTAGACAGCTATGATCTAGCGAGAGTATGAACCGACTAGCAGTAAGCCTATGCTTAGAACTTGCTTATCCTTATCAGTATACACAAATCTATAACAGGACTTACATTACAGGTTCCATCCTTCGCTGTCTTGCCATGCCTTCTCGGTGTTTTCAAGAGGCGCTTGATCGTTCACAACGCCCGAGGTTTGTTCATGCTGCTGGTTGCGTCCGTTGTAGCTATTAAATGGCTGAATACAACGCTGTCTCATTGAACAACAGCTATATAGAGCGCGATATCTAAGTACTTGGCCGTACAGTTAGCTAGCTGCTAGCAGTAGCCAAGAGCGTCTCCTGCTCGCGTTACGTCACGTATAATTTGATTTAGCAAAACCACGCACCCTACGTCACGTACGTGACGATGTGTGACGTACCAAGGAGCCCAGGCTCCCTACCCGTGTTTTTCCAAAGTGCAAAAAACGCTGGGCAGTGGAGCCTGGGAACGAGGCTACGTGTACGTACTATATATCATGTGTGAGATGTGTAAGTTATGGTAGCAGTGAAGCTGTTCTACTGGGTGACTGCAGTCTGTACAAAGTGACTGTACATGCCCTCAAAGCCCTGCTTGTCTAAAGATCACAGAAACATCTCAGCCCTGAGTCTCACTGCACTCACACACAACCTGTACATGTACATAGCAAAACCTTAACTGAAATTCATATACTGTTAATGGGTCTGGTAATCATGGTTGGCTGATGGCTGACTAGTGTATTCACACACAAGTATCCTGCTCGTTACACTAGTGTGGGTATTCACGGCCTAATGATAGCCCCCCAGGAGATATTCACTGCCTAATGATAGCCCCCCAGGGGGTAGTGAGAGTGTTCATTGTGGGTTATTTATAACAAGATGTGGTTCACTACTGCCCCCCTCCCACGTAATGGTCAGCCATGGTTCGTTGCATCTTTACCCAAGTTATTCCCTAGTGTACTGCATTGTATGTGGCTGTCCAAGCTAGGGGCTTGGACCAGCTGTCCAAGCTAGGGGCTTAGTAGTAGTACATGTTGTGTGGTACGTGTAGATCAAGTCATTGCAGGGTTCAGCACACGATGGTTGGCGGTGGTCGGCCCCGACCAGCTCTGTCGTAATCCAACCAGTACTTACTTCTCTCCGACCAGCACTAAGCTTGATCGTACTGAAACTTACTGCGTGCACAAGCGATCGATGCCGAACTCTGAATAGCCAGATTTGTCATATCTGCTGTCTTTTATTGTCTTGGATGGCTATAGTAGATGGTATTCCGACAAATGCAGCAAAGAATCCATTGCTAACTTGACTTGGTAAATGACAAAACAGCTAACTACTACATTTCAGTACACCATTTTTTGTAGACAGAAACGTGTGGTAGCATCACGTGCGTGACGTATATCACGATAATAATGTGCCATCTGCAAAAGTCTAGCTGCAGTGTTGACTACCACTCGGACAATCCTGGGCAAAACACTGATATTAGTATTTCTATGGTCACTGTTCTCAATGCCGTGTGTCGTAAGGATTATTACAGGCCATCATGTACCCCTTCCTGTAGACGCACCGGTGACTCACAAACTGGCGGAGGTCGACCTCAAGGAACAAACTCACCGTGAGTGGGTGTACATATTGTGTGTGTGTTTTGCTGCTAAGGGAGCTTTAATTAGAAAGGTTTTCGACATGATCTTCAAAGGCACACACATTTACTTTCCAACTACAACTTGCTGTTACATGTAAACATGTTCTTCCTGGTGGTTCATGTAACATGCACTCGTGAATTTTCTCTTCCTTACAGAACTTCAGGAAAGTAATGTTCGTCTGCGGCTGACCGTGGTCAGCACGGCCGGTTTTGGAGACCAGATTAACAAGGAGAACAGGTGGGCAGGGTAGGGGTGGCAAGTGGGTGGGGCAGGGGTGGAGGGCAGAGTCTCACTCATGCACACTCACTCACTCATCCACTCACACCCCTCCCATGTCTCACCCTCACACATCCACTCCCATGTCTCACTCTCTCACTCATGCACACTCACTCACACCCTTCCATGTCTCACCCTCTCACTCATGCACACTCACACTCACACCCTCCCATGTCTCACCCTCTCACATCCACTCACACCCTCCCATGTCTCACTCTCTCACTCATGCACACGCACACTCACACCCACACCCTCACAGCTGCCGGGCGATCGTGGAACACATCAACAAGCAGTTTGAGAGCTTCCTTCAGGAGGAGCTGAAGATCAGGAGGGACCTCATCAGTGCTCACGACAACCGCATCCACGCCTGTCTCTACTTCATCTCCCCAACTGGACACTCGTGAGTCCGCTAGCCAGTGTCTGTCAGTGTCCGCTGCTTTCCTCTGCTGATCATCTGGCGCTTGAGTTTCACCCAGAAACTAGCACAAACTAGAAGCTTTGAAAAGTGATTAACGAGCATATTATGTCTTCATCCTTGAGCCTGTTTGTAAACGTTTACAATCGTTTGCTGACTGTATTGGATTCTTAAAAGTGCATTCTTGACTGATTAGTAAGAACCTGTTTTCCTTTAGACCTAAGGCACACTTCTGAATGGTTTAGCAGTACTGGGTATAGTTGTTGGGGTTAGAGTAGCTACCGTACTCTGTCGAGGGGAGGGTAACTAGAGCACCCACCATATTCTGTTGAGATGAGGGTTAAAACACCCACCATACTTTGTGTGATGAGGGTTAGAGCACCCACCATATTCTGTTGTGATGAGGGTTAGAGCACCCACCATACTCTGTTGAGATGAGGGTTAGAGCACCCACCATACTCTGTTGAGATGAGGGTTAAAACACCCACCACACTCTGTGTGATGAGGGTTAGAGCACCCACCATACTCTGTGTGATGAGGGTTAGAGCACCCACCATATTCTGTGTGATGAGGGTTAGAACAGCCACCATACTCTGTGTGATGAGGGTTAAAACACCCACCATACTCTGTGTGATGAGGGTTAGAGCACCCACCATACACTGTTGAGATGAGGGTTAGAGCACCCACCATACACTGTTGTGATGAGGGTTAGAACACCCACCATATTCTGTTGAGATGAGGGTTAGAACACCCACCATACACTGTTGAGATGAGGGTTAGAGCACCCACCATATTCTGTTGTGATGAGGGTTAGAGCACCCACCATACTCTGTTGAGATGAGGGTTAGAACACCCACCATATTCTGTTGAGATGAGGGTTAGAGCAGCCACCATACACTGTTGAGATGAGGGTTAGAGCACCCACCATATTCTGTTGTGATGAGGGTTAGAGCACCCCGCCAATTTCTCTGTTGAGGTGAGGGGCTCTCATGAATGTGTGCCAGAAGGTTCACTGTAAGTGAATGAATTGTTGTCTTGGCACTTAAACAACAGGTGTACTTGTTGTCAGGTGTATTAGCATCTTTTCACTGCCTCTTTTCATGAACGGAAGACTGAACTCTAATCACACAAGATGTTGTGGCTGGCTATGAGGGGTGTATCACCAGTAGGGTGTTCTGTGTGCTCTGTGTGGGCTATTAGGAGCTGATACAAAACATGGAGAGCTTGTAACTAACAGCTGTAGATCTAAAGTAACTTGGTGTGTGTGATTGTGAGTGTGGGGGTAGTTCCTGGAATGGGAACTGGACTTAATTGACTGTAAGGCCAGTCCTCACTGCGTAGAGTACTGGCTTCACTTGACATGTGAACCCAGTATAAGCCAACCATCTTTGCTGTAGTCTCTACCTCCCCCCCTCCCCCCATGTACATGTACGTATATACATGTTGTGAGCCAGGCTAGTTTCATGCCCGTTCCTCTCCCTCACGAAGTGGTCTGGCGCACCACGTCTGAACGTTTGTTTCACCCACTCATGGTTTTAGGATGTGTAATCATTGCATGAGAGGATGCCATTACGGGCTGAGAAAATAACGACATTGGATTTTTTGGGCAGATTTGGCAGAAGTTTAAATTATATATGCAGCTATAGGTAGCGTTGATACTGCTCTTTAAACTGCAACAATAGCTTGGTGTACATGTACATGTATAAAAAGAGTGTGCTGCAGCAATTAAGAGCTTGGAAAGGCACTTTACCCCCCATTCTGTGTATCAATTTTAGTCAAGAGTTTCGTTTTCTGTATACACTACAAGGAAGGGTCTTATAGAGAGCTTCCATTGAAGCGTGAACTGAAGTACTCCTTACTGAAGCAAGCTGTTGGACTGGTATGCCAGACTGGGTACTAAGGGGGGCAAGATCTGGGCAGGAGACTAGAGCTAGGTGCGTGTCAGTAGCCTCACTGCTGTGTCTTCTCTCTCCCTATCAGAATCAAGAGCCTGGATCTGGTGTGCATGAAGGAACTGGACAAGAAGGTGAGGCTAGTAGCCACTACGGTACATCAGATAAGTATTCAAATTTTGAAAAACAAAGCACCTGAATTACATTCAAAAACGAATATTTCTCAAATGCAATTCAGCTGTTTGTTTGTGTGTATGTTGTATTTCATCGAAAAATGTCTTTCCTGGCCACTGTAAAATGGCCACTTTTGTCCTGACTGTAATTACAACGTACAATGTAACTAGGTGACTGTGGTTTGAACCAGCAGACAGTGAGAAATAAGAGCTACCAACTTCTCTCCCTCCCCCCTCCCTAAATGAAACCAATATCGGCAAGCAGTGTAACTTTTAGTAGTGTGATTGATTGCAGTAAGAATGTAGCCAGATACCTGTACACTGTGTCACGGACATGTGGGTCGACTGCCTCCCCCACAGGGGTAGTTAGTAACCACTCATTGGTTGCCTAGTGACTCACAATGGAGCTAGCTAGCGAAGCACTGTGTTGGCAGACGGTACATGTACATGTACATGGAGGGCTTTTAATTGCCTCACATGTCGGGGAATTAGAAGTAAGATGGTCTAAACCTTTTCTCTCCTCAGGTGAACATCATCCCAGTGATTGCCAAGGCGGATACCATCTCTCGCTCTGAGCTGCCTCAGTTCAAGGCCAGGGTGAGTGTCTGACTGTGTGTGTGTGTGTATGTGTGTTGGTGTACATGTATGTCTGACTGTGTGTGTTGGTGTATGTCTGACTGTGTGTGTATGTGTGTGTGTGTGTGTGTGTTGGTGTACATGTATGTCTGACTGTGTGTGTGTGTGTATGTGTGTGTGTGTGTGTGTGTAGTCTGACTGTGTGTGTACACGTATGTGTGTGCGATGGTTCGTGTGTTGATTGTACTATTGGTATAGCTTTGTTCTGAAAGTATAGCATTGTGATACATCTATACACGCGCGCACACACACACACACACACACACACACACCACGTACAGATCATGGAGGAGCTACAGAGCAATGGTGTTCAGATCTACCAGTTCCCCACTGACGATGAGACAGTGGCAGACCTCAATGCTAGGATGAACGTGAGCCTACACCTGCCACCTCAGTCCTATTCCTGATATTGTCTGTCCTAACATGTATGCCTGTCTGTCCTGTAGGACCAGCTGCCATTTGCAGTGGTGGGCAGTCGAGAGGAGATTGTGGTGGGTGGGCACAAGGTGAGGGCCAGGCAGTACCCCTGGGGGACCGTGGAAGGTGAGACGCCAGACAGCAGTGTTCGTGTGTAGCACTGTAGCCATCTGTTGCTTACTAGTCCACAAGTACATGTAAGCAGTAGCCTCGTCTCCAGGCTCTCTGCGCGTTTCACTCTGGAGAGCCTGGTACAGGTACATGTACATGTACATGTACAGACATTATGGCTTCCAGTTAAGACCACCTCTACATGTGTCGCTGTGTGCAGCTATGCCATCCACTGGACTGGTTACATGCCACATGAGCACAGGCGAGTGTCTGTAGCTAGTAACGTACCTTGAGACCGTCTCTCCCCTGCAGTTGAGAATGAGGCTCACTGTGATTTTGTGAAACTAAGGGAGATGCTTCTTCGGTGAGTGTGTCATGCCCTCGAGGTGTGGGTGGCATTCGGTTGTATGTGTACTCCAGTTATTGCCAAGTAGCAAGCATACCGGATGTATGTCCCCATTATACTGATTACCTAGAACAATTTTTGAGGGATTAGGGTGCCAAACCTCATTATGATCAAAAATTCACCCCCCCCCCCCCCAGTACTAACATGGAGGACCTACGTGAAAAGACTCACACCAACCACTATGCGCTCTACCGTCGCAAGAGGCTACAGGAGATGGGCTTTGTTGACATGAATGCCGACAATAAGCCCATCAGGTGAGAAAGAGCTACTGTGCATAATAAATGAAGCTCTGTGCTAGCGTAGTGCAGGATACAGCACAATTCACAAGCCCAATCCTTCTCCCCACCTCCCATCCTCACCCCTTGCTCCCCTCTCACCGCCCCTTGCCCCGCCCCCTCTCTGCCCCGCCCCCTCCACAGTCTCCAGGAGACGTATGAGCAGAAGCGCCAGGAGCACCTCCACGAGATGCAGACCAAGGAGGAACGAATGAGGCAGATGTTCGTGCAGAAGGTACACATGTACATGTATGAAGTGCTAAAGACACTGCCCAAACTTAGTTTTCTGACAGCACATTCAATAATTAGCTGTACTGATAACATCCATAGAAAATGATGTAATCAAAGTAGACATCAGCAGAAAAGGTATATATCCCTGCTGACATAAGTGCTGACCAGACAATTGTAAGGGCGGTGTGATAAACCCTCAAATACACCTAGAAACTATCTAAGTTATAGAGAGTAAGAGTGGCTGTTCTATAGACCGTGTGCCTGCGTGGGCGTGGCTCCGTATATTATACTGGAAAGTATATGATTTCCACATACTTGTCGCCATTTTGTAGGCACTAGAATGGCAGTAATGTCGCCATTTTGTAGGGACTAGAATGGCAGTAATGTCGCCATTTTGTAGGCACTAGAATGGCAGTAATGTAGATGTGGACGTTTGTTAATTGGCTCCCTACAAGCAGTACTGACAGCTGGATTGCTTAGTGGCTTACGTATGTTGTAAGGCTAGTAGCGATGCATGTCATACATTTGTACTGCAGCGATTTTAGATGTGGCTCGTGAGAACGTTCAACAGCCAGCTCACTATCTCGTCGCTGTACAAACTTGCCGTTCACAGAGCCATTTTTTGCCCTACGTTACGTCATCAGAATGTTGATACCACATCGCATGACATCACTGCCACTTGTAACCACGCCCATTTAGGCACACTGTCTGTAGGTGGAGCTATGGTTCCTGGTAGCTTACAAGAGAACACATACATGTCAGGTATGATTGAGTAGGTGTGCTCTAATTGGAACCCTTCAGGTGAAAGACAAGGAATCAGAGCTAAAACAAGCAGAACAGAGGCTGCATGATGAGTTTGAGCGGCTGCGCAGGCAGAATGCCGAGGAGAAGCGGCAGTGGGACGACAAGAAGAGGCAGCTGGTGAGTTGTCTGCCGAGATTCTAGCCTCGTTCCCAGATTCCATTCCTCTGGGGATAGTCACATGCCAAGACATCCTCACCCTCTGTGCAATGGAGTGTCTGGTGTCTTCAGTAAATATTTTTGACACAGACCCAGTAGTTAACTAATAGAGCTGAACATCATAGCATGTTTCAGAAGGGCTTACGCTAGCCTCATTCCCAGTCTCCACTCCAACATTTTTTGCTTATACATGTAGTAAAACAAACAAGCTGGGAGTGGAGACTGGGATGCAATACAATTTCAAAGCAGACACCAGATGCTCCTTTGCAAGGAGTGCATGGAGATCTGGGAATGGAGCCTGGGAGTTGGGCATGAGACTATGCTGGGAATGGAGCCTGGGAGTTGGGTGCGAGACTATACTGGAGTGGAGCTTTAGGGTTGGGCACAAGGCTATGCTGGGAATGGAGCCTGGGAGTTGGGTGCGAGACTATACTGGAGTGGAGCTTTAGGGTTGGGCACAAGACTATGCTGGGAATGGAGCCTGGAAGTTGGGCACGAGACTGTACTGGGAGTGGAGCCTGGGAGTTGGGTACGAGTCTATACTGGAAATGGAGCCTGGGAGTTGGGTATGAGACTATGCTAGGGAGTGGAGCCTGGGAGTTGGGCACTAGACTCTGCTGGAGAGTGAAAACTGGGAGTTGGGCTACCAAGATGTAAATATGCACTAACACCCCCTCCTCCTTGTCCCTTCCTATCATAGGAAGAAGAAGTCAGCCTGTTCAACAAGAAGAAGGCGGCAGTGCAGGCCCAGAGGGCGCAGACAGAGAGGGACCAGCTGGCAAAGAAACAGAAGAGGTGAACCTCAAATCCGTCAACCCAGCCCGTGTGAAAAACAGACTAGAATTTTTTTTACAATGTAGTATTATTCTAGCAACCCTATTATTGCCTATAATATTGTGTTCTTAGAGGAGCTTGTTATGCTATTATTATTATTGTAATTTGCATGTCACAAAATTACCATCATCTGTATAGGACAGCTAGGTTTTCCTTTTGCTCGCATAATCATTATTATTTTTTTATATTCTTCTTATGTAGAGTACCACAGTGTATGCTGCTTCATACTGCACACAGGACTGTACATAGAATGCATTCCCAACCAATTAGGCATGAAATTTTTTTTTAAATGAGAGACATTCACTTACTCTTTGGCTGTATTGTTGGTGCTGTTTCTGTACAGGGTTGGCAGAGCTGGCCTCCATGCATGGGCACTGTAAAAACAGGTGGTTAAATCAGAACCTAGCTAGTTGGAGAAAAAAAAGAAAGCCCCTCCCAGGCCTAGCTAGTTATCCATCCAGTCACCCACATCACTGAAAGCCCATGGCAATCCTGCTCATCATCCAGCACTTCGCTCATTTTCATCAAAAATTGCTTCCCATGGGGCCCATCGAGAGAGAATGTTGCATTGGGGGCATTCCACAAACTCTATGCGGTGCCATTTGTCAAAATCCTAAAAAATAACATCAAATGATGGCATTTCCCACTGATATTTATAACCCCCCACCGACATTTGTACATTTATAAGTCCCCACGTGAGTTGTATGCCTGTCTATACGTAATATCATAGATACTATAAAACCGTATGGTTTATAGTATCTATGGCTAAAGTGTGCACGCATTGAGGTTCACTTCCCAGGGTCTGGGTGCGAAACTACTGTTAGGAGGTATTGGAAGAGTAATGACATAAACTGTCTACTAGTCTAGCGGCTATGAGGTGCTGAACCTCAAAGCATGCACACTCCCTGAGAATAAGGTGCTGAACCTCAATGCATGCACACTAGTCTAGCGGCTATGAGGTGCTGAACCTCAATGCATGCACACTAGTCTAGCGGCTATGAGGTGCTGAACCTCAATGCATGCACACTAGTCTAGCGGCTATGAGGTGCTGAACCTCAATGCATGCACACTAGTCTAGCGGCTATGAGGTGCTGAATCTCAAAGCATGCACACTCCCTGAGAATAAGGTGCTGAACCTCAATGCATGCACACTAGTCTAGCGGCTATGAGGTGCTGAACCTCAAAGCATGCACACTCCCTGAGAATAAGGTGCTGAATCTCAAAGCATGCACACTAGTCTAGCGGCTATGAGGTGCTGAATCTCAAAGCATGCACACTCCCTGAGAATAAGGTGCTGAACCTCAATGCATGCACACTAGTCTAGCGGCTATGAGGTGCTGAATCTCAAAGCATGCACACTCCCTGAGAATAAGGTGCTGAACCTCAATGCATGCACACTAGTCTAGCGGCTATGAGGTGCTGAATCTCAAAGCATGCACACTCCCTGAGAATAAGGTGCTGAACCTCAATGCATACACACTAGTCTAGCGGCTATGAGGTGCTGAACCTCAAGGCAGTCCAGCACCTGCTGCTAAGACATGTCATGCATGTGTTTAAAATCATCGATAATATTGTACCATAGATAGTAGAGTAGAAGGACGTCCTTCTACTCTACTATCTATGATTGTACTATATTATCCATGGTTTAATAAAGTGTTCAATGAAAATATGAATGAGAAAAAGGGGGGGCCACACCCCTGTGATTCCCACCTAGCCTAAGGCATTCCCCCCTCTGACAGTAAAAAAGGCACGAAGGACATACTGCCAGAGGGTTGGGCAGATCATCACTCTGCCAGCCAACTGACCAGGATTTCCCCCGAAGGCCTATGGGAACAGAGGCTACATGCCCTTGCTTGGTCTCCTATCAGGAAGGGCTCCGGTTATTTGAGGTAGGATTGGCTGACCAGTGCCAGTATGCGGTAAGATGAGTACTAGTCATCAAATTGAGTGGTATTATTATTATTATTATGTATAATGGTATTAAAATTGCAGTAGTAATATACAGTGTATAATATGATCTTGGTGAGTGGTCATGAACTGCTATATATGGTGTATGTTTTTAGTCGTGTTTCTATTGTCTGTGCACCTGTTCGTGTGTATGT
The DNA here is from genome assembly GCA_963921505.1 of Phakellia ventilabrum. Lineage (NCBI taxonomy): Eukaryota > Metazoa > Porifera > Demospongiae > Axinellida > Axinellidae > Phakellia > Phakellia ventilabrum. The sequence goes on from OY997385.1 coordinate 951,003, forward strand.
TTGTGCGAGCCTCAACACTCACTAGCTGAGCATAACACACATTGCATGTACAAGCCTCGATTAAGAGCATCAGTCAGAGACTGATCCTGCTAGGACACCCCAATCTATATATAGCTAACGGTGACCATGAGTTGCTGAAAATGTATTTGTTTGATCTCTCTTCTAGGTATTGTAACAAGGTGGCTTTGCTTTGGTCTTAGAATCAAACTTACTGCCTTAATTAGGTTTAATTCAAGCCTGGTACTGCAACAATCCTTAAAGCTTGGTGTTAGCTGAACCTTACGTTTGATTCAAGCCTGCAACATTTTGGTAGGGTCAAACGATCAAGAGCCTTTTTGCAGTGTGGTCAACTTAAGCGATCAAGCAGCAAGAATTGAAGGTCAAAATTTCTTGACCCCAGTCTTAGCTGTGACTACAGTGCATATGGGAGTGCCCACCCCTTGTGTGGCAATCCTGCTCATCATCCAGCACTCCACTCATTTTCATCAGAACTTGCACAAGAGTTGTATGCATGCCTGTCTACATGTACAATGTAAATCCCAGGGGGCCAATCGAGACAAAATGTTGGGGGCATTCCACAAACTCTATGGGGTGCCATTTGTGTTAAAATTCTAAAAAAATGTCAAATGATGGCATTTCCCACTGATATTTATAACCCCCCACCGACATTTGTACATTTATAAGTCCCCACGTGAGTTGTATGCCTGTCTATATGTAATATCAGATACTATAAACCATAATATGGTTTATAGTATCTATGTCTAGTTATGACTGTGTACATGTATGAATCAGGGCTCACTGTCAGAACCAGAGCGTCTGTCCCCCCTAACTTGAAATATTCTTAGAATGTGCTTTCTGAGCTGCAAAAAATTTAGAAGTTTGGTCATTTGCTCATAGGGATACATGCATGTTTTTAAAAAAACTCCATTTGTATGCATTCTTGCAATTTCTAGTGCTTGATTTTGGGTTAGTCCACTATGGTTCTGAGTCCTTCAATGGTCTGTGAACTACATGTAAGGCATAATTATATAGTCCTTAAGAGAGTGAATGCAGTTATATTACTTGTCATACAAGGGCAACATAGCTACATAATTATTAATGATTTGGTTTCCACATGATGCTTCATGATCGTTCTAGTCCGGGCCTTCTTGTTGGCACTGGGGTCCTTCTGCCAAGGTGTCTCTGGCCACAAGCATTGGCCTAATTGAAGTTATAAATTTTGGTCGGCTCAACTTTTTTCTCACCTGATCTCCGGTGTGGTGAACCGTCAGTTTTGAGTGCCAATGCTGACCGCCCAGTTTTCTAGCTTGCCTTGTGGGATTGAAACCACTGTTGAATTAGTTGCAGGTTCACGCCAATTGCAAGGCTGCACACTGCAGGCACATTTCCAGACTCCAGCCTCAATTTCCACTCCCCAGCTATTAATAAATTTTGGCATCCAATAAAAAAAGAGGAGTAATAACATGAATGTATAACTAGAAGGATTGTAGGGATATGATGAGAAGTTGCTGGCTACTCTGCTGATGCTGGGGTCACTCTGACTTGCAGACAGTAGTAGTGAGGTTGGCTGCTTGAGCCCACTCCATCTTCTCAACCTGAATGCCCATCTCCTATACATTGTAAAATGGGAGGGAGGAGGAAACACCACACATGTGATACTCGTACAGCTCTGTACCTACCTGCCAATATATTGCTTCATGAAGTTGCTACGAAGCGAGTTTACTAATTAAACCTGCAATGTAATATTACAGTACCTTAATTTCTAAGCTCTACGAGGCATTTCACATGTATCAGTTATTCAAGATTCCCGATCCAGCTATTGTCTTCATGAGCTGTCAGTGTACCTGCAGTGTGTGGGCCATGCGATACTCCATGCAGAGCCTCCCAAGCTGAGCTCCGATCTCCCAAATCGCACTCAACTCCTGGCGTGGTGGATTGGGTTTGGCATGGATGATCTTCCCCTTCTTGGTGGTGGACATGGTGTGCTGTCCCTGGGTTATTTCACGAGCATCCTTCTTGTTGGCTTGCTCAAAGTCGGTGTCTCCTCTATGGGTATCTCTGTACTCTGTGTGTAGAAAGGTTGCCTCAGAGCAAACAACCTTGATGGTTCCGATCCTCGTCTTTCGACTAGCTTGAACACAATTGGGATGGGAAGGAAAGAATTAGGTACACTAGTATCATTCCCTGTTTCTAGGCTCAACTTTCCATCCCTTGCTGTCGGGAAATCAGCTAGTTCACAGACCCCTCCCCAACAGCTGGGAACTGTTTACCACACCACAGATCTGTCCCACTATTAGTTTTCAGGCTGGCATAAGATTACTATCATACCTCGTCTCTTGCAAAGCGTGGCAGTGCAAACAGAAACTCTTTCGTTCCCTCTGCATCATTAAATCCCTCGCAAGTCCTAAGAAAAAGAAATCAATCAGCCAATCATTCAAACCATCTACATAAGCTCGATACGGAGTCTTATGTCCCTGTAATTATTTCTTCTCTGCTGTGTACTCCTTTGCTCCCTCCTAAAAAGCAGTGCTCCCCAAAATATTCCAGTGCTCTATGACTAGCAAAGTACAAGAATTATTACGGTTGGTTCAGTGACAGGAAATGCAGTATTCAGTTGTGTCCAGTCATCAAGCATTTCACATCCTATGCAGGGGCGTAGGAAGATGTTTTGTAGCACGGGGGCTGACATTGGCCAATGAATTGGTGGATATGTATGTCTGCGGGCGAAGCCCGCTCTGTCTAGGGGGGTGCGGGGGCATGCCCCCCCGAGAAATTTTTAAAATTTAGATGCTCTGAGATCAATTCTGGTGCATTCTGAGCCAACTTTCCCTACATTTTATTGAGGGTAATTTTTCTTTTTATGATTTGTAGCCACTCATGAAATGCATAGAAGCATAGTGATAATGTTCAAGAAACACAATTTTTTTTATAATATGATAAAAAAACTCTGTTGTTGTCTGTGTAGGAGAAACACTGAACTTAAATTTGCCAAAATAGTTCAGTCAGCGTCTGTTTGCAGACAAACTCCAGGGTACCTCGCACCGCGACTCCGAGTGATCGTCAGCGCAGCAGCTGCGGCGAGTTGGCAACTGGCTCAGTGCTCGGGGCTTCCTGCGACGAGTCCTCGTCAGTTTTTGTATAATAACAAGCGTGTACAAAGGTAAGAAGTTTATCCGACATACAGCCTGACCATTGACACGCCCACTTGTCACGCCGCCACGTGACAAGCAGACGTGAAACGCGTAGATATGCTGTATGCTGTAGCTAACGGTGCATAGCATTAGCTTACCTTGAGAAGTTACTATTCGCCGTGGAACCGGGGGCTGGAAGAAAGATTGGATGAGCCTCTGCGTCATCCTACTGCGGGAACAGTCAGAGCTGTGGTTCTTCACACCTCGCATGACGAAAATGTTAGGGGGGCTCAGCCCCCTGGTTGTAAAGTTTGGGGGGGCTGCAGCCCCCCGCGCCCCCCTGCTTCCTACGCCGGTGCTATGTCATTAGTATCCTCTATTGAGTAGTATCATGGCTGGCTGCACATGCAGGGGACGTATTAAAATAATACTGAAACTGATTATGGCCCACGTACCAGTGCCAAATTTTCGAGGGACACATTTTTCGCGGATTGGTCGTGCAGAAACATTTCGCGGATCAAGGATGCTTGATAGCCACGCCGATTTGTGGATACCTAGTACCTAGTCTCGACTCCAGACCCTCCCCGCGCGTCCCGTCGGAAAATAAGGACGGGCCGCGCCGCGGGGAGGGTCTGGAGCCTAGTACTGTTTTTGAGAGCGCAATCCGAGGATCCGGCAGCTTTGTATCAGTCACTTTGAAGTAGCGGTAGAGCGCCATGGGTAAAACAATAGTATCACGACCAGACCCAGGACTTCGCGAGCTGCAAATCTGCGAAAATCGCTAAAATTATACGCCGCAAAAAAAAATTGGCGCTATATATAACGTGTCCCAAAATCGCTGGTATTAAATTTGTTCCAAGTGATGATCGCCGTACCGACTCTCTCCTCCTTTCAGCACATGCCTAAAGACCATTACCCCATCCACGTAGACATGGAACCATGATTGGGGGCAGTGCGTTTGTGTGTACACCTTGATCTGGTACGGGGTGACGGGCCATTCCTGCTCCTCCACTTCCCCGTACGCGAGCTCCCTCACGCGTTGCTTGTAGCTGACTGGGGTCGGTCCACATGTTGTTCTCTACGTAGTACCGCCCGTCCTTCTGGTACTCCGGCACTGGTAGGCCGGCTATCAGCACAGAGAAACCAAAGTTACCGTCAGTTGGTATGTTTGCCGGGTCTTTCCCGCGAAATAGTTATCGTAATGACATCATTGCTAAGTGTAGTAGTATTGCGATAGAGGCTGCAGGTAAGCTACAGGCAGAGTTAATGGACACAATCTACACAATGCTACTGGCCACTGCATTTCTCAGTACTGTTAGCTGTGGTGCACAACATAGCTGCTATCTCGAGCACTAGTTACTATGATCATAAACTGGACACCAAAGTACGAGGGGAACAATTGCAAATGAATAGAACTCAAAAGAGGCAGGTGCATGAAGAGTAAAGGTCAAAGGTGCAAACTAGCCTCGTCCAAATACGAGGCTAGGCTAATGATGAAATTATGAATTTGTAGGCCTTGAGAGTCACTCTGACTTGACAGTACTTGTGAGATTGTGTGCTTGAGTCCACTCCATCCTCTCCACATGTATGCCCATCTCCTTAACAACGGAAAAGCGAACAACAGATAACTTACATATTATAATTATGTGTCCGTGTACAGACACAAGACACACTTCTCGAGCACTATCATTCAGATGACTATGTCCTCTAAATGTATACAAATGTAGCTATGCTGGGTTGATGTTTCAATAATTCAACAGACTGTGGTAGTGGTAGTCAACTAGAACTGGAGTACTTTGAAAGTTTCATTTTAGCTTGGAGTGGTAGCTATATTTCAATTGACTTGAAATAGTTCCTCCAGTTGTGCATGGCAACTACAACAGTTATTATCAACAACACAGTGGATGGAGGTAGCTATCTGGCAGAGCACACTCGCTGGTGGAATAATGTGCTCTTTGAAACATCCGTAGCAATAGAGTACTCCAGATACCGCCTTCTGCAGGACATTGCCCCACCATAGCCAAGTCTGGTTCAGACACCTTTGTGTGCTAATCACTTAACCAAACATACTACGTACCAGTAGGCATGAGGCTAACTTGCTGTGGTAAGTATCTGGAGTACAAGACACGTTAGTCTACTGTTTTCTCATTTCTTGAACACTTATGAGATTACTTTTAGCCTGCAGAGCTACTGTGACACACTTTTCATGTGAAAGAAAGGTCAGCTCTTATCTTGCAACTGTAGGTCTTAAGTGAGTGTACCTCTAGTGTGTGGGCCATGCGGTACTCTACACCAAGCCTCCCGAGCTGAGATCCCGTCTTGTAAATGTTCCTCATCTCCTGGCGTGCACGTGCTGAATAGGGCTTAGTGCGATGGATGAGCTTTCCTTTCTTGGTCGTAGACATCGTGTGCTGTCCTTGTGTAACTTCACAAGCATCTTTTTTGTTTGCTTGATCAAAGTCGGTGTCTCCTCTATGCGCATCTCTGTACTCTGAGCGCAGAAAGGTTGCCTCAGAACAAACCACTTCTATTGTTCCGATCCTCGTCTTTCGACTAGCTTGAACACGATCGGTCTGTATCAGGAAAGGAAGTTACTATAGATAGTTTTGTTCTCAAGTTTGGCTGTGCTAGTCTCGTTCCCAGCCTCCACTCCACAGGTACGTTCACTACAACATACGCAAACAAAACTATGGGTGGAGACTGGGAATGAGGCTAGGCCCTCGGGCTGGCACTCTTACCTCGTCTCTTGCAAATCGTGGCAACGCGAAAAGAAACTCCTTGGTTCCCTCAGCGTCATCAAATCCTTTGCAAGTCCTAAAAAGAATATAAGTCAGGTGGAGGTGGGAAATCTTTAATATTAGCCAACCACAGGACCACAGCCAGGAGGAAAATACAGCTGAGACAATTTTACGTCCGCTGTGCACTTCATAATACTTGTGGTTCAGGTTGGCATGTGCATGCACAGCAAGTCTTGTAATGGCTGCCCAAACAGTAGGCCCAATGAACGTTACTGGGTACTAGCATGCAACTAGAACAGATGATATACAGTACATGTAGGTGGCTTTTGGGAAGCCCTTTACATGGATGTGTAGCCAGGCCACAAAGCTGTGCTTTTCTTTGATGTTGGCATCCTTATTTTGAGAATTGTGGCTGAGCACAAGTAAAGACACTCCAGTATCTTGTAGCCTTAGAGGAAAGGTAGCTACTCTACACTGAGATACCAGCTCCTACTTGCAATTGGTTTGGAAGTGCAGGGATGCCATTGTTAGTCATTGCTCGAGAACCAGCCATAGTTTTGCACAGTTAAGTACCGTACCTTCTACATGTAACTATACTCTTGAATAGCGTTGCATGGGTGTGTATAAATGAAGCAGCAGTATGCAGCGTAAAAGTTGTACAGCCATTTTAGTAGACTATTTCAATTGACATATTTGTGTAGCTTGTTCTGTTGTGTTAGCCGCGATACGTGCCGGCTATAGCTGGCTGGTATTGAAAACACCTCTAGCCACACCCCCTATATTTCACCCCGAGTGTTTACTCCTGCTAATTTGACCAATCTGAAGTGACAAAGTACTCCCTACCGGCTCTCTCCTCCTTTCAGTACGTGCTTAGAAACTCTGACTCCATCCACATAGACATCCAGCCACGACAGAGGGCAGTGTGACTGTGTGTACACCTTGATCTGGTACGGGGTGACGGGCCATTCCTGCTCCTCCACTTCTCCGTACGCGAGCTCCCTCACGCGCTGCTTGTAGCTGACTGGGGTCCACAGGTTGCTCTCTACGTAGTACCGCCCGTCCTTCTGGTACTCCGGCACTGGTAGGCCGGCTATCAGCACAGAGAAACCAAAGTTACCGTCTGCTGGCATGACAGTGAAAGTCGACAGTTGTTGCCTGCGGGTTTTTCCCGCGAAATACTCCACAAAAGGAGTTCTGCCCAATCGTATTGCAGATACAATGTACCACGTGCTACTGCTGTATATCAGCTGAGAGATTAGAGTTTGGTGAACCCAGCACATATAGCTAAATGCTTATTGGTTGTGGTTTTTCAGTTTCACCTCTTTTCGGATGTTGCTATAAAACTTTATACAGTTATTGGAGTCTGGGACGTGGTAATCTCACGAGCCAGAGCCCCCTTTCGTTCCACAGCACCAACTGTTTACTGTGTGCATATTAGCAGTCAGCCTACCATTGTGGACTAGCCTCATTCCCAGTCCACAAAAGAGTGCACTCTTTTCGTGGGTGAGGTGGCCTGGGTACGAGGCTATACTGTGGAGCGAATCATGCTACTAGACGGTAGGGATTAAAAAAGTTTATTGGGGAAAAAAACAAGGCATGTTCACAGACAACAGTGCATGAGTCATGAGATAAGAATGGCAACAAAAGTTTGAAAACCTGTCTGAGCACCAGCTTCTAATCATCCAAGACAATCGTCCCAAGGTCCCTGCCTGGCCAGCCCACTCTCCTGATCGGCACGTTCCAATCAAGCAATGTCTGGGTCATGTGATACTCCACACAGAGTGACCCCAATGTCCTCCCAACCTCCCACACATCTCCCATGGTTATCCTAGGAGGACTAGCGCTGCTGCTCGAACTCTCGCCTTCCGAGTGGTGAGGTCTGTCGTACGGCTTGCTATTTCTGATGTACCTCCCTCTTTTCGTGGTTGTCATGGTATAGTTCATTTTGGTGACGTTCTTGACGTCCTTCTTGTTGGCCTGCTTGAACTTGCACTCTTTGGACTCATCGTTGGCTCGGGTGGGCTTGCGGTGGGAGAAGGAGGTTTCTTTGCGGATCACTTCAATCTTTCCAACTCTACCTTCTCTCTCTTCCTTCACTCTGTCTCGCTGCGGAGAGAATAATGTAAACATGATCACTGCGCAAGCATTACAGAATTGTGTAAGTGCAATACTATATTTTGACCTCTTCTGTGTACTCTAGCAAGCCCATTCTTAGTCCTGCGCATAGACCTGTCACGAAAAATTTGGACCCTCCAAAAATGGTCCCCCTGGTCCTTATATTTCGAAATATTTGGACCCCCCGGAACTTATATTTCAGCGCAAGTATTGAAATATATGGACCCCCTCTGAAATTTTTGTTCCCCCAGGACCTTTTGTTTTGCGGCGCTTTTTCTTGTCCTTCGATAAAGCCGGTGGGTAGATAGATGTTTTAGCAGCCAGCTAGCTCTTTGTTTAACGTTATTATTTGATTTTAAATCTTGCAATATGCTTTGAATTTCACATAGTGACAGTACTAAGCTTGGAGATAGGAGTAGTCAGATACAACCTCCACCCACTCATGCCACTCGATTGTAATTCCTGCGTTCTACTGATATATAGTTAGCTATGTATGTCTACATTGACTGTACTAAAACTACGTGCAAGCACACTATAAATATAAAGAGCTAGAAGCTTGTAACTAGCAGCTCCGCCCACTCGAGCGTAATCACAGCAATCTACCGACAATCATTCGTCGGTTGGTAGTCCAGAGCTAGGAGCTATGAAGGGTTAGCTAGGAGCTATATAGAAGCTAGAAGATAGGATAAGCTGAGAACTAGGAGATAGCTTCTCGGCTTCCACGATACGCGCATATAGGAAGGGGGAACAAATATTTCAAGGGGGGATCACTTATTTCGCGTGAAAGTTGAAATATTTGTTCCGGGGGGAACGAATATTTCGGGGGTCCAAATATTACGTGACAGACCCTCCATACGCCCCAAGGGGAAAAGTTAACGGGGAAATAATCTTACCCTAGGGGCAGTCGGGCCTGTCCTCAGCCCCCTATTTCTTTGTATCAGAAAACATGTTCGTTCAGTGCCGGCGTTTTTCATAGCTACACCTTACAACGATCCACGTAACCCACCTGTCAATGAAATGTCCTTCTGATTTTCTGATTAAATACTATAGATCGAACAATACATTTGAAGTCTTTTATAAAAAATTAAGATTTGTGCTCTCTATCGTGGCTTCACAAATTACAAAAGATTGTGAGCAATCAGTAGTACTTTAGTGATAGGCTTACGTACTTCACTCTCTGCAAATCTTGGCAGAGAGAACAGGAACTCGCTGTGGCCACGGTCTCCTTCACGAAAACCCTTCACAACCCTGTGGAGAAGTACACAGCAATCCTAGTCGCACAGCTAAAATGTAAACATGCTGTCGGCTCTTGTGTTAAGGTTAGTGACATAATATGAGTCTCTATTAAACCTAGGGGGAGGGGGCTTAAATGATGCATTAGTGACTGAGGTCACTATTGCATCATTCACGCCCAACCAGAGGTTTTGATCTCAGCATTGGTCACTAACTGACTTAGAATCAGTATATAGCTAGTTAGCTAGCTGTGTTGAAAAGTCTAGCCAGGCAATGGAGGTGAGCTATAGTTTATCTCCCTTGTATAAGCGCTAGAAGGCAAACCGCACATTCGAGCGTGTGAGTTTCGAACTGTTTAACTGTGTAGCTACATGCAGATAGTACACAAGCAAAGCTACAGCCTCTGACAAGGACAGACGGCTCCGCTAAAAGAGCGCTATAGCACAGTATGTACATTCGAATGATGCTAGTGTGAGTTTCAAAGTGCACAGCACTGTCTCCTTTACATGGTAGCCATTGCTGATTCTCGGATACAACAACCAATCGTTCTTTATTCCTATAATAGACTGTGGCCACTTCTCGAGCTTATTGTTTATTTTTGCAATACATACTTGGCTTGGCTCACAAAACATTGTGAATCTTAATTGAAAAAGTCAATCACTAATTACAACAACAGGTCTCTAAGTGACTGCACAGGTTTCTAAGTGGCAAAATAGTGACCAGTGACTGTTTTGTAATTTACATAGCTGTGACTTAGTGATCTCATTACATCATTTGACAAACATATCAGCACCCACAAGTGTGCTGGTAGAATCAGGTATGTATACCCACTTGCTCTCGCCTCTGTCCAGAACCATCCTGCTGACCTCCACCCCATCTACAAAGACATCGTACCACGACTGCACGCAGTGGGGTTCTGCATACACCTGCAGGGAGATCAGGAAGAAAGCTGATTAGAGTCCTAGCAGCATTGAGGGAGATTAATGCAATGTACAGCAGTTGCTTTTTTTTTACAGTCAGACAAGGCAACAGACAGTACCAGTAGAAAGGTAATTTAGAAGCTACTTAAATCCAGGTGGCCAGTATAAAAAAAGTTGCATATCAGAACCCAACAGTAAATTCTATTTTACGGCGTACGTATTATGACGTGACTAAAAGAATTTTAAAACAGTTCTGGTATACTTTCTCTTAGACTCCGAATATCTAAATTATGCATTATTTTCCGGTAACCTCTCAAATTACTGTTGCTATAGTACACAATATAAGAGAGTTGATTGGCCAATTTAATGTGCATGTTTGGACACAGTAAAACATACGTGATTGCACTCATCACTGTGTATAATGAGGCAGATGGTGATACATTATGCAAATACACTCCATAGCCCGTCTACAAGAAGCCATTACTAAAGTCGGAGTGGCTCACCTCCCATTCCCAGTCCATGAAAGGGGGGTGTGGCCCGTGTACGAGGCTACCCTCCCATGTGCAGAATTTTTGGGGGAGTATTCCCTTTCCGCCAAAGGCTGGATTTCCAAGGCCAAGGTAAAGAAACACTTTATTAAACTTGGAGGCTACCTGTGGGATTCGAACCTATGACTTTTGGTCCACAGTCAAATGCTTTAATCACTTGGCTACATGTCACCTCCAACGAGTAGTACCTTGATCTCGTAGGGTGTGACGGGCCACTTCTGGTGCTCTATCTCTTGAGAGAAGTTCGAATATTCTCGCACGTCCAGCCAATAGGTCACTGGAGACCACAGCACGCTTTCTACCAGGATTCGTCGTTCATCCTCAGGGTGTTCGTATTCAGGGAGTTCTCTACCTCCCACCAGTACAGAAAAGCCGTACTTTCCATCTGTTGGCATATTGACTGGTTGGCGGTAGCATAGATAATATAGCGGCAGCTATGTCAGCAGTTGTGTAAAAAGTCTGATCGAGTACATGTATATGTGTACCTTTAATAGTCTCGTGCCCAGATGCAGACGTACCTACCTACGCTCGCCCCCTCGCATGCATGCACGCAGAACGTTTGGCGAGGGGAGGAGCCACGGTCTGGTCACGAGACTACATGTACCTGCCCGGGAGTCACGTGTAGGTACAACTAATCTTTGAACCTAATTACAAAATCCTCCTCGGGGCATAGTTCGTACTTCTTGGAAAGCGCGTAGGAAGCCAGTTACGAGGGCGTAGCGGTTATTCTCGGAAAGCTGAGCTACACTTCTCCTGAATCATTTGTCTCCATGTAGTTGCTGAGAACTAGCTACCACAAGTAGTTCTTCGCTCTATTCTTGGAGATTTGACTTAGGAGAAGTTACTCACCTTACTGAGAAAGCGGCTTGGTGAGTTATGAGCTCAGTAAGTTTAGTAGTCAAATTTGTATACACCAATCCTGGGTTGAAACTTCTATGATGCGCTAATGCTTGCAAACGTATAAAGCCTACAGTTTAGGGGTTAAGATGAAGCATCGTACACAGGCTGTAGGCAATAACCATTCGTAGATCGTATTTACCAAAATTATTGCGCAGTAGACGCATATATATAGTGCTTACTAAGCGCGTAGTACAGTACTTAGAAAATCTGTCCTGATGAGATCTCCCTTTAAACCCCACTCTTAGCCCAACCTGATAGTGTGTTTGATTTCATAATGCTGTACTGAATCCGTTTCAAGTAGGATTTCAAGTCCATGCCAGTAGCTATACTGGAAGTACTTGACTCTATTTGAATTTTCCCTTATTTCATTTTTATTATTATATTCCTAGTCAATCACTATGACAACTGTGTATGAGTCAAACCTGAGTTGGCCAGAGTGACAGTTAGCCCTAATTTATTTCTGCCAAGGATTAACATAGGCATTGTTATTGATGCTGGTACGTTTTACTACTTAGTGCTACAGCTATAGTCTCGATAATCACTGAGCTACGTAATGCAGCTAGTCAAAAAATCAATTCTCAATGCAGACAGGCCAAACATACTTTGTCTTATTATTATTCTGAAAGGCTGTATCTATCTATGGCTGTATAGGCTTTTATATCATACATACTGTGCTTGTGGTACCTCAGCCTGACTACAGCTTCATACAAAAGCCAGTAGCCTACATGATTATATACTGGAGCCATCTGAGAATTGGGTGTGGCCAGGTAGGTTAATTGAAGCTGAAAGTTATACTATAATGATTGTATTGCAGACTTTAGCCTTTCAATGTTAGCTACCAGTACAGATTCCAAGAAGGAAACTCCCATTTCCTGGAAACCCCATGCAGCCATATAGAGTAACCTCCTAGAAATACCTGTGTACACATTCTTAGTAACCACAGGGTAATTTACTGTAATAATGGGTAGCATAGCTGTCATACCACATTGTGGGAGGTCCACTTCTGAGAAGGTTTGCCTTGTAATTGAATTCCAGGTAGACTTGTGTGTTACTGCCAATTAGGGTAGTTAGAGAGTGCAGGCAGCTGTCTTTGAGGTATAGAATGCTACCACACCTTTGAACCTCCCACTAGGATTAAGGCAGTCTAAACCCAATAATGTATACTTACATGTACTGTATACTACTACTGCATACAGTGGCATCAAAGTACACTGTGAGCTCTGTACGCAGTAACAGTAGCGATTTCATACATGATCCGTGTACCTCTGTTGTTTGCCCATTCTTTCGGTGAGAACTGTCGACGTCCATTATGCCCATTGGTGACAGTGGCATAGTACTGTGGTTCATGCATAATCATATGCTTGTTTTTAGGTCCCAGAAATAATTTATTTGTGATATACTCAAACAGGAGCCCATGTTTCACTTGGGGGGAGGGGGGGAGTGGGGTATTCGCCCGCCCCCCCCCCCCCCGGAACTTAGGTTGGCAATTTTTTGCTGTATGAACTATATATGTAAACCAACACAGTAATTACAGAAGCTTCGCTCTACAGAGGCAATAGCAACAGGAATGGACAGACTACTAGTCTGATCTAGATGGTGCATCTCTGTATTGTTTACACTCATATAATTTGGACATAATGTGGTCCATTCATAGGTTGTGTAAATTTACTTGAAAATGCACCAAAAGTGATCTTAGCGGGTCTGGGGGGGGGGCATGCCCCCAGACCCCCTAGTATGAATTGTACATCATCCCCCCAAATGTCATCATTCCACTCCCCTGTTAGTCAAGAGCCTGGGACGAGGCTATAGATGTGTTGTAACCTTTATCTGTTGGAGTTCTTGGAAGTCTACAGTGCATGTATGGAAGCTTCCATACATGCACTGTAGACTACTGTAGGGTCAAGAAAGTGCAAGTATTTGGTATTCAGGCAGAAATTCAGACAGGTAGAAGGCCAAAAGTAAAACCATGCACTGTATGGAACTGGCCACTGCGTATAGTGGTAGTAGATGCAGAGACTCATAAATAGCCATGAGCCATGCATGGCAGTCCTGTACATGCACACATTGCAGTGTCTGACCATCAAATGAAGCCACACCAACCAAGGCACTATAATCCTCCCCCCTCATGCAGTAGCTGTTGCTTATAAGCAAGAGGTAAAGACTCTCCCCTGTTTTTCAAGAGCCCCCCCATGCAGTTGCTTATAAGGAAGAGCATAACTATCCTTGCCTACACACAATAAAGTCATTCCCTACGCCACCTTTCTACCTAAACATGTCACTCACTTGAGGGCCTGGGGATGAGGCTATATATAGCCCCATACTACCCTCAGCTCTCTATAGGAGCTGCAAGCTTAGCTTTGGATTCCATGCTCAAATTAAGGATCACTTGGCTGATTCTCTAAATTTGAATTGCACAAAATGATTTATTGTCCTTCAATTTTCTGGACACCACAGCATACATGACAAAAGACAAAGCAGAGAAGAAATGAACACACTAAAATACTCACAGCACAATGCAAAACGTGTTAAGAGGATACTGACAATGAAAGTGGGATGATGCTGCATAATCCAATGCAGTGATACTGAAGAGAAAGAGCAAGAGAAAGCTATACAAAAGCCACAGAAGAGGAGGTATAGGGTAAGTACAGAGTGTCGGAGGAGTGAACACAAATCATGACATGTGGCATGTATATGTTGGTCAAGTGATCAAACTGTAGCTAGTTCAACTTATGATTTTCAGGGTAACAATGTTTGGTTTTATGTCTTCTTCTACTGGGCTAGGAATGTCGCAAGTTCTTGGACTGCTGCACGGACTACTCTCTGGAGTGGTCTTGGGACTGGAACTCTGGATTCTCGTTGATATTACTTTGGACCAGTCAATGGGCTTCAGTTCGATACCCATGTCCTGTAGGTTGTGTCCCATTCGGTAGTTGACAGTTAATCTTCCACATTCCTGTCCTATTCTCCAGAGTTTCTTCAGTTGGACGTCGTAGGGTCGCGTACGGTGGACGTATCTCCCCTTCTTTGTTGTGGACATTGTGTACTTGCCCTCTGTGACTTGTTCCGTATCTTTCTTGTTAGCTTGGTTAAATGTGATGTCCTTGGTGGGTCTGTACTCTTCCCGAACGTAGCTCGCTTCGCAGCGTGTGATTTCGATTGTACCGATACGGGACTGTCTCTTACTGTCGAGTCGGTCACTCTGTAAAGCGATAGAAAGAAGACGCAATAATCACAGCTACTAGCACCATGTAAATGCTACTGCATGCAGTCATTGTATCCATGCAGCAATCAGGTACATTCGTATTTAGTGAGATACATACCTTGCATATTGCAAATCGAGGTAGAGAAAAGAGAAACTCTTTGATTCCACCTTTATCTTCAAATCCTCTGATTATCCTACACAGACGGAAAGGACATGATAATAAAAAATTATGAATATTGGCTTATCACAATCACTCAGTCATACACAACGATTTTATACCATCCTAGTGTTTGAAGGTTGAGGCTATAAATCAGTATGTTTATGCCGAATTTCACAAACTCTGTAAGTACAGACACTCACTTTGATTGGCCCTTCTCCAGCATCATTTTAGTGACTTGCACGCCGTCTACATAAACAAAGATAGCCGAGTCTTGCGAGTGCGCGGCTAGGTGTACGAGCAACTGGTACGGAGTGACGGGGCATTTCTGCACCTCTTGCTCGCCGTTCACGAGCTCTTCTGTGATGTGGTTGTAGCTGAAAGGCGTCCAAAGGTTACTCTCGACGTACACTCGCCCATTCTGCACGTACTCTGGTACAGGTCGGCCGGCGATTAGCACTGAGAAGCCGAAGTAACCGTCTGAAGGCATGGCTGATAGAATAACTATTCTGCTATAAGATGAACAGCGCAAAGAGCAAAGTGGCTTGGCAATGAAGTGTAGACGGATTTTTATAGTCAGCGTACCACCGAGCAATTACGTAGTCGCCTTTCCTATGTAATTGTGTTTATACTGCACGCACTGATGCCCAGGAAGCGCAGATTCACGGAAAGGGGTTTTCCCAGTATTAACGCGCATTGCCGCAAGCATGCAACCGCTGTATAGCTGCAATGCTGAGGTGACTGATAGAGCTCATTATATATAGAGCTGTACTGATGTAGCTTGTGTCTTGGACCAGGGAGTGTAGTGTGACAGCTACATGGAGTGACTAGAACTAGACCTTCACATCCCTCCCAGAACATCTCTCTGGGAGGGGCCTGAGATTCTCTAGAAGTGACTTGCATTAGGCCACAGCGAATTAATTTCTTGTTTCTCATCCCCCTTGAACTCAGAAATCGTACGCAGGCGGGTGCAAAAATAACAGATACACGCAAAAAAACAACAACACAGCACGTGACTTAAGAATAGCCGATTCTTGACTTGAGCTGATGACCAGTATATACCTGTGAGTGCTATATTTGAGTACTTGGTCCAAGTACCGAGTTACAGTCAGAAACGTTGATAAATCAACTGGGTTTCTCACTGCTTTTGCAGCTCGCTTCGATCTGCAACCGTATATATCGAAGTACCTGTGTGTGTTTTTAGTAACATTTCCCGGAACTGTATGCGGGCAGGGATGAGAAACAAGAAATTAACTCGCTGTGGCCTTACAGAAGTCCTACTGTAATCGTCTTGCGTTGGAAGCACAGCTCAATCATACGATGTAGGCCACAGATTACCATTTTATAACATTGCACACATATCCATAATATTATGCACTAAGAGCCCGTACAAGGCACACACGAACATGTCCCAAAAAAGCATGACACACACCACTCAGTTCACACAGAGAAATCGTATTCACATCACTGTAGGCGATAAAACTTCTTTGCGTTTCCAGCAAAGAACTTATGCTGGTCTTCTGTTGAGTAAGACGCCAGAATGGCCATGAAGGCGGACATGAGCTGAGGGAAGGTTCCGTTTGCCTTATCCACAGGAAAGTTGCTGGCGAACACACATCTGCAGTTGGGAGAGAGAGAGAGAGAGGGAGGCAGAGATGAGGCGTGGGATGAAGTCGAGACTTCTGTGTTAAGTGAGTACATGCATGTGTGTCTCAATCCCAGGCCCTCTCTATGAAATTTAATGATAGGGAGCTTCTCATAAGGTGAGGGGTGGGAAGGGAGGGAACTACATGTAGGGGGAGGAGCTAAGGGGAGGGGCCATGGGAGAAGGCATGGAAACAGAGGCCAGGTATGGTTATCTTTAGGAAATAATTAAAGGGGCACCCCTGTCAATGCTCTACTGCTCAAAGCCTTCTGTGTCGTAGGTACGTAGATGGAAAAATTAAGCTGCCATCATGCACCAAAGTGCTGTATCTTAGGCCGCGCAAATCGAAATCACGGTTTCTCGTCCTATCAGTCCATTGGCAATAGACGTGGCGGGCGCTTGATTTTGATATTTGATGCCACACCCATCATTTACATATCTGAAACTACTTTCTAACTGCTATATACTCCAGCTAACACAAAGTGGCTAAACACACAGGCTCGATCAACTTTTGTTAGCTCCCTTTGGCCGATAATTTTACGAGATGATGAATACGACATCAAATATGCACACATGCACAAGTTACATCCGTTGAACCCCCATCTGTGTTGAACCCACGTCTGCAAGGGCTTAAATTTTACATGCGGGGAAAGGATGAGAAACCAAATATTATGTTTGCGTGGTCTTTACGTACATGAGCCCATGAGCCGCTGAAGTGCAGCAGAAGAGCAACGAACCTGCGAGTGCCTTCCAAATTCACATTCGAATTATAATACGTTTCTTGACTCGGAGACCAAATATTAGACACAAACTGACTGGTGAGAGTGAGCCTCAAGTGAAGCGAGTTGGTTGGCGAAAGAACTCCATGTACGCAGATTCAAGCAGAATGCAAGAGGGGGCCACAGCTACAGAAAGTAAATCCAACTAAATGGAAATACGTTAACGAATATGGATTCAGATGTCACAGCAGTTACTAGCTCCTCTGCCGGACTCAGCGACTCCTACGCTCCTCTGCCGGACTCAGCGACTCCTACACTCCTAACTCTTCAAAGATGTTGCTGTACTGGTTTTGCACACTTCACTTGTGTACTTCGGAATGATATTCGGACAGTTAACAGACTTGTTTGTATTGTAGGATTTAAGAACAAGCCATCGTTGAGCCACTGTGGCGACAGCAAGGTGTTTCACAACAGATTTGGCGATGTGGGGCTTCTGGGAAGTTGTAGGCCATGTCTAGCATATTTCTTAGAATACCACATGAATTGCAACTACCAGGAGCTTACATACATACAAATTACTGGAACAAATTTACATAGGTTTGTAGTTGGACAGCCAAGCTGGGTGCTCAGTAAAGAATTGAGTGATGTGGCAGATAGAAAGGAAGAAGCTACAAGTAAATTGGCTGCCAGCTAGGGTAGGAGGGTTGCTTCCCGGGAGAACCGTTGACTTGTTCTGCAGTCTTCTCCAGGAACTGTTGTTTATGTACCGTTTGTAACTGGTCTCCGCGAGCTAGTTTGTCGTTGCTAGAAACTCAGAGGCTTAGGTGTAGTACCCCCATTTCCCTCATCAGGCGCCACCCACCGTGTGCCCTCCCACTGTGTGCCCTCCTTTTGTCACATATGATGAGGCCTATCCTGGGTTTCCTGCTTCAATATCAATGATTGGTGGGGTGTGCTAACCAGATACTAACTCCCCCTCCCCCAAGTATCTTTTCTAATTCCAGGAAGTGTACTATTGTCCAATAATTAGATATCCATACCCACAAATCACTGAACAGATATTCTCTATTGTATATGTTACCAAGTGGGGTAATGATCCCAGATGAAGGGTCATTCCTTTCCAAGAATTCTCACAGCTGCCTCAGGCGTTTCCTGGCAACAACAGTAACTGCTGTACACAATTTCTTGGCTAGACAGAGAGTCTGTTTGCTTAGGAAATCGAAACCTAAACTTGACCCCCACCAACACCTGGGGACTGCCAACAGAAGAAGGAAGGGCCTGAGAGCAGAAATTACAAATTTTTGTTTGCGATCCCTGTGGTTCACGGGAGGGTTAAATTCAATAATGTCATGGACAGCTCGTGTGCAATGCTGACCTCACGTGAGTAGCATTCCAATCTTGTTTGTTGTCACATAATAGTTCTTAAATTTAACCCTCTCATGAAACATAGAATGTTGATTAAAAATTTTGATTACTGATACCTTCTTTTTGCAGGCTGGGTGATGGGTTTCTGAGGCTACCGTTTCAAGCCAACTGTGGCAGTCCCTAGCCTCGTTCCCAGGCTCTGCCGAAAAGGGACGAAAGCTGGGTGGAGGCCTGGGAACGAGGCTAGGCAGTCCCAAAAGCTGGGCGGAGGCCTGGGAACGAGGCTAGGCAGTCCCAAAAGCTGGGCGGAGGCCTGGGAACGAGGCTAGGCAGTCCCAAAAGCTGGGCGGAGGCCTGGGAACGAGGCTAGGCAGTCCCAAAAGCTGGGCGGAGGCCTGGGGACGAGGCTAGGCAGTCCCTGGTACAAAACAAACATTATTCCGTCGCATATTTTGATTGCATCACTGCGTTAAAAGCGTTGAACTTCTATTGAGGCTGGGACTCATATGCGCTATGTAGAAGCCTCACATATTGACATGTTTATGCAGTATGTATGAGCCCCACCCTTAACGGAAGCTTAGAGATATATAGCACTTTGAACTGAGTGATGCAATTGAATATGTGACGGAATAATGTTTACATGCTTTCTACCCGGACTGCCACAACTTATGCAGTGAACAGAGATAGAAACAGGGGTTGCACAGCAGGTTATAGACTATAGTGTCCTAGGTATTGCAGTTATTACAGTGAAATGTATGGCGACTCAAACACCAAATGCTCTGTAGCACTATATATGGTCAAAGCATTGGCACCTGTACTGCATGGTATAGGCAACCTGTGATACTTGTATGGGCAGGTGCAACTCATTCAATGGAGAATAGCATACGCGTTCTCAGCCGCTAACATACTGCACAGTACATGTATATTGTCTCCGCAACGGTGTGCTACAAGCGAAGACACCCACTCAAATGACTGACAGTACTAGGTAGGTACATAGACACTCCACGACAAGCGGGAGGGAGAGGGGAGGGGGAGGGGAGCCACTCCCATAGACTCTATAGTCACAGTTGTGTCTGTGATCAAGACGTTGACTAGCCCTAAGGCTTACAGTGGTTTGAACATGGACTGCACATATTTTGATCTTACGTGTAACCTCGCCCACGAGCGACCGCCCCCTCCCCCCTGTTAACTAGGCTACTATTGCAGTACTATCCCTGGTTCTCAGAACTGGAATTCTCCGTGAATTGCACTCTTACAAAGTTTGGTTCCTATAGACTTTGGAGTACTTGTAGGGGTGCACTTGTAGGGGTGCACACATAGTATCATGCATATTGGATGTCTTGATAGTTATGTCCAGCACCTCTCCACTGTCATACAAATGCTTTGTTCTCCTAAAGCTGTGGATTTGCCTGGAATCCCAAGCATACCTGGAGGCAACTTAGTTCCAAGAGAACATTAGCAAGTAGAACTTTGTATGCCTCAGATTTATCTGTTTATAGCAACCTGGAATCCCAGAGGTGACTTGCCAGATTTATCTAATAGATTCTGTTTATAGCAACCAGCGCAGCGGCCTTGGTTTTAGTGAGAAATGCACTGGTAATAGCTTGTACTGGAAATTAGCAACTTGTGTTTATGGACGTTTAGTGCGAAGTGTATGCGCTGGAGCTAATACATGGAAACATTGACCAATGTAGCAAAGACACAACCAATGTAGCAAGTAGGCAGTATTGGGAAATAAGATATTTTCTTCTCAGAATAGCACTGCGATAAAATAGTACATACCGTATATCTTCTAAAAATTCGGCACGATAAAAATAATTATTGTTGCGTCTTGCCGAAACAATTAGAGATTAAATTGCAAAATTCCTACCGAACTGCAAAAGTGCCGAATAATTAGAAGTGTTATTACCGGTACCTCAGTACAGCTGGCTGTGAATCTCGAAGTGGCGTCTATATCAATACTGGTATGTCTTTTCTTCTTGTCGAGACTGTGGTGCGCGGTTACCATGTTTACCAAGTACTGTGGGAGCCGCACGTTGGAGAAACTTTCATCGCTCTGCACGAGGGCGGCAATGGACATGACAGACACGCGATGGCGATTTATCGAGACAGTGAAGCCGGAGTCGTTGTGGGCCATTTACCTTGATCCATCGCCTGTCTTTAACTTCGAACGAGACTAGCACGAGGTGCCGAAATTAATTCTAAATAGAGACTAACTTGTGAAATACTTGGGATTCCCCTTGCCGAAATTAGAGACTATCTACCCCATTTGGGCGAAGGGGTGCCGAAAAATTAGAGATGCCGAATTTTTAGAAGATATACGGTACACTACTTACATGTGATTGGCTGATTGGTCGGCGCCTCCTAACAACGATGGGATGCACTTTGCACCAATCGATGAACAACGGCAATTGGTGTAATGTTAATTGGTGTAATGTATTCCTAAACTCTACACGGTAGTCGGAGACAGTGCTGCTACACATGGCTATAAGCTCACCCCCTAAGTAATTTCTAGCGAGTGAATTACCATACAGAGAGATAATTTTGAGGCACAAAATTTTCATGATTCAAACTAATTACGGGGCATAGGCAGGGTTCAGGGTTCAGAAATGTTTCTAAAATATGTAGAAACACTCTTCAGTGTCAGAGCATCTTGTTTTTATTTTAACCTTGTCTGGGAGCCTAGCATACACATATTTAAATATTAGTTCTGTGGTAGCCTCATTCCCAGGCGTGGGAACAGCCTCATTCCCAGGCCTGGGAACAGCCTCTCCCAGGCCCACTTTATTTGAGTTTTGTCTAGCCTTTTATTCTTAATTAGTGCTACTCACGTGACCCTCAACGAATCAGAAGTCTCTAGATCGATCACATGACAGCGCTTTAAATCTGCATAAAGCACACTTATCGCGACTTATCGCGGTAAGTGTGCATTATTTGGATAACGCACAATTTTCTAAATGACGCCCACAAGACCTATGGCTGTTTCGGGTCAGTGAGAGCACTAAAACAGTTATACACCAGTTGGTAGTGCATTACGGGGTTAGTTAGTGCGCTCGGTCAAAGTAGCTATAGGTCTCGGGCAGATAATGCACTCGCCTTCGGCTCGTGCATTATCCTGCCCTCGACCTATAGCTACTTTGACCTCGCGCACTAATTAAACCCCGTAATCACTGCAAACTGGTGTATAACTATTACTTAGTCTGTTACTTGGAGGAAAGAGGCCACCTGCAGTAGTAAACAGGGACCCATACTAGCTTGTATGGTGTACTAGGTACTGTAGACTGAATGAAATTTCTCAAAGTTTCTAATAAATAAGGCAGGAGCCTGTATATGAGCCCACTCCTGAGTATGAGCCCACTCCTGAGTATGAGCCCACCCTGAGTATGAGCCCACCCCTGAGTATACGTCCACCATGTGCATGAACCCATTCTGTGTATAAGCCCACCCTGTGTATAAGCCCACCCTGTGTATAAGCCCACCATGTGTATAAGCCCACCCTGTGTATAAGCCCACCCCTGTGTATAAGCCCACCCTGTGTATAAGCCCACCCCTGTGTATAAGCCCACCCCTGTGTATAAGCCAACCCCTGCATTAGCCCACTCTATAAAATGGGTTAATTGGGTCTGGCTGCTTGCTTATAATATTTTGTTTGGCCTGTGGGAAATAGGGAGGGTCATTAAGCAGTGTGTGTGTGTGTACATTCTATGGACAACAAATTTCCAAGTAATCCACCTAGTACACTACCAGGTTAGAACAGACTTCCAGTCTTTGGAAGCCAGGCAGCTGGCTAGATAATTACCGCCCTGTCACTACAGTGGCCAGTAACTTCCATGCGGTTAACCATTAACTGTTTCGGTTTTTTGGGTTTTCATGGTTGCATGATGATGTCATTTCGATTCCTGCCTATATATTTTGCCGTGAGCCAAAAGAAGGGAGGGGAGGGGGATGATGTGCCCAGTTTTCACACACTAATTACATCATATAACCCTCCCGTAACATCTCCATTTTGCATTCTTGAGTCAGGAGATTTGTAATTTTTTTTCCAGTGGACGGACCAAGTTGTACAGAATGCGCGTAAATACAAATATTGGTGGTCTGTAATACCGGCTCAGCTGGTACTGAATACTGGTCAGTCCCACTTACCCACTGAGCTACTGGAGCCCCTGAGAAGAGGAGCAGTATAAGCAAGCTTTATACGACCTTTCCAGCTGCTGACCACACCTCTCCCCCCCCCCCTCCCCCCCAGATCCTCCTCCAGAGGACGTCATCCCCTGTCTCTCCGACCTACCCCACATGTGGTTCTGCCTGCCCAGGAGGGAACAGCACACATCTCCCTCACAGGTCAGTCAGCGTTCCAGATACAGGTGTAATACAGGTAGAAGCAGCCAAAGGCTCAAAGCAAAAACAAAGCAACGTACACTGAGTGGGTGGATAAGGTCAGGACGCGAACATGAGACAGTCTCTGAAAATTTTCTGAAACATGTATAACGGTCCTACTCCTATCATTAGGGCCATAGACCGTTCAGAGGTTATCCCATAATCTCTCATGCATATATTATGAGAAAAGAAGTGGCTGTTCCTGGTACGCAATTCCTTTGGGATCTAAACTGTTGACGATAATTGCAGGGCCATCATCTAATAACAGCACAGTCAATGAGGGGGGTGCTTCACCTGGTTGTGTAAGAATGTGACACAATACTGGGAAAACAGCAAACAATGGAGGGTTAGTAGCTCCTAGGAAATGAAGTGTGGGCACAACCCTCAACTGTTTGATGCTTCCAGGAATTTGTCTACTGACATGGCATAAGTGATTGCATAAGTGTTTCCATGGCGAAAACTGTAGTTAGCTAGCTAGAGCATGCAAGCCTGTGTATACCTATCAATTCAAGGTGTACTGAATGTAGTCCGATTCCCAGGCTGGTAGTGGTCTGGAAACGAGGCTGCCAGCCTGAGAATGCGACCAGCTTGGGAGCTGCCTAATGCTATAAACATGCTGACTGTATATAGTGCTATGGACTATGGAGTGAATCTTAGGAACCACCACATTAAGCCGGCATAATTTCAAAGCATAACTGGGCAAATCAAACACTGGGGATAATGAGGGCATAATAGGCAGCCTAGTCTCACACCAGAATAGGAACATATTTTATTAGCCATAAAAAGGTGAATTTATAAGCATAGTGTGTTGGTCCCTAGCAATGATGTGACTGTAGAGACAGTGAAGGAGGAAATGGCTTAATCAGTGACACGCACACACTCCTTTCCACATTCAGCCATCACTGCATTCACAATACAAAAATGCAGAGAATGGGGAAAGAGACACTCCGTCGCTAGTGAGTGCTCTGGGGAGCACGGCTTTGTCCAGTGTAGTAGGGTGTGATAGGTATTAGCTAGACCATGCCTACCAGGGCGTTATCACAAATACATCCAATAATCCCGAGGGCAGAGCCCCCCCACCCCAGGGGTTATTGGATATCACTGAGTGTGTTTGTGATAAAGCCAGCCAGTAGGCATGGTCTGAATGTGTCAGGCAGTTTCAAGCTGTAGTTCAGGTTTTGTGTAAGTATGTGTCAGGCAGCTCATGGCTGTAGTTCAGTTTTGGTGCATGCCCAGGCATGCACACCCAGTCACTACTCATTGTGGTATTACTCCAGCTATCTACTCATTGTGGTATTACTCCATCTAGCCGATCTGTGAGTGTCTGCTTAAACCTTGCTGCCATTTACTTCCACGGAAGACAGTGCTGACACCACCACAGTGCATAGGCAGTGGAAGGTGGGGGGGGGGGGGGGAGGGGGGGGGAGGTTAGGGTCAAAATCTGGGGAGGGGGGTGGGGTGAAGTCTGCTGCGCAGTGTGGATGTTTTTAATGCGTGTCTGCATTACGAAAGAGGTCAGGAATTGCTCTCAGTTGCATAAGAAGGGTCTGTACTTTTGCAGTGAAGTGAACAGAAAGTGTTTTCGTTGCATTTCTTACGCATGCAGAAGTGGGCGTGGCTAGCTCGTGTTTTCCCTAAGAGTTGAGGAAGGTCTGCAGTGCCTCCACCCCCCTCCCTCCCCTCCCTCCCCTCCCCCGTCTCAGCTGCCTATTTGAATATCAGCAGATGGTAGAAACAAATTTCTGAAGCTCCGCACTATCAGGTTACAAGTGATGTAGATAAAATGTCACAGAATGTACACGTCACAATCAAACAACCTGTCATCTCACGTAACAACCTGTCATCCCATGTAACAACCTGGTTAGGGAATTCACTATTCAAGGAAATGACCGTCTGACAAGCATGAAGACATCTAACTGTCATGGCAGATATCCGTATGACAACCATAATCCCTTATAATGTACGTAGCTATTAGGGAAGAGAAACCACTGTAAGGTTTCGAAACTACAGTAATTGACGTAGCCAGCCTCAGCCAAGCTTCCACACAGGAACTTCCTACAAGAGAAACCTCCGCAGGAAGTATGTATGTAGCCCAGTAATTGACATAGCCAGCCATCAGAGCTCTACCGCTCTAATGATGGTCTCTTACTTCAGCCAAGCTTCCACAATGGAACTCCTACAAGAGAAACCTCCGCAAGGTTTTGGAAGTATGTATGTAGCCCAGTAATTGACATAGCCAGCCATCAGAGCTCTAACGCTCTAATGATGGTCTCTTACTTCAGCCAAGCTTCCACAATGGAACTCCTACAAGAGAAACCTATGTAGCAAGCCCAGTAATTGATATAGCCAACAGTAAAAACTAGTGGATGGCCTATTCAACAGAGTTATACTTATTAAGAGTGGTCAGTTTAAATAAAGAATGGCCAGTTCTACTGCTATGTTAATTAAACACTCTATTGATGGTGTCTTACGTCAGCCCACGTGGAATTTCCAGGTAGCCTTTTCTCTAGGACAAGATTGAAAACCACCCGGCGTTAATTATCCGAGGCTAGGTCGGGGTCTAAGCTAACTGCAGCTGTGAGGTAAAAAGTGAAAGTGCAGACTCAGCACTTTTGCAGTGCACTTCCAGTTAGCTGCTAAAACTCACTTCTTCTTTGCCATCTAGGCAACACAAAACTAAGCTAGTTAGGCCCTTGGGCTACAAACTTCCACTGTGCTCATGGCTATAGTGGCATAGTAAATGCAATGATGGCATGTGGCAAGTGCAGACATGCAACCAAAACAGACAAAAAAAAAGTAAAGGAATCTCAACAACAAGCGAGCATGCGTAGAGTGCGCACATAGCCCAGAATGGAGTGTGCACATCGCCCAGCTGGTTAAAAAGAATGTTCATTCCAAGAAGAAGGTTGCTACGTGAACTCATAGCTATGTCCAATACCCCGAAGATATGATGTTTCTGGCAGGGATACCCTTTATGAAAAGCAGTTGCAGAGAAGGAATGCTTCACTTCCTCCGATAACTTGTCTCGAGCCCACTGGAATGATGGCAGAGTGCCTCAATGACATCACTGCAGCGACGTCCACGTTGACCTCTTAGCTTGTGACGTTATAGAGGGGTAACCTTATTGCATCAACAAGAGGAAGTCGATGTATGCAGTAGACATGCCTGCCTACTATACAAGTCTACCTCTCAGTATGAGCCTACCCCTCAGTATAAGCTCACTTTGGGTAGCCACACAGTTGCAAAAGTGACTTTTGTGGGGTATCGGATTGATACTGTTGGTTTGTTGGTATGGTTACATACAGAGATTTGCAGGTTGGTCAAAGGTCCTATGCAAATGTTCTATGCAAATGCAGTGAATGTGACCACTTAATTTCATTAAAGGTAGGCTAGACAGGAAATAGTTTCTTTGACACTAGTAGACCAGTACAGCCTTGTATTTGTAGACTCAGCTTAATTAGTACAGGGGAAAACAGGAGCCAAGGAAAGGCTTGTCATCCCTATATTGAGCCATAGATGTGTATTTGCATTCATGCAACCTTCAATTGCAACCTCCGTGTCAGTTAATGTATCCATGTCACAAAAAGTGAAAAATGAAGATAGTAAGCTTTGAGTGGGTACTGATGGTTTTTCGCCAGGTAGATGCCTAGAAAGTGATTCCTAGTTTGAGTCTTCGATCGCGTTTCTTTCCCAGCTTACCACACACAGTGTAGAATCTCCATTTTTCTATACTGTGCGATAAAAGCTGGGGAATGGAGTCTGGGAATGAGGCAAGGGTTGAATGTGGATTACATGTAGCTATAAAACATGCTGACAGTAGATGTCGTAAAGTGTCAAAGGACCACAAACCTGTCAATGCCAAAGGTCTCCAGCACAGGGTTAACGACACTTGCCACCGACTGCTGGCTCCAGCTGGGGTCGGTGGCAAACACTCCAGAGACCTTGCAGTAGACGTTGGGGTAGCTAGCCAGCTCCGTTAGTCCTTTGTAGGTGTGTGTGTGTGTGTGTGTGTGTGTGAGTGTGAGTGTGTGTGTGTGTGTGTGTTAAGAGGGTCAAATGGCTGTGGATACCATTGTATTTGTGTACTGTGGAAATTACAGCAGCAGATTTCCATCCTTATAATATATAGCTTTTGCTCTGCAGCATTTTTCATACTGAAAGTGACTTATATGTGCTTGTGTATGTGTGTGTGTGTGATACAGATGCCTAAACATCTGTCCTCCTTTTTTTGTGTTCTTTTTTTTGGGCTGCTGCTTGTGGGGGGGGGGGGGGGGGGCAGTATTCTGGCTGTTTTGGGAGAGTAAGTAGGTTGGATGGAGGAAGAAACCAGGAAACAGACTTATCCCACTAATGAATGGCACAGTTCCCAGTTATGACCACATACACACACACACCTGGAAATTGTGAATACCAGTGACCATTGGCAGAGCAGCATATTCATGGCCCTTGCCCAAACAAGCTATTCATGATTCAAAACCTAAACGGAAAAAATCTCCCTATCAGCTGACTTTCTGGAATGTAGTCTCAGTATCTGGAACTATACACACACACACACAACATAATTGGTAATTCCTATGACTGTGTACATGAGAACTCTTATAGAACTGGTGGATTGTGGAATAGGGAAATTACAAGTGGAATGGGGAATGGGATACGGGGGATGGGATGGCTAAAAGAGACTAATTTGTAAAAGCTCATGGAATATTTGACGTGTCTGCATTCTATCGGCTGCTACTAGTAGAGAATGGCTCAGAATCTGAGGATGAGATTGATGCAACGACTGCTAGCAGCTCTGATTGAATGAAAGTTTGACCACCAGAATTGAGCCTAACTGGTTGAGAGGGTAATAGGGGCATAGCTGGGGAATTATAATAGGCTGGGAAAAAAACATAATTTCCTCAAGCTTAAATAGCACACGAGCTTAAATAGCACACGAGTGACTGTAAAATGGCAGAGACTTCAGTTAGCGTCTAGTACCAGTGAAAGTGATGTAGTTTGTAATAACAGTGCACGTGAATTCCTGAAATATTTCGTTAAGAATCCTCCAAGAATGGTTCCTTTAAATGGCGCATTCAAGGGCAGCGATGAATGGATATTACTAGGTAAATTACAAACTAATGAATATACATCCTTATCTCATCTGCTTAAATCAACATGAATACAACATGTGCAGCGTTTTCATTAGAATCTGATCTTCCCAGTGGAGATGCAAAGGCAAGATTTCAAGTTACAGGCTCTCAGTATTTAGCCCCTGGGGCACAGAGGGGAGGGCCGTGCGGGGGTACTGAGAATCGATGCATATATATACTACATGTGATTAGCCACGAAAAGGAGTGGGGCTATAATGATACCGCGAATGGTAAATACGGGTGACCTTCGCCCTCTGCCATCGACCAAGTGTGAATGAACACTTGCAATGCCTGGTTCATTGGTTTCAAGTTTACAGACATACATGTGGCTTCACGTTACATACACACATGTGTATCATTAACACACACTGAAACATCTACCACATAATTGAAATAGAGAATAGTAGTTAAACCGGCTCAGCTGGTACTGAATACTGGTCAGTCCCCCTAACCCACTGAGCTACTAGAGCCCCTGAGAAGAGGAGCAGTATAAGCAAGCTTGATACGACCTTTCCAGCTGCTGACCACACCTCTCCTCCCCCCCCTCCCCCCCAGACCCTCCTCCAGAGGACGTCATCCCCTGTCTCTCCGACCTACCCCACATGAGGTTCTGCCTGCCCACAGCAGACATCTCCCTCACAGGTCAGTCAGCGTTCCATCCCACATACCCCTCACCTTAGACCTGTACAAGGTATCACTTGGTGTAAATAAATTACAACTCCGAACACTCAGAACACGTGTCGATGCAGCGTGGTCACATGCATATCAGGCGTAGGGAAATGGCATCTCATGGACTGTTTAAGTCCACTATCTCTCTCACATGTTGCTGCATAAAACTGCACCCTCAAAAATAGACAGTATGTGTGACTCAACACCTATGTACTAACCATTTCATTGTCAGCATAACCACATAATATATTAGACATGAACCCTTATAGATAAGAGTGTGACTATTTCTATAATCGCACACTTTTTATGATCACACACTTTTTTTTAGTTTAACAAAGGCTGTAATTATAGAAACTGTAATGATATGTGATTAACATGGAATCACGTGCCATTTGGGAATAATTGCACTTGCAATAGGCAAATTACTGTACCTATTGCTCATGCAATTATTCCCAAATTGCTCACAAATCCATGTGATTACTCATACAAATATTAGCAACCTGCTGAGTGAGGAGAATCTAATCTTGTGAGAATATTCAATAGTATATACTGTGCACATATGCGATAACGTGGTAGTCGTAGTTTTGAACTTGGGGTACACGTAGAAAATAGATTAATTATGACCTTTACAAGTTCGTAACTCAATTTGTGACTAGAAATTTCTGGAAGGAGCGCCATAAGTCCAACCCTTGATGGCACACATGCTGAAAGTTTTGACAGCTAGCACATTTCAGTGAAGAGGCAACAAATTGAGTGGTTCCAGAGACTTTGTCTGAAAGTGAAAACTGTGCTGTGTACACTCATACCCCTTCTGCATAAGTACCACCTCCAATTCCATTCTGTCACCTCTAATACCATATTTGGAAAGTAAGACAAAAACATGTCTGTTTTCCAGGTAGTTAAGTTTCGTATCCATTAAGCCTGTGTTGATTATGGTTAACTATTCTAAATTCAACTGCTATTATTTACCTGACACACGCTTGCTTTATGCTCTGCTAATCAGCTTTTATGTGCCAGTTACTACGTAACTCTTAGGAGCCCTCTAGACTTCCATCTTGATGCTACACGTGGCTGCTATTGACTGCCAGGGCATTTGCACGTACACACAATCTATGCAACCAGCACCAGTTGCTATTGATGCTTAAATGCTTCCTTTCTGCAAGTAGTATGCCAAGCATAATTGATGCAAGCCTGGTATGTAGAGACTGTTGGATGGGAGAAGCATCTGGCGATATGAATTAAGAGTTGGCTCTGCTCTTGTGTGCTAGCTAACACCACCTGGAATTTTGAGGAAGTGGTAAGGGATGTAGTGACTTCCATTAGCTGCTGTTGTGGTCATAGCAACTACGTATCTTAGCAAATATGGTAATTAAGTGTAGCTGTGTAGACAGACAAGCACCAAAAAACCAGTCCACTAAAAGCCGGTAAAACAGTATGTATAGGACCGGCTGCTAACATATGACATCGTTGTGATCTTAACCACCCACTGCTGTGTCTAGCTCACAATGTCCTCTTTCCAAGAATTACTACTGTAAAGGCCATGGGCTATTAGCAAACATAGTGCCATACACTAGGGTGTACCACATGGGGGGGGGGGGGGGGGAAGAGCTATGGACTTGGAGAAGATTTTCGATTCCACAGCCCTCCTCCTTCCATACTCATTTT
The DNA here is from genome assembly GCA_963921505.1 of Phakellia ventilabrum. NCBI lineage: Eukaryota > Metazoa > Porifera > Demospongiae > Axinellida > Axinellidae > Phakellia > Phakellia ventilabrum. Next base: position 981,516 of record OY997385.1, read on the forward strand.
TTGTACATAATCTTCAGTTTTCAGGAAGAGCTCTCATAGCATCTTGGTGTATTTCATTTAAAATTAGCTGTGTTTTCAGTCTGCTCTTAGCTGAATTCTCTGGCATTTGAATCTATAGGGAACAGATACCGTGTGCATGGGAACGTATGTACCGACACACGATAACAACCAGCCTCGTTCCCGGGCTCTCCTGACTCAGTGACGCCGAACGGAACGGGAGAGCCCGGTATATTTTGGGTAATTATATGAAAACATGGACGCAATATCACATGAACGGACACGATAGACAACAGCTCCACTTTTATCCAAGTTTGCTGGTTTTTAGGTCTGCCCACTTTTCATTACATTTACTGTATCAGTAAATGCAATATAGTGGGTGGAGCCTCGAATAACAGTGCTCCTCTAATTAATACCACTTTGAGTGTCGACTCAAATGCTGCTTTATGGGAACATTAATCTGACCAGGGGGGACAAGCAAACTGCCTTAGGTGGAGAATCCTAATAGAGACACATCTGTTTCCCCTAGTGCAGATGGCACACCTGTAATTGCAGAGGCACATCCAATGGCATAGGGAAAAGATTCAATTCCATATCAGATTCAATTCAATTCCATATCAGATTCAATTCCATATCAGATGCCTTAGTACAGGTAGACTAGTATCAGATTCCTTCGGGTGAAAATACATCAAATACCACAGGGAGACAATAGCTGAAAGGGGTACGTGGGTGCATCTATTCATGAGAACAGCCCCCCAGACTGCTAAACATGTGTTCATCGACAGGATATGGAGCCATTGAGGAGCCACTAATGGAATGTTGACTGTTAACTGCTTCATAGAAGTCAGGAAGACTAGGCAAGCTAGAACCCCCCCCCCCGTCATCATACCCTGTCATCGTCATACCAGACAATTTATCGCCATGCCAACAGTGATAGCTAGAGGTAGTCAATGCCATCACCACTGTAATACCCAGTAGTAATAGAAGCCGTGGTTTTTCCCGACACTGCTGTGAGGAAGTTGTAGCCTCGTTCCGGCGCTCCGTGCGTCAGTGTTGTTTTAGTATGGCTTCACATAATTTAGTTTTAGTTTTAGTTAAATCTCTATTTTGAGTGTGAAATTTAGTTATGATTTTAGTTGGCTAACTAAAATTTTCTAAACTATTAAGTGCATTATTTTTTTCCCTACGATAAAATTTAAGTTTCAGTATGTTAATTGAACCCTTTTTGGCTCCTACTAAATCAGTTTTAGGTATTAGTTTTAATCAACTAAAACAACACTGCCGTGTGTGTTACATAATGCGAGCGAGCGAAGCAAGCGAGAGGAAAAGTGGGGAAGGCCCAGTATCATTTATCACGTGTCGTGACGTAGGGTAGACTCAATTAGCCGTTAGAGTGCACAGCTTAGCAACATGCGTTCCCTCCAAGATCCCGACAAGATCCTGACTCTGGGAGGGGATGGAATGTGTGGGCACGTTGCTAAGCTGTACGTAACACACACGGAGCGGGGAGGCCTGGGAACGAGGCTAAGAAAGTTGCTTTCTCTTATTCCCATGACTAGCTTTCTCTAGTCTATGAACACTACAATGTGCATGCATTCAACACATAGCAGTCCCCCTCTTCCCCCAGTGTAGCTGATGAGGGCTACGTGTAGCTAGCTTGCAATTGTGGAAAAGTGTCTGCCCAAAAAGTCATTTTCTCAGCCTGTAGTGCTACAGCAGGGTTACACTTTGGCTTGGTTAAAAGCAAGGAGATGGATTCATTGATTTTCCCATAAACACTCTGGACAAGTCACTTTCAGTTTTACCTCCAGAGCTTCATTTATAGGAAAATCCCCGGACAAAATCCCCAAGGGGGGACAAAAGCACATCGGAAGACAGTTTGAGGGGTCAAGCGTATAGTGAGCAGTATTCAGTTTTGAAATCCCCAAGGGGGGCACAAAGTTTCCAGCCCCCCCCCCCCTAAATGAAGCCCTGACCCCTGCATACCTCCACTTCCCACTGTAGGGGAAATGCTCACCCAAAGCTGAGAATTGCCTCTCAATTCACACAAAATATGAAATGAAATGAATATGAAACAGACATCATTTTGCTAATAGTTTACTACCCAGGAATGTATCTGATACCCACTGCTGATCTAATCAGTTCTTGGAGGATGCAATGTTATGAGAGGCTGGAATTCAATACTCATGACAGCTGTACTGGGAATGCCTCAGACACGATTAATGCTCAATTTGCTAGCACTACAGAATACTTTTGCAATATAATCCTGTCGAGGTGTTTGCAAACTACATCATCAAAGAAGGAAGAACAAGACTGATATTTCATATCTAAAAACCAGCCGGGTGTTTTTTTACACAAACCATTCAACTGAAGGTTGTGTTCAGCAACAGTTTAATGCAGCTGTACAATGGATCAGACAGTCTCATCATGTAGAGCTTCCAACGAAAGTGCTGACACAGCAATTTCGTAGTGCGCTTCCAGTTAGCAAATCTTGCCAAGACAGAACTATCATTGCTATCTACCACTCTTTTGCCGTCTAAGCAACACAAAACTAGCCTAGCTTGACGTACCTTGGCCTACTGAGCCTGCAAACTTTCAGTAGCTTCCACTGCGCTCGTGGCTATAGTAATGTAATAACGTAATTTAGCACACATGATGTTTGCAGACGAACACACACACAGACAGAAAACATGAAAGCAATCTTAGGACCAGCCAGGCACGCCGCTTTGCGCGCGTGCCTGGCTGGTACAAATCAGAACCCTGGCCAGCTGGAGATTGAACCCAGGACCTTCTGATTACTAGTCAGATGCTCTTACCCACTGAGCTACTGAGCAGAGGAGCAGTAGGCAAGGTACTAAAGCCGCTGGTAGCACTTGTCAGCCAATTCCAGCTGTAATTACATGTACAGTCTTAAGAGGTTACCCATCACTCTTAAACATGCTACACCCAAACTCAGAACTGGCACAGTAATAAAAAAGCAATAATATACAACCATCAAAGCACATATGTAAGTACAGTGGAACCCCTCTATTACGGACACCCCTGGGACCGGCTCCAGTGTCCTGATTACTGGGGGTGTCCTCATTTCAGGGGTGAAATAGTACACATTCATATGAGTTGGGACCAAAAAGTGATGTCCTTATTAGTGAGGTGTCCTTATTTCAGGGGTCCTGATTAGAGGGGTTCCACTGTATATGAAACACCAGACTTTAAGACTGGTGAATGGAGAAGTTCAAAGTTTAGATACCACTCATCAATTACGTAATAATGTAACTAAAAAAAACTGGCTAATTTTAGCCCAGCCAACATGTCGATAACACATGATCAACATCAGCGGAAAAGGGAGAACTTAAATGGCCACGTATCGCTAGAGCCTTCATCGGAATTGATATTACAGGGGGGGGGGAACTCTTAATGTACCATATCATAGTTCCCAGAAGTCACCCGGATACATTCAATGCAGTCAGAGGAACCAGGGCTGAATAAAACAATGACTAACTGTTTGTAAAAACATTGTGTCCACACCATACCACACAATATAGTTATGCAATTACAGTTAACTGTGGCGTTTCCTGAAATGAAGCAAACGAGAGGGGTTACAGGAACTAGCCAAAGATGAAACAAACGAGAGGGGTTACAGGAACTAGCCAAAGACGAAACAACCCCAGGGACAAACACCACATAAATATAGACACCTCATGACAGTTACGTAAGTACAGGTTAGTGCCCTCAGGCAGATATCTCAGCTGGTTTAGAGATCTGAGGATAATCAAGGAGGGTGTGCAGCCAAACAGGTGCATCCTGCTAAGATACTTGCCTGAGGGCATAACTGGCTTAGACTATGGTTTCTAGCTTTCAATTTCTCTGTTCTTTGTTGTTTCTGTTTGTTGGTTTTGTTTTGTCTATGTGAATTCTTGATGAGGTGTCTATCAGATTTTAAAGACCTCGTTAAGATTAAAGCATAGCGTGGTCTAATTGTGTGCAGATACAGATGCTTCATGGCAGTTAATTAAATAGATTAGTGCTGCCATGATATATCGTGACTTAAGAATTTGCGATACAATAGTATAGACCTTTGAACTATGTCGATATGTGGCAGTCCCGAGTAGAAAACGAACGTTATTCCGTCGCGTATTTCGATCGCATACGCGTGTTCAAAGCGCCGTATCTCTGAACTTCTGTTAAGGGCGGGGCTCATACGCGCTACGTAGTAGCGTCAATATGTGAGGCTTCTATGCAGCACGTATGAGCCCCGCCCTTAACGGAAGTTTTGAGATATAGCATAGTGAACGCGCGGGTGCGATCGAAATACACGACGGAATAATGTTCATTTTCTACTCGGGACTGTGTATTACATAACTAATTGTTACGGGGAATTCCCTATGCATGTGGCTTTTTGACTAGCTAGTCATTTTTACCTAGTTGTTTTGACTACTTAGTGGTCACCTGTATTTCAGGTGTCTGAGTATGAAGGTAGGAGTCAGGCCTCAAAGTGGGTAATTAGCTCTAAGTTCCATAGCAACAAATTACCGGTAATTACTAATTAGCTAATTAGCACTAATTAGCACTTTGAGACCTAACTTCTATCTTCCTTACCCATCAGACATCTGAATCTTAGGTAACCACTAAAGTCTTCAAAACAACTGTACAGTTTTTGCAGTGAGTTCGGCAGCTGCTTAGATCATCCCACTTGTCTAATAATAGATGCCTCGCAAAGAATGACTGTCATGTAGCAGCTACCTCCGGTAGCAAGTCTTGTGCATGTTGTAGATTGCAAGTCTCACCAAAGCAGTTAGTGTTATGTCACTGTAACTCACGTTCAATTATTAGTGACTGAAGTTGCAGATTTCGCCTGTTTGTGACCCACTCGAGAGTACTAGCTATCAGTTATCCTTGCAGTGCACTAGGATTACATCATTACGTTACTATGTCACTAAACCACAAACACAGCAGGAGCTACTGAAAGTTTTCAGTGAACGTTTATCATGGTTTTGTGTTACCTATACAGTGGAAAACAGGCAGGCGGCTATGATAACCATATTTGGCAAGTTATGGCTGCTAACCTGGAATTGCAGTATGAAACTGCTGCATCAGCACTTTCATTGTAGGATACAGCCTGCTCCATTCTACAGTTGCTAGCTTGGCCAGACCCATCGCTAAAGATAATGCTGGAATGGATGTGAGGTAACATGTGCACATGCCATGGCTGCCAGTTAGTCCAACTGGTCAGTTTAAATAAAGTCTTGACAGTGGTATGTCACATATCTGTGACAATAGTCCTTCAAGTGTTAATTAATTAAATATCGACCTTGTGTACCCTGTTACCACGGATACAGCTAAGTGCAGTTGCACAGTTCTCTGAAAAACACGAGATTCCAATGACAATGAAGGCACCACTCCTGTCGCTATTGCAACACACCTATTGTGGTGTGACTATATGCATGCATTTTCTAAGAATCAATTTAAATATTTCAAATTTGTGGCTAACTTCCACTTAGCAGTATTAACTTACCTGCAGATTGCCAACAAGGAAGCACACAAGGCAGACAACTGCCAGTGTGATAATGACATTCATACTAGAGATACCCTGTTGCAAGACCTTTCCAATCTGCAGACTTCGGCCAGCTGTCATAGCAACGATGTATTAGCATATGTGGGAAATGTAGATGTGTAGACAGCTTAGAGGCCATCGTTATGATCTTAACCGCCACTGAACACACTGCTGTGTCTAGCTCACCATGTTCATCTTTCCAAGAATTATATACTACTGTAAAGGCCATGGCAAACATAGCCTATAGTGTCATACGCTAGGGTGTACCACGTGGGGGGAGGGGGAGGAGGGGGGGGTTATGGACATGGGAGGGTGGGGGAATTATGGAAAGTGGGGGGAGGGGGAGTTACAGATGTGGGGGGAAGCTATGGAAAGCGTGGTAGGGGGAATTATGGATGTGGGGTGGGGGGGGGGGGGCAGGACCAATACCATCTTCTGTGGAATTTCACTGACACATCTCAAGACAGTTTTAAGTTTATGGAGAGGAGGGTCGAGCTGGCTGCAGCTGTACTATTACAGTGAAAATAGTTAACGCTTGCATGGTAACAACAACAGCTGCATCATGTGATCTGCATCATGTGATCAGTGTGGATCATGTGATCAGCATCATGTGATCAGTGTGGATACACATTTCCCCCCAAGTCAAAAAGTAAAGGGGGTGGGGGGAAGATGTAACTCTTCCATCTGATCATAGTAAATCGAACATTCTAATGACCACACCAAAGGAAAATAAACCGGGGAAGGTGTGGCTTTAACCTCTTGAATTAGGGAAACACTGAATAGTGTAAGTATGGAAAAACTCTTGTAATAGCCACTAGTAAAAATGCAACCTTTTCTATTCCTTAGGTGAGAGGGCTTTGCAATCATGACTAGTCGGCTGTCTAGTGGAGACACTGAGTCAGTGATGCATGGTATACAAGTGTGATAATTAATGTTCGCAAGACTATATTATGTTGCTAAAACTTTAGCAATTTATATTTTTACACACTGTCTTATGGATTTGCAGATGTGCATGAGTTTTGTGCATATATTTGCGTGTGTGTGTGTCGCTAGACTCATACCCAGGCCACACCCTGTTCCAATATGAGGTGTTGCATGCATGCATGCATACATACATACATACACACATACATACATACATACACACACACATACATACATATATACATACATACATGTGGATCTGTGTGTGTGTGTGTGTGCGTGTGTGTGTTGCATGACCTAGACAGAACAGGGCGAATGACGCAGATGGCATCACTAGTGGCCAATCATGAGGGAAGGTTCACAGTACAAATAGACCAGAGATGCTTTACTCAACAGCTGTAATTCCTGTAATTCTAGGAGTTTTAAGTAAACATGCCATAGAGGGAAGCTAGGCAGTATCTGAGAAGAGGGTGTTCTCAGAACCAGGCCAGCAATACCATTCAGTGGTACACTACTTAGCTGCAATTACAAATTACTCCAGGAGTTTTAAGCAAACATGCCATAGAAGGAAGCTAGGGTAGTATCTGAGAAGAGGGTGTTCTCAGAACCAGGCCAGCAACACCATTAAGGGGTAGACTACTTGGCTTCCAGTGGAAGTTACAGGAGTTATGGCATAATTGCAACACTGCAAGGGTCAGAATACAAGCCTTCCTTATATGGAAGGCACTGTTTGCTTTGATCCAGGATGGACTTCAAAGCCTAATTAATCATTCACCCACCCTAGAGTATTTACTGAGGAAAGCCTGGCCTGAGTGTTGCAAAAATTCTGGTCTAATTAGAAACAATTATAGTAGGGACACATATATGAAGAGGTAGTGTACTAAACTTGGTTTGTATGCCACAACTTCACAAAGTATTGTGAGCAAAGATTGCATCATCATCGCTATACAGCCTGCAAGTTCAATGGAGTTGCTATTCCATATATGGTATGGTAGGTAAAGCATCACAGATTATCACTTGCAGCAGTTTGATCATCAAAAACCAATAAGTAAGCCTTGTCTGCCAAATGTAACTGTCACCAACTACTGTACACACACACCCATACAAATCCGCAACACAGAGTGTGATGATATGCTTGGCAACCAAACCTTTGAAGGCCAACATCAGAATGGGCGGAGGTGATAATGGGTATGGCAAGGATTACTAGGATGACAAATAGATGTAGTTGCATGATCAAGATGGAACTGTGTACACACACATACATGCACATGTACAAGTGTGTGTGTGTGTGTGTGTGTGTGTGTGTATGCATGCATGTTTATGTGTGCATTATTTGGAAAATATATACTTGCCCTGTTAATAGGAAACTGCCCACTCATTGCAGTGTTATGCACCTTTACCATTGAGCACATCAAGGATTAAAATTCCATACCAAATGCTGTACTTCCATAAATAATTCTTCAGTACCCAAATGCAGCTGGTTTGTACTTCCAAATCATGTAGGACTAGCTACCTCAGCTGCAATACAATTTCAGGTCGATTGTGTAAGCAGTGGATATCTTTCTTGTTTTGTTTTTATGAGCTTGTCATATTCATGAAGCCCTATCACTGTTGGAAGGCCCCACCCACTTGAAGGCCTGAGCTCAGAGAATACAGTAATTGTTATGGTTGCAACCTGGCTGGCTTGGTTACTAAACATTCCTGGAGTCAGCATTCTTTCCAGGAAGTTCCAGCTGGAGTTGGTTTCTAAGGCAACCTACTATCAGGCAAGAAGAAATCCAAGAAGCCTGGCTGGGGATCAAAGGAAATTGATAGTAATTTGTGATTCCACAAGAAGGCTATGATGGCAGTGATGCGTGTAGGTTGAGTAATGACCCTATCATCAGGGAGTACTATTGGATTCTGAGGTACCCATGACATAACTTGTTAAGCTGTGGGAATGCATTGCTATAATTGAAGTCTTACTCACATTACACAATTGAAGGCATGACTAAGCCTTCCAAGAATGGTCCCAGTACATACTGTACATAGTAGCCAGAGTTTCTAGGAGCTACACATTACTAGGAATATGTTGTTGTGTCTAAACAATCTATATTGTTTTAATTTTGGCTGTAAAACACAACACCCTACTAGCTTCATAGTGGCAGATTCAAATTGGTAATTTTAATGGCTATCACGTGAAGTCATTGATAGCCCTAATTACATGCATACATGTGCACCACACACACACACACACACACACCTGCACATAGCTAGCCTAGTTTCCATCACTGCAGTGCACATCCAGGTACTGAGTCGTGGCAATAACCTACCATCCCACAGTGCCACGGTCAAATGTGTGGCTATGTCCTTTGTATGCAATGTATATTGTGTCTCATGATAGGTGGAGTCTCACAGGATAGTCACATGATGTAGGTGGTGTCTCATATCGAGTCACACATAGGTGGAATCAATGACAGGTGGAGTCACATGATAGGTGGAGTCTTAAATGATAGGTGGAGTCACATGATTGGTGGAGTCACATGATAGGTGGAGTCACATGATCAGTGGAGTCTTACATGATAGGTGGAGTCACATGATCGGTGGAGTCTTACGTGATAGGTGGAGTCACATGATATAGATCGAGTCTGGTAAATTCAGTGTTACATTTACATACATACATACATACATGTGATACGGTTTACCTTTGGTTACTGGTGATAAAACTACAGATTTTCAGCGAGTAATCACAATCAGAAGTTAGTTTTCTACACAGAGAAAATGAGCTGCCCGGGAATTTTTGTAAATAGTGCATTTGGAATGAGCCAGGAGGTAATGCATGGAAAGTTTTTGTCGTAAACTCAAATTGTTGCAGCTGTCTCTTGTGAAAGGGTGGTATTGGCACAAATTCCTCAGACATTCTAACTGCAGTGGCCTTTGCACAACCTTATGGTGATATTTAAGGCATCATAGGGGCTGTTAAAACACCGGCAAATTCACTAGAAGATAGCGCATCCGCATATCGATCAGGTTCTCTTTCTACCAACCACAAATTGGCTCACAAACATATCATCAAAATGCCGACGTTTCAACTGCTGGGCTGCAGTCTTCATCAGGGCAGAACATCAACAGAGAGTACAGGCAGAACTCAGAGCATTAAATAGCCTAATCTAGAGTCTATAAGCGAAGCCTAAAGCGAAGCCTAACAAGTCTAGACCAGCCTATTACAAAAAACACAAAGTAAACACAGAGTCCAGCCGCATTTCGAAAATAGCAGGCGTTAACTTCCTGTTCATCATGGCAACAATTGATGTGGTTGGATTGAGAGCCATAAAAGGGTAATTGTATTCGCCTCGAAAGATGTTGGACAGAGATGGGGAAATCGAAGAGTGAGGCGGACAGAGCAGGGAGGCTGGCCTGAAAACAGAAGCAAAAACAGCGGGCAAAGACACTGCTGCCATCACCGTCGGACGCCATCTCTGCACAGCAGCAACTGAGTAGACAGCGACCGCGCATGGCAACCAACAGAGCCAACGAACTTCCACCACAAAGGTCAGAAAGAATGCAAGCCTTCAGGCAAGAGAGTCACCTGCACATGCAGTCCTACTGTGTTGCATCATTAGCTACTTCCACTTGCTAAATATCCACTACCCACCTGTAATCCTGCTGTAAAAATACATCCCCATAATGCATAATAATTGCTACTGCACGAGGCACTCCGCGCTTGCGTACAACTAGTATTCAATCATTATTTACCAGCAGAGATATAAGTCACTGTCAAATGAAATGTGGTGGACCCACGCGTAAGTGCGTAAGTGCATACTACCCACCCCAATGTCCCTGACATTTCCATGGCTAGGGAGGGCTGTAGTTCCTAGAATCCTTCCTTTCATGGCTTCCCTTTCACTTCCAGCCTTCCACTAATACCAGTAACATTCCATTACCATTTCAGCTGAAACCTTTCTCCCTTAAATTGTTTTTTTTTGTATCATATAGGAGTTGACAACAAGAGCTCATAAACAACTTCCCACCAACCCCATGAGAGTGGGCGGGGGAAAGTTTATTTCTGTGCTCTTGTTGACACTAATATTCTCTGAGGTTAAATTAACCCTTGTACACTATATGCTTCTCCCAAGAAATGGCCATTTCCACCCATGGAAGACACTGCCATCATCCTGACCCCGCTGTGTTTGCTTCCCAGAAGCCAAACCGACAGAGTACACATAGAGTGTTCCTTCCGGCAATAGAGAGTGTCCATTGACATCATCTTACATCGTCTGCATATAGCAGCTGTTGCTAGGGCGCCATCTTGGTGGGCAGTAAATGGGGGCATGATGCGCATAAGGACAGGAAGTAGCTTAGGTGCCAGGCCAGTTTCTGTGTTACGCCATTCAAACTATGAGTTGTGCCCTTATCTTGCACCTGGAAGAGCACGTACCAAGCTACAGGTCTCTAATTACCGCGGATAGTGCACATTAAAAATTTCATAAATTCTTGTTTTTGTCCCAACAATCCTGCCCACAAAAACGGAACTCTAATGCGAAATTTTCCTATTATTCAGTACCCCCCCCCCCCCCCCAAGAATTTTCACAACCAAATTTCAACATTACTCCAGAATGTTCTGTGCATGTGCTAATTACTTTAGAATGGCTGTAAGTACCTCCAGAATGCCTCAGAATCAATCTCAGAGCTTCTATTTTTCAAACATTTTCAGGGGGAGGCATGCCACCAGACCCCCCTAGTGGGGGTGTGCTAAAGCACGCCCTCCACGTCAACCCCAAACTTTGGAGTTTCCCCCCTCAAACTCAAAATCCTGTATGAACCCCTGAGTATCTAGAATATATAAGCAGCTGAACCACAGGTCTAGCGGCTGCCACTCACCTTCTCTCCATAGCTTCATGGTCGCCTCGTCTCTCTCGTAAGGCAGTCCACAGTGGTCCACCATAAACCACACCTTCGGGAACTGCCGCACCACCTCCGCAGCCCTAGAGGGCAAAGGGTTAATCAATTAAACGGTCTATGATTGCATGTATTGAGTAATAATACACACCAGAAGGCCAAAACCAGTTCAGTATGAAACATCACAATACCGTAGGAGTACTTTTTTTGCAGAGCTAAATTTTCACGAAATCTTGTCTGATGGGTGTGGACAAACGTTTGGTGAAATTTAAAATTCACAGTTCAGGGTCACAAGCTGCATAGTATACATACGTAACACCGTAATTCGTGTGTATTAAATTTCACGGTCGGGAATTTAATCGCGAATACAGCAAAAATTTGTCTCTTGTGAAAACTGTACATGTAAGCCTACGGTATCTCAACATGTGAAGCAACTAGGTAGTAAAGGATGCAGTGGCCACCAGTTTATACAAAAAATGAATTCAGATATTACTATAAAAATGGTGTACATGTACATCCTTGAGAACACTCTGACTAGAAGTACACCCACTCTACATCCTACTGATGTTCACCTCCAACCTGCCAATAGCACCAACAGACTGATTCATGCCTTCCTCCCCCAGAGGAAGGTCTCTACTTATTCAGGTGTGTTTAAAATTATCTTCAGGAGTTGGCCTCATATAAGTGCTGCAAGTTACAGGTAGTGCATACCCTTGTCCCCAGACCATGTTGACATGGGTTTGGGGTGAGGCTAAGTGCTGCATGCCTGAGTGCTGACCTGTGCATCTGACTGGGGAGGACATGCAACTCAAGAGAGAGCCCAAACTTCTCCAGCAGCCCAACCCCCTTCAACCACTGGGGGTCCGTGAGGAAATTGTCATGGGCCGCCTCGGAGTACATGGGCTTGTCGGGATGGTAGTTGAGCATGTGACGAATGCCTCTCATCTTTTTGGACCGACACTGTCGCTGGAGAGTAACCTCCGCTTCGAGGGAGGAGAGGTCACAGAACGCTACAATGGCTACACGGGGGAGAGGGAAGTCCATCACCAGCTCACATACATAGCAACCAAACACCCACAAATATTAATCCCACCATCTTATCCCTGTGTCAACAGGAATTTTAATCTGCCATGGTCAAGTGAAAAGCGAGTACTTAATTTGCTACATGCATTGAAACTGAACGCTGTATTCCATTAGCCCTTGTGTAACCATCGTACATGAGGTAGGTTTGCAAGGAGTGCATGGGCTCTTACACGGGGTTGGAAAGGTGGGCTGGGTGGGCTCTAATAAGAGGTTGGAAGGTAGGCCCCTACAAGGGGTGGGCTCTTACACAAGATCGGCAGCTGGGCTCTTATATAGTGAGGGGTGGGCTGTTTGGTAGGTGGGCCTTTACGTAACCTTAATATGGGTTCCTTGCTCCAGCCATCTACATCCAACTCACCATGAGGAACACCAGTGTCACTGGCATCTGCTATTCCCTCTAACCATCTACAGACAGTGTAGGAGAGAGGAGGAGAAGGGAGGGGAAGGAAAGCGGGAGAGAGGGAAGGAGGGCGAGAGGGAGAGAGGGAAGGAGGGAAGGAGGGAGGGAGGGAGGGAGGGAGGGAGAAAAAACTCTAAACTATGTCTTTTATAAGGTACCCTGATATGATGTATTAATGACTTTTACATAAAGGATTTTACTTTAAAACTCTGACCACTGATCACATCAGTTAGGCTGATGAAGGTCCAGGTCTACAACGTACAATTTGCATCAATGTTACGACTGACAGCTACGAAACTCTAACAGATTTTCCTCTCACTCAGTTTCTCCAACTGGGTCTCCGGGCCAGGCTGCCTCCACATGGACACTCTGGCTCACGTTGAAGCCTTTCACATCTGCCAGGTAGTCTTTCTGCAGATACACTGTTACTGTTTACATGCGTGTGTGTGCATGAGTGCATGTTTGCAATGTAAGCAGAGTTTCATTAAGACTTTTTCGGTGGGGGTGGGAAAAATGATGAGTACGGAGTCATGCTCTCCTAGAGAGACATGGGCATACACTCCCCCAGGAAATTTACATGCTATAAAGTTGCTTCTGGGGGCCCAAAAGTGCTGGAAATTAGCTACTAAACTACTTAGTATTTTTTTTCAATTTCAAAGTTCTGGAGGGGGGGGAGGGGGAGGGGGTTGGCGGGTGGACATTCCCGGCCCGCCCCCCCCCCCCCCCCCCCAGGGTAAAATGCATGAACGAATTTGTTCTGTCTATGCAGGCCTAGAATTTGATTGGCTGTGCTTGACAAGCATTACCACTCATGCGCAAACTTCATCAACCTACCAAATTTCCCCGCGGGGTGCCCCCCTTGCTGGACTTTCTCCAACCAAGGGTGGGTGGTGAGAGTCCACAGGTGCATGTGAGCGTCCACAATCTCCATTGGCTTCTCCATCTTGCTAAAAATCTAAGATAGCGCAAAGGTGAAAGAAAAATCAGAATAGCTAGCCGACCGTACGCGCGCGCAATAAGTAGCCATATAGCCTCGTTCTGGTGTGGCCTAGGAATGCGTACGCAGAGGCAATCGGTTTGTCAGTCTGTAGCTGTCATAATTTTTCTTAAAATAGGGCCGGCGGAGTAGGTCCGGCAGACCAAGTCCGCCGGACCAATATTCTACACAGTAGTGTACTTTGTTTTAGGAGAACGAGCACACGCCCCATAGTTCGCACGTGCTCGATAGAACTTAGTGCTCGATTTAGTGCGTGAGTCGATTGGTCACGTGATCCACAACTAGCGCCACACTGCCTGCTGCCGACGCTACGAAGTATGACTTTGCAGCCTTCAACGCAGCGAGAGGTTATGAGAGCTGCTTCTTGACTACTGAAAAGATAAGTGAAAACGCTCGCTCTTATAATATAATGTCTTGCCTTCATTCGTGTGCAGTCAGAGCTGGCGGAAGCATTGGTCCGGACTCGACTCCGGCGTCATTGAAGCGCGGAAATAAAAAAATTCACCGCGCTTTGTGCTGCTGCGCAATCTCTCGCGCCGGACATTTGACGCCGGACCAATGCTTCCGCCAGCTGTAAAAATATGAAATTATGCACTGACTGCACACGAATGAAGACAAGACATAGATAAAGAGCGAGCGTTTTATAGCTGACCAGAGAAGAAAGTCTGCGAACTGAACTAGAAGTGAGCCTTGCCAAGGCCATAAAACAGACGTGGATATCGATTTCGGGTTATCAAGGAGTCCGTCCTACAAGTGTGCCTTGGACAATCCATTCGCCATGCCAGATCAGCAGAAGCTGTTGGTATGCTACTACAGCCAGAAGGACGACAGACCCTCGAGTGAGGCAGTTGGGATCCCATCTTGTGTTGCCGGGTTGCAAAGCTGTGAGCAGCTCCGAGCTCCGTGTATGAAAGTAGTCTCCTGCGTATATGACCCGCAGACCGACTTTATTTCCAGTCTGAAACGCTCTCTCTCGAGTGCTAGCATCGAGGCACTTGTATCTGCTGCACTTAGCCAGAGCAGTCACGTTGCCATCATTTCAGTGGAGGGCATGACCTGTAGCTCTTGTGTGAAGCTCATTGAGAGCACGTCGTCTCAGACAGAGGGTATCAGTGTGATAAAGGTCTCACTGAAGCATAAGGAGGTGTTCATCGAGTTTGATCCAGGAAAGATCTCAGCACAGCAGCTAGCTACCGCAATCTATGACATGGGGTTTGATACCAGGCTGGTTGCTGCATATACCCCTTCGAGTCCGAAAGACCCCAGTTCTGAGGTATTTCCCTCATTGGTGCCAGGAGTGGAGTGTGTGGTTGTGGGAGTGGAGGGAATGGTGTGCCAGTCGTGTGTCCAGAACATCGAGACAACCATCGGCAAATCCAAGGGAGTTGTAGAAATCCGAGTCTCGCTTGCTGACAACAACGCTCGGATCACGTTTGATCCTTCTCAGACCAGTCCTGCCAACCTCTGCAACGCTATTGAAGAGATCGGCTTTGAAACAAAGCGAAATGATGCAAACACCTACCAACCTAACCAGTTAGGTGCTAACAGTCCTGTGTCTACCCGACCCCTAGGACTGCCTGAGGCCTTTCAGGTGCGTTCCTGTACTTCAGGTAGTATACAGGAAGTGGTGGGCAATTTGAAGGTCTGTTACATCGGGATCGACGGCATGACGTGTCACTCTTGTGTCAGCCTCATCGAGTCAACCGTGGGAGAGATGAAAGGGGTGATCAGCGTACATGTCTCGCTGCCAAATAAGGAAGGTACGGTGGAGTATAATAATGCGTTGGTGACGCCGCAGGAGGTCCAAGATGCTGTGGACGATATGGGGTTCATTGTCACTTATGTTACTGGTGAGTGCGTGTGTGTATGTGCATGCGTGCATGTGTGTGTGTTGTAACGGACCAGATTCCTGCAACAACTATTCGATGATAACGATAAAACTAATACTCCAAGTGACACATACCACAGCCCTAGCAACTACTTTAAAAATCACACCTGAACTCAGATGGACAGAACAAAGGAACTACAATTATTAATTGCACATACTAACACATTAACATAGATGGACAGTTCCAGTCTGTGTTGTGGTGTGTGCATGTGTGGTGATACTTGTGTGTGTTGTAGGTTTGTAATATAGTTAACCTAGCTGACAGTGTAATCTGAGACCATTACATGCATGCACATTAAGTAGTTTGCTGTTATGCATACTACATCTACATGTATGTGCAGGTATAGTATACATGTTCTACTGTGCCCACTGAGTTGCATATGTGTTGTACTGTACTCACTGAGTTGCATATGTGTTCTACTGTGTGCCCACTGAGTTGGGTATTGGAGCCTGGGGAGAAGAGTGGTAGGCAAGTTGTTTTGTAGGCACTGTCTGTATGACTCAGCCAGTCAGTAATACACTGAATGCAGTGTTTAGCAGGAAGCTACTGAGTTTGCTTCGACTGTATAAACTGCAAAATAAAGAGTGCCTGGAAGAAGTACAGATATGAAGCTACTTAAGTCCTAGTCTATCGTGAAAACTAGGCAAGATAAGCAAGTGAAGCTTTTTGCATTTGGCAGAGCAGTAACACAGGACTACCCTGTCTGTTTTATTAAAGGTAGCACTTGAATTTCAGTAGCGCTTAAATATCGATTTTTTGTCATCTTTTGGGATTATGTCTCTAGTCTTACCTGGCCTTTCTACTGATCTGTGAGATATAGTGTAGAGGTAGTGGTAGCCTACCTATAGGGTAAATGTGGGGCTGTTGGCTCACTTTGCACCATGTTGCCCGGTAAACGGAAGTTGCCATGCATGTGAAATCTAAAATATGTGGTGCTAGTGTATGAAACAATGCAGCGTCAATTTATTCCTGTTGTCACTGTAAATGTATACCATATAGCAGAAAAATTTGGTAAGGACTTTAATTTGGCAGTTTGGCAGATCTTAAAAAAATTACCAAAATTTTTATTAAATTTTCACCAATATTATGTACATGTACCACCGTGCATATATTGCAAGTGTGTGAAATGGTACCTGATCATGTCGCTAGCACTGTACACGTATTTGAGGAAAGAATTTCCCACTCCATGTATGTGTGGAGATTTCTCTTCTCTAGGCCAAGATGTTGAACTCACAAACAAGGCAGTGGAGCTACATGTATATACTCTTAGAGCCTGAACGAGAAAAAGCTATATGTGTCTTGCATGCCAGAAGAAAGTAGCCTCATTCCCAGGTGATAATCTGGTGTGAAGGCCTGGGAACAAGTCTGAGAAGAAAGGGAACGGATGGAGAAGTACACTGCCAAGAATAGTTCAACTAAGGCTGCTACAAAGCTTCTTGATCGAAAGAGATCGCATTTGCATTCGAGCGCGAGTTGGGCCGGATGGCGTAACGATTACATCATACACCTGCTTGCCAAATTACCAAATTTAACCCTTAGGGGATGGGCCAGTTGGTCAGTTTAAATAAAGTCTTGACAGTGGTATGTTACATGTAGGTCTGTGACAATAGTCCTTCAAGTGTGCCAATATTAAAATATAGCCGTTTTCAGCTCAAATTTAATGCTTGCCAAATTTTCCTGCTACACTGTATATGGTGAACAGTATGTTTTAGTAAAGGAAGTTAACACTGTTCAAGAGATACAGTACCTTGGCACAGTGCCTGCATGAGCAGCCATTGACCGAAACCATGACTGATCCTATTCACTGCCTGGTCATGTGTTTGCATGTGTGCCATTCGTGTTGAAGTACATCCTTAGGCACCCTTCTCAACACACACACACACACACACACACACACACACACACACAGACCAACCCTCCCAGGGTAGCCCTCCCAAGTCCGTCTCTACCAGTGACAGTGAGGCTGACAGTGACAATCTTCTGATCTCCAACTCACCCAATCGCATCATCTTCAAGGGAGGCAAGAGGAAGAAGGGAAAGGTACGAGTGTGGTGTGACGTCGAGGGGCATTAACTAGCCTCGTTCCCAGGCTCTTGCGTCGGCGGAGTCTCCCCTCCACTAGAGCCTGGGAACGAGGCTAGGCATTAGCATACAAGTTTCCACTTATGGCCTAAAGCAGTTGGTGTACAGTAGACATGTATGTATGTATGTATGTATGTATGTATGTATGTATGTCTGTATGCCACTGTCTGTATGTCTGTAACCCATTCCCAATTTAGCTGCATTGTCAGCAAATGTTTCTTGTTTTCTTCCAGAAGCCACTGAAGTCTCCCAAACAGGAGATTCTGAAGAGGGTGGACCTGGGGGCGGAGCCAGAGGGCGGGGCTTGGAAGAAGCGGGTGCAGCTGAGGGTGACGGGAATGAGCTGTTCTTCCTGTGTGGCTAAGATAGAGCGGCACCTGGGCAGGAGGCCAGGTCAGCAGTCTTTAGCATTCAACTTTTGCCCCCCTTGACATTTTTTTCTTTTAGACACTTGCAGTAGGTTTCTCCTCGGATTTGAAACCCTCGGGTGACGTCATAAACCCAGTTCCGCCTCAATTATTATGATGTCACCCTCAGGATTCAAATCATCAAAGATGCCTGGTGCAAATGTCAAACTAATACTTAGAACAAGAACTGTCATACATTGTCAGCACGCTGATCCATGTCCATGACCTATAGCTACCAGAATGCTCCAGAACGACACCCCTCCCCCCCTCCCCTCCCCCCCCTTCCAGGTGTTCACTCGGCAGTGGTGGCACTTCTGGCTGAGAAGGCTGACATCCGATACAACCCTGACCAGACCAACCCCCAGGTCAGAGCCACACCTCCCATCACTGTAATGTGTACTACATGTATATGTATGTACATTACATTCATTGGTTGTCCAGCCGGATACAAGGCAATGGATGTGCAGCTGGATCCATTATGCACACACTGGGAAGAGAATACTTAGTACACAGCAGAACATACCAGTACTCCCTCTCCATTCTGCAGGTTTTTTTTGCACGATTTGGGTGGGTACATGTAGGTGTCCTTTTTTCTTTGATGAGCAAGCTAGGGTAACTATCTTGTTGGTTGGGTAGCTGTTGAATATATTACCGGGCAGTGGACTGGTCTTGCTGTATGTGGTTCAAGCTTCAGACTCATCTCAATATTGATAATCTGCCTTATCGAAAGTGATATTGGAATCAGTGCACACACACACACACACACACACACACAGGTGTTGGTGGAAGAGGTGAAGGGGCTGGGGTTTGGTGCAGAGCTGCTCGCAGAGGCAGACGGCTACCAGGAGGGGAAGCTGGACCTCACGGTGAGTGGGAGAGGGAGGAAAGGCAGAAGGGAGGGAGAGAGGGAGGGAGGAAAGGAGAGAGGGAGGGATGAATAGATGGAGACATTTACTGGTTACATTGTATTACTGGTATATGTAAGACCTACACATTGCATTTACTTTGTGACTGGATTTTCTAAAACTGGGCACTTGGCAGAAACCATCCTTACTTGCGTTGCAGAGATACATGCCTTTGAATTACATGTACGTAAGCGCATTTGAAAATGCAAGTGCCAGTTTCCAGCGACATTTTGAGAAATCAGTATAAGGTGTGTGCTGTGCATGTGTCCACCTCTCGTACTAAGTATCATGTGTCCCCCTCCTCCCTCCTCCCAGGTGGAGGGCATGACTTGTGCCTCGTGTGTCCACCTCATTGAGAGAGCGCTACTGGGTGTGGCAGGGGTGGAAAAGGCTATGGTTGCCCTGACAACCAGCAAGTGTCATGTGGAATTTGATCCCATCATGCTCGGACCAAGAGACATTATTAAAATCATTGAGGTGGGTGGGCAACCTAATTAATGATCACGTAAGTGGGTGTGGCCAGAAATTTTCAATATTTTTTCAGAGAGTCAGGATACTACTGACCTTTTTATTTTCCTCCAGGGTGCAGGCTTTAAGGCGCAGCTTCTGACTCCTGACTCCTCCCCAGGCTCCGCCCACGAGAGGATGATCCGACGATGGCGGGCCACTTTCTTCTTCTCTCTGCTCTTCGCTGTGCCCACCGTCGCCATCGCCTTCGCTCATGTGGAGTGGGCGGTGATAGTGCCCGGCCTCACCGTTAAAGACGTGGTGCTGTTCCTGCTCTCCAGTACCATACAGGTACCGGAATTAAACTTTAATACTACCAGCGTACAGGAACCAGACCTCAGCATACCATTGTATGTTAGCATAAATATGTAATGTTCAGGTACCTCTACATGTACATACCTTTGTGGTGCCAGACTCAAGTGGTACCAATGTATGGGTATCTGACCTTAAAGGTACATGAACCTGTGTATGCACCAGTGTTTAAGTGTCAATCCTTAGTGGTACCAGTTTACAGGTATCAGACCGTGCTAATTAAAACACTACTATCAACTTCATTCCCCGTCATGCATGGGGTAAAGATGATCAAGATATTCTAACCAGGCTGCAAGCTTGTGTCCTGTTGCTAAGCACAGCCTTCAGTTGGACATGTACATGTAATATGTAATACGTGTGGGAGGGGAGCCTGGGGACGAGGTTATTGCTGAGCACAGTATGTAGTCAGAGAGTGTGAATTATATCCAGCTGGCTTTTTATTGCATGTACATGTAACACATGTAATACACGTGTGTGTTGTCTCCACTGCAGCTCGTGGGTGGGTACCAATTCTACGTGTCAGCCTACAAGTCTCTGAAGCACTGTGCACCCAACATGGAGGTGCTCATCGCCCTAGCAACCACCATTGCCTATGTCTACTCGGTAAGCCGAGTGTATACATGTACATGCATGTACATGTATATGTGCACCAATGTACATGTAGGTCCAAACCGCAGTTGTATAGAGTGAAAGGGGGTACCAGGAACCAATGCAGGGGTGACAGCTAAAACATGACTAGTCTCTCAAAAGAATGACATAAGTGTGAAGAGGAAGAGAAAGTCTGCTACATTCAGCTATGACATAAACATTACATCATTAACCTAACCCTGTTACATATAGCTAACAATGAATGAGGAGTTGTAAGTCATTAAGCAGGAGCCTACTCCATTGATAGCAAGTGCCCACCCCATGCCCTTCCATGTACATGTAGGCGGTAGGAATGATGTAATAATGATGTAATGACCCTGTCCCCGGCCAGGTTGTGGTGCTACTTATAGCAGTATTTGTGACCCAGGAGTCGGCTAAGACGTTCTTCGAGACTCCACCCATGTTGCTGGTCTTCATATCTCTGGGAAGATGGCTGGAGCATATTGCCAAGGTGTGTGTGTGTGTCTGTGTGTGATTTCATGATAACATTTTATGGTGGAGAATGAAAATACATGTTAGGCCACTATAGGTATATATGTCAACTTGGCTTGTGTTCCTCAGGGGAAGACATCACAGGCTCTGGCGAAGCTGATCTCACTGCAGGCGACTGAGGCCAGGCTGTTGTCTGTGGAGGAGGGGAAGGGAGAAAGGTGAGGGAGGGGGGGAGGGGAGGGAGGGAGGGAGGGAACCAGGCCATAGTGGACCTCCCAGACCAAGCCCCATACACATTTCCACCCCCATTGCCACAACAGACCTCCGTCCAGATTTGGTGGTGTAGAATGACCTGAAACACGAGGTGTTGCTCTTTGAACTTACTGTGTGCTTTGAATCCAACTTTGACAATGCCCTACTCCGGAAGACAGAGAAGCTAGTATCTTGATCTAGTGCGAGACATCCAACAATCCTCCTTCAATGTCCAATTGATACCCATCCAAGTCGGAAGCAGAGGGTTCCTCGATCTCAGAGGCCTGGATAAGCTAAAGAAGACCTCAGGCAGGAGAGTGGAAGAAGTTTCTGTCAGACATTTGTAGGGCAGCGATTTCTGGGTCACACCGGATCTGGTGCACTAGAAACTGGAAGGACTCCTCTGTTAATTAATTATCCCTTTGACAATCAGTTATTGTAATTAGAGTATTTTTTGTTATGCCAAGCACCTGGCTTTTGTACATGGATGCCAAGCTAGACTGTTGCGATGTTATCTTCTAACATGTGTAAAACAGATGTCTATCTTTTGGCCCTTTTGGCACGTATGTACTGTACTTGTATGAACATGCTCAAAAGATGTTTCAACACGGGAGGGAGGGAGGGAGGGGGGGGATGAGCTTGCGCCAGCATGGCATATATACTGCAAATTAACTAATTATGACAACAATTCGTGTGTGCATTGTACATTCATGTACACATGTGTTTCGTCTGCCACATCTGAGAATTAATGGGGCTACATGATTTATCTACTGTTTGGTAAGATGCTTGCCCCTCCCCCTGCCCCCAGGGAGGAGCTAATCCTGGTGGAGCTGGTGCAGCGAGGTGATCGGATCAAGGTGATTCCTGGGGAGAAGATCCCAGTGGACGCCACAGTGCTCAACGGCAGCTCCATGGTGGATGAGTCCCTCATCACAGGTGGGAGGAGGGGCTATGGGTGGGTGTAGCTAGAGCTGCTCTGTGGGGGGTGGGGCTACAGGTGGGTGTAGCTAGAGCTGCTCTGTGGGGGGTGGGGCTACAGGTGGGTGTAGCTAGAGCTGCTCTGTGGGTGGGTGGGGCTGCAGGTGGGTGTAGCTAGAGCTACTTGGTGGGTGGGTGGGGCTACAGGTGGGTGTGGCTAGAGCTGCTCTATGGGTGGGTGGGGCTACAGGTGGGTGTAGGTTAGAGCTGCTCTATGGGTGGGTGGGGCTACAGGTGGGAGTAGCTAGAGCTGCTCTGTGGGTGGGTGGGGCTACAGGTGGGTGTAGTTAGAGCAGCTGCATGTGTGGGTGAACAATGCAGTGGGTGATAGCAACAACTCGTTCCCAGGCCTGCACCCCAGCCTTAGCCTCGTCCCCAGGCCACTGGAACGAGGCTACCCCAGCCTTAGCCTCGTCCCAGGCCACTGGAACGAGGCTACCCCAGCCTTAGCCTCGTCCCCAGGCTACTGGAACGAGGCTACCCCAGTACTGCTTGCCTTTTGTACTGTAGGTGTGGTGCAGGCCTGGGAACGGGGCTAAGCGTTTAATTAGTGGCTTATTATTATATTCATGCCATCAGTATTTTGATTTGTATGTGCATTCTCACTCACCCTCACGTGACGTGTGAGTAACATCTCCAGAGATTAATTACAGTTGGAATGGCTAGGTCCTACTGGCAATGGCTACATGTACTAGCAGTAGCTGTATAAAGCTCGCCTACTGCTCCTCTGCTCAGGAGCTCCAGCACCTCAGTAGGTATAAGAGCAGTAAGCAGAAGGTCCAAGGTTCAATCCCCAGCTGATCTCTGACACATCAATCTTGTTCTATCTTTGATGATTTGCATATGTGTCCAACTTATAGGAGAAGCCATGCCAGTGAGCAAGATGCCAGGAGATACTGTTATTGGAGGGTCACTCAACCAGAATGGTGTGCTCTTATTGGAAGCAACCCATGTGGGTTCGGACGCCATGCTGGCCCAGATTGTGAAACTGGTGGAGGAGGCGCAGACTTCCAAGGTATAGGGGTGTGTCCAGGGGTGTGGTCTGGATTTATTAAGCTAATTACACTACAGTATTGTGTATGTACATATATGCTCACTCATTATAGGAAGGACAACACACACACACACACCACACAGGCTCCGATCCAGCTCATTGCAGACCATATTGCCGGCTACTTTGTTCCCACCATCCTCGCACTCTCCGGCCTCACCTTCCTCAGCTGGGTGATTGTCGTGTACGTCACCAAGGCCACCACTGAGGTAATACTTAGCACTGCAAGTCTCACCTGTACATGTACACTGTATGCACCACATGGTACCCTTGGGAGGCTTATACTGAGACCTTGTGTGATTCATACATACATGTCTATATATCTCTCTCACACACACACCTTCTTTACACACACATACATGTACATGTACATACATTATCACCCACCCACACACACACACACACACACATACATACACACACACGCACACACCCACCCACACACACACACACACACACATACATACACACACACGCACACACACACAGTGTGACAGTTCCAACATGACCACAAATTTTAGCTCTTCCTCCAATGCCACAGTCTCCTCTGACGACAATTGCTTTAAGTTAAGCCAAGCCTTCATCCATGCCATGGCCGTCCTACTCATTGCCTGTCCCTGTGCCCTGGGGCTGGCCACACCCACTGCCGTCATGGTGGGGACGGGGGTCGGGGCCACTAACGGAATTCTTATCAAGGGAGGGGAGCCTCTGGAGGCCACGCACAAGGTGTGTCTGTGTGTGTTTGACCTACACTTAAGCTTGCACGGCTATACTGTACATACAAAACACGGCATGAGCATTTTGCAGCTTTGATCTGCATGATCTACGGTAGTAGCCTCGTCCCCAGGCCCACGTGAGCGTTTCACTTTAGCGCAGCTGTGGGCCTGGTATATTTTCTCATGTGCGTGACGTGTAGGGTAGAAGGGTGGTAGAAGGGTGAATTTTTACGTGGGCGAGGACAGCTGCAGTTCTCGGATAACGAAGGAAGGCAACGAATCTATACTTCTTGCAGCTACTCTTCGGAGCCCGTTTGCACCATAGACAAAGTGCTGAAACACTGTCACCAGCATAAGGTAGAGAAGTGCAACCATCTTTCGAGTGATCCCTGCCTACGCGCAATTAAGTAAGTCGAATCACGTGAGAAAATATACCAGGCTCTCCAGCAATACGCAGAGAGCCTGGGGACGAGGCTACTACAGTACTGCATTTTCTCACATACATTAGACTAGAAGGATGAAATTTTCAATGAAGTCAAGGGCAGAGTTCATGTGTACGTGGGCCTGGGGACAAGGTTAACTTGAATTGTGTCTTTATAGACCGCACCACTGACTTACCCGACCCCCCTCATCTCACCAGGTAAAGACAGTGATCTTTGACAAGACCGGTACTCTGACCCACGGTCGTCCGGAGGTCACTCGAGTGCTCCTCCTAGTTCCCAAGGAGACGTGTCCCCAGCAGCTGTTTACAGTCATCGTGGGGCTGGCCGAGAGCAACAGTGAACACCCCCTGGGCATGGCGGTCAGCAACTTTGCTAAGAGGGTGAGATCAAGTGTTCACATGCTACAGTGTGAGCTAAGATTGTGGTATACATTTGCAGTACTCATATATTTGACTTTTGCTATTTAGTTACCAAGTGTATGTACATTGCACATGTATGTGCTCATGCATGTATATGCACGTACATGGTCTTTGCTCAGTACATGTACATATAGCTAATCGCCAAAGCCCATTGTACTGTTGAGCTAAAATAGCCCATCACTGGTATTGTAGTACAATGTTTCAAGTGGGCAAAGTGTGGTAAAGGCAATTCACGTTTCAGTGCATAATCAGCTACATGTAGTTGTGTTTACAAGTGTACCACTTTTTACACACACACACACACATGTACACACACACACACACACACACACACACACCAGGAGCTAGGTGGGTCCCTGGAGGGTCAATGCAATGACTTTGAAGCAGTCCCTGGACACGGTCTGAAGTGCACGGTCAGCGGAGTGGAGGGGTACATGGGGGAGGAGAGCAGGCCCTCCAAGGCAGTGACCAGGCGACCCTGTGTGACCCCACATACCAGTCTGGTGGACACGCCCCCCAGTGGGGAGGGGGCACAACAGAGCAGGAAGTACCAGGTGTGCTGGACTGTCACAATACATGTGTATAACTGAATGAAATCATTTGTGTGAGCATGTGAATGGCTTTGACAAGAACTCATGAGTTAATATGTAACAAGGCTCTTGAATGTGCAAATATAATTTGCTGCATGCAATTCTCACCGTATTTTATGTTATAGTTCTAATGTGTGATTTTAGCTATACCCAACACATAAATTTTATATGGAACAGTTTCAGTCAGGTAGCAGTTACCAAGTATTCTTCATCGTAAAGGTGTTGCTAGGTAACCGAGTGTGGATGTCCCAGAATGGTGTGGAGGTGGGCGGGGCTGTGGAACAGCAGATCCAGAGCTTTGAGGAGGCAGGACAGACGGTGGTACTGGCCAGTGTGGACGGTAAGAGGGATGAAGTAAATAGATAGTTGGAAACATCATCAATCTTTAGGTACTGCGAGCCACATAATATTTGTGAGCAGATCCGGCTAATGGGAATGAAACTAATGTTTTAACCACACTTTCTTGGACATAGTGCATGCATATGTGAATGAGCTTACATGTAGATTTACATGCACGTGTCTGCATAGCATATACATATACATGTAGGTATAAGAGCAAGAGAACAGCTGGATAGTGTAACAGAATTGGGACTACAAACTACATGTAGTTAGCGTCAGAGCCCTCAGGATATCTGGGAAACACACTTGGTTGTTTGATGCATGTAGCTTAGACTCCAACGATAGCTTGTACATCGACTTATACTGTATGCTGGTCGTGCACATGATGGGTAATATTCATGTATAGCCTTGTTCCCAGGCTCCACTGCCCGGGTTTTATCGCACCGTCTAATCAGCTGTACCCTGTACCCACCCTCCATGTGTAGGTCTCCTTGTTGGGGCAGTTGTGATAGCTGATACGATCAAGCAAGAGGCGCCTGTGGCCGTCCACGCCCTCCAGCGCATGGGACTGAGGGTGGTGCTGCTTACGGGAGACAACCGGAGGACTGCTCATGCCATTGCTGAGGAGGTAAGGGAGGAGGGGAGGGTGGGAGGGAGGTAAGGGAGGAGGAGGGGGATAGAGCATGGTTTTAGAGAGAATTCTCTTGATGGTACTGACAGAAGTCAACTCATTCAATGATCTCTGCCCTCCCCCTCAGGTTGGGATCTACTCCAACCAGGTGTATGCGGAGGTCCTGCCCTCCCACAAGAGGAACAAAGTGGCCAAGTTACAGGAACAGGGTGTCAAGGTGAGTGAGCTGATGAGAGAATGTGTTTAGTGACCAAAACTGAACAAATTGATGCCTGTACAGGTAACGTAAGTACTATCACCAAAACCTTCAAAACTTTCTCTGATCAGCTTTGGCCTCGTATGTACTTATGTGAAACACTGGTTTCCTACAGTGCACAAAAGTGTAGGTAGACTGCGTTCACACTTACTGTTCTTCGACTCTCAGGTGGCGATGGTGGGGGATGGCATCAACGACTCCCCTGCACTGGCCCAGGCAGACGTGGGTGTGGCCATCGGAACTGGTACTGATGTGGCAGTGGAGGCAGCTGACATTGTACTTGTAAAGGTGAATGGGCAGGAGTTTGACTGAGTCATGCAGTTCTGTGTAGTTTGATGTGCAATTTCCTTCCCTTCCTCCTCCCTCCTTACATACTCGCTCACCCCCCATCCTTTGTCACTTCCTTTTCTTCTCCCTTTCCTCCTTGCCTTCCTACCATCCTCCCTCCTCCCTTCCCTCTCTTCTCCTCCCTCCATACCTCTGTCTCTTTCTTTCCCTGCCTCTCACATAGGACAACCTAATAGATGTGGTGGTTGCCATGGATTTAAGCCGCCGCACGGTTCGAAGAATCCGCCTCAACTTTCTTTGGGCCATCATCTACAACTTGATAGGCATCCCCATCGCAGCTGGAGCCTTTGTCCCTCTGGGGCTGACCCTGCAGCCATGGATGGCCAGCATCGCCATGGCTTTCAGCTCTGTGTCTGTCGTGTGCAGCTCACTACTACTCAAATGGTCAGTTGAGATCTGAGCAGTGTTGTATAAGGCTAAGATACATGTGTCTAACATACACATCTCTGCTCGCCTGACATGGCAGCGTTGTGCCTGATTCCTTAAATAGTAAGGACAGTATGCCTCAAGCAAATGAATCACAACTTGAGTTAGTCTGCCAGCCAGACCTGGGAGTCTACAGCAGAATATCTGTTCCAATCACACAGCATCCTGTTGCGATAGTGCTATTGTTCTGTAAGCTGTGAAGTATTGATCAAAGCTTGAAGCCATTCAGCAATGCCACACTTTGCCAATCACACAGCATCCTGTTGTAACAGTGCTATTGTTCTGTAAGCTGTTATATTTGATCAAAGCTTGAAGCAATGGTTCAGCATTTACTATGCGCTGCCAATTGCAAGAGCCACTACAGCTCTAAGGTCAGTAGAGTTTGTGTAGCCTTTGTATGAAAGTGAAGATATGAGTGCTGGAAACAGACGGCACAATCGCACGATGTGAACGTGAGTTTCAAGCAGCCAGCACAGCCTGTCTCTTCGCTCTCCTGCAGCTAGCATGACTCATCCTTAGACATGTGCTGCAGATAGAGATGTTATTCTCCTGACGGCCAGTAGCTAGTTTGCTTGTAGCTACTCCAGGATTACTGATCGGCACGCTTCTTGGTTTTAGTTGTTATTCTTGCAACTGACTGTAGCTTGCGATAATATTAAGCTTCCCGCTTTGCCCCGATAGCTGCATGCCCTCGTCCCGGGGACTACATGCCCCCATTGCGGGGGCTGCCATGCCACATATCCCCATCCCACGAGAACAAGATCAGTATTCTTTCTTTGTATATAGCTTATAACTGTAATGGTTACAGCTAACTACCCCTGTCTGCATGTAAGCAACGCGAGGCATCTGTGTTTGCGTAACCCTAGTTACTTACATGTATACGTATGCTCTCCATAAGGACTTTATTGTTTAGCTATTTCTTTACATCAGTACGTGATAATGATACTTACAATGGTTTGTGCTATGTAGTAATGTGTTGTACAAGTGTGAACCATTTCTGTGTTCACCATACGACTCTACAGCTATGTCAAACCAACTGTGGAGGACTTTGAAGGTCAGATGCCAGTCCGCAGAGGAGAGGGGGGAGCTCTGTACAGGGGTCTAGCCCAGCGGAGGAGCTATGGCAGTGTTTGTTCACGCGGATGGGAATGGACATGCTGGGAAGACAGAAAATCACAGAATAAAGTACTCATTAACCGCTCGGATTCTAAAGTGTAGAGGTTGTACCTACGGTCGATTCTGCATTGAACATCAAATCTTACCGTAGGCATATTTCTTTGCGGAACTATGCAAAATATTTTAAATTTGCATGAAACTGAATTCAGTTTGTGTTTCTGGAACAGACTGCTCGGTCTGTCCAAACTCCAAGCTAGGATATGCAGCTGTTCCCTTCTGTTCGTTTAGACAAAGAGTGGCCGCAATTGGTTTAGTTGTGTAATGCCACAATGAACTGTATTCCTTGACACTAACACATGTACTTGGAACATGGACTGCTACGTTCTGTCCACACTCCAAGCTAGGGTATGCAGCTGTTTGCTGCTGTTTGTTTTTGGAAAGGAAAACACATTTTTGCAATGCTGCAGTGCGAGAAGGCCACAGCAATAGAACCTGGCACGTGTATGCCAGGGCGTCTTTTCCCTATTGCTGCAACAGCTGCATTTTCTTGACACTACCTGACACATGTGCTTGGAACATGGATTGCTACCTCCGTCCACACTCCAAGCTAGGATATGCATATACAGCTGTTCCCTTCTATTCATTTACAAAAAAACTGGCCACAATTTTGTTCAATTGCGTAACACCATATCCTGCCTATCCACAATATACCCACAGCATTAGAAGTACAGCATCGTAAAACTTAGCACCAAGCCATTAATAAGTTTCAACACCAAGTTTTAAGAGTTATACCAAGCTGGCACCAAACTTAAGTTGGCCTATATTGACAATAACAATAACTAATGACCAGCGAGCATAAAGCTTTAAGAATCACTATAGCTAATATTACCAGAATTGATAGCTAAGCCTAAGGCTCAGCTAACACCAAGTTTTAAACATCATCGCAGGCGCAATAGTACCAAGCTTGAATCAAATATAACACTCAGCTAATAGCAAGCTTTGAAGATAATCAACGAGGCTTGCATTAATTAAATCTAAAGCTCAGCTACCACCAAGCTTAAAGATCATCGCAATAGTACTGGACTTGAATTAAACACCTAAGGCTCAGCTAACACCAAGCTTTGAAGATCATCACAATAGTGTCAAGGTTGAATCAAATCTGGCAACACCAAGCTTTGCAGATCGTCACAATAGCACCAGGCTTATATCAAACCTAAGGCTCAGTTAACACCGAGCTTTAAGGATTGTCACAGGTTAAGTCTTAGTTAACACTGAGCTTTGAAATTTGTCACAGTAGCACCAGGCTTGAAATAAACCTAGCTATAAAGCTCAAGCACCAAGCTTTGAAGATCGTCACAATAGCTCAGCTAACACAGAGCATTAAAGATCGTCACAATAGTATCAGGCTTGAATTGAACCTAAGGCTCAGATAACACTATAAGGTTTTAAAATTGTCGCAGTAGTACCAGGCTTGAATCAAAGCTAACACCGAGCTTTGAATAGCACCAGATTCAATTATAACACCAAGCTTTGAAGATCATCACAATAGTGCCAGGCTTGAATTGAACCTAAGGCTCAGCTAACACCAAGCTTTGAAGATCATCGCAGGTTTGAATTGAACTTGAGGCTCAGCTAGTACCAAGATTTAAGAATAATTGCAACACTACCATACAGACTCAAAATAGAACTAAATAAGCCTAAGGCCACCTTGACTTTGTCTCCCCACAAAAAAAACACATTATACGTCATATACAACACTAACAGTAATAAAAATGATTTACAATCAATCACTACATGTATAGCTATTGGTGTTAGCTCATGCAGTGAGCTCACCATTTATATTATGAGCATCCCGCGTAGTGCTGCAGTCCAAGTTCAAGATGACGATTTCTGAACAAAGCCAAGCATGTGTGCTTGTACTGATATTATAGAGGCTATTTGTTCCTCCATAATAATACCATTCAGATATGAAAGTTTACAGAACATTCAAGCCGATGTATGCTTAGCTAGTGAGAATCCCGTCATGACATTTGCTGTGAAGTCCCTCAGCTCGTTATGTCTGATGGTTGGGAAGCCGCCTGTGGGGCAATTGAGAGCATGGTCAACCGAGAAGGAATGACCACAAACACAGTTGCTGGGTAGGTTGGAGGGCTGCCAGTTGTAGCGCAGGCACAAGACGTCTCGGAACGCTCCTTTATGGAGTGCAAACCCGTGTTCCTCAATGGGCAGGGCAGACAACCAGGAGGAGGCACCTTTCTCACTCCCAAGTTTCATTGCCCGCTGCAGGTGCCTTGGTAACCTGGCCCGTAGCTACATTGCAGTGGCAGCCTGTTGTTGCTGCTTAAGTCTTCTGACCTCCACCTTTGCACACTGCTGTTCACGGGTGGTGTCAAATGTGAGCTTGTGCTGTTGTAGGAGAGTGAGGGCAGCAAGAGGCGCAGTGACGTTTTGTGAAGTAGTACGCATAGTAGCCAGTTCTAATTTCACCTACAGGACTTTGATCTTCATATTTGGTTTTGCTACTTGCCTGAATATTGTTTTTATATCGTCCTTCATGCCTGGTCAGTACGCATGGTAGTACGCATGCATAACGCTCTGTTTTGTAAGCAGTAATGATATAATTTAGTGTTGTACATGTGTGATACCACCTTCACGCCACTTTGCGGCGTTCATGGACTCCTGGTGATACCCAATAATTGAACCTGAATTTGAACACACGATTCTAGTGCATTAAATACTCTGGTTTGCAATAAGTAATGATAGAATTTACATGTGTGATACCCAATAATTGAACCAGAATTTGAACACATGATTCTAGTATGTGTAATTTCACTCCGGTTTGCAACGAGTAATGATGTAAGGTTACACATGTGTGGTACCCCAGTAATTAAACAGAGTTTGCAACAAGTAGTGATGTAACAATTACTTGTGTGGTACCCCAGTAATTGAACTTGAATTTGAACATAGTAAATTTATAGTGTGACGATATATTTGTGTGGTACCCAGTAAGTGAACCTGAATTTGAACATAATTATGATTCTTGTATTCATAAACACTCTGAGTTTGCAACCAGTACTGATGTAATTTTGTGTAATGATTACTCATATGGTACCCCAGGAATTGAACCTGAATCTGAATACATGATTCCTGTTGCAATCAGTTAATTGAACCTGAATTTGAACATAATATAACACTCTAGTAATGATGTAACTTTGTATAATGATTACTGGTATGGTACCCCAGGAATCGAACCTGAATCTGAATACCTGAATTTGAAAACCGCCAAAATCACCAAAACCACGTAAATCATGAAAAACACCAAAACCACCAAAACCAATTCTATTTATACGAGTAGCATTCCCTATAATTCGCCATAGATAAAATTGAAACACATGATTCTAGTTGGCATAACACTCTGAGTTTGCAACCAGTAATGATGTAATTTAGTGTAACAATTACTTGTGTGGCACACCAGGAATTGAACCTGAATTTGAAATCAATGTTCTAGTATGTATGTACCGCTCTGAGACTCTAAGGGGAAGCTATATTATCGATGCTCTAAGTTTGCAACAAGTAATGATGTAAACAATTTTAGTATATGTTACTATAGTAACATGGTATAGTCATAGAGCATGGTAAGAACCCATAGAGCATAGGAAGCTCTAGAGATACAGGAAATGTGTACATATACTAAATGGCCTAGAGCATGGGCAGCTCTAAGCTACATAATACTTGCGTGGTACATTTTGTGACCACTAGTTTTTGAATACGTTGTTTGCTCAACACATAATACACTGTCATGCACAGGCACTTATTTACGCACGCAGTATAGTCATACACATGCACTTAACTCGCGTTTGGTAGGGCGGAGTTGAGATGTCGGAGTAGGTGCTTGGTAGGGCGGAGTTGAGATGTCAGAGTAGACTTGATAGGACGGTGGAGCCGGGTTGCTGTGGGAACTCTCGCAGTCTTGCGATGGCAGGAGGGGGGCAGGGAGTAACTACATCAGCGGATAGGACAGCCGTCTAATAAGTTTGAAAATCCGCACAGCCGTGACACTCTAAAGTGAAGAAGCGAACAATTGCAGCCCGTTTTTGTACGTACGAATTTCGCGCGTAAAACCTCTGTCCAATGAACAGTGAAAGTATTTTAAGCGCCGCCAGGAAAAATAACCGCCAATGCTAGTTATGAGGCAGCCAGGCTGGGCCTGCCAGCGATAGCCCAGCTGCCTCAGGCTAGGCCGGCACGAAAGTTAAAGCCTGGACTAGTTTCGTGCCCAAACTGATCTGTGTGGGCGTGACCCGGAAGTCATGTGATTTCTTGCCCCCAACACTAACAATGTTTAACGATGCTACGTTATCATGTACATATGATCTACCATCCCTGTGTGTGTGAAAGTATCCCTGACCTGACCACTTCCTCCGTGAGACTGTAGACGGATCGCCGTAAGGTCAGCTAGGTGACGTAATTACGGTAATAGCATCGATCGCAGCTAGCTAGAAAGAAAGAAGTGAAACTTGTCAAGGCAATAAAACCGACATGGATATCGATTTTGGATTATCAAGGAGTCCGTCCTACAAGTGTGCCTTGGACAATCCATTCGCCTTGCCAGATCAGCAGAAGCTGCTGGTATGCTACCACAGCCAGAAGGACGACAGACCCTCGAGTGAGGCCGTTGGGATCCCATCTTGTGTTGCCGGGTTGCAAAGCTGTGAGCAGCTCCGAGCTCCGTGTATGAAAGTAGTCTCCTGCGTATATGACCCGCAGACCGACTTTGTTTCCAGTCTGAAACGCTCTCTCTCGAGTGCTAGCATCGAAGCACTTGTATCTGCTGCACTTAGCCAGAGCAGTCACGTTGCCATCATTTCAGTGGAGGGCATGACCTGTAACTCTTGTGTGAAGCTCATTGAGAGCACGTTGTCTCAGACAGAGGGTGTCAGTGCGATCAAGGTCTCGCTGAAGCATAAGGAGGCGTTCATCGAGTTTGATCCAGGAAAGATCTCAGCAGAGCAGCTAGCTACCGCAATCTATGACATGGGGTTTGATACCAGGCTGGTTGCTGCATATACCCCTTCGAGTCCGAAAGAGCCCAGTTCTGAGGTATTTCCCTCAGTGGTGCCAGGAGTGGAGTGTGTGGTTGTGGGCGTGGAGGGAATGGTGTGCCAGTCGTGTGTCCAGAACATAGAGACAGCCATCGGCAAATCCAAGGGAGTTGTAGAAATCCGAGTCTCGCTTGCTGACAACAACGCTCGGATCACATTTGATCCTTCTCAGACCAGTCCTGCCAACCTCTGCAACGCTATTGAAGAGATCGGCTTTGAAACAAAGCTAGATAGTACACACACCTACCAACCTAACCCATCAGGTCCTAACAGTCCTGTGTCCATGCTGCCCCTAGGACGACCTGAAGCCTTACCAATGTATACCACAGGAAGTGGTTCCGGTACCTCGGGTAGTATACAGGAAGTGGTGGGCAAGTTGAAGGTCTGTTACATCGGGATTGACGGCATGACGTGTCACTCTTGTGTCAGCCTCATCGAGTCAACTGTGGGAGAGATGAAAGGGGTGATCAGCGTACATGTCTCGCTGCCAAATAAGGAAGGTACGGTGGAGTATAATAATGCATTGGTGAGACCGCAGGAGCTCCAAGATGCTGTGGACGATATGGGGTTCATTGTCACTTATGTTACTGGTAAGTGTGTGTGTGTGTATGTGCATGCGTGCATGTGTGTGTGTGTATGGTGGAAGGGGTTATTTAATCAATCTTACAGTGTGTACATGTAAACTGAGATCATACATGCATGCACATGTACATGTACATATATGCACATGTAACTGTTTCCCTGTATTTCATCATGGTTAACTTTTACAATGTACCTCTATATGTTCATCCAAGCTCATAGGTACATGTAGTATACATATTCTATAGACTGTGCATAAAATACAATACAAAGTCCTGTAGTAGCTGTGCTCGCTTCGCTCACTTGAGCTACAAAAAGTACTTGCTTGCTTCGCTCGCAACCTTCGT
Organism: Phakellia ventilabrum; assembly: GCA_963921505.1. NCBI lineage: Eukaryota > Metazoa > Porifera > Demospongiae > Axinellida > Axinellidae > Phakellia > Phakellia ventilabrum. Next base: position 1,016,121 of record OY997385.1, read on the forward strand.
CAGGCTGTAGATGTACATGTAGGTCGAAGTTGAGGTCAGAAGTAGAGATTAGGACCATTAGATGACATAATGGACAGACAGACAGACAGAAAGAAGATTGTGCATATTGGAGAGAAGAGTGGTAGGCAAGTTTAATGTTGGCACTTATCAGTGGGTCTCAACCAATTCTGTGTCTGGCTTGCCAGTAGACCACACCTGATCACTATCCGGACATGTGTCCTTCAGCCTACCCTTCTCCACACACACACACACACACACACAGACCAACCCTCCCAGGGTAGCCCTCCCAAATCCGTCTCTGCCAGTGACAGTGAGGCTCACAGTGACAATCCTCTGCTCTCCAACTCAACCAACCACATGGTCTTCAAGGGAGGCAAGAGGAAGAAGGGAAAGGTACGAGTGTGGTGTGACGTTGAGGGGCGGTAACGTGCGAGTTAAATCTCTACTTATGGCACAAAGCTGTCACTGTGCAGTGGACAGTTATACATACATGTATGCGGCAAACTATGTACAAATGTACAGAAATCATTTAGACTCTAGCCTAGCTTCCATTTATGGCCAATTATCATTTTCTTGTACCAGTACTTCGTTATGCATTTCTGTGACGGAGGATAGGGTACTAAGAACCTTTATGGGGGACATGATAGGTGGTTTCAACTTGAGTACCAAGTCAAGAGCACATAATGCCCACCCCCTCCCCCACTCCACCCCACCCCCACTCTGCCCCCACCTGTACAGCTTACCACTCATTACAATTTAGCTGCATTGTCAGCAAATGTTTCTTGTTTTCTTCCAGAAGCCACTGAAGCATGAGATTCTGGAGATGGTGGACCTGGGGGCGGAGCCAGAGGGCGGGGCTTGGAAGAAGCGGGTGCAGCTGAGGGTGACGGGAATGAGCTGTTCTTCCTGTGTGGCCAAGATAGAGCGGCACATGAGCAGGAGGCCAGGTCAGCCGAGTGCCTCTTGTGGTGTTGGCCACAGCCAGTGGGGTCGTGGTTGTATATGTAATTGAGACAAGTTACTGAAGTTGGTTACGTAAGCAGGTTATACGGTACCTACCAGAATGTTTCAGAATGACATACTTGTATATACCCCAGATAAACTTCTTAAAAGTATCTTGACGCAATGTCTGGACCAAAATTAAATTTGACCAAACGCTCAGAGAGATTTTGTCCATGCAGACAATCTATTTACACAAAATTGCACAGACCAGGGCTATTGCAAAATATTATTTTGTTACTCTATGTTATTAAAATTCCGCTTGGGGTAAGGTTTATGGTCTGCATACCTTGTACCTGTACTATTAGTACAAGGCCGCTCCCAAACCATAGGTGAGAAATGGCTTCACAGTGCAGGTAGTACATTCCAAATAAGGTAAAAAACACTTGAGACTCTGCACTAAGTCCTTTGCAGCGCTTTGACCACTGTGCTTTTTTTGCTCGGACAGCGGGGTAAACGTTCGGAAAATGTCCGACTGTTACTTTGACCTCTGCTACCCCCTTCCAGGTGTTCACTCGGCAGTGGTGGCACTTCTGGCTGAGAAGGCTGACATCCGGTACGACCCTGACCAGACCAACCCCCAGGTCAGAGCCACACCTCCCATCACTGTAATGTATACTATGAGCATTACATTCATTGGTTGTCCAGCCGGATACAAGGCAATGGATGTGCAGCTGGATCCATTATGCACACACTGGGAAGAGAATGCTCAGTACACAGCAGTGCATACATGTACAAGTATTCCCTCTCCACTCGACACTCTTGGAGCTTTGATGAGCATATTAAGAAGTAAATTTCTTGTTTGATGGGTGGCTGTCCAGTACATGTAATCTTACTGGACACTGGACTGGCCTGCTCAGTATTTTGGTTCGGGCTTCAAGCTCACCCAAACACTGCACAGACCCATCTTGGTATTGATGATATGCCTTGAGATAATGAGAGTGCACACACACACACACACACACACACTCACACACACACACACACAGGTGTTGGTGGAAGAAGTGAAGGGGCTGGGGTTTGGTGCAGAGCTGCTCGCAGACGCAGACGGCTACCAGGAGGGGAAACTGGACCTCACGGTGAGTGGGGGAGGGAGGAAAGGCAGAGAGGAGGGAGGGAGAGAGGGAGGGATGAATGGATGGAGACATTTACATGCATGTACATATACAGGTAGCCTCATCCCCAGGCTCTCCCTTGGAAAAAAAACAAAAACGGGGGAGAGCCTAGCTTGGTATTTTTTCTGATGTGATTTAACTAGGCAGGGACCGATCAAAAGACAGCTGCATTTCTCTACTTTTGCTGGAGTCTAAACTTCAGTGCTCGGTCTGTGGCACCAATGGGTTCCCTCAGTCTGTGGCACCAATGGGCCCTCAAGACTATAGCTACGTACCAGAAATGCAGGTTCACTACCTTTCCTCGGTGTTTGAGAACTACGACTGTGATCGGCTACGCACGATTCACGTGATCAAAGATACCGGGGTCTCCCCCATTTTGGGAAGGCCTGGGACCCACACATTGCATTATGAGAAGTCAATATGAAGTGTGTGCTGTGTAAGCCTTCACCTCTCGTACTAAGTATCGTGTGTACTTCTCCTCCTTCCTCCTCCCAGGTGGAGGGCATGACTTGTGCCTCGTGTGTCCACCTCATTGAGAGAGCGCTATTGGGCGTGGCAGGGGTGGAAAAGGCTATGGTTGCCCTGACAACTAGCAAGTGTCATGTGGAATTTGACCCAACCATGCTCGGACCAAGAGACATTATTAAAATCATTGAGGTGGGTGGGGCATGCTAATTAACGATTACATAAGTGGGTGTGATCAGAAAACTTAGTGCCATGGCATCTTTCAGTAGGTTTGCGGTACTTTTGACCTTTTTTGTATTTTCCTCCAGGGTGCAGGTTTTAAGGCGCAGCTTCTGACTCCTGACTCCTCCCCAGGCTCTGCCAACGAGAGGATGATCCGACGATGGCGGGCCACTTTTCTTTTCTCTCTGCTGTTCGCTGTGCCCACCCTCGCCATTGCCTTCGCTCGTGTGGAGTGGGCGGTGATAGTGCCCGGCCTCACCGTTAGAGACGTGGTGCTGTTCCTGCTCTCCAGTACCATACAGGTGCCGGAATTAAACTTTAATACTATCAGTTTATAGGAACCAGACCTCAGCATGCCATTGTATGTAAGTGTCAGATCTTAGTGGTACCAGTTTAGAGGTATCGGACCATGCTAAAGCGCTACTACTGTAATCTCATTCCAGTCCTACCTACATGTACCCCTATCCGTATCTCACATCCATACGTGTACGCTCACGTGATGAAATCGACCAGGCTCCCCTCCTCCTTCCTTTTTCACGTGTGGGAGGGGAGCCTGGGGACGAGATTATTGCTGAGCACAGCATGTAGTCAGAGAGTGTGAATTATATCCAGCTGGCTTTTTATTGCATGTACATGTAACACATGTAATACACATGTGTGTTGTCTCCACTGCAGCTCGTGGGTGGGTACCAGTTCTACGTGTCAGCCTACAAGTCTCTGAAGCACTGTGCACCCAACATGGAGGTGCTCATTGCCCTAGCAACCACCATTGCCTATGTCTACTCGGTAAGCCGTGTGTATACATGTACATGTACATGTATATGTACACCAGTGTACATGTATGTAATACTACATTCATGGTTGATGAGAGTAGAGTTAGTACTTGAGACTATGTAGGCGGTAGGAATGATGTAATAATGATGTAATGACCCTGCCCCCAGGTTGTGGTGCTATTTATAGCAGTATTTGTGACCCATGCGCCGACTAAGACGTTCTTTGAGACTCCACCCATGTTGCTGGTCTTCATATCTCTTGGAAGATGGCTGGAGCATATTGCCAAGGTGTGTGTGTGTGTGTGTGTTCATGATGGAGGAAAATACATGTTAGGCCACTATAGGTATGTCAACTTGGCTTGTATTCCTCAGGGGAAGACATCACAGGCTCTGGCGAAGCTGATCTCACTGCAGGCGACTGAGGCCAGGCTGTTGTCTGCGGAGGAGGGGAAGGGAGAGAGGTGAGGGAGGGAGGGCGAGGAGGGAGGGAGGGGGTGAGAGAATGTGCTCATAATATAGTTTGTTCTTGTGCCAGAATGTCGTATTACAGACTGACTCATAACTTTTTTGCATGTAATAAACAATGTGGCTACATACAAAAGAGCTGGTAGCCCAGGAAAATGACCATGGTCTATAATAAAGCACAATATGCGTAGCCTTGTCTTTGCTCCCAGTCTCCACCTCACCTGAGAATTAATGGACAGGTCACATGCTTTGTTTACTGAGTGCTAGCTATGCATAATCTGTTGGTAAGATGCTTGCCCCTCCCCCTGCCCCCCCCCAGGGAGGAGCTAATCCCGGTGGAGCTGGTGCAGCGAGGTGATCGGATCAAGGTGATTCCTGGGGAGAAGATCCCAGTGGACGCCACAGTGCTCAACGGCAGCTCCATGGTGGATGAGTCCCTCATCACAGGTGGGTGGGGCTGTTCTATGTGTGGGTGGGGCTACAGGTGGGTGGAGCTAGAGCTGCTCCATGTGTGGGTGGGGCTACAGGTGGATGGAGCTAGAGCTGCTCCATGTGTGGGTGGGGCTACAGGTGGGCGGAGCTAGAGCTGCTCCATGTATGGGTGGGGCTACAGGTGGGTGTAGCTAGAGCTGCTCTATGTGTGGGTGGTGCCTTTGCCAGCTGATATTAGTGAACTCCCAGCAGCCAACAAACATGTATGCTCTGACCTGTAGGAGAAGCCATGCCAGTGAGCAAGATGCCAGGAGATACAGTCATCGGAGGTTCGCTCAACCAGAATGGTGTGCTCTTATTGGAAGCAACCCATGTGGGTTCGGACGCCATGCTTGCCCAGATTGTAAAACTGGTGGAGGAGGCACAGACTTCCAAGGTATAGGGGTGTGGCCAGGGGTGTGGCTTGGGAGGTAGCAGCTACATGTAATCACTTACTCTACATACAATACTGTGTATATACATTACTCATCTGAAGTACAACACCCACCCCCACACACACACACACTTGCACATACACACACACACACACACAGGCACCGATCCAGCTCATTGCAGACCGCATTGCCGGCTACTTTGTCCCCACCATCCTCGCACTCTCCGGCCTCACGTTCCTCAGCTGGGTGACTGTCGTGTACGTCACCAACGCCACCACTGAGGTAACACTTGGCTAGCTGGTGTGTAGAGATCTGCAACTCCACATGCACAGTATACAGTACATGTGCAGGTGCATTGTACCTAGAGGGAGTTTGAGAGGTTGATGTACCGCAGGGTGTGTATACTTGGGATGCTCTAGCAGGAGACCTTGTGTGCTGTGGTTCGTATTAGATTCTACCTTACCGTACTTGTGTACCTCTCCACACACACACACACACACACACACACACACTCACTCACACACACACTCACACACACACGTTCACATGTACAGTGTGACAGTTCAGACCTAGTCTCCAACATGACCACCAACTTCAGCTCCCCACTCAATGCCACAGACTCCTCTGACAACAATTGCTTCAAGTTAAGCCAAGCCTTCATCCATGCCATGGCCGTCCTACTCATTGCCTGTCCCTGTGCCCTGGGGCTGGCCACACCCACTGCCGTCATGGTGGGGACGGGAGTAGGGGCCACTAACGGAATTCTTATCAAGGGAGGGGAGCCTCTGGAGGCCGCGCACAAGGTGTGTCTGTGTGTGTGTGTGTAGGCAGGATGTAGTTGAGCTACATGTACACTGTACACTTACATGGCTGTACCTTACAAAACACTGCATGAGCATTTTGCAATCTACAGTAGGCTGGCAGCCATATTCCATTTTTAGCTACTATGCACTGGTGCGTTTTCTTATATAGGATAGAAGGATGAAATTTTGTACAGGCGAGGGTAGAGTTTATGTGTACATGGGCCTGCATGGGATAAGGCTAACTGGTGTCTTTATAGACCGCACCACTGACCCCCCTCATCTCACCAGGTAAAGACGGTGATCTTTGACAAGACCGGTACTCTGACCCACGGTCGTCCAGAGGTCACTCGAGTGCTCCTCCTAGTGCCCAAGGAGACGTGTCCCCAGCAGCTGTTTACAGCCTTCGTGGGGCTGGCCGAGAGCGACAGTGAACACCCCCTGGGCATGGCGGTCAGCAACTTTGCTAAGAGGGTGAGAGCGCATGCTAACAGGAGTGCATATTAGTACTTACATGTACAGAGATAATTGCAGGACTTAGTATGCTGCATGTACATGTACATGTAATTATTCACCGAGTGCAAGTATGTGTTCATACATGTACATACATGTAAGTGTATGAGTCAAGGTCGCTATATTTCCTTTCACACATACATGTAACACACATGTACTCCTCACGCACACACACATACATACACACACATACGTACACACACACACACACACACACATACCAGGAGCTGGGTGGGTCCCTGGAGGGTCAATGCAATGACTTTGAAGCAGTTCCCGGATACGGTCTGAAGTGCACGGTCAGCGGAGTGGAGGGGTACATGGGGGAGGAGAGGAGGCCCTCCAAGGCAGTGACCAGGCGACCCTGTGTGACCCCACACACCAGTCTGGTGGACACGCCCCCCAGTGTGGAGGGGGCACAACAGAGCAGAAAGTACCAGGTGTGCTGGACTGTCACAATAATGTGTATACCCGAATGAAATCATTTGTGTGAGATCATGTGTGTCGGTCTCACTGTATTGTGTATAACTTCACATGGAATTCTGACTCTTTGTACATGTGAATGGCCTTGACAAAAGGTACTTGAAACGGTATGCAACAAGGCTCTTGAGTATGCAAGTATATTTTATCAGTTGCCAATAAGTGAACACTGCAATTTTTGCCATAGTTCGTGGCGTAGTTCAAATGTGTGATTTTGTACCCAACACTTAATTGTGCATGCAATTTATGGAACAGTTACATGTACCAATAATATTGGTATTCTTCATCGTAAAGGTGTTGCTAGGCAACCGAGTGTGGATGTCCCAGAATGGTGTGGAGGTGGGTGGGGCTGTGGAGCAGCAGATCCAGAGCTTTGAGGAGGCAGGACAGACGGTGGTACTGGCCAGTGTGGACGGTAAGAGGGATGAAGTAAATAGGTAGTTGGAGCATCACATAATCTGTAGGTAGTATGAGCCACATACATTGCACATGTTCTTGTACATATAGGTACTGTAGGTGTACTTTATTCGTGGAACTAAATTTTTTGCAAACTCATATTTGATGCACACAGCCAGATTTTTTTTTGCGGAATTTTAAATTCGTGGTTTATGGTCATGCGTATATATACATGTATTGCCGTAATTTGCGAGTGCTAATTTCCGCGGTTGGGGATTCTATTGCGGATGTAGTGAAAATTTGTCTCGCGCAAAAAAAGTACGCGTACGGTAGACCCAACTCATGGGAATGTGTGACCACACCTCCTTGGACATAGGGCATGCATAAATGTATGAATGGGTGACCTTAGACATGCATGTACGTGTCTGCATAGAGACAAACAGAGCAAGAGGACATGCTACCTGTAGGTAGTGTCATGTACAGATATTGGCATGGTTGTGATGTAAAGTCCTCAGGCTATAAGGATATACGTGCATATACCATACTGCGTGGGCAGATGAAAGGCGCCGGCAGGTTGTATATTAGGCATATACACCCCTGAGTCAGCAATACTGACCAGTGCTGAGTCACAGGTCAATTAGTGGTCATTTTATACTATGCCTAAGTCAGCTGTGGGCATGAATCTCATCAGGAATGCCATAGGACAGAGGAAGCAACTGCAACGCGAGTAGCTAGCTAGTCTTTCTTGTAGCACTGAGCCTTGTGTTAGCAAGTGAAGGTTGTACTATATTGTTGTTACAAACGCTCCATTACACTGAACAGGAGTGATTTGGCAGCTACACACGGCATGGAGCCAAGTAAGTAAGCCTGGTGTACCTTACTATTAGACTACAAAGGTAGCATGCGGTCAGCAAACCGAATCTGGTCCAAGCTTTCTCAAGCGATCAGCACTGACCCGTTAGCTTCTAGTAAGTTTTATCGCACTTTTGTCGATCTTGCTCGATATTTACATGCTTTATGTAAGCAAAAACAAGCGCTAAGTAAGTAGTATCTATGGTATATATTATATGAACCATAGTAAGTCGGTGTATATGGCTAATGATACTACCCTCGACCTCGGTCATCGGAAGTTTGCTGCTAGATATACCCCTCGCCTTCGGCTCGGGGTATATCTAGCGCAAACTTCCTCTGACCTCGGTCTCGGGTAGTATATTAGCCATATACACCTCCTCACTATGGTTTATATATTACATGTAGTATCGTGGTTTATACTGTAATATTCATGTATAGCCTTGTTCCCAGGCTCCACTGCCAGGGTTTTATCGCACCGTCTAATCAGCTGTACCCTGTACCCACCCTCCATGTGTAGGTCTCCTTGTTGGGGCAGTTGTGATAGCTGATATGATCAAGCAAGAGGCGCCTGTGGCCGTCCACGCCCTCCAGCGCATGGGACTGAGGGTGGTGCTGCTTACGGGAGACAACCGGAGGACTGCTCACGCCATTGCTGAGGAGGTGAGGGAGGAGGGGAACGTGGGAGGGTGGGAAAGGAGGAGAGGAGGGGGAGAGAGCATGGTTTTAGAGACAGTTCTCTTGATAGTTCTAATGGAAGTCAACTGTTGATTCGATGATCTGTTGTCTTTCCTCCCCTCAGAAGTCAACTCATTCAATGATCTCTGCCCTCCCCCTCAGGTTGGGATCTACTCCAACCAGGTGTATGCGGAGGTCCTGCCCTCCCACAAGAGGAACAAAGTGGCCAAGTTGCAGGAACAGGGTATCAAGGTGAGTGAGCTGATGAGAGTGAGCAGTTAATGGCCAGGTAGAATGTAAACTTTAGCCTGTACCGGTAACGTAAGTAATAGTACCTGAATTTGCTAATGAAAACTCTCCAAGACTTCTGCTTTTGCCCCCTTTGGTACTTTAATATATGAAACACTAGCAGTGCTTACAGTGCAACATATAGGTATAATGTAGGTACATGTACATTGTACATTTCAGACTACATGCACATTTGAACATTTCCTGCAATAGCCTAAGCATGATTCATGATAGTTACATGTGTTGTGTGTACTCTCCTTCGACTCTCAGGTGGCGATGGTGGGGGATGGCATCAACGACTCCCCTGCACTGGCCCAGGCGGACGTGGGTGTGGCCATTGGCACTGGTACTGATGTGGCAGTGGAGGCAGCTGACATCGTACTTGTAAAGGTGAATGGGCAGGGGTTTGACTGAGTCATGCAGTTCTATGTAGTTTGACATGCAATTTTCTTCCCTTCCCCATCTTCCCTATCCTCTCCTTCCTTCCTCACTCACTCGTCCCACACCTCTCCTTACCTTCCTCACCTCCCTCCCACTCCCCCTTTCCTCCTCACTTCCCACTCTCCTCCATTCTCTGTCCTCCCTCCTCCCTCCATACGTCCCTCTCTTCCTTCCCCTTCTAAGGACAACCTAATAGATGTGGTGGTGGCCATGGATTTAAGCCGCCGCACGGTTCGAAGAATCCGCCTCAACTTTCTTTGGGCCATCATCTACAACTTGATAGGCATCCCCATCGCAGCTGGAGCCTTTGTCCCTCTGGGGCTGACCCTGCAGCCATGGATGGCCAGCATCGCCATGGCTTTCAGCTCTGTGTCTGTCGTGTGCAGCTCCCTACTACTCAAATGGTCAGTTGGGCTCTGAGCAGTGCTATATAAGGCTAAGATACATGTGTCTAACATGTGCATCTCTGCTCGCCTGACATGGCAGTGTTGTGCCTAATTCCTTAAATAGTAAGGACAGTATACCTCAAGCAAATGAATCGCAACCTTACAGTACCGCTCACGAGCAACTTGTCGGTCCACGCAACAGCTTGCAGCAGCTTCGACTGAGGGGTAGCGTATTTTTTTCTTTTCCAGTTAGCCTAGCATGCTTCTAGGCATTTGTATACCTCCTCACGAGTTGCTACCTTGACAAGGCCCTCTGCTGAGTCTTCAGCCTCCATGAAAACTAATTTGCCATCAGTTGTCCTCCAAATGACATCACAACAATGCATGCGACAGGTTCCGAAATGGGCCATTGGAGTTCAAACTCCACCTGGTGCACTTTTTCCTGCAATGATATTTGCAATGGCTTAATTGTGCTATAATTATTACTGTAATTAATGTGTTGTATACATCATTTCTGTATTCACCATACAACTCTACAGCTATGTCAAACCAACTATGGAGGACTTCGAAGGTCAGATGCCAGTCCACAGTGGAGAGGGTGGAGCCCTGTACAGGGGTCTAGCTCAGCGCAGGGACTACTCCAGACGGCAGCGTTTCTTCAGGTGGCTGGGGATGGACATGTTGGGAAGACAGAAACAATCTCAGAAGAAAGCGTTCCTTAACCCTATCGCTCTCTCAGATTCTGAAGTGTAGAGGTGGTACAGCAGTGCCTGGTTTTATTCCGTATCAGTATCTACAGTGAATGTCACATGTAGTGTTTTTATGAATTTCTTTTGAGTGTCCAGTATCAAATTCCATACTAATACGTACAGTGTGAAACGAGGTGTCTACAATCTATTACATTGTGCACGTATGGGCCGGGTGAACTGTAATTGGGGTGATTAGTCCTAACAATGCAGTGCATGTGCCTATAGCATGCAACCCCCCACTCCCAGAAACACACCACACTCAAATAGGGCCTTCCAAAACCAGCTAGGACTGACTGGATTAATTAATATGCAGGTCTAAATCCAAAATGGAAGATCCTTGTTACAGTATTCATGAGCAGCTTGTAACAGGGACCTTATTGAAATGGCTTCATTCAGTGTAATTTTTTTTGCAGAAGTTGCATCAATAATGTGCTGCCTAATACCAACAACTAAGAGTAGGACATAACTAGAGCCAGCTTTTCAATTGGCATGGGTTGGTAGACACACGAAGTTACTTACCTCTACATAATATATAAAGACTGAACAATGTTGCAGTACAGTGGCTAGCTAGTGAAGTGAAATAGTTAACTACAAGCTCCAGTAGTATAGTAGTTTGATACACTGCTGTAAACACACCATCAGCTGAGCATGTGCAAAGTAGAAGGCTAATTAATCTCGTTCTACCAGTTAGCTAACTACAAACAGTAACAGATCTTTACCAATTAAGAGCTTTCATTGCTGTGCTGTTGCCTTGCCAGTGTTATCTGGGACTGATTCATGTAGTGGGGTTCATGACAGCCAGTCACTTCATCAGCAAGGGTGCGCTCCTCCAAAGCAGTACTTGCATCACGGCTGATCACATTACAATACTGCCTGCTTTCAAACTGATCACTCACTATACATACTCTGTGTGTGCCTCTGCTGGGTACTTGTTGGACACCCCTCATCACAGGTTCATACGGCCTGTTATCATCTTCACCGTGTATGAATGTAGTCTCAGCCTGTGGCGTATTACTATATGTATTTTCGATCTCATTTCTGGATGCATTTGTCATAGGTTGTTGAGATACAGACCATTGCCGAAATGAGCCATATGCTTCACACTCTTTCATTTCCATTGGTTCATCCCTCTTACTTGGTCTCTCTTGTTGGTGCCTGCATAAGTATTGAGTATGCAAGACATTAATGTGTTGATCACCCACAATAATATGTGACCTGGTTTTATGCCTATATGGAGTAATAGTAGTTCACTTGGGCGCTGGCTAATTTTTTTACCCCCCCCCCCCCCTTTCGGCATGCAAATTAATCCAAATTGAATCAAATAATTTAGACTACAGAAATCTGAAATGCTGATACAGCGGTCGAATTAATTGAGAAAATATACGGTAGATGGGAAATCAGCAACTAAACACTATTATTATAATAGACCTGCCATGCTGCAGGATTCTATTCACTGTATCACTCAATCTCATCGAATCTTGCCTAATAAACAGAGATAATGCACATGCTATTAAGCACCATGCAATTCTGGCTACTTACTTTTCTTTCACTTGGAATTTCACCTTGTGATGGTTCTTAACTGCAAACACTATAGCAACCATACCAGCCAGTAAAATAACTGCAACAACGCCTCCAACTGTTGCTCCAATAATCACAGGAGTATTAACATCAGGGCCTATTAGGATATTGAGGGCAGAAAGATCTCGTACTTGTCACATGCAATGGAATGCCACAGACATAAAATGAGCCAGTATATTCAGGTGGGCATGTAGTCAAGGATATGTCTGATTCAGAACCCCCCCCCCCCCCAAACAAGTAAGCATGAGTTTTGAATAGTACAAACTAACTTTGCACTCTCCTGTAGCATGCATACATCCCATGCATATTATTGGTATGTGCTTTAAATAATGGTATCAAAAACGCTATACGAAATGTTTTAGGTGTAATTTGCATGTATAGGCAAGCCCAACACTAACAAATTTCACCACTCACCATCATCATTCACAATGGTCACTACTGCTCGAGGGAATGGAGACAAGTGGACACCAATACCACCAGTCAAGTAGAGTTCAAAGTTCTCTGCCTCCTCAATCAATGCGTCATTCACAATTGTGACAGTAATTTCCTTTTGAGTCTCACCAGACTGGAACTCCAGGATCTGCGTCACTGGAATGTAATCACTTGTGGCTGCAGTGAAAACATATTAATTCACTTGCCTAGTACTTTAACAGTATGCTACAGAACCTTCATAATGTGGTCACTCTCTATGTCAGCCACTTCCCTATATAAAATCACTGTGTCAGGTCCCAAAATACATACTGCTACAACCACCTCAATACTGCAGCCACATACATTTGATTTGAGGCTGACCACTATAATATTACATAGGTTCCACTGTAGTAATACTTACCTGATGCAGTTCCAACAAAGGTCTCTGAGGCCACCAACACCACAGCCAGTCTCTCTGTGTCTCCAGAACGGGCAATGGATACTTTTAGTTCTAAGCCGTTTTCTTTAATATAGTATGAGGCTTCTGAAAAACTTATGACTGCCACTGTAAGGAGTAACTCAATCAGATAATCATGATAGCCACTGTAACTATTTTATAATACAATGTGACTGTACTTGTATCTTCACAACACTACAGTAAAGTAGTTGAGTATTGCAACTAACTCTACGCTGCTAAGCATGATATCATTACAAGGTCATAAATAACTATAATGTTAAGTGTAATTAGCGATTGATTAAGTAAAGATTAGAAGTAGAAATGGTGTAATTTAATCACCACACTATACTACTGTCACATTATTCTGTACCCTGCATCTATGCAGATATATATGCACTTTGATTACAATTAAGAAAACAATTAGATAACTTACTTTGAAGTTGAAGACCTCCAAGGTACCCATATGAACTTTTCTGATTAAATCCATAGACTGTAATACCGATCCTAGCATCTCTATCGTGGTGAAAAAGATGGTGCTCTCCAGGCTGCAGGGGCACCTGAGTTATGAATCCACAGATGACACTGCCAGTACAGTACACTTCAGTCCAAGACGAAGTTTCAAGACTCATGCTGTCCACAAATATATGATCTGATTGGAAGAACTCAGGTGCTACATGAACTGTGATGAAATTAGTGGAAAAATTTGAAGGAACACTGAAAACATAATTATTACTGTATTGCTCAACTGGTGGAACCATTGTCATGAATGGATCACCAACACCATCTAGCTCTCTCCCTAAACTAAACTCAAACACAAGAACAGCATTGTTTGATACAATGCTACAGAAGCTGCTTGCATTAATGTAAAACTCCTGCCAATTTCCAGCACTGCTCAGAGTGAAGCTTAAAGGTTCTGGCATTGTGGTACAGTTCATTGTCACATCTGTTGCATCAGTAGAAGCGAGAATTCTAAAAATTTCTCCAGATGTCCTACCAAGAAAAGAGGCTGCTAGGAAGAAGCGACCCCAAGTTACTGTCGGTGGAACTTGTTCAGTTAAATGATCACAAAATCCAATAGAATTGGGAACAAAGGAACAGTGATGATTGGAAAACAGAGATAATGGTTTGTCAGAAACTATTCTTGTTCCTGTTAAATCATTGCTGAGACTCTCCATTGCGTAGGTTTCTATCTGGTTTAGGGTGAATGTGGATGAAAGTGTGGTAATGGTTGTGTCATCTTCACATCCAACCAGAAGATAAGTACTTGGTAGATTAAATTGTGTAAGAGGTAAGAAGCTTATCACATAATATTCATACTCCGTAACTGGTAATCGATTGCACGGCAAGGCAATAAATGCATCAGATGTGGCTGGATTGAAGTTCAGTCCATACACAACGATCCTCCTGCCTTCTTCAGCTCTGACTCTAATGCCCTTATTTCTCTCTGTGGTGCTGTTTGAAAACACCTGAAAATCTGTTGGCAGAGTAACACGAGTTGTTGCAGTGTTTGTTGCAACTCCTGTGAAGCTGAACCCCATCAGTGTCTCTATGTTAAAGTTCACTGGATCAGGCTCAGTTGTTGTAACAAAGAGTAACAATGATGTATAATCATCGGTTATATAATTTTCTGTAAACCCGAGAAAGAATTCATTAGCTGCACTCTCAAAGATGCTTCCTAAACGAATGGGAGCAGTGCTGTAAATACTGACACATCATAAATGGGGTCCTACTATTGTTAAGTAAAAGTTATATCCCGAGTTCAAGGGAAGTATCAGGTTTAAACAAAGCCTGAGGGCACAAAGCACCCCGATGGCTGAGTGTAAACCGGATATTTCCCATAGTATAAGGGAGATTATTTTGTGTCACCGTCACCTAGCAACTGATGTCAAATACATTCTGTTGCTGAAGAAAATGATATTAGACGGGCTCTTTTCTAAGCAATAATCTCTGCAACATGACATCAAACTTGTGATTGCAATGACCCATTTTGGAAACTATCACATACATTGTATGTATACGTGACGTCATTTGGAGGACAACTGCCTTATAGAGATGAAATGGCCCTGCATATACCATATCTTGTACAGTGATGCTGAATGCCCGTTATTGTTGTCAGAAAGTGGTGCCGAGCAAACCAACTGCCACCTTGTGAGGTGAGTTGCGTACTAGCCCTACCTTCCAGGTATTAAGCCCCACCTCACTATGCAAATCACGTTCATTTCATAACGAAAGCACATAACTTTAAATCCCATAATGCAAGGGTAAAAGGAGCACTGGAAAGCATCACGGGCCAGCCACCTCAGCTTCAATTTCTTCAAGTACTGACATCCACTTTATAAAAAAACATGAGTTTCCTATGCAAGGAGAGTTCATATTCAGTTAGCTTTCAGCTGAGTTCAACTCCAACATCAGAGGCATCAAACAAGGCCAGCGCTTGTTTTACTAAGGTCATGTTTCCGCCATTTCACTGCTGTGCCAAGGTGTATTGTTTTACCGTGGATAATATAGTACACTGCAAAAATACGAGGGTTGTTTTAACCCAGCTAGTTGCAATTTAAGGCTCAAAAACAACCATATGTGGATTATTTTTGACCCTTAAATTGCATGTGATAACTAAGCTGGGTTAAAACAACTGTCATGTTTTGCAGTGTATACGCGTACTATATCATGGAGTATGGTAGTAGCTACTCCATATGTAGGGATGGCACAGAAAATAAATGGCCGCCGCATGAGGCCTGTGACTACGAGCATGAATGCTGCTACTATGAATATGAACGCCACGACTAGCAACGTATACAAGTATGAACGCCGTCTCTCCACCTCCGGCTGACCTAGGCAAAGTATATGGCAAACGTATAACAGCTACAATGGCCTGAATGGCAAAGGTGACCATAGCTATTCCTATAGCTATGCACTGAGTATGCAGTGTAGCTGCATGCTAACAGGTTTTGCTGACATACAGTGCAAAAGCAGCAGAATCAGGACCCAAAGACAGCGTGAATACTGGACAGTTTCTCTGTGAACACCTCTGTGAACACCTGCTGTTTACAGTTTCATGTTTATGTGCGGGCTATAACATGCATGTGGGGGCAGATGAATGTTTACATTAGGAGTGACGTACCAGCTGTGATAACATTTATATAGAAATGTGAATAGATGGTCTGGACAGGGTGTATTGTTTTGACTACTTAGCTAGTGGTTACCTGAATTTCAGATGATAGTAGGAGTTAGGCCTCAAAGTGGATGATTTGTTCCTTACTGTGGAACTTGACTTTCCGTAGTCAAATTCCATACTCAGGAACAATTTACCCACTTTGAGGCCTAATTCCTACCTTCATATTCGGACATCTGAAATTTACTAAGAAGTCAAAACAACTATATACATGCTTTTTACAGTGTGCACAAAATAGCTACTGCCAGTAAAATTTGCAATTCAGGTAACCCAAGGGATCATTTTTTATACATCTAGGGGTGTGTGTGTTTGGGGGGGGGGGGTGGAAGCATATGCGGATGTATACGGAATTCCGTCTGCGTAGGTTTATACGATGATGTCATGGTTCCACAAAGGGCCAATGGAGGAGTACGTCGCTGTCGAGTTTTGGAGTAGACCTGGTCCCCCTGGAAAGCGTCTACAGACACTGTCGCTGCAGTTTTCGAAGAGTGCAGATGGCTGTAAACTGATAGAGTGCCCGGAGACCTGAGGCATCTTCTGGGAGCCAGGGTAGCTAAGCCTAAAATGGCAGTTTGAATAGTGGGCAGAAGTCAGGTATATTTGAGCGGCTATAGCTCCATAACAGAGTGCACTAGAATTATGGGACCTGCGCCATCTGAAAGATAAACTGTCAATAATTCTAGCTAGAATTATTGACAGTTTATCTACTTCCGCCCCCTATTCTGACTATACGATGATGTCATGGCTCCACGAAGGGCCAATGGAGGAGCACATCACTGTTGAATTTGGAGTGGATCTGGTCCCCCCTGGAAAGTGTCTACGGACGCTGTCGCTGCAGTTTTCGAAGAGTGCAGATGGCTATAAACTGATATTGAGTGCCCGGAGACCTGAGGCATCTTCTGCTAGGAGCCAGGGTAAGCTTAAAATGGCAAACCTACGTAGACGGAATTCCGTATACATCCGCATACGCTTACAACCTCTTCTGGTTCAAAGTCCAGGGTCCCAGCCCTATAATGCCACATGTACTGTACACAATTAAGGCATGGCCAAGATACAGGCATCTCTGGTATCGATTGGTTTTGTGTTTAGCAGTGCACATGGCCAGAATGCAATTGTGCCTATTAAAGAGACTCAAGATTCATTTTCAGGAAAATCTTACCCTTTATTCATAAAATCTCATCACTGAAGCTCCTCTCCACTGAGGCTTGAAACACCACAAGAATGCCAATCTCATAGCATACTGGTGGGGCATACCCACATGGGCCAGACTCCCCTATAGTATGGAGTGTGCTGCCACTCGAAGTGGAAGCCCCCATTCAAAATCCAAGTTTATGCAATTTTAATGACACAACCAGAGATATGCATGTGATCTGATTAGCACAGGTATTACACATCAAAGACCAACGTCCACTTTAGTATTAAATTTTAATTTCCTTTTATGATTCTGTATGTCCAGAACCCTAGGGTGCAATAAATAGCCTTCTACCCAGGCGCCATTCATGAGTAAACTCTGTAAAATCGTTTCCATGAGCAGACTCCGTAAAACCATATATTGTTTCCCATATTAGCAAAACATACCTTCTAGTTCACTTGCTGCTGCAATGAAGTTCGCCGTTGAACCTCCCGGGTTGTAGTACTGCATCCAAAACTCCGCCTGTGCTGGGATATCACTGGTTTGAGGAATGGAAATTGGGGCGACGAACAAGACCAGTCGTGCAGCGATGGCCGAGTACAGAGGTCTACGAAGATCTCTCCAAGTAACTGAGGGCCAGTCGATTTGAAACTTTTCTCGGATACCCTCAAATTTTCCCGGCAGTCTTGGGTTATTTTTCGTGTCTTGAGTATCGAGAAAAGCCTCTCTGCTCACTGCCCACACTCCGCCATCAAATCCCTCGCGGTAAGTATCCTCGGTAGTTCCGTATCGAGTTTCGACGAACGCGATCCTTCGTAAGAGCTCGTTATCGTCAGCGAAACTTCCAGACTGCTGGATGTGAGCAATGGACAGCAGGACAACAGCAGATCCGTTTCCTCCTTCTTGCAGAACGATCGCTTGCTGGGCATGCGCAGTCCACCAATGCGTACATAGCCAAACTGCAAAAAAGTGCACGAGCATAAAAAAGTATAATTTCATTGCTGAACTCGAATTCAGAAGCGGCTATAAATAATCGCTATATTCTGGTCCACGCGAACAAACTCATCAAATACTGATAAACTGAGCAGTAGCTAGGTACTCAGAAAGCACAAACCTACTGAACTAAAAGATGTAAAACAACAAAGGAAGTCACTGAGACATAGGCAACAGAAGCGGGGGGTGGGGGTTGGGGGGGGGGGGGGGGGGGGGCAGAGGGCACGTGCTCGTGCTCCCCCCAGATACAGGGCTGTTCATCACTACCTGCTATATTATTTAATCCCTTGCCTTGGCTACGTATTTTGATACCAGGACAATGTGAGTGCATTGATGCTAGGGGTATTGCTTAGCTAGCCTAGTTCCCAGGTTTGCACCGTAGTCTCGTGCCCCGTCGGAAAATTATCGCGTGCTACATGACGTAGGATATACATGTATATATACGTGTTTTGTCGAATTATGCGTGACGTATATCGCTGTGAGTTGATAAATGTAGAGCGATTGTGACTAAGCAGCAACAAACCAAAGAAACAACTGCAGAGTGAAGATTTCAGTAGTCGGTTGGATGTGAGAACTGGACAAACGGTGAGTTTTGAGTAGTAACTAAGGCCACTCCAAATTAACCGCCCGCATCAATTTCACAGTTGAATTTATTACGACTATTGTAATTACGTAATCAGAACGTAGCATAGTTCGGAACCGAAAGTTCTGTATCCATGGAAGATACCTCCTCCTGAATATCTTTCATTGCCCTCTGCAGCTGCTACCATGATATCATCGAGGGAGCTGAGCGAGGTTTTAAATAGTGCAAACAAAGTACAAAGGACATAATACACTCCCGAGTGTAAAGTTTTTTCTGTAATGTAATGTAATGTAATGTAATGTAATGTAAATAAATAATGTAACTGTCATACACCATTTGGAGAAAAGTTATTATCTTGAAAAGTTCAGCAAAGTCTTCAATGGGTAGCTACAGGATAGAACTTTTAGGCACGGCTGCTGGCGGACATTTTGAACAATCAGTACATCAGAAGCACAGGGACCCACTCTTCACTGATTGCATTAGCTACAGAGTGCATGATCTCATTACGGTTCCCATTCACGCTAACCGAATTACCATTGATGCGTGACCTAATTTAACCGGTAGTGACTCATGAGACTTAAAAATAATATTTGGCAAGAAGAAGATAGTCTCGCGTGGCCAGACTCTCGACGGAAAAGTGAGACCCGGAAGGGGGCTGGCCCGCGAGACTAACCTGGATCCCAACTGGGGTGGGCGATAAATATATGCGAACCACAGCGTTTATAGTACGTTGCGTTTATTATAAGGCGTTAAGTAAACAGTCTCAGAACAGTAGATCTAGTGGGACTGTTTACGTAACGCCTTACAATAAACGCGATGCGTTGTAAATGCTGCGGTTCGCACATACTTATCGCCCACCCCATCTGGGGTGGGTGTCAGAACAAGTCCTATATGGGCAGTGGACCAGACTCTCACTTTTCCGTCGAGAGTCTGGCCACGCGAGACTATATTAAATAGACAGTGTCAGAGGCGGGTTTGTCGGTCTCTGTGTGGTGCGTGTATTATATTTGTGAGTGTTGTCGTTAGCCTGTCAGTACAGTTGCGTTTGTATTTGTGTTCGTATACATTTTTTTGTGTGCAGTTCACGTGAGCGTTTGTATTTGTCATACAGGCTGATATAATGCATTGCCACACCCACGATCACCTCCGCCCATTCTGTACGCATTTTCGGCTGCTACTAACAATGTATGTATGTATGTATGTATGTATGTATGTATGTATGTATGTATGTATGTATGTATGTATGTATGTATGAATGTATGTATGCATGAATGCACGTATGTATGTGTACAGATGCATACAGCATAATGATAATTATCATAGCTGGCTTCTATACATTCTAAGCATGAAGAACTACAGATAGTCAACAAAATATCATGCAATCTCACCCCATACTCCACCAACTAATAATTTTCCTACTCTTCTACACAATCTTTCTACTCAATCACTGCTCTGAATCA
The DNA here is from genome assembly GCA_963921505.1 of Phakellia ventilabrum. NCBI lineage: Eukaryota > Metazoa > Porifera > Demospongiae > Axinellida > Axinellidae > Phakellia > Phakellia ventilabrum. The sequence goes on from OY997385.1 coordinate 1,036,389, forward strand.
CTTCATTATCTGCTCACCTATTCCTCTACACACCCATAATACTTTACACTCGGGAGTGCGGTTCGCTCGATGTTATATACAATAATATTATACGGAATTCTGGTGAAGATAATGAGGTCCTATAGTCCTTATCACCTGCCCGTCCGCATCCTATAGGAGGAACGGCGGGACTAGAAACTGAAGATTAATTTGGAATGACCTAAACGCCTGACCTCATAAGTTGTTTACTAGGCTTGGGCAGATGATAGAGTAGGCGCAGTCTACTGTACTCAAAAACTTACAGTTTATTTGTTTTCACATACAATGGACCACTGGATATTCCATTTACAGCTGTTTCTTTAGTCTGTTGCTGTTTAGTCACGATCACTCTACATTGGCTGTACAACGGAAAAAACGTCACGCGTAATTCAATCAATGTGAATCTACTAATATATTGTTGCACAAGTGGGAGGCAGTATAGGAGAATATTTGGTTCAAGCCGTCATACGGTTCGAAGAATCCGCCTCAACTTTCTTTGGGCTATCATCTACAACTTGATAGGCATCCCCATCGCAGCTGGAGCCTTTGTCCCTCTGGGGCTGACCCTGCAGCCATGGATGGCCAGTATCGCCATGGCTTTCAGCTCTGTGTCTGTCGTGTGCAGCTCACTACTACTCAAATGGTCAGTTGAGATCTGAGCAGTGCTATGTAAGGCTAAGATACATGTGTCTAACATGTGCATATCTGCTTGCCTCAATTGGCAGCTTTGTGCCTGATTCCTTAAATAATAAGGACAGTATGCCTCAAGCAAGTGAATTACAACCTTACAGTACCGCTCACGAGCAACTTGTCGGTCCACACAACAGCTTTCAGCAGCTTGCAATACGCCTCTAAAAGTAAGCGAAATCTTTAGTCGAGAATATAAAATTCAGGCATACACATTCGACTGAGTAGCGTATTTTTACTTTTCCAGTTAGCCTAGCATACTGCTAGGCATTTGTATACCTTCTCACAAGTTGCTACCTTGACAAGGCCCTCTGCTGAGTCTTCAGCCTCCATGAAAACTAATTTGCCATCAGTCGTCCTCCAAATGACGTCACAACAATGCACGTGATAGGTTCCGAAATGGGCCATTGGAGTTCAAACTCCACCAGGTGCACTTTTTCCTACAATGATATTTGCAATGGCTTAATTGTGCTATAATTATTACTGTGGTCACCATACGACTCTACAGCTATGTCAAACCGACTATGGAGGACTTCGAAGGTCAGATGCCAGTCCACAGTGGAGAGGGTGGAGCCCTGTACAGGGGTCTAGCTCAGCGCAGGGACTACTCCAGACGGCAGCGTTTCTTCAGGTGGCTGGGGATGGACATGTTGGGAAGACAGAAACACTCTCAGAAGAAAGCGTTCCTTAACCCTATCGCTCTCTCAGATTCTGAAGTGTAGAGGTGTTACAGCAGTGCCTGGTTTTATTCCGTATCAGTATCTACAGTGAATGTCACATGTAGTGTTTTTATGAATTTCTTTTGAGTGTCCAGTATCAAATTCCATACTAATACGTACAGTGTGAAACGAGGTGTCTACAATCTATTACATTGTGCACGTATGGGCCGGGTGAACTGTAATTGGGGTGATTAGTCCTAACAATGCAGTGCATGTGCCTATAGCATGCAACCCCCCCCCACTCCCCCACTCCCAGAAACACACCACACTCAAATAGGGCCTTCCAAAACCCTATTGCAGCTAGGACTGACTGGATTAATTAATATGCAGGTCTAAATCCAAAATGGAAGATCCTTGTTACAGTATTCATGAGCAGCTTGTAACAGGGACCTTATTGAAATGGCTTCATTCAGTGTAATTTTTTTGCATCAATAGTGTGCTGCCTAATACCAACAACTAAGAGTAGGACATAACTAGAGCCAGCTGCTCAATTGGCATGGGTTGGTAGACACACGAAGTTACTTACCTCTACATAATATATAAAAACTGAACAGTGTTGCAGTACAGTGGCTAGCTAGTGAAGTGAAATAGTTAACTACAAGCTCCAGTAGTATAGTAGTTTGATACACTGCTGTAAACATACCATCAGCAGAGCATGTGCAAAGTAGAAGGCTAAATCTCGTTCTACCAGTTAGATAACTACAGATATGCATGGGATCTTTACCAATTATTAAGAGCTTTCATTGCTGTGCTGTTGCCTTGCCAGTGTTATCTCGGACTGGTTTGCATAGTGGGGTTCATTGCAGCCAGTCACTTCATCAGCAAGGTTACGCTCCTCCAAGGCAGCATCATGGCTGATCACATTACAATACTGCCTACTTTCAAACTCATCACTCACTACTCTGTGTGTGCCTCTGCTGGGTACTTGTTGGACACCCCTCATCACAGGTTCATACGGCCTGTTATCATCTTCACCGTCGCCGAATGCGGTCTCAGCTTGTGGAGTATTACTATATGTGTTTTCAATCTCATTTCTGGATGCATTTGTCATAGGCTGTTGAGATACAGACCATTGCCCAAATGTACCATATGCTTCACACTCGTTCATTTCCATTGGTTCATCCCTCTTACATGATCTCCCTTGTTGATGCCTGCATAAATATTGAACATTAATGTGTTAATGTGACCTGGTTTTATGTCTATGGAGTGCTAGGAGATGAATGACACACTCCCTTCTATAAAACACTTTAGAATATAGGAGCAGTCTGTTTATTACTTTTTGCACATAGGAAATGCATTCTTCAGGGACTCTCTCAGTTGGATACTTCTAGTACAATTGGAAGATTCTAACCCAAAATTAAGTTTCACGTAAAAATCATTATAGCTAATGCATGTTATAAACAGCTAATCTTTCTAGCTGTTACCCAGCTATAAAACAGTTATGTAGAATGTGACACATTACCATAAAGAAATCAACAAACCTCACCGACCCGTGTCTAATAAACCTGCAGAGATAATGCACATGGTATTAAGCACCATGCAATTCTTGCTACTTACGTTTCGTTCACTTGGAATTTGGCCTTGCGACGGTTCTTAACTGCAACCACTATTATAATAGCAAGCACACTAGCCAGTGCAACAACACCTCCAACTGTTGCTCCAATAATCACAGGAATAATATCATCAGGACCTATTAAGATATTGAGGGCAGAAAGATGTCATACTTGTCATATGCAATGTAATGTCACAGACATACTGCACCCACCATTTTCACAAAATGAGCCAGTATATTCAGGTGGGCAGTTACAGATGTAGTCAAGGACATGTCTGATGCAGAATCCCCCATTCTGGCATGGACTCTCATCACACTCAGTGAAGACTAAAGAAAAGATATTCACTGGTAGCTAAGTGCAAAATACAATTAATTAAGGTGGTGGCCGATATATAATTATGGTACACTACTAACTAGATATGACTGATGAAGGGAATGATAAAGATATAACATAGTGTGCCAAATTTTATACCCTTAGACTGTGTTCTGTTCTGTACCGTTTAATAAATTTATGAGTCATGAGATATACTAAACTCTCTGCTTACCAACCCTGTATTTGAGTCGAAAGTTGCCACCACAAATACTGGAACACACTAATACATGGTGAACAAAAGACTGAACAATTGCAAGAGTTAGGAGGACTATGATTCTCATTAAAATGCTAAAAACCATCAAAACCAGCTTGTAATTGACCACGGGTACCATTATCCCATGAATCTCATTAACTACGAACTTGAATTGTGGGTTACAAGTAACCTCGTACCCAGGCCTTCCACGCCCAGATTTTATCTCGCAGCCGTGGAGAAAAAAACTCCCCGATTTTTCTCCACGGCTGCGAGATAAAATCTGGGCGTGGAAGGCCTGGGTATGAGGTTAGGTTACAAGTGGTTTGGTGGTAGCCTTAGAACAATGAAGGTTTACATACCTCATGATAATACCCATGCAAGAATTCGTATGGCTGACAGTGGTATTCATGAGTTGTGAATACTGTCCTATAGATGGTTACGTTTCACCTCTAGGAATTTGATAGTTGTTTAAAAACTGTGGATCTGATTTTTGTTTCTATACACATGTTTGTCGCAGCTGTGTTCCCAATTAGTCAATATCTAGTCATTCAAAAGTACAAGGCTGACATAGCTGCAGTTCTGTATTAAGATCTGTGCTAGCACCAAATCTTCTTTGCATGCATATGCATAGAATCTGACAGATTGCAGGATGGGGCTGGCTGCTGTTTATAGATCGAGCAAACTATACCTTCATGATATAGGGTGGAGTATCATCCTTAAGAGGGCCTCAGATTCATAAAGTCTGGTTTCTGTTTTTATCCCAAAGGCAATGGAGCCATAGTGGCCTTTCGTGCCAAATGTTATTTTAACCAGCTGGTAGCTGCTTCATTAACACGTTTTGTCTATTTGTTTTGTAACAAATAGGTCCACACTCTGGACTGGAGTGGTGCATTATACTACGAATCATCATCCGATTCTCTTCATTCTACAGCTCCTTGAACTCCTGTGCAGCAGACAAACGTTTACGTTGTCTCCTGGCAGGGTGCGTTTGCCACCCAAAACATAATTCAGTAAAGTAATTGGAGCTATATCAGAGAAAAATTGTATTACGACAATCGGCATATTAAAAAATGGTCATTGGTCACTAACTATTAAGGGCCTACGGGATTTACTCTGAAAACATATAGGGATCCTTTTGTAGGTGTCTATGTAGTTTCCAGGAGCTCTAAACCCCTTAGACCCCACAGTTTCTGATTGCATAGCCTATATATATATATATACTTAAATACCTGTTTCTGTACATCTTTCTCCTTCAAATCCAGCGGCACAGTTACATGTGCCATTTGCCACGCAGGTACCATTCTCACAGGGTGGATCACACACAACTGTGATAATGAAAGTGTAAGTGCTGACATATTTAATTTTGTGTTACTATGCATGGCCAAATGAATACCTACAGGTAAATGAATACCTGGTATAGAGAGCTCTAAAATTGATTCAAACTCCTGACTCCCTTGAAGAGTTGAAAAGCCAATTTCTACCCTGCCTGTAGCTGCAATGTCATAGAGGCAGAATGTATCACCCCCACATAGTTCACTAGCTTGGGCTTCCAAATTGGGACTGTCAAACACTGTCTCATAGAAGGGAACAAAGAAGGGGTCATAGTAGGTAGCCCAGCTTTTTCCAGGTTGGTAGAAGAACAGACTGTTAGCTGGGGCATCATTAATCCCTGTAGGAAAAGAAATGCACTTTATAGGCTACAGTCTGTATTTAGTCTCACTCTCAGAACCACGTGTTTTTTTTTTACTTTGCTGTTGTGGACATGGCATATATCTGCCTTATATTTAGTTGGTCATCCCACTCTTTCGTTTGCTGTTCCCTGCATGCTCATGAGCAGCAAAGTGTCATTGAGAAAAGGTGGTAAACACATTATAGGTGGATATGTAATTTACATATGGCAGTCCCGGGAAGAAAATGAATATTTTTCTGTTGCATAATTATTTCAATTGCGTCACTGCATTGTATCTCTGAACTTCCGTTAAGGGTGGGGCTCATATGCACTGCATAGAAGTCTACATGCAGCATGTATGAGTCCTGCCTTTAATGGAAGTTAAGAAATACAGTACTGTGAACACCATGATGTGATTGAAATACGCGATGGAACAATTTCGCTGTCTACCGGGGACTGCCACGCTAAGCATGGGAGTTAGGTTGGTATACAAAATGTATGACTGAGCGAGGTCCAAGGGTATTTTTGATATTGACTGAGGTGTGTTAGCACCAAGGTCAAGGTAAACCAACTATACACATATGTATTACATGGTATATGAATTGAAAACATAAATATAAGTTGATATGCCTAATATTGGACCTGGCAAGTTAAGCTCCTATATGGCTGTGTAATATGCAAACAGAATTTCAGCTAACTTACATGTCAGTCCAAAACGTTCATGTATCTCCTGCAGAGAAGAGTCCAGAGGCAGTGGGTTGATGGATTGCCTCGGAAGAAGATCATCTGATATAATGCCATTAAAGGATCCCATCAAACCAAAGGTCTGTATATTCTGGAAATTTCTTGGTAGGCCGACAAGGAGCACTGAGATTATACTGTTCTCTTCCCTAACCTCTACATAGGCACCACTGGAAAATGATGCTGAAAGAGCTCCAGTATCCAAAATACCGACAGTGACATTATTGAATCGTTGCTCCACAAGAGGATCAAAGCTCACAGTCTCCCCATTCACAAAAGCTGCCAAGGTGCCATTGCTGAGTTCAAACTGAACTGTATCTGAATCATTCTGTTTGACGGCTATGGCAGAAAACACAGTTGCAGATGTGCTAGTTCCACTTGCATCACTTACTTCAACCATTCGTGCTTGTAGTGTGAAGCTGTCATCAGGTGTTTCTATCAGTGTAAATTCTCCTTTTCCATTAAAAGTGTACTTGTGTCCATCCAAAGTCACAATATGTGGATCCCCATACACACATGCTATGAGTAAAAGTAAAAGGCTAAACTTAGTAAACAAGACCGAAATCAATTATCAGTAAGAGCTACCTGGTGGTGGTGGTGGTTCACGTGCGCGGCCGGAAGGACGATGTTTATAATACTCATCACAATCTGAAAATATTCCAGCTTTGCAGCACAGAAGGAAAGGTAATACATCAGTTGTGAAGTGCCCAAAATAGCTGATATCTGGAGAGACAATATCAACTGTTCCACCTCCAGGTGGTCCAATAACAAGGTTACCACTGCGGTCATAGCAACACTGCTGACCTGCACCTCCTGTCTGTGAGCTAGAGAGAAAGAGATAATTTAGATGGAGAAGGAGTCAGGGAAGGAGAAAAGGAGGAGGGAGAAGGCAAGGGCAGTTACTATGCAGGATATCACTTATTGTATTACTTCAAACAGTATTACCTCCTAGTAATCCTCTGACGAAAGCAGCTAGATGTTCCTGGATGAAAAAACTCCCGGTATTCATTATCAACTATGGTAGAGCCAAAATAGTTCTGTATTGTTCCAATTAAGGGTACTATAGATGACACTCTCTCCTCTACAAAGCCACTGTTTGGGATATTTGCTGCAGCAACAGTACGAGGACATGGAGGAAGCATCTCAAGTGCTGCTTCTCCAATACCATCTAGCTGAAGGGATGACCAACGTTCACAAAATAATCGCTGCCCAGCCTGAAGAGCTACTTTCACAATGAAACGAATAGGAGAATTTTTAATAATACGAAGAGCAGATCTGCCAAGCTTCTGAAGTATGTCTGACACAATTCCTCTGTTTACAGATAGGTTGCTTTCTTCTGTAGATTTAGCACTCACAGAAACCTGAATCATTATAGGAGTGATGGAGCCAAACAGAGTTTTACTTTCTGTAATTGCTGGAACTGCAAGTTGTGCAAATCCTGTGTTTGGGAGATCACTTCCTAACATTAATAACTCTCGCCACGAACCATCAATCAATTCAGTAAGTCTTATGTCCACAGAATAATCGTCTGCATTCACTACCGGTAGGATACTTAAGGGAGACCAGTGTATACCGATACTTGTTCCTTCCGAAAACAGGAGGTCATCATTGTCAATGTACACTTCATAACTATCCATGAAGTTCACTGTGTTCAAAATACATGCAAGCATGAATTAAACATGGGGTACTTTCCAATACTAAATTATAGGTTCAACTTACATGATGTGAAAATTGATTGTCCTAAAAAGTCGCTACCTCTCCCAGTTACGGTTATCTGGAATAGCACTCTCCCACTTTCGGATAAAGGTGGTGAAACACAGAGAGCTTGACCAGGATTTATATAGATGCCATCTACTCGTACACTGTTGAATTCACAGGTAATCTGATCATCTTCTTGGATAAGAAAGTGAGGAATGGACACTACTATTGGTGCGCCACCAATCATACTGCCATATTGTGGATCCAGAAATATAATTCCTAAATAATAAAAATTATTAGCAACTCATTAGGAATATGTATTCAATACAGTGTAGCAAACAGGTTATTTCTTACTGTTATAGGATGGCTGGGTTGGGTTGTTTCCTGGTTACTAAATTTCCCATAACTGATCGCCAACAAAAGGAGCAGAAAGGTATCAAAAAGCCAGCTAAATCGGCTCTTTTAGAAAGCCGCAACTCAGTTCAGTCTATACTTTGACACAGAGTGCTAACTATGTACATAGGTCAAATGGGACAGATAGAGAGTATATGGCAAGGACAGAAGGCAAGGGCTCTTATTTGTTTTATTTGAGCTGAAGATAAACACATCCAAGCAAAGTGAGCATACCGTATAGCGCCAAATTGCAAGGGGCAAAATTTTCACGCGCAGATTGGTCATCTGATATATTTCACGGACCAAAGATTCACGATAGCCACCCCCATTTAATTTTTTACCAGCTGGGCACGCCCGGCTGGTCCTAAGATTGCTTTACGTTTTCGCGTCTATGTGTTTGTGTGTGTGTGTGTTCGTCCGCAATTATCACGTGCGCTAAGTTACGTCATCTGTTACTATGCCACTATAGCCATGAGCGCAGTGGAAGCTACTGGAAGTTTGCAGGCTCAATAGGCCAAGGTACGTCAAGCTAGATTAGTTTTGTGTTGCTTAGACGGCGAAAGAGCGGTAAGTAACAATGATAATTCTGTTTGCGCAAATTCTGATCGCTAAACTGGAAGCGCATTACGAATTGCTGTGTCAGCACTTTCGCTGGAAGCTGTACATGTCTAGCCGAGCTGATCTATTCTACGGCTGTATTTAGCTTAGACTGACATGTTGATGAGCGACTACACTGGCGGATAGAGAGTGATCATTAGCCTCATTCCCAGGCCTCTCCGCCGAGCGAGCCAGAGGAAAAATCCCGCTTTTCCTCTGGCTTCGCTCGCTCGGTGGGGAGACCTGGGAACGAGGCTAATACACTGCCAAGTATAAAAAATTACCGCTTATGCATCACCCCAATTTTGCAGTTTCATATTTAGCAACTACAGTACCAACATATTATTAAGTATAAGAGAGATAGTGAATTATAATATCTAAAGTAGTAACAATGACATTCATATACATTCATACAACTTCTTAAAGGTAACAGCTATAGTGGAATGTAAGTTCCCAGTGCATGCTGAAGAGGGGAGTATATTTGTTCGTTATTAGGTACCTTATGCATGCACCGGATACAAATCATCAAAACATTTGCTTTCAATGACAGTTATTGGGAACACATGTGTGGGTACACATAACGTATCTAATCTCGATAGCTGATTCATTGTGTTGTTTTCTGTTCCGTGGAATTGCTATAGCTATCTGTTGTCAGTATACATTACCAGGATGTAAAGTCTTTGTAGTGTCATTACAGATCCAGATTCTGAGAATGTAAATAAATACATGAATCACCTAAAACTGATTACCATCATCAAAGAAATCCTTTAGTTACGTATGTATAAAATATTATTCCCAATTGGCAATTTAGCCTCAAGAGCTATCAGACTCCTGTTGCTGTTTTTACCGGAACCATGTGTTGATAAGGCATGGCCACACATGGTGTCAGGAATAACAGAATCCAAGAATCATTCCATTGTGCAGTTGGCAACAGAATTGCCACAAATGCTCTGCTGCACACTCCCTGTGTCAGCATTTTATTCTGCTATGAACTTTATGTGTGAACCTCTTTGGCGTTTGCTAGAGCTGAAGCACACATCTCACCAACACTTCGACTCCCCATTAGCAAATGCGATGAAAACTGATGGTAGCTACTGCTTTTGAGCCAGAGGATCCAGGAGCTTTGCATCAGTTGCTTCAACGTAGCGGTAGAGAACCATCTCAAATACGCTTGAATCAAAAAACGAAGAGCAAGTTATGCAATTATATGGGAGAAAATGTTTTGTGAGCTTAATCTTCGCGGTCTGTAATGAATCCGGAAAAAACGTGAAAATTATGCACCTCAAAAATTTGGTAACGTTTGAACAATTTTTCACAGAGTGTTTGACTCGTGATTGAGGGATCTGGGTGAAAACCAGCTATGTGAATAGTATGCCATCAAAATGCCCATGCTCTTAAATGCATCAAGCATAAATTTGTCACTCTTAAACCCCTGAACAAAGCATTCACCACTCACCATCATCATTGACAATGGTCACTACTGCACGAGGGAATGGAGACAAGAGGACACCAATACCACCAGTCAAGTAGAGTTCAAAGTTCTCTGCCTCCTCAATCATTGCATCATTCACAATTGTGACAGTAATTTTCTTTTCAGTCTCTCCAGATTGGAACTCCAGAATCTGCGTCACCGGAATGTAATCACTTGTGGCTGCAGGGAAAATACAATAACTCACTTGCTATGTTCTAGTACTTCAGCAATATGCTACCGAGTGAAAACTCTGTAACATGGTCACTGTATTATAACAGCCACCTCTCTTTAATTAAAATACCCTGTATTAGGTCCCAAGGTATATGCTATTACAGCCACATAAGTACTGCAGCCACATGCATATATTCGGCCTGAGACTGACCACAGTTATAATACAGAGATTTTACTATTTATAGTAATGCATACCTGATGCAGTTCCAACATATTTCTCTGAGGTCACCAACACCACAGCAACTCTCTCTGTGTCTCCAGAACGGACAATTGATACTTTTAATTCCAAGCCATTTTCTTCAACAGAGTATGAAGATTTTGAAAAACTTACAGCAGCCACTGTAAAGAGTGAGTAACTATCATGAGAGCTTCTGCAACTATACGATGTGGCTGTACTTGTATCTTAGCAATAGTACAGTAACAGTCATAGAGTATAGTAGCTAGCTAATTATAGAATATGCTGCTAAGCAGGACATCATTAGAATGACTTTGTAATTTTTAACTGAATGGTGTAAACAGCGACTGACGAAGTAAAATTAGAAGTAGAAATAGTAACTAATCTCCATGCCATACTCCTGCCATACTAATTTTTAAACAAGATCCTTAATAGACAACTTACATTGAATGGGTACTAATTGGAGACCTCCAGGGTACCCATATGAGTTGAATGAATTGAATCCATAAGCTGTAATGCCGATCCTAGCATCAGCATCTTGGTGATAGACCCGGTGGTCTCCAGGCTGCAGCTGTAGCCGAGTGATGAACCCACAGATGACACTGCCAGTACAGTACACATTAGTCCAAATATTACTAGTGTCGAGGCTCATGCTGTCTAAAAATATTTGCTGTGGTTGGAAGAACTCAGGCGCTACATAAACTGTGATGTAATTTGTGGAGAAATCTGAAAGAGTATTGAAAACATAATTATTACTGTGCTGCTCAACTGGTGGAACCATTGTCATGAATGGATCACCAACACCATCAAGTGCACCTCCCAAGCTAAATTCGAAGACAAGAATTGGTTTATTTGATTCAATGCTACAGAAACCGCTCGCATTAATCTCCTTCCAATTTCCTGCATTACTTAGTGTGGAGCTCAGAAGTTCAGGTATTCCGGTACAGTTCATTGTCACATCTGTTGCATCAGTAGAAGCAAGAATTCTGTAAATTTCTCCAGATGTCCTACCAAGAAAAGAGGCTGCTAGGAAGAAGCGACCCCACGTTACTGTCGGTGGAACTTGTTCAGTCAAGTGATCACAAGCAGTAGCAGAATTGGGAACAAAGGAACATTCATGATTGGAAAATAGAGATAATGGTTTGTCAGATACTATTCTTGTTCCTGTTAAATCATTGCTGACACTTTCCATAACATAGGTTTCCATCTGGTTTAGGGTCAACGTGGAAGAAGGTGTGGTAATGGTTGTATCATCTTCACATCCAACCAGAAGATAAGTGCTAGGTAAATTACCTTGTGTAAGAGGTAAGAAGCTTATCACATAATATTCATAATCTGAAACTGCAAATCGATTGCACGGCAAGGCAACAAATGCATCAGATGTGTGCTGGTGGAAGTTCAGTCCATACACAACGATCCTCCTGCCCTCTTCAGCTCTGACTCTAATGCCCTTGTTTCTCTCTGAGGTGCTGTTTGAAAACACCTGAAAATCGCTGTTGGCAGTGTAACACGCGATGTTGCAGTGTTTGTTGCAACTCCTGTGAAGCTGAACCCCATCAGTGTCTCTACGGTAAAGTTCACTGGATCAGGCTCATTTGTTGTAATCAAAAGTAACAATGATGGAGGGCCTCCTTCATCATTTTCTGTAAACCCAAGAAAGAATTCATTAGCTGCACTCTCAAAGTTGCTTCCTAAAAGGACGGAAGTAGTGCTGTAAACACAAACACCTCATGAATGGGGCCCTACTATTGTTAATGTAAGTTACATAATCAGTTATTAGGTTCAAGGTATATGGAAGTTTTTTAGGAATTGCAACATAATATATATTTGATTTCATCCATAATTGCTGAGCAGGAAGCGAGGCAACTAATCGTGTTGCATGGAGACTCTGCATATGTATGTATGTGTGTGTGTGTGTGTGTGTGTGTGTGTGTGTGTGTGTGTGTGTGTGTGTGTGTGTGTGTGTGTGTGTGTCTGTCTGTCTGTCTGTCTGTATGTATGTATGTATATAAGTAACACTACAGGAATGCTGTGGGTGCGGCAATACTTCCATGCATGTGCAGTAGAGTCCTCTGCATGGAATACTATGTATGCAGGCCCGGAGCAAGCAAACTTCGTTTGGTCAGGCCATACTATATCATTCATTGGTGTGTGTGCACGCGCACGCACACAATCTAGGGGGGTCTGGGGGCATGCCCCCCCAGGACAAAATGTACACCCTTTAAAAAGCGTTTTTAATGAGATTTTGTATCAGAATACAGTGCAAAGTGAGAGGAAAAAGCCTTTTAAATAATGTAATGTGTATTATAATTCACAGGCTTTCCCATACCAAATAAACTGTGCCTAAAAGTGGATAATATATATTCTGGAGCTTCCAACAAGCCACTTTTGCATTTTTTTTTGCTTTCTCTGGTTCATATATTCCTTCTGTTCGATCACATCTTTACTGCGTGCCCAGACCTACGCGCGTGCACGAGTCTACTATATATACGCATTGCAATATTGTAAAAACTAGGGGTGTGTCTGGACACGCCCCTCAGTCGGCGAAATATTGGTCCGGCCAAAACCGGACCAGCCGGACTGCTTGCGCCGGCCCTGGTATGCACTAGTATTCTCAATATCTCATTAAGTGAACAACCTAACTGTCATTATTATATTATTGCCATATCCAAACTCATTCCTACTAAATAGAGAATAGATGGAGAGGCAGAGTTTCATCCAGTGGGGAGGGGGAGCAGATGCAAATCAAAGCTATTGAAGACATAGGGTTGATTTTATCATGTGCAGGACCGCGGCATAAGTCTACTGGGTAATTAATTAAAAGTTATAGGAGCCAACTTGAAAAATCTCTCCCTCTGAAGAGACACCAACTATAATGAATCAATTATGCACGGTCGCTCCAGGAATCCTGGATGAAACCCTGAGAGGGCAGTGCTACTGAAGTGCTTTATAGCTACCTTTCCACGACAATGGCTGGCCTTGCACGACCAAAGAACACAACGTCTGTTGGAACAAAACATGGCAACAGATCCACATGTAGCTGCTACACTGGCTACAGGCAAGACTACTACACAGTAGATAGCTAGCTAGTTATAGAGTACTAATGTCTGTATGCTATTTTTTCAATGACGCAACCAAAAAGTACAGAATAGCTTTTAATGCAGTTACAAGCGAGTTAACAACAGAGGGGTGTGCCTTCAATCACAAGTCATGACCCACGTGCTGTTCACACGCTCATTCATTTAAGTATAGGATAGATACCTAGCTAGAGGGATTTAACCTACTTAGTGCTACTCACGTGACCCTCAACGAAGCAGAAGTCTCTAGATCGATCACATGACAGCGCTTTAAATCTGCATAAAGCACACTTATCGTGACTCATCGCGGTAAGTGTGCATTATTTGGATAACGCACAATTTTCTAAATGACGCCCACAAGACCTATGGCTGTTTCGGGTCAGTGAGAGCACTAAAACAGTTATACACCAGTTGGCAGTGCATTACGGGGTTAGTTAGTGCGCTCGGTCAAAGTAGCTATAGGTCTCGGGCAGATAATGCACTCGCCTTCGGCTCGTGCATTATCCTGCCCTCGACCTATAGCTACTTTGACCTCGCGCACTAATTAAACCCCGTAATCACTGCAAACTGGTGTATAACTATTACTTAAACACCCTTGGGAACCTCGGAAGTGTTAATTGAATCGAGGGCGGAGCCTATTTACTCGTGGCATCCCAATTATTCTTATGCAGCGGTCCTGCAAAGGGGTGTTTAAATAGGTTAAATCCTGGTATCTATCCTACTTAGACTATATAAACAATCTAGAGTGCGGAAGACCTCAAAGTGCTGGATACTGCTTAGCAACTAATGAGGGCTTTACCAACGTTGCTAGTTCTGATCTAGATTATTCAACTATCTGTTCGGTTCCTTCCCTCCTCATTCTTCCATCCCAATTATTCTCCACTCAGTCCACTGATTTCTCTCCACTGAAGAATTCAGTATGATAAAAGCAGAAGTGGGAGCAGGATGGGAGACTACCCCTCCCATCCTTCATCTACCCTCCAAGCATCACGGACCAGGATATAAGGACTCAATCATAACGAAGTGAAATGGTTAAAGCTAATCATCCCTCTCTGCTTTTTTGCCAAATGTCTAATAGGCAGCCCCTCCACCACCATGCTACAAGGGTGCTAATAAAGAGATATACAGAGGGGTGCATGTGATTAGCACAGCTGCTAACACAGTGAGGACCAACACCCACTTCATGTGCATGTTAATTTCTCCATATATATATAGCTAATAGGCATACGTAACTCTATTTATAATATAATATCTATGATTTCTCATAGACCAAAACCCTAGGGTGCCACTTTCAATAAATAATCTCTCTCCCAGGCACCATCCACGAGTAAATAGACTCCGTAAAACCGTTTGCTAATTCGTGATATTCACACTGCATGGGCAGTAGCTATCCCCATGTAACACAAAGCGTACCTTCAAGTTCACTTGCTGCTGCAATGAAGGTCGCTGTTGAGCCCCCCGGGTTGTAGTACCGCATCCAAAACTCCGTCTGTGCTGGGATATCACTGGTTTGAGGAATGGAAGCTGGGGCGACGAACAAGACCAGTCGTGCAGCGATGGCCGAGTACAAAGGTCTACGAAGATCTCTCCAAGTAACTGAGGGCCAGTCGATTTGAAACTTTTCTCGGATATCCTCAAATTTTCCGGGTAGTCTTGGGTTAATATTCCTGTCTTGTGTACGAAGAAAAGCTTCTCTGCTCACTGCCCACACTCCGCCATCGAATCCCTCGCGGTAGGTGTCCTCAGCAGTTCCGTCTCGAGTCTCGACGAACGCGATCCTTCGTAAGAGCTCGTTATCGTTAGCGAAACTTCCAGACTGCTGTATGAGAGCAATGGACAGCAGGACAACAGCAGACCCATTTCCTCCTTGCAGAACGATCGCTTGCTGGGCATGCGCAGCCCACCAATGCGTACATGACCAAACTGAAAATAGGTACACGAGCACAAAGGAGTATTTCATCGCTGAACTCGAATTCAGAAGCAGCTATACTATATAGCAGTAAGGTAGAGCGGGGTAATTTCAGTCACAGCGCAATTCCGGTCAGCGTAGCTCGAAAGCTAAATTAACATAGAGCAATGCAGATATAACTGCAGTTCTAAGTAGTAAGTATTACTGCAGCACGAGTGAGACTTGCAAAGAATCTAGTGGTTGGTCACTTTTGTATAGAATGACCGGAATTACTCGGCTCTATCAGATTAGCGACGAGTGATCGAATGAATGTAGTTATCGTTTCCTCGTTACCTTTGCACTCTGCATCCTTTACGGGTAGACTCTAATAAACCTCGTTCCACCCAAATTGAGACACTAAGTAATTACCCCAGCTTACCTGAATGTATAATATTATTATTTCGATAACAGGACAATGCGGGTGCACATTGATACTGAGCATGAGTGGGCTATGAACATTTGTGGGACTGAAAGGTTTTTTAAGGAAAGGGTGGAAGATTGGGGCACAACACTGTATTCCAAAGAATTGGAATTTTCTTCCAATGGTATTTAATAACTGAATACCATTGAGAGTAAGTGTGTATTCCCACATGTAATTTGTCAACGGTTGCTACTATATTTTCATTCCTATAATACTATGTAGTCAAAACATCTGTAATCTTGATACACTGAGCTGGTAGTCTAGCCAGCTCTCGTGCGCGTTGCTGGGTACCCGGGTCCGGGTAGGGACCGCTCGAATGACGGTTGCACTTCATTGTTTCAGCGCTTAGTCTGTGGTACAAACTGACTCCATAGAGTAGCTTCGTTGCCTTCTGCTATTGTCTGAAAACTGCAGCTGTCCTCGCCCACGCAAAAAAATTCACCCTTCTACCACCTAGTCTCGTTCCCAGCCCCTCTGCGACGGAGGGGAGGGGCGAAAAGTCGGCTGGCCGGGCACGAGACTATCTACCACCTACGCGTCACACACGTGAGAAATGTACCAGACTTACATTGTATATTTGAATGTGATGTCTGTTTGCAGTCAATGATGCATAGGTGTGTGTATCATCCAAGCCCTATAATATTAGAAGATTTCCATACATGTAGCCAATCCTATCAGTTACTTATTTTTTCATCCATATACCCTTAGTGCATGCATAGATAATAGAGCACGTTACGTGCTCTGGTGCATGCATGTCAGCAACAAGTACAGCAGCAATAGCAATTAACACTGTTAATTAACTGTTTTGTAAGGCCAGACCAAATAAACCGCTTCCACCCCCTTCCTGGGATACATTATGGGAACATTCTCAGGCAGGAGCCCATGAACCCATAGGAACGTCTAACTCCATGCATACATATCTCATAGAGTAGAGCAGCTAACATGCCATAATTATAAGGAAAGCATGAACAAGAGTGCAGTTTGTAAACCATAATTAGCTATAAGGCAAAGATCCACTTGCGACATCTGCATGAATCACAGCCCTCAGACGCCGGGCTCCTACCGCTCCTACGGGGTTCATGGGTTCTTGTCTCAAGTTAGGGGGGAAATTCACAAGCATGCATTGTGCAAATTAATTAGTTACAAAAGCAATTATTGTATACTAGTAACATACCACTAACAGCACACAGCAAGGTCAGGCAACACTATCAGGTTAAAACAGCTATGTTAGATATGTATGAAAGTGTCACACACTAGCATTACGTCTACTGACGAATCAAACAGCTACTGAGTTGTATGGTTTCTTCAAGTATTTAGAACAACTCTGTAATGGTGTCAAACTTGACCACCTGGACACGACGGTTCCTCCCACAACCCTGAGGGACAATCCTGAGACGATGTCGCCCAGCATTAATACCACTCATTTCAACTGGACTGGTACCTGTATGCAAATAGACGCAGGAAGTACCATTCAAATATACTTATGATTACTAACTAGGTAACTCTTATTAGTACTAATTTGGATGCCTGCATGGCCTAGCTTGAGAATCACAAGTGGTATCATTGATGTATGCACAGTTCTACTTGGCACTACTTCCAAGAGTGACGGCTATAAATCCACTTACAGAAGAACGGTTCTTCCTGGTCCAGTTGGCAGGAGAAAATCTCAGCTGGTCCCATCGGTACAAAATCTACTCTCACTGTGTCTCTATCCACCCTGACTCCATCGTTGATCAGGTTCACCATGCACATGGAAGGATCAGCGCTGATTTCAATTCGTCTTCCCTCTAATGCTCTGTCCTCTCTTCCATTGCTGGCAGATACACGCAGATAGTGCCTCCCTGGTGCAAGTCCTGTGAAGGTGATATCACCAGAGGAACCTGTAGAAAAGTGTATAGAAGTAATTAAGGAGATTAATAGGAAAAAGAAATGTTTTATCAGTTTCATGTAAGAAGTTAGACATTCAGCGTTGTCGAGTGTTACATGTATGAGCATACTTTTTACAGAATCACGGATATCAAAGTAACTGCAGACCACTGGTAGTAGCTAGGAGATAGGCAGATATTAGGCTTGTTGGGGGAACTATAGTCATGAGGGCTTAGCATGCTGGTTCCCAACTGGCTGCCATGTGTGGGGTCTCTACAGAGGAAGGACTTTACTGACCAGTCCCTAACAGGCCTATGATGGCACATAACAGTTATGGCAGTCCTGGTGATTGATGGTCATTGCTGTCAATTGTAATCATCCTAACCAAGAACACATGAATAGAATGTCCCCGCTCCCAAGAGAGTTATATGATTTCTGGCCGGTTTGAGTTTTGCGGAAGTTACACACTCTTGCTCTCTTGGGGGCGGGGACATTCTATTTATGCTCTCCTGTCCTAAGTCATCGAGACAAATATGTATAGTCAATGGCACTGCATCGTAACTGACTGAGAGTTTCATTGCATTAGAAGTGAGGGACAAAAGGCTGACCTATTGGCTGTCTGGTCTGCTGGGATGCAATTAGAAAACCCTGCTATCTATTACATGCAGATTAATTACAACTTACAATCCTGTCTATTGGCTCGATCAATGTCACAGATCACTGAGCGCGCTGGTTTATTCAGAGCAAACTGTACTCTCACTGTGTCCCTAGTAACACTCGGAGAGTTCCTTATAAAGCGAATTTCCAGGGGAACTGCACGAAAAGATCACACAATTTAAAAGTGTAAATAATATAGCAGTACTATGATCGTGTATGTACTCACTTTCATTTTCACAGAAAAAGCCGGTGTACTCAGGTGGGCAGTCACAAACATAATCAATGACACGTATTGTGCAGGAGCCTCCATTCTGACACAGGTTCTCATCACACTCGTTGAAGACTAAAGCAAGTTAGACGTGACAAGGAAGTATGGTTTAATAACTGGACCCTACTGCTTGAAGATTTTATTTTGCCTACCTGCCTCTGTACATCTTTCCCCTTCAAATCCAGCAGCACAGTTGCAAGTATCGTTAGCAACACAGGCGCCATTCTCACAGGGTGGATCACATACGACTGCATACAAAATGAAATGGGATATATATACCTACTCTACTATATATAACCTCTAATAGATACGTATACTTTGACTCTTATTTGTGGACCCTTGCTAGAGAACCTTTAACTACTACAGCATTGCTTAGGCTCGTGGCTCATACAATTCCAGAATCTATAACGCTAAACACTTACTGAAAAAATCTGTCATGGTATAAAGTGGCTTCAAAAATATGGCAAGGCTTCTGATTTTAAATTATCAACCGTACAAAATACCTAGTAAAGCAACAGTGCTCATAATGAATCTTTCCGCAACTCCTTGTCTGTAGTACAATACAATAAATTTACCTGGCACTGAAAAATTTGCAATTTCATCAAATTCTTGACCACCTTCAAGGGTTGATGTCCCAATTTCAACCCTGCTTGTGGCGGCAATATCAAACAGGCAGAATGTGTCATCTCCACACATTTCATTGGCCTGGGCTTCCAGAGCAGGACTAGCAAACACAGGCTCATAGAAGGGGACAAAGAATGGGTCATAGTAGGTAGCCCAGCTTTCTCCAGGTTGGTAGGAGAATAGACTATCAGCTGGGGCATCAATGATCCCTACATGTGGGAAGTGCATATTCCGTGCTTGTATAGACGAGACTCACTAGGTACTCTTACCATCTGCTTTGGGCTACTGGCTATAGCTAAAATTATGCAATAAATGATAGGAAACCTTTATTATATCAAACCTGTTGCTATACTACCATAGCTACAATTGAAAATTTTTACATGGCACAAATTTAGCTACATCCTCCAATGGTATGCATGCTTTTTGGTGCAAAAATGAGAACTTGCAAAAATGCCTACGGAACCGTACATCTACATACTTTATAAAAATTGTAATTTGACTCACATGTTATACCAAACTGTTCATGTATTTCCTGCAGAGAAGAGTCCAGAGGCAGTGGGTCGATGGATTGCCTCGGAAGAAGATCATCTGCTGTATTACCATTGAAAGATCCCATTAAACCAAAGGTCTGTATGTTCTGGAAATCTCTCGGTAGGCCAACAAGGAGCACTGAGATTATGTCATTCTCTTCCCTAACCTCAATATATGTACCACTGGAAAATGATGCTGAAAGAGCTCCAGTATCTAACCTATTAATGATGACATTGTTAAAATCTTGCTCTTCGAGATCATCAAAGCTCACGGTCTCTCCATTCACTAGCGCTATTAGAGAACCGTTAATTACTTCAAATTGAACAGTATCTGAGTCAATCTGTCTTCCCACCACAGCAGAGAACACTGTTGCGGACACGCTGGTTCCATTGGCGTCATCTGCCTCAACCATTCTGGCTTGTAGTGTAAAGCTGTTGTCGGCTGTCTCAATCAGCGTGAACTCTCCTTTGCCATTGAAAGTGTACTTGTATCCGTCTAAAGTTACAATGTGTGGGTCTCCATATACACATGCTGCACAAACGTAAAGGTCATGCAGATAAATACACAATACTAAATATACACACTGCAAAAACATGAGGATTGTTTTAACCCACCTCAGTTGCAATTCAAGGGCCACCACATATGCATGTAGTTGTAGGAATAACAAGTGGTCACCTTTCCCTTGTTAGCTAACTACAAGGGAAACTACACTGTTACTGACTATCTGATTATGTTTTTCTGTAACTGGCTTCCCTAAATGGAAGTATGTGGCTATAGCTACTGGGTAGCTTTCTGGCACCAGTCAAATTTAATCAGCCCCCCCCCCCCCCCCACCACCACCACCACATGTTTCATGCTCCCGCTGCTGGTGATACTGGAGCCCCCCTTTTCAAAATCCTAAATCCGCCACTGAATTATCTGAAAGGAAGTGTTTTTGTGAGTAAACATCTGGTAATCAACTGATCTGATGCCAAAGTATGTACATGTAGTTCCAGGAATAACAAAGTGGTTGAGTTTCCTTTGTAGCTAGCGACACTGGGAAACAAAGGAAACTCTAAGTACCTTGTTATTCCTGTGATATACATAATTATACGAATGAGGTGACCCATCTAGCACCCTGCAACTGCAGTAACCACTCAGCAGTTAAATCAATCTATTTATTTTTTGCAGTGCATGCAAACAGACATTTATGCTATCTAAGTACAATCATTGGTGTAGTTAATATAACTGCTGAGTAATCTAACCAGGTGGTGGTGGTGGTTCGTCTGCAGGGCTGGAGGGACGATGTTCATAGTATGAGGCACAGTTTGAGAGCATTCCAGCTTTGCAGCATAGAAGAAATGGTAGCTCATCACGCAGGTAGTGGTTAGTTCTACTAATATCTCGGGACACAAAGTCAACTGATCCACCCCCAGGTGAGCCATTAAGAAGATTACCAGCTCTGTCATAGCAGCAC
Organism: Phakellia ventilabrum; assembly: GCA_963921505.1. Classification (NCBI taxonomy): domain Eukaryota; kingdom Metazoa; phylum Porifera; class Demospongiae; order Axinellida; family Axinellidae; genus Phakellia; species Phakellia ventilabrum. Next base: position 1,057,754 of record OY997385.1, read on the forward strand.
TGCTGGCCTGCACCTCTTGTCGGTGGTCTGGTCATGAGAGAAACAGAAAAATGAAAATGTGTTAACTGAGGTATGTATACTAATTATACATGTAGATTTGCATTACCTGCGATTGACACCTCTCTGTCGGAAGCATACAGACGTGCCAGGATTGAAAAATTCTTGACTTTCATTATCGATAATTCTGTCACCGTCATAGCCTGGTATTGTTCCTATTACACGTACTCTGGATGTTAGCCTCTCCTCAATAAAGCCACTATTTGGGGCTCTAGCTACCATAACATTGCGAGGACATGGGGGGAGAGGAGCAATTCGTAGATTCCTACTGGCTTCACTTAGCTGACGTCCTGCCCAGTCAGCACAAAATTCTTGCTGTGCTGTCTGGTTAGGTATTCTCATGGCATAACGAATGGAGGAGTGCTTCGAAGTTTGCAGATCAAAATCGCGCAACCTTTGAAGTACTTCAGAAGTAATTCCCCGCTTTCTGGATTGGCTTGTACCTGAGGTTGTGTTTGAGCTTATCAAAATTTGTACAATTACAGGAGTAATGGAATCACGAAAATCTCTGACTACATCTGCAGCTATTGGAGGGACAGTAACGGATGCAAGTCCTGTGTTTGGGAGGTCTCTTCCTAGTGTTGCCAGCTCTTGTGATCTTCTGAATGACATCTCTATTAGTTTTATGTCTACAGAATAGTCCTCCGGGTCCACAACTGGCAGAATACTGAGGGGAGACCAGTGTACACCAATGCTTGTTCCGTTTGAGAAGAGCAGATCAGTATTGTCAATGAATATCTCATAATCATCTTGGAAAAATACTACGGCATAAGAATAATAAGTTAAACCCCACACAAGGAATAATGTATAAACATGTCAACTTACAATTGATAAAGTTTGTGCTTCCAAAAAACTCATTACTTCCTGTTACTGTGATCTCAAATGGATAAGTACCGCTTGGAGTCAGACGTGGTGAGATACACAGAGCTCTCTCGGAATCAACATAAATGCCATTTACTCTTCTTCTATTGAACGAACAAGTTATCGTGTCATTTTCTGCAATCATAAAGCGAGGTCCAGACACAACCATTGGGGTACCACCAAGTGTGTTACTGAAGCGAGGGTTCAGAGATATAAGTCCTACATAAAAAGTTAACAATATAGAGGTAATCACTGGTATTAGCCAAAGTTTGCATGCATATTGAACCTCTGACCCAGCATACATCACTGTCTCAATGCATGCATTGGGCTACTTTGAGAGCTCACACAATTTCAGAGGATAGGGAGCAAAGACTACAGCTCGAGACTACACATAAACACTCACTCTCACCTGCCCCACAATGTTCTGCATTCATCTAGTATAGTATTATCAAGGATGGTGGTAATGAATTATTTTTACCACTCTTCAAAGCTCACCATCGTCGTTGATAATAGTTACTTCAGCTCGAGAGAAGGGGGACAAGTGGACACCCGCACCACCAGTCAGGTACAACTCAAAGTTCTCTGCCTCCTCAATCATTGAATCGTCCATGATTGTAATTATAATCTCCTTCTCAGTCTCTCCAGCCTGGAACTCCAGGATCTGTGTTACTCGAACGTAATCAGCTCCAGCTATAGTGACACAAAAGTACATTCACAGCTTCAAGTTACCTATACACTCAATATACAAGGTAACGTGAGTTAGTAATGCTACCTTGTGCAGTTCCAATGAAGTTCTCTGAGGCAACTAACACCACAGCCAGTCTCTCTGTGTCTCCAGATCGCAAAATTGATATTGTGAGTTGTCCCATATTCTCTTCAACGGAGTACACAGCTCTTGAGAAACTGACGGTTGCCACTATAAAGAAAAGTAATTATAGTTCTATTACAGCTACTAATCACATTGTGCATTCTGAATACCACTTACGCTGAATAGGAATAAGTTGGAGACCTCCAGGGTACCCATATGAGTTGAATGCATTGAATCCATAGGCTACAACACCTATGTTGGCATTTGCATCTTGGTGAAAGAGGCGGTGTTCTCCAGGCGGAAGGGGTATCCGAGTTATGAACCCACAGATGACACTGCCAGTACAGTACACTTCAGTGAAAGAAGAAGTTTGAAGACTCATGTTGTCTACAAATATACGATCTGGTTGGAAGAACTCAGGTGCTACATGCACTGTGATAAAATTCGTAGAAAAATCGGAGAGAACACTAAAAACGTAGTTGTTACCATACTGTTCAACTGGGGGAATCATTGTCATAAATGGGTCACCAACACTATCCAGATCATTACCCAAACCAAATTCAAAGACAAGTATTGAATTACTTGACTCAATGCTACAAAAACTATCTGCACTGATGCGTACTTCTACCCAGCTTCCTGCACTGCTCAGTGTGAAACTCGAAGGCTGTGATTCAGTCGTGCAGTTCATGACAACTTCAGTTGCACCAGTGGAAGCTAAAATCCTAAAAATTTCTCCAGATGTCCTCCCCAGAAAAGAGGCTGCCAAAAAGAAGCGACCCCAAATTGCAGTTGGTGGAACCTGTTCTGTCAGGTGGTCGCAAGCACGAATACCGCTGGGAACGAAGGAACACTCATGTCCAGGAAAGAAAGAAATAGGTTTGTTAGTGACAATTCTTGTTCCTGTTAAATCATTTGCAGTGCTTTCCATAAGAAATGTTTCTAATTGGTTGAGTGTGAATGTAGATGAATTTGTAGTAACTGTTGTGTTGTCTTCACATCCAACAAGAAGCACAGTACTTGGCAGTATTGCGAGGGTAGGTGTGTAGCTTATTGCATAATATTCATATTCATCCACTGGCAATCGGTCGCATGGCAAGGCAACAAACGCATCCGATGTAGTACTAAAAAAGTTGAGTCCGTACACAACGATCCTCCTGCCCTCTTCAGCTCTGACTCTGATTCCCTTGTTTCTCTCTAAGGTGCTGTTTGAAAACACCTGAAGATCACTAGGCAGTGTCACCCGGGTTGTTGCATTGTTTGTTGCAACTCCACTGAAACTGAAACCTGTAAGTGTCTCTATATCAAACATTACCGGGTTTGGCTCAGGCGTTGTAACAAAGAGCAGCAGTGAGGGAGCCCCTCCTCCTTCATCATTCTCCGTGAACCCGAGAAAGAATTCATTCGCTGCACTCTCAAGGATGTTTCCTAAGGAGAACAGGTACACAGTATAATTTTGAAAGATCTGAAGAATGAAATTTTGTGAGTCAGCCGTAAGTAGGGATCATAATGTTTTAATGAAGTATATTGCTGGATAGTTATTAGCCTCATATCCAGGCCGCACTGGGGGGGGTGTGTGGCCTGGGTACGAGGTTAGCTAGTTATCTGCACACTGCAAAAAGTGAATCATAAATTTAACAGAAAAATGGAAACTTCAGTTGCACCTAAGAAGTGATTTATGTAGCTACTTATATCCAAATGGCACTTGTAGTCCTAGCTACATACCGTTACACTGGTCTTAGTTCCAATGACTATACCACTGGGACTACGGTGTATGATTTCAAAACACCAGAAGGACTAATTACATGTGCTGTATTCCCAAATGTACTTGTCAATAGTTACTATTTTCATTCCTAAAATGCTATAGCCTAACCATAGCCCAAACAGCATTAAAATATACTAGTCAGCTAATAATTGTGAGCAGAAAGTCATTGTCATCATCATTAGTCATTGGAACTAAGACCATGTAAACTACCAATCACTTTCTAGGCATCTACCTGGCGGAAAACGCCTGCTGTCTTCATTTAATGACATGAAAACATTAACAGATTCATAATCAAATGTGATACTTTTATCACACGGAAATAACAAGAAATTACACCCCAGTGCAAACTGTGGATACCATACCACATATTTTTGATGGGGTGTGGCCTGGGTAGTAAGCCCAGTCTATGTAATAGTTGAGGGATTTTGACTGCACCACCAGCTTAAGAACTACGGTCCTTGTTTTTCATATGCACTCTTGAGCTTAGCATTATTACTAAATTCTGTAATACTGGGGTAGGTATTGATGCCTATAATCTGAGTGTACTACACACGTATACTGTCTCTGTACTACTCCCAACCACACGACTAAGACTGTTCATGGATACATTTACTGACTCTGTTCTATAACTCCCGCAATTATCTCATGCATGCATGCATGCAGGTCTTGACTTACTTTTGAGGTGGTACCGCTTGGGTACAAGGCTAATAGCTACTGAGCATAATATTCCACAGTCTCCTTCCTTAGCTCGACTTTGCAAGACCTTCAGCAGTACTAATTAGATTAACTTTGTGTCCTCGTAATAATGGCAGGATTGTGTTACCATTAATATATACAAAGATTTCAATCAGTCAAATTCAGAATTTATTTACATAATAGGTATTTCCTATGGTTTCATACAGGATTTTTTTGCTGGGGGGAGAGGGGAAGTTTTTCAAACTTTAGCATAGCTAGTGAAAAGAGTGCATGCTTAAGCACGTCCATTGTATTATATCTAGGGAGGTCTGGGGGTATGCCCCCTCACTCCCAAAGGATTTTTTGGAAAATTTGCTGCTTTGAGCTCAGAGATTGAGTTTGGGTTTTGGTAACAGTTGTGTCCAAAACCACAGAACGTTAACTAAATAGAAATTGTTAGCCATAAATTAGCTAGGTGTTACAATGAATGATCTAAACTAGCAAATTATCAAAACATGACTTTGAAACAGAATTAGTGACAACCTTGCAAGCTTGCTAGGCTCAAATGTATGAAACCCTGAACCCTGTTATAGCTTAGTCAGCAGGAAACAAACTGGCGATGGGTTGAGTACAAGGTTTGTTTATATAGCCATGCAGGCTAGCTTGCTGTTCTCGAAAAGCAAAGCTCCATCTGCTGAGAGTCCAAGAATGGACTAGCTTCTTCTGCATGACTAGCTAGTAGGATCATATTGTGTTGGTCAATCAGGTAGCTAGCTACTTGGTTGCTTAGCCTTGAACTACTGTTAGGGTCCAATACTAGTACACCTTGTTCAGCTGAAATCAAAACTAATTAGTTAATGAAATCAGAAATCACCTCCCAATTGCCCCGCCCAACTCCGTATACGCTCCGTACACCGCGTTCGCACCAATGAGCCCCCCTCCCCCCCATCTCCAGCTGCGGGACAATGTCATCTGCAAGACCTTGCCTCAGCAAAGTTAAATTTTATTGAGCGCTCAGTATAACAGCTGTATGCAGTGGCGTAGCCAGGTATTTTGAAAAGGGGGTGCAAACTGAGTAGCGCTGCCGAAGCCAGCGTAGCGGCGAAGCCGCACCCACTAGGGGGGTCTGGGGGCATGCTCCCCTAGAATTTTTTTTGAGTTTAGACAGTGTCAGAGCGCTTCTGAGGCCATTTCTGAGTGAAATTTGTACTAGTATCATTAAAATTTCAGATATAATTATATAGACCTTGTAAATATCATTCAACTTACCTCGACGTCGAGCCGCTCGAGATTGATACGTACCGTCACGCAATATTAAATTGCCACGCAGCAACTTGAACTCTGAACTCGGTTTGGATTAGTATGCTTGCGCGATCGTGAAAGTGTGTAACTGAACACACAAGTCTGTAGTGTAACTGTTGGCAGTTGCTGAGAAAGATATCGCTTGAATCACCGTTTTACCAAGGCCATCGACATCTCTAGAGACTATAAACATCTTTTAGAAAAGTAAGAAGTCATTAAAATAATGTAACTCAGTTAAAAAAGGGGGTGCAATTGCCCCCCTAGCCCCCCCCTGGCTACGCCACTGGTATGTACATATAAAACATCCCCTGCTCCTATGCTATCTCTGCAAAAACCCTTATTACCTTCTAGTTCACTTGCTGCTGCAATGAAGTTCGCTGTTGAACCTCCCGGGTTGTAGTACCGCATCCAAAACTCCGCCTGTGCTGGGATATCACTGGTTTGAGGAATGGAAGCTGGGGCGATGAACAACACCAGTCGTGCAGCGATGGCAGAGTACAGAGGTCTACGAAGATCTCTCCAAGTAACTAAGGGCCAGTCAATTTGGAACTCATTTCGAATATCTTCAAACCTTCCCCGAAGTCTTCGGTTAGCGCTCGTGTTTTGTGTATTGCGAAAAGCTTCTCTGCTCACTGCCCACACTCCGCCATCGAATCCCTCGCGGTAGGTGTCCTCAGCAGTTCCGTCTCGAGTTTCGACGTGCGCAATGCGACGGAGGAGCTCATTATCGTCGGCGAAGCTTCCAGACTGCTGGATACGAGCGACGGAGAGCAGGACAACTGCAGACCCACTCCCTCCTTCTTGCAAAATCTCCGAATCCTCTATGGCATGCGCAGTCCACCACTGCGCACACAACTCCACCCCGAACACAAGAACTACGATCACCGAAGGGAGCTTCATTGAACTAGCATCGACAATAGCGGTAGGCCTACTGCCAACGGGTAACTGTCTTTAATAGTCTCGCGGGCCAGACTCACGCGCGCAGAGCGGAAGATGATCAAATCCCCATACGGCTTTCGTGCCGCACAATCAGCAGTAAAGCGGCTAAGTGGGTGCGAACATAAAGGCACCGCCCACGTGTTTTGACATCACTTCCTTGAATACCCACCTTGGCATGTTAGGCACGAGACGGTGATGAGACTCACTCTTCCGCTCTGTCTGGAGACTATGCCCGTTCAGCCTGCTATAAATCTGCTGAGGGTGAATCAGGCGGGGTACCCTATAATTAAAGCCTTCCAATTTTTGTAACCCTGAAAAGGTTATTCCGTATCGCGAGGCACGTGGGTCACCAATAATACTATTGCGATGCCAATGCACAGTTTTGACTGGGGGGGGGGGGGGACGACAACAACGACGACCTCCATAGCTTTGTTTCCAGGCTCTCCTGACGCAATGGTGCAGAACAGTAGTCCCATTCCTACCTTGTACTTGGGCACATCTTATTAGTGAGTAGCCTTGTACCCAGGCCACACTATTGCGTGGCCTGGGTATGAGGCTACTGAGTGATGGTCTGGAAACTGACAGTTAAGATAAGTTACTAGATATTAAATTCTAGTTCGACACATACAAAAAACAGTGTCATAATATTGTGGCATTCCAAATAACAGTGGCTTTTTAACACAGAAGTGCACAATTATCATTTTACTATTACAGCATAATAACATTTAAAAATTCCTACTGGCAAATTCTATTGGGCTAGTTGAGGTGGAAAGTTGTTAACTTCTCCTTGTTCTTGCACTGGACTGCCATTCACATTGTAGGAGATGCGAATTCGCATTCTCACTGGTTGCTAGGAGAATGAGAGCATTAATTAGAGCTATATCCTCACTACTATTGCAGTGATGATTATAATTAGCAGGAAGTGGGGTGAATGTTTTGATGGCACTTGCTTTATATCATAGTTACGATCATTATCCCCAGGCACTCAGAAAATTGAGTTTCGAATATTTTAACACACGGCCTGGGCGGGGCTCGTTAGTACTTCTGCAGCAGGCAAATATTCTACAACTGCTATAATATCATGTTGTATAGTAGCCTCGTTCCCAGTCCACGAAAGAGGGTGTGTGTGGCCTGGGTACGAGGCTAGTTGCATAGAGGAATGAATAGACTAAATGTGCTCAAAGTTGGTTCCCTTTTTATGACTGATTTGCATACCACATTACGTAGCTCCCCACATCTGCTTGTCCAGTGCAACAGGCATACCGTGGCGCTCTAATTATGCGTCCTTCTAATTCTGCATCAAAATTCAGTTTCGCAAACCTATATTTTCCAATAATGCATCACTAAGTCACTCCCGGGAGACTCATTTCCTATTACTGCGCCAGCTACAACAGTTTTTCTTGCTTGTTAGCTTACTATGCACCTAAATCTAGCTATGTACACTGCATGCAATGGTAGCTTTGATGTCTGTGCTTGCAATTTAATACCCAGCAAGTCTGGACTTCAATGACCCTTGTAATACTAAATTGCAGCAGCCTTACCACTTAGTAGCCATTAAAATACCTTTTGGCTGTCTTCTGGTAAGTTCTTTATCACACTGCAAGCTGTTTCAGATCATTTATATCGATTCCGTTTACATGGTCGCCATTTAACAGCCAAGATTCTACATCAATTATGCCTCATGGTTACAACTATCGAATTTCTAATGTTGTTGCAGCTGTTGTTGCAGCTGTTGTTGCAGCGGTGTGTGGGTAGACAATGAACAATATTCAATGTTGCTGATATCAATTATGCCACTTCAAAGTGCTGTCTCTCTAAACGCCCTGAGGCTCCTACACAGCACACATGAGCCCCACCCTTAATGGAAGTTCAGAGATACAGCACTGTGAATGCAGTGACATGATCGAAATAAACAACGGAATAATGTTCGGTTTTTTCTACCCAGGACTGCCACATACCGTAGATGCTCTGCATCGCCCAAAAAACAATTATTTTTGTCAATTCAGTAGTCATAATAGTCACGCATATTTGCTCAGAGTGTCTGCTTCATGTCCAAATAAGGAGTTCCTCTTTGTCTCAGCTCAGGTCAAAGGTCACAGTAGATGAAATTACATAGTTCTGTCTCCTCCTGTTATGACAACTTAGCATAATCATTATAATATACTTGAACTAAGCCAGATGTCAGTCTGGACAGATGGTCTACTTTCAATGTATGAAGGCAGACAAAGCTAATCAAGGCAGCCATGAGCAGCCAAACTGGTGGCAGCAACTTCCTTTTGAGGCCTATCATATTGCACACACAGTCTTTCAGTTGGTGCCTGGACCTCCACCCACACACTCTGAGGGGGTGGGTCGAGGGCGGTGGAAAAACAGTTCCAAATAAGGAAACCTCTAGGTGGGACCTCATTAAATATAATATATAGCAGCATGGTAAACAGCAACTTTTAAAAATTAATTAACTATTGGGCATCAATGCTGGGGGGGAGGAGCACGATGAACACAGCTTACAAACTGATTGTTCTATCCACTTTCCAGCAGTCAATAAGCCCTCAGGCTGATGTGTTCTAATTAGACTTACATTATATATGCAAATGCATATTAAAGAGGGGCTCACCCACAGTCGTCCCAAATAGTATTTTATAATAGTCACATGATTGCATTCCTGTAATTTGCAAAGGTTACTGCAATATGCTCATAGGTTAGCTGGTGACACATTTAACTAGCCTTGTCCCCAGGCCCTCCCAAAATTGTGCGTAGGGTAAGCAAAATTGTACTTCTCAGACACCAAGGAAATATAGTGAACGGGTACTTCCTGTAGCTAATGTATAGGTTCGTTGGTACCGTACCACAGACTGAGCACTGAAATAGTGCTGTCAGCAACAGGTAGAGAAAGATTTTTCCAGGGGAGAGCCTGGGCACAAGGCTAACGTTCCAGTACCTTCTGTGGGTTGGCGATGTTAATGACTTGTGTTACTGCTCCGGTGTTGCTGGGTGGGATCAGGGAGCCTGAGGGCGATAACATCTGCAGCTGGAACGTCTGGGGAGGAATAACCCATGTGGAATCAATTAGCATGAGCTGGTGCCGAGGAATGCTTCCAGGATATTTTTTCATGCGCCCAAAACATTTATGAATCACAACACAACAGGTTTTGAAAGGAATTCATTACACTGGAGGTAATCAAAAGTAGCGTAGGTGAACTTTTTTCACGGGAACTGAATTTTTACGAAATCCTGTCCGATGCACACAAACAAATTTTCACAGAGTTTTAAATATGCAGTTTAGGGTCACCAGGAGCCCATAACCCAAAGGGAAGGAACGTTAAACTTGTGTATGTATGCTGATTCTAACTGTTGTCGAACAGCACTCCTTATATGGTAAGTGCTATGTAAGCGCTATATTTTACTCAGCACTAGTAGAGTAGTAAACCAGCCATGCATAACTGCTAGGCATTCCATATATGGAGTTTTCTTGTAGGTGCTATTCGACAACAGGTGGAATCACTAGTTTAACGCTCATTCCCTTTGGGTTATGGGCTCCTGGGGTCACCGAGGGGAGCTAAGGGGGGGAAGTCCCTTCCCATCCCGAATGAACCCTGTAACTGAACGTACAGATGATTTCACCACTAGTGCCTTACCTTGGGAACTGCTGCCTGGAATACAAAGTCAGTGATCGGAAAGAGGGTGGAGTTTGTTGCCGCCAGTGTGATTTGAGTGACTGTCGGTTTGGAAGGCGTTTGTGTGAAGCTGAACTCTACTTTCAAACCATTCTTGTCAAACACTGTCATGTTAGGGATTGCTGTGTGTGTGTGTGGGGGGGGGGGGGGGTTGGTGTGAGCAAAGGTGAATATACGCATAGTTCCATGCATGCATGGGGAATGGGGTGGTTACTTTGAGACTAATAATTGACAACTATGCTGGCTGCTTTAGCCAGCCTTGTGATCGTCCATACATGCAAGGTTCTGATGGCTGCTTTAGCTAGCCCGCCTAGTTACCGTCAATACCTGCAAGGTTCTGCTGGCTGCTTTAGTCACAGTCCATACCTGATGGTTCCGCTGGCGGTGGTTGCTCTGCTCCAGTTCCTCCTAGTAACTCCATCAGTCCAGCTGTGATGTCCCCACCGCCAGGCAACTGACTGGTTTGACTAATTTCTGTGGGTTGGGCTACGTTCAAGTCTAGCAAGTCCAATAGGGTATCTGAACCAGCAGGGGCAGCTGTGGGTGGGGCTAGGATGGATGTGGGGGTGCCACCTAAGAGATCTGATAATGATGATTCTTGTGATGTGGGCTACAGAGGAGAGAGGGAGGGAGGGAAGGAGGGTAGGGAGGGAGGGAGAGGAGGTGGAGGTAGGGAGGGAGGGGGAGGGAGGGGGAGGGAGGGAGGGAGGGAGGGAGGGAGGGAGGGACAGGAGGTGGAGGTAGGGAGGGAGGGGGACGGAGGGAGGGAGGGAGGGAGGGAAGGAGGGTAGGGAGGGAGGGAGAGGAGGTAGGGAGGGAGGGAGGGAGGGAGGGAAGGTGAGAGGAGGGAAAGAGAAAGGAGAAGAAGGGAGGGAGGGGAAGGACAGGGACAAGCTTTACTAACCCCTTTTCCATCACTGTGTGCTAAGATGTCATTTAGCACAAGGTGTGTGGGAATGATGCACAGAGTAATTTTACACTCATGTACACACACACACACACACACGCACAAACACACACTCACACACACACCTGCTGCAGCAGCAGTGTAGGCATCTCTGCACTCTCCTCCTGCTCCCCACCCTCCGGTAGGGCAGCACTCTCCACAGACTCACCGGCACCGGTGCTCATCACTGGCATCCTCTCCAGCAGACCCACCCTGAGGGAGTGTGTATGTGTATGTGCGTGTGTGCGTGCATGTGTACGTGCATGTGCATGTGTGTGTTTATGTATGCAAGAGGGTATGTGTGATACTAAACATCTTGTATGAGCACAACATGGCACTGGTGTAGCTAATTGCAGTACCGTATATGCGCTTTTCCACAGGGGAAAGGTTTGCATATGCTTGAAATTAAATTCTCGACAGCAAAATTTAATTAGTAACAAACAAGTCATCACTGACTTTAACTTTAGTTCCATAAAACTTTGTTTGAGAGCATTTTATAGGATTTAATGCTCCGTAAACTTGAAGGGAGAGTGTACAGCTACATGTATGCTGTGAACACCTATTGTAGACTTCTGTGTACTTTGGTTGGGGCCTCTCGACCATCTTCTTCTGGCTGTTGCACTCAAACTCAATAAAGTTTTTTAGATTCCAAACTGCCTCAGTTTCTACAAAATAACTCCATAGCTACTACATGGAATCCCAGTTGCTAACACATGTGCAGCACGCTCGCGCTCACCCCACAATGCCTTGCAATTACCTAGTTATCACGGCGATCACCATGGCAACTCTAGTAAATTATGTACTGGGATAACAATGGCTAAAATAATCACCAGCTCAAAACAGCTGGGGTGGGTGAAAAGGCTACAGCTCAAAGTTGAGTCCCAGGCTCCATTCCCCCAGCTTAATCATACAGTGCAGAACAAAAACTGGGGGAGGTGGAGCCTGGAGATGAGGAAAAGCTGAAAAATTGTACTCCAAATCGGTAAGTTTCTACGGGGGAGGGGAAGGGGTGGCAGGGTGACAGGGCCTTTCTTGTAAGATGTACCAAGGTCTCTCTGCTCAAGTCTGTCTTGTAGTTGTGAAGAATGTACTACTTCTGCTATTACCTGTATTACATGTATGTGTTAAAGCCATGGTAGGTGTTAAACCTGACCTTTGAACCCCAGGCTATAGGCCAGGCTATGACATACTGCAACAGTTGGAGATGATTAGTTATCTTTTCCTACAGACAATACCAGTACCTGCCATCTGGGGTTCAAAGGTCAGGTTTAACACCTACCATGGTGTTAAACCTGACCTTTGAACCCCAGGCTATAGGCCAGGCTATGACATACTGCAACAGTTGGAGATGATTATCCTGGCAGCTCCTACAGACAATGCCAGTACCTGCCATCTGGTGTTTACAGATTAACTTGAGTAGATTACCAGCATGCCTGGCAGTGCAAGGGGTGAAGGGACAATGCAGTGCCAGGAAGTTTGACTCCATTTCCCAGTTGAAGGAGGCTGGCTTCTCAGTAATGAGGAAGAGGATGTTAACATACTATATACAGCAGGAAAATCTCAAGGGACCAAACCTTGATGCAGACTAGGCCTACATGTATGCAAGTGACTGTATTCCTAGCTCTATATTGATGTGCCCTGAAGAACTTTGATGTGAAATTCGGGTTGGAATTGAAAAAACCTATAAGTATTGGTGAATTTGCCCACCTCATCTGGTCGTGTTTGCTGAAGATGGCGGTGTATTCGATGGCTCTTTGCTGTAGCTCCATGTCAAGGTGGTCTCCATACTTCTGAATCAGGGTCTTAATGCGAGGGAGGGACACTGAGAACCTATGTATGTATGTGTGTATGTGTGTGTGTGTTTGCACGTGTGAAACAACAGTTTGCTCATTATTATTCATAGAGAGTAGCACTTGCTTTGGCTTCCGTTTGCAGCAGCGTGAATATTGTTATGCTACTTTGCTCATGCACATGGTATGGCTTTCTTGTAAAGTACCACGCATGTCTGTGGTCAAGGCCTACCTGAGGTTCTGAATTCTGCGTCAATTTCCTTTTTATTTATGACAGTTTCGACCGTATTATAGCCATATTCATATTCTACGCACACTCGGCTAGGCCCAGGCGTAAAGTTTTCACTCTGCGACTTCTGGTTGGGAAGTTATGGCCGTGTCTGCTCTGCTATATCAGTCAGAAGCGGCGATTATTTTAGCTTCATGGCATTGTCAAGGAAATGTTTTTTGATGGAAAGGTAAGATCACTTCGTGTGGACCTGAAACGAGTTGAAATCTCGCCACTAGCACTCGATCTGATGCCGTAAAGACTGTCCTGAACGGTACAATCTGACGCAAAAAATCTTGGAGTTACAGCAACCATATCACTCTACCATGGTACCTTTGAGCTACGAAAGTGCTGCAGTTGAGAAGAACTACTACCAGGCTGCCGTTCAGTCAATGCACCTAGCCCGCAGGTAGCGGATTAGCGATGGTATATGCATAGCTTATAAATATTCATAACCCCCACCCCGAAACCTTAAACCGGGACCAAGGAGCTTTCCTCCTGGAAGCTTACTACTCCCCTGTTGGTTCTGTGGGTAGTCCACTTTGTTTCTGAGCCCTTCATTTAACCTCATGTATCCCGACCGAAATTGTTGATTGCATTTGCGCGATATAGTATGCGAGAGCGCGAACCCACGAGATCGCGTATCTTCGCGCAGGAACGCGGCTAATCGCACGATTTCGCGTGGAATTCCGACTGTTCGCGTACACGCGGTTTGGCGAGAAATACTCGAAAACGCGCGAGATTCTACGCGGTAAGGCTTTGCTAGCACCGGCTGCCTTTCTCCCAAAGGTACAAATAGATTTTGCCATGCCAGCGCTGGAAGCGAGACTGCAGTTTTGCGCGATTTCGTGCGCAAAAATCTAGCTGTTATTTCGCGAGTTTGCGTGCAACATGCATGCGTTCGCACGAAATTCATTGAACAATTTCGGTCGGGATGTTGCTGTGTGCCCAGTCAGATTACGCAATCTGTAGCTGATAGTCGCCACCATCGAATAGTGGCGGCAGAAAATATAGTGTGGGTGATTAGGGGGAACCGTATTTCCTCAATCAGATGCCGCAGCTACTAATTACTTCATCACTCGATTTTCTGCCGCCACTATTCGAAGATGGCCACTATTCCAGACTCAGTTTGCTAGCTACAAAGTGATGCACAAACCGAGAGCGGCATCTGATAGAGGAAATACATGTATAGTATATGGGAGTGAAGGATTTGAAGAGGGTTATGGAATTAGGACAGGGTTGCGTCAGTTAGGGCTAGGGCTAACTGAATGCATTGCTGTAATGACTAAGATACCATTCAGTTTTCATCTCGATGTGATCGATGTGTCTTCTAACTATTCGAAGATGGCCACATGACTATCACATTACGATCACCTGACCATTACCTGATGCCCCTTGCCTTAGTCACAACACCCCACACCCCAGTGATGCACAAACTGGACGAGAGCGGCAGATCAGTCATCGCAGACCACTGAGAGCGTCATCAATGCCGTCATGAAACTCACATGTATAGTCAGGTGTCATGGGAGTGAAGGATTTGAAGAGGGTTATGGAATTAGGACAGGGTTGCGTCAGTTAGGGCTAGGGCTAACTGAATGCATTGCTGTAATGACTAAGATACCATTCAGTTTTCATCTGTGTGATCGATGTGTCTTCTAACATAAATGCACATGACTATCACATGACTATCACCTGACCATTACCTGATGCTGAGTTTCATGACGGCATTGATGGCGTACTCTCGAGTGGTCTGCGATGACTGGGGACTCTGTAGGACACGCTCCACCACGTCCAGTACTTCATCCTCAGTCACCTGGGGTGTGAGAGTGTGTGATGGTGACAGTGTGAGGGTGTGAGGGATAAGGGCAAAGGGCATCAAGGCTGGTGTGGGTATGGTATGCATGTGGGTACATGTATGTGTGTGCAGAGCAGCCTCATTCCCAGATCCCTCCATGTAGTGAGAGCCTGGCAATGAGGCTAGTCTCATTCCCAGATTCCCTCCATGCAGTGAGAGCCTGGCAATGAGGCTAGTCTCATTCCCAGATCCCTCCATGCAGTGAGAGCCTGGCAATGAGGCTAGTCTCATTCCCAGATTCCCTCCATGTAGGGAGAGCCTGGCAATGAGGCTAGTCTCATTCCCAGATTCCCTCCATGTAGGGAGAGCCTGGCAATGAGGCTAGTCTCATTCCCAGATTCCCTCCTGAGCCAGCTGGAAACTAATGTAATATCATACAGTTGTGAATTTGAATCATTATTATCAACACCGGGGGATGTAGGGTATGTAAGATGGAGTCATACATGCAGTAGTAAGCTGCCTCGATAGGTACTGGCAGTTGCATTAAAATTTGTATTACACAGTAAGTGCTGTGTAGGAGTGACATAATGATGACATAATGGAGATGTAATCACCTCTAGGGGTTCCTCCTCCTCAGTCTGTCCCAAGATGAGCAGGTCACCAAACTCTCCTATTGTCCACACTGCCACCTGAGTGAGGGGTTGCTGGGGAAGTGTGTGTGCACGAGTATAAGTGAGAGGAAGTCAGAGGAAGTCGGTAAGTATTACCACGGTTATGGGTGAGACCCACATTAGTTTTGTGTGCATAAGCATCCATGGTCCATATACTGCAAATATTTTATATACCTATTTCAACTGCTTGTGCATGCCAAGGAACAAATGCAACATTTTCGACCAGCCATGCAGCCATAACAAATAATAATACTTGCAGTGAATGGCATGCAAAGGCATGGACAGCTTCAAAATAGCGTAATTTTCTACCATCCTGTGAAAGACAGAGAAATGCAGTCTTTCAATTGCCCCCCACCTACTAATTAAGCACATTTAATCACATGAGAAAACGCTCCAGCCCTCTGCTCCAGCATGCAAGCGACGACCTTGCCTGAATCTGTCGATGCCTTCACCGTTTACGCACCCCTCCCTGGCACACCCCTCTGCTCATGCAGGCACAGACCTCACTGTGCTGTAGCCTCCTTCCCAGGTCTCCACCCAGCTTTTGTCGCTTGCAGTACGAAAAGCGAGGCCTTCCCCAGCTTTCCTCTCGGTCGCTTGCATTACGTAACACACACGGAGCGGGGAGGCCTGGGAACGAGGCTAACTGTGCTGCTGTTTAGTCACTAATGTCCCCTAAAAAGGACCTTCCAAATGAAAGCATTCAGTACAAAAGAGGTTTCAGAATGGGACTTGGGACAAGGAGGTCCCAGATTGGACCTCGACATGAAGGTTTCAGAATGGGACTGACCCAGATGAGAGCTAGTGATAACACTGCAGAGTTGCATGCCCTTACCTGGCTGATGTCATCCCTGAGAGCGACAAACAGCCTCTGGGCACAGTATCCGTGGAGCTCCTCCCCTCCCGAGATCATAGCAATAATCACTGACACCAGGTCGTCTCGAACATGGCTACCTGCCTGTGTGTGTGTGTGTGTGTGTGTGTGTGTGTGTGCATGTCTTAACTTTAGCGGACTCTGGGGCGCAAACATTTGCTAATTCTCGTAGGCATGACTGTAGCATGTAGTGGGACTTGCCGTGGTCGACATAACCAAAATATACCAACTGCATTGCAGGTTAACAAAACAAGCCTTGTACCTCAGGGGGTACGTTCTATAAGATCCATACTGTTTATGACCCAATGAGCCATCATACCTACATGTATACAGTGGCATACATGCAGATCCTACGTGCTGACGGGGTCTAGCCCCCTAGGAGGTACAGGGGCGGGGACAGCCCCTGGAATGCGACGAGGCTAGAGGTACAGGGTTAGGATGCACGAGAGAGGTGTCGTTGTGGTCAAAGTGCACAAAAGAGACAAGGCTACAAATAATCAGACATTCACCTTAACTAGCATACTGATCACTGTGTCGAAGTGCCATCGCTTGTTCGGACTGAACCTGCAATGAACGGAGAAACGTAGACAACTCACACATGTACATGTAATCAACCTGAATTTAGGAGTTTGCAATGACTCTTTTTGGAAGAACTTCTGGATGCAGGCTCACTGACGATGATCTGAAGACAGAAATGCTTGTACACTACATGCTGGCAGTGGAGGCTGGGCTCATGCACACACATGGGTGGCAACAGTACCAGTGGAGGCTGGGCTTCACGCACACACATGGGTGGCAACAGTACCAGTGGAGGCTGGGCTTCACGCACACACATGGGTGGCAACAGTACCAGTGGAGGCTGGGCTTCACGCACACACATGGGTGGCAACAGTACCATGTACCAGTGGAGGCTGGGCTTCACGCACACACATGGGTGGCAACAGTACCAGTGGAGGCTGGGCTTCACGCACACACATGGGTGGCAACAGTACCAGTGGAGGCTGGGCTTCACGCACACACATGGGTGGCAGTGCAGTGGAGGCTGGGCTCATGCACACACATGGGTGGCAACAGTACCAGTGGAGGCTGGGCTTCACGCACGCACATGGGTGGCAACAGTACCAGTGGAGGCTGGGCTTCATGCACACACATGGGTGGCAACAGTACCAAAAGTAAAAGCAGCCAAATCAAAACCTTACCTAGTGCTCTGGAGCTAGCCTTGTGGTCAGAGATAAAATCTGGTCTTGTTGCCAAGCAGAGATCATGGCTATATAATCATCCACTGAGCAGATCTTGCGCTATCATTGGCTGTTTTCGCTTCCAAAATACTTCCCAAAAAACTGATTCCCCCAGACTTATTTGGAAATGATTAAATTACACTTATCTCCCTCTTTAAAGATTTTGCAGATTGCTCACAGCTCCCTGAATTGCTTAATACAAGCCACCCACCCAATCAACTCACTTCTCTGCCACTCTGATGATGTTGGCAGTGATGTAGGATTTGAATTCCGGCTCCGCCATGTCCAGGAAGGCCACAATCTCCTTCATCATGGAGCGGATGTTGTTGCTGTTCACAAGGGCAAAGGACAGCTCCAAGGCACGTCGTCGGATGGAGATGTCATTCTCCTGCACATACAAAACAGAGAGGTGTGGTTGCTCTCTACGTGTGCTTGCAATGTACAAATACAGTAATACACAATACAGTACACAGCACTCCTGAGATCATGCACCCATACAAGACTCCTACCTTGTTCCAAGCCCCTCCCCTCCCTCTCTCCCCTCCCCTCCCCTCCCCTCCCCCTCCCCTCCCCTCCCCTCCCCTCCCCTCCCCTCCCCTCCCCTCCCCTCCCCTCCCCTCCCCTTCCCTTCCCCTTCCCCTTCCCCTTCCCCTTCCCCTTCCCCTCCTCCCCTCCCCTCCCCTCCCCTCCCCTCCCCTCCCCTCCCCTCCCCTCCCCTCCCCTCCCCTCCCCTCCCCTCCCCTCCCCTCCCCTCCCCTCCCCTCCCCTCCCCTCTTTTGGATACACATAAAGGTCCGGTAACTAAAGTTGTGCGCATGAACCAATAAGTGCTGATGTGGCTGTCCAAAGCACCAAGTTACACAATGTACATGTATGCTCACGTGTAACTGTCACCACTGCATTGGGATATATTGCTGCCTCTATGACCTTCTTTTGACGACAAAAGAAGGTTGGCTAAATGCTGGATGGGTGGGGAGAGTTGGCATGCCGGCTACGACACTTTCTGGGGTTTGCAAAGGCTCACACAAATTATAAGCAAATACGACGTATAACATAATTCAAAAGAACATGTTTGGGTCTCCTAAGAGCTGCAACTTGCCTTGAGACAATCCAGTATGGTGTTGCGGTGCCGTTGTACTGCATTGTGGTCCACGTCTACTGTCCTCTGGAGGGTGTTCAGGGCCACATAGCTGGGGAGGGGGGGAGGGGGGAGATGCAAAATGAACACTGCAATTATAAAATTAAGATTCGGGGTTAGCGTCGTTCCCAAACCTCTGTCAAGTTTTGTTGCCTGCAGTACGAAAAGCAGGGAAGGCCTGGCAATATTTATCACATGAGTGATATGGGGGTAGAGAGAGTTTATTTGAATATGGGAAGACCCAACACTATACTAATGTAGAAACCCGGCCACGTGTAGCTGGACTATTGACCGCTTGAGCATGAGGCAAATGGCAATCGACGACAACCGCGTTCTGGTAATCTCTGCAAACAGTAAGCATAGAGAATTAGGCTCGTAGAAACCTGGAAGGGGGTTGTTTTAGGGTTTAATGCCTCCGTGAAAAACTGTTCTCCCAGGCAAACTAGGTATGGTACATGTATCTAATTACGGCAATGTCCCCACTAACCGGACATTCTTGTCACTGTTGGCAAGGAAGCGCCCCAGGATATTGACGGCCAGCACTCGTAACCCGCTCTCAGATTGGATGGCCATGATGGTCAGCACAGTCTCATAGAGGATCGCATGACCCACGTTCTTGGTGGACTCAGTGTTGGTGGCCACCTACAGGATGTGTGTGTGTGTGTGTGTGTGTGTGTGTATAGTTTCCAGAATACATGTATGTACAATATATGCACCAGACCATTTTCCAACATGCAAAGCAATCTCTTATGTGGTTCTGGCAATGCACTGCACTGAGTGGTGAAGTGTATGAAAGGAGTCTACAATTCATTACCAGGACACTAGCCAAACTACGGTTGGTAGAGTCCTTGAATAAGAAGGACACTGCAACTACATGTACATGTACAACCCTTCTAGCCTGTCTCAAATGTTACAGTACACACACGTAGCCCCTCACCTGTGCCAGAATGTCGTTCAAGGCCTCACTGGCCTCTTTGTCCCCTCGTCCTAGGATAGCCATCAGTCGGAGGATACGAGCCTTTGGGAGCGGGGCAGGTAAAACAGCAAATGTAACTTGCAGTTTCAACAGCACAATGTAGCTAGGTCAGCCTTCTTTATGGCATACGTGCTCACACACGTGAATTTTCATCATAGCTCAGTATAATTATCAGAGATTGACCCACTGGAGTCCTGCCTCTCTAGCACGTACTGAGGTGGGCTCTCGAAACTGACCTGGAGGAAGGGGTCGCTGACACCATGCACATCATGCTCCGGTGAGTAGCCAGACATGATGAGGTTCTTCAGAATGCGAACCAAGTTGGGGACAAACTGGATGGGGAGGGGGGGGGGGGGGAGGTTTTTACCACCACCTTCGTCACCCACTTACCTACCCACATACATGTACAGATGCACAGACACATGCAAGCATTCACACACACACATACAAACACTCGCACCCACCCACTCACCTGATACACTCAAACACCCACATACCACACACACACACACACACACACTCAAACACCCACATACACACACACACACACACACACACACACACACACACACACACACGCAAAACGTACCCTTCTAAAGTGCTGCAGAGAGTCTTGGTTGGCCTGGCACATGGCTGTCATAAGACCCACCCCGGTCAGTAATACTCCGTGGTTCTTCTCATTCAGTAGCTGTCTTGTGGTGGGAACAAACATCTCCATCAAATCTGGAACCTTGCGGACAATTCGTACGGCACACAAAGCTGCCTGTGTGTATCAAAGAGTATACTACCAGTTATTGGATCATTATTGTAAAAAAGTATCACCAGTCTGTGAACAGGAGAGTGATCCACGTAAAAACAGAGTTACTGTCTCATAAAACGAGGTCTTACCATTCCAAGAATGAACTTCATAGCTTGTATCGATGCCATACCACAGGCGTTATAATAACAGCTGCCTAAAACTCTCTACTCGGAACTTGCTACAAATTAACGGACAGTATGGTAAACTCAAACTTAACGGCAGAATTACTAACATAACCAAGCAGTACGGTAATCCTCTCGAGTGTCATCTGCAGTGGGTGGGCCGACTTTGGAGTGAAAAATCAAAACACTCGAATGTCTCTTTGAGGAGCTGCTTAACTTCATCGCCCAATGGGCGTACTTTCGGAGATTACGGTGTACATGTATAATTTGCTTGACTTCTCAGTCCACCCACCTTCCTAACGATGTAAGGGTTGGAGGACTTGAGTAGCTTCTCCACCTCCCCACTCAAGTCCCGGCTCATTCCATCAGAGCAGATGCTGCAAGGGGGAGGGAGACATGAGAACTATGAGCACCATCTGGGCATCTGGGTGTGAGGGTACATGACCGACTGAACACTGGATGGAAGATGAAGTCAATCTGGATTTAGCTCTGTTAATTACATGTAGTCAGGTAGAAGCACCACTTTTGCTGGCGTGAGTACATGACAACTAAAAGGTATCTTATTACACAATAGGCTTCTTTGGGTATCCAAATCAGAGGAAGTTCACTAATACTAACAGCAAGATCAAGCCACAGTCTCCTGGAGTACACTCTCACATAACTGCTCAATGTGAAATAACAGTGCTGTTATAACTATACCAATTTGTCAATGAGTGTAAAGGCAACATTAGATCCAACACAGCTTGCACACAGTAATAGCCCCCCCTCCCCCGTGCCCGGTCTCACCTTCCCAGTGCACATAGGGCAAGTCCCACCACATACTGGACCTGATGGTGCATGTCGCTGTGGAGAAGAGAAGGAGGTTCAGGTAAAATATTTAGGGGGTGAGACAAGTTTCCAAGCAAGGAAAATGGCCTCCTTTGCAGGCTGGACTACACCGTATACACTGAATAAAATGATTCAGTCCATTCAATTTGGCACGCCCTATACATCTGTAGCTAATGGGTGACTACACGATGCCTTCTGCCGGAACACACGTTAGCTGTACACATACTGGATGGGACATAAATATCCTCACTTGGAATACATACATGTAACACTTAAGTACATTGTACACATACTGGTTAATCCACATTCATATTAAGCTGCCATATTTAAATTTCACTGTAATACACGTATGCTTCCTTTGACAGAATGAGGGGTACACACGTGCAGGGCATGTAGCTATACAAGTGCATGTACATGTACCAAAATACAGAGGAATGGTGTTTGCTAAGGGAGCTCACTTCTTCATGGAGTTGGTGATGAGAAGATGTACGTCTTGCCTCTCGTCCAGTAGCAGCATGGCTCCCAGGTATCCTACACGCTTGTCCGAGAAACGGCTGGAGGCTATCAGCTTTAGGCACTCCATCTGCGTGTGCGTGTGTATGTGTGCAATTGTAAAATACGTGTAGTATTAACACCTTATAATTCCCCTACTCCACCCACCCTTACATGTACGTACATGTATACACGGCTGAGTGCATACGCACAATGTCAATGCGCCTGTAGATATGGCAGAATTTAGGGAGAGCCAAGATGCTCTGTGGTTGAGAGTACTGTCACTAACCTTGATTATTAGCTATCAATATAAAATTCAAGTGGGGGGGGGAACATACGTACATGTACTGTAACACATGCATGTATATGCTTATTGGCAAGAGCATCTGACTAATACATATGTATTCAGAAACTCTTTGGTTCAATCCCCAGCTGAGTCCTGGAGTTGTCTTTGCTTTCTCATCTCATCCATCTCATGCATGTATACATTCCTGATTCTCAAGGTCAGGCATCCAGCAGTAACTGGGGTTTATTGTATAGGGATAGTAGGAGTGGTTGCAGTAATGATTTCAAATGCATGCACTGTAACTACATATTACACATACATGTACATGTACAGCATGCTCACACCAGCCCCACCCACCTGCCCAAAGTGGGCGGGGTAGCCCATCATGTGGATGTAGAGCAGCTTGGCCACGTTGCGAGCCCGGGCCTCATTGTCCTCCTCCTTAAACGACGTCCTGATGAAGGCACACTCTTTGTTAATGAGGGCCCGCTCGTCCTGAGCCGTCTTGCAGGCCCTGATGGCCCGGATCAGGTCACGCACTCGGGCTGTTGTTGGCATTGGCTCTCACAACTGAACTGATTGAGATACACAACATACTGGATTATGAAAAATACAGGTAGGGCTCCAAGTTGGGCTGTCAACCAATGTGAGCAGAAATAAAGAATTTGGACATAATTACAGACAGAAAATCACGTGCACAGAGAATGGCTAATGGCCAGCTGTTATTTCCAGCTCTGAAGCAGTATCGTACCGTCCCAAACAAGTGATGTCGCTTGTGTCAACACTTGCTCCCCGGTGATTGGGTCCTCCTATACATGTATACGCTATCCTCTCATTCATCTTGGTTTAAAACTGCACCATATCAGTAACTGGGAGTCTGAACCAACAAGCCCAACATATGCATGCAAATCCACATAAACGGGCGGAGCATTAGGTGAAGTTAGCGGAGTATTCAGACTCCTAAAGCTTTACTGCAATCTCTATAACCTTCTTGTGTAAACGGGCGGAGCATTAGGTGAAGTTAGCGGAGTATTCAGACTCCTAAAGCTTTACTGCAATCTCTATAACCTTCTTGTGTAAACGGGCGGAGCATTAGGTGAAGTTAGCGGAGTATTCAGACTCCTAAAGCTTTACTGCAATCTCTATAACCTTCTTGTGTAGTCGCGACTCCTAAAGCTTTACTGCAATCTCTATAACCTTCTTGTGTAGTCGCGACTCCTAAAGCTTTACTGCAATCTCTATAACCTTCTTGTGTAGTCGCGACTCCTAAAGCTTTACTGCAATCTCTATAACCTTCTTGTGTAGTCGCGAATACCTAATTCAATGCGGTGGCAAAGCCTGCCCAAAAAGTCAAACATTGATCGCCACTTTCTCACAAGATAATAGCATTCTACTTACAGTCAGTAGTCTTACTGGACCCTCATAGAATATGCAGGTGAGCTATTGGACTTGAGTCAGTAGACTGGCTTGTAAGAGGGAGGAGTCCAGGCATGAGATTTTTTTTGCAACCAAAGTATGCTACTCTATTTACTGCCCACCATAAGCAAGGGCCCAGCTTCGTACAATTTATTAAATGCACACAAGAGCTGGCCAATGCTGGCTACATCATTCCACTGGTAAACATATCATGAGAGCCAGTATGCACACCCATGTCTGCATTTCAAATCTCGAAAGATATAGATATAAGGGGCGTATAAGGTGGATCATAAGATGTGAGTAACTTCACTATCCTTCACAGTATACCAACAATTACGCAAAGACACAGTATTTGAAAGAAGAGCATCAAACTCAACCCGTCCCAACCTCATAAAGTGCAGTGATTTCATGGTTACTCCAGTTTGCAAGAGTAAGGTATTACGTACCCACAACTCACATTTTTTCCAATCACCAGATTATGAAACTGCTGCGGTACTACTCTGGCAGCGGCAAGATAAAACCAAAAGCAACTTGACCTCCACGGAAAAGACCGATGAAAACCAGTCAGGAAGCCGCCATTTTATGAGCACGTGACCGCGTATGGCGATCGTGTCTCGAGTACTGTAGGTCTCGTGCCCAGACAGCGACTCTTGGTCTGGGTACGAGACTACGGTGACCTTTGTTTGCGCACTTTTTTAGCCTGAGATTTTGACTGTTTTTGTCCCTTTTCTGTCGAGTATCTGACGGCAGTTATAATCTAAAACTTTATTACTTCAAGTGCTGGAGCTCGGAGACAAGAAAAGCCGGCCATTCACGAGAAGTTGATGCAGAAGACACTATTTAGAAACCGAGTGTGGCAATTTATGTCCAATGACAACTACTATGGGGAACGAAAGCTCAGTTTACAATCTGCAGCATCACTTACCTGAAGCAGACGATACTCATGCCGTGCCTGACCTCCTATCTTGGGACACCACATGGGACAACCGCTCCGACTCTAGTTCTGGGTCTGAGACCAGGGCTGCTGAGGAGACTGATTCCGAGACTGAAGCACTGTACAGCTTTGAACCGTACTACTTACCCGATTTTGATCTTCCCATACATGATTTTCCATTTAGTGGATACATACCTGATGACATTGACCCTAGCGGCTCTGAGAATGAAGAGTATGACGATACAGGTTCTGAAAATGGGTCGTACAATGAATTTGATGACGGTGACCCTGAATACGATCCTGAAGAAGGTGATGGCTTTGAAACAGGTGCTTGTGATCATGGAGGGTTTGATTACGATTTTGTTGAAGACCCCCCAAAAGAAATGCATTGTCCCATCTGCCTCCTGGTGCTTCGTGACCCAATCCTGACAGGTTGCTGTGGGAACCACTTCTGCCAGAGCTGCATTCAGCAGGTTCGAAAGCAGCACAAACCGTGCCCTCTCTGCAAACATCGGGGCTTCAACGTCATGCTGGATAAGTTTTTCATCAGGAAGGTCAACGAACTGAAAGTGAAGTGCCCCAAAAGTGAAGAGGGATGTGCGTGGACAGGAGAGATGGGAAATCTGCAGAAGCATACAGCTTCTAATGGAGATTGCGGGTTTGTTGAAGTACTTTGTGATTGTGGTAGCCAGGTGCTGAGGTGTCATCTAACGGAACACAAAGAGAGTGAGTGCCCTAATCGTTCATATGTTTGTGAGTTCTGTGGCTTCCATGCAACGTATAAAGTAGTTTCTACCATGCATTGGTCCAAATGTGACAAGTACCCAGTTAGCTGCCCAAACAAATGTGCGGTGGGAACTGTCGAGCGAAGACAGCTTAAGAACCATGTCAGTGATTGTCCTCTTCAAGAAGTGGAGTGTGAGTTCGAGTTCATTGGCTGTACCGTGTGTTTGCCTCGTGAAGACATGCCCCACCATCTGAATGAAAACATGTCGGCACACCTTGCTTTGGTGCCGAAGATGCATGCAGACTTCCAAAAGAAGTTGAATGCTAAGGATGGAAGGATAGCTGCTCTGGAAGCACAAGTCGGTCGACAGAAAGCCGAGATCGAATCCCTGCGAGGAGCACTGGCTCAGGTTGAAAAGAGTGCCTACAGCAGCCCCTGCTGTCCCCCTGTGGACCTTGTCATGACGGATTTTAAGAAGCACAAAGCTAGTAGCAATCAGTGGTTCAGTCAGCCATTCTACTCTCACCTCGGGGGCTACAAGATGTGTCTTAGTGTCTTTGCAAATGGCGTTGGGAAAGGTAGGAACTCGCATGTTTCGGTGTTTGCAAACCTGATGAGTGGGGAGAATGACGGTGTACTGGAGTGGCCGTTCCGGGGCCACGTTGTGGTACAGCTCTACTACTGCAACAAAGAAAAGGAGGAGACGCTAAAGTTCAATGCTCGATCTCCCGATGCTGCAACATGCCGAGTCACTCACGGTAGGAACTCATTCGGGCAAGGCAATGCAAGATGCATTGCACACTCACAGCTGCCGTATAATCCGGATTTCTTGCGCTTCAGAGTTTGCAGTGTGTCATTATGGTAGTGAGCTATTAGCAAACTCTCTGTTAGTGTTTACAATGTATCATTACTGCTTCATTCTTGTTATTGCCATATTGGAATCACTAGACTTTGTGTGTCTTAGCTGTGACCTGAATGCTCGCTCTCTACTATACGCCTTGCAACAATGCTGAGGAGTGGAGCCTGGCTATATAATATATATGCATTCAAAAATAATATATAATATATAATATATATGCATTCGAAAAGAGCCCTGATATGTACATACGTGTATTTTCGTAGCATGAGTCTGTAGCAATATGGCGGTTATGACATCTCGTAATCGGATTTATCGCCGCCTGAATGAAACCCATAAGCAAAACGAGATTTTTAGCAACTAATAAATATTTGAAATTACGTCGTATAATTGATTTTGGTGCTACATTAATTAAAACCCATAAGCAAAACGCAACTTCTTTTCAAACCTAATAAATATGCGAACCTATGTATAGTGGGTGGAGCACTTAGCTCCGGGCTGTGACCATGTGTGTTCAGGTAGAGGGTAACGTGGTTTGGCAACTGCCACGGTGGTCTCGGACAGTACGGCCTAGGATCCGTCCGTGTTCCTCCCTTGATTCCCAAAGCCTGGCACACTGAACAGACCCGATGACGATCCCTGTACCATAGCGGACAGGCGCCCGAAAGGCTGAAGGCTCGGTCAGCCGGAACGACCTGCCCGTTCACCCCTTAACGTGGCAGTGTCACATGGCCTAGGGTTCCGTTGGGAGAAGAGGGTTGCCCATTTTTTTTTTTGATAGTACTAAGCTGCCAGCTAGATGTGACTTGAGTAGCCTTTTGCTACTACAAATTACAAGCTGGGGTGAACAAGGGTATTCGTGTTCTGCACATCAAGACAACTGGAAGAAGGGATATGGGCTGGTTGCCGATTCATATTTCATTCATTCTCAATACACGATTGTATCATGGATACTGGTATCTACAATTACGATACTGGGGGTGCAATGGCTCCAATGGCTCATCATGCATCTACTATGCCCACTTTTTAAACTACACTCATGTATAGTGACTGCCATGATATATATTACACATTATAGGTAGGCTATACACACATCAGCACATACACATTTTATGCATGCAGATTCAATCCCCAATCTCAGTTCTAGCTATGACATTAGTCTGAGAGCCACTCCCACTTTTTTCCTCGTCTGATCCCTTACTATCATCCACATTCTCCACTGTACTGACATTGTTACTGTTTGGCTGTTCAACAGAGGTAGAACTCCCTCCATTCTTCTCATCACGCTCTGCTTCGCTACTGTTGTGCACTGCTCTGGTATCCTTCCAACCCACAAGAGCTTGTAAGCTTTCGGTAGAGGGATCATGAACGTTATGAGAGAAGCTGTCCATAAACTGGTGGCCCTTTGCAATGCCATACTGAACTCGGGCCGAATGCAGAGCTTCTGTATCATCCAACTCTAAGCATATCTCATAACAGCGACCAAAATAGTCCACTGCTTTCTCATAGTCTCCCTGTAATAGAAATATAGAAGGTAGTGGCAGTGGACTAGTCTCGTTCCTATTACAGAAGCTGAGGAATCAGCCTGAAAATAACCATGTCAACCCACGATTAGTGTCATGCCCAGACTTCCTTGCGGGAGGGAAGTCTGGGCACGAGATTAGCCCACAGTGTTAGTAGTTCCCGAATGGTCACAAAACACCGTGAGAACAGCTAGAAACCTAGTGCTGCAAAGTTAATGAGCGTTGCCAGATATATATGGATTTGTGGTTTTTGAGTGACGGTATCACTCTGCACATTATTGAGCATAATTTTCTATGGTGCATGTATCATGACATTGTACATGTACTTTTAAAGCAGGCGTGTATCAAGCCAGCAAGACATACTTTTCTGAATACAGTAGTTGTACCTTCTCATTCTCCAAACTCTAAGAGTAGCTGCTCCTGGAAGATACTACCGCTTACCATTGCTTCAGCTATCATTGATCGTTGTTTACTACATTGACTGACATTCATCTAGTACGATAATCTGGCCGCCATGTTGGTGAGTATTGAATAGCCTTGTTTTCAGACTTCTCCGCCATTGCAGCAACAAGAGATCAAAGCAAGCGTGAGAAACACACATGAGAGGAGGCTCTGGCTACACTTCGTACACAATGTCAATAATGTACGGAGGACAAACTGTTATTACTGAACATTGTATAATAATTATTATACAATGCGTACCAGTGTGGTGTACATGCTACCAGTGGCACTGCAGGCCTTTGCCAGTGAGTCCTTGAGTCCCGCCTTTTCCGTTACATTCACAAACATCTCAAAAAATTTCACAGCATTCTCAATATCGCCTTTGCTGCAGGGCAGAGAGAAAGCATCTGTATGATCAGTGTATGCCAAGAACTCACAAATATTACTTAATTGGTTGCTATACATACATGTACATGTATGTGAAAAACGATACATTTGTTGCTATGGTGACAGACTTTCATTATCATTGACAGTTTAGCTCGTGCCCAGACGTTCACACCCCCCCCCCCCCCCAGCGAAAAACATCCGGTGAACTAATGTCATAGCAACTCTAAGGAAGGACTAAAAGCTGCAATCTGATTGGACACTTTGGAATTCCAAAGTGGAAAGTTGTCTGTGACAAGAAATTTCATTTAGGACACCAGACGTTCTTTCGCCGGGGGTGGGCGTGTGAATGTCTGGGCACGACACTACTCATACCTTTCGTGAGACCTGGCTAGGGCCTCATAGGCACTGCCCACCCCAGCCTCATCCCCATGGTACTTGCACCTCTCCAGGTAGCTCTTGTGGTACTGGATTGGGGGAGGAGGGTCAGTGTGAACTGGTTTGTATGGACAATATCACAATATGCAAAGTTTTAAAATAAACAGGCTGACATTGAGGGATCCGAGTGTACTGGTAAACTAGCTAGCCTCATTCCCACTCTCTGCTCTGCAGCTTCTGATACCGATGCACATGCAAAAAAGCTGTGGATGTGTATAGCCATAACAACCACCTTTGTTAAGCACCAGTGTTACATATAGCCTGGAGTGGCCCCCTAGGTAACGGGCCTAACGGCCCAGGCCCCTGACCTGTATGGCTGTGTCGAGATCCTCAATCCCCTCGTGAGCATTCCCCAGGCGATAGCAGGCCAGCCCCTCCTGGTACGAGTCTCCTCCTAGGTACGTAGGACAAAGGGACAGGAGAAAGTACTTAGCATCAAGTGCTCATCGAAGAACAGTACCTCACCCTTGCAGTGCCTTACAGTATGTGTACTACATATACTGTAAATATCTTTACAGTGTTCATTCATAAATGTACCTTCCTTGGCCATTTCCAGTGCCTTCTTGAGGTAGGAGATGGCAGAGGTGGGATTCTCTGAGTGCACCTGCAACACAATGCTATGCAATTTACGCACACATCTTCACTGGTAACAATAGTACATATATTATGAGTGAAGCTACGGATTCGAGACTGCAATAAAAAAGACGTGATATATGCACCTGTACTTTATACACATACATTGTAAATGTACAGGTGCATGTATGTGTACATGTAGAATGCTTCAGTTTATGCTGTAGCTGGACACGTACCTCCTCGGCGATTCCAGTGTAGATCCTGCGTAGGTGCTCGCAGGCAATCTCGTGCAGGCTGTCCCCGCTAGCTGTGTGCCACTTGTGCTTGCGAGTCAGGCGGTAGAAGGTCTCCAAGTGGCCAGCCGCCTTCTGCAGGTTGCCTGCAGCACAGGGTGTGAGGGCGTCCTATGGATCTAAAGATCTATTATTCAGTCTATTAAGCACGTGTATACATGTGGCTGTTTTGAGCCCCTGGAAATGAGGGTATACACACACGCATGCACGTACAGTGTTAAGTATGTAAAATCATGAAATGACACCACCGGGATATTGTTATTCCTTTGGTTTCTCTATGCAGGGATGAGAGTGCTGGGCTACCAGTCATAGCCTGCTTTATCCTTTTCTTTGACCCTTCCCTTGCACACAATACTCAAAGGGAGGATGGGAGAGTTAACGTACAGTTGGCTACTTTCGCAGGTGAAGGATTTTCGTGATTTCCCTATAATATTATGATGGTCAGCAGGAATAGTCACAATTTTCGATTTCCTGTAATAGCCGACTAACATGTCCTGGGACGATACATGTAGCAGTAAAACTTCGCAGTTCACGATATTGTAATTACAAAATCCTGCGAAAGCAACCAGGGTTATGATTCTGTGAATCTGAAATATTAATTCATACCAATCACAGGTTGACAAGTAGTACATGTACATGTACAAGTAGTACTTTCCTGGGTAGGCTATTACTGGATGTCATTGACATAGGGACAAGAGGCCGTATAGTCTTGAATTACAGTCTTGGAAACAGGTTGAACAGACTTATCGTATAAGGCTCCGATCCAAGACTGCTATTTTTTTTGCTACATGTACTATTCTCTATGCTTCTTCATCGTCCCTTGAAAGGAGGGGTCAGGAATGACGAGGGAGTCACTGACCTCTGTTCTCGAGGGCCAATCCCACGTGGCAGTTGGCCTCCCCCTCCTTCCTCCGGTGGTCCCCCTGGACTTGTAGGGACGTCTCCAGACACCTAAGGGTGTGTGTGTGTGTGTGTGTGTGCATGTGTGTGTGTGTGTGTGTGTGTACATGTATAAGCCAAGCTTTGTTCTACATGAAAACAGTACAATTGAAATCATTACTACAACCACTCCTACTATCTCAATAAACCTCAAACACCTTAGTTACTGCTGGATGCCTGACCTTGTGAATCAGGAATGGTGGATTAAAAAGCTGTTTGATGGCATACCAACTCTCCCCACCCATCCAGCATTTACACCAGTTCAGCCAACCTCCTTTTATCGTCAAAAGAAAGTTGTGGAAGTCCTTTTATCATCCACTTGAGCTCCAGACCTTCAAAAACACATGCACTGTACCACGTCCCCACTAACCTGCGATAGAAGTGGTCAGAGAGCCAGGTGTCGCCAGCCTGCTCACAGACCTGGGCCAGGTCCCTCTGTGCCATGTACACCGCCTCAACATCTCCCGCTCTCCCCGCCTCCTCCGCAGTCGCCATCTGCCGACTCAGCTGATCCAGCTTTGTTGGATCCCTCTCGATCAACGGCTCCAGAAGCACAGCCGCCGGCCCCGCGTTTTTGTGTTCCACCCTCTGGTGCTCCACCAGAGCAAAAAGCTCGGCAAAGGAGCGGTGATAGCCCCCCTCCAACAGAGCCGTACAGGTGCTGTGCAGGACCGAGTGACGGTAGCTGGGCAAAGACAGGGTGAAATAACAAATGAGTGTGTGTAGTATAGTGACGGTGCGAATGCGCGTAGTAATCTCAGTGAAAATATCTCATTCTGAACTCACTCCAAAGTCACAACTACAATAACTGAATACACTGAAAACATACAGACATGTAGACTACTTATAAGGGGTGGTGTGAAAGAATAGAGACAAAGAGATGACACACACACAAAGAAAGGAAATAACTCTACTTAGCACCAATTAGCACAGAACTCTACTAAATAATAAATATGCAATACTATACCACAGTGTGGGCAAGAAGAGTTGCAGCTCTTCTCGCAACAACAACAGAGAGCAGGTCCAGGCATATGTACATGCACATGTGACCAGACTGCATACTAAAGCAATGTTTCTGGTAAAAGGTGTAGCTAGAAGCACAGACCATGCATGCATGTACACACATGCACATATACAGTGTAAGAGTTACATATGCAAATCATCAAAGACGAAAGAAGAAAAAACATTGATCATGTGAGAGTAAAGAAACTCCAAAAAAAATAGGTGCCCAGCTGGAGATTGAATCCAGGACCTTCTGATTACTAGTCAGATGCTCTTATCCACTGAGCTACATGTACTGGAGCTCCTGAACAGAAGAGCAGTAATACTTGCCAGTAGGACCTAGCCAATTCCAACTGCAATTACATGTACTTTCTTGAATTGATTGATGTGAATTAAGTATTACATGATGACTGTATCATGTAGCAGGCCCTCGAGCAGGATGTACTGTAAAACATGCACAAGAGCTCAGCAACAAGGCAATATGACATGTAGAGAGCTATACCTTGCTGGGTCAACTTCCTTCAGCGAAGTCTTCTCTCTCTCCTGTGCACCCTGCTTCCCTCCCCTCCTCACCACGGTCCCCCCTCCACTCCTCATTCCTGAACCTCCTCCACCCGTCACCCCCACACTCCCACTCCCCTTACTGCCAGTAGGAGTGATAGCTGGCTTTGACCTGACAGGAAGAAAAACAAGCAGAACCTTCTTACTCACCAAGCCCAAAACTAGTCTCGCATGCCAGACCCTCGTACCCCTGGAATAGGGTCTGGTCTGCTTGCGATATAGCAGTTGTGTCCACGCCAAGATCTTGGCAGGGTCACTCAGATTCGTTGATTGTTACATGACATCATCTGTAGGTACTTTTGCTAAATTTCACAGAGTATCCTACTACATGGCAATCCATTTTGGACACTTGCACTATAATACATGTATAAACGTTAGACATTCAGCAGACATAACTTTACTCATTAATTGCATTCAGCAGGCACAACTACTGTAGTGCAAGCAGACCAGACCCTACTCCAGGGGTGCGAAGGTCTGGCACGCGAGACTAGCCCAAGACTAGGGATGGCTTGCACTCTTGCCATATAAATCTGTTTCAAAACACAATACTCCATTAAGTGGAGTGAGCCCAAGCTCAGTATCTACATGTATACTCACTGTTAAATCTGGCTAGAGTCGGTGCCCTACATATCTGCACATGCATGTAATCAATGAAAAGATTAACTGTATAGGACAGGGAGGGGAGGGGGAGTGGACGGGGAGGAGCTTGTAATGTGGGCATAGAGAAATGGTACTGCAGTTTGAAAGTGCCAAACTTATCATGAGAGCAAAATTAATGCTTGAGAGAGGATAAACTTATCGATACCAGCTGATAGCCCGTCTGATTTTTTTTTTGATGATTTTATCACAGCAATATCAAAAAATGAAAACGATATAATTAAACTGCTAGAGTGTCCGACAGCTTTGCAAGCATCAATCCAGCCACCAGTGTGGCTCTGAGTCCTGTGATTGCGTGAAATATAGCAATAGGATACATGCACATGTATGCACTCATGATTGATGCACAAAGGTGACTGTGATTGTGAGTCCTTACTGTACCTGCACACACCGCACACACCTCAGTGAGCTAGATGTAAAATGTTGCTGACTGTTGCAGATACACGTACAACTCTACTGTACATGTGTGGTACTGGTACTAATCAAAACCTGGGGTGAACAGGCAAACAAAGTCATTTCCCTTTATACTTGGACTAAGGAAAGGAGTAGTACCACTGCAGCAGTTGTGTCCGCGCCAAGATCTTGGCAGGGTCACTCAGATTCGTTGATTGTTACGTGACATCATCTGTAGGTACTTTTGCTAAATTCCACAGAGTATCCTACTACATGGTAAACCATTTTTGACACTTGCACTATAATATAAACGTTAGGCATTCAGCAGACATAACTTAATTGCATTCAGCAGGCACAACTACTGTAGTGGAAGCAGACCAGACCCTACTCCAGGGGTGCGAAGGTCTGGCACGCGAGACTAGCCCAAGACCATAGATAATATAGCTCCGTAACTACGGAGCTATATTACAGAGCCTCCAACCAGCCCTGAATAATTTCAGTACAATTTTCTCCTAATTTCAGTAATTTTGAAAAGATTTCAGTATTTTGTTGAAATTATTTTGCAAATGCACATAAACTATACAACATACATTAAAAAAACATTAGTTAGGTGCTAGTATAACTCATATTTCTCTCATGTGTACACGTTTTAGCTTTAACAAGCAAACAGTCTTCAAATTTCGTCATTTCACAGCATTTGCTAGTTTTATTAAAATGGCAACCAATAAGAGCTGACACAGTTTCTGTGGAGAGTGAAGAGCGAAACTCAGTTTTGATTCGTCTTACCAAGCTGAACACTCTTTCACTGTCAGCATTGGACGCAGGAATTGATAGTAGTTGTAAAGCTAGAGTTGCAAGATTCTCATATTTGAGTTCTCCCATCGGTGATTTCATGCTACATACTTTCAGCCAAAATTTAACTGCATCACAGTCTACTTCAGGATCAATGTCAGTGTCAGTTACAAACTCACGGTGCTCTAATTTTGTAACTGCCTTATTAAATACAACTGGGATGTTATCTTCAATCAGGTCAAAAGTAGATTGTGGTATATTTTGACTTTGAATTGGGTCAAGAAATGAGAGCATGTGAAAGATTTGTGATTTAAAATCAAATGCCTTTAACTGCTTTTTCACAAATCCTTCATAAAACTTAACAACTCCTTTGTAGAATCCTTCCACCGATTCACCCTCATTGTCACGAAGATGAAGAATGAAAGCAGCAGTGTCATCTCCAATAAACAATTCTTCCTCAGGCAGGTGAATAGAGGGGTCAGTGTAGTTGACCTTGGTCAAGTCACTCGAATTAAGCCTTAGGACACACGGATCGATGAAGAAAGACAACACTGTCTTAAGAAGACGTTCACTTTCACCATGAAGTTTGTGAATTGTGGCAGTAGATGATGTTTGGAAAAAAACATTGAACTTGTCGAACACAGCTAGCGTGTTTGAAAGGAAGCACAGCCATGGCTTCGTTAGTGGATCACTAAGAAGTCTAAAGATTGTTCTCACCTTTCCTGGCTTTTCCACATCAGGATGGCTGCAAAAATATGAGCACAAAGGTTCCCACATTTCTAATGTACGTTGAATAGCTCGTCTAAGAGAAAGCCACCTAGTTTCACAGTGGTTTAAGACAGATTTGTACTCGATACTACAAAACTCTGCATAATCATGTAATGATGCCATCCTTTTGACACTGTTACGAAAGTGGTAATAAATATCAACCAAGAGATCATCAACCTTCAGAGGTAGTGTTTTTGTAGCAGCTTTCACACAAAGGTTCACCAAATGACACACACAGTATATGTCAATAATCTTCGGCTGCTCTACACGTAATTTGGCTATCACTCCACCTCTTGCTCCCTTCATTACATTGCAAGTGTCGGATGTGAAGCTCATGACATGGCTGAATGGCAATTGGTATTTCTGAAGAGTCTCCTCCAGAGCTGTAAAGATTCCATCGGCAGTGAGATCAGTTATGCCAACAGTCTCAAGATGGCGGGTAACTATGATACCATTATTGGGCTCAAAGACCCTAACAAGTATGGTGAGAAGCTTTACCGCATCACCTCTTTCATTAGATTCGTCACAGAGGAGGTTAAATGGTGAGGTTTTCACTAAATCTATAACTGGTTTTTTCAAATGAGGATCAAGAGCATCACAGATGACAGCTTTGGTCTTAGTGTGCTTACATGCAAAATCGGCTGCAATTTTCGAATCTGGGAACATTGATGAAAATAGATCTGAGAGATGATCAGCTGCTTGAAAAGGAAGGTTGTGCATGGCAATGAATTGTGTCATCATCAACTCAGCAGACATAACCTTGGAGGCATGAGCCAAGCTGGGTTCTCGAGCTTCTCCAAAGAATGTTGAGATACTAGCATTCTTTTGGGAATCCTTGAGCCTCTGTTGATGTCCTGCACCATCTACATGGCGTTTGAGGTCGTTAAAACCACCGTGAGAAACAGTGAAGTGACTGGAACATAGCTTGCAGTAAGCATATTTGTTTCCTTTCGAGCTTGATGTAATGTACAACGGTAACTTCCAACTTGGCTTGAATTTCGCATGACTGCTACTCTGAGTGACAGTCTTAGCCTTCTTTTTGGCTGGAGGACATTCGCTGTCAGTGTTACCGAGAGCAGAAGATTCAAAATCTTCACTGGTAAAACTAGCAGGGTAACAACTACTACTACTAGAACTACTCCCTGACATGGC
Source organism: Phakellia ventilabrum (assembly GCA_963921505.1). Classification (NCBI taxonomy): domain Eukaryota; kingdom Metazoa; phylum Porifera; class Demospongiae; order Axinellida; family Axinellidae; genus Phakellia; species Phakellia ventilabrum. The sequence continues at coordinate 1,093,904 of OY997385.1, forward strand.
AGTTGAATTTGTACGTAGCTAGCTAATAAAAACATACACGTGCATTTTCCCCGTACACCACCACATCCGATATCCGTATTGTCTCCGTAATTTCGTAGGTCCGTACATGACTGTGTAATTCCGTATAATTACGGATGAATTCGTGCGGTTGGAGGCTCTGATATTATCTATGCCAAGATTAGGGATGGCTTGCACTCTTGCCATATAAATGTTTCCAAACACAATACTCCATTAAGTGGAGTGAGCCCAAGCTCAGTATCTACATGTATACTCACTGTTAAATCTGGCTAGAGTCGGTGCCCTACATATCTGCACATGCATGTAATCAATGAAAAGATTATGGTGCTTTCCAGGCTAAGGACTGGGGCCTTGGAAAGGAGGCTAGCTAGTCAGGTGCAAAGGCCACTTTTCCCGCTTTTAATGGTCCAGAGAGTATGCCACCATGTCTAGGGAACTTGGGGAATATACTGTCTGGAGCTTTTGACTCGTTACTCACCTTGGAGCTCTCCCTGGAGGCTTCTCTCTACTTCTGGTAAATGTTGCTCCGCTCCCAACAGAGAGCTCGAGAGGAGGAAGAACGTTGGTAGCCATGGTTAGATTCAGCGCGCTGTGAATCACTAGTGTTTTTTGCCGCAACTACAATTCTTGGGTTGGTCAATAGACAATACGCCACCATTTTATTAGGTATGTAACCCATGGCAACGGGCTGTTTCAACCTTTGACTCTAACATGCAGTTCGGGAACGAGCCCTGTTACCGGCTTAGACTAGTCTCGTGCCCAGACCAAGGAGGGTTGCGCTGGCATAGCATAATAAGGAGCATAATTCGCCAATGCCTATTAATAACTAGTACTTGCATCGCGCTGTATCGATCTTCACTGCTGAATACAACTTCAAGGGTTGTGAAAGTCTCATAGTTGACTGTATCAAAGTAAGTTGCACTGCTTTTAATTAGTGTTTAACTTTATAATTCACCACCAAAATTCTTTAAGAGTGCAAGTAATGCTTTAATGGAAGGGTACATCATAACGTACTAAGACACGGTAGCACTATTTCAAATTGGGTGTCTTGTATATAGAAGCTATGGGATCGTGGTTAGCTACTTCTAAATCCTAGTATTCAGTTAGGCTTGGAGCACTGTAATGATGCACTATGGTAACAGCATCCTGCTGCCTTACGGGTCACTGTGGTTCCACATCTGAATGTGGCATTGTTTACACAGCAGTTACTCTATGCTAGATGGCACAGCTGGGGTGGGGTGGGGGGGGCTTTTTGATGTAAGGCTTGACAATATAATACTAGAATTTATCATCAAGATTTCCAATGTCAGAGGCCAAGCTTGTGCTGCGTGACCTATCTTTCACCTGAATTTGAGCTATTAACACCTCACCAATCCCGAGATATTACCAGATCTACCATATTTGAACCTATAGTGTTTGGGAGCGCACTCACAACCGCTCTGAAAATGGCAAATTTTTTCACATAAATACTGATTTACAGTTCAATGGAGTTTTTTTTGTAAGGTTTGTGTGTGGCTTAATTGTTTGGGTGGTATATGTAGACCCTGCCTTTATCTGGTGCTGTATCTGTAATTATTCACTCAGGATCAGTATTATTCAATCCACTCAGCATTATTCAATTGTCCCTAGGGCTTTGCCCTTGGGAGAATTTGAATAATGCTTGCTGTATTAAGCCCCCAGAGGCATGGTCTAACTACTACATAACGTCTGAGTGGGAACAATTTGTCAGTACTAGTACTGCAGCAGATTCATGGCAGTGCCTTTGGCTTGTGGTGTATTCAACTGTGTGCTTACACAGCATGTGGCATAACAAAATGTCTGGCTACTTACATTTATACTAGTCTTGTGACCAGACCTAGGCTCATCCCCTCCAGCTAGGTCTGAGCGCGAGCATAGGTCTGGGCACAGGGCTGGTCACAGAGGCTGCAATCATGTTTACTACAGTATACACATTCATGAGAGTGTATGAGTTTTACACTCCTATCAGTGCCTTTGATGTATATGGCTGCTGTGGTACAATTGGGTACAAAATTACACACTAGAAGGTACATGTATGGGACCTGTCACCCCTTTGGTGTCCCTGTTGAACTTGCTTGAACTTGTTCTTAGGTATTCTGTAAATGATTAAATCAGACTTCTGTCTTGTTCTCATGTAATTAATACTCCCTCTGGCTCACCTTCCTGGGCATAGTAAATTCCAGTTGCTTCATTCAGGAATGTTGCCCTCCCTTGCCAGAGATAAGGGATTTGTGGGCAGTCATGCGTGGGACTGGCTGCGCCCAGTTGCAGCTCTGCCGCCGGACTATGAGCCAAATGGACATTTGTGGGGAGTTTAATGAGGGTACTATCCCACCCCCTTTTATCCTAAGGCCCACAACCGGCTTGCATGAGAGGTCACGCTTGAAGGACCAGCAGAGAAATAAAATGAAAAAAGAAAATAAATGGGTGGGTGGGACCAGGGTACGTTTGGGACTTTAGATAGCCTGATGTGCGTGTCCAAGGACAAGAGACTGAATGCGCATGCGTGACTCCAGTCTGCAGACATGGTGGGCGTGGCTAGCTCGCCTCAATTATTAACCTTGGTTAAGTAATAGTTATACACCAGTTCGCAGTGCATTACGGGGTTTAATTAGTGCGCGAGATCAAAGTAGCTATAGGTCTCGGGCAGATAATGCACTCGCCGAGCGCACTAACTAACCCCGTAATGCACTGCCAACTGGTGTCTAACTGTTTTAGTGCTCTCACTGACCCGAAACAGCCATAGGTCTTGTGGGCGTCATTTAGAAAATTGTGCGTTATCCAAATAATGCACACTTACCGCGATAAGTTGCGATAAGTGTGCTTTATGCAGATTTAAAGTGCTGTCATGTGATCGATGTAGAGACTTCTGATTCGTTGAGGGTCACGTGAGTAGCACTAAACTTCAATTAAGTTATGCCTTGAGGTGACATACATGTACATACCATGCATTGCCTATAAAACCCTGTATTGTATATTGAGCAGAGCTTCGACAGTCTACAGAATTGCTGGTACATTAGTGCTGTGTTCTTCTCCGAACAGACCACGACACTCAGTGTTGGCTCTAAAAAATAAACTCTACCACCATATTACTACTACTGAGTATGTGGTGATATATATCATAAGCCAAGAACTCCATAAAAATATGTAGCGTAATTCATCGTAAGTCAAGAATTGATGATTTACGCTACATATTTTTGTGCAATCACATGCTGGCATAACTGGAGCTTCGACTTTATTATATTCAGAGGTTTCAATCTCATAACTACAAGTCTCGTGTTCTCATTGTTCGCGCGTCTGACATCACACAAAAATGACATTCAAGTAGCTATAGCTGCAGAGTTGTTTCCTTTTTCCAAATCTGATATTCAGTCTGCATGCAGCCAACATCTCCAGCTACACTGGAGCCAGTCTTTCCATTCCCTCGTCTATGTCTCATGGCCTCATCACTCCACTGTCGGAGCTTGGATGGTCAATTGGCTTTAGCATTTGGCTTGTCATTATTTTCTCCCAGGCAACTTTTGGTTGCTCCTCAGCCTTTTAGGCAGTCCCATTCCTGTAAAATATAAATTTGATACTAGGAATAATAATTTAGAGCGATGTGTGTACCTCACACGGCATTTATACCAAGGATCGCTTAAAATATGCTTCACTTACCCTGCTAGTGACGATCTCAGCCACAACAGTGAGCCAGCTGACTGTGGAAATAGCACAATTCGAAGCAGGACGGTGCAACAGCTAACTCTGGCCTCGTAAAAACGCCTGTAATCGAACATAATCTCACCGTAAATCATTGGTGGTCGACAATTAGTTGTTTGGTTGACAAAATGATGTATATGGTCGACAAAATGTGCCGGTCGAGAATTGGTGGTTTATGCTAGCACTATTTATATATAATAATGATGTGTACTACATTATCACATTCCCTCCATGTTTGTAATGCACATGCTGCCTGTGAATATGTAGCTATATATATATAAGGAATCTAGCTCATAATCCACTTTAAAATAGACCTATGTACCATGTACACAGACATTTGATGACTCTTCTGTAATTTTTTCCCTTTAGGGTCTGAGTATGTCGAGCTGTCATACACTCTGTGTCAGCTTATTCATTCTTATAGTGTTTCCAACTTTTACTCAGCAGCAGAGTTTTGGTAATTCAGATATTCCTATATATATATTGTATTCAGACTTTGTTGTGCATGATTATACCACTACCCTAGACAATCAGGATGAGGGATGACACACATAGCTACTGCCTTGTGATAATTATAGTTCAAGTTCATGGAAAAATGGCAAAAGATGTAGGGACGGCAATCCGTAAAAGTATTGTGGTGTCATTCCTACCTTGTTTGGCTACTTTTTGAGATTCCATCCCTACATACTTCTTCATGTTTAGTTTGGATTCGAATGAAGTTGATTTCCATTCCTAGCTGTCATCAAGGCTGTGGTTCAATGCACCCTTGCTGTTGTATACAGCCAGCACTAAATGGCAGTGATAGGTCTATGGTTAGCCTTTGATTTGAACCAGAAATTTTAGAAATAGTGCATACATCAATCGAAAGGCTCAGAGCCAGTTGGCTAACCCAAAATTAAGTACTGGAAATTTCATAAATTACACAAAAATAGAGTAAAAAAGATATATACTTTTGAAATTCTTAAACTCTCAGCAGCTCCTGAAACACATTTGAACCTCAATTTAGGAGGACAAACTCGAGATATTTGTGGGTTAGAGCACTCTGAATCTGAGCCCTTCAATTTATCAAGAGCATGAGCTGCCAAATTCACTCCTAATATAATTATGCAATTCATTGAAAAAATGTCTAAATATGTTGAATTAAGAGCAGAACAGATGTTTAGCTTATGTAAGTGTGATCAGTAATATTAAAATGGATCTTGTTATCTTGCTGTAGCCTTTGTAGCTATAGGTTCCTGTAGGGCCTAGTTATATCTGGGTAACCACACTGCGAAGCATAAATATGGTGGGCAAGCAGAAATATGAATGTATAATTATCGCATGTAATAAAGTCTAACCCGACAGTTAACATTGGAAGAGCAGCAAAAGAAGGTGGAACCTAACTAACCCTTGCAAATCCATGCCTCTTTCATGAAACACTGAACCACTACTGAACCCTATAACATTTTAGGTATTAATTTTTGTGTATATATAGTATGCCAATCTGACGAAGCAGGAGACATCCGTTTAGGAAGTAATGGAAATGATACTAAAATTGAAATCTGCTTCAATGGTTTTTGGGGATCACTCTGTGCTGGTGACACCTGGGATGATGTGGATGCAACAGTAGCCTGCAGGGAGCTTGGATATATGATAGGAGGTAAGTAGCTCCGCTGTCATATCGCTGCAGGGGTCTACTAAGTAATGTTTTCTATGTCTGATTCTCCAGAGGCCTTTGTGACTAATTTTGGAGATATACGTACACATTTGGTCAGTGTGAACTGCAGTGTGAATGATACATCCTTGGCCAACTGTGTGGATCTTGATGACTATGATTTTTTCTATAATTACTATGATTTCTATGATGGCTATCATTACTATAACCCTGACATTGGACTCGGTTTGGGTTGTACCACGCATGCTGGATTGATTTGTCATGGTGAGCAAATATAAGTAATGTATCCTTGTCCAGTTTATATACATATGTTCCTGTACTCAAATAACCACAGTACAGTGTACAGATGTATGTAGTCACCTATTAAACCGGTCTCAGAGTAAAAATGGCTATACAAAATATATACATTGCTATAATGTATGATTATACACTATGTTTGGCCCATTACTGACAAAAGGTAATACACAGGATTCACAAGTTGTTATTTTATTTCACCTGTTTTTATTTCTTGCACATACATGTACACAATATTGCAAAGCCTAAAGGTGGTACCAGTATCTCCTTCCTAGAAGCCAAAATTATTTATTTTTCAATACTTTGCCTGCAAGCGCTTCATATATCAATACACTAGCAAAGTTACCCATGTAGTTATATGGAGCCCACTACTTATCAATGGCTCTACATTGTACATATATTAGGGGGATGTTAAGGGCCCTCTTTTATGGTATATAATCCATGGAATTCTGCATACATTTTTAATGAGCTCATGAGTCTTACTTATTGAAGGTATAAAAATGCTCTATAATTTAATCAGGTTGCACTGAGGGTGACATTCGGCTGAGAAATGGAAATGGAGACGATAGAGATGGTCGAGTGGAAGTATGTCTGAACAACACTTGGGGATCTCTCTGTAGTGATTCGTGGGATGTTGAGGATGCAACAGTTGCCTGTAGGCAACTAGGATATTCTTCTGAAAGTAAGGCACATGATTTATACTAGGCAGCCACAGCTAAGTTATAGGACATTTGCTAGCAATGGTTACTGATGATTGAAAGGGCCGGTATGTGGCCAAGCCAGAATGTGCTCCACCATTTCTAGTGAAAATGTTGTCGGCCGAAAATATTGTCTTAGACTACCATACTACCCTGGATATAATACGTGACAATTGGGGGTATGCACACATCAGTATACTAGCTGTCCTTGTACAGTACTTGTACGTGCAGTGGAAAGGCAGGATATAATAGGTGCTATACCATGAATATAGCACTTAAACATGTTTAGACAAAGGAATGATAAGGATGTATGGTTACCCCCTCGATTACATATTCCATATTCTAGACGCTTTGCCAACAAATCTCTGGCCAATATTTGGAACAGTTCACTCCAGAGATGTCCAAGTGCACTGTACTGGAAATGAAACTTCACTAGGTGATTGTTTTGGATCAAATTTCATTCCAGTTGGTGAAGTGACTTGCAATGGCTATGCTGGGGTAATATGTGAAGGTATGTTATAACACACTCTAATCTTGGGCTAATTTTCCAATTGCTATTGCAACAAATAGTTTTATGATTCATAGTAACCACCATTTAGTTACTACCAAGCGTGGATCAACCCCTTCAGCAGCTCAATGCACCCTTATTACTACCAAATATTTTTGGAGTACTCCTGGCCTTCTCAGAAATAGACTTACTGTGACAATTACCATCACGTCAGTCCTTAGGCATGTAGTGTTTATGCTTTGCAATTGAGGGTTTTTCAAACTTCAATTCCCAGTTCATTCAGAAAGTTTGACAGCAAGGTAGCTACCGTAATAATAAACACTTCAGAGCTAATATGCCTTCTCATGATTAACGGTCAAGCCTTTACTTACACACATATAATCATGTATTATATATATTATTGTTTCAATTACTGCTTGGTATTGGTATATTACTTGCTGCGGTAACGCAATTCTTGTAATGTAAGTATAAAATTCTTGTGCCTAACCTCGTTTCTAGGCCTCCCCGCTCCATTTATGTTGCTTATGTGAGTGAGGGAAAAGCGAAGAAGGCCTGGTATCATTTATCACGTGCTGTGATGTATGGTAGACCAAATTAACCAGATGAGTACATATCCCACCCCCACAGGCTCTGTGATATGCCGCTGTGCATGAAGAAAGTTTCTGAGTGCTACCTAGTTATTGTAAAAGGCTAGACCCGAGGCTGAAGTTAAGTTAGTGACAGACTAAGCGAGAAGTTGTACTGGCAGCATGACTTTGGCGGACCAAGGCAAACACGAAATAAGCTTATGGCCATGTTACACGATGATTCTACTCGAAAATATGGGTAATAGACATACGTACGTAGTCCTGCCGTGTTTTATACCCTTTGATTACTTAAGTTAAGCATAGAGGCTGCTTTCATTGATTTTCAGTTCACTGGTAGTCGGTGGTTGGTCTTGGAGTACCATTTCACCATAGGTTTTGCTCCAAGGTAGGGGTGATATCTGTCTCCCCGATTGCTGGAGTCCTAGAAGCATCACTGTAGCTCGCAATGATCCTGGTCTAACATTTGGAGCAGTCAGCAACACTTCTCTATTTGTTTACTTGTACAGCTATATGGCAGCAAGATTAAAGTGTGCAGTCAACTGTTTAATTGGGTCTACCCAAGGTCTGCCCTACTTTATGCTCAACTGGTTAATTGGGTCTACCCTACGTCATGCACCTGATAAATGATACCAGGCCTCCCCCACTTTTCCTCTTGATCTCTTGCATTATGTAACACACACGAAGCCTGGGAATGAGGCTAACTTGTATGTGCCTAGATGTGGCTTATAACCGTCAAACTGTCACATTTATATACACATTGTAATTCTCACTTAATTTTATTGTTTAGTGGATTTATGTACCCTCACTTTTCTTTTGCACTTAGCTCCCTGCCACACAGCTGGTTTCACATCCTGTTGCTTAGATGAATCATGCTTTGTGTTCTCAGAGTGGTGTTCGTGCAACAGTAACAGATGTCCAATCTCGGGAGATTGCTGTCGAGATATTTTATTTGTGGAGAGCTGCCTTGGTTAGTTTATAGGGATGATGGTTGTGATAATGTGACATCACCAGAGGATAGCCTCCAAGGCTTCAGCAGCACAAATCATGGCTAATGCTGCTTTTCACCAACTCATCTGTGGCATAGACTGTAGGCTGGAGCAATCCTTCATTTGTTCCTTTCCCAAGTATATACGTTTCCGTAGGGATGCCTTGTGAAGAATGACTGTAAAGTGGGTGGAGTTGCTGAATTTTTTTTGCGTAGCTACCTTGTGCATATTGTAGATAGCTAGTCTCACAAAAGTGGTGGGTTTTATGAATGCAAACAGATGACACTATACTGGACTGCTGATGCTCAACTAACTTGTCAGGTGATTAGCAATGACAGAGAAATGATAACTGATAGCCAGCACTCCCGAGTGGGTCATAAACTTCAGTAATACTAGCTGAACATGCATGGTTGTGAGTTACGGTGAGTCTTGAGTAGGAGACTCCAGGGTTCATTCATACGACGTGCGCAGGTAGTCTCTTTGTCACAAAGGACAGTGCAAGACACTGAGTCTCCTCCCCAGATGCATCCAAGACTTAATGAAGTGTGATTGAATCACTTACATACATGTATATAATATATATTATATATACAAATGCTAGCTTAGAATCAGATAGCTGTTCTCAAGATTATTGCCTCGCTTCACTTGGCAGTTAAATAGAATTAGGATGAGGATTATGTAAGTGTGGAGTACACTTTCACTAAAATGTCCGCACGTGACACGAGAGTCTCGGGTCGAAACGTGATCCTCACATGACTACGTTAGCAACAACTATTAACAATTACATTCCGACCCCGCCCCTAGCTAGTCCATGGCTGGTCACTGTAGTAGCGTCCTTAGGCATCCTCTTGTCAACCTAGGCATTGAACGTCATTGCTTTTGTGTATCAAAATTCAACGGCAGGCTGCGTGCAGCGATACCGATGAAGTTAAGTAACTATTAATATTTGCATTTTCAAAAATTTCTCGTTGCTATGCGTTTGGATATTTTGGTGAAACTGGAGTAATTAGATGGCTTACTACAATACTTCGTAGAGTGACCAACTGTTGTGCATCCAGGATAATATACTTGTTCTCCGTATATTCAGTACCACCTGTGTGCAATGAGACAGATGTGCGACTCGTAGGAGGAGCAGATGACAATAGTGGGGAAGTGGAGATATGTTTGCTTGGACAGTGGGGTACTGTGTGTAGCAACCTATGGGACAACACTGATGCAGCAGTTGTTTGCAGGCAGCTTGGATTGGAATCAGAAGGTACGTAATTATTTCAATATGCAGCACAGTTGTTTGCAGGCAGCTTGGATTGGAATAAGAAGATACATAATCATTTCATTAGGTTTAATTAAAGGGCCCCACATGAAATAGTTTTCTGCTCTATTTTAGTGAAATGTTTGAAGGTACTGGTTTTATTTTAGAAGCCAGTGTAAATACCTGTGAAGTTTAATAAGGCTGATTCAATGAAGAGGTAATTACTTTTCTCTCTTTTTTCAGGAGCGGTTGCAGTGCGTGGTCAATTTGCATTTGTCAATGGAAAGAGAAGAGTTTTGCTTGATCAGGTGGTTTGCAGTGGAGATGAGTCTAGATTGTTTGACTGCCGATATCGTGGTGTTGGAGTACACTCTGGAGTTTGTTTTACTGCAGCAGCTATATGTCCAGCCGCGGGTATGCACTGATACCTAATTTTGTTATTGCCTCTCTCTTCATCTGGTCTTAAGGTACATGTTGTCCAGTAGTGTCGTCCTTTCCAAGTACTTGAATCTCTGTTATAATTTCGTTAGCAACATCAAAATTTGACTAGGAATACGCAAGCGTAATATGCCTCGCGTGGCTACCAGAGGCATGCGTAGACAGGTAGTTGCTATGTCTTAAGGCTACACTACCCAAAAAGAAAAAAAAACTGCCATCAAAAGATAGATCTCTAAGCTGTACCATGTGTATTAACATCATTATTTCCTGTGAGGCATGCCTGCAGACCTTTTCCTGACATCATCACATCTGGAGTTGCACACGGGATGCGGACTGGGGCTGGGGTAGCCCCCGATGCACACGGGGCGACTATTTTTGTGAGTCAGTCAGTCATGAAAATAATAACTGAACAGTGCAGGTATGAAAATCTACTGACATCCAGATTAAATATCTCTCTCTCTACAAGATTTTTAGAGAATCAGCCACAGATACCATGAGAGAGCAGATAGAGGGCCTGTAGTGCTTGAAACTCACGTTCGCATCGCTCAATCGTGCTGTCTGTGTCCAGCGCTCATATCTCTGCTTATACAACGGGTACATAAACTCTACTAACTTAGTCTCATTCCCAGCTGAATTTTGCCCTCCGCTGGGGAAAGTACGTCTGGTAACTCCCTTATTCCGTTTCGGTTGATGGTGTTTCAATCGCTCATTACAAGCATTATCGGGTCATGAGGTGGCCATTTTCCTAGGCCTAATACGCATGTATGACCACGCCGTATCAATATGTGGGTGTGGTGCTGAACTGAAGGACGAAGAGACACTTTATACAGGTCCAAGGTTTTAAAGTAGTGTACTGTATATAAACCTGAGCTGTAAACATCGCAATCAAGGAAATGAGCTGTGACTTGCATTTCACTGTGATCACCATGAAGAAAGGGGGGCATTGTAGTGGATAATAGCTATTAGAGGGAGCCTTTAATGCATATGCACTGTAGTGGGTAAGGGCATATAAAATACTTAAATGTTTAATATGATTGTAGGTACTCGGTGTACAGAGGGCATGGTTCGACTTCAAGATGGTATCTCAGAGTCAAATGGTCGAGTGGAGGTGTGTGTTTTTGGAATATGGGGAACTGTATGTGATGACTTGTGGGACAATGCAGATGCAACTGTAGTCTGCAGGCAACTTGGATATAATGAAACTGGTAAGCTTTCTGTTTGTTTTAGTATACAGTAAGCTAATATGAATAGAAGTGATATATGCTTCAATTAGCATCAAGGATACTTCACTACCTAAAACCCTAAAGTTCATTGCAGGTTTATTAGGTTTGTAGGTCTGGATCTGAGAAAAGCTTTAGGTTTACTCATTAGTAGTCTAGGAACAAGTCCAGGATTATCTATCTGGCTCTCCAGGTTTGAGAGAATAATTAATTTGCAGTACAGAGTTAATGCACTGCCTGCACCTTTCTCCCATGCAAACTTGAGCTAAAGTCAGAGAGAGAGACTTTATTTCTAAGAGATACAGTGTATTAGAATAGTCCAACAGTCATCCTTTACTTTCATAATTCATAGAACCAACTGTTTTTGCACTGAAACCCAGATGTAGCAACTACCACAGTCTTTCCTGCTGGAATTGGTTTCATATTTCTCGATAATGTGGACTGTACTGGAAATGAGGAAAGTATTCTTGATTGCAATCATCTGCCAATTGGTCACCATAATTGTCAACATTTTGAAGATGCTGGAGTTATATGTGTACCAGGTATATACTCTGCCAAGTATAAAGATTTAAGGGGGGTTTAATGTAAATTTTGATAGGAGGGGTCAGAGGGAGTCAAAATGTATACCATGTGACACATGGATAAAAATATGTATCACACTTCTCTGCTTTCAGCTTCTGTGAGACCAAAACTAAACTGTATACTATGGTAAATTCATTCAGTAGCTTCACGTAGGATTTGGCCATTCATGGATGCAACAGGTAGTTGCTATACAGACCCAGGAGTTAGCCTCTGAGTAGTACAAGACTGGGGCGAGGCAGGCGAGATAGGGGGTATTTTCATGAGCCAGCCAGTTGTGAGCATAATAACCCAGAACCTAAGGAGAAGTAACTGGTTGTTGCGAGGTTAATGTCTCTATCTACAATGCAATTTCAATGATCACTTATGGCTGCTACGGGAAAGTTACAGTGGAGAGATGGGCTGTGCTTCTTGAAACTAATATTCGAAATGATTCACATTGTGCCGTTCATTTCTAGCGCTCATACCTCCACTTATATAGAGGCTACACAAACTCTGGTAACCTGAGAGCCTTTCTTGCTAAAAACTCTGTATCAGACTTGTTCAGTTCTCTGACTCTTCTACACAAACTCTGGTAACTTGCGAGCCTGAACCTGAGTGCAGTAATATGTTATTGCACTTCTGTCAAATGTTTACAGGTTCAGCATTTAACACTATATCCTTACCCCCATGTACCCGCCCCTGGCTACCCACTAACTCTGAGACTTGTGCCTAAAATGCTAGAAGGCAATACACAATAATATACATAGGGTCTATTATTGGATTGTTCTCTTTGTCTTACAGATGTTGATTCTTTTGCAATTGGCTTCCAGCAGCCATTTTACATTTTCAGCGAAATGACGACAAGTGATATTTGTGTTACCATTAATGATACCTCTGCTCTTAGTCCAGAATACAGTGTTTTGGGGTTCGTTGAATTTGAAGCTACCTCAGCAACAGGTAATATGAACAGTTATCAAATGGAATACATATTGTAGCTAGATACCACTGATTGGATTTTCTTTACTAAGCTTTTTATTCGTTTAGGGAATCAATTTGATTACATGGTGCCATTCGGATCGCTCATGTTAAATTTTGGAGATATGGAATGTTTTTCTATTCAAATTAACAAAGATGTGCAGTGTGAAGCTGAAGAATCGTTTCTCCTTCAATTTAATATTTTATCTTCATCCAGTAGTAGGAATATTGAAGGTTTTCACCGGAATACCTATATGATTATCACAGATTCTCTACCACGTATGTTAAAACTCTTAATAACATTAAATTTCACCATATAGTAGAAAAATCATATACTTCAGGTAAACACCTTTCGCTGATATATGAATATGACTCAATGTAAAAGAACTCCTTATCTTGTTTTGCTCGCACAACTGCATCATCAGTTACATTGTACATTTCAAAGGGCCTTCCCCTAGAGGATATTCTCGACTAGTCTTTTTCACACACACCCCTTCTTTTTGGTACTTAAAACCTACACTGACACATCACTAGTTATTATTGATGTGGTGACATGTATTGCATTGTCAGTGTAGGTGTTTAGTGTTTTAATTTTGTATATGTCCAGTAAAGCCCCAGTTATTTTGTATGGGCATAATTTATGTGCCTATGTTGTTTACGAGTTAGAAGTGTCCCCATCACCAAGCTTCACCTTCCCAGTTTATTTTCTGACTAAGTGTACTGGAAGGTGGAGTATAGGACTTGGCAATAAGACTATGCTAATCGCTTATTTCACTCTTCCTAGTTGATACCCTCTACAATTTTGGATCTAGTGAAGGTGATTTGGCACTTCATGATCAGCTGCAGTCAAATGGGCAGGTTCCATCAGTTTTACTTGCTCAGACATTTACATTCTTTGGAACCAATCACACAACAGTGTATGTAAGTGAAATAGTGTTGTTGGATGTAGCTACATTTTCATGCATTATTATCGTATTCCAAAGGTCAATCTGAATGGCATCTTGTCTTTTGAGAGGTCAGTTGTACAACGTCCGGCTTCCTTTCCTTCTGACGTTGTGGCAATTGCTCCATTCTGGAGTGAAATAGATTCAGGACGTGGTCAAATCTACTACAAAGAAAGTTCTCAATGGTGCTTATTGGAGAAAGTGTATCGACTAGTGCAGTTTTCTTTCACTTCTGCTTGGAACTTCTTCCCAACTCATGTCTTCACTGCTACGTGGATTGTTTTTGAACCCAGAGTACAAAATCAGGTAATGTGCATTGTTCTCATACATCAATTGGAATTTCCAAGTGGATATGTCATAAGGTACAGATATACCCATTGAGTATAAAGTGGTATGATAATACATACCATGAAGGCAAAGCCTACACTACAGTAGACACTTACTGTTGTCTTAGTAAAATACACCCCATGTGGTGCCATCAGCTAGATAGAGATATACATCGATTTATAGTTCCAGAAGATGATATGGTAATCAGAGTTATGGAAGTTTAAAAGAATTTATTAGTCTGAAGATGGAACTGCATCTTTGTATTTGTATTTTGTGTATAATGTTCTTTTATAAGTAGATCTTCCATACTAAGATAGACATATGAAGATAGGTTAGGCTACGATTGTGGAACATGTCTCATAAGCTACATTACAGGTATCACTAAGTAACTAGGAGAGTATATCTCTGCTGGCCTGTTTGTTGTACATCTAGTGTACGTAGCCAACAGCTAGCTTCAGTGAAAGATACATATTAGGCCAATCCCTCTCTTCTCCCAGTGAACTAGAGAGCAGTAGCTTTATTATAGACAGCCTCTCTAGCATCATTCCCGGTTTCCTTTCTCCAATGTTTTATTTATGCTACCGAGAGGAGACCAAGACTAGGTGGGCTCAAGAGTTGGGTGTGCAGTTTTAAAACCTTGATCTCTCAGGATATAAGCTTACACTCTCACTTGCTGGTACCTATACTACTACAAAAATAAGGCTGATTTAGAACCTAGTATTCCACTCTGTTTCTGAGCATAACTTTGGACAGGTGCTGGAGATTGATGCATGCACAAAACGGAAGCATGCTTTTAACATACCAATTGCCCCAACTGTAAAAAGGAAGTAGTGTGGTTAAATTTTTCTGTTGGATGCTACCTCCAGTGAGGTATGAAAGGGTTTATAATACCGTTCATTTGCCACTGTAATTTTTCTCCATAATTTCTACTTTGTAGCTGTAGTATAATAATTATTATTATTTAATGCCTTGCTATAGGTCAACAACACCTTCCAGACTGTCCTAGCATCAGATGGTGAAATGTCATTTGTGATCTTTTACTATGATACAATTGAGTGGGGAAGTAATGATAGTGTCACTACGGGCCTGAATGCAGGTGATGGAATAAGATATGAAGCCGTAGCATCCAGAAATCTTACAGTTAATAGTAATATTGGATTACCAGGAGTGTTTGTCTATCGTGTGGATCGGGATGATATTCTTTTGGCATCTGGTAAGTTTGCATAATTAAGCCATCAAAATGTATATCTCTAACTTCACATGACCTAATCAGTGTAGTAGTTAATGGTGGAAGGGGCTCAGCCAACTGCAAGGTGCAAGTACAAACCACGTCACCAAAAACACAGCTCGCAGTTTTGGTGAAGTAGAGGAGGTTGGTAGCTGGCCAGCTGCTCCACATTTCCCCACCTTGAAGTACTGCCCATTAAGATTTCATTTCCATTGATACCGTAAGGGTTCAGCGTGATTAGGTCTTGGCCGAGTGTAGCCTCGTACCCAGGCCACACCCCCCCGAAAGAGTGACCTGGTATCCACTGTTCGCGCATGCGCGAACAAATTGCTAAATGTACGGAAAACGGTCAGTAAAAGTATCCGTAAACGATATTAGTCACATGGCCAGGAGTAGTACGGAAGCAGTATACGTATATAGTAAGCGGAGAACTAGAAATCAACCTTGATTCTGACTTTCTGCAACTAAAATGGCTCTCTAACCAGTCTAGAATGGTAAAAGAACCTGTAATTTTCTATCCGCTACGATTATGGTAGCTATCTTACCACAGAAATTCGGAAGCGCCTCTCTCCTGGCAGTGACTGTGAGCTGCTTGATATTCAATCGCGGATGTGGCCTTTTAGGCTTTTCAGTGGCAAACGGGATTGAAGATTCGAACTACTGATCACTTTCTAAGCATCTACCTTACGGAAAACCATCGCGGCAGGCTTGAAAGCCTCCTGCCTTCACTTACAACTTCGTGACACGGAAACATTTGCGTATCCGTAAGCGAACGTGACGTAATCATACGCGGACACAATACGGAAATATCCTAAATTCTTAGAATTCTGAGAAATTAAGCGCATGCGCAAACAGTGGATACCAGGCCACTGATGGTGTTTGGTACCCCGGAGCGTAGTGTCTTTCAGTTTGATGGTGCAGAAGTAGAGCAAGTGTCATCGTATCGTTAGTTGGGACTGCATTTTTACAACAAAGGTCCACCTCTAGCGAAGGGAATCAGGTGCCTGGCTGAACGGGCGAAGAGGGGAATGTTTATGTTGCTAGGACATCTAAAGTGGTTGCGGCAGGGGAAGCTTGACCCAGGGATACTGTTGCACATCTTTGATACTATGGTGAAGCCTATATTCGAATACAACGCAGAAATTTGGGTGCATAACATCAATAAACCTATCCTTGCTATGTTAGAACGAATACAGCTGAGATTTTGGAATTGGAAGATCAACACCTACATTGGCGGTACTTGGGGAACTTGGACGATATCCCATCAGTGTAGGACTGCAGATTAAAAAGGTGGCTTGGTGGAACAGAGTCTCTGACTCGCCCTCAGATATGGTGAAGGATTGTATAGAAATGGGAAGAGCTATGAATCTGCCATGGTACACACATTTGAAAGATGCTCTAGCAGAAGTACATATGACCACGGAGATACCAAGGCAAGATACAGAGTTCGTTACAAACTTCATCCAACAACTCCAGAGCAGTCACAAGGAAGAGTGGGCATATAACATCCAGGCTACATCCAAACTCGACTCCTTTGCCAGATATAAAACAGAACTGAATCTGAGCAAGTATCTCAGCCATATTCCCAACCCATTTCACAGAGCTGTGCTTGCAAAGCTGAGAACCACGAACCACAGTCTAGAGATTGAACTAGGTAGGCACAGAAATATACCCCGGATGGACAGGGCATGTCGAATATGCAAAACTGGCGCAGTGGAAACTGAACAGCATTTCCTGTTAGAATGCGCAGCATTATTATGAGGACTTAAGACATCAACTATTTTGTGAGATTGCTTTTGTGGATCCCTCCTTTGTGTCACTTAGTACGGAACAAGCATTTGTGTATTTAATGTCTGACCAACTGTGTGTGGAACTGTATGCTAGAGTAGGTTACCATATTGCAAGTTTTTATAGTAGGAGACATGACATTATTATTTTAGACTTATAGGCCACTCCGGCCATCTAATGTCATTAAAATTTATCCAATCCAATTCAATCCACTCTTTCGGGGGTGTGTGGCCTGGGTACGAGGCTAGGCCGAGTGAAGAATGAATCAATCACTCTCCGCCCCCAATCTTGATATAGCCAATATGCAAACAGGTAAGAGAAAGCAGACCCGGCCTGGCATGTCCCCACCCCTAGATTAGGTAGCTACATGGCTGAGGGCTAAGCTACGTCCTATCCAACCGGACGTTAATAATGTTGTAGCATCATACGTAACATTAACCATTCAAAACAATACGTTCAGCAGTTGCAGAAACATAATATATGCCTCTATAATCCTTAGAATGCATTGATGGTGACATTCGAGCATCTGATCAAGACATTCTAGAGGTTTGTATCAGCAACACATGGGCTAGAATATGTGCCGAGTTTCTTGGAGACAGAGAGGCATCAGTGGCTTGCCAGCAACTAGGATACTCAGTTGGAGAAGGTGAGTCCTTTTGTGTGCATCAACAAATTCAATGGTCATTGTGCATAGTGATTATGAGATAGCATTGGCAGAAGTGAGAGTTGTTCACCATTAATTTTCAGATGCAGCGGTTGTGTTTTCTGAAGAAAATGAGATTAGTACTGTTCTCATGAATGCTATAAACTGCAGTGGAGAAGAAAGTAGACTTATAGACTGTCTAGTACCTGCCATTCCAATATTTGCTGAGGGATCTTGCTTTTACTCCAGTGTGGACTGTGCAGGTCAGTGTACTGGGAGATGTTCTAACATTTTTATTCTATTGAGTATTGGCCATTATGATATGATATTATACACACTGCAGTAAGTATCATTAAAATATGAAATCAACAAGACTGCAACAGAGTGATCTGTTGAATAGACCTCACACATGTAGCATTATGCACATTTAGTACCAATTAAGTAGTGTAACATATTGTGCCAAAATTACGGAGTTAAACTTTATTATTACTACAATGTGAACTGCATAGGTTAGTGTATTGAGAGATTTTCTTTATTCTATTGATTGTTGGCCAGCCGTCATTATATTACACAACGCCACCAAGAAATGCAGAAACTATAGCTAGTTCAGCTACAATTGTTACTGACTTCTGTAACCCACTCTGAAAAATTGAATCATTAAATACAGTCTATGCATAATGTTGTGGAGGAGTAAGATACCTTAACTACATTTTTCATTTTACTTTAGGGAGACAGGATGAGATATGTAGTGTTCCAAGTTACAATTGCAATATTAGTGAATGGATGATGTCTATCTTTGTAATCAAGAGAGCTACAGATTTTTTTTGCAAATTTGATAGTAACCCCAGATTGCACACACAAAAAGTTTATGGTATTATTTCATGTAGTTTCTACCAATTGACATAACATTCCCACCCTTGCAGAGTTGT
Source organism: Phakellia ventilabrum (assembly GCA_963921505.1). Lineage (NCBI taxonomy): Eukaryota > Metazoa > Porifera > Demospongiae > Axinellida > Axinellidae > Phakellia > Phakellia ventilabrum. The sequence goes on from OY997385.1 coordinate 1,112,668, forward strand.
GTTGCTGTGCTTGTAGACTATGCAGAATATGATCTGAAAGCTGTCACTGTCTAAGATCTTATTGTGGATTTTAATATCCCACCCTGACAGTATCAGAATACATATTGACTGTATTTCTCTTCTCAGATATTGTAGTTGGACTTGTTCAAGAGGATTACACTGCATCTGAAGGAGACTTTGTAAGGGTTTGCGCTACTCTGAATCAGACTCTCTCAAGGAGGGTGGTTGTTAGGCTAGCAACAGTGGGGTCAGTTACTCAAAGCGTGGATCAGATTCAAGCACAAGGTATGCATTGAAGTGTGTGCATGCATTTATACGTACATTGTTTTATCACAGTAATAGGTCAGTCAACAGCCGCATGAGTCCTACGAAAGCTTTACTTATAATTATACCATAGCATCTTTTAGTTGAATCACTCGAACGTTTCATCTAGGCTGTTAGCTACTAGTAACTCTAGCTACTGAGAGTAGAAATAGCCTTTACGGAATAAATGAACACTGCCATTTGCTCTGAGTAGAAACAGCTGTAAGCTCTGGTACATAAATGTAGCTAATGCTGCAACACTCACTGGATTGATTGTTCCGGCCTCCAAAGCATACATGTACATGTAGTAAAGACCCTAAATACATTTCCTACTAAATGTTTATAAGCTTTCACCTAGGATCACAATGGTATGTGTTTTGCTCCATTGTGATCTTTTCTTTATACCAAACATTATTTACATCTTTACACTTGGCAGAGTATCTAACAAATTGTAGTTAATCCTCTACTGTATTCACTTGTTCACAGTATAAAGGATGTACATTTGCAGTATTATTGTAACTGCAGTGAATAATCTTTGTGTATATAATTGCACCAGCACATGAATATCTGTCCTGTATGCAAACAGATACAGAAAACATATAGCAATCCAAGCCAGGTGTTTCACACATAAAACCATCAAAACTGAAGTTGTTTTTTTCTTCCAGCTGGTAGGGACTTCCTTACTACTGCAGTCCAGCTTACATTTCAAGCAGGAACAGCAGACCAATTGCTCTGTGTAGACATACCTGTTATTGATGATGAAGTCTATGAAAGCGATGAAGTGTTTTTAGTGTTACTGAGCACTCCTGACCAAGCTGTCCAACTGGATCCACAGTATGCCTTCATCACTATATCAGACAATGACGGTAGGTGCAAGATCTAATGATAGTGCAATAATAGAACTCAGAAATTTCTGAGAAATAAAAACCATATCACATCAGCCAGTTAGACGTGCTTAGCTGTAATTATGGCAGTACCCTATAGAAATTTAGCTGTGATGTGCAAGTGCTCTATGATGATGACATTTTATATCACTTTTTATAGTGGTGACAGTGGAGTTGGTTACTGGACAGTATCGTGTGGGTGAAGAAGCCACCTCACTAAGTATTGGCATGCTGAAAGAAGGAGAGACTGAGGTGGATGTTAGTGTAATACTAAGCACCATGTCCCTCACAGCAGACGGTATGGGTTTGAATGTTCTGATAGTAATTTTATAATATAAGCAAAAATGCTAGAATTTGAAGATTAATATATGAATCTATTTTCCTATGGCTATAAAGCTGGTGAAGATTTTCCTGCTGACTCAAGGATTGTAACGTTCAGTCCTGATAATACTATGATGTTTACAACTTTAATGCTCAATGATGACAATATTGCCCTTGAGGGAGAAGAGCAATTTATTGTAGCAGTCACTTCTTCGGAGCCAAACATAGTCATTGGGGAAATTAATACCTCCAGGATTATAATTCTTGATAATGATCGTAAGTCAATTAACATACTCACTAAGTAAATTAATTCATTACAGCAGTTATAGCAGGATTGGTGGATGAAAGAGCTTTATGGTATAGCAACTTTCCCCCACCCATCCACTAACCTGTAAATCGTTACATCCTTATCTCGCCTGCTGTAGTTTACACCTTGGCAGTGTGATGATGCATACATCCGCCTTAATGGCAAATTTGCTTACACACATACTTTAGTAGCATTATGGTAACTGGCGTACGAGTATTGCACAATTTCTGCTAGAACTGATCATTAGTACTTCAGCTGAAAAAGAGCTTATTATTCTCTCAATCATGCAGGAGTGCAGGTTCAGTTCTCAAATAGCAGCTATGAAGTAAATGAGGATAATGGGACAGTCACAGTTTGTGTGGCGAAGAATCTTGAAACTGCCATTGCATTTAATGTTACAGTTACTAGCAGAGAAGCTGAGACTTTTGAAGGTATGCGAATGCCCCTTTCAGTTACTAGCTACCACACAATGTGAATGTAGTACTGATGGCATAACAACAATGAAATGCTAGATCCTTCAATTTAGATACAGTTATGATCTGACAGTTATGTACTGTCGGACTCTGTTCCCTATTTCTTCTCGGAAGCAACTATCAATGAGATTTCTGAGCATTGGGAAGCTCCAAAACCCATTGAGGGGTGTTGCTGAATGTGATGCAAGACTGCTCTCTATAATTGAACAGTACGTTTTGATGTTTTTTGGTATACAAACCCCAAAATACTCAGGATGTTATTGGAATGTCAGCAGCACAACAATGCAAGTCTGCTGTTTATTGCATAATTTCTTCTAATAAACATTACACTAAATTTTTAGTGGATGGAAACAGGTAGAACAGCTCTATCTCAGGAATGACACAACATATGAACATCGGACTTGTACTGTTGTGCTTCTGAGGACCAATACATTCCAGTGATATTCATAATGAGCATGAGAGAGTAATTTGTGGTGTCCACACCACGACACAATGAAGTCCTCTGTCCAATTATATAGAGAGAGCGACCCTGCTCTACATTCAGCAACACCCCTCAGTTCTTGAGGCTGCTACGATAATGAAAAGATGACATGCAGCAGTAGGGTCATGGAGCTTCCCAGTCCTGCAGAAACATGAAACAGAGTCCAACAATGCATAGAATTGTCTGTTCATTAACTTTGGAAGGTGATAGCAAACATCAAACTTAGAACTCAGAGTGCAAATGCTCTGCAGTATTGATCACAGCCCTGTCCACTTGCACATTTGGCACTACCGGTATTGCATCTGATTATTGCTGTCAGCCAAATGTTGATTACTTACCCTAGTATAAATATGCACAAAACGACATGTCTTATTAGTGGTTTATACATTTGACCTTGCCATCCAGCGGACTTTGTCACTGCTGCAGTACCTTTTACATTTCCTGCTGGTTCTGACAACGCAGTCTGTCAACAGTTTCAAGTCATAGCAGATGGTGTAGCACTGGAACACGATGAGCAATTCATAGTGGAGCTCTTAATACCCTCCCTTATTACTCTCCAAGGCATTGAACAGTCTCTACTGGATTCATTGACAATGGCATCTGACTGTATTGTAAATGATATGGTAGTCAGCTCAGCTGTAATCACCATTATTGACACTGATGGTAAGAATATCATCAGATGTAGCTGTAAAGTTTACTATTATTTCAGTAAAAATTATTTTTTTCTGCAGTGGTGACCTTAAAATTTTCCAATGAAACGTATGAGGTGAATGAGAGTAATAGATCCGTTCATGTGTGTTTAGAGAAAGACAGAGATACAGCTACAGCTGTACACATCAATGTTGCTGCTGGTGAATTGGATACAGTTGAAGCAGAAGGTATTGATCATGCTGGCTCAGTGTGAGGGACAGTGACAATATGTAGATTATCAAATTCTTTACTGTATATATAATAGTATGCCTCCAGCAACTTAATTATAGATAGAGAGATATGCAGATATATCAATCTATTTATTGTTCAAAATGCACATGCACTCACAGTCAATGAGGACTTCACTAGCATATCATTGAATATTACTTTATCTGAAGTTGAGGACATGAAGTGTGTGGAAATCCCAGTCATTGATGACTCGATTGTTTCTGAGGGAGATGAGCAGTTCATGGTGACGTTCACTGTGTTCACACCTGATGTTGAGACTGGAGTGCCTAACATTTCATATGTGACTATTATTGACAATGATAGTACGTGCTCCCTGTCTATGGTTCTAGTGTTAAAGATAATAGTGACATACATAATTATTAACTATTTGCTAGTCATGCCATTTATTATTAACTATTTATATCCCTTTCAGTGCCTTCACCTCAATCTAGTAACTCCGCAAGCATTGTTGGTACAGTTGCAGGAGGAGTGGCAGGAGCAGTGGCAGGAGTATGCATTATTCTACTTGTAGTTGTCGTCTTTGTTGTTGTCCATCACAAGAAAAAGAAGAAATATGTGTGAGCTATAACTATGTTGATGGGTAAATTATTTTATTCACTTGAGAAGTCCTTTATCCTTTTATTCAAGCTAGTTGCAAGAGTATACAATCAATTCATTATGTTTTTAAGTTGGTTTGCTGCCACCTATAGATGTAGACCTCTGTGCTTGACTAAACTACTGATTCTACACTTTTGGAGCAGATAAACCATGCATATAAGCTCTTCTAGTCAGCTCATACATCGTACCACTATATTTCTGTAGCTACCTATGTCACTGCACTTAAATCCTGTGAAACTAAGTGAACACCCACACACACACGCACATACACACACACACACACACACACACACACTGCAGGCCTGATCAGTTCGAACTGGCAAGGAAAAATTCATACGGTAAGTGTATATCATTATACCTCTCTGTACTTAATTATTTTGTAATCTGTTGCCTCCATCACAAGTGCAATTTAGTCAGCGTATTATGTCTGTGTCAAGTGTACTTGTCCAAGACATTCCACGGGAGATTCTAATTCCCAACAGCATGCTTCGTCTGTTGGAGTCTGTTGGTGAAGGTAATTATAGCTATAACTATAGTGTTACAATCAGCCAATAGTAAGGCTGATTGTTGCTCTGGCTCAGAAGAAATAAAAAATAATCTTCATCTGTTTTTTATTCACCTCTAAAACCAGCCTTGAAATATGATTATTACGTTTCTTACTGTTTTAGGTGAATTCGGGCTGGTTTACAGAGGTGAGATAGTACATCCAATGAGCACAGAGAGAGTTGCAGTGAAGACCCTAAAAGGTACATGTATATATGTATGGGCCTTAATATGCCTGTGTGATTGATTGAATAGTCATTCTCTTGTAATAGGTTTCTTTGACCAAAACCAGATCAATAACATGTTAAAGGAGAGCCTGAAGATGTGGAAGTTCAACCATCCCAATGTTATGACTCTGACTGGTATCTGTATTGATGGAGGGCCCACTCCCTATATTGTGATGCCTTTTATGGATAATGGTAGCCTGCTTTCTTACCTCAAGAAAGAGAGATTAAACTTCATCCTACCAGCTCATGCAGATAATGATTTGGTAAGGCTATTTCTGAGGTTCTGGGTTAAAACGTGCATTACGTTCTGTGAATTAGCTACAGCATATCTAGTTCATCATTACTGATGTCTTCTACCCCCCCCCCCCCCCCCACCCCCTGCATACACACACATAAATTTACTCCCTACTTATGCAGATACTTAGCACATCAAAGAAATTGATGGACATGTGTATCCAGGTAGTAAAGGGGATGGAGTACCTTGCCAGTCAGAAATTTGTACACAAAGACCTTGCTGCAAGGAACTGTATGTGAGTACCCACTTTATGTGTGTACCAGACAGTTTTAAAAAGCTATAAACTATGGACAAAGTCCAGATCCAAGAACACTGATCCAGCTACCAAACGATCATTTTTTGAATGAGTAGCTGTAATGGCAGGGTCTTACCGAAGCACAGCAGTTATCGGCTCTCTTCATGTATTGTCGGCCAACTCTGCCTGTTGTCGACCGCTCGATCGTGGTAGTTCACGCAATGTCGGCCATTTCGCATTTCCGTTCGTTGATGTCACAGCATTTGAACTACACCCACCAAGTATATACCTTTCGAATTTACAGCATGCACAGACTCCAAGATTAAAATTTTATTTAAATAGAACTTACAACGTCGCTACAATGCATCTTCAGCACTGAGCCAGCTATAGCAATTTTCCCAGAAACGTCGCGGTATCCGTAATCTGCTTGTGAATTACAGTAACTGATCTTACCTATTTTTGTATCCCCTCCAAATGATAGCTATATAGCTAGTGAAATATTTGCTTAGCCAGTGAACTTTAACTATCATAACCAGTGACCTACACAGTGTAGTCCCTGTTGTGTGCTTGTGGGTATGAGTGCATTCATGATATCTACAAGGAAGGGCAAAAGAAGCCATGGAAGATAAGTATAACAGTTGTGTGGTACAGTGGGTTATCTATCTAATCATGATTGCAGGATTGACCTCCACTTTGTCATCAAAATAGCAGACTTTGGATTGTCTGAAAACATCTATGACAGAAACTATGTTAGGAAAGGGAAGGATGAAGGAGGCAAACTGCCAATAAAGTGGATGGCACTTGAGAGTCTGACAGATCTGGTCTTCTCTGAGAAAACTGACGTGGTAAGTTGAATTCCATGTATACTCCAACTCTGCCCCACAGCTTCCATCAATAAAGTTTCTGCTTATACAGATAGATGTGCTAAGTTACAGCAGATACCTAACCTATGTGCCAAATCTGCATAAATATTATTATGTGTGCACGACTTGACGAGTTAGAAATTAGCTATAGCTATAATACCAGTTTAACAAATAATTATGATTGTGATCCAATTTCCTTTTTGCAGTGGGCATTTGGTGTGACGTGCTGGGAGGTGTTCAGTGGTGGAAAGGTCCCATACCCTGCTGTGGACCCTGTGTCTCTCGTAGGCATGCTGCAGAGTGGGTACAGAGCAGACAAACCAAACAATGCTGCCTGCACTGATGCCATGTACGTTCCACTAAAAAATCAAAAGTGTATCTCACTAGCGGTTTTATTTTCTTTACATACACTACCAATCGTAACGGCTGCATTACTAAATTATATGAGTCACATTAGGTGCTTATGACTGGTTCCACACATTAAGCCATCACTCTAAACACAAGTATACATCTGTGTCATACACAGTCATCACAGAGCTAGCTAGGGTATAGATCAGAGAAAACCAAACAATGCTGCCTGCACTGATGCCATTCCAGTAAAGAATTAAGTGAGTACCTTGATAGTTGATTGTTCTTTATTTGCATTAAGGGGGCATAACTAGATTTGAAGGAGAAGAAAGTCTATTCCATGGTGATCCTTTAATAAATGGGATATCAAGAGAGGGTTCAGATGAGTTTCATGCTCATGTGTACATAATTGCAGTCCGGGAAAAAAGGCAGAGTTATATGGCTGATAGCTACATGCTACTATCCTGCAGGTATTCAATCATCTTGGAGTGTTGGAAGGAGAATCCTGATGAGAGGCCGACCTTCTCACAGTTGGTTGTCACCATTTCAAGTCAGCTGGAGGGGTTGGCTGGCTATTTGGATGTGGGCATGTTTGGAGACTTACAATCATCTGATGAAACGAGTGAGGGCGCCAAGGGAGCAGAAAATATCAAGACTCTCTATACGGAGTAGCATATGCAGGCTGATAAGCTGAAACTTAACAATCAAATATGGTACTTTAATTCCCATGATTGTAGCTTATTATTTTATTGTCTTATTGTATTATAATACTGTTCTCGCTTAACAATGAGGTGCACTTAATTACGAATGTTAAATTGGAGTGTACTTTGTTTGAAGTACGTACGGTCATTGTCAGAGATCAACTGGAATAGGCATTCTCTTCTTTACGATGTCTATAAAAGTGTGCTTAATAAAAAATATTTTGATAACAGAATCAAACCAGCGCCTAACAGCAAAAATGCACTTATAAGCGAAATGCGCTTAACAACGCGAGTATGGTAGTATGACTGAATGTAGCCTCGTACCTGGAGACACCGGGTATGAAGCTAGAACTGTTACAGTGGTTTAATAGGCATGTTGGTTTCTGTATAACTAGTTTTTTGAGGTTTATTATACTTGAAGCATGCAAGGCAATGCGGACACTATGACAACATTTTATCTGTAAAGAGACTGAAAAGGCTCTTAAAAAAATGCCGTACTCTGAAACTGTTCTAAAAAATTGCAGTTTTCTGAGGGGATTGCAATGGGAAGAATCTGAAACTTCTGAAGAATATCTGAAATGTTTACAGAATAGCTAGCTATGTAAAAAACATCTGAAATATTACATCTGAGACTTCTGAACTTAAATGAAACTATTTCCCCATGAACTGAAGTGTCTGAAAAATGCATCTGAAATTCAGTTAACACCTGAAATGATTTCAGAGCATCTGAAATGTCGTTTTCAGAGAAATTGTAGTTGCTGAAAAAGTGAACCTGCTGTAGTAGGGTCATCTGATTTTATGGTGCATCTAAAATTGACTATAAAATTAAATGTTTAACTGGAGCACATGGCCCTTTTCTGGACAAAAACAACAGAAAAAGGCTTTTGGTGCTCTTGAAAGCAATTCATCTTTCCAATTAAAGTTCCAGTTTGTAGCTAGCTAGCCAGTTTTAATACTGTAGCGATAAGCGTCGCAGTAGTACTAAAACATAAAACCAAGACTTTTCTATAACTGCACATAGCTGCACTGATTATTGATATTAGTTGTGAGACCACCAGTTATTGGCTAGCACAACTAGTCCCATCAGTCTCAGACAGAATAAAGTGAAGTTTGGTCCTAGGACGAAATAGTGCTGCCAAATTTGGTCCTAGGACAATATGGCAGCCAGATTTGATCTTGGACATTATGTGGCAACCAGATTTGGTCCTATAGCTATAGGATTTGGTCCTAGGACATATGCGTCCGCCAAATTTGGTCCTAGGACATTATGTGGCAACCAGATTTGGTCCTAGGACATACGTGTCTGCCAGATGTGATTCTAGGACATAATGTGGCAGCCAGATTTGGTCCTATGTACTAGGACCACATTTGGCAATTATAGTGGGACCAAATCTGGCAGCCGCATTCTGTCCTAGGACAAAATCTGGTGGCAATATCTTGTCCTGCATAAGACCAAATTTGGCTGGCAGATTTGGTCTCAGACAGAATGTTGTTGCCAGATTTGGTCCCCGAGATAAATTTTGGGTGGGACATTTTTGCAAATGGCCCATTTTGAATTAAGTGGATCAGCTAAGTCCACCTGCTATGAAATGTGGCAACCCTCTTGGTTTAGCCTATTGGTTTCAGGTAATACAGCTAGTTCTATGGATCCGAGACAGGTAATACATAGCCTCATTCCTAGTCTTTTCTTCAGCTTTATGTCACTTGGAGTGCAGAATTTAATTTCCGTACCTGCATGCGATGAAATCTGGAGGGAGAGACTGCATGGGAATGAGGCTAACTAATTACCACATGCATGCACTAGTAATTATGAATTATGCCTTTTAGTGAATCTTCTACGTACATGCACTGACATTCAGCTGTAGATCAATTGATTACCAGATGTTCACTCACAAAAATACTTCCTTTTACATAATTTGACTGGTGCCAGAACGCTAGCCAGTATAGCCACATACTTCCTGTTCTGAGGTTCCTCCATCAATAGGCCAACTTCCTCTGGTGTTCTCCTTGCAGATTGTTCAGATGTTAATGTGGTTCCTACATCCTGCAATAGGCCACCTTATACAATTAATACTCTCAAATACCTACTCATAACCACTCTCTTCACTAATCTGCAACCATGGTAACCATAGTGTCCTTTAAACCACCCGAATTTGTTTTTGCAGTGTGCATGGCATGTAGCTAGTCATGTGGGTATCTGTAAAAGCTGGACTATGGACAGACATCTGCAATGCTATTGAGAGTAGCTTCCCACAATGGTATCAACTTCACAGCAGTGCCCAAAAGGTTTCCCAGTACTATAGCTAGGGGAAGAAACCATTGTGGTAATGTACAGACTACTGGTGCCATGTGACTTTACCACATCAGCCTACTAGCTAGCTATAATATGAATTTCCAAGAAAAACCCTCGTATAATATAGCTAGCTACCGCTCATCCCTCCCACTCCCACCCACATAGCAAAATTCCAAGAACAGCAAATGCTTTACATATATGTTTTGCAGTTATGACATATTTAGATAACCAGTACTAGCTAGTATGCCGATCTCTACCGCTAGCGCTCTACAAAGGTTGTGAATGAGTCTCTAAAGCTGACTGTATCAAAGTAAGTTTTACTGTTGTTAAAGTAGAGTTACAGTCACCATCAAAAATAACCTCGTATCTTAAGAGTGTAGCTAAATAATGCTTACCATGAAAAGGTACATCATAATGTAGTATAAAATAGCTATATCGGAGGTGTAGTGAACTACCAAAAAAATGTCGCGATACTAATTCTGTAAGTTAACCTCTCCAAATTTACAGGGTTGACACGATTTAGAGTGCGCTCAAAAAGGCTATTACTCAGTTCGGCAGTCAAGATCGACGAGTGGACTCCACCATCTGTTCTGCGGTTACCGCTTTGCCAAAATAAGTGGGCGTGGCGTTCATTAACGTGACGACTTTTAGCCAGAAAGCCCTGAGACAGAGGGGGCTCTCTACATCAGGACAGCAATGGCAATTCGATGGCCCTCATATCAAAAGCTCTAACTCATCCTCAGAACCGTTGTGTTCAACGAATGTGGGTGGAGATCAACGCTATTTTTATGCACGCGAGACCATGCATACTGCATACTGTGGATTTCACTTCACTTCGAACGTGCGTGAGCGTAGGCGTGGTGCGTGAGCGTAGGCGTGATGAGTTACGCCCACGTGCACGGCCGTTAGCGTTCTGCGCGTGCATGGTGTTTATCAGAGCTAGAGCCTAGAGTGAGACAGATATTTTGTTGAGAGTTCTTTCACGCGCGCGCTGATGGACTGCTGGGAGAGCTACTACCGTTCTGGTAGTGTGAATTCGGGAGCTAGCCACTACCATTTCGGTTTTCCAGGTCCCTCCACCGTATACCACAGTGTTGGGCACGCAGAGGCGAGTGGCAACTCTTCAGGAGTGTATACTTCGCTCTCCTCTGATGTAGCTGAATGCCTTGAGAGTGTTTGTCAAGAGACAGAGGTTGAGAAAGTGGTGAGTATTATTAAATGCTTTCCACTTCCTGTAGGATATATATAACCCTTTACCATTATGATGTAATGGGGGGGGGGGAGGGTAGGCACTAATTGGAAAAACTACACGAGAACATGTGCTTTGATGTTTCTTGTATGAAAATATAAGAACATGCTTGTTTACACGTTTTCATGTATTTTCTCCATTTAGTGCTCACTCCCCCCCCCCCCCCCCCCCAATTACATCATAATCGTAAAGGGTCCATTGGATGTAATAACATAATTTAACGTAATTTGTACATGTACTTCCTCCTAGGACCCAAACTTTGACGTTGTAGTGACGGGAACTAGCAGCCTAGGCCTTGCATCTACCTATTCGGTAAAAATAATCAATCCCAAGAAGCAAGGTGGGATTCAGGTCCACGAGTGGGCAACAGACATTAAATTTACTAGTGTTATGGTGTTCCGTAAACAGCTAGAAGTAAAATTTCAAGAATTTATAGATAAAGACAGAGTTTTCCAGTTTGGTTACATTATACCTGGACACGGTGTAAAAGGGAAACAGAAGGTAATAGAAACAGATGAAGACCTTCAGGGTATGTACACCGAATATAAAAGCAAGAAAGTGATTGTGCTGTGGCTCAAGACCCAATCACCCCCTGCTCAGGCTCGAAAGAGATCTCAATCTTCTGATGGTGACAGTGACACTCCAACGGCTCCCAGGGCTAAGGCTCCCAAAACCTCCAATCAGTACAGTGGCCATTTGAAGAAAATGGAAGAAGTGGAGAGTATTGTGGATCAGTTGGAGGAGAAACATGCTGGTACATATACTCCTGAGCAGCTCAGGGCATGGGCACATATGGTCCAGCTGAAAAAACATGATTCGCTAGATATTCCCCCCAAGAAGCCTTTTTTTGGCACAAAAAAACCTACTAGTGCTACTGTATCTACATGTATTTCACCTGGAAAAAAAAAAAATATGAGATCTGAATTAATTGATCAACTTGATAAGTGGCACCGATTAATGGATCGTGGGGCCATTACAGAGGAGCAGTACAAGGACCTACAGGAAACCATACTTGGTGATATAAAGAAGTACTAAGACAGAGTGGTGTATAACCACTGTCATGGATCCAGCCAGCACAATGTTTACTTGTTACAGAATGAAATGCTGCATGAACAATGTCTATTGGATTATCAATTACTTGAAGTACTTCATCGTGATTCTTTAAATAATATTTAACATAACTGAACATCTCTTCAATGGGGTTATAGTCTGGGCTATAGGGTGGTAGGTAGAAGCAGAGAATGCCAGCATCCTGTAGGAGTTTCTTCACTTCATCTACATGGTGTATTGTGCAATTATCCATGATAGCAATTGAATTATGATTTGTTCCATCAAACGGTTGCATGTTTGGAATTAGTGATCCCCTAACAAAGTCTGCAAACTTGTCTGCATTTACCGTGCCTGTTGAAAGTTCAACATCAAGTAAACCTTCACTAGACATTGCAGCAATTGCAGATATTCTTTTACCTCGAACAAGCAGGCGGTGGTACACTGGAGGCACTCCTCGTAAGGAGTATCCAAATTTTCGGATGTGATCTCTACGATCGCATCCAGTTTCATCCACCCATACCAAAAATTCAGGAGGATACTGCAGCACCTCAGCTATAAATGCACCCCTGAATTCTGTGCATCTTTGTTTGGCAGTTTGTACAATTTTCTTTCTGGTAAACCCATTTCGTTGGAGCACCCTACAAACAGTAGAACCCGATACTTCAACTCCAGTTGCCTCATTGGTCCTTTGGCAAATTTCATAAAGATAAAGGCCAGGGTTTTCAGCAATTAATCCAATGATAAATAATTCATGCAGCTCATCCAGCTTACGTGCCAGTGGTCTTGCTTCCCGTTGAGATGGTGCAATTTCACCGCTTTGTGCATACCGCGTGTATAATCGGTGAGCTGTACCATAGATAATATACTATCTATGGCTGTACCAACTCCGATTTGGAGGCGAGTAGCAATCCTTTTGAAAGTCAGTCCCATTCCAAGCCTCTGCCAAACCACCTTCCAGCCGATGTCTGGTGAGTAAGGAATTGTACGAGCTGGTTCTGCTGAAGTCATGTTGGCCGCCTTTGTAAGTTTTTGAACTACCCGCGAAACTGGCTAACGCATGCGTGCTATACGGACTTACGCTCACGCTTACGCATGTACGCACGTTCGAAGTGAAGTGAAGTACTTGTGAGTGTGAGTGACTCAACATTATTCATAAACTACTAACGCTATTAGAGGGCTTCGTGGTTGCAGCGTTGGCGACACTCTGGCTGCAAGGGTGGTGAAAACAGCTTGGATCGTTACCGCGTAATCGCTTCTACGACTTCGTTATCATAACGACTACAGATTTACCCACCCATTTGCTGACCGTGCAACACCATGCGAGTTGTACCAGACCCTCTTGGTCTGGCCACGCGAGACTAGATCTCTACTGCTAGCGCTCTACAAAGATTGTGAAGGAATCTCTAAAGCTGACCATATCAAAGTAAGTTTTACTGCTGTTAGAATTAAAGTCACCGTCAAAAATAACCTCGTATCGAGTATAGCTGAATAATGCTTAGCCATGAAAACTAAAGGTACATCATAATATAGTATAAAATAGCTAGCTATATCTGAGGTGTAGTGAATTCTGTAGCATGAACGGGTTATGATAATATTACATTATTTTGTAATTTACCCCTGCTAATAGTAGGGGACGCGGAGTGGCCCCCTCCCACTCCGCGTCCTCTACCTATACAGAAGGGGACGTGGAGTGCCCCCCCCCCCCCCCCACTCTGTGTTCCCTACCTGTATAGTAGGGAACGTGGAGTAGCCTATGTCCCCTGCTTATGGGAGGGGCTGGGGATAAACAGTGGCCCCCCACTGCAGCTCCCCTACTAATGGAAGGGGAACCAAGCTCCGCAACAGTGACCATGCACTGATTCAGATCAGAGCATAGATAATATAGCTTCACCTGAAGCTATGATCAGACAATACATGCACTATCTAATTTAGTGAAAAAAATGTTGCGGTACTAATTCTGTATACGTAATGTAACTCGACTGCAATAAGGGTGTCCAGTTGCCTATTTAAATGAAGCCATAAAAGAACACGCTAATACCGTTTACGCTTAGGATCCCGACTTGAATTCTGAGGTTTTACATTTATCGGAAGTTACAATACTGCCTATTTCTTCTTAATCTTACGGATTATTTTTATGCGCACGGGGATTCCTTCAGATAAGCCCCTTCTCTTTCGTTTCACTATACTATCTGGATGATAGCTGCCCGGGAAGAAATGTGCTTTTTTTGCCATCTTTTTAGCAGACCTGTTTGGTTGGAGGGCGGGGCTTAAACTTTGTCACTTGACCGGAAAATGGCGTGGCGTTTTTAATTAGCGCATTCTTAAACTGAAATATTATTGTTTGCTAAAGATACAGCATTTTTCGTGAATTAATGCTACATTCTGACTCTCCAGCTGGGTTACCTCTCCAAATTTGCAGCGTTGACATGATTTGGAATGCGCTTTGACGAGTCTGACAGATGGTCTCTTTTCCAAAATCAAAAAGTCGTTTTGTGGTCACTAGCTATTACTCAGTTCAGCAGTCAGGATTGATTAGTGGACTCCATTTTTTCACTATCCGTTCTGCTGTTATCTCTTCGCCAGAAAAATAAGTGGGCATGGCGTGCACTAATGTGGTGACTAACTTTGCTATCCAAACAAGGCTTAAATTTGTACTAGACATATAGGGATCAAAAATATCAAAAGACATAGGGATGGGAGTCAGTAAAGGTACTGTGGTGTCGTTTGTTCCTACCTTGTGTGGTTGGGATTCCATATCCCTATAATTATGTCTTTTGAAGTGTTTTTTTTTGTGATTTGTTTTGGTTGTTTTTTGGAGGGGGGGTGGGGGTGGGGATATAGCTATATAGTCAGTTTCAAAGAGCTGTTATCTTGCTGAATTGTAAGCAGGTAAATTAACCATAAAGTATTTGTTAATTGCTGTTTGAAGGATACTAGTAGCTAATTACTGATGCTGCACGCCTTCTGCTAGGACAGTTATAGTACTTGGAATGTGAAAAATAAGTTGCTATGAGACCAGCCTTGTCCTGGCCAGCCTGGATACAAGGCTACAAGGCTACTGTGAGAGTAGAGCACAGAGTTACATACTAACCTCGATGATGTGGAGCTAGTACCCACCGCTATGTACTCCTACAAAGTACAATCCTTGCTTGCAATACCTTGCAGTTGTTTGTGGTGTCCTTTGAACTATAACTATCCCCGCTAACACTCCACAATTACATTAAGATATTGTCTGGGCCTAAGACTTTAGTAGCCTCGTTCCCAGGCTCACCTCTTCATGCTGAGAACAAAAAACTAGGTGGGAACAGGGCGATGACTTTAGTATTGGTGGTTTTCCATCGTAGGTGTGAAGGAATGTTAAACGGTAGATAAACAGAGGAAGCCCAAGTTTAACAGAAGCGCAAGCCCCTTGGCATGGTAGTTTTTGGCTCTGGAAGGCGTGGAAAGTATCAATTCAGGAAACGACATCTCAAACAATATGCAATGTACTGAAAACTAGCTAGCAGAGAGAAGTGAGATGGCCACCAGGTCCTTGGTTTCTGCAGGAAACTTACTGTATTCCCATAGAGTAGCTACTATGTAGTTCTTGCACAACCAGGGTGTGCACTTTCACTGTAATGGCTTCGAATATTCCTTGCAGCTGCATAATCACAACCACCCATACTTTTCTCCCCCCTCCCCCCCCAAAAACAACAGAAACAAGAAGCTAACTCAAAATCCACAAACAACAAATGTAGCATATAGGAATTTTGGTGACTTCTGTAATTTTTTACCCTCTAGGGTCTAAGTATGACAGGCTGTCCCACACTCTGTGTCAGCCTGTTCATTCTTATTGTGTTTCCAGTTTTTACCCAGCAACAATTTCTGCCACCCTCCTTTCAACGTTTTCCAGGTCAGTTATTGGTTCTGCCAGGAGCGCATAATGACGCTCCTGGTTCTGCCAGTGTAGATCTGTATGTGTCAGAAAACTGTACGTCACTCCATTTAGCAAGTGCAGGAAACTTCCTGTATTCCCATAGAGTAGCTACTATGTAGTTCTTGCACACCCAGGGTGTGCACTTTCACTGTAATGGCTTCGAATATTCCTTGCAGCTGCATAATCACAACCACCCATACTTTTCCCCCCCTCACCCCCAAAAAACAACAGAAACAAGTCGCCTAATGTAGTGTAGGTCACTCTAACTAAGTAAGCCACTCTGACTAATGTAGTTTGGGTCATTTCATTTAGTAAGTCACTCCACTTAATTTTGTAATGCAATATAGGTTACTCGATTTAGGAGTGAATTACTTTGGAGTGACCATCTAAGAGGAGTGTAATATTTGTTTTTGCTCTAAATATGCCTATCATCAAAAGTACAGCTAGGCCAGTGTAGTTATATACAGGGCTGGCGCAAGCGGTCTGGCTGGTCCGGTTTTGGCCGGACCAATATTTCGCCGACTGAGGGGCGTGTCCAGACACACCCCTAGTTTTTACAGTATTGCAATGCGTACCGCGTATAGTAGACTCGTGCGCGCGCGTAGGTCTGGGCACGCAGTAAAGATGCCGACTATTGCGGTCGAACAGAAGATGGAATGGACCAGAGAAAGCAAAAAAAAGTGGCATGTTGGAAGCTCCAGAATATTGATTCTCCACTTTTAGGCACAGTTTATTAGACCTGAGAAGGTATGGGAAAGCCTGTGAATTATATTACACATTACTTGCTTTTTCCTCTCACTTTGCACTGTATTCTGATACAAAATCTCATTAAAAACGTGTTTTAAAGGGTGTACATTTTGAAAATTTCCTGGGGGGGCATGCCCCCAGACCCCCCTAGATTGTGTACATGCACACACACCAGTGAATGATATAATCTGGCCTGACCAAACCAAGTTTGCTTGCTCCGGGCCTGATATATGATGATCTAATCATAGGAACTTACTAATGTAGCCATGTACGATATTAGGCATATCAACTTCAATACAGATTTTCAGTTAAGTCACATCAGACTACATGTGATATTACATGAAGCAGAATGTAGCTATGATTGGTATGCTAAATCTACGACCAAGGTCCAAACATGCTTTCAATGTTGACCGAGCTAAATTACCACTGAAGTTAATATCAGAACTCTACACTAAGGGGCCAGGGCTCGACAGTTTTATTTCTCTTTGTTCCACCCACGTTCATTATTGATGTTTTCTTGTAAACATGCTTGTAATGCTGTACAGTCCAATTATAAAGTACATGCAAACAGGAAGATCAAATGCTGTTATCAGATAAATGTCTCCTGCATAGCAAGACAAACTGAAAAATCCTTCTTTTGCACATTTTGTCATCTTTTTATTGAAGTCATTAAGTGGAGTTATGCTATACAAATCACTAATGACGTACATGGAATGGTTATGTATTGGCTCAGCGTTTCTGGAACATGTGGGATGTTCTGCACCAAAGTGTACAAAATTCAAAGATGCCTCCGAGCCTGTCTGAGGGCTCAAACTTATCAAGTGCTGTTGACAAGAAGCCTTGTATCTCTGATACAAGGCTCCTCTCCGTCAGTCTAACGTAAGGTCTCAGCACAAATCAAGACTACAATATTCAAACACGAACTTGTTAATGCGCAATATAACAGCACCCATATTACTTCTCACAATTGGCTGTCCCGTAAAAATAGCTATAGTGTCCATGTATTAGATAAACCACGCCACCCAGGGATGTATGGACTTTAGAGTACGCGAGGGCAATAACCAATTAGAGCCCGAGGGCGGAGCCCGAGGGCTCTAATTGGTTATTGCACGAGCGTACTCTGAAGCCCATACATCCCGCAGGTGGCGTGGTTTAACTGATTTGTAGCCCAATGGCTTCTGACTATTGAGGTCAGCATTAGCTAGTGCTGCATTGA
The DNA here is from genome assembly GCA_963921505.1 of Phakellia ventilabrum. Lineage (NCBI taxonomy): Eukaryota > Metazoa > Porifera > Demospongiae > Axinellida > Axinellidae > Phakellia > Phakellia ventilabrum. The sequence goes on from OY997385.1 coordinate 1,130,656, forward strand.
GCGCGTGCAAGTTGTAGTCAGCAGTCACTATTATGCAATGTAAGTTGTGTGCGTGCATTGTGTCATTTCCTGTGGTAGTTCTTGCAATGGAGCAGCAGGCTAGTAGCTAGCAGTTGTAGTAGTGCTGTAGTCGGACTGTTTTTTGTGAGGCTTTTGAATTCGGTACCTAGCTGCTGAGAATGGCATCCTGATGTGTGAAACCTTTTTTTTGCATTTTTGGTTTTGTGTTGCTGCTACTGTTTAGACTAACTGACCACTTGATCTTAAAAATGCTATTTCTTTAAAAAACATTTCTTCAGTGATTGACCACAGGGCAATATATATATTGCCCCAACCACAGGGCAATATATATATATTGCCCTGACCACAGGGCTCTACTGTGTATACAGCCCTGTCGGTACCTTTGAACCGCCCACGCAAAGGGCTACAAGCTACTGTTGGAGTGGTTACTGCAGTATCTATGAGCCCTATCTAGTCATACAATCCGTTCACTGTTGTATTACTTCCACTTTGAAATGCCCATTTGCTAATATAATGTACAGACACTCGCTCAGGCTCGCCCCACAATGTCCTGCATTAGCCTAGTAGTTAGATGATGGCATTGAGTGGTTTACAGGAAATACAGGAGAGGAAGCGGGAGTGGTGTATCAGATGAAGCCTCTAGTGGGTTTCCTGTAAACCACGAAATACCATCATCTAAGCAGTAAGTGGCTTGTACTATACACCCCTCCCACTTCACGCTCCATGAGCACACTAATTTGGTTTGTGGTGTGCAAACAGCTCAATTAAGTTTTCTATGACAAATTTAGTGACTGTCTGGGGGGTTATGGACAATATAAGTGGTTATCTGGGGGGTTACAGACAATAGATGATGGGTGTCTTGGGGGTTTCAGGGAAATTTGGTAGCTGTCTGGGGGGTTCAGACAATTTCAGTGACTGTCGGGGGGGGGGGGGGGGTTATGGGCAATTTAAGTGTTTGTCTGGGGGGTTATAAGCAATTGAAGTTGGTGTCTTGGGGGTGTCAGGCAAAATAGATTGCTGTCTGGAGGTTGCAAGTAATTTTGGTGGCTGTCTGGGGGGTTGTAGATAATTGTTTCTGTGAGTGTCTGGGGGTTCACGCAAATTCGATGGCTGTCCGGAGGGTGTTAAATTATTGTGACGATTGTCTGGGGGGGCTCTACAGCTATACTGGCTGTCTGGGGGGTAATGGGAAAAATCAGCAAATGTCTGGGGGGTAAACAGAATTTTAGAATAAACAACAAAAGGTAATTCATCCAAGGGGGGGGGGGCACGGACATCAAATGGAATAGCCCAATTGTTCATCTCGTTCTTGTTGTTGTTGTTCTTGTTATTCAGTGAGGCTAACTCAAATTTGGTTCAAGCAATCATCGTGGTTTTAGCACCAAAGAAACGCACGTTTCAACGCGAAGGTCCACGACAACATAGCATCTTCGTAATTATAAAATGGAACTCGAAAGCGATACACAGTGCACTCGCTCTGCAGTTGGTCGCCATTTTAATAATTTTGTACGCATGCGCACAGTATGTCACATGATATGCACTTGGCAACAACCGATGAACCGTTGAGTACGGGTGTAGACCGCTTTACTAGAGAGTGTTGACTAGACCGCTTACTTTAGTGTATCGGAGAGACCATGTACTTACTCTTGTTGACTAAACCGTTCGGCAATCCTGGAGACCATTGACTAGCTAAACTGTTGACTGTGGTTATGATTCGGACTAGACCGTTTATCCTGATTATTACCACTTTACCAGCTTCTGCTAGGACGATTATAGTACTTGGAATGTGCTTTGTCATAAAAGTAAGTTGCTATAAGTTATACATGTGTATAAACAATACAGGATAAAACTGGCAGACTAGACTAACATTGATGTGCATTAAATAGAGTTAGTATCGCTTCGCTCTCACTGCTGTATATACGACCTACAATCCTTGTCCACATTATCTTGCAGTTGTTTGTGGTGACCCTTTGAACTATAACTATCCCTGCTCACTAGCACTATTAAAGTTGTGAACAAATTACTGTCGTGCATATAAATAATAATATTCAATGTAGCTATCATCTGAGACGATCACTTGAGCATCAGAGAGTTGGTAGACTCGTTGGTTAGATTATTTAGCTACTCTGGTGGTTTCACCGTAGAGGTGTCAGGATAATGGGGCATCTCCAAACTATTTTGCTCATGATCACGACGTACAGCAATAATATTCAGAACACCTTAATTCTTTAATTGCTGTCTACAAGGATGTCATGCATGGTAATCTGTACATTTCTAGCCATGGTAGCACAGTACATACATTTCCATGTCATGGCCCTTACCCTCTCCTTCCCTTAGCGTCACAATGTCGTTATCTTCAGAAAAATGGTTTACACACATCCCCTAAGTGAACTTGTGAATTTTTATCGTATATATAGCATGCATCGTATATAAAGCATGCAGTGATCCTAACATGATGTATACATCTTTTCAGGATCACTGCGTACTTTATTGACATCCCCAGCTTGAGAGCTGGAGATTATAAATTTTAGTAATTCAACTGGAATACCTGCATGCATTACGTTAATATATATTATTTTATAAGAAAAAATGGACAGAAACAAGTACAAAAAAAACATTTTCAGAAAATGTAAAAAGATGTAGGGATGGAAGTACCAAAAAGCACTCAAACAAGGTGTAGGGATAGCAGAATCACAAAGTTAAACATACATAGCCCCATCCCTACATCTTTTTCACATGTTACGGCATGCAGCACTGATCTATACAGTTTGTCATTCGTTGTATCAAGCTGCGCTGGAGTTGCCTTCCATACCGATTGTATTCATAGCCCTTGTAATAAAATTAGAGTTATTTATGTTGCAGTTAACATGTGAAAAAGATGTAGGGATGGGGCTATGTATGTTTAACTTTGTGATTCTGCTATCCCTACACCTTGCTTTTAGGTACTTCCATCCCTACATCTTTTTACATTTTTTGAAAATGTTTTTTTGGACTTGTAGCATAAGCATCGCTGAAGTACGAAATTGGCAGGCTCCTGTTTCTTCAGCCAGGCTAGCACAATAATGAATTAACTGATTATAATGATTCAAATACGAAGAAGCGGCATTTGCAATCAGGCATTGCACTCATAGCTACCCGAGCGCTTTCAAAGAACTTGAAGTTTTTGGTAGTGATTTACTAGCGCTCTCGAGTGAATGCTCGCATGCATGTTTAACAAGATGCCACAGAATGTATGAAATTCACTTCCTGTCATCACATATAATAGCTAGCTAAGCATCACCGAGGCATGTTTGGAAAAATGGCCAAAAATGTAGCTAGGGACGGCAATCTGTAAAATTAAGTATTGTAAGTGGTGTCGTTCCTAGCTACCTTGCTTGGTTAGCTACTTTTTTGAGATTCCATCCCTACAGGTTTCTTCATTTTCAAATGTTTTTTCTTGTGGCTTGTAGCTATATAGCTACTGAAGTCAGACTCAGGCTAGCTCAGACGATAGCTAGTTACGCAGTATACGATCTACAGCAAGAAGTCATTTTGAACTTGTGGTATGTTAGTAGGGACAGTTGTTACAGCACTTCAAAAGGCACCATAGAGCACTGCAAGGCAATGCAGGCAAGGATTGCCGGTCGTAGGAGTGCACAGCACTGAGAATGAAGTGAGTACTGACTCTATTTAATGCACAATATCGAGGTTAGTCTGGTCTAGCTGCTATGATACATTGCACTCTAGAAGCTGGTCCACACCTCAGCCGTCGTAAACAACATGAACAATTATCCAATCATGGGCGTGCTAAGTTGACCTTCTGATTAGCTACATCATTAATTGGAGAGCGCCAGTAAATCACTGCTGAAACCTTTGCGGAATATGCCACTTCTTCGTATTTGAATCATTGTAATCACTTCTGTCATTGTTGTGTTAACCTCTTTTTTAGCCTATTTAGTGACGTACCCAATGTAGCATTTCAGCGATACTCTCTGACAGCTTTAACAGTCTTGTTACTGATGAAAACCTTCGGCAATGACAAGTATGGCCTATAAATTGTTTTTTAGTGGCGGGAAATTAGTGCCATCCCTATATACAAGAGTGCATAAATAAACTTTGTCCACCCCCAAGAAAGTAAGAGCGTTTAACTTCCATAGCTATAGGCCTGTAGTCCAGACAGAAATCATGAGAGCTACCAAAAATAGAACACCTGCTATGAGTAGCGGTAGGTTATCACAACTGAAGTGCTCAGCAGTATGTCATGTAGCTGTAGCTGGCTATCATAATTACCACTTTGGCTATAGCTAATATCTCAGTATTAATCTCAGGTTTATATATAGTACACTCATGAATTCTGCCCAGTCTGAAGGTAGCGATGTCAGACATTTGGGAAAACGTATGAAATCTATCCGTACAATAACACTTCTGAGGTCATGTTCTTCTTTAAGGGATATCTCCGTAGCGCAACATCCTATGATAATGCAGTTTGCATCATCTTCACCAGCAGGAAACGGGCTTTAATATGATATGTACGGAGTTGAATTCTTTTCAGAAATGGCTTTTCTTTCTTTGCAGTGATATATATGTCACAATACAACAGTATGGCACAGTGAACAGAGGATGACACTGCAGTTTTGCGCACACACTAGGACAAAGAAGAACAATTATTTCAGATTTTATTCATCCATATAGGCTGCAGTGTGTTGAGGTGTAGTTTCTTCTATATACGTTCTTTGAGTCTTCGGCGGGGGTCGCAATTACCTAGCGGTTGTAGTACACCGACTTTACGTTTCAAATTGACGTGTAGAGGGCGCACAATTAAATATTACGTGCAAGCGTACAATACAACATCATACGTCTGCAACGCTGTCACAGGTCGGCGGCCTGCAGTAATACCAGCTGCTGCAGTAGTCTTAACACACAACACACACGAGAAAGGCGGCGTTTTTGCACCGCTGTGCACTCGTACGCTCGAGTGGCATTGCGCAAGACTTTATAGTAGATCCTCCATTGCGGTTTCTGAATCACTGAGCGGCCATAAATTTGTTAAAAGCATGCAACTAACATTATAATATTAGGTTTAGACTATAAGCATTTATCATAACATTGGATTCTCTGCATAGTGCATATACTGATGGTACAGTACGTAATTGAAATTATGCTAGCATAATTGGGCTAGGCCTACACATCACTGCAGGAAGAATGTATTTATGTGCTATAAACATTACAATCTCTCAGTACTGGATTATAGATACTTAACCTCATAGATACTTTAATATCCAAACAGATTTACCCCTACTCAATACCTTCGTCTTCTTCTGCAAAGCGGCCAAAATTTTGTACTCATTAGACAATATTCAAATTACTTCTTTAGCACAGCGCTAGGTAGCCCAGACATTGCTTGACTAACGCTGAAAATTTGAAGTCAATCCGTCTTTGCGTTCCAGAGATATTGCGCTCCAAATCAAACACATCAAGTGGTGCCGTGCCATTCCAATATAGCGTATAGATAAAGATTACCGAAAAACTGGATCGAATCGTGAGGAAACATTGTCCAATATCTCAAAAAGTACTGGACGTATTTAGTTGAAATAACTACCATTTGCATCCTCGCAGAACGGCGATTCTGACAGTATACTCTTATTCTCTTGGGGGTGGGGAAAGTTTTTTTATGCACTCTTGCTATATATTGAGACTACCGTACTCCATGATGACACTAATTGGCAGTGACACATGTCCATGATTTGCTTTTAGGAAATTACAGAAATAGTACTTAGGTGTTCACACATCAATGAGGGGCAGCTATGAATTGCCAAATGCACTCCTAATACAATTATGCAATGCAAATTTGAAAAGAATATGTCTAAGAAAGAGCAGAAGAGATGTTTTGCTTATATAAGCGTAATCAGTTATAAATGAGCATTGCTCTTAGACATATATATGTTATCTTGCTGTTCTTCTTTTAAAGATTCCTGCAGGGGTGCCGGACATTTTACATGTTGCACAACTGGTGAATGTGTAGGATCTTCAGGCTCATGCCACTGTGATTTTCAGTGTCATTCCATTGACGACTGCTGCAGTGATATAGAGGAGACATGTTCACGTATGGATGTTTTGCTGATATTACTACAATATCATATAAGAACAATTGGATATGTAGCAGAGGGTAATTTGATTATTGACTCCTTTAAAACTCATAACTGATTTCTTCACGGAGACAAAATTGGGGGTAACCAGTTAATTAGATGGTGCGGTATATGTGCACAGATCTTTTAACTTAGTATTACACACTAAGGTTTGGTATGCCCAGTTTGCTTGGTTGCTTCTGCTGCAAAACATTTCACAAAGTCAAGGTACGAGTGAGCTTATTAAAGATTTACGTAATGCATGTGTGTGTTATTGACACACTCACATGTAATTGACATGGTATTGATTTTGTGCAAATAATTGCATACATATTATAGGTATGTTGGTGGAGGTGTGAAGGAATGACATTCAAAGTAATTACGGGAAGTTAGTTACGTCCCTTGGTGGGCTAACATGCATTGTGTGGTATACGAAGGCATGTTTTTTGTATGCACTGAGGATCTGGGGGCTATCTCAGGAATTACTCTCAGCCAGCTAATGTAAGTACCAATTTGCATGTGGTCATAAACAACACTTCCTGGCTAGATGTCTTCCAGGTCCATACACTTAATTGCCTTTTTCCTATACTGCACAACCCGCGAAGGGGCGTAACTAACTTCCTGTAATTATTTCCTGTTGGTTTAGATAAAATTTCTTCATAAGCTGTTGCTCCCTGAAGTCCGCTGATTCATTGGATAGACAACACCTTCGCTGTTCTTGCAGTCTACGCGCTTCAAAATTTCTTCTTGGAAGATCTGTAGTTACTGCTAGCACAGAAGTAGCTGCTATTATAGACACCAGATGTATTTTACACGCTTGCTACTAATATTACTTTCGGCCTCATGTATGCAATATTACTTTCAGTTGTGGCACGCACATGCAGGTGAAATAGGAAAGTCAGTGTATTCCCGGTATTGGGTCAGCCCCTGTCTGCCGTTTGTTAGGACAAATTTGGCAGCTGACTACACTAAGGGGCTCGCTCACGCTCGCCAATTATTTCTTTTACTGAGGTACTACCTTATAGACTAACTTATTAAGGTACTCCCTTAAGGACTAACCGGGTCTAACCCATATGGGTTTGTTAGCGTTACAACATTTATAGCTATATATGTGCAACCATACTGCCAAATGTAACGGTGGTCGACGAGTAGAGATACAATCACATCCTTGATGTGGCTGAAACTATATTAACCAAGTATCGTAGCATGCTGAAACTCTGCCCCTGCCCTGCACGATTGTTATCACCACCATCTTTATCTGTCTGCATTGTATCTTCACTATTACCACTTCTGCTTCTTCGATAGCTTTATTATAGATAGTAGAGTAGAAGGATGTTACTATTTATGGTCTTTTCAACCTCACCTTTGGTCTCGTTTTGCAAGCGTGACCCTGCTCCTTAATTATTGATGGAAGTTTATTTTGGAGGGACAACTGCCCTCCCCGGTTCTGCCGCCTATTCATACACAGTCTGCCCCATCCATTGGCATGGAGTTTGCAGCACCTTGTGCAGCTGGGTATGAATAATGGTGAAAATAGATGACTTGCTATTCCTGGCACAAAAACCGTGCAGATTTTTTTTACCACAGGTTGAATAAAACCAATGTGGTGATAATGTGGGAAAAACAAAGAAACTTCACTTTTTGGAATTCAAACCTCAGCCTTCAGCTGGTGTTTTTACCACTAAGCTATTGCAATCTTAGAGGTATGGTGGTGAAGCTCTTGACTATTTTCATACTGATGTCTGTGAATAAAAAGTGTGCTTTGGGCATCTTCTTACAGAAATTAAAAGTTGTTTAAGTTTATTTATCTGAAGGTTGTTTAAGTTTATTTATCTGTGACTCCTCTTTATAACTAGCATATAATACATAATTTAGTGTATGATATGCAGTCTTGTTAGTAACTCTGCTGTACAGCGGTGGTCGTAAATGTTCAATTTTGTACATATGTAATATGCAGATGTTTTATTTTTGCTTATAGACACTTTCCTATGCTATGATGAAGAAAATGGGGACACTCGTTTAGGAAGTAATAAGGAAATGGTATAAGAATTGAAATCTGTAGCTGTAGGGAAGCCCACTAATGCAATAGGCATATACATTTGTTATATGTGTTTAATAGAGTGGGTTTTGGGTACATAAATAAAAAGCTGAAGATAGTTTTTACACATTTTACCCAAGAGTCATAGTGGTGTATAAATTAGTCTCTCTGTTACCCCTCCTTCATATCTAATGTTCACCTCCCTCCTCCTCCTTATACATAGAAATTGGTTCACTACTGAACCCTATAACATTTTATTTTGTTTATAGTATGCCATGAAGGAGACATTCGTTTAGGAAGTAATGGAGATGACACTAGAATTGAAGTTTGTTTCAATAATCTTTGGGGAGTTCTCTGTGTTGGTGACTCTTGGGATAATGTGGATGCAACAGTAGCCTGCAGAGCACTTGGATATTTGACAGGACGTAAGTAGTTGGTGTCTACCAAGTTATATGCAATATAATAAAATATCTATGTCTGATCATCCAGAGGCCTTTTTGAGTAATTTTGGAAATGTACTTGCACATATGGTCAGTGCAGAGTGCAATGAGAATGACACATCCTTGGCCGACTGTGTGGAGTTTGATCTCTCTAGCTCTGGTTCAGGCTCTGGTTCTCCTAATCAACCGGATCAAACCATACATGCTGGATTGATTTGTGAAGGTATGCAAATACTAGTAGACATTCCGTCCCAGTTTATATACATAATTATTACAGTCAGTGGAACTTCTGTAGTGTGATCACCACTCCCTTTATTGTGCCCCCCCCCCCCCTGCAAGGGCTTCAATGCCTGAAGGTAATAACTATAGGAAATTTATGTCACTAGTCCACTAAAGTATTGCTGGATATCCTGAGTAGCATAGATATTCATCTTAGTACCACCATAGGCTAGCAGTGCTTCATATGTCTATAGCTACCTCAGTACTCTAACAAAGTTATATGTACCCTTAACCCACTACTTTACTGTACTACTAGGGGCCATTTAGGGTCCGCTAGTAAAGGTATAACCCATGGAATTACTGCATAAGTAATGGAGTCTTAAATGAGGGTCTATTTAAAGCTTATTAAAGTACACACTATAATCTGATCAGGTTGCAATGTGGGTGACGTTCGGCTGAGAGGTGGAAATGCAGATGGAGATGATAGAGATGGTAGAGTGGAAGTATGTCTGAACAACACTTGGGGATCTCTCTGTAGTGATTCGTGGGATGTTGAGGATGCAAACGTTGCCTGCAGGCAACTAGGATATTCTTCTGAAAGTAAGGCACATGGTATATACTAGGCAGCCACAGCTAAGTTGCATGATTTTGCTAGCACTGGTTACTAGTAAGATGATTGGGGAGTACGTGGCCAAGCCATGATGTGTTCCACCATTTGTAGTGATACTGTTGTCTACCATACTACCCTGGAGTTATACTATTTAGTATGTGACAAGATATATATATATATTTATACCGAGGATAATCACTCTGCCAAGTATAAAGTATAGCGGGTCACATAGAAGCAGATGTATTTGAATTGCGACTTCGTCGGGGCGAGACGGGTCGCGAGCCAGCCTGTCGCGAAAATAATAATTGACCTGCGAAAAAGCGACCGGTCTTTGGGAGATTGCTGTCACTGTCTGCAACATATGTTCAAGGATCGGCCATGGCTGCTGCGGGTGAGTGGAGAGATGAGGTCGGCTACTCGAAACTCACAAGCGTATCGCTCGAACGTGCCGTCTGTTAATACGCTCATATCTCTACTCATACGGAGGCTATACAAATTCTACTAACCTGGGAGCTGTAGTAAGCCTTTCTTAGTAAAAGTATGTGGTAAACTTGTCCAGATCTCTGACGCTTCGTGCGCTTTAAGTTCGAAGACGGCATGCATGTAACTACCAGAGATGCCATTTTGACCATGTGCTTTGTAGGAGCCCCATAAGGAGACATATAAATTGTATATAGTTTTGTTTTGGCCATAACTCCTCACAGAAAGTGAAAGTAGAGAAACCCTAGGTTTAAAATCTTAGTTTTCACCCAGGATCACAATGGTAGAAGTTTCGAATCACTGTGACCCCTCCTTCATGCCAAACATTATATTATATTACATTACATTGCATTACATTACATTACACCCCCCTTATATTTTGGCAGAGTATACATGCATTAGTGTACTAGCTGTCTTTTTACAAGATTTATAAGTGCAGTGGAAGGGCAGGTATCCATAAGTGCTGTACTATATTGGTCTGAGATTGGATGAGGGTTTGGGAGCAATACGGTGTGAAAATATGTGAGTCAAACATTGTAGTGGGATGTCAGGGAAAAGCAGTGATATTCCTAAATAGACTGCCAAGTGTAAGGAAGGAGTATAATTAATGTTTGATATGAAGGAGGGGCTCACAGAGGAGATCCTTGGGTGAAACTTAGGCCTCTCTACAGCACTCTGATTCCAGCATCAGGATAATTATAATTTCAGCCAGGTCATGAATCATTACATCTGCATCTCTGCTCCCTGCCATAATTACAGTACAGTCAGTAGTTTGGCTACCTCCTCAATTACAATGCATATTCCATATTCTAGATGCTTTGCCAGCAAATCGCTGGCCAACACTTGGAACTGTTCACTCCAGAGATGTCCAAGTGCACTGTACTGGAAATGAAACATCCCTAGGTGACTGTTTTGGATCCAATGCAACAAGTTTCATTCCAGTTGGTGAAGTGACTTGTAATAGCCATGCTGGAGTAATATGTGAAGGTATGTTGTCATACACACTAAGCCTTAAGCTTCGCTATTGCAACAGTTTCAAAAACCAAATGTTTGTGAGCTTGCATCTAAAACATTTCCAAATGTTTTAGATGCAAGCTCACAAACATTTGGTTTTTGAAACTATATGTTGCAATAGCGAAGCTTAAGCTTAGTGTGTATGACGCCATGAATACCCAAGGGTATTCATGGCGTTCTCTCAGAGAGGCTAGGCTTACTGTGATGACTTTCAAAAGTACAATCAGGTCAATCCATTATTTTTACCATTACATAAAACATGCATTAGCTGCTCCAGCAATAGTGAGCATGTAGTGTTTTGAGAACTGCCTATAGTGTAGGGAGTAGCTGCACGCGCATAAAATCTCTGAGATTTGTACCTATAATGCGACGAACTGCTGAAGGCATAGTTGGTAATGAACATATTTGTATTATTGGATTGTTCTTTTTCGCCTTACAGCTTTTACAATTGGTTTTGAACAGCCATTGTACATTTTCAGTGAAAGGAAAACAAATGATATTTGTGTCACTATTAGTAATATCCCTACACTTAGTCCAGGAGACTTTGTGTTTGTGTTTGTTGAGTTTGAAACTATCTCAGCAACAGGTAATAAGACATAAGTAGCTAGCTACCGCTGATAGAATATTCTTTACTAAGCTTTTTATCAATATAGGGGATGAATCTGATTACACTGTGCGATTCGGATCAGCGTTTCCTGTTTATTTTGGAGATATCTTGAGATGTATTACTATTCAAATTCACAGTGATACTCAGTGTGAAGCTGAAGAAGTATTTCTCCTTCGAATGAATATTTTCACTGAGTTTTCATCCATCACTAGGGATATTGAAATTGTTCGCCAGAACACCTATATGGTTATCACAGATTCTCCGCCATGTATGTCAAAACAGTGTGTAACTCTTAATATAGTTCATTATACAGTAAAATGGTCGTATAATTATACCTGGTGAACACTCAGATTCTTTAGGTATAACAGGTACATGAGTGTGAGTAAATGCAAAGAACTTCATATCATTTTTTACACTACTGCATCATCAATTAGAGTATACATTTCAAAGGGCCTAGCTTCTTTAAGCAACCTGATTCCTCTGTAGGATGCTCTCTTAGACTAGCCTCTTTCACAGATACAAGCTTTTTGTGACTTATATATCTAATGAAAGCTACACTAGATATTAATCACAGTGCACACATCACTAGCTATTATAGATATAGTGATATGTGTTTGAAATTGGAGATATTATGCAACTCTAATAATTCTGTACTTATGTGCATATTTTATTCTCTTTGGTACTAAAGCTCCAACTGAGGTTACTTTTTTGGGACGTGGTGTAGGTGATTTGGCATTTTGTGATCAACTACAGTCAAAAGGGAATGTTTCATCAGTTTCACTTGCTCAGACATTTACATTCTTTGGAATCAATTACACAACAGTATATGTAAGTGAAATGGTGTGATATTTATTGTCCGATGTATAATACCATGCATTATCGTTTCTATTTTAAAGATCAATCAGAATGGCATCTTGTCTTTTGAGAGGTCAATTGTAGAAAAACCATCTACCTTTCCCGCTGATAATATTTCGGCAATTGCTCCATTCTGGATTGAAGTAGATTCAGAATGTGGTCAAATCCACTACCAGGAAAGTTTTCAATGGTGCTTATTGGAGAAAGTGTATCAACTAGTGCAATTTTCTTTCACTTCTGTTTGGAACTTTTTCCCAACTCACGTCTTCACTGCTACGTGGATAGTTTTTGAACCCAGTGTACAAAATCAGGTAATGCGTATTGTACTTTAATAATACGTATGTCATAAGTTATTAAGGTTACGTACAAAACCAGGTTATATCACAATGTGATGGTATACACACCTGGAAGGCAAAGCCCAAAATAGCACAATACATACAGTATGTACTATATGTTATTGTCTTAGTGAAACACATCCCACGTGGTATCATTGAAATGCAATGGTACTGTGATACAAACTCTCTTATAAAGCAAATATTCATTAAGTTTTGACTTAGCCATTGATCAACTGCATCTTTGCACTTGTAGTTAGCTTTAAGGTATAAAGATCTGTAAATCTTCCTTACTAGCCATACAAAGATAATCTAGGATATGATGGTGAAAACTGTCTCATCAGCTGTAAACTATCACACATCAGTGACATCTAGTGTAGTTAGTAGCTAACATCTAGCTTCAATGCTGGCTACACACTAGCTAACCTCTTCTGCTCTACTTTCAAGAACAAGTGTGTTTGAGGGCAGCAGCTATATTTAGACATATCCTAGTTTCTTTCCCAGCTTTGCCTGTTCAATGCTGCAGAATGGAGACTGAGACTAGATGGGGTCAAGAGTTAGGTCGGCAATTTCATATCTTTGACCTCTCAGGATATAAGCTTACACTCACTTGCTGATACCTACTACTTCAACAATGAGCTGCCAAGTGTTCCACTCAATTTCTGAGCCTATAGTGTAACATGCACAAAACTAAAACATGCTAAATACCTATAGTGCTGCATGCACACAACTGAATTCATCCATAAGCTCATAATTTTATATAGGCTAAATATAAAGTACATGTGTTTCTCTATTTCCAAATTTGTATTGGCACATAAATGTGCCCATGGCATTTAAAGAGTTAATGTAATAAAGTAACAGTTGCTCCAACCATGCAAGAGGAAGCAGTGTGGCAAATTGAATGGCTGTTTTGGTTTGCTGCCTCCAGTGAGGTATGAAAGGGTTTACATTGCATTATTTTACTTTCACTTGGCACTGCCATTTTCCTCAATAATTTCTACTTAACTACAGAATTAGTTACTACTTAGATATTTAATGCCTTGCTGTAGGTCAACAACACCTTCCAGACTGTCCTAGCAACAGACGGTGAAATGTCATTTGCGATACTTTATTATAATACAATTGAGTGGGGAAGTAATGATAGCGTCACCATAGGCCTGAATGCTGGTGATGGAATAAGACATGAAGATCTAACCATACCACCCAGAAATCTTACAGTGAATAGCAATATTGGAATACCAGGAGTGTTTGTCTACCGTGTGGATCAGGATGATATTCTTCTGCCATCTGGTAATGACCAAATCTATCTGTAGATACCTTAAGCATGGATTATAGAGTGCACAAAAGTTAAGGCACAATATTGGGCAAACTTTTCAGATATGGGTATTTAGTATGTAGCAATCTGACAACTTAGTCACATGCATATGACACAGCTATGTGACAGTAACCATTTTAAAATCTGCAGAAACATAATACACCTCTACATTCCATTAGAATGCGTTGATGGTGACGTTCGAGTATCTAATCAAGAATTTCTAGAGGTTTGTATCAACAACACATGGGCTAGGATATGTGCTGAGTTTCTTGGAGACAAAGAGGCATCAGTGGCTTGCCAGCAACTAGGATACTCAGTGGGAGAAGGTGAGGCTTTTCATGTGCATCAACAAATTCAATGCATGGGTATTGTGCATAGTGACCTAGTCTACTGCAACTAGTTTTGAGTTGTCCACATTAATTTGCAGATGCAGCAATTTTGTTTTCTGAAGAAAATGAGACCAGTACTGTTCTCATGAGTGCCGTAAATTGCAGAGGAGGTGAAAGTAGGCTAATAGACTGTTTAGAACCTTCCATTGAAATGCTTGCTGAGAGATCTTGCTTTTTCTCCAAAGTGAATTGTACAGGTTAGTGTACTGAGAGATGTAATAATTTCATTCTATTGGCTGTTGGCCATTATGGTGTTACTCACACCACTAAGAGGTTCAGTAATCATTTAAACATGAAGTTATAGAATTTAACAAGACTGCAACAGAATAGGTATCCTTCACACTTCATAACCTGGTAGTTCAAGATGTGCTAGGTCAGATTTGATCCTGTAGCTATAAATAGCTAGGAAAGACAGGATAATATCTTTGGATGGAGAGAGCTACAAGGTTTAGCAAGTTTGGCATTTAATACTTGGTCTTTAGCAATCTGTTGAATAGACCTCACATAAATAATATTATGAACTTATGTACATTATTTTAGTTCCTACTGATTAGTATAACATATTATGCCACCCTTACAGTATCAGAAAATGTACTAATATTTTGGTTTTAATCAATTTCCAGATATTGTAATTGGACTTGTTCAAGACGAATACACTGCATTTGAAGGAGACTTCGTAAGAGTTTGTGCTACTCTGAACCAGACTCCCTCAAGGAGGGTAGTTGTCAAGCTAGCTACAGTGGAGTCAGTTACTCAAAATTTAGATCAGATTCAAGCGCAAGGTATCCACATTATTAATACGTGTGTGCATACTATTATAGTTGTTGTTGTTTTAGTATGTGCTGTGTTGCTTGGAAAGTGCTCATGAACTGGCATCTTAGCAACTAAATCAATGAAGAACTAGTAGTTTATCTTTCATGCCTATAATATGGTCAATGGTGGTACTATATATCCCTTCCCAACACTGGTCATTGTTCCTGCAATTTTGTTGTGGATCTCTAGTGAATTATAATTTTGTTCATGTAGTGTATTCCCTTGTTCACAGTACAATGGATGTGGAGCTTTGTAGTTTTGGTAATGAAGCTTTGTTGCAACTACAGTAAATAATAGTCTCTGTGTACATGATTGTGCCCACAGGAAACATGTATCAATTCCATAGATCTAGTCTCACAAAGTTGATCATCAGTACTGATTATTCTAAAATTATTTGTCTTTTCTTCCAGCTGGTAGGGATTTCAATGCTACTGCAGTCCAGCTTACATTTGAACCACGAAAACCAAACCAGCTATGCTGTGAAGACATACCCATTATTGATGATGAAGTTTATGAAAGCAATGAAGTATTTTTAGTGTTATTGAGCACTCATGACCAAGCTGTCCAACTGGATCCTCAGTATGCCTTCATCACTATATCAGACAATGACAGTATGTGCAAGAGCTTTGGTAGTACAATAATAGGACTGACAAAAATCCGATTATATCAGCTATTTAGGCTTACGTATAGCTACACCCAGTCTCCTATAGAGAAATGTAGCTGTGATGCTCAATTGCAAGTGCTCCAGTGGTATGATATTCTCAGGATCCATATAATATTACCGTATACTGTGCATTTATATACTCAATGAAAGACATCTGTTGATATCAACTGAATATGTTAATTGTAATCATCAAGATACCAATTATGAAAAGTTGATGTTGTTGTCTTCATCTCTATATATTTTATTTAGTGGTGACAGTGCAGTTATTCACTAATAGTTCTTCTGTGGGAGAGCAAAATGGTTTCATTGGCGTCTGCATACAGAAAGAAGGAGATACTTCAGTGGACTTCAGTGTGACTTTAAGTGCCATGTCCCTCAATGACGACACAGCAGAAGGTTTGGGTCTGAATGTGCGATACTAATGCAGTAGTAATAATGCTTCCATTTTTATTACCCCTAAAGCTGGTGAAGACTTCCCTGCCATTTCAATGATAGTAACATTCAGTCCTTATAGTACTAGGGAGTTAAAGATGTTAATGATCAATGACGACAATATTGCACTTGAGGGAGAAGAGCAATTTACTATAGCAGTCACTTCTGCAGAGCCAAACATACTCATTGGAGAAGTTAACACTTCCAAAATTACCATTCTTGATAATGATCGTAAGTCAATATACTGCTCTTATAATGTATACTAAACCTCATACCTTAGTTACTTCTAGATGCCCAACTTTGAGAATAGCAGGAATGGAGGATGAAAAAGCTTTATGACATACCAACTCTCCCCACCCATCCAGTGTTTATTTCGATTCAGCCCACATTTCTCCAGTTGGGCTCCAGACCTTCTATTATTCAGGGCTAGAAACAGTGCACCAAATATATAGAGAGTTTTCAGATAGACCTAGGTAATTTGCTAATAGGACCTAAATATTTAATGTTTGAGCTTACTCTTAAAAAATCTAGGTCAAGCTGAGAATTAATACCCTTACGTTAGTCGGACATAATTTTCATTCAGTAACCTGACCAATTACTAAACATTTTCTTAGTAGTACAAGGAGAGACCTCATAAAGAACTATTAATAAGCTAATTACAAGTTAAGAATATCATTATATGCAGTCCTTGCTTTTTGTTCTCATTCTTAAGATGGGGCTGGGTCATAACTTATGTACGAGTATTACACAATTTCAGAACTGATCATAAGTACTGCAACATTAGCTGCAAAATAATTTTTAATTTCAATTACCGTAGGACTGGTTTTAATTGCAAAAAAAGCTTTTCCTGCTTTTGTGAGGTAATTACTTTTATAATAATTGTGATTAGGACAGCCCATATTTACACAGCTACAGGATGCATGCGTATAATAATTTATTCATTGCATTTTTTTTAAACTTTGAGACCTGGCTATGAATTCACATTTCACAATTATTAGAACCTACGGTATTCTCTCAATCATGCAGAAGTGCAGGTTCAGTTCTCAAACAGCAGCTATGAAGTAAATGAGGATAATGAGACAGTCACAGTTTGTGTGCTGAAGGATCTTGAAACTGCCATTGGATTTAATGTTACTGTTACCAGCAGACAAGCTGAAGGTATGCAGATGCACACCTCATGTACTAGCTATTACACATGTCAATGTACACATTAGCTATGACCTACATTATCTACAGGTATATTAGCTACTATTGTTAATATTGCTAAAAGTGAAATAATAAAATAATATTTTGTTTATAGTGGTAACTAGAGTAAGTAATGGATGTTCGGTCGACAGGTATAATCGGACGCGCTAGCGCCGTACGCATAAATTACCGGAAGTGGGTGGGGCCTTCGATCGATACTACAGACCCTTCACACTCTGAGTTCCAAGTTTGGTGCTCCTCCGTTGCTTGGTTGTGGAGCTATAGCCTTCCAAAAGTAAGTCCGAATATATCAAAGATCGGTCAAGTGTATGTATTATCGGACTCCGTTCCCTGTCTCTTCTCTAAAGCAACTGTCGGTAAAATTTCTGCAGCATTGGGAAGCACCACGACCCTGCTGCTACACGCCAACTTTTCGTAGTTGTAACTGCCTCGAGCACTGAGGGGCGTTGCTAAATGTGAAGCAGGGTCACTCTATCCATGATCGGACAGCGAATTTCGTATTTTTTTGCCGCAGACGCCCTAAAACACCTGCTAGCGTGACGATACGGCTATGAGTGGATTGTATAGGTCCTTAGCAGCATAACGGTGCAACTCCGATGTTTATACGATGTTGCATTCCAAAGATAGAGCTGTTTTGCCTGCTTCTATCCACTAAAAACTTCAGCATCATGTTCAGTGAAGATAATGCTGAAATTTTCAGACAAACAGCTCTATCTCGAGAACCATGCAACGTATAAACATCGGAAATGCACCGTTATGCTGCTAAGGACCTGTACACTCCACTGACAGCCGTATCGTCATGCTAGCAGGTATTTTAGGGCGTCTACGGCAAAAAAATACGAAATTCGCCGTCCAATCATAGATAGAGTGACCCTGCTTCACATTCAGCAACGCCCCTCAGTGCTCAAGGCAGTTACAACTACGAAAAGTTGGCGTGCAGCAGCAGGGTCGTGGAGCTTCCCAATGCTGCAGAAATTTTACCGACAGTTGCTTTAGAGAAGAGACAGGGAACGGAGTCCGATAATACATACACTTGACCGATCTTTGATATATTCGGACTTACTTTTGGAAGGCTATAGCTCCACAACCAAGCAACGGAGGAACACCAAACGTGGAACTCAGAGTGTGAAGGGTCTGTAGTATCGATCGAAGGCCCCACCTACTTCCGGTAATTTATGCGTACGGCGCTAGCGCGTCCGATTATACCTGTCGACCGAACATCCATTACTTACTCTACATGTATTGATATTGTTTGAGTACAGTGCTAGATCACACTGGACCCCAGAGCATTGTGTGCTCAACATGCAGTGTTCCTGGGGAGATATTATTTCAATAGTATGTATACATGATTCATACGTGACATAGATGCTTACTATCATCTCCAACTGCTTTCAGAAAAACAATAAGGCACAACAATTATATCATAGTTGATATGAATTAGCATGTCTTGTTAGTGGTCCACACATTCAATTTTTTCATCCAGCTGAAGCTTCTAAAGACTTTGTGACTGCTACAGAACCATTTTCTAAATATACGCTACAACCACTGACATTCCAGGGTTGTTACTGAGTTAAACAATGAACAATCCAAATTTGCAACAACAATTCTAGTCAACATAAATCATGTATGGAGAAAATGACAGCATTGTAGTCAGTGATCAATGTGAAAACTTCAAGTTGAAATTGAAGAAACTTTATAAAGTGATGATTCATACTTGTCTGCCATAGATGTCTGCTGTCCATAGTTATATCACCAGCTGAATACGTATGCAATGATAGCTCTAACTTGTTAAAATATTCAATCTTTCCATCCAGCTGAAGCTCCTAGGGACTTTATCACTGCTACAGTACCATTTACATTTCCTCCTGGTTCAAGCAACACAGTCTGTGGACAATTTCAAGTCATAGCAGATGGTGTAGCACTGGAGGGCAATGAACTGTTTATAGTGGATCTCTCAATACCATTCCTGACTCTTCAAAGCAATAAACGCTTCCAATTGGACTCTTTCATTACGGTATCTAACTGCACTAAGGATGATATGGTAGTCGACTCAGCTATAATCACTATTATTGACACTGATGGTAAGAATATTGTCAGATGTACAGTAAGTATGTAAATTGTAGGCTAGAGCAAAGTTTACATTATTTCAGTAAACACTGCACTGATTATTCTTTTCTGCAGTGGTGACCTTAAAATTTTCCAGTGAAATGTATGTGGTAAATGAGAGTAATAGATCTGTTCATGTGTGTTTAGAGAAAGACAGAGATACAGCTACAGCTGTACGTATCAATGTTGATGCTGGTGAATTGGAAACAGTTGAAGCAGAAGGTATTGATCATGCTGGCTCAGTGTGATAGGCGATGAAAATTATAGATCATAAGTAGGCCACATCACTACCATTATCTGCACTGCGGATATAGTATGCCACCAGTAACTTAATTATAATACAGAGATGGAGCTATCATTCTGTTCTTGTTTATACAAAATACCCATACACTTACAGTTATTGAGGATTTTGATACCATCTCATCGAATATCACTTTTCTTCAAGTCGAGCGCATGAAGTGCGTGGAAATCCCAATCATCGATGACTCAATTGCTTTTGAGGGAAATGAGCAGTTTATGGTGACATTCACTGTGTTCACACCTGGTGTCGAGACTGGAGTGCCTAACATTTCATATGTGACTATTATTGACGATGATAGTATGTGCTTCCTGTCTATGGTACTAGTATTATTATTAATAGGTCATATGTACAGCAAATATAAGTTGTAGCTTGAGCAAAGTTTACTACAACCTGACATTATTTTAGTAAATATTGTTCTTTTCTGCAGGGGTAACCTTAAAATTTTCCAGTGAAGTATATGAGGTGAACGAGAATAATGGATCTGTTCATGTGTGTTTAGAGAAAGACAGAGATACAACTATAGTTCTACATATTAATGTTGCTGCTGGTGAATTGAGTAGAGCTGAAGCAAAAGGTATTAATCATGCATGCATGATTCAGTGTGAGAGATGGTGAAAATATATAAGCAGGCCACATCACTTCCAAGCTCTTTACTGTAGATTATAGTTACTTAATTATAATAGAGAGATGGAGCTATCAATCTGTTTACATTGTTCTTGAATATACAAAACACCCATGCACTCACAGTCAAGGAGGACTTCACTAGCATCTCTCTGAATATTACTTTACCTGAACTCGAGCACATGAAGTGTGTGGAAATCCCAATCATCAACGACTCAATTGCTTTTGAGGGAGATGAGCAGTTTATGGTGACATTCACTGTGTTCACACCTGGTGTCGAGATTGGAGTGCCTAACATATCATATGTGACTATTATTGACAATGATAGTATGTGCTCTCTGTCTGGACCAGTGTGATGATTATTAAGCGGCTTGGTATAATTATGCTATTTACTATTAACCATTTATATCCCTTCAGTGCCTTCACTCCGACCCAGTAACTCTGCAAGTATGTGCTGTCTATCTGCAATATGAGTGTTACTGACATGAAACTAACAAACATAAGCTCTTGTGTCAAATTAACTATCTATTCTCTTTCAGTGCCTTCACCTCAATCTAGTAACTCTGCAACCATTGGTGGTACAGTTGCAGGAGCAGTGGCAGGAGTATGCATTATCCTACTTGTAGTGATTGTCTTTGTTGTTGTCCGTCACAAGAAAAAGAAGAAGTTTGTGTAAGCGATAACTATCTTGATGGGAAAATTACTCTATTCACTTGAAAAGTTATTCAAGCCAGTTGCAAGCATACACAGTCAATACATTATATTTTAAAGTTGTTTGCTACCACCTATAGATCTAGACCTCTGTGTTTGACTAAACTACTGATTCTACACTTTTGGAGCAGATAAACTACGCATATAAGCTCTTATAGTCAGCTCATATATTGAGCGGCTATGTTTCTGTAGCCACCTATGTCATTACACTTAAATGCTGTGAAACTAAGTGAACATTATGTTACACAGACACACACACAGACACACACACACACACTGCAGGCCAGATCAGTTCGAACTGGCAAGGCAAAATTCTTACGGTAAGTTTATATTATTATATCTCACTGTACTTAATTATTTTGTAATCTGTTGCCTCCATCACAAGTGCAATTTAGTCGGCGTATTATGTCTGTGTCAAGTGTACTTCTCCAAGACATTCCACGGGAGATTCTAATTCCCAACAGCATGCTTCGTCTGTTGGATTCTGTTGGCGAAGGTAATTATAGCTATAACTATAGTGTCACAATCAGCTAATAGTTAGAAGATGATTGTTGCTCTGCCTCAGAAGAAATAAAAAGTAATCTTCATCTGTTTTTTGTTCACCTCTAAAACCAGCCTGGAAGTACGATTATTATGTTTCTTATTGTTTTAGGTGAATTTGGACTGGTTTACAGAGGTGAGATAGTACATCCAAAGAACAAAGAGAGAGTTGCAGTGAAGACCCTAAAAGGTACATGTATATATGTATGGGGCCTTATGCCTGAGTGATTGATTGAATAGTCATTCTCTTGTAATAGGTTTCTTTGACCAAAACCAGATCAATAACATGCTAAAGGAGAGCCTGAAGATGTGGAAATTCAACCATCCCAATGTTATGACTCTGACTGGCGTCTGTATTGATGGAGGGCCCACTCCCTATATTGTGATGCCTTTTATGGATAATGGTAGCCTGCTTTCTTACCTCAAGAAAGAGAGATCAAATTTTGTCCTACCAGCTCATGCAGATAATGATTTGGTAAGGCTATGTGTGAGGTTCTGGATTAACACACGCATTATGTCTGTGAATTAGCTACAGCACATCTAGTTCATCATTACTGATGTCTCCTACCCTCCCCCCGTATACATACACATAAATTTGCTCCGTACCCATGCAGATACTCAGCACATCAAAGAAATTGATAGACATGTGTATCCAGGCTGCAAAAGGGATGGAATACCTTGCCAGTCAGAAATTTATACACAAAGACCTTGCTGCAAGGAACTGTATGTGAGTACCCACTTCATGTGCAGGTGTTCATTTAAGAAAATTCCCATGGGGGGGAGGCAAAAGCACGTCAAAAGACATTTTGGGGAGGTATTTGTATAATAAGCAGTATTCAATTTTGAAGGGTTGACATCTCCAAGGGGGGCACAAAAATTCTAGGTGGGGGCATTTGCCCCCCCCCCCCTCCCCCCCAAAATGAAGCCCTGATGTATAGCAGACAGTTAAATAGCTATATTTATTAATATTATCCACTCTACCAAGTGTAAGTATAGCAGGTGAGCATACTGTGTGCTGTAACTACTGTGGGCCAGCAGAGATGCGGATGTAATGAACCACGACCTGGGTGTGGTGAGACACAGATATTTTCACGAGCTGTCATGAGAATAACAATTAACCCAGCAACATGTATATAGCAATGCTCTTGGAGAAGCTGTGAAAACACAACTGGTTTTTGATGTCTCTATAAGCAACATAATCTCAAGCAACAGCCATGGCTGCTGTAGGAGAATGGAGAGACAGGCTGGACTATTTGAAACTCACATGCGCATCGTTCAATTGTGCTGTCCGTTTCTAGCGCTCATATCTCTACTTATATAGAGGCTACACAAACTCTACTAACCTGGGAACTGTAGTAAGCCTTCCTTGATAAAACTGTGTGGTAAAATTGTCCAGATCTCTGACTCTTTGTGCGCCATAAGTTTGAAGACAGTATGCATGTAACTGCCAGAGACACCATTTTGAACACATGCTTTGTAGGGACCAGGAGCTACACTATGTAAGTCATTAGTTTTGATAATTAATGTTCACTGGCCAAGCAAACATTTCAACAGCTATACAGCTATGATGAAAATGAGTACAAGTCAAAAATCAAATTGAAATAAAAAACCATTACTATTCTGAGGCGTATAGCTAACACAGACTATACTTAGCTGATGAACTTTAACTATAACCTGTAATAGGCATCTCTGCAACAGAATACTATATAATGCATGAGACATGAAGTGAGGATTGAAACAATCAAAATTGACATTTTCCCATATATAGCCAATAGTGAAGCCATACATGTACAGTGCAGATTTTGGGGGGAAAGTATCAAATATTAAACAAAAATGGCAATATCGTGGGATTAGTAAGGAGTTAAGATTTCATATTTGGGTCAAATATAGGTTAGTATGTCTTTGAGTGATACTGGAGGTTTCAGCAATATTATAGATAAATGCTAAAAGCTTTTTGCAATTTGAAACACCTATTTAAGACCCTATTGCCAAAAGTACTGGGACTTAGGCTTAGCTTACTCCCCTCCAAAGAATGTCTATGGAGCACAAAATAATACCTCAGTTTAAGGTCTGAATCTCCATGAGCTCAGGAAAAAAATGCTAAAAATTTGTTCACTGATTGAGGTTACATTGAGCCCTGTAGCTTCATCATGCTTCAGTGTAATGCAAAAAAACTTACTGTGTTACAACAGTAATAAGTTGGTTACTAATAATATGACATTGAATTAGGTTTATCGAAAGTATGATGTGAGATATAAACAGAAATATTAAAATCACACTTTTTTACTCTCTTTGTCTCGAGCAATGTATAAGGAAGTGCAAAGGACCCCATGGAAGATAAGTATAGCAGTTGTGTGCTACAGTGGGTTATATTCTATTCTATCTATTCATGGTCACAGGATTGACCTCCACTTTGTCATAAAAATAGCAGACTTTGGACTGTCTGAAAACATCTATGACAGAAGCTATGTTAGGAAAGGGAAGGATGAAGGAGGCAAACTGCCTATAAAGTGGATGGCACTCGAGAGTCTGATAGATCTGGTCTTCTCTGAGAAAACTGATGTGGTAAGTTGAATTCCATGTATACTCCACCTCTGCACCACAGCCTCTATCATTATAGTTTGTGTTTATACAGATAGATGTGCTACGTTACAGCAGATACTTAACCTATGAGCAAAATCAACATAAATATTATTATGTGTGCATGACTCAACGAGTTAGAAAGCAGTAAATCATTATGATTGTGAATCCCAACTTCTCTTGACAGTGGGCATTTGGTATGACGTGCTGGGAGGTGTTCAGTGGTGGAAAGGTCCCATACCCTGGTATAGACCCTGTGTCTCTCGTAGGCATGCTGCAGAGTGGGTACAGAGCAGACAAACCAAACAATGCTGCCTGCAGTGATGCCATGTAAGTTCCAGTAAAGAATCAAACGTGTACTTTAATTTTGCCTTAAGGGAATATAGATGTGAAAGAGGCAAATCTATACCATGATGATCCTTTAGCAAAAACTGAGAAAGCTTCCTACTTCGGCTTTCTTTCAGGATGGGAATTTAGACAAGTTTCATGCTCATGTGTAGATAATTGCAACTTGGAAATAAAAAATTAATACAGTTATATGGTTGATACACGGAGTTAGCTAGCAGAAACTGCTGTAGCTGAGGAAACAGATGTGGTAAGCCGAATTCTGTGCATGTCATACTCCAACTTTGCACAGCTACTACCATTCAAACCACATGCATAATAATCATACATCAAACTTCATGTGGTAGAGCTTTCACTTATACAGATAGATGTGCTAACTGCCAACTGTCTTAGCATGAAGCAAGCAATCTTGCTGTGAATGTCAGCTAGTATTTGTACATACACAGTCAAGTATAGGATTTATTTTGTATGAATTTATTCATAAGCTCAGTTCTGCAGTGTTAATTGGTAAAATGTAGCAATGATACCGTTTATACTTGTACAAAAGCATGCTCTTAGAACAAAACACCTGTGTGCATAAACAGCTAGGTGCAATAAGCATGCATGAATGTCCTGCTGTGGGATATGCAGATTCCATGATTTTGTTTTTATATACAGTACCAAGTATTAAGGGGGATCTTAGAGTGAATACATATTTTCTACTTTAAAGAGATAGCTACTCCTAAAATCATGATATTTTAAAGATGCTCATAAGACTTAGTAGCTTGAACTATCAAGCTGAATAAACATCAAGCTGAGAGTTGAGGTTCGAATCCTACACATACTTTTTCTGGGATCTGGAAGGCTTGGAAAAGTCTAATTACCACACATTTTTTGTAAAGCAATAGGCCAGATATTTGTATCGGTGTAGTGTGTGTACTAACTAACATGTAGATGTTGCAAGATAGGCGGCATGGTCGAGCAGTTTAATGAACAGACTAGAACTATGGCAACCACCAAAGGGCTATATTTACCTTTTTACTATACACTGTATTGAGAATGACCTACTGCTAATGATAAATATGCAGAGTGAGCAGAAATGTGTGTGTAATGAATCACAACGTACCAGAGCATACTGGAAATCGCCAAAACTGTTACCTGCATCTTAAGAGGCAGCAAAATTTTTCTTCCTGACCATCTCACTCTTTGTTTATCATGCAATGGATAGGTAGCTATTGAGAAGCCGTAATAGTTAAAGCTAGTCACTGTCCTGCATGCAGGTATTCAATCATGTTGGAGTGTTGGAAGGAGAATCCTGATGAGAGGCCAACTTTCTCACAGTTGGTTGTCACCATTTCAAGTCAGCTGGAGGGGTTGGCTGGCTATTTGGATGTGGGCATGTTTGGAGACTTACAGTCATCTGATGAAGCAAATGAGAGTACCAAGGGAGCAGAAAATATTAAGACTCTCTATACTGAGTAATGTACGCAGGCTGATGGACTGAAATTTAACAATGAAATAATACTTTAACTCCCACTGTAGCTTAGTACTATTTTCCTGTCTTATTGTATTCTAGTAGACTAAGTATGACTGAATGTAGCCTCATACCTGGCGACACCGGGTATAAAGCTAAGCTGAATGTAGCATTATTTTGTTATCTCGTATCCTTGAATAGAACTAGTACTCTTACAGGCATGTGGTTTCTGTGACACCTCCAGTACTGCCTTTTTGCTGTAACACTTTTGTGTATGGATTATCCTTTTGCAGTGTGTGTGCACGATACTTCAAACCTGTGACAGGCATGTTCCAGTGATCCATTCCAGTATTCCAGTAGTTCATTCCAGTATTCCAGTAGTCCAGTGGCCTATTCCAGTCCACCAAATAAAGACAACTGGAAAATCCAGGCTGAAACCTAAATGCAGCTGTAGAATGGCTAGGCCTGCACAGCTTTTTACCAAAAGTGTTCACCCAGCAATTTTGTAGTGCATTTCTAGTTAACTAAAATACAGGATTATCATTATATCTAGCTACCTATATATAATATTATATATCACTGCAAAAACAGAAGAGTTGCTTTAACCCAGTTAGCGTAATCTCAGTGGCAGCTTTGCTAGAACACAATGTGCATACATGATTACCACTTTAGATCTCTGATTTCTGACAGCAGGGTATACTAGCTATGTAGGTCACATAGCTATTATTTACAATGCTTTCAAAAGGCAACTTGAATGTCCTCATAAAAGCTTTTGTTGTATGGGTACAGTATAATATGGCACACCATAATTGTTGAAACTTTTGAAGAGGACACCTGGGTAATTAAAAGCTTTTAAACTAATGATTAAGTGACCTCAGAAATTATACTTCTGAGGCAACTTGAATTTCCTCTTAAAAGCTTTTCAATTATTGGTGATGTAATTCTAATTGGGGTACAGTATCATATGGCACACAAAAGTAGAGTTATCTTATTGATCTGCACTTCTCTGGTGCTGGGGTTGAAACTGAGGTAACCCTATTATGGGTTGAAATGACCACTCTATTTTTGCAGTGTGCATGCATGTACATCAATAGGCCAGCTTCCTCTGGTCTTCTCCCTTGCAGCTGTTCAGATATTCTGTGGTTCCTACATCAATAGGCCAGCTTCCTGGGGGTTACCTTATAGCATTTAGTGGTCATGTACTCATTATGGACCAACATCTGCAAAGCTTTTGAAAGGAGCTTCCTGCTATGGTATCGATTTCACAACACCCCCCAAAACAGTCTCTCAATATAGCTTGGGGGAGAATCCAATGTGGTAATCTGGTGCCATGTGATCATGACATGTATGTACACAGGAGCCCATAACCCTTTGGGTTATGGGCTCCTGATGTACATCTCCAAGAAAATCCTTGGGACAGCTGTTGTGGTAGCCTTAATAGCTTATCAAGTCCAGCAATGCTTTTGATGAAAATAGAAGGGTTACATTAACCCAGATAGGGTTATCTCAGTTGCAACTTCATGTGCATATACCAATTGAATACTCTATACATGCATCAGCCTGCATGTGAAGACGTGTAGTAGCTATGCCTATGTACAAAAAACGTGATAAGTCATGGTCGATTTTTTGGAATGCATGTTTCTAGTAACAGCCAGTTACAAGGTAAACTACATTGCGGGAGAATGAGCTGGGGAAATGAAGGAGTAAAATGGTACACAGTCATAACTCCTCATAGCTACTCCCAGTCTGAGGGTGTAGCTACATTCCAATAAACCTTTCCCTTACTCCTACAATACTATATTCCATGAAACAAAACCAATGTTCCGCCCTTGGTGGCTGATAGACATACAGTAGCTAAGTACACAGCAGTTGTAAGCATAGTGAGGCCGCAACTGAGCTATATGGGGTGTGTCCAATTACGTAATGTCACTTCCAGAGGGCAACTGAATCCCGGCGGCAAGAGCATGTTTTCATTGCAGCCGAAACAGAGAGAACTGTAGGACATGACCTAGCTACCAAGATTCATTAACATCTGAGGGAGTATTTTACAGTTGCAGCTATGTACTTATGCACCTAGTACACTATCAAAATAAAAACGGTAGTACTTATGCTGGCTACTGTAGATATAGAAATGTGTATTACACTGTTAGTGTAGGTTTTCAGTATTTATATTGTGTATATGCCCAATGAAGGCCCAGTGTGTAGGCCAAATGTAGCTAGCACATTGTTGACGATGTTGATTCAACTCATGAAGTGTTCTCCTGCATTCATAGTTACCTAAGTTACCTTTTTAGGATCTATTCACCATCACATAAACTGTAGCACTTCAAAATAAAATCATTAGACTAATTCTATTTCTTTGGAAGAATTATTCTTAAGTAGAATGTTTCAAATGGAACTGGATATTCTGATGGCCGGTGGCAACCAGCATATTGTAACAAACATGACCTAGCTTACTTGTTTTCATAGCTGCAACTGAGGCAACTGTAATATAGCGCGTTAAAGCCACCTTTCAGGGATGTGCATACATGAGGGTCTGCATGCATGATACTCTCAGGGGTGAAGGCTGTCCTTATCTCTGAACATAAGCACATAGTATGAAGTGTAGACAATGTATAATTTATCTGGTACTTTATATCAGTGTTCATTACAGAGCGTTAAAAGTTTTATTACCAAGCTCCACCTTCCCAATTTATTCTCACACTAAGTGAACTTGAAAGTGGAGAGTGTATAGGACTTGACAACAAGACTATGCTTATTGAAAACATACCTACCTCATTCTTTATAGTGGATACTCTCTACAGTGAAGGTGATTTTGCACTTCGTAATCCACTACAGTCAAATGAGCAGGCTTCATCAGTTTCACTTGATCAGACATTTACATTCTTTGGAACCAGTCACACAACAGTGTATGTAAGTGAAATAGTGTGATATATATTGTTGGCTGTATAATATCATGCGTTATCAATTGTACTCTAAAGGTCAACCAGAATGGCATTTTGTCTTTTGAGAGGCCAATCACAGGACGCCCATCTCTCTTTCCTACTGACATTGTGGCAATTGCTCCATTCTGGACTGAAGTAAATCCAGGACATAGCCAAATCTACTATAAGAAAAGTTCTCAATGGTGCTTATTGGAGAAAGTGTATCAACTATTGCAGTTTTCTTTCACTTCTGCTTGGAACGTTTTCCCAACTAGTGTCTTCACTGCTACGTGGATTGTTTTTGAGCCAGGAGTATTAAATCAGGTACCGTTCTTATACATTAAAACCCTAGTATTTGAATTAATTTACAAGTGTATACCACATTTACACCGCAACCACAAAGTGGACTAGGTGTGATGATACACATCATGAAGGCAAAGCGTGACATGGTGTATGCTACAGTATACACTATGCTGTTGTCTTAGTAAAATACACCCCACGTGGTTCCATACTAAACTATAATTGTGCAAGAATGTCACTGTGGTTAAAAGTCAGCTCGAGAGCTCAAGAATTAGGTTAGCAGTTTTAAAGTCTCAATCTAAGCTTACACTCTCACTTGCTAATACCTACTACCGCAATGAGGCTGATTTAGAGCCAAGTATTCCACTCTGCCTCTTGGCCTGTCTTTGGTGCTGGAGATTAATGCATGCACAGAACTGAGACATGATTTTAACATACTAATGTAACTTGGCACTACCCCATTTTGTAGCAATAGTATAGTAATTATTTAATGCCTTGCTGTAGGTCAACAACACCTTCCAGACTGTCCTAGCAACAGATGGTGAAATGTCATTTGTGATACTTTACTATGATACAGTTCAGTGGGGAAGTGATGCTAGTGTCACTACAGGCCTGAATGCCGGTGATGGAATACGACATGATGATCTAGCTATACAACCCAGAAATCTTACAGTTTATAGTAATATTGAAATACCGGGAGTGTTTGTCTATCGCGTGGATCAAGTTGGTATTCTTCTGCCATCTGGTAAATAAGTATAATGTACCACCAATTTACTTGTAAATAGTTTAAGTAATTCTACCACCACATGCATCACCTAATCATAATGTTGTAGTATCACAAACATAATAATAACCATTCAAAACATTATAATTAGCAGTAATATAATATTAATTGCCTCTATAATCCTTAGATTGCATTGATGGTGATATTGGAGTATCAGATCAAGAATTTCTAGAAGTTTGTATCAACAACACATGGACTAGGATATGTGCTGAGTTTCTTGGAGACAAAGAGGCATCAGTGGCTTGCCAGCAACTAGGATACTCAGTGGGAGAAGGTGAGCCTTTTCGTGCGCATCAACAAATTCAATGGTCATTGTGCATAGTGACCTAGTCTATTATAACTACTTTCATATTATGTGAGTTGTCCACATTAATTCGCAGATGCAGCAATTTTGTTTTCTGGAGAAAATGACACTAGTACTGCTCTCATTAATGATGTAATTTGTAGTGGAGGAGAAAGTAGGCTATTAGACTGTCTAGTACCTCCCGGTCCAGTAATTACTGAGAGATCTTGTTTTTACTCCAAAGTGAGTTGCACAGGTTAGTGTACTAAGATATAGTCTGTATTCTATTTGGTTGTTAGTCTCCCATCATTATATACCAACCAGAAATGCAGTAACTACAGCTAATATAGCATGAAGCTTGAAAATGAACATATCTGCAACAGAGTGATCAGCAGTTCAAGATATGCTAGGTCAAATTCGATCCTGTAACTAAAGTAGCTAAGGGGGGTCTGAAAGCTGCCTCTGTCTAAGATCTTGTTCTGCATATTAATATCCCACCCCTACTGTATCGGAATACGTATGAAGTATATTTTCTTTCTCAGATATTGTAGTTGGGCTTGTTCAAGAGGAATACACTACATCTGAAGGAGACAGTGTGTGCTACCCTGAACCAGACACTATCAAGAAGGGTAGTTGCCAGGCTAGCTACAGTGGAATCAGTTATTCAAGACATAGATCAAATTCAAGCACAAGGTATCTACATTTTTTGCATTAAGTGTGTGCATACAATAATAGTCATAACCATAGTTTTATTACAGCAATAGGCCAATCAATAGCTGCATGAGTCCAATCAATCTATAGAGTATTACAGCCTTAGCTACCTTGCTGTACCAGACTTCGTAGCTGATTCTACTCAGTACCTTGCAGTAAATTCCTTTTATACAGTCCAGCGCCTTAATTTATATATGTATGTGGCAATTGTTTGCCATACTTAGTGTACCTGCATAGCATAGCGTGCATGAACAGACATCCTAGTAAGACACTCTACTACGAATGCTGAGCTAGTACTTTGCTGATCATAAATTTTGCCTATATAGTACTTTCCCTATTTGTATATTTCTTATATCACTGGAATACCTCACTGCCCAGTGTAAAGTAAATGTGTGAGCAGAGATAAGTACGGATGTAATAAATCACGACATGGGTGTGGCTGAAATTATAATTGCTAGCGCCAAAGACATGAATAAGGCTTCTATGTAGGTACATTTTCTGAAAATCAACCGTGGTATGGGTGAGCAAGAAGCCAGGATGAGCTGATCAAAACCTACTTGACCATGCCACCTACCTTGCACCGTCCACATGTCAGTTTGCACACTCGCTACACAGATACTACAATTATTTGGCCTATTGCAGGCCTTCCTTTACAAAAACCTATAACCACACTTGTTGATTCCGGCCAAACTTAATGCTATTCCCACAAAGGACAAGCTTCACACACAGTTCTCAAGGTATCTGGGTGGGACAAAGACGCATCACGATAATTTACTGTGCCAGGCAAAGTCTGTCTCTTCAGACAGCTACTCATTAAAACACCATAATACTCATAATATAGTAGTGAATATGCAAAAGTTCGCTCTCCCCAGAACTGAGAGCGTTGTGGCTTTTAGTATAGTTAAGCTTTAGTTTATACGACCAGTACTTACAGAGTTCCAAGATCAGTACAGAGATAGCATAGCCTAAATAGAGCCAATGTGGTCCCGTGAAATGATTTGTTTTCAAACCACAAATAAATACAAAAAAGTCAAGAACATGCCTAGTCTTAAAGAATTAAAGAAGAAAGAACAGTACCCAAACAGTAAAACAAATCCTATGACAAAAAAAGGTAGATGTAGCGGGATCGAACGCACTCTGCTTGCCAGTCCAAGGACGTCCTCAGTAGACCACTGAAATGTCATCTATAGGGCAGCTAAACAAGAAAGTCTAAAAATAGAACACCCCAGCTCTAAAATAGTACAGTAGATTGCAAAACTCTTACAAGGAGGGAGCCTGTTACACAAAACCACAATTAAGTATTCCCTCTGTTAATGTCTTTAGCATGTATGTCAGCTATAACTTTGTACAGTGAGCTTCCTGTTGCAAATTGTTTTGCTATATGTTTTATTTTGTTCATATTTGCTCACAGAAACTGAAATCAGAGAAGACTTAGTTTGAGTTCTTAGTATTTCACCAAGGATCACAATGGCATACGTTTTGCTTCTCTATGATATCTTTTCTTCATACCAAACATTATTCATGATACATTACACCTGTCAATGTATGTAACAATTCACAGCATAAGTTAGATGGGATGTAGAGCTGTTGTCAACAGTTTTTTTGTAACTGCAGTGAGTACATAATCTTTGTGTATAATAATCATGAAAGCACACAATCTGTCATGCATATACAAAAAATATATAGCAATCCTAGCCAGGTGTTTCACACTTGGCAGATACAACCATCAAAGCAGCTAAAATTATTTGCCTTTTCTTCCAGCTGATAGTGACTTCAATGCTACTGCAGTCCTGCTTACATTTGAACCAGAAACTGCAAACCAGTCACTCTGTATAGACATACCTGTTATTGATGATGAAGTTTATGAAAGCGATGAAGTATTTTTAGTATTATTGAGTACTCCTGATCAAGCTGTCCAACTGGATCCACAGTATGCCTTCATCACTATATCAGACAATGACAGTATGTGGGAAAGCTGTTGATGTTACAATAATAGGCCTGTGAAATATTTTGAGACATAAACACCAAATCACATCAGCTAGTTAGGCATGCTTAGCTGTCGATATGACAGGTCCCTGTTGAGAAAAGTAGCTGTAATGCCCAAGTACTCCATGAGTATGACATTTGCATATCACCTCTTACAGTGGTGACTGTGCAGTTTGCTAGTGAAACATATCGTGTGGAAGAAAAAGCAACGTCACTAAGTGTTGGTGTGAAGAAAGAAGGAAAGACTGAGGTGGACTTTAATGTAACAATAACCACCATGTCCCTCAATGATACCACAGCAGAAGGTAGGGAGTTTGAATGTGTGATAGTAGTTTTTATGAAGTTATGTCACCAGAAGTGCTAGAATTTGAAAACTATAACTTTTTAATCCTTTGCTACCAATAAAGCTGGTGAAGACTTTCCTGCTGTCTCAAAGATAGTAACATTCAGTCCTGATGATATTATGGTGTTCACAACTTTAATGCTCATTGATGACGATATTGCACTGGAGGGAGAAGAGCAATTTATTGTAGCAGTCACTTCTGCAGAGCCAAACATACTCATTGGAGAATTTAATATCTCCAGGATCACTATTGTTGATGATGATCGTAAGTCAGCATACTCATTTTATGATAGTAACTACCTCTATAGTAGCCCTTATTGCTTACCAATTAGTTACTGCTGGAAAAGTAACCTTGAGAATTATAGCGCAGGAATGATGGATGAAAATGATTTATGACATACAAACTTTCCTCACCCATCCAGCAGTTGTTTAAATTTAACCAACCTTCCTCCAGCTGGCTGTTGTTGAGCTCCAGGCCTTCAGGGTTAGGATCAGTGCACAACAAATATGTGGTTTTAAAGTTGCCAGATAGACCTAGGAAATATGCTAATAGGACTTAGAAAAAGTAGCTGAGAGTTGGGCCAAGTTGAGAAGTAAACACAATAACACCTTTGCAATAGTCAGACATAATTCATTCAGTACCCTGACCAAGTACTGTAGATGCTCTAATTATGTGTCCTAATTCTGCGTCAAAATTCAATTCACGATATTTCTAATTATGCATCACCGTTGTGAGGACCGAATTTTTAATACTGCATCGCCTTGCAAAAACAATTATTTTTTGGGCAACACATAATTAGAGTACCTATGGGTTGCTAAACACTTTCCTGGTACTACAAGTTCAAACCTCATAAAAGAATCATGAACAAGCTAACTGAAAGTTATGAAATGCACAGTCCTTCGCTAAATTGCTATTTGCTCTCGTATACTTAAGATTGAGCTGGATCATACCGCAACGCTACAATTGTATGGGTGAACTTTTTGTATGTGAATTATGCGAGCCTTAATTATGAATGTATCACAAATATTTAATGCAATTCATTGTTGCCTGTTTGCAGTTGGTTGAATTGTATGGCTTTGGTTAAATAGGGGTAATCTTGACAACAGTACAAAGGAAACCCTCTACGAATACTGTGAATATTGCCATTCATCAGCCTCACAGGTATTAATTATCAAGGTGTTTCCTGGGTAAAACAAAGGATGCATACATCCAAAGCACACAAACAAAATTTGCATATATTACTTATTCTTACTTATTACTTTATTACACAATTTCTTTTGAAGGAAATGGTCATTAGTCAGCTGAAAAATAGCTTATTCATTCTCTCAATCATGCAGGAGTGGCTGTTCAGTTCTTAAATAGCAGCTATGAAGTAAATGAGAATAATGAGACAGTTACAGTTTGTGTGGTGAAAGATCTGGAAACTGCCACTTCATTTAATGTTACTGTTACCAGCAGACAAGCTGACACTTTCCAATGAAACATATGTAGTAGATGAGAGTGATGGACATGTTCTTGTGTGTTTAGAGAAAGACAGCATTACAGCTACAAATGTAACTATTTCTGTTGCTGCTGGTGCATTGGATAGAGCTGGAGCAAAAGGTATTGATTATGCATGGCTCAGTATGAGAGGAGGTGAAAATATATAGATATATAGATCATGAGTAGGCCACATCACTACCAAATTCTTCACTAGCTGATACCTCCGGCAACTTACAATAGAGATGGAGATATCATTGATAATCCATTTGCATTATTCTTATACCCATACTCTCACAGTCAATGAGGATTTCACTAGCACCTCAATGAACATTACATTTCTTGAAGACGCAGATTTGAGATGTGTGGATATCCCAATCATCGATGACTCGGGTATTTCTGAAGGGAATGAACAATTTATGGTGACGTTCACTGTGTTCACACCTGGTGTGGAGACTGGAGTACCTAACGTTTCCTATGTGACTATTGTTGACAATGATAGTATGTGCTCCCTGTCTATGGTAGTAGTGTTACAGATAGTCCATCTACTAATGTTCATTTTTATCCCATTCAGTGCCTTCACCTCTAGTGGCTCGGCAACCATTGGTGGTACAGTTGCAGGAGGAGAGGCAGGAGTATGCATCATCCTACTCGTAGTAATTGTCTTTATTGTTGTCCATCACAAGAAAGAGAAGAAACATGTGTAAGCTATAACTATCACAGTGGAAACGTCGTATGAAAGTATATCCTTTGATTCAAGCAAGTTGCAAGAATACACAGCCAATTTATTATGTTTTGCATCTAAACCTCTGTGTTTGATTGCACTGCTAACTCGACACGTTTTGAGCAGTTAATCTATACATAAGCTTTATAATCAGCTCGTGCATTGTACACAGCTGTATCTCTGTAACTACTTAGCTATATTATTACACTAAATCCTGTAAAACTGAGTAAACCTTATATTATCCATACATGCATGCAAAATACCAACTCATGCAGATAATATTTTGGTAGTTCACTTGCATCAGATAAGGTCCTGGAGGCACACACACACACACACACACACACACACACACACATCTCTACATTTTTATGTTTGTGAATTAGCTACCCATGATCAGTGTGGTTCTACTGCACACCTATTTCATCTATTCTGATGTCTCCTACCCCCTTTCCCCCTCTATGTCCTGTACTGCATGCACACACACACACACACACACACACATACACACACACACACACACACACACACACACACACACACACACACACACACACACACACACACAGACACACACACACACACGCGCGCGTGCTGTAGGCCCGATCAGCTTGAACTGGAAGCAATGGCAAGGCAAAACGCATATGGTAAGTTTCTATCATTATACCTCTCTGTGTACATACTTATCATCTGCTACCTCCACCACAAGTGCAATTTAATCAGCGTATGATGTCTGTGACAAGTTCACATGTTCAAGATATTCCACGGGAGATTCTAATTCCCAACAGCATGCTTCGTCTGTTGGATTCTGTTGGTGAAGGTAAGAAATGACAAATTATCTTGATCTGATTTGTATTCACCTCTACAACCAGCCTTGAGCTATAACTCTTAAGCTTGGCTTGTTACTGTTTTAGGTGAATTTGGGATGGTATACAGAGGCGAGATAGTACATCCTATGAGTACAGAGAGAGTTGCAGTGAAGACCCGAAAAGGTATATGTATCACGAGTGGGGGCCTAATGCCTTCATGAATGATCGAATAGTCATTCTCCTGTAATAGGTTTCTTTGACCAAAACCAGATCAATGACATGTTAAAGGAGAGCCTGAAGATGTGGAAGTTCAACCATCCCAATGTTATGACTCTGATTGGCATCTGTATTGATGGAGGGCCCACTCCCTATATTGTGATGCCTTTTATTGATAACGGTAGCCTGTATTCATACCTCAAGAAAGAGAGATCAAAGTTTGTCATACCAGCTCATGCAGATAATGATTTGGTAGGTCAATTGCACCATAAGGTTCTGAAGTCACACATACAACTCTACACATCTATCTATACTTACGATTGGTTCTGTTGGTGACGAAACCGAAAACGGAAGCGCTCCCGGATGTACTTTGACCTGTGACCCGCGAACGTAAAAACTCGTCGGGGTGAACGCACGTGCCCTCAGGACGAATCCAGCCATGACAGGTAAATAGTGTTCGAGAACTTTCCAGCGATGACTGGCAGTGATCAGTAGTGTGTATAATTGTCGATGACAGGCGCTGATAGTCTGTTTTCTAAGAGAGTATAGAATGGACCAACTGCATGCTTTTGGGGACAGGCGCATGACGAGGAGCATGACGCTGCAGCGAAGAATGGCTCAAAGACGTCCGAACGAAGCTACCAACCGGCCCCCCCCGCCTCCCACCACCGCTACCACCTCTGCCGCCGAACGACGGAGGCGGCATCAAGACCAAATGAGAGCCGTCAGGGCTCCGTCGGACGTCCACACGGAGACCGCTGCTGAGCGGGCGCAGAGTCGAGAACATATGAGAGCTGCCAGAGCAGCACGCAGGCAAGACCAGGTACAAAATAATAGACTCACCCCAGGATTGTGCCAATAAATTTATTATCTGCTCCATGGCTCTGCAGGTAGACAGTGAGTGCTCCAGGAACACAGAGCAGAGAGAACGACGAGCCCGAGAGCAGGCCGCAACCCGTAGATGGGAAAACCTACCTGTTCACAGGACTCCCTATCCCAAACCCCTGAAACTCGGCAACAAACATGCTTGCTGCCATTGTGGGGCAATGTTGCTGCAGGGCGAGGAGGAGAGCTTCTGCTGCAGAAATGCATGGCAAGATCATTCTGCAACCCCTCCAGCCCCTTCCTGCCAGCTGGCCTACAATGTTCCGTGATAGGGCATTTAGGCAGAGCAGCAGGAAGTACAACAACCTTTTTAGTTTTACGGCTATGGGAGTATCAGGAGAGCATGGTTTTGTCCACCAGGCGTCACCGAGTTGCGTGAAGATCCATGGGAGAACATACCACCGCATTCTACCAGCGAACCACCAGGGTCCAGTTCATTGGTATGTTCATGATCCCCAGTTAGCAAGAGCCAACGAGGCACACCGACTCTTGCTTAATGTGAGCTACGTGACCGCCATCGCACAAACGCTAAACCAGATCAACCCGTATGCTCACCATCTTCGAGTACTCGGCCAGATTCCAACAGCAAAGGCCAGTCTTCACATCTGCTGGCGTGACGAATCCTCGGAAATAGCAGCCATCATCCATCGTGGAGTGGGTCCAGAAGCTGGTTCACGGACAGTCGTGTTTTGGAAGACCTCGGACCAGCAGCCGACCTTCATCCAACCTCAGTGCACGCCGCACTTGCTTGTATTACATTATGAATATTAGTTACCTATAATCATTGTGGTCATAGCACATCTATTTAATCATTTCCGATGTCTCCTACCCCCTCCCCCACATTCTGTGCATACATGCACCAACACACACACACACACACACACACACACACACACACACACACACACACACACACACACACACACACACACACACACACACACACACACACACACACACACACACACACACAAACGTACTCCCTACCCATGCAGATACTCAGCACATCACAGAAATTGATAGACATGTGTATCCATGCAGGTAGCAAAAGGGATGGAGTACCTTGCCAGTCAGAAATTTGTACATAAAGACCTTGCTGCAAGGAATTGTATGTGAGTACACACTGTCATATGTACCAGACAGATTTAGATTGCTGTAATTGCTTGTAAGTGCAAAACAAATGCCTGTAGGATAGTGAAGCTTCCAGTTGTAGAAGGCAGTTTTTCCTGGTAAGTGCTGTAGTCTCTCTCTGTTGCTACACTACTTTGGCTTGGGTGTAGCAACACACCCAAGTCTGATCTGATGTCTGATCTATTCTTGTAGGGTGCTTACTTTCGTGCGGGTGCCTATAAACGGGAGGCGGTTGTTGTAATTCAATTGGGTGCTTATATTCATAGGGTGCTTACTTTCTATGGGTGCTTACTATCCCGATTCTACGGTATATACAGTGGGTTACGTTCTGTTCTATCTAATCATGATTACAGGATTGACCTCCACTTTGTCATCAAAATAGCAGACTTTGGATTGTCTGAAAATATCTATGACAGAAGCTATGTTAGGAAAGGGAAGGATGAAGGAGGCAAACTGCCTATAAAGTGGATGGCACTTGAGAGTCTGACAGATCTGGTGTTCTCTGAGAAAACTGATGTGGTAAGTTGAATTCCAGACGTATTCTGCTCTGACTCTTCACCACAGCCTCTACCATTAGAAGTTTCTGCTTATACAGATAGATGCATGTGCTACGTCAGTTACAGTAGATACATAGTCTATGTGCAAAATCAACATAAATATTATTATGTGTGCATGACTTGAAAAATTAGAAATCAGCTAAAATACCAGTTTAACAAATAATTATGATGGTGACCCAATTTCCTTTTTGCAGTGGGCATTTGGTGTGACGTGCTGGGAGTTGCTCAGTGGTGGGAATATCCCATACCCTACTATAGACCCCGTGTCTCTCGTAGGCATGCTGCAAGTGGATACAGAGCAGACAAACCAAACAATGCTGCCTGCACTGATACCATGTAAGTTCCACTAAAAAATCAAAAGTGTATCTCACTAGCGGTTTTATTTTCTTTATATACACTACCAATCTTAACGGCTGCATTACTAAATTATATGAGTCACATTAGGTGCTTATGACTGGTTCCACACATTAAGCCATCACTCTAAGCACAAGTATACATCTGTGTCATACACAGAACTAGCTAGGGTATAGAGCAGAGAAACCAAACAATGCTGCCTGCACTGATGCCATGTAAGTTCCAGTAAAGAATTAAGTGTGTACCTTGATAGTTATTTAGAGTTGATTGTTCTTTATTTGCATTAAGGGAGTGCATAACTAGATTTGAAGGAGAAGCAAGTCTATTCCATGGTGATACTTTAATAAAGGGGATAATAAGAGGGAGTTCAGATATATTTCATGCTCATGTGTACATAACTGCAGTCCATCACCACGTGGGGAAAAAAGGCAGAGTTATATGTCTGATAGCTACATGTTACCATCCTGCAGTTACACAATCATGTTGGAGTGTTGGAAGGAGAATCCTGATGAGAGGCCAACCTTCTCACAGTTGGTTGTCACCATTTCAAGTCAGCTGGAGGGGTTGGCTGGCTATTTGGATATGGGCATGTTTGGAGACTTACAATCATCTGATGAAACGAGTGAGGGTGCCAAGGGAGCAGAAAATATCAACTCTCTTAGTCTATACTGAGTAATATATGCAGGCTGATAGACTGAAATTTAACAATCAAATATGGTACTTTAATTCCCACTGTACCTTACTATTAAGTGCATGCACTTGTACTTCCACGGGAAGGAAATGAGCGCTTAACCATGCAAGGCAATGCAGTCACATTTTATCTGAAAAGAGACTGAAAAGGGTCCTTTAAAAAATGCTGTACTCTGAAACTGTTCTGAAAAAATTGCAGTTTTCTGAGGGGATTGCTATGAGAAGAATCCGAAATCCAGTGAAACTTCTGAAGAATATCTGAAATGTTTTCAGAATAGCTATGAAATCTGAAACTCCTGAACTTACATGAAACTATTTTTAGATGAAATGACGTGTCTGAAAAATGCATCTGAAATGTTGTCAGAGAAATTAGTAGTTTCTGAAAAAGTAAACCTCCAGTAGGAGGGTCTGAATTTCATCTGATTTTATGGTGCATCTGAAATCGACTGCAAAATTAATAGTTTAACAGGAGCACATGGCCTTTTCTGGACAAAGACAACAGAAAAAGGCTTTTGGTGCTCTTGAAAGCACTTCATCTTCCCAACTAAAGTTCCAGTTTGTAGCTAGCTAGCAAATTTTAGTACGGTAGCGATAAGCGTCGCAGCAGTATTAAAACATAAAACCAAGGCAATGCAAAGCAAAAAATTAACAACATGTATTAATACTGAC
Source organism: Phakellia ventilabrum (assembly GCA_963921505.1). Taxonomy (NCBI): domain Eukaryota; kingdom Metazoa; phylum Porifera; class Demospongiae; order Axinellida; family Axinellidae; genus Phakellia; species Phakellia ventilabrum. The sequence continues at coordinate 1,171,695 of OY997385.1, forward strand.
AGTAATACGAGTCAGGTTGTATCAACTCTTTACTAGCTATATTTGGTTCCCACTCAGCCATTGTTGCTTTCGCTTTTCTATGTTTAGCTATATATAACTGCATAGCTGCACTGATTGATATTAGTTGTGAGACCACCAGTTATTGGCTAGCACACTTAGTTTCTTCAGTCTCAGACAGAATCATGTGAAGTTTGGTCCTAGGACGAAAAAAATAGTGCTGCCAAATTTGGTCCTAGGACAATATGGCAGCTAGATGTGATCCTTGGACATTGTGTGGCAACCAGAGTTGGTCCTAGGACATAATGTGGCAACCAGATTTGGTCCTATATAGCTACTATGACCACATTTATGCAAAAGATAAGGTAGCTATATTATTGCATACTAATACCATATTTCACTGATGTTAATGTGGTTCCTACACACATTATTGAGCCAGTCACCTCTTGTAGCTAGCTATATATATCACCGCAAAAACAGAAGGATTGCTTTAACACTATATACAAAAAATACAAAGTTGTTTAGTGGTTACCGGAATTTCAGATGCATATGTCTGAGTATGAAGGTAGGGGTTAGGCCTCAAAGCAATCTTTTGTGATACAGAGCTATATACCATGCGCAGCTATATCATCTTACAACCATGATCATCTACAACACACGTAATTGGAACATCTATGAGAGAGTTATGTTTCAATACAACGGATCTACAAAAGAATGTCAGTATCTGCAAGTGACTCTCTTGCAAATGTTAACATGCTAGTGTGGTTCCTACATTAATGGGCCACCTCAAGTTCCTCTAGGTGTTCTCCCTTGTAGATGTGAGGCTCCTCACCAATAGGCCAACTTCCTCTGGTGTTCTCCCTTGCAGATTGTTCAATTGTTAATGTGGTTCCTACATCAGCAATACATCACCTTATACAATTAATACTCTCAAATACCTACTCATAACCACTGTCTTCACTAATCTGCAACCATGGTAACCACGGTGTCCTGAAAACCACCAATTTATTTTTGCAGTGCATGCTAGTCATTATGGGTGTCTGTAAAAGCTGGACTCTGGACTGGACTATGGACACAATATAATATGGTATGAATTTCACAGCAGTGCCCAGCACTATAGCTAGGGAAAGAAACTAATGCGGTAATGTGCAGACTACTGGTGCCATATAGATGTGACTTACATTTCCAAGCAAATCCTTGGGACAGCTGTTGTGGTAGCTATATCAAGGCCAGGACACCTGCAATGTATCAGCATAGATAATATATACTCCGCATATGCGGAGTATATATTATCTATGGTATCAGAATGTCTGCCCATAATATCGCTACTACAACAGTACAAACTAGAAAGGTAGTTATTGTTAAACGTCTGCAGCAGTTCTGTGAATTTTACCTTCATGACCAGACTGGCATGCCAATTAATGGACCGAAGTGCAGCTAACTACGGCTCTTCCCTCCCACTCCCACCCACACAGCAAATTCCAAGAACAGGAAATGCTTTTAATTCCGTTCCGTTTCCAATCCCGTTACGTGTTATTCTATCTATGTTCCGAGCGAAGCGAGGCTATACTCCAGTTTGATTGACCTTTTTTCGTCGTCGTAAACTGTTCCAGCCAGTTCTCCTGGTATAGCCTATCAAACACACAGCGAACACTTACCTTCGCTATAAAACTCCTAACGGTGAGACTTGGAAGCGATCACTATCACAGTAAGCTTGCTTCGGCCTCTGGTCTTCTAGGCACATAATAGCAAGTAGCCATTTTGTTTTGTGGGTGTGTGTTTGACCTTTTTCATTTGTGGGTGGGTGCTACGCCAGCAATTCTCGCGAAGCGTGGACATCACTAGTAATAGTAATAGATAGTAAAGTTTTGCGGTTATGGCATATTTAGATAAACAGTACTAGTATGCCGATCTCTACTAGTCTCGCGTGGCCAGACCCTCACCTAAAGCGGAAGAGGGTCTGGTACAACTCGCATGAAGACTCGGTGTTACACGGTCCAGAAATTTCTTGGACCGATAAGTGGGTTCTAATACCGCAATGTAACTTGGTCACTACCCTTGCAACAAAGGCCCAGCAGTATGGAAGGCCAAAGTGGACAAAATTAATCAGTAAACAGGGGTGTGGAGATCTGACACCAGGGTGTGGAGATCTGACACCGGGATGCGGAGATCTCACATAGTGATGCAGAGATCTGAGATTGTGGTGTGGAGATCTGAGATCATGATGTGGAGATCTCACACTATGATGTGGAGATCTCACAATGTGATGTGCAGATCTCACACCGTGATGCAGAGATCTCACACTGTGATGTGAACATCTAATACTGTGATGTGAAGATCTCATACCATGATGTGGAGATCCCATAGCGTAATGTGGAGATCTCATGCTCATGCTGTGATATGATTTCACACTGTGATGTGATCTCACACTGTGATGTGGAGATATCCCACTGTGATGAGATCTGACACTGTGATGTGATCTCACACTGTGATGTGGAGATATCCCACTGTGATGAGATCTCACACTGTGATGTGGAGATATCCCACTGTGATGAGATCTGACACTGTGATGTGATCTCACACTGTGATGTGGAGATATCCCACTGTGATGAGATCTCACACTGTGATGTGGAGATATCCCACTGTGATGAGATCTCACACTGTGATGTGATCTCACACTGTGATGTGGAGATCTCACATCGTGATGTAATCTCATACTGTGATGTGATCTCACACTGTGATGTGGAGATATCACACCGTGATGTGATCTCACACTGTGATGTGGAGATCTCACATTGGGATTTGGAGATTTGATGATCTGAATTGGATATCTCACTGATTTTAGCGCTCTTACTTCACAATTTGGATTTAAAGAGCTGAGATTGGGATTTAGAGATCTTATTGTGATCTGATAGTCTTGTAGAGTGATTTGAAGATCTTCGTGATTGACAATTTTAACTCATGATTTGGAGATCTGAGATGGGGTTTACTTGCATATTTTTTTACTTATTAACCTTAAGTACAAATTGGAAATGTCACTATCATTATAAAATGATCAGGAGATTTAACTTAAATAGGGAAGTAAAAATCTTGTAGATATGTAAATATAGTAGGAGTGTGATTTTAGATTCCCAAGAGATTACAAAGTTTCCGAGAGTAAATCCCCCCCTACCCTAAGAACCCCCGCTATATATGTGACTTGAGCTGAGGTCACACTATTGTGACTTCTCTCCTTTGCTGTTTGTTCCTTTGTGCCCTTTTTGCTTCGTTTACTCTTGTCTTCCTGAGCTTGCTGAATTACTATTGTAGTGGGTGTGACACAAAGTTGTATTAAAAAATTGATAACACCGACAATAAGAAAAACCTCGAAATGTGGAGAACAGAATCGCTTTTGCGCCTATTAGGTACACCTATACTAAGATACAACAAATTTCATTGTTATTACTTCACATGGAAGTCGCAAAACCCTCTAAATCGCCTATTGGAACCATAGTTTAAAAACGTTTAAGTATAACTCAGCTTAATTTATTTTTTATTTTTTGTTGACAGACAGACAAATCCTGTAACTTAACCCATAGATAACACAGCACATAACATTACCATTCACTGATTAGTTGGTCAAATTCAGAAAAATTATTAACTAGCTAGAATGTTGTGATGAAATCAACAGGAATAAATCTACAGTTGTAAAACTCATACAGTTACAGTACTGCAAGGAGAACAGTCCCTATTTGTTCTGGTTACTCTTATACAATTGGCAAGAACTTGGAGGCACCAAAGCACCTCATACAGATGTATACTCTTTTTCCCTTTACATCTCAGGTTGACATTGACAGTTATGACATTGATTGAGAGGATCCTGTACCTATTCAAACCGTGCCTCCATTAACTCCATCATATGGATGGAGCAGATGTATTTTTAAGTGTGAAAGAGTTTCTGAAAGCTGTTTAATATTCACAAGTTTTCTGTATGGCATTGCATATTGTTATTTGTTGCTTTTTCTTTGGTTTGCAGCCAGAAGGCAGTAGCTACGCGACCTAGCTATGTTTTACAGATCCTACCTCAAAAGCGAACGGGTCTTATTTTACTACATGTAGATATGTGGCTATGATCATGATGTGCATTATGAGATCTCTACATCATTATGTATTTAATATTAATATTGCTATAAAATCACTACATATTAAATTGCAGTGTGAGATCACATCACAGTGTGAGATCACATCACAGAGTGAGATCTCCACATCACAGTGTGAGATCACATCATATTATGAGATCACATCACAGTGTGAGATCTCCTGAGATCTCCCACATCACAGTATGAGATCTCCACATCACGATCTCAGATCTCCACCCAGATCTCCGCATCACTATGTGAGATCTCCGCATCCCGGTGTCAGATCTCCACACCCCTGTTTACTGATCAATTTTGTCCACTTTGGCCTTCCCTACAGCAGCGCTACAACCACGAAGCCCTCTAATCAAGTATGAATAATATTATGTTATATAAACAGTACAAAGTACAACGTGCAGTAGGCATGCTCACGATACTGCACTGTCTGCAGCATTCAAGGTTACCATCAGAACACCACCAAAAAGTTAAGTGTGCGTGAGGAGATAGCAATCATTGATGCTGTTGTAGATAACCCAGCTATGTACCTATCTGACTTGCAGCAGCATGTGCTATACACAACAGGTACCAGCATTAGTACCTCAACAATTTGCCAGCTTAATTCTAAAAAAGCAAGGGTTCTCACACAAAAAAACTAGCTTTCACAGCTCAGCAGCGTAGCGATGAACTGAGAGAACAATATGTACAAGATACTTCAGTATATGCTCCAGAAATGCTGGTTTTCTTGGATGAGCCTGGCTCTGACAGGCGTAATTGTCTTCGTCGTTATGGGTATGCTTTAAAGGGAAGCCGGGCTATAGCTCAAAAGCTGTTAGTAAGGGGGAAGAGATATTCAGCAATTCCTGCCATGTGCATTGATGGAATTATGGATGTGCACATCACACGAGACCGTAAATTCTGAGACCTTTTGTGACTTCCTTGAGCGATATTTGCTCCCTCAACTTCTTCCATTTGATGGGCTAAACCCACGAAGCGTGGTAATAATGGACAATGCATCCATCCATCACACAGATAGTGTTGTTGGCCTTATTGAAGAAGTGGGTGCTTTGGTCCACTACTTACCCCCCTGATCTGAACCCCATTGAGGAAGCTTTCTCAAAAGTAAAAAGTTTCCTCAAGGCAAATGACACATTTATTCAAATTGCTGATGAATCAGAAATACCAGATATAATTCTTTCAGGATTTGCATCAATTACATCAAGTGACTGCCAAGGGTGGATGGAGTACTCTGGATACTAAGATAATACTTGAGGAAGTGTGAATGCTAATGAAGCCAGTTCATAATCAATTGTTAAGCTGTCGTATGTTTTTCAATGCAAAAGATTTTTGTTCCTTAAACTCTTCATCATTTAGAACTCCAGACTCATGGAGATTCTTCAGTTTTTCCAAATGCTCCAAGTACTGTCCTGAAACATGAGCTCGCTTAGCAGGGGACATAGTAGCAGCAGAATTGCTAGGAGTATTCTTCGTAGTGAGCAGTCCAACAACTGCTGTAGCAGCACTTGTCAATGCCTCTGTTAAAGGCTCATGTCTGGTACGTTTACTTGGAACATTTCCTGTAAACAAGGGGATAGGGGGTGGCTCAGACATGCTGTCGTGTTGCCCATGTACTTTCATGCGTGCCCAAAGACGCAGTTGTGGCCCTGTATATCTATCATTATGTAGCTTACGAAGTTCTTGAGTTACAGAATCAACCTGCTCTTCATGATGGGTTCGTTTGCTAGAGGGCCCTTTATCAGCATCCATAGACTCAGTGCCTTTTCGCTTTTCCCCCCCCGGTTTTTTCAGGTGGACGGCCCTGGCACCACAGTGTAATCTCATCAGTGGATGAGAGTGCGTTGTACATGGCCTCGACATCCTGATCGTCTTCGATCCATCGTTTGGCATTTGTACGCTTCTCTAGATAACCACATTCCAGCTCTGAAACAGGGGGTAACTTTTCCTCAAATGTGTCTACTAGCTTTTCTTTCAACGTAGATGCAGATACAAATTTCTCTCCAACATTATGCCAAACTTTGGTGATATACTTGCTCTTTTGATCTGGATTGATTATACGTACAACATAGTTGTGCTGCAAGACAGATTTGGGGGGTGCCATGTTACTAGTGGTTTTCTGCAAAAAATAAAAGGATAATGCTGGTATATAGCTATGTACTATACTGTAACCAAAAGAATGTCGAGGGTATTAATTAGAATTAAACCGCCATTAGCTGCTACATGTACTAGCTATCTAGCCTGCAACCATAAATATTAAAACCAAAAAACTAGCTCAGTGTTACGGAAAGACTTACTGTTGGCAACGCTGCACTTTGGGGAGCAGCTGTTAAGGGCGCTGGTTGCAGTGATGCATGGTAGCTAGTACCTGGCAGAACTTGGGTTTCAGCAGGGGGGAATACAGAAAAACATGGGTTACGCCAATGAACATCGAACCCACCACCTCCGTGCCCTCCTTGAAGACTTCCGTAGGTAGAGTACTTGAGACATCTCGCTACAGTTGTCGGTTAGCCGCGTTTTGGCGCCACATATACATGCACACGCGATGTTTAATGACGTCGATACTTGTGAGTGTGAGTGACTCAACATTATTCATAAACTACTAACGCTATTAGAGGGCTTCGTGGTTGCAGCGTTGGCGACACTCTGGCTGCAAGGATGGTGAAAACAGCTTGGATCGTTATCGCGTGATCGAATTATTAAGTGACCGTGCAACACCAATTCGTCATGCGAGTTGTACCAGACCCTCTTGGTCTGGCCACGCGAGACTAGATCTCTACTGCTAGCGCTCTACAAAGATTGTGAAGGAATCTCTAAAGCTGACCATATCAAAGTAAGTTTTACTGCTGTTAGAATTAAAGTCACCGTCAAAAATAACCTCGTATCGAGTGTAGCTGAATAATGCTTAGCCATGAAAACTAAAGGTACATCATAATATAGTATAAAATAGCTAGCTATATCTGAGGTGTAGTGAATTCTGTAGCATGAACGGGTTATGATAATATTACATTATTTTGTAATTTACCCCTGCTAATAGTAGGGGACGCGGAGTGGCCCCCTCCCACTCCACGTCCCCTACCTATACAGAAGGGGACGTGGAGTGCCCCCCCCCCCCCCCACTCTGTGTCCCCTACCTGTATAGTAGGGGACGTGGAGTGCCCCCCCCCCCCCCCCCCCCCACTCTGTGTTCCCTACCTGTATAGTAGGGAACGTGGAGTGGCCTATGTCCCCTGCTTATGGGAGGGGCTGGGGATAAACAGTGGCCCCCCACTGCAGCTCCCCTACTAATAGAAGGGGATCCAAGCTCTGCAACAGTGACCATGCACTGATTCAGATCAGAGCATAGATAATATAGCTTCACCTGAAGCTATGATCAGACAATACATGCACTATGTAATTTAGTGAAAAAAATGTTGCGATACTAATTCTGTATACGTAATGTAACTCGACTGCAATAAGGGTGTCCAGTTGCCTATTTAAATGAAGCCATAAAAGAACACGCTAATACCGTTTACGCTTAGGATCCCGACTTGAATTCTGAGGTTTTACATTTATCGGAAGTTACAATACTGCCTATTTCTTCTTAATCTTACGGATTATTTTTATGCGCACGGGGATTCCTTCAGATAAGCCCCTTCTCTTTCGTTTCACTATACTATCTGGATGATAGCTGCCCGGGAAGAAATGTGCTTTTTTGCCATCTTTTTAGCAGACCTGTTTGGTTGGAGGGTGGGGCTTAAACTTTGTCACTTGACCGGAAAATGGCGTGGCGTTTTTAATTAGCGCATTCTTTAAATATTTAAACTGAAATATTATTGTTTGCTAAAGATACAGCATTTTTCGTGAATTAATGCTACATTCTGACTCTCCAGCTGGGTAACCTCTCCAAATTTGCAGCGTTGACATGATTTGGAATGCGCTTTGACGAGTCTGACAGATGGTCTCTTTTCCAAAATCAAAAAGTCATTTTGTGGTCACTAGCTATTACTCGGTTCAGCAGTCAGGATTGATTAGTGGACTCCATTTTTTCACTATCCGTTCTGCTGTTATCTCTTCGCCAGAAAAATAAGTGGGCATGGCGTGCACTAATGTGGTGACTAACTTTGCTATCCAAACAAGGCTTAAATTTGTACTAGACATATAGGGATCAAAAATATCAAAAGACATAGGGATGGGAGTCAGTAAAGGTACTGTGGTGTCGTTTGTTCCTACCTTGTGTGGTTGGGATTCCATATCCCTATAATTATGTCTTTTGAAGTGTTTTTTGTGATTTGTTTTGGTTGTTTTTTGGATGGGGGGTGGGGGCGGGGATATAGCTATATAGTCAGTTTCAAAGAGCTGTTATCTTGCTGAATTGTAAGCAGGTAAATTAACCGTAAAGTATTTGTTAATTGCTGTTTGAAGGATACTAGTAGCTAATTACTGATGCAGCACGCCTTCTGCTAGGACAGTTATAGTACTTGGAATGTGAAAAGTAAGTTGCTATGAGACCAGCCTTGTCCTGGCCAGCCTGGATACAAGGCTACAAGGCTACTGTGAGAGTAGAGCACAGAGTTACATACTAACCTCGATGATGTGGAGCTAGTACCCACCGCTGTGTACTCCTACAAAGTACAATCCTTGCTTGCAATACCTTGCAGTTGTTTGTGGTGTCCTTTGAACTATAACTATCCCTGCTAACACTCCACAATTACATTAAGATATTGTCTGGGCCTAAGACTTTAGTAGCCTCGTTCCCAGGCTCACCTCTTCATGCTGAGAACAAAAAACTAGGCAGAGGCCTGGGAACAGGGCGATGACTTTAGTATTGGTGGTTTTCCATCGTAGGTGTGAAGGAATGTTAAACGGTAGATAAACAGAGGAAGCCCAAGTTTAACAGATACAACCATCAAAGCAGCTAAAATTATTTGCCTTTTCTTCCAGCTGATAGTGACTTCAATGCTACTGCAGTCCTGCTTACATTTGAACCAGAAACTGCAAACCAGTCACTCGGTATAGACATACCTGTTATTGATGATGAAGTTTATGAAAACGATGAAGTATTTTTAGTATTATTGAGTACTCCTGACCAAGCTGTCCAACTGGATCCACAGTATGCGTTCATCACTATATCAGACAATGACAGTATGTGCAAAAGCTGTTGATATTACAATAATAGGCCTGTGAAATATTTTGAGACATAAACACCAAATCACATCAGCTAGTTAGGCATGCTTAGCTGTCGATATGACAGGTCCCTGTTGAGAAAAGTAGCTGTAATGCTCAAGTACTCCGTGAGTATTACATTTTCATATCACCTCTTACAGTGGTGACTGTGCAGTTTGCTAGTGAAACATATCGTGTGGAAGAAAAAGCAACGTCACTAAGTGTTGGTGTGAAGAAAGAAGGAAAGACTGAGGTGGACTTTAATGTAACAATAACCACCATGTCCCTCAATGATACCACAGCAGAAGGTAGGGAGTTTGAATGTGTGATAGTAATTTTTATGAAGTCATGTCACCAGAAGTGGTAGAATTTGAAAACTATAACTTTTTAATCCTTTGCTACCATAAAGCTGGTGAAGACTTTCCTGCTGTTTCAAAGATAGTAACATTCAGTCCTGATGATATTATGGTGTTCACAACTTTAATGATCAATGACGACAATATTACACTGGAGGGAGAAGAGCAATTTATTGTAGCAGTCACTTCTGCAGAGCCAAACATACTCATTGGAGAAATTAATACTTCCAGGATTACCATTCTTGATGATGATCGTAAGTCAGTATACTCATTTTATGATAGTAACTACCTCTATAGTAGCCCTTATTGCTTACCAATTAGTTACTGCTGGAAAAGTAACCTTGAGAATAGCGCAGGAATGATGGGTGAAAGTGATTTATGACAAACAAACTTTCCTCACCCATCCAGCGGTTGTTTAAATTTAACCAACCTTCCTCCAGCTGGCTGTTGTTGAGCTCCAGGCCTTCAGGGTTAGGATCAGTGCACAACAAATATGTGGTTTTGAAGTTGCCAGATAGAGCTAGGAAATATGCTAATAGGAAAAAGTAGCTGTGAGAGTTCACCATTGTGAGGACTGAATTTCTAATATTGCATTGCCTGCAAAAACATTTTATTTTTTGGGCAATGCATAATTAGAGCGCCTATGGGTTGCTAAACATTTTCCTGGTAGTACAAGTTCAAACCTCATAAAAAAAATCATGAATAAGCTAACTGAAAGTTATGAATGCACAGTCCTTCGCTAAATTACTATTTGCTCTCGTATACTTAAGATGGGAGCTGGATCATACCGCAACGCCACAGTTGTATGGGTGAACTTTTTGTATGTGAATTATGCGAGCCTTAATTATGAATGTATCACAAACATTTAATACAATTCATTGTTGCCTGTTTGCAGTTGGTTGAATTGTATGGCTTTGGTTAAGTAGGGGCATAGATAGTAGGGGTAATCTTGATAACAGTACAAAGGAAACCCTCTACGAATATTGTGAATATTGCCATTCATCAGCCTCACAGGTATTAATTATCAAGGTGTTTCCTGGGTAAAACAAAGGATGCATACATCCAAAGTACACAAACAAAATTTGCATAATTTTTATATTACTTATTCTTACTTATTACTTTATTACACAATTTCTTTTGAAGGAAATGGTCATTAGTCAGCTGAAAAATAGCTTAATCATTCTCTCAATCATGCAGGAGTGGCTGTTCAGTTCTTAAATAGCAGCTATGAAGTAAATGAGAATAATGAGACAGTTACAGTTTGTGTGTCAAGGAATATTGAAACTGCCATTGCATTTAATGTTACTGTTACCAGCAGACAAGCTGACACTATTGAAGGTATGCAAATGCACACCTCAGTTACCTGCTATATGTATCACACACTTGTACACTTAGCTATGGCCCACAATACTGCAACTATTGTTACTACTAATATTCCTTGGTAGCTATTACTAATCCTCTTTGGATAAATTGTATCAAGTGTCACCAGAACATTCATGAACTCAGCATACAGTGCTTCTGGGGAATATGATTTCAACAGTATGTATTTACATAATTTGCACTTATGCTGCCTGCCACAAAAATTGACATACATGTCTACTATCCTCTCCATTTTCTATCAAACAAGTATGTTTGAATATTGTTAGTGGTGGTTCATACATCTTTCCATCCAGCTGAAGCCTCTAAGGACTTTGTCCCTGCTGCAGTACCATTTACATTTCATCGTGATTCTGATAACACAGTCTGTGAACAGTTTAAAGTTCTACCGGACAGTGTAGCACTATAAAATGATGAAACATTTGTAGTGGATCTCTCAATACCATCTCTTATTACTCTCCAAGGCATTGAACGCTCCATGCTGAATTTATTGACAATGGCATCCAGCTGTATTGTAAATGATATGGTAGTCAGTTCAGCTAATATCACCGTTAAAGACACTGATGGTAAGAATATTATCAGATGTACAACAAGCATATAAGTTGTAGGCTAAATCAAAGTTTCTATAACATGGCAGTACCATAGTAAACATTGCACTGATTATTCTTTTCTGTAGTGGTAACCTTAAAATTTTCCAATGATTCATATGTAGTAGATGAGAGTGATGGAACTGTTCATGTGTGTTTAGAGAAAGACAGCATTACAGCTACAAATGTAACTATTTCTGTTGCTGCTGGTGCATTGGATAGAGCTGGAGCAAAAGGTATTGATTATGCATGGCTCAGTATGAGAGGAGGTGAAAATATATAGATCATAAGTAGGTCACATCACCACCAAAATCTTTACTAGCTGATACCAATAGAGATGAAGATATCATTGATAATCCATTTGCATTATTCTAATACCCATATCCTCACAGTCAATGAGGATTTCAATAGCACCTCAGTGAATATTACTTTTCTTGAAGACGAACATTTGAGATGCGTGGATATCCCGATCATCGATGACTCGAGTATTTCTGAAGGGAATGAACGATTTATGGTGACGTTCACTGTGTTCACACCTGGTGTGGAGACTGGAGTACCTAACGTTTCCTATGTGACTATTGTTGACAATGATACTATGTGCTTTCTGTCTATAGTAGCAGTGTTACAGATAGTCCATCTACTAATGTTCATTTTTATCCCATTCAGTGCCTTCACCTCAATCTAGTGGCTCGGCAACCATTGGTGGTACAGTTGCAGGAGGAGAGGCAGGAGTATGCATCATCCTGCTCGTAGTAATTGTCTTTATTGTTGTCCGTCACAAGAAAGAGAAGAAACATGTGTAAGCTATAACTATCACAGTGGAAACGTCGTATGAAAGTATATCCTTTGATTCAAGCAAGTTGCAAGAATACACAGCCAATTTATTATGTTTTGCATCTAAACCTCTGTGTTTGATTGCACTGCTAACTCGACACGTTTTGAGCAGTTAATCTATACATAAGCTTTATAATCAGCTCGTGCATTGTACACAGCTGTATCTCTGTAACTACTTAGCTATATTATTACACTAAATCCTGTAAAACTGAGTAAACCTTATATTATCCATACATGCATGCAAAATACCAACTCATGCAGATAATATTTTGGTAGTTCACTTGCATCAGATAAGGTCCTGGAGGCACACACACACACACACACACACACACACACACACACACACATCTCTACATTTTTATGTTTGTGAATTAGCTACCCATGATCAGTGTGGTTCTACTGCACACCTATTTCATCTATTCTGATGTCTCCTACCCCCTTTCCCCCTCTATGTCCTGTACTGCATGCACACACACACACACACATACACACACACACACACACACACACACACACACACACACACACGCGCGCGTGCTGTAGGCCCGATCAGCTTGAACTGGAAGCAATGGCAAGGCAAAACGCATATGGTAAGTTTCTATCATTATACCTCTCTGTGTGCATACTCATCATCTGCTGCCTCCACCACAAGTGCAATTTAATCAGCGTATGATGTCTGTGACAAGTTCACATGTTCAAGACATTCCACGGGAGATTCTAATTCCCAACAGCAAGCTTCGTCTGTTGGATTCTGTTGGTGAAGGTAAGAAATGACAAATTATCTTGATCTGTTTTGTATTCACCTCTACAACCAGCCTTGAGCTATAACTGTTAAGCTTGGCTTGTTACTGTTTTAGGTGAATTTGGGATGGTATACAGAGGCGAGATAGTACATCCTATGAGTACAGAGAGAGTTGCAGTGAAGACCCGAAAAGGTATATGTATCACGAGTGGGGGCCTAATGCCTTCATGAATGATCGAATAGTCATTCTCCTGTAATAGGTTTCTTTGACCAAAACCAGATCAATGACATGTTAAAGGAGAACCTGAAGATGTGGAAGTTCAACCATCCCAATGTTATGACTCTGATTGGCATCTGTATTGATGGAGGGCCCACTCCCTATATTGTGATGCCTTTTATGGATAACGGTAGCCTGTATTCATACCTCAAGAAAGAGAGATCAAAGTTTGTCATACCAGCTCATGCAGATAATGATTTGGTAGGTCAATTGCACCATAAGGTTCTGAAGTCACACATACAACTCTACACATCTATCTATACTTACGATTGGTTCTGTTGGTGACGAAACCGAAAACGGAAGCGCTCCCGGATGTACTTTGACCTGTGACCCGCGAATGTAAAAACTCGTCGGGGTGAACGCACGTGCCCTCAGGACGAATCCAGCCATGACAGGTAAATAGTGTTCGAGAACTTTCCAACGATGACTGGCAGTGATCAGTAGTGTGTATAATTGTCGATGACAGGCGCTGATAGTCTGTTTTCTAAGAGAGTATAGAATGGACCAACGGCATGCTTTTGGGGACAGGCGCATGACGAGGAGCATGACGCTGCAGCGAAGAATGGCTCAAAGACGTCCGAACGAAGCTACCAACCGGCCCTCCCCGCCTCCCACCACTGCCGAGCGACGGAGGCGGCATCAAGACCAAATGAGAGCCGTCAGGGCCCGTCGGACGTCCACGGAGACCGCTGTTGAGCGGGCGCAGAGTCGAGAACATATGAGAGCTGCCAGAGCAGCACGCAGGCAAGACCAGGTACAAAATAATACATTCATCCCAGGATTGTGCCAATAAATTTATTATCTGCTCCATGGCTCTGCAGGTAGAGGACCAACTGCATGCTGTTGTGGACAGTCGCATGACGAGGAACATCAAGACCAAATGAGAGCCGTCAGGGCCCGTCGGACGTCCACGGAGACCGCTGCTGAGCGGGCGCAGAGTCGAGAACATATGAGAGCTGCCAGAGCAGCACGCAGGCAAGACCAGGTACAAAATAATAGACTCACCCCAGGATTGTGCCAATAAATTTATTATCTGCTCCATGGCTCTGCAGGTAGACAGTGAGTGCTCCAGGAACACAGAGCAGAGAGAACGACGAGCCCGAGAGCAGGCCGCAACCCGTAGATGGGAAAACCTACCTGTTCACAGGACTCCCTATCCCAACCCCCTGAAACTCGGCAACAAACATGCTTGCTGCCATTGTGGGGCAATGTTGCTGTAGGGCGAGGAGGAGAGCTCCTGCTGCAGAAATGGCAAGATCATTCTGCAACCCCTCCAGCTCCTTCCTGCCAGCTGGCCTACAATGTTCCGTGATAGGGCATTTAGGCAGAGCAGCAGGAAGTACAACAACCTTTTTAGTTTCACGGCTATGGGAGTATCAGGAGAGCATGGTTTTGTCCACCAGGCGTCACCGAGTTGCGTGAAGATCCATGGGAGAACATACCACCGCATTCTACCAGCGAACCACCAGGGTCCAGTTCATTGGTATGTTCATGATCCCCAGTTAGCAAGAGCCAACGAGGCACACCGACTCTTGCTTAATGTGAGCTACGTGACCGCCATCGCACAAATGCTAAACCAGATCAACCCGTATGCTCACCATCTTCGAGTACTCGGCCAGATTCCAACAGCAAATGCCAGTCTTCACATCTGCTGGCGTGACGAATCCTCGGAAATAGCAGCCATCATCCATCGTGGAGTGGGTCCAGAAGCTGGTTCACGGACAGTCGTGTTTTGGAAGACCTCGGACCAGCAGCCGACCTTCATCCAACCTCAGTGCACGCCGCGAAGCAAGTGCGGCCGAAGGCCGCACTTGCTTGTATTATATTATGAATATTAGTTACCTATAATCATTGTGGTCATAGCACATCTATTTAATCATTTCCGATGTCTCCTACCCCCTCCCCCACATCCTGTGCATACATGCACCAACACACACACACACACACACACACACACACACACACACACACACACACAAACGTACTCCCTACCCATGCAGATACTCAGCACACCACAGAAATTGATAGACATGTGTATCCATGCAGGTAGCAAAAGGGATGGAGTACCTTGCCAGTCAAAAATTTGTACATAAAGACCTTGCTGCAAGGAATTGTATGTGAGTACACACTGTCATATGTACCAGACAGATTTAGATTGCTGTAATTGCTTGTAAGTGCAAAACAAATACCGTAGAATCGGGATAGTAAGCACCGGTGCTTACTTTCGAAATTAGCAGCAGGAATGGGTGCTAACATTCGAGGGGTGCCTACTTTAATGGGGTGCTTACAATCGCGTGAATATATGGCGTAGCGGTATAGCTGCTTTTGTACTACAGGTACGACCATTACACTTGTGGGTTTGGCTCTAGGAAAGATATTCATTTCTAGATTGGCTCATTGGGGCGAGCCTGAGCGAGCCCCACACTAGCGAGTCGAATTCTGCTATCGTGTCTATATGTATTATTATCATCATTATTATGGTACGTACGTCTTACCGAATCTAAATACAAAATTCTAATTTTGCGTATTATGCATTACGTATGCGAAGCGCATTACGTCACTACGTTTGTGGCACGGGCAGGCAATGGAAGCTACTGCCTACTGGAAGTTTGCTGGCCCAATAGGCCAAGGTACGTTAATCTAAGTTAGTTTTTATGTTGCTTACATGGCGAAGAAGGGCTAGACAGTGATAGTAATCCAGTTTTGGATTGTTTTGACAAATGCATTGCGAAATTGCTGAGTCAGTACTTTCAGTATTAAACAGAGAGATCAGCCCGACCATTATTTAGCTTTCAGGTACTAGAATTACTAGTAACTGAGCATAATTCTCAACCTTGTCTTTATATATGCTTAGACTTTAACACTGCTGGATGAAGTCTTGTCTGCTACCATAGTAGACCATAGTGATTTGTAGTACAACAGGTAGTCTCGGGTACCCAGACCCGTCGAAAATTGTTTTCGACGGATCTGGGTACCCGAGACTATACAACAGGTTTCTGTATAATATAGTTAGTTCGGAGAAGCTCCCTCTCATAATTGAACAAGTGTTATTAGCTAGGTAGCTTATACCGTTGTTGGAGTTGACTGTGGGCAGCATGTAAATGTATAATAATATACATTTTATGCTGTATGTGCAGAATTTTGATTAGCTAAGTTCTCTCAAAACTTTCCCATTTATGTCACAATTATGTTGTGATGTAGGTTCTTTTTATAAATAAAATAGCTATGGAGAAGTAGAACATGAAAACGTGAATGAAGTAATCACAGCATGATACTTGGCTCCTCTGTAACTTAAGGTCGCAGTACAAATCAAGACTACAATTTTGTAAGAATAGTGTCCAGGCTACTGTTGGAGTGGTTACTACAGTATCTATGAGCCTTATCTAGTCATACAATTGGATCACTGTTGTATTACTTCCACTTTGAAATGCTCATTTGCTAATATATAATGCACAGACACTCGCTCAGGCTCGCCCCGCAATGTCCTGCATTTGCCTAGTTACAATGCAATGAATACCTAACAGGCAGTGGCATGAGTGGTGCACAGCTGGCAAGAAGCACTACAACTACTGTGAAGAAGGCGGTGCTGCAACACTGTTGTATGCATAGTTTTCATGAATTCCATTGACCTTACTCTGTTCTGCGCGCACTTGTTGTTTGCTCGTGTGCTCTCTGTAGGATAGTGAAGCTTCCAGTTGTAGAAGGCAGTTTTTCCTGGTAAGTGCTGTAGTCTCTCTCTGTTGCTACACTACTTTGGCTTGGGTGTAGCAACACACCCAAGTCTGATCTGATGTCTGATCTATTCTTGTAGGGTGCTTACTTTCGTGCGGGTGCCTATAAACGGGAGGCGGTTGTTGTAATTCAATTGGGTGCTTATATTCATAGGGTGCTTACTTTCTATGGGTGCTTACTATCCCGATTCTACGGTATATACAGTGGGTTACGTTCTGTTCTATCTAATCATGATTACAGGATTGACCTCCACTTTGTCATCAAAATAGCAGACTTTGGATTGTCTGAAAATATCTATGACAGAAGCTATGTTAGGAAAGGGAAGGATGAAGGAGGCAAACTGCCTATAAAGTGGATGGCACTTGAGAGTCTGACAGATCTGGTGTTCTCTGAGAAAACTGATGTGGTAAGTTGAATTCCATACGTATTCTGCTCTGACTCTTCACCACAGCCTCTACCATTAGAAGTTTCTGCTTATACAGATAGATGCATGTGCTACGTCAGTTACAGTAGATACATAGTCTATGTGCAAAATCAACATAAATATTATTATGTGTGCATGACTTGAAAAGTTAGAAATCAGCTAAAATACCAGTTTAACAAATAATTATGATGGTGACCCAATTTCCTTTTTGCAGTGGGCATTTGGTGTGACGTGCTGGGAGTTGTTCAGTGGTGGGAAGATCCCATACCCTGCTATAGACCCCGTGTCTCTCGTAGGCATGCTGCAAGTGGATACAGAGCAGACAAACCAAACAATGCTGCCTGCACTGATACCATGTAAGTTCCACTAAAAAATCAAAAGTGTATCTCACTAGCGGTTTTATTTTCTTTATATACACTACCAATCTTAACGGCTGCATTACTAAATTATATGAGTCACATTAGGTGCTTATGACTGGTTCCACACATTAAGCCATCACTCTAAGCACAAGTATACATCTGTGTCATACACAGAACTAGCTAGGGTATAGAGCAGAGAAACCAAACAATGCTGCCTGCACTGATGCCATGTAAGTTCCAGTAAAGAATTAAGTGTGTACCTTGATAGTTATTTAGAGTTGATTGTTCTTTATTTGCATTAAGGGAGTGCATAACTAGATTTGAAGGAGAAGCAAGTCTATTCCATGGTGATACTTTAATAAAGGGGATAATAAGAGGGAGTTCAGATATATTTCATGCTCATGTGTACATAACTGCAGTCCATCACCACGTGGGGAAAAAAGGCAGAGTTATATGTCTGATAGCTACATGTTACCATCCTGCAGTTACACAATCATGTTGGAGTGTTGGAAGGAGAATCCTGATGAGAGGCCAACCTTCTCACAGTTGGTTGTCACCATTTCAAGTCAGCTGGAGGGGTTGGCTGGCTATTTGGATATGGGCATGTTTGGAGACTTACAATCATCTGATGAAACGAGTGAGGGTGCCAAGGGAGCAGAAAATATCAACTCTCTTAGTCTATACTGAGTAATATATGCAGGCTGATAGACTGAAATTTAACAATCAAATATGGTACTTTAATTCCCACTGTACCTTACTATTAAGTGCATGCACTTGTACTTCCACGGGAAGGAAATGAGCGCTTAACCATGCAAGGCAATGCAGTCACATTTTATCTGAAAAGAGACTGAAAAGGGTCCTTTAAAAAATGCTGTACTCTGAAACTGTTCTGAAAAAATTGCAGTTTTCTGAGGGGATTGCTATGAGAAGAATCCGAAATCCAGTGAAACTTCTGAAGAATATCTGAAATGTTTTCAGAATAGCTATGAAATCTGAAACTCCTGAACTTACATGAAACTATTTTTAGATGAAATGACGTGTCTGAAAAATGCATCTGAAATGTTGTCAGAGAAATTAGTAGTTTCTGAAAAAGTAAACCTCCAGTAGGAGGGTCTGAATTTCATCTGATTTTATGGTGCATCTGAAATCGACTGCAAAATTAATAGTTTAACAGGAGCACATGGCCTTTTCTGGACAAAGACAACAGAAAAAGGCTTTTGGTGCTCTTGAAAGCACTTCATCTTCCCAACTAAAGTTCCAGTTTGTAGCTAGCTAGCAAATTTTAGTACGGTAGCGATAAGCGTCGCAGCAGTATTAAAACATAAAACCAAGGCAATGCAAAGCAAAAAATTAACAACATGTATTAATACTGACAGTAATACGAGTCAGGTTGTATCAACTCTTTACTAGCTATATTTGGTTCCCACTCAGCCATTGTTGCTTTCGCTTTTCTATGTTTAGCTATATATAACTGCATAGCTGCACTGATTGATATTAGTTGTGAGACCACCAGTTATTGGCTAGCACACTTAGTTTCTTCAGTCTCAGACAGAATCATGTGAAGTTTGGTCCTAGGACGAAAAAAATAGTGCTGCCAAATTTGGTCCTAGGACAATATGGCAGCTAGATGTGATCCTTGGACATTGTGTGGCAACCAGAGTTGGTCCTAGGACATAATGTGGCAACCAGATTTGGTCCTATATAGCTACTATGACCACATTTATGCAAAAGATAAGGTAGCTATATTATTGCATACTAATACCATATTTCACTGATGTTAATGTGGTTCCTACACACATTATTGAGCCAGTCACCTCTTGTAGCTAGCTATATATATCACCGCAAAAACAGAAGGATTGCTTTAACACTATATACAAAAAATACAAAGTTGTTTAGTGGTTACCGGAATTTCAGATGCATATGTCTGAGTATGAAGGTAGGGGTTAGGCCTCAAAGCAATCTTTTGTGATACAGAGCTATATACCATGCGCAGCTATATCATCTTACAACCATGATCATCTACAACACACGTAATTGGAACATCTATGAGAGAGTTATGTTTCAATACAACGGATCTACAAAAGAATGTCAGTATCTGCAAGTGACTCTCTTGCAAATGTTAACATGCTAGTGTGGTTCCTACATTAATGGGCCACCTCAAGTTCCTCTAGGTGTTCTCCCTTGTAGATGTGAGGCTCCTCACCAATAGGCCAACTTCCTCTGGTGTTCTCCCTTGCAGATTGTTCAATTGTTAATGTGGTTCCTACATCAGCAATACATCACCTTATACAATTAATACTCTCAAATACCTACTCATAACCACTGTCTTCACTAATCTGCAACCATGGTAACCACGGTGTCCTGAAAACCACCAATTTATTTTTGCAGTGCATGCTAGTCATTATGGGTGTCTGTAAAAGCTGGACTCTGGACTGGACTATGGACACAATATAATATGGTATGAATTTCACAGCAGTGCCCAGCACTATAGCTAGGGAAAGAAACTAATGCGGTAATGTGCAGACTACTGGTGCCATATAGATGTGACTTACATTTCCAAGCAAATCCTTGGGACAGCTGTTGTGGTAGCTATATCAAGGCCAGGACACCTGCAATGTATCAGCATAGATAATATATACTCCGCATATGCGGAGTATATATTATCTATGGTATCAGAATGTCTGCCCATAATATCGCTACTACAACAGTACAAACTAGAAAGGTAGTTATTGTTAAACGTCTGCAGCAGTTCTGTGAATTTTACCTTCATGACCAGACTGGCATGCCAATTAATGGACCGAAGTGCAGCTAACTACGGCTCTTCCCTCCCACTCCCACCCACACAGCAAATTCCAAGAACAGGAAATGCTTTTAATTCCGTTCCGTTTCCAATCCCGTTACGTGTTATTCTATCTATGTTCCGAGCGAAGCGAGGCTATACTCCAGTTTGATTGACCTTTTTTCGTCGTCGTAAACTGTTCCAGCCAGTTCTCCTGGTATAGCCTATCAAACACACAGCGAACACTTACCTTCGCTATAAAACTTCTAACGGTGAGACTTGGAAGCGATCACTATCACAGTAAGCTTGCTTCGGCCTCTGGTCTTCTAGGCACATAATAGCAAGTAGCCATTTTGTTTTGTGGGTGTGTGTTTGACCTTTTTCATTTGTGGGTGGGTGCTACGCCAGCAATTCTCGCGAAGCGTGGACATCACTAGTAATAGTAATAGATAGTAAAGTTTTGCGGTTATGGCATATTTAGATAAACAGTACTAGTATGCCGATCTCTACTAGTCTCGCGTGGCCAGACCCTCACCTAAAGCGGAAGAGGGTCTGGTACAACTCGCATGAAGACTCGGTGTTACACGGTCCAGAAATTTCTTGGACCGATAAGTGGGTTCTAATACCGCAATGTAACTTGTGACATTAGCGGCATGAATATTATTACCGTTATACGCGTCAGTATTTGCTACAGCTGTTTTCACTACCCTTGCAACAAAGGCCCAGCAGTATGGAAGGCCAAAGTGGACAAAATTAATCAGTAAACAGGGGTGTGGAGATCTGACACCAGGGTGTGGAGATCTGACACCGGGATGCGGAGATCTCACATAGTGATGCAGAGATCTGAGATTGTGGTGTGGAGATCTGAGATCATGATGTGGAGATCTCACACTATGATGTGGAGATCTCACAATGTGATGTGCAGATCTCACACCGTGATGCAGAGATCTCACACTGTGATGTGAACATCTAATACTGTGATGTGAAGATCTCATACCATGATGTGGAGATCCCATAGCGTAATGTGGAGATCTCATGCTCATGCTGTGATATGATTTCACACTGTGATGTGATCTCACACTGTGATGTGGAGATATCCCACTGTGATGAGATCTGACACTGTGATGTGATCTCACACTGTGATGTGGAGATATCCCACTGTGATGAGATCTCACACTGTGATGTGGAGATATCCCACTGTGATGAGATCTGACACTGTGATGTGATCTCACACTGTGATGTGGAGATATCCCACTGTGATGAGATCTCACACTGTGATGTGGAGATATCCCACTGTGATGAGATCTCACACTGTGATGTGATCTCACACTGTGATGTGGAGATCTCACATCGTGATGTAATCTCATACTGTGATGTGATCTCACACTGTGATGTGGAGATATCACACCGTGATGTGATCTCACACTGTGATGTGGAGATCTCACATTGGGATTTGGAGATTTGATGATCTGAATTGGATATCTCACTGATTTTAGCGCTCTTACTTCACAATTTGGATTTAAAGAGCTGAGATTGGGATTTAGAGATCTTATTGTGATCTGATAGTCTTGTAGAGTGATTTGAAGATCTTCGTGATTGACAATTTTAACTCATGATTTGGAGATCTGAGATGGGGTTTACTTGCATATTTTTTTACTTATTAACCTTAAGTACAAATTGGAAATGTCACTATCATTATAAAATGATCAGGAGATTTAACTTAAATAGGGAAGTAAAAATCTTGTAGATATGTAAATATAGTAGGAGTGTGATTTTAGATTCCCAAGAGATTACAAAGTTTCCGAGAGTAAATCCCCCCCTACCCTAAGAACCCCCGCTATATATGTGACTTGAGCTGAGGTCACACTATTGTGACTTCTCTCCTTTGCTGTTTGTTCCTTTGTGCCCTTTTTGCTTCGTTTACTCTTGTCTTCCTGAGCTTGCTGAATTACTATTGTAGTGGGTGTGACACAAAGTTGTATTAAAAAATTGATAACACCGACAATAAGAAAAACCTCGAAATGTGGAGAACAGAATCGCTTTTGCGCCTATTAGGTACACCTATACTAAGATACAACAAATTTCATTGTTATTACTTCACATGGAAGTCGCAAAACCCTCTAAATCGCCTATTGGAACCATAGTTTAAAAACGTTTAAGTATAACTCAGCTTAATTTATTTTTTATTTTTTGTTGACAGACAGACAAATCCTGTAACTTAACCCATAGATAACACAGCACATAACATTACCATTCACTGATTAGTTGGTCAAATTCAGAAAAATTATTAACTAGCTAGAATGTTGTGATGAAATCAACAGGAATAAATCTACAGTTGTAAAACTCATACAGTTACAGTACTGCAAGGAGAACAGTCCCTATTTGTTCTGGTTACTCTTATACAATTGGCAAGAACTTGGAGGCACCAAAGCACCTCATACAGATGTATACTCTTTTTCCCTTTACATCTCAGGTTGACATTGACAGTTATGACATTGATTGAGAGGATCCTGTACCTATTCAAACCGTGCCTCCATTAACTCCATCATATGGATGGAGCAGATGTATTTTTAAGTGTGAAAGAGTTTCTGAAAGCTGTTTAATATTCACAAGTTTTCTGTATGGCATTGCATATTGTTATTTGTTGCTTTTTCTTTGGTTTGCAGCCAGAAGGCAGTAGCTACGCGACCTAGCTATGTTTTACAGATCCTACCTCAAAAGCGAACGGGTCTTATTTTACTACATGTAGATATGTGGCTATGATCATGATGTGCATTATGAGATCTCTACATCATTATGTATTTAATATTAATATTGCTATAAAATCACTACATATTAAATTGCAGTGTGAGATCACATCACAGTGTGAGATCACATCACAGAGTGAGATCTCCACATCACAGTGTGAGATCACATCATATTATGAGATCACATCACAGTGTGAGATCTCCTGAGATCTCCCACATCACAGTATGAGATCTCCACATCACGATCTCAGATCTCCACCCAGATCTCCGCATCACTATGTGAGATCTCCACACCCCTGTTTACTGATCAATTTTGTCCACTTTGGCCTTCCATACAGCAGCGCTACAACCACGAAGCCCTCTATAAGCTAATCAAGTACTGAATAATATTATGTTATATAAACAGTACAAAGTACAACGTGCAGTTGGCATGCTCACAGCTACAGCGTTATAGCGGGAAGCTGAAAGTTACTTAGCTATGTTTGCGCTCCAGAGCAGTAATTCTAAGGCATATTCAAGTGATTTGCGGTGGAGGATGGTGCACCAGAAGAGTCTACTCGGGCTAACTTGCCATCAAGTGGCCAGTAAGTTAAATGTTGATCGATCAACTGTACAGCGTACAGTACAACTCTTTGAGGATACTGGCACTGTCTGCAGCATTCAAGGTTACCATCAGAACACCACCAAAAAGTTAAGTGTGCGTGAGGAGATAGCAATCATTGATGCTGTTGTAGATAACCCAGCTATGTACCTATCTGACTTGCAGCAGCATGTGCTATACACAACAGGTACCAGCATTAGTACCTCAACAATTTGCCAGCTTAATTCTAAAAAAGCAAGGGTTCTCACACAAAAAAACTAGCTTTCACAGCTCAGCAGCGTAGCGATGAACTGAGAGAACAATATGTACAAGATACTTCAGTATATGCTCCAGAAATGCTGGTTTTCTTGGATGAGCCTGGCTCTGACAGGCGTAATTGTCTTCGTCGTTATGGGTATGCTTTAAAGGGAAGCCGGGCTATAGCTCAAAAGCTGTTAGTAAGGGGGAAGAGATATTCAGCAATTCCTGCCATGTGCATTGATGGAATTATGGATGTGCACATCACACGAGACCGTAAATTCTGAGACCTTTTGTGACTTCCTTGAGCGATATTTGCTCCCTCAACTTCTTCCATTTGATGGGCTAAACCCACGAAGCGTGGTAATAATGGACAATGCATCCATCCATCACACAGATAGTGTTGTTGGCCTTATTGAAGAAGTGGGTGCTTTGGTCCACTACTTACCCCCCCCCTGATCTGAACCCCATTGAGGAAGCTTTCTCAAAAGTAAAAAGTTTCCTCAAGGCAAATGACACATTTATTCAAATTGCTGATGAATCAGAAATACCAGATATAATTCTTTCAGGATTTGCATCAATTACATCAAGTGACTGCCAAGGGTGGATGGAGCACTCTGGATACTAAGATAATACTTGAGGAAGTGTGAATGCTAATGAAGCCAGTTCATAATCAATTGTTAAGCTGTCGTATGTTTTTCAATGCAAAAGATTTTTGTTCCTTAAACTCTTCATCATTTAGAACTCCAGACTCATGGAGATTCTTCAGTTTTTCCAAATGCTCCAAGTACTGTCCTGAAACATGAGCTCGCTTAGCAGGGGACATAGTAGCAGCAGAATTGCTAGGAGTATTCTTCGTAGTGAGCAGTCCAACAACTGCTGTAGCAGCACTTGTCAATGCCTCTGTTAAAGGCTCATGTCTGGTACGTTTACTTGGAACATTTCCTGTAAACAAGGGGATAGGGGGTGGCTCAGACATGCTGTCGTGTTGCCCATGTACTTTCATGCGTGCCCAAAGACGCAGTTGTGGCCCTGTATATCTATCATTATGTAGCTTACGAAGTTCTTGAGTTACAGAATCAACCTGCTCTTCATGATGGGTTCGTTTGCTAGAGGGCCCTTTATCAGCATCCATAGACTCAGTGCCTTTTCGCTTTTTCCCCCCGGTTTTTTCAGGTGGACGGCCCTGGCACCACAGTGTAATCTCATCAGTGGATGAGAGTGCGTTGTACATGGCCTCGACATCCTGATCGTCTTCGATCCATCGTTTGGCATTTGTACGCTTCTCTAGATAACCACATTC
This sequence comes from Phakellia ventilabrum, assembly GCA_963921505.1. NCBI lineage: Eukaryota > Metazoa > Porifera > Demospongiae > Axinellida > Axinellidae > Phakellia > Phakellia ventilabrum. The sequence continues at coordinate 1,197,319 of OY997385.1, forward strand.
CAGCTCTGAAACAGGGGGTAACTTTTCCTCAAATGTGTCTACTAGCTTTTCTTTCAACGTAGATGCAGATACAAATTTCTCTCCAACATTATGCCAAACTTTGGTGATATACTTGCTCTTTTGATCTGGATTGATTATACGTACAACATAGTTGTGCTGCAAGACAGATTTGGGGGGTGCCATGTTACTAGTGGTTTTCTGCAAAAAATAAAAGGATAATGCTGGTATATAGCTATGTACTATACTGTAACCAAAAGAATGTCGAGGGCATTAATTAGAATTAAACCGCCATTAGCTGCTACATGTACTAGCGGTCTAGCCTGCAACCATAAATATTAAAACCAAAAAACTAGCTCAGTGTTACGGAAAGACTTACTGTTGGCAACGCTGCACTTTGGGGAGCAGCTGTTAAGGGCGCTGGTTGCAGTGATGCATGGTAGCTAGTACCTGGCAGAACTTGGGTTTCAGCAGGGGGGAATACAGAAAAACATGGGTTACGCCAATGAACATCGAACCCACCACCTCCGTGCCCTCCTTGAAGACTTCCGTAGGTAGAGAAAGGTACTTGAGACATCTCGCTACAGTTGTCAGTTAGCCGCGTTTTGGCGCCACATATACATGCACACGCGATGTGACGTCGATACTTGTGAGTGTGAGTGACTCAACATTATTCATAAACTACTAACGCTATTAGAGGGCTTCGTGGTTGCAGCGTTGGCGACACTCTGGCTGCAAGGATGGTGAAAACAGCTTGGATCGTTATCGCGTAATCGAATTATTAAGTGACCGTGCAACACCAATTCGTCCTGCGAGTTGTACCAGACCCTCTTGGTCTGGCCACGCGAGACTAGATCTCTACTGCTAGCGCTCTACAAAGATTGTGAAGGAATCTCTAAAGCTGACCATATCAAAGTAAGTTTTACTGCTGTTAGAATTAAAGTCACCGTCAAAAATAACCTCGTATCGAGTGTAGCTGAATAATGCTTAGCCATGAAAACTAAAGGTACATCATAATATAGTATAAAATAGCTAGCTATATCTGAGGTGTAGTGAATTCTGTAGCATGAACGGGTTATGATAATATTACATTATTTTGTAATTTACCCCTGCTAATAGTAGGGGACGCGGAGTGGCCCCCTCCCACTCCGCGTCCCCTACCTATACAGAAGGGGACGCGGAGTGCCCCTCCCCCACTCTGTGTCCCCTACCTGTATAGTAGGGGACGTGGAGTGCCCCCCCCCCCCCCCCCCCACTCTGTGTTCCCTACCTGTATAGTAGGGAACGTGGAGTGGCCTATGTCCCCTGCTTATGGGAGGGGCTGGGGATAAACAGTGGCCCCCCACTGCAGCTCCCCTACTAATAGAAGGGGATCCAAGCTCTGCAACAGTGACCATGCACTGATTCAGATCAGAGCATAGATAATATAGCTTCACCTGAAGCTATGATCAGACAATACATGCACTATGTAATTTAGTGAAAAAAATGTTGCGATACTAATTCTGTATACGTAATGTAACTCGACTGCAATAAGGGTGTCCAGTTGCCTATTTAAATGAAGCCATAAAAGAACACGCTAATACCGTTTACGCTTAGGATCCCGACTTGAATTCTGAGGTTTTACATTTATCGGAAGTTACAATACTGCCTATTTCTTCTTAATCTTACGGATTATTTTTATGCGCACGGGGATTCCTTCAGATAAGCCCCTTCTCTTTCGTTTCACTATACTATCTGGATGATAGCTGCCCGGGAAGAAATGTGCTTTTTTGCCATCTTTTTAGCAGACCTGTTTGGTTGGAGGGCGGGGCTTAAACTTTGTCACTTGACCGGAAAATGGCGTGGCGTTTTTAATTAGCGCATTCTTTAAATATTTAAACTGAAATATTATTGTTTGCTAAAGATACAGCATTTTTCGTGAATTAATGCTACATTCTGACTCTCCAGCTGGGTAACCTCTCCAAATTTGCAGCGTTGACATGATTTGGAATGCGCTTTGACGAGTCTGACAGATGGTCTCTTTTCCAAAATCAAAAAGTCATTTTGTGGTCACTAGCTATTACTCGGTTCAGCAGTCAGGATTGATTAGTGGACTCCATTTTTTCACTATCCGTTCTGCTGTTATCTCTTCGCCAGAAAAATAAGTGGGCATGGCGTGCACTAATGTGGTGACTAACTTTGCTATCCAAACAAGGCTTAAATTTGTACTAGACATATAGGGATCAAAAATATCAAAAGACATAGGGATGGGAGTCAGTAAAGGTACTGTGGTGTCGTTTGTTCCTACCTTGTGTGGTTGGGATTCCATATCCCTATAATTATGTCTTTTGAAGTGTTTTTTGTGATTTGTTTTGGTTGTTTTTTGGAGGGGGGGTGGGGGCGGGGATATAGCTATATAGTCAGTTTCAAAGAGCTGTTATCTTGCTGAATTGTAAGCAGGTAAATTAACCATAAAGTATTTGTTAATTGCTGTTTGAAGGATACTAGTAGCTAATTACTGATGCAGCACGCCTTCTGCTAGGACAGTTATAGTACTTGGAATGTGAAAAGTAAGTTGCTATGAGACCAGCCTTGTCCTGGCCAGCCTGGATACAAGGCTACAAGGCTACTGTGAGAGTAGAGCACAGAGTTACATACTAACCTCGATGATGTGGAGCTAGTACCCACCGCTGTGTACTCCTACAAAGTACAATCCTTGCTTGCAATACCTTGCAGTTGTTTGTGGTGTCCTTTGAACTATAACTATCCCTGCTAACACTCCACAATTACATTAAGATATTGTCTGGGCCTAAGACTTTAGTAGCCTCGTTCCCAGGCTCACCTCTTCATGCTGAGAACAAAAAACTAGGCAGAGGCCTGGGAACAGGGCGATGACTTTAGTATTGGTGGTTTTCCATCGTAGGTGTGAAGGAATGTTAAACGGTAGATAAACAGAGGAAGCCCAAGTTTAACAGAAGCGCAAGCCCCTTGGCATGGTAGTTTTTGGCTCTGGAAGGCGTGGAAAGTATCAATTCAGGAAACAACATCTCAAACAATATGCAATGTACTGAAAACTAGCTAGCAGAGAGAAGTGAGATGGCCACCAGGTCCTTGGTTTCTGCAGGAAACTTACTGTATTCCCATAGAGTAGCTACTATGTAGTTCTTGCACAACCAGGGTGTGCACTTTCACTGTAATGGCTTCGAATATTCCTTGCAGCTGCATAATCATAACCACCCTAACTTTTCTCCCCCCTCCCCCCCAAAAAACAACAGAAACAAGTCACATAAAAAAATCAAAACAATCAATGTAGAAACACCACAATACATTTATGGATTGTCATCTCTACACACCGCAATCCCCTACATGCCACACCAGCCATAGACTCAATACTGCTCACCCCACACTTCATATACCACAATCCACACACACTTTGAAATGCACCATCTTCGACCAAAAGTATAATTGATCCATTTGCTGAAGAAGAGGGGTGCCAGGCTGCCCAAGGACAACTTGACATAAGACCATAGGACTTATATGTTACAAGTAGGTATAGCTATAGGCGTTATGCCACCATGTTGCTAGTACTAGTTCATAAGCTAAAAACTCCATAAAATATACAGCACTCTCTAGCTACATTATATGAGCTGGTGCAGTCAAAGCCTCTTCATAAATTTCTACGGTGTGTACCGCATATCATATTCCCTCCAGGTTTGTCATACGCAGGCTGCATACAAAAGAAGCTAACTCAAAATCCACAAACAACAAATGTAGCATATAGGAATTTTGGTGACTTCTGTAATTTTTTACCCTCTAGGGTCTAAGTATGACAGGCTGTCCCACACTCTGTGTCAGCCTGTTCATTCTTGTTGTGTTTCCAGTTTTTACCCAGCAACAATTTCTGCCACCCTCCTTTCAACGTTTTCCAGGTCAGTTATTGGTTCTGCCAGGAGCGCATAATGACGCTCCTGGTTCTGCCAGTGTAGATCTGTATGTGTCAGAAAACTGTACGTCACTCCATCTAGCAAGTGCAGGAAACTTACTGTATTCCCATAGAGTAGCTACTATGTAGTTCTTGCACACCCAGGGTGTGCACTTTCACTGTAATGGCTTCGAATATTCCTTGCAGCTGCATAATCAGCCTCGGGAATACATAAAACTGCACTCAGGGTACAATCCCATGTACAGTAGAAACCCATGGTACAAATATAACTTAATGACTTCAATAAAAAGATGACAAAATGTGCAAAAGAAGGATTTTTCAGTTTGTCTTGCTATGCAGGAGACATTTATCTGATAACAGCGTTTGATCTTCCTGTTTGCATGTGACTTGTGCCAGAGTGCACCACTAATTGTGCTTTGAAAATGTTTTTGTAGATAATTAATTTCACAGTTATGAGAAGAAACCTCAGTAGCCTAGCAACCCTCATGTACCCTGGCTTCAAAGGTTCCGCTTCTGTACATGGGATTTGTGCACTGTGGCGGCGCCTTTCATACACCCACTCACTATGGTACAAGTGGGGTTATGCTATACACATCACTAATGACGTACATGGAATGGTTATGTATTGGCTCAGCGTTTCTGGAACATGTGGGATGTTCTGCACCAAAGTGTACAAAATTCAAAGATGCCTCCGAGCCTGTCTGAGGGCTCAAACTTATCAAGTGCTGTTGACAAGAAGCCTTGTATCTCTGAAAGTCTAAGGCTAAGACAGCTGAAGTTTGTAGCAAGCGGTTAAGCAATAGTTATAAATTCTTCTCCAGCAAGTCTGCTGTTAATCTGAGGTAAGGTATCTGACCTCCAGATGCCAGATTTTTCTGAAATTTAAAACTGCCATATCCTAAGTTATACTGGGGCTGCAACGTTCTGGCTTGGATATGTCACAAAACTGAAGTACCTTTATCTGTAGTAGAGCACTGGACCTACAGATCTGTCTTGCACCAGAATGTACAAAATTCAAAGTTGCTCAAAATGCAGAAATGGCTGACACACGCTTGCCGACAGCAGCGGGACCTAGCCAGCCGATCGGTACTCAACTAAACTAGTTTTGTAGACTTCGGCCTTCGATCCAGGTGTATACCGACTTTTACAGCAATCCACCGCCTCCTGGCAGAGATACAGTGCTTTCGTGCGCACCGACGCCATTTTACTCACCGTCAGCCAGCGAGAAACGGCTACTTCTGGCACGCCCACGTGTCGAACAAATTTAACCCCTACGTGTAGACTGACTGGACTGTGGCTGTGGACTGAAGCTGTATATTTAGTATACAAACCGTGTAGGTACACTCCTATAGCTACTTCATGTAATACATCACTGTAAAGTGTTGTGGTATCGTTCCAAGCTACCTACTTCGATTGCTTTTTTTGAGATTCCATCCCTAGTTGTGCTTTCTTTTTTGTTATTGTGACTTGTTTCTGTTGTTGTTGTTGTTTTTTTGGGGGGGGAGAAAAATATGGATAGTTGTAATTGCACAGCCGCAGCTTGTAGATAATTATATAGAATACATGTATTATTGTAAGTTGCCAATTATCGACAGGTACCAATTATCGGCAAAGTAGTATTTAATAGTACATGGAGTAGGTATCCGTGAATGTGTAGTGAGAGAACGGGGGTGAATGGCAACTTTACTTTGTATAAAGACTATACACGTAGTCGTAAACTTTTATGAGCTGCAGCTACCTGTCATTTTTGGTTGTTTTCATAACCAAAAGTGACTAATCAGAGAGTCGGTAGACTCTCTATGTAGGGATGGCACCGACACGCCCATTACGTAATACAAAACAAAAGCCCCAAATCTCTGCTAAAAATAACGTATAAGCTTTTACAGGCACCTAACCTTCATATTCGAGTGTTTCTGCAACCAACAAGACTCCCAGAGTTGCCAAAAAGCATCACTAAAGTGGAATAGCGAAAGGTAGCTAGACTACCAAATGGGCTATTCCATTTGATGTCCGTACCCCCCCCCCCCCCTTGGATGAATGATTTGTCTGGGGGGTCAGGCTAAAAAGGGTGATTTGTCTGGGGGTTGTGCGAAGGAGGCTTGTCTGGGGGGTAAGCCTAGTAAAAACCAGACTTGTCTGGGGGATCTATTGTCTGAGGGGGGAGTAGGCCTAGTAAAAACCAGGGGGATCTATTGTCTGAGGGGGGGGTGCCTAGTAAAAAAACAGATTTGTCTGGGGGATCTATTGTCTGAGGAGGGTGAGCGAATCTTTTATCTGGAGGGCAGTGATGAATAATCGATTATTTTGTCTGGAGGCAATGTCTGGAGGATGAATTTTGTTAGGGAAAAGAATTTGGGGCTGGTGATTTAAATGCATATCTATACAGCTAAAGTAGGCGAATTGCGAATTCATAGCCAGGTCAGAAAATAAACTATTGTGCCTCTGCATCCTGTAGCTGTGTAAACATGGCTGTCCTATCAAAACCAGGAAATGTGCTACTAGCATTGCTACTGTAGTGCTAAGCTGAGGTGCATACATTCTTGGCATGATTTAGTATATGTACATATAACCCACCTACTATACTTCATGCATAGGCCAGGGTGGGCTTTTACTGTCATAATTTGTCCCCTCAAGGCTACAAGGGAAATTATGGCTATAAATTTGTCCCTCATGGCCTTAGCCATAAATCCCTGGCAACCCGTGCTATAACTGTTATATGACCCACCTGATTGGTCCACCTATCTCGTACCTCTGCGCATGCTCATAAATACTATAGCAACGACAAGTCACAAACAGACTCAGAAAGAAACGATGGCTTGCTCCTTACTGTCTTGGCATGTGTGAATGGACAGACTGCCTTAGTGCTGCCTTTGGTGTTCTCTGGGATCAATCCCTTAGCCAATTCAGAGAGCTGCTGTTCAGAAGCCAACTTAAAGCGGGATGACTCGTTAGAAGCCGTTGGAAAGCGGGGCTGGTCTTTGCTGGAGCTTGGGCGGAGCTGCTCTAATTGCGGAAGTGGGCGGGAAGTATCTGTCTCTAATTGGAGCCCGATCGAGTAGCCTGGGCAGTCTGTCCATTCACACATGCCAAGACAGTAAGGAGAGAAACTGCAAGCCATCGTTTCTTTTTGAGTCTGTTTGTGACTTGTCTTTGCTATAGTATTTATGAGCATGCGTAGAGGTACGAGATAGGTGGACCAATCAGGTGGGTCATATAACAGTTATAGCACGGGTTGCCAGGGATTTATGGCAATGTAAACAAACCTTGTCCTCGGGCTCCGCCCTCGGACTTGGTTCGTTTACTGCCATAAATCCCTGGCCCCGTGCTATAACTATTACTTAAATAATCTTTGCTATAGCATACAAGTGGGTTATCTGAGTTGCAGCATCGAATGTGCATGCAAGGAGATCAATTGCATTGTTTGACCACTATAGGTAGTAAACAATTAAGCTAAGTCACGTATGACAGGTGGCTGCAATTGAGGAATGCTAGAAGTGCTGCTGCACTTATGACGTTTCTTAATTGCAGGAGCCGTAGAAATGTTATAAGGGCTGCTTCACTTCTAACAGTTCTATAATTCCTCAATTGTCATCCTGACTTAGCTTAACTGTGTACCTTCTGTCTGAAATTGGAGACCTGTACATGTAGTGTTCAAGAAATGTAACTGATCTGCTTGTATGCACATTGTTGTGCAACTCAGATAACCCTAGATGGGTTACATCAACCCTTTTGTTTTTGCAGTGTACTCACTTTGTAAACAATCAAAATTGAAATGTGTAGCACATAAAAATTATTTTACCACAGGTTTAACTAATATCAGTTTTCCAGTGTACAGTTCTGGAGTAACCTCTAGAGTGTATACACCCTCTGGCTCTGTAAAATACACGAGTTGAATTTGATCAGATTCAGTACAATATGTTTGAACCTGTGCTTTGTACCATCCAGCTGACCATTCAGTTCCTTCTACATCATCTGTTTCCCACTTCACCTTTACTGTTGTACCACACTGCAAAAACATGTGGGCTGTTTTCAACCAGCTTGATTACCACAGTTGCAATTTTAAGGGTGAAAAACAACCCTCATGTTTTTGCAGTTGTGCATGCACACAATTTAAGTTTCAAAATCAACCCTCATGTTATTGTAGAGTGCATACACAAAAACGTGAGGGTTGTTTTTGATCCTTAAATTGCAACTGTGGTAACCCAACTGGGTTAAAACAACCCACATGTTTTTGCAGTGCACTGCAAAAACAAAAGGGTTACTTTAACCCAGCTAGGGTTATCTCAGTGGCAGTTTTGCGAGAGAAAAAAAAAACAGTGTGCATACATGATTACCACTTTAGATCTCCAATTTCTGACAGCAAGGTATGCTAGCTATACAGGTCACATTGCTATTATTTACAATGCTTTCAAGAGGCAACTTGAATGTCCTCATAAAAGCTTTTGATGTATGGATTTAGTATCATATGGTACACCACACTAGATTGTTGAAACTTTTGAAGAGGACACCTGGGTAATTTGAATGATTAAGTGACCTCAGAAATTACACTTCTGAGGCAACTTGCAGGTCCTCTTAAAAGCTTTTCAATTATTGGTGATGTACTTCTAATTGGGGTACAGTATCATATGGCACACCAAAGTAGAGTAGGAAGCTAGTGGCTACTGAAACAGCTGTCCCATGGATTTTATCAACCACGTACATCAAAAGCTTTTATGCATGAGGACATTAAATTGAAAGCACTGTAAATAAAGCTATGTGAACTATATAGCTAGCATACCCTGCTGTCAGAAATTGGAGATCTAAAGTGGTAATCCTGTATGCACACTGTTTTTTTTTAGCAAAGCTGCCACTGGGATAACCCTAGCTGGGTTAAAGCAACCCTTCTGTTTTTGCAGTGATGATACAAGGCTCCTCTCCGTCAGTCTAACGTAAGGTCTCAGCACAAATCAAGACTACAATATTCAAACACGAACTTGTTAATGCGCAATATAACAGCACCCATATTACTTCTCACAATTGGCTGTCTCGTAAAAATAGCTATAGTGTCCATGCTACTGTTGGAGTGGTTACTGCAGTATCTATGAGCCCTATCTAGTCATACAATCCGTTCACTGTTGTATTACTTCCACTTTGAAATGCCCATTTGCTAATATAATGTACAGACACTCGCTCAGGCTCGCCCCACAATGTCCTGCATTTGCCTAGTAGTTAGATGATGGCATTGAGTGGTTTACAGGAAATACAGGAGAGGAAGCGGGAGTGGAGATGAAGCCTCTAGTGGGTTTCCTGTAAACCACGAAATACCATCATCTAAGCAGTAAGTGGCTTGTACTATACACCCCTCCCACTTCACGCTCCATGAGCACACTAATTTGGTTTGTGGTGTGCAAACAGCTCAATTAAGTTTGCTATGACAAATTTAGTGACTGTCTGGGGGGTTATGGACAATATAAGTGGTTATCTGGGGGGTTACAGACAATAGATGATGGGTGTCTTGGGGGTTTCAGGGAAATTTGGTAGCTGTCTGGGGGGTTCAGACAATTTCAGTGACTGTCGGGGGGGGGGGGGGGGTTATGGGCAATTTAAGTGTTTGTCTGGGGGGTTATAAGCAATTGAAGTTGGTGTCTTGGGGGTGTCAGGCAAAATAGATTGCTGTCTGGGGGTTGCAAGTAATTTCGGTGGCTGTCTGGGGGGTTGTAGATAATTGTTTCTGTGAGTGTCTGGGGGTTCACGCAAATTCGATGGCTGTCCGGAGGGTGTTAAATTATTGTGACGATTGTTTGGGGGGGCTCTACAGCTATACTGGCTGTCTGGGGGGTAATGGGAAAAATCAGCAAATGTCTGGGGGGTAAACAGAATTTTAGAATAAACAACAAAAGGTAATTCATCCAAGGGGGGGCACGGACATCAAATGGAATAGCCCAATTGTTCATCTTGTTGTTGTTGTTGTTGTTCTTGTTATTCAGTGAGGCTAACTCAAATTTGGTTCAAGCAATCACCGTGGTTTTAGCACCAAAGAAACGCACGTTTCAACGCGAAGGTCCACGACAACATAGCATCTTCGTAATTATAAAATGGAACTCGAAAGCGATACACAGTGCACTCGCTCTGCAGTTGGTCGCCATTTTAATAATTTTGTACGCATGCGCACAGTATGTCACATGATATGCACTTGGCAACAACCGATGAACCGTTGAGTACGGGTGTAGACCGCTTTACTAGAGAGTGTTGACTAGACCGCTTACTTTAGTGTATCGGAGAGACCATGTACTTACTCTTGTTGACTAAACCGTTCGGCAATCCTGGAGACCATTGACTAGCTAAACCGTTGACTGTGGTTATGATTCAGACTAGACCGTTTATCCTGATTATTACCACTTTACCAGCTTCTGCTAGGACGATTATAGTACTTGGAATGTGCTTTGTCATAAAAGTAAGTTGCTATAAGTTATACATGTGTATAAACAATACAGGATAAAACTGGCAGACTAGACTAACATTAATGTGCATTAAGTAGAGTTAGTATCGCTTCGCTCTCACTGCTGTATATACGACCTACAATCCTTGCCCATATTATCTTGCAGTTGTTTGTGGTGACCCTTTGAACTACAACTATCCCTGCTCACTAACACTATTAAAGTTGTGAACAAAATTATTGTAGTGCGTATAAATTATAATATTCAATGTAACTATCATCTGAGACGATCACTTGAGCATCAGAGAGTTGGTAGACTCGTTGGTTAGATTATTTAGCTACTCTGGTGGTTTCACCGTAGAGGTGTCAGGATAATGGGGCATCTCCAAACTATTTTGCTCATGATCACGACGTACAGCAATAATATTCAGAACACCTTAATTCTTTAATTGCTGTCTACAAGGATGTCATGCATGGTAATCTGTACATTTCTAGCCATGGTAGCACAGTACATACATTTCCATGTCATGGCCCTTACCCTCTCCTTCCCTTAGCGTCACAATGTCGTTATCTTCAGAAAAATGGTTTACACACATCCCCTAAGTGAACTTGTTAATTTTTATCGTATATATAGCATGCATCGTATATAAAGCATGCAGTGATCCTAACATGATGTATACATCTTTTCAGGATCACTGCGTACTTTATTGACATCCCCAGCTTGAGAGCTGGAGATTATTAATTTTAGTAATTCAACTGGAATACCTGCATGCATTACGTTAATATATATTATTTTATAAGAAAAAATGGACAGAAACAAGTACAAAAAAAACATTTTCAAAAAATGTAAAAAGATGTAGGGATGGAAGTACCAAAAAGCACTCAAACAAGGTGTAGGGATAGCAGAATCACAAAGTTAAACATACATAGCCCCATCCCTACATCTTTTTCACATGTTACGGCATGCAGCACTGATCTATACAGTTTGTCATTCGTTGTATCAAGCTGCGCTGGAGTTGCCTTCCATACCGATTGTATTCATAGCCCTTGTAATAAAATTAGAGTTATTTATGTTGCAGTTAACATGTGAAAAAGATGTAGGGATGGGGCTATGTATGTTTAACTTTGTGATTCTGCTATCCCTACACCTTGCTTTTAGGTACTTCCATCCCTACATCTTTTTACATTTTTTGAAAATGTTTTTTTGGACTTGTAGCATAAGCATCGCTGAAGTACGAAATTGGCAGGCTCCTGTTTCTTCAGCCAGGCTAGCACAATAATGAATTAACTGATTATAATGATTCAAATACGAAGAAGCGGCATTTGCAATCAGGCATTGCACTCATAGCTACCCGAGCACTTTCAAAGAACTTGAAGTTTTTGGTAGTGATTTACTAGCGCTCTCGAGTGAATGCTCGTATGCATGTTTAACAAGATGCCACAGAATGTATGAAATTCACTTCCTGTCATCACGTATAATAGCTAGCTAAGCATCACCGAGGCATGTTTGGAAAAATGGCCAAAAATGTAGCTAGGGACGGCAATCTGTAAAATTAAGTATTGTAAGTGGTGTCGTTCCTAGCTACCTTGCTTGGTTAGCTACTTTTTTGAGATTCCATCCCTACATGTTTCTTCATTTTCAAATGTTTTTTCTTGTGGCTTGTAGCTATATAGCTACTGAAGTCAGACTCAGGCTAGCTCAGACGATAGCTAGCTACGCAGTATACGATCTATAGCAACAAGTCATTTTGATCTTGTGGTATGTTAGTAGGGACAGTTGTTACAGCACTTCAAAAGGCACCATAGAGCACTGCAAGGCAATGCAGGCAAGGATCGCCGGTCGTAGGAGTGCACAGCACTGAGAATGAAGTGAGTACTGACTCTATTTAATGCACATTATCGAGGTTAGTCTGGTCTAGCTGCTATGATACAGTGCACTCTAGAAGCTGGTCCACACCTCAGCCGTCGTAAACAACATGAACAATTATCCAAACATGGGCGTGCTAAGTTGACCTTCTGATTAGCTACATCATTAATTGGAGAGCGCCAGTAAATCACTGCTGAAACCTTTGCGGTATGAGTACAGTGCCCCATGGAATATGCCACTTCTTCGTATTTGAATCATTGTAATCACTTCTGTCATTGTTGTGTTAACCTCTTTAAAGAAAGAAAGAAAGAAGAATACAATTAGCCTATTTAGTGACGTACCCAATGTAGCATTTCAGCGATACTCTCTGACAGCTTTAACAGTCTTGTTACTGATGAAAACCTTCGGCAATGACAAGTATGGCCTATAAATTGTTTTTTAGTGGCGGGAAATTAGTGCCATCCCTATATACAAGAGTGCATAAATAAACTTTGTCCACCCCCAAGAAAGTAAGAGCGTTTAACTTCCATAGCTATAGGCCTGTAGTCCAGACAGAAATCATGAGAGCTACCAAATATAGAACACCTGCTATGAGTAGCGGTAGGTTATCACAACTGAAGTGCTCAGCAGTATGTCATGTAGCTGTAGCTGGCTATCATAATTACCGCTTTGGTCTTAATAGGCTATAGCTAATATCTCAGTATTAATCTCAGGTTTATATATAGTACACTCATGAATTCTGCCCAGTCTGAAGGTAGCGATGTCAGACATTTGGGAAAACGTATGAAATCTATCCGTACAATAACACTTCTGAGGTCATGTTCTTCTTTAAGGGATATCTCCGTAGCGCAACATCCCATGATAATGCAGTTTGCACCATCTTCACCAGCAGGAAACGGGCTTTAATATGATATGTGCGGAGTTGAATTCTTTTCAGAAATGGCTTTTCTTTCTTTGCAGTGATATATATGTCACAATACAACAGTATGGCACAGTGAACAGAGGATGACACTGCAGTTTTGCGCACACACTAGGACAAAGAAGAACAATTATTTCAGATTTTATTCATCCATATAGGCTGCAGTGTGTTGAGGTGTAGTTTCTTCTATATACGTTCTTTGAGTCTTCGGCGGGGGTCGCAATTACCTAGCGGTTGTAGTACACCGACTTTACGTTTCAAATTGACGTGTAGAGGGCGCGCAATTAAATATTACGTGCAAGCGTACAATACAACATCATACGTCTGCAACGCTGTCACAGGTCGGCGGCCTGCAGTAATACCAGCTGCTGCAGTAGTCTTAACACACAACACACACGAGAAAGGCGGCGTTTTTGCACCGCTGTGCACTCGTACGCTCGAGTGGCATTGCGCAAGACTTTATAGTAGATCCTCCATTGCGGTTTCTGAATCACTGAGCGGCCATAAATTTGTTAAAAGCATGCAACTAACATTATAATATTAGGTTTAGACTATAAGCATTTATCATAACATTGGATTCTCTGCATAGTGCATATACTGATGGTACAGTACGTAATTGAAATTATGCTAGCATAATTGGGCTAGGCCTACACATCACTGCAGGAAGAATGTATTTATGTGCTATAAACATTACAATCTCTCAGTACTGGATTATAGATACTTAACCTCATAGATACTTTAATATCCAAACAGATTTACCCCTACTCAATACCTTCGTCTTCTTCTGCAAAGCGTCCAAAATTTTGTACTCATTAGACAATATTCAAATTACTTCTTTAGCACAGCGCTAGGTAGCCCAGACATTGCTTGACTAACGCTGAAAATTTGAAGTCAATCCGTCTTTGCGTTCCAGAGATATTGCGCTCCAAATCAAACACATCAAGTGGTGTCGTGCCATTCCAATATAGCGTATAGATAAAGATTACCGAAAAACTGGATCGAATCGTGAGGAAACATTGTCCAATATCTCAAAAAATACTGGACGTATTTAGTTGAAATAACCACCATTTGCATCCTCGCAGAACGGCGATTCTGACAGTATACTCTTATTCTCTTGGGGGTGGGGAAAGTTTTTTTATGCACTCTTGCTATATATTGAGACTACCGTACTCTATGATGACACTAATTGGCAGTGACACATGTCCAAGATTTGCTTTTAGGAAATTACAGAAATAGTACTTAGGTGTTCACACATCAATGAGGGGCAGCTATGAATTGCCAAATGCACTCCTAATACAATTATGCAATGCAAATTTGAAAAGAATATGTCTAAGAAAGAGCAGAAGAGATGTTTTGCTTATATAAGCGTAATCAGTAATAAATGAGCATTGCTCTTAGACATATATATATGTTATCTTGCTGTTCTTCTTTTAAAGATTCCTGCAGGGATGCCGGACATTTTACATGTTGCACAACTGGTGACTGTACAGGATCTTCAGGCTCATGCCACTGTGATTTTCAGTGTCATTCCATTGACGACTGCTGCAGTGATATAGAGGAGACATGTTCACGTATGGATGTTTTGCTGATATTACTACAATATCATATAAGAACAATTGGATATGTAGCAGAGGGTAATTTGATTATTGACTCCTTTAAAACTCATAACTGATTTCTTCACGGAGACAAAATTGGGGGTAACCAGTTAATTAGATGGTGCGGTATATGTGCACAGATCTTTTAACTTAGTATTACACACTAAGGTTTGGTATGCCCAGTTTGCTTGGTTGCTTCTGCTGCAAAACATTTCACAAAGTCAAGGTACGAGTGAGCTTATTAAAGATTTACGTAATGCATGTGTGTGTTATTGACACACTCACATGTAATTGACATGGTATTGATTTTGTGCAAATAATTGCATACATATTATAGGTATGTTGGTGGAGGTGTGAAGGAATGACATTCAAAGTAATTACGGGAAGTTAGTTACGTCCCTTGGTGGGCTAACATGCATTGTGTGGTATACGAAGGCATGTTTTTTGTATGCACTGAGGATCTGGGGGCTATCTCAGGAATTACTCTCAGCCAGCTAATGTAAGTACCAATTTGCATGTGGTCATAAACAACACTTCCTGGCTAGATGTCTTCCAGGTCCATACACTTAATTGCCTTTTTCCTATACTGCACAACCCGCGAAGGGGCGTAACTAACTTCCTGTAATTATTTCCTGTTGGTTTAGATAAAATTTCTTCATAAGCTGTTGCTCCCTGAAGTCCGCTGATTCATTGGATAGACAACACCTTCGCTGTTCTTGCAGTCTACGCGCTTCAAAATTTCTTCTTGGAAGATCTGTAGTTACTGCTAGCACAGAAGTAGCTGCTATTATAGACACCAGATGTATTTTACACGCTTGCTACTAATATTACTTTCGGCCTCATGTATGCAATATTACTTTCAGTTGTGGCACGCACATGCAGGTGAAATAGGAAAGTCAGTATATTCCCGGTATTGGGTCAGCCCCTGTCTGCCGTTTGTTAGGACAAATTTGGCAGCTGACTACACTAAGGGGCTCGCTCACGCTCGCCAATTATTTCTTTTACTGAGGTACTACCTTATAGACTAACTTATTAAGGTACTCCCTTAAGGACTAACCGGGTCTAACCCATATGGGTTTGTTAGCGTTACAACATTTATAGCAATATATGTGCAACCATACTGCCAAATGTAACGGTGGTCGACGAGTAGAGATACAATCACATCCTTGATGTGGCTGAAACTATATTAACCAAGTATCGTAGCATGCTGAAACTCTGCCCCTGCCCTGCACGATTGTTATCACCACCATCTTTATCTGTCTGCATTGTATCTTCACTATTACCACTTCTGCTTCTTCGATAGCTTTATTATAGATAGTAGAGTAGAAGGATGTTACTATTTATGGTCTTTTCAACCTCACCTTTGGTCTCGTTTTGCAAGCGTGACCCTGCTCCTTAATTATTGATGGAAGTTTATTTTGGAGGGACAACTGCCCTCCCCGGTTCTGCCGCCTATTCATACACAGTCTGCCCCATCCATTGGCATGGAGTTTGCAGCACCTTGTGCAGCTGGGTATGAATAATGGTGAAAATAGATGACTTGCTATTCCTGGCACAAAAACCGTGCAGATTTTTTTTACCACAGGTTGAATAAAACCAATGTGGTGATAATGTGGGAAAAACAAAGAAACTTCACTTTTTGGAATTCAAACCTCAGCCTTCAGCTGGTGTTTTTACCACTAAGCTATTGCAATCTTAGAGGTATGGTGGTGAAGCTCTTGACTATTTTCATACTGATGTCTGTGAATAAAAAGTGTGCTTTGGGCATCTTCTTACAGAAATTAAAAGTTGTTTAAGTTTATTTATCTGAAGGTTGTTTAAGTTTATTTATCTGTGACTCCTCTTTATAACTAGCATATAATACATAATTTAGTGTATGATATGCAGTCTTGTTAGTAACTCTGCTGTACAGCGGTGGTCGTAAATGTTCAATTTTGTACATATGTAATATGCAGATGTTTTATTTTTGCTTATAGACACTTTCCTATGCTATGATGAAGAAAATGGGGACACTCGTTTAGGAAGTAATAAGGAAATGGTATAAGAATTGAAATCTGTAGCTGTAGGGAAGCCCACTAATGCAATAGGCATATACATTTGTTATATGTGTTTAATAGAGTGGGTTTTGGGTACATAAATAAAAAGCTGAAGATAGTTTTTACACATTTTACCCAAGAGTCATAGTGGTGTATAAATTAGTCTCTCTGTTACCCCTCCTTCATATCTAATGTTCACCTCCCTCCTCCTCCTTATACATAGAAATTGGTTCACCTACTGAACCCTATAACATTTTATTTTGTTTATAGTATGCCATGAAGGAGACATTCGTTTAGGAAGTAATGGAGATGACACTAGAATTGAAGTTTGTTTCAATAATCTTTGGGGAGTTCTCTGTGTTGGTGACTCTTGGGATAATGTGGATGCAACAGTAGCCTGCAGAGCACTTGGATATTTGACAGGACGTAAGTAGTTGGTGTCTACCAAGTTATATGCAATATAATAAAATATCTATGTCTGATCATCCAGAGGCCTTTTTGAGTAATTTTGGAAATGTACTTGCACATATGGTCAGTGCAGAGTGCAATGAGAATGACACATCCTTGGCCGACTGTGTGGAGTTTGATCTCTCTAGCTCTGGTTCAGGCTCTGGTTCTCCTAATCAACCGGATCAAACCATACATGCTGGATTGATTTGTGAAGGTATGCAAATACTAGTAGACATTCCGTCCCAGTTTATATACATAATTATTACAGTCAGTGGAACTTCTGTAGTGTGATCACCACTCCCTTTATTGTGCCCCCCCCCCCCCTGCAAGGGCTTCAATGCCTGAAGGTAATAACTATAGGAAATTTATGTCACTAGTCCACTAAAGTATTGCTGGATATCCTGAGTAGCATAGATATTCATCTTAGTACCACCATAGGCTAGCAGTGCTTCATATGTCTATAGCTACCTCAGTACTCTAACAAAGTTATATGTACCCTTAACCCACTACTTTACTGTACTACTAGGGGCCATTTAGGGTCCGCTAGTAAAGGTATAACCCATGGAATTACTGCATAAGTAATGGAGTCTTAAATGAGGGTCTATTTAAAGCTTATTAAAGTACACACTATAATCTGATCAGGTTGCAATGTGGGTGACGTTCGGCTGAGAGGTGGAAATGCAGATGGAGATGATAGAGATGGTAGAGTGGAAGTATGTCTGAACAACACTTGGGGATCTCTCTGTAGTGATTCGTGGGATGTTGAGGATGCAAACGTTGCCTGCAGGCAACTAGGATATTCTTCTGAAAGTAAGGCACATGGTATATACTAGGCAGCCACAGCTAAGTTGCATGATTTTGCTAGCACTGGTTACTAGTAAGATGATTGGGGAGTACGTGGCCAAGCCATGATGTGTTCCACCATTTGTAGTGATACTGTTGTCTACCATACTACCCTGGAGTTATACTATTTAGTATGTGACAAGATATATATATATATTTATACCGAGGATAATCACTCTGCCAAGTATAAAGTATAGCGGGTCACATAGAAGCAGATGTATTTGAATTGCGACTTCGTCGGGGCGAGACGGGTCGCGAGCCAGCCTGTCGCGAAAATAATAATTGACCTGCGAAAAAGCGACCGGTCTTTGGGAGATTGCTGTCACTGTCTGCAACATATGTTCAAGGATCGGCCATGGCTGCTGCGGGTGAGTGGAGAGATGAGGTCGGCTACTCGAAACTCACAAGCGTATCGCTCGAACGTGCCGTCTGTTAATACGCTCATATCTCTACTCATACGGAGGCTATACAAATTCTACTAACCTGGGAGCTGTAGTAAGCCTTTCTTAGTAAAAGTATGTGGTAAACTTGTCCAGATCTCTGACGCTGAGTGCGCTTTAAGTTCGAAGACGGCATGCATGTAACTACCAGAGACGCCATTTTGACCATGTGCTTTGTAGGAGCCCCATAAGGAGACATATAAAATGTATATAGTTTTGTTTTGGCCATAACTCCTCACAGAAAGTGAAAGTAGAGAAACCCTAGGTTTAAAATCTTAGTTTTCACCCAGGATCACAATGGTAGAAGTTTCGAATCACTGTGACCCCTCCTTCATGCCAAACATTATATTATATTACATTACATTGCATTACATTACATTACACCCCCCTTATATTTTGGCAGAGTATACATGCATTAGTGTACTAGCTGTCTTTTTACAAGATTTATAAGTGCAGTGGAAGGGCAGGTATCCATAAGTGCTGTACTATATTGGTCTGAGATTGGATGAGGGTTTGGGAGCAATACGGTGTGAAAATATGTGAGTCAAACATTGTAGTGGGATATCAGGGAAAAGCAGTGATATTCCTAAATAGACTGCCAAGTGTAAGGAAGGAGTATAATTAATGTTTGATATGAAGGAGGGGCTCACAGAGGAGATCCTTGGGTGAAACTTAGGCCTCTCTACAGCACTCTGATTCCAG
Source organism: Phakellia ventilabrum (assembly GCA_963921505.1). NCBI lineage: Eukaryota > Metazoa > Porifera > Demospongiae > Axinellida > Axinellidae > Phakellia > Phakellia ventilabrum. The sequence continues at coordinate 1,216,505 of OY997385.1, forward strand.
CATCAGGATAATTATAATTTCAGCCAGGTCATGAATCATTACATCTGCATCTCTGCTCCCTGCCATAATTACAGTACAGTCAGTAGTTTGGCTACCTCCTCAATTACAATGCATATTCCATATTCTAGATGCTTTGCCAGCAAATCGCTGGCCAACACTTGGAACTGTTCACTCCAGAGATGTCCAAGTGCACTGTACTGGAAATGAAACATCCCTAGGTGACTGTTTTGGATCCGATGCAACAAGTTTCATTCCAGTTGGTGAAGTGACTTGTAATAGCCATGCTGGAGTAATATGTGAAGGTATGTTGTCATACACACTAAGCCTTAAGCTTCGCTATTGCAACATATAGTTTCAAAAACCAAATGTTTGTGAGCTTGCATCTAAAACATTTGGGTATTCATGGCGTTCTCTCAGAGAGGCTAGGCTTACTGTGATGACTTTCAAAAGTACAATCAGGTCAATCCATTATTTTTACCATTACATAAAACATGCATTAGCTGCTCCAGCAATAGTGGGCATGTAGTGTTTTGAGAACTGCCTATAGTGTAGGGAGTAGCTGCACGTGCATAAAATCTCTGAGATTTGTACCTACAATGCGACGAACTACTGAAGGCATAGTTGGTAATGAACATATTTGTATTATTGGATTGTTCTTTTTTGCCTTACAGCTTTTACAATTGGTTTTGAACAGCCATTGTACATTTTCAGTGAAAGGAAAACAAATGATATTTGTGTCACTATTAGTAATATCCCTACACTTAGTCCAGGAGACTTTGTGTTTGTGTTTGTTGAGTTTGAAACTATCTCAGCAACAGGTAATAAGACATACGTAGCTAGCTACCGCTGATAGAATATTCTTTACTAAGCTTTTTATCAATATAGGGGATGAATTTGATTACACTGTGCGATTCGGATCAGCGTTTGCTGTTTATTTTGGAGATATCTTGAGATGTATTTCTATTCAAATTCACAGTGATACTCAGTGTGAAGCTGAAGAAGTATTTCTCCTTCGAATGAATATTTTCACTGAGTTTTCATCCATCACTAGGGATATGGAAATTGTTCGCCAGAACACCTATATGGTTATCACAGATTCTCCGCCATGTATGTCAAAACAGTGTGTAACTCTTATTATAGTTCATTATACAGTAAAATGGTCGTATAATTATACCTGGTGAACACTCAGATTCTTTAGGTATAACAGGTACATGAGTGTGAGTAAATGCAAAGAACTTCATATCATTTTTTACACTACTGCATCATCAATTAGAGTATACATTTCAAAGGGCCTAGCTTCTTTAAGCAACCTGATTCCTCTGTAGGATGCTCTCTTAGACTAGCCTCTTTCACAGATACAAGCTTTTTGTGACTTATATATCTAATGAAAGCTACACTAGATATTAATCACAGTGCACACATCACTAGCTATTATAGATATAGTGATATGTGTTTGAAATTGGAGATATTATGCAACTCTAATAATTCTGTACTTATGTGCATATTTTATTCTCTTTGGTACTAAAGCTCCAACTGAGGTTACTTTTTTGGGACGTGGTGTAGGTGATTTGGCATTTTGTGATCAACTACAGTCAAATGGGAATGTTCCATCAGTTTCACTTGCTCAGACATTTACATTCTTTGGAATCAATTACACAACAGTATATGTAAGTGAAATGGTTTGATATTTATTGTCCGATGTATAATACCATGCATTATCGTTTCTATTTTAAAGATCAATCAGAATGGCATCTTGTCTTTTGAGAGGTCAATTGTAGAAAAACCATCTACCTTTCCCGCTGATAATATTTCGGCAATTGCTCCATTCTGGATTGAAGTAGATTCAGAATGTGGTCAAATCCACTACCAGGAAAGTTTTCAATGGTGCTTATTGGAGAAAGTGTATCAACTAGTGCAATTTTCTTTCACTTCTGTTTGGAACTTTTTCCCAACTCACGTCTTCACTGCTACGTGGATAGTTTTTGAACCCAGTGTACAAAATCAGGTAATGCGTATTGTACTTTAATAATACGTATGTCATAAGTTATTAAGGTTACGTACAAAACCAGGTTATATCACAATGTGATGGTATACACACCTGGAAGGCAAAGCCCAAAATAGCACAATACATACAGTATGTACTATATGTTATTGTCTTAGTGAAACACATCCCACGTGGTATCATTGAAATGCAATGGTACTGTGATACAAACTCTCTTATAAAGCAAATATTCATTAAGTTTTGACTTAGCCATTGATCAACTGCATCTTTGCACTTGTAGTTAGCTTTAAGGTATAAAGATCTGTAAATCTTCCTTACTAGCCATACAAAGATAATCTAGGATATGATGGTGAAAACTGTCTCATCAGCTGTAAACTATCACACATCAGTGACATCTAGTGTAGTTAGTAGCTAACATCTAGCTTCAATGCTGGCTACACACTAGCTAACCTCTTCTGCTCTACTTTCAAGAACAAGTGTATTTGAGGGCAGCAGCTATATTTAGACATATCCTAGTTTCTTTCCCAGCTTCTTTGCCTGTTCAATGCTGCAGAATGGAGACTGAGACTAGATGGGGTCAAGAGTTAGGTCGGCAATTTCATATCTTTGACCTCTCAGGATATAAGCTTACACTCACTTGCTGATACCTACTACTTCAACAATGAGCTGCCAAGTGTTCCACTCAATTTCTGAGCCTATAGTGTAACATGCACAAAACTAAAACATGCTAAATACCTATAGTGCTGCATGCACACAACTGAATTCATCCATAAGCTTATAATTTTATATAGGCTAAATATAAAGTACATGTGTTTCTCTATTTCCAAATTTGTATTGGCACATAAATGTGCCCATGGCATTTAAAGAGTTAATGTAATAAAGTAACAGTTGCTCCAACCATGCAAGAGGAAGCAGTGTGGCAAATTGAATGGCTGTTTTGGTTTGCTGCCTCCAGTGAGGTATGAAAGGGTTTACATTGCATTATTTTACTTTCACTTGGCACTGCCATTTTCCTCAATAATTTCTACTTAACTACAGAATTAGTTACTACTTAGATATTTAATGCCTTGCTGTAGGTCAACAACACCTTCCAGACTGTCCTAGCAACAGATGGTGAAATGTCATTTGCGATACTTTATTATAATACAATTGAGTGGGGAAGTAATGATAGCGTCACCATAGGCCTGAATGCTGGTGATGGAATAAGACATGAAGATCTAACCATACCACCCAGAAATCTTACAGTGAATAGCAATATTGGAATACCAGGAGTGTTTGTCTACCGTGTGGATCAGGATGATATTCTTCTGCCATCTGGTAATGACCAAATCTATCTGTAGATACCTTAAGCATGGATTATAGAGTGCACAAAAGTTAAGGCACAATATTGGGCAAACTTTTCAGATATGGGTATTTAGTATGTAGCAATCTGACAACTTAGTCACATGCATATGACACAGCTATGTGACAGTAACCATTTTAAAATCTGCAGAAACATAATACACCTCTACATTCCATTAGAATGCGTTGATGGTGACGTTCGAGTATCTAATCAAGAATTTCTAGAGGTTTGTATCAACAACACATGGGCTAGGATATGTGCTGAGTTTCTTGGAGACAAAGAGGCATCAGTGGCTTGCCAGCAACTAGGATACTCAGTGGGAGAAGGTGAGGCTTTTCATGTGCATCAACAAATTCAATGCATGGGTATTGTGCATAGTGACCTAGTCTACTGCAACTAGTTTTGAGTTGTCCACATTAATTTGCAGATGCAGCAATTTTGTTTTCTGAAGAAAATGAGACCAGTACTGTTCTCATGAGTGCCGTAAATTGCAGAGGAGGTGAAAGTAGGCTAATAGACTGTTTAGAACCTTCCATTGAAATGCTTGCTGAGAGATCTTGCTTTTTCTCCAAAGTGAATTGTACAGGTTAGTGTACTGAGAGATGTAATAATTTCATTCTATTGGCTGTTGGCCATTATGGTGTTACTCACACCACTAAGAGGTTCAGTAATCATTTAAACATGAAGTTATAGAATTTAACAAGACTGCAACAGAATAGGTATCCTTCACACTTCATAACCTGGTAGTTCAAGATGTGCTAGGTCAGATTTGATCCTGTAGCTATAAATAGCTAGGAAAGACAGGATAATATCTTTGGATGGAGAGAGCTACAAGGTTTAGCAAGTTTGGCATTTAATACTTGGTCTTTAGCAATCTGTTGAATAGACCTCACATAAATAATATTATGAACTTATGTACATTATTTTAGTTCCTACTGATTAGTATAACATATTATGCCACCCTTACAGTATCAGAAAATGTACTAATATTTTGGTTTTAATCAATTTCCAGATATTGTAATTGGACTTGTTCAAGACGAATACACTGCATTTGAAGGAGACTTCGTAAGAGTTTGTGCTACTCTGAACCAGACTCCCTCAAGGAGGGTAGTTGTCAAGCTAGCTACAGTGGAGTCAGTTACTCAAAATTTAGATCAGATTCAAGCGCAAGGTATCCACATTATTAATACGTGTGTGCATACTATTATAGTTGTTGTTGTTTTAGTATGTGCTGTGTTGCTTGGAAAGTGCTCATGAACTGGCATCTTGGCAACTAAATCAATGAAGAGCTAGTAGTTTATGTTTCGTGCCTATAGTATGGTCAATGGTGGTACTATATATCCCTTCCCAACACTGGACATTGTTCCTGCAATTTTGTTGTGTATGTCTAGTGAATTATGATTTTGTTCTTGTATAGTGTATTCCAATGTTCACAGTGCAATGGATGTGGAGCTTTGTAGTTTTGGTAATGAAGCTTTGTTGCAACTACAGTAAATAATAGTCTCTGTGTACATGATTGTGCCCACAGGAAACATGTATCAATTCCATAGATCTAGTCTCACAAAGTTGATCATCAGTACTGATTATTCTAAAATTATTTGTCTTTTCTTCCAGCTGGTAGGGATTTCAATGCTACTGCAGTCCAGCTTACATTTGAACCACGAAAACCAAACCAGCTATGCTGTGAAGACATACCCATTATTGATGATGAAGTTTATGAAAGCAATGAAGTATTTTTAGTGTTATTGAGCACTCATGACCAAGCTGTCCAACTGGATCCTCAGTATGCCTTCATCACTATATCAGACAATGACAGTATGTGCAAGAGCTTTGGTAGTACAATAATAGGACTGACAAAAATCAGATTATATCAGCTATTTAGGCTTACGTATAGCTACACCCAGTCCCCTATAGAGAAATGTAGCTGTGATGCTCAATTGCAAGTGCTCCAGTGGTATGATATTCTCAGGATCCATATAATATTACCGTATACTGTGCATTTATATACTCAATGAAAGACATCTGTTGATATCAACTGAATATGTTAATTGTAATCATCAAGATACCAATTATGAAAAGTTGATGTTGTTGTCTTCATCTCTATATATTTTATTTAGTGGTGACAGTGCAGTTATTCACTAATAGTTCTTCTGTGGGAGAGCAAAATGGTTTCATTGGCGTCTGCATACAGAAAGAAGGAGATACTTCAGTGGACTTCAGTGTGACTTTAAGTGCCATGTCCCTCAATGACGACACAGCAGAAGGTTTGGGTCTGAATGTGCGATACTAATGCAGTAATAATGTTTCCATTTTTATTACCCCTAAAGCTGGTGAAGACTTCCCTGCCGTTTCAATGATAGTAACATTCAGTCCTAGTAGTACTAGGGAGTTACAGATGTTAATGATCAATGACGACAATATTGCACTTGAGGGAGAAGAGCAATTTACTATAGCAGTCACTTCTGCAGAGCCAAACATACTCATTGGAGAAGTTAATACCACCAGAATTATCATTCTTGATAATGATCGTAAGTCACCATACTGCTCTTATAATGTATACTAAACCTCATACCTTAGTTACTTCTAGATGCCCAACTTTGAGAATAGCAGGAATGGAGGATGAAAAAGCTTTGTGACATACCAACTCTCCCCACTCATCCAGTGTTTATTTCGATTCAGCCCACATTTCTCCAGTTGGGCTCCAGACCTTCTATTATTCAGGGCTAGAAACAGTGCACCAAATATATAGAGAGTTTTCAGATAGACCTAGGTAATTTGCTAATAGGACCTAAATATTTAATGTTTGAGCTTACTCTTAAAAAATCTAGGTCAAGCTGAGAATTAATACCCTTACGTTAGTCGGACATAATTTTCATTCAGTAACCTGACCAATTACTAAACATTTTCTTAGTAGTACAAGGAGAGACCTCATAAAGAACTATTAATAAGCTAATTACAAGTTAAGAATATCATTATATGCAGTCCTTGCTTTTTGTTCTCATTCTTAAGATGGGGCTGGGTCATAACTTATGTACGAGTATTACACAATTTCAGAACTGATCATAAGTACTGCAACATTAGCTGCAAAATAATTTTTAATTTCAATTACCGTAGGACTGGTTTTAATTGCAAAAAAAGCTTTTCCTGCTTTTGAGAGGTAATTACTTTTATAATAATTGTGATTAGGACAGCCCATATTTACACAGCTACAGGATGCATGCGTATAATAATTTATTCATTGCATTTTTTTAACTTTTGCGACCTAGCTATGTTGCTGCCGTAGCGCTTACGCCATTGACCACGCACCCACAGACGCAGGCGGAGCTTGTAAGACCTCCAGTCAGAGGACAAGAGCAAGAACAACCAGAGACCACACAATCCTGATCACCATACAATTCCTTCTTCCTAGTCTCCCATATCAGTAATACAAAGCTCTTAACTAGCTTTAATAATGCTTTAAAATCATCCCTGTTCCAATTCTCAAACCCTAAAATAAAACTTGCCTTATTAAAATTATCAAGTGTACTAAACTCCCCAAACCTCCCCCCCAATAGATTTTCTAATTCAACCATGAAATTATTTCTAATGCTGTCATATGCTGGACACTCCCAGAGAACATGTACCACACTCTCACATTCACCCCTGCATAATTTACACTGCCTATCATCATTTTTACCCCTATGTCTTCCTAACTCTTCATTCAGACCGTTCGTACCTGACCGAAACTTAAACAATAATCTTGTACCCGGATCACCTACCCCCTGCAAATAATTCTTTAATTCTATTTCCTTACAGAAAGACTTGTACAGATTCAACTTAACTTTAGTATTCAAGCTGTCATTAAAGTCCTTGTATTCTCTATCCCTCAACGCTTCGTCTACCGTATCTAAAAACAAATTAATATTATCTGCAGCTAATAATTCTTGGCTATCTAAATCTAACTGCAGCAGCAATTCATTAATTACTTTCATCCAAGTTTTCCTCTGCCTACCTCTACATGGTTTCACTTCCCACTCAGCATCTAATAGTACTCTAGGATACCGCTCATTATCAAACTTATTGACTTTATACCACCACTTAAGTTTGCTTCTATCCCTCCTCCCTTTCAAGGACTCTAACCCCATATCTCCCCTTACCGCTTCATTACACGTTTTGGAAGAGCAGCCAAGTATCTTCATAGCTGCTCCTAGCTGAATGGATTCTAAGGAAGCTGCCTGCCGTTTATTACAAGCCCACACTTCACTACCGTATTCTAAAGTAGGACGAAGTACTGAAACTAACAATAATCTCCTTGCAACGGTACTGATATTCCTATTACTTACAAACCGGTGCAAACGATTAGGTTTTTTCTTCCCATTATCAATTACCTTCTGTACATGACTATCCCATGACCCATTCTCAGCAAATTCAATCCCCAAGTAACAGTAACTTACAACCCTTGGAATTACTTTATCTCCCCACTTCCACGCACACATATCTGTAATAGCCACCTTGGAAAATACCACAACAGCACTCTTTTTGATGTTAGATTTCAACCTCCATTTGTTACAAAACCCTTGTACTACATTAATCAACTTTTGTCGGCTCCTCCGCATTCTCTCAATCATGCAGAAGTGCAGGTTCAGTTCTCAAACAGCAGCTATGAAGTAAATGAGGATAATGAGACAGTCACAGTTTGTGTGCTGAAGGATCTTGAAACTGCCATTGGATTTAATGTTACTGTTACCAGCAGACAAGCTGAAGGTATGCAGATGCACACCTCATGTACTAGCTATTACACATGTCAATGTACACATTAGCTATGACCTACATTATCTACAGGTATATTAGCTACTATTGTTAATATTGCTAAAAGTGAAATAATAAAATAATATTTTGTTTATAGTGGTAACTAGAGTAAGTAATGGATGTTCGGTCGACAGGTATAATCGGACGCGCTAGCGCCGTACGCATAAATTACCGGAAGTGGGTGGGGCCTTCGATCGATACTACAGACCCTTCACACTCTGAGTTCCAAGTTTGGTGCTCCTCCGTTGCTTGGTTGTGGAGCTATAGCCTTCCAAAAGTAAGTCCGAATATATCAAAGATCGGTCAAGTGTATGTATTATTAAAAAAATACGAAATTCGCCGTCCAATCATAGATAGAGTGACCCTGCTTCACATTCAGCAACGCCCCTCAGTGCTCAAGGCAGTTACAACTACGAAAAGTTGGCGTGCAGCAGCAGGGTCGTGGAGCTTCCCAATGCTGCAGAAATTTTACCGACAGTTGCTTTAGAGAAGAGACAGGGAACGGAGTCCGATAATACATACACTTGACCGATCTTTGATATATTCGGACTTACTTTTGGAAGGCTATAGCTCCACAACCAAGCAACGGAGGAACACCAAACGTGGAACTCAGAGTGTGAAGGGTCTGTAGTATCGATCGAAGGCCCCACCCACTTCCGGTAATTTATGCGTACGGCGCTAGCGCGTCCGATTATACCTGTCGACCGAACATCCATTACTTACTCTACATGTATTGATATTGTTTGAGTACAGTGCTAGATCACACTGGACCCCAGAGCATTGTGTGCTCAACATGCAGTGTTCCTGGGGAGATATTATTTCAATAGTATGTATACATGATTCATACGTGACATAGATGCTTACTATCATCTCCAACTGCTTTCAGAAAAACAATAAGGCACAACAATTATATCATAGTTGATATGAATTAGCATGTCTTGTTAGTGGTCCACACATTCAATTTTTTCATCCAGCTGAAGCTTCTAAAGACTTTGTGACTGCTACAGAACCATTTTCTAAATATAAGCTACAACCACTGACACTCCAGGGTTGTTACTGAGTTAAACAATGAACAATCCAAATTTGCAACAACAATTCGTATCAATGTTGATGCTGGTGAATTGGAAACAGTTGAAGCAGAAGGTATTGATCATGCTGGCTCAGTGTGATAGGCGATGAAAATTATAGATCATAAGTAGGCCACATCACTACCATTATCTGCCACTGCGGATATAGTATGCCACCAGTAACTTAATTATAATACAGAGATGGAGCTATCATTCTGTTCTTGTTTATACAAAATACCCATCCACTTACAGTTATTGAGGATTTTGATACCATCTCATCGAATATCACTTTTCTTCAAGTCGAGCGCATGAAGTGCGTGGAAATCCCAATCATCGATGACTCAATTGCTTTTGAGGGAAATGAGCAGTTTATGGTGACATTCACTGTGTTCACACCTGGTGTCGAGACTGGAGTGCCTAACATTTCATATGTGACTATTATTGACGATGATAGTATGTGCTTCCTGTCTATGGTACTAGTATTATTATTAATAGGTCATATGTACAGCAAATATAAGTTGTAGCTTGAGCAAAGTTTACTACAACCTGACATTATTTTAGTAAATATTGTTCTTTTCTGCAGGGGTAACCTTAAAATTTTCCAGTGAAGTATATGAGGTGAACGAGAATAATGGATCTGTTCATGTGTGTTTAGAGAAAGACAGAGATACAACTATAGTTCTACATATTAATGTTGCTGCTGGTGAATTGAGTAGAGCTGAAGCAAAAGGTATTAATCATGCATGCATGATTCAGTGTGAGAGATGGTGAAAAATATATAAGCAGGCCACATCACTTCCAAGCTCTTTACTGTAGATTATAGTTACTTAATTATAATAGAGAGATGGAGCTATCAATCTGTTTACATTGTTCTTGAATATACAAAACACCCATGCACTCACAGTCAAGGAGGACTTCACTAGCATCTCTCTGAATATTACTTTACCTGAACTCGAGCACATGAAGTGTGTGGAAATCCCAATCATCAACGACTCAATTGCTTTTGAGGGAGATGAGCAGTTTATGGTGACATTCACTGTGTTCACACCTGGTGTCGAGATTGGAGTGCCTAACATTTCATATGTGACTATTATTGACAATGATAGTATGTGCTCTCTGTCTGGACCAGTGTGATGATTATTAAGCGGCTTGGTATAATTATGCTATTTACTATTAACCATTTATATCCCTTCAGTGCCTTCACTCCGACCCAGTAACTCTGCAAGTATGTGCTGTCTATCTGCAATATGAGTGTTACTGACATGAAACTAACAAACATAAGCTCTTGTGTTTCAAATTAACTATCTATTCTCTTTCAGTGCCTTCACCTCAATCTAGTAACTCTGCAACCATTGGTATTAATCAGTTGCAGGAGCAGTGGCAGAGAGTATGCATTATCCTACTTGTAGTGATTGTCTTTGTTGTTGTCCGTCACAAGAAAAAGAAGAAGTTTGTGTAAGCGATAACTATCTTGATGGGAAAATTACATCTATTCTTGAATATACAAAACACCCATGCAAGCATACACAGTCAATACATTCACTATCTCTCTGAAAGTTACTTTACCTGAACTCGAGCACATGAAGTGTGTGGAAATCCCAATCATCAACGACTCAATTGCTTTTGAGGGAGATGAGCAGTTTATGGTGACATTCACTGTGTTCACACCTGGTGTCGAGATTGGAGTGCCTAACATATCATATGTCAGCTCATTATTGACAATGATAGTATGTTTCTGTAGCCACCAGTGTGATGATTATTAAGCGGCTTGGTATAATTATGCTATTTACTATTAACCATTTATATCCCTTCAGTGCCTTCACACCGACCCAGTAACTCTGCAAGTATGTGCTGTCTATCTGCAATATGAGTGTTCTGAACTGGAAACTAACAAACATTCTTACGGTAAGTTTATATTATCTATATCTCACTGCCTTCACCTCAATCTATTTTGTAACTCTGCAACCATTGGTGGTACAGTTGCAGGAGCAGTGGCAGGAGTATGCATTATCCTACTTGTCAAGTGTATTGTCTTTGTTGTTGTCCGTCACAAGAATTCCAAAGAAGAAGTTTGTGTAAGCGATAACTATCGTCTGTTGGGAAAATTACTGTATTCACTTGAAGGTAATTATTCAAGCCAGTTGCAAGCATAGTGTCACAGTCAATACATTATATTTTAAAGTTGTTTGCTACCACCTATAGATCTAGACCTCTGTGTTTGACTAAACTACTGACTCTACACTTTTGGAGCAGATAAACTACGCATATTAAGCTCTTATAGTCAGCTCATATATTGAGGTGAATGTTTCTGTAGCCACCTATGTCATTACACTTAAATGCTGTGAAACTAAGTGAACATTATGTTACACACACACAGACACAGACACACACACACACACTGCAGGCCAGATCAGTTCGAACTGGCAAGGCAAAATTCTTATGCCGGTAAGTTTATATTATTATATCTCTTGTACTTAATTATTTTGTAATCTGTTGCCTCCATCACAAGTGCAATTTAGTCGGCGTATTATGTCTGTGTCAAGTGTGGAAACTTCTCCAAGACATTCCACGGGAGATTCTAATTCCCAACAGCATGCTTCGTCTGTTGGATTCTGTTGGCGAAGGCCCAATTATAGCTATAACTATAGTGTCACAATCAGCTAATAGTTAGAAGATGATTGTTGCTCTGCCTCAGAAGAAATAGAGTAATCTTCAAATCTGTTTTTTGTTCACCTCTAAAACCAGCCTGGAAGTACGATTATTATGTTTCTTATTGTTTTAGGTGAATTTGGACTGGTTTACAGAGGTTCTGAGATAGTACATCCAAAGAACATTAAGAGAGAGTTGCAGTGAAGACATCTAAAAGGTACATGTATATATGTATGGTGCCTTATGCCTGAGTGATTGATTGAATAGTCATTCTCTTGTAATAGGTTTCTTTGACCATGCAAACCAGCACATCAATAACATGCTAAAGGAGAGCCTGAAGATGTGGAAATTCAACCATCCCAATGTTATGACTCTGACTGGCGTCTGTATTGATGGAGGGCCCACTCCCTATATTGTGATGCCTTTTATGGATAATGGTAGCCTGCTTTCTTACCTCAAGAAAGAGAGGATCAAATTTTGTCCTACCAGCTCATGCAGATAATGATTTGGTAAGGCTATGTGTGAGGTTCTGGATTAACACACGCATTATGTCTGTGAATTAGCTACAGCACATCTAGTTCATCATTACTGATGTCTCCTACCCTCCCCCGTATACATACACATAAATTTGCTCCGTACCCATGCAGATACTCAGCACAGTTCAAAGAAATTGATAGACATGTGTATCCAGGCTGCAAAAGGGATGGAATACCTTGCCAGTCAGAAATTTATACACAAAGACCTTGCTGCAAGGAACTGTATGTGAGTACCCACTTCATGTGCAGGTGTTCATTTAAGAAAATTCCCATGGGGGGGAGGCAAAAGCACGTCAAAAGACATTTTGGGGAGGTATTTGTATAATAAGCAGTATTCAATTTTGAAGGGTTGACATCTCCAAGGGCACAAAAATTCTAGGTGGGGGCATTTGCCCCCCCCCCCCTCCCCCCCAAAATGAAGCCCTGATGTATAGCAGACAGTTAAATAGCTATATTTATTAATATTATCCACTCTACCAAGTGTAAGTATAGCAGGTGAGCATACTGTGTGCTGTAACTACTGTGGGCCAGCAGAGATGCGGATGTAATGAACCACGACCTGGGTGTGGTGAGACACAGATATTTTCACGAGCTGTCATGAGAATAACAATTAACCCAGCAACATGTATATAGCAATGCTCTTGGAGAAGCTGTGAAAACACAACTGGTTTTTGATGTCTCTATAAGCAACATAATCTCAAGCAACAGCCATGGCTGCTGTAGGAGAATGGAGAGACAGGCTGGACTATTTGAAACTCACATGCGCATCGTTCAATTGTGCTGTCCGTTTCTAGCGCTCATATCTCTACTTATATAGAGGCTACACAAACTCTACTAACCTGGGAACTGTAGTAAGCCTTCCTTGAAAAAACTGTGTGGTAAAATTGTCCAGATCTCTGACTCTTTGTGCGCCATAGGTTTGAAGACAGTATGCATGTAACTGCCAGAGACACCATTTTGAACACATGCTTTGTAGGGACCAGGAGCTACACTATGTAAGTCATTAGTTTTGATAATTAATGTTCACTGGCCAAGCAAACATTTCAACAGCTATACAGCTATGATGAAAATGAGTACAAGTCAAAAATCAAATTGAAATAAAAAACCATTACTATTCTGAGGCGTATAGCTAACACAGACTATACTTAGCTGATGAACTTTAACTATAACCTGTAATAGGCATCTCTGCAACAGAATACTATATAATGCATGAGACATGAAGTGAGGATTGAAACAATCAAAATTGACATTTTCCCATATATAGCCAATAGTGAAGCCATACATGTACAGTGCAGATTTTGGGGGGAAAGGATCAAATATTAAACAAAAATGGCAATATCGTGGGATTAGTAAGGAGTTAAGATTTCATATTTGGGTCAAATATAGGTTAGTATGTCTTTGAGTGATACTGGAGGTTTCAGCAATATTATAGATAAATGCTAAAAGCTTTTTGCAATTTGAAACACCTATTTAAGACCCTATTGCCAAAAGTACTGGGACTTAGGCTTAGCTTACTCCCCTCCAAAGAATGTCTATGGAGCACAAAATAATACCTCAGTTTAAGGTCTGAATCTCCATGAGCTCAGGAAAAAAATGCTAAAAATTTGTTCACTGGTTGAGGTTACATTGAGCCCTGTAGCTTCATCATGCTTCAGTGTAATGCAAAAAAACTTACTGTGTTACAACAGTAATAAGTTGGTTACTAATAATATGACATTGAATTAGGTTTATCGAAAGTATGATGTGAGATATAAACAGAAATATTAAAATCACACTTTTTTACTCTCTTTGTCTCGAGCAATGTATAAGGAAGTGCAAAGGACCCCATGGAAGATAAGTATAGCAGTTGTGTGCTACAGTGGGTTATATTCTATTCTATCTATTCATGGTCACAGGATTGACCTCCACTTTGTCATAAAAATAGCAGACTTTGGACTGTCTGAAAACATCTATGACAGAAGCTATGTTAGGAAAGGGAAGGATGAAGGAGGCAAACTGCCTATAAAGTGGATGGCACTCGAGAGTCTGATAGATCTGGTCTTCTCTGAGAAAACTGATGTGGTAAGTTGAATTCCATGTATACTCCACCTCTGCACCACAGCCTCTATCATTATAGTTTGTGTTTATACAGATAGATGTGCTACGTTACAGCAGATACTTAACCTATGAGCAAAATCAACATAAATATTATTATGTGTGCATGACTCAACGAGTTAGAAAGCAGTAAATCATTATGATTGTGAATCCCAACTTCTCTTGACAGTGGGCATTTGGTATGACGTGCTGGGAGGTGTTCAGTGGTGGAAAGGTCCCATACCCTGGTATAGACCCTGTGTCTCTCGTAGGCATGCTGCAGAGTGGGTACAGAGCAGACAAACCAAACAATGCTGCCTGCAGTGATGCCATGTAAGTTCCAGTAAAGAATCAAACGTGTACTTTAATTTTGCCTTAAGGGAATATAGATGTGAAAGAGGCAAATCTATACCATGATGATCCTTTAGCAAAAACTGAGAAAGCTTCCTACTTCGGCTTTCTTTCAGGATGGGAATTTAGACAAGTTTCATGCTCATGTGTAGATAATTGCAACTTGGAAATAAAAAATTTATACAGTTATATGGTTGATACACGGAGTTAGCTAGCAGAAACTGCTGTAGCTGAGGAAACAGATGTGGTAAGCCGAATTCTGTGCATGTCATACTCCAACTTAGCTATACTACCATTCAAACCACATGCATAATAATCATACATCAAACTTCATGTGGTAGAGCTTTCACTTATACAGATAGATGTGCTAACTGCCAACTGTCTTAGCATGAAGCAAGCAATCTTGCTGTGAATGTCAGCTAGTATTTGTACATACACAGTCAAGTATAGGATTTATTTTGCATGAATTTATTCATAAGCTCAGTTCTGCAGTGTTAATTGGTAAAATGTAGCAATGATACCGTTTATACTTGTACAAAAGCATGCTCTTAGAACAAAACACCTGTGTGCATAAACAGCTAGGTGCAATAAGCATGCATGAATGTCCTGCTGTGGGATATGCAGATTCCATGATTTTGTTTTTATATACAGTACCAAGTATTAAGGGGGATCTTAGAGTGAATACATATTTTCTACTTTAAAGAGATAGCTACTCCTAAAATCATGATATTTTAAAGATGCTCATAAGACTTAGTAGCTTGAACTATCAAGCTGAATAAACATCAAGCTGAGAGTTGAGGTTCGAATCCTACACATACTTTTTCTGGGATCTGGAAGGCTTGGAAAAGTCTAATTACCACACATTTTTTGTAAAGCAATAGGCCAGATATTTGTATCGGTGTAGTGTGTGTACTAACTAACATGTAGATGTTGCAAGATAGGCGGCATGGTCGAGCAGTTTAATGAACAGACTAGAACTATGGCAACCACCAAAGGGCTATATTTACCTTTTTACTATACACTGTATTGAGAATGACCTACTGCTAATGATAAATATGCAGAGTGAGCAGAAATGTGTGTGTAATGAATCACAACGTACCAGAGCATACTGGAAATCGCCAAAACTGTTACCTGCATCTTAAGAGGCAGCAAAATTTTTCTTCCTGACCATCTCACTCTTTGTTTATCATGCAATGGATAGGTAGCTATTGAGAAGCCGTAATAGTTAAAGCTAGTCACTGTCCTGCATGCAGGTATTCAATCATGTTGGAGTGTTGGAAGGAGAATCCTGATGAGAGGCCAACTTTCTCACAGTTGGTTGTCACCATTTCAAGTCAGCTGGAGGGGTTGGCTGGCTATTTGGATGTGGGCATGTTTGGAGACTTACAGTCATCTGATGAAGCAAATGAGAGTACCAAGGGAGCAGAAAATATTAAGACTCTCTATACTGAGTAATGTACGCAGGCTGATGGACTGAAATTTAACAATGAAATAATACTTTAACTTCCACTGTAGCTTAGTACTATTTTCCTGTCTTATTGTATTCTAGTAGACTAAGTATGACTGAATGTAGCCTCATACCTGGCGACACCGGGTATAAAGCTAAGCTGAATGTAGCATTATTTTGTTATCTCGTATCCTTGAATAGAACTAGTACTCTTACAGGCATGTGGTTTCTGTGACACCTCCAGTACTGCCTTTTTGCTGTAACACTTTTGTGTATGGATTATCCTTTTGCAGTGTGTGTGCACGATACTTCAAACCTGTGACAGGCATGTTCCAGTGATCCATTCCAGTATTCCAGTAGTTCATTCCAGTATTCCAGTAGTCCAGTGGCCTATTCCAGTCCACCAAATAAAGACAACTGGAAAATCCAGGCTGAAACCTAAATGCAGCTGTAGAATGGCTAGGCCTGCACAGCTTTTTACCAAAAGTGTTCACCCAGCAATTTTGTAGTGCATTTCTAGTTAACTAAAATACAGGATTATCATTATATCTAGCTACCTATATATAATATTATATATCACTGCAAAAACAGAAGAGTTGCTTTAACCCAGTTAGCGTAATCTCAGTGGCAGCTTTGCTAGAACACAATGTGCATACATGATTACCACTTTAGATCTCTGATTTCTGACAGCAGGGTATACTAGCTATGTAGGTCACATAGCTATTATTTACAATGCTTTCAAAAGGCAACTTGAATGTCCTCATAAAAGCTTTTGTTGTATGGGTACAGTATAATATGGCACACCATAATTGTTGAAACTTTTGAAGAGGACACCTGGGTAATTAAAAGCTTTTAAACTAATGATTAAGTGACCTCAGAAATTATACTTCTGAGGCAACTTGAATTTCCTCTTAAAAGCTTTTCAATTATTGGTGATGTAATTCTAATTGGGGTACAGTATCATATGGCACACAAAAGTAGAGTTATCTTATTGATCTGCACTTCTCTGGTGCTGGGGTTGAAACTGAGGTAACCCTATTATGGGTTGAAATGACCACTCTATTTTTGCAGTGCATGCATGTACATCAATAGGCCAGCTTCCTCTGTCTTCTCCCTTGCAGCTGTTCAGATATTCTGTGGTTCCTACATCAATAGGCCAGCTTCCTGGGGGTTACCTTATAGCATTTAGTGGTCATGTACTCATTATGGACCAACATCTGCAAAGCTTTTGAAAGGAGCTTCCTGCTATGGTATCGATTTCACAACACCCCCCAAAACAGTCTCTCAATATAGCTTGGGGGAGAATCCAATGTGGTAATCTGGTGCCATGTGATCATGACATGTATGTACACAGGAGCCCATAACCCTTTGGGTTATGGGCTCCTGATGTACATCTCCAAGAAAATCCTTGGGACAGCTGTTGTGGTAGCCTTAATAGCTTATCAAGTCCAGCAATGCTTTTGATGAAAATAGAAGGGTTACATTAACCCAGATAGGGTTATCTCAGTTGCAACTTCATGTGCATATACCAATTGAATACTCTATACATGCATCAGCCTGCATGTGAAGACGTGTAGTAGCTATGCCTATGTACAAAAAACGTGATAAGTCATGGTCGATTTTTTGGAATGCATGTTTCTAGTAACAGCCAGTTACAAGGTAAACTACATTGCGGGAGAATGAGCTGGGGAAATGAAGGAGTAAAATGGTACACAGTCATAACTCCTCATAGCTACTCCCAGTCTGAGGGTGTAGCTACATTCCAACAAACCTTTCCCTTACTATAGTCCATGAAACAAAACCAATGTTCCGCCCTTGGTGGCTGATAGACATACAGTAGCTAAGTACACAGCAGTTGTAAGCATAGTGAGGCCGCAACTGAGCTATATGGGGTGTGTCCAATTACGTAATGTCACTTCCAGAGGGCAACTGAATCCCGGCGGCAAGAGCATGTTTTCATTGCAGCCGAAACAGAGAGAACTGTAGGACATGACCTAGCTACCAAGATTCATTAACATCTGAGGGAGTATTTTACAGTTGCAGCTATGTACTTATGCACCTAGTACACTATCAAAATAAAAACGGTAGTACTTATGCTGGCTACTGTAGATATAGAAATGTGTATTACACTGTTAGTGTAGGTTTTCAGTATTTATATTGTGTATATGCCCAATGAAGGCCCAGTGTGTAGGCCAAATGTAGCTAGCACATTGTTGACGATGTTGATTCAACTCATGAAGTGTTCTCCTGCATTCATAGTTACCTAAGTTACCTTTTTAGGATCTATTCACCATCACATAAACTGTAGCACTTCAAAATAAAATCATTAGACTAATTCTATTTCTTTGGAAGAATTATTCTTAAGTAGAATGTTTCAAATGGAACTGGATATTCTGATGGCCGGTGGCAACCAGCATATTGTAACAAACATGACCTAGCTTACTTGTTTTCATAGCTGCAACTGAGGCAACTGTAATATAGCGCGTTAAAGCCACCTTTCAGGGATGTGCATACATGAGGGTCTGCATGCATGATACTCTCAGGGGTGAAGGCTGTCCTTATCTCTGAACATAAGCACATAGTATGAAGTGTAGACAATGTATAATTTATCTGGTACTTTATATCAGTGTTCATTACAGAGCGTTAAGAGTTTTATTACCAAGCTCCACCTTCCCAATTTATTCTCACACTAAGTGAACTTGAAAGTGGAGAGTGTATAGGACTTGACAACAAGACTATGCTTATTGAAAACATACCTACCTCATTCTTTATAGTGGATACTCTCTACAGTGAAGGTGATTTTGCACTTCGTAATCCACTACAGTCAAATGAGCAGGCTTCATCAGTTTCACTTGATCAGACATTTACATTCTTTGGAACCAGTCACACAACAGTGTATGTAAGTGAAATAGTGTGATATATATTGTTGGCTGTATAATATCATGCGTTATCAATTGTACTCTAAAGGTCAACCAGAATGGCATTTTGTCTTTTGAGAGGCCAATCACAGGACGCCCATCTCTCTTTCCTACTGACATTGTGGCAATTGCTCCATTCTGGACTGAAGTAAATCCAGGACATAGCCAAATCTACTATAAGAAAAGTTCTCAATGGTGCTTATTGGAGAAAGTGTATCAACTATTGCAGTTTTCTTTCACTTCTGCTTGGAACGTTTTCCCAACTAGTGTCTTCACTGCTACGTGGATTGTTTTTGAGCCAGGAGTATTAAATCAGGTACCGTTCTTATACATTAAAACCCTAGTATTTGAATTAATTTACAAGTGTATACCACATTTACACCGCAACCACAAAGTGGACTAGGTGTGATGATACACATCATGAAGGCAAAGCTTGACATGGTGTATGCTACAGTATACACTATGCTGTTGTCTTAGTAAAATACACCCCACGTGGTTCCATACTAAACTATAATTGTGCAAGAATGTCACTGTGGTTAAAAGTCAGCTCGAGAGCTCAAGAATTAGGTTAGCAGTTTTAAAGTCTCAATCTAAGCTTACACTCTCACTTGCTAATACCTACTACCGCAATGAGGCTGATTTAGAGCCAAGTATTCCACTCTGCCCCTTGGCCTGTCTTTGGTGCTGGAGATTCAGTGAGGTATGAAAGGTTTACAATGCATTACTAATGCTTTCACTTGGCACTACCCCATTTTGTAGCAATAGTATAGTAATTATTTAATGCCTTGCTGTAGGTCAACAACACCTTCCAGACTGTCCTAGCAACAGATGGTGAAATGTCATTTGTGATACTTTACTATGATACAGTTCAGTGGGGAAGTGATGCTAGTGTCACTACAGGCCTGAATGCCGGTGATGGAATACGACATGATGATCTAGCTATACAACCCAGAAATCTTACAGTTTATAGTAATATTGAAATACCGGGAGTGTTTGTCTATCGCGTGGATCAAGTTGGTATTCTTCTGCCATCTGGTAAATAAGTATAATGTACCACCAATTTACTTGTAAATAGTTTAAGTAATTCTACCACCACATGCATCACCTAATCATAATGTTGTAGTATCACAAACATAATAATAACCATTCAAAACATTATAATTAGCAGTAATATAATATTAATTGCCTCTATAATCCTTAGATTGCATTGATGGTGATATTGGAGTATCAGATCAAGAATTTCTAGAAGTTTGTATCAACAACACATGGACTAGGATATGTGCTGAGTTTCTTGGAGACAAAGAGGCATCAGTGGCTTGCCAGCAACTAGGATACTCAGTGGGAGAAGGTGAGCCTTTTCGTGCGCATCAACAAATTCAATGGTCATTGTGCATAGTGACCTAGTCTATTATAACTACTTTCATATTATGTGAGTTGTCCACATTAATTCGCAGATGCAGCAATTTTGTTTTCTGGAGAAAATGACACTAGTACTGCTCACATTAATGATGTAATTTGTAGTGGAGGAGAAAGTAGGCTATTAGACTGTCTAGTACCTCCCGGTCCAGTAATTACTGAGAGATCTTGTTTTTACTCCAAAGTGAGTTGCACAGGTTAGTGTACTAAGATATAGTCTGTATTCTATTTGGTTGTTAGTCTCCCATCATTATATACCAACCAGAAATGCAGTAACTACAGCTAATATAGCATGAAGCTTGAAAATGAACATATCTGCAACAGAGTGATCAGCAGTTCAAGATATGCTAGGTCAAATTCGATCCTGTAACTAAAGTAGCTAAGGGGGGTCTGAAAGCTGCCTCTGTCTAAGATCTTGTTCTGCATATTAATATCCCACCCCTACTGTATCGGAATACGTATGAAGTATATTTTCTTTCTCAGATATTGTAGTTGGGCTTGTTCAAGAGGAATACACTACATCTGAAGGAGACAGTGTGTGCTACCCTGAACCTGACACTATCAAGAAGGGTAGTTGCCAGGCTAGTTACAGTGGAATCAGTTATTCAAGACATAGATCAAATTCAAGCACAAGGTATCTACATTTTTTGCATTAAGTGTGTGCATACAATAATAGTCATAACCATAGTTTTATTACAGCAATAGGCCAATCAATAGCTGCATGAGTCCAATCAATCTATAGAGTATTACAGCCTTAGCTACCTTGCTGTACCAGACTTCGTAGCTGATTCTACTCAGTACCTTGCAGTAAATTCCTTTTATACAGTCCAGTGCCTTAATTTATATATGTATGTGGCAATTGTTTGCCATACTTAGTGTACCTGCATAGCATAGCGTGCATGAACAGACATCCTAGTAAGACACTCTACTACGAATGCTGAGCTAGTACTTTGCTGATCATAAATTTTGCCTATATAGTACTTTCCCTATTTGTATATTTCTTATATCACTGGAATACCTCACTGCCCAGTGTAAAGTAAATGTGTGAGCAGAGATAAGTACGGATGTAATAAATCACGACATGGGTGTGGCTGAAATTATAATTGCTAGCGCCAAAGACATGAATAAGGCTTCTATGTAGGTACATTTTCTGAAAATCAACCGTGGTATGGGTGAGCAAGAAGCCAGGATGAGCTGATCAAAACCTACTTGACCATGCCACCTACCTTGCACCGTCCACATGTCAGTTTGCACACTCGCTACACAGATACTACAATTATTTGGCCTATTGCAGGCCTTCCTTTACAAAAACCTATAACCACACTTGTTGATTCCGGCCAAACTTAATGCTATTCCCACAAAGGACAAGCTTCACACACAGTTCTCAAGGTATCTGGGTGGGACAAAGACGCATCACGATAATTTACTGTGCCAGGCAAAGTCTGTCTCTTCAGACAGCTACTCATTAAAACACCATAATACTCATAATATAGTAGTGAATATGCAAAAGTTCGCTCTCCCCAGAACTGAGAGCGTTGTGGCTTTTAGTATAGTTAAGCTTTAGTTTATACGACCAGTACTTACAGAGTTCCAAGATCAGTACAGAGATAGCATAGCCTAAATAGAGCCAATGTGGTCCCGTGAAATGATTTGTTTTCAAACCACAAATAAATACAAAAAAGTCAAGAACATGCCTAGTCTTAAAGAATTAAAGAAGAAAGAACAGTACCCAAACAGTAAAACAAATCCTATGACAAAAAAAGGTAGATGTAGCGGGATCGAACGCACTCTGCTTGCCAGTCCAAGGACTTCCTCAGTAGACCACTGAAATGTCATCTATAGGGCAGCTAAACAGGAAAGTCTAAAAATAGAACACTCCAGCTCTAAAATAGTACAGTAGATTGCAAAACTCTTACAAGGAGGGAGCCTGTTACACAAAACCACAATTAAGTATTCCCTCTGTTAATGTCTTTAGCATGTATGTCAGCTATAACTTTGTACAGTGAGCTTCCTGTTGCAAATTGTTTTGCTATATGTTTTATTTTGTTCATATTTGCTCACAGAAACTGAAAGCAGAGAAGACTTAGTTTGAGTTCTTAGTATTTCACCAAGGATCACAATGGCATACGTTTTGCTTCTCTATGATATCTTTTCTTCATACCAAACATTATTCATGATACATTACACCTGTCAATGTATGTAACAATTCACAGCATAAGTTAGATGGGATGTAGAGCTGTTGTCAACAGTTTTTTTGTAACTGCAGTGAGTACATAATCTTTGTGTATAATAATCATGAAAGCACACAATCTGTCATGCATATACAGAAAATATGTAGCAATCCTAGCCAGGTGTTTCACACTTGGCAGATACAACCATCAAAGCAGCTAAAATGATTTGCCTTTTCTTCCAGCTGATAGTGACTTCAATGCTACTGCAGTCCTGCTTACATTTGAACCAGAAACTGCAAACCAGTCACTCTGTATAGACATACCTATTATTGATGATGAAGTTTATGAAAGCGATGAAGTATTTTTAGTATTATTGAGTACTCCTGACCAAGCTGTCCAACTGGATCCACAGTATGCCTTCATCACTATATCAGACAATGACAGTATGTGGGAAAGCTGTTGATATTACAATAATAGGCCTGTGAAATATTTTGAGACATAAACACCAAATCACATCAGCTAGTTAGGCATGCTTAGCTGTCGATATGACAGGTCCCTGTTGAGAAAAGTAGCTGTAATGCCCAAGTACTCCATGAGTATGACATTTGCATATCACCTCTTACAGTGGTGACTGTGCAGTTTGCTAGTGAAACATATCGTGTGGAAGAAAAAGCAACGTCACTAAGTGTTGGTGTGAAGAAAGAAGGAAAGACTGAGGTGGACTTTAATGTAACAATAACCACCATGTCCCTCAATGATACCACAGCAGAAGGTAGGGAGTTTGAATGTGTGATAGTAGTTTTTATGAAGTTATGTCACCAGAAGTGCTAGAATTTGAAAACTATAACTTTTTAATCCTTTGCTACCAATAAAGCTGGTGAAGACTTTCCTGCTGTCTCAAAGATAGTAACATTCAGTCCTGATGATATTATGGTGTTCACAACTTTAATGCTCATTGATGACGATATTGCACTGGAGGGAGAAGAGCAATTTATTGTAGCAGTCACTTCTGCAGAGCCAAACATACTCATTGGAGAATTTAATTCCTCCAGGATCACTATTGTTGATGATGATCGTAAGTCAGCATACTCATTTTATGATAGTAACTACCTCTATAGTAGCCCTTATTGCTTACCAATTAGTTACTGCTGGAAAAGTAACCTTGAGAATTATAGCGCAGGAATGATGGATGAAAATGATTTATGACTTACAAACTTTCCTCACCCATCCAGCAGTTGTTTAAATTTAACCAACCTTCCTCCAGCTGGCTGTTGTTGAGCTCCAGGCCTTCAGGGTTAGGATCAGTGCACAACAAATATGTGGTTTTAAAGTTGCCAGATAGACCTAGGAAATTTGCTAATAGGACTTAGAAAAAGTAGCTGTGAGAGTTGGGCCAAGTTGAGAAGTAAACACAATAACACCTTTGCAATAGTCAGACATAATTCATTCAGTACCCTGACCAAGTACTGTAGATGCTCTAATTATGTGTCCTAATTCTGCGTCAAAATTCAATTCACGATATTTCTAATTATGCATCACCGTTGTGAGGACCGAATTTTTAATACTGCATCGCCTTGCAAAAACAATTATTTTTTGGGCAACACATAATTAGAGTACCTATGGGTTGCTAAACACTTTCCTGGTACTACAAGTTCAAACCTCATAAAAGAATCATGAACAAGCTAACTGAAAGTTATGAAATGCACAGTCCTTCGCTAAATTGCTATTTGCTCTCGTATACTTAAGATTGAGCTGGATCATACCGCAACGCTACAATTGTATGGGTGAACTTTTTGTATGTGAATTATGCGAGCCTTAATTATGAATGTATCACAAATATTTAATGCAATTCATTGTTGCCTGTTTGCAGTTGGTTGAATTGTATGGCTTTGGTTAAATAGGGGTAATCTTGACAACAGTACAAAGGAAACCCTCTACGAATACTGTGAATATTGCCATTCATCAGCCTCACAGGTATTAATTATCAAGGTGTTTCCTGGGTAAAACAAAGGATGCATACATCCAAAGTACACAAACAAAATTTGCATATATTACTTATTCTTACTTATTACTTTATTACACAATTTCTTTTGAAGGAAATGGTCATTAGTCAGCTGAAAAATAGCTTATTCATTCTCTCAATCATGCAGGAGTGGCTGTTCAGTTCTTAAATAGCAGCTATGAAGTAAATGAGAATAATGAGACAGTCACAGTTTGTGTGGTGAAAGATCTGGAAACTGCCACTTCATTTAATGTTACTGTTACCAGCAGACAAGCTGACACTATTGAAGGTATGCAAATGCACACCTCAGTTACCTGCTATATGTATCACACACTTGTACACTTAGCTATGACCCACATTACTGCAACTATTGTTACTACTACATGATATAATATTTCTTGGTAGCTATTACTAATCCTCTTTGGATAAATTGTATCAAGTGTCACCAGAACATTCATGAACTCAGCATACAGTGCTTCTGGGGAATATGATTTCAACAGTATGTATACACATAATTGTATATAATTTGTACTTATGCTGCCTGCCACAAAAATTGACATACATGTCTACTGTCCTCTCCATTTTCTATCAAACATGTATGTTTGAATATTGTTAGCGGTGGTTCATACATTTTTCCATCCAGCTGAAGCCTCTAAGGACTTTGTCCCTGCTGCAGTACCATTTACATTTCATCGTGATTCTGATAACACAGTCTGTGAACAGTGTGGATATCCCAATCATCGATGACTCGGACAGTGTAGCACTAGAAAATGATGAAATCTTTGTAGTGGATCTCTCAATACCATCTCTTATTACTCTCCAAGGCATTGAACGCTCCATGCTGAATTTATTGACAATGGCATCTAGCTGTATTGTAAATGATATGGTAGTCAGTTCAGCTAATATCACCATTAAAGACACTGATGGTAAGAATATTATCAGATGTACAACAAGCATATAAGTTGTAGGCTAAATCAAAGTTTCTATAACATGGCAGTAGCATAGTAAACATTGCACTGATTATTCTTTTCTGCAGTGGTAACCTTAAAATTTTCCAATGAAACATATGTAGTAGATGAGAGTGATGGACATGTTCATGTGTGTTTAGAGAAAGACAGCATTACAGCTACAAATGTAACTATTTCTGTTGCTGCTGGTGCATTGGATAGAGCTGGAGCAAAAGGTATTGATTATGCATGGCTCAGTATGAGAGGAGGTGAAAATATATAGATCATAAGTAGGTCACATCACCACCAAAATCTTCACTAGCTGATACCTCTGGCAACTTACAATAGAGATGGAGATATCATTGATAATCCATTTGTATTATTCTTATACCCATACTCTCACAGTCAATGAGGATTTCACTAGCACCTCAATGAACATTACATTTCTTGAAGACGCAGATTTGAGATGTGTGGATATCCCAATCATCGATGACTCGAGTATTTCTGAAGGGAATGAACAATTTATGGTGACGTTCACTGTGTTCACACCTGGTGTGGAGACTGGAGTACCTAACGTTTCCTATGTGACTATTGTTGACAATGATAGTATGTGCTCCCTGTCTATGGTAGTAGTGTTACAGATAGTCCATCTACTAATGTTCATTTTTATCCCATTCAGTGCCTTCACCTCAATCTAGTGGCTCGGCAACCATTGTTGGTACAGTTGCAGGAGGAGAGGCAGGAGCATGCATCATCCTGCTCGTAGTAATTGTCTTTATTGTTGTCCGTCACAAGAAAGAGAAGAAACATGTGTAAGCTATAACTATCACAGTGGAAACGTCGTATGAAAGTATATCCTTTGATTCAAGCAAGTTGCAAGAATACACAGCCAATTTATTATGTTTTGCATCTAGACCTCTGTGTTTGATTGCACTGCTAACTTGACACGTTTTGAGCAGTTAATCTATACATAAGCTTTATAATCAGCTCGTGCATTCCCATACATGCATGCAAAATACCAACTCATGCAGATAATATTTTGGTAGGTCACTTGCATCAGATAAGGTCCTGGAGGCACACACACACACACACACACACACACACACATCACTACATTTTTATGTTTGTGAATTAGCTACCCATGGTCAGTGTACATCTATTTCATCTATTCTGATGTCTCTTACCCCCTTCCCCCTCTATGTCCTGTACTGCACACACACACACACACACACACACACACACACACACACACACACACACGCTGTAGGCCCGATCAGCTTGAACTGGAAGAAATGGCAAGGCAAAACGCATATGGTAAGTTTCTATCATTATACCTCTCTGTGTACATACTTATCATCTGCTGCCTCCACCACAAGTGCAATTTAATCAGTGTATGATGTCTGTGACAAGTTCACATGTCTAAGACATTCCACGGGAGATTCTAATTCCCAACAGCATGCTTCGTCTGATGGATTCCGTTGGTGAAGGTACGTAAGAAATGACAAATTATCTTTATCTGTTTTGTATTCACCTCTACAACCAGCCTTGAGCTATAACTGTTAAGCTTAGCTTGTTACTGTTTTAGGTGAATTTGGGATGGTTTACAGAGGTGAGATAGTACATCCTATGAGTACAGAGAGAGTTGCTGTGAAGACCCTAAAAGGTACATGTATCACGGGTGGGGGCCTAATGCCTTCATGAATGATCGAATTGTCATTCTCCTGTAATAGGTTTCTTTGACCAAAACCAGATCAACGACATGCTAAAGGAGAGCCTGAAGATGTGGAAGTTCAACCATCCCAATGTTATGACTCTGATTGGCATCTGTATTGATGGAGGTCCCACTCCCTATATTGTGATGCCTTTTATGAATAATGGTAGCTTTTATTCATACCTCAAGGAAGAGAGATCAAAGTTTGTCATACCAGCTCATGCAGATAATGATTTGGTAGGTCAATTGCACATAAGGTTCTGAAGTCACACACACATCTCTACACATATTGTATTATGAAAATTAGCTACCTATAATCAGTGTGCTCATAGCGCATCTATTTAATCATTTCCGATGTCTCCTACCCCCTCCCCCACATCCTGTGCATACATGCACCAACACATACACACACACACACACAAAAACTTACTCCCTACCCATGCAGATACTCAGCACATCAAAGAAATTGATAGACATGTGTATCCAGGTAGCAAAGGGGATGGAGTATCTTGCCAGTCAGAAATTTGTACATAAAGACCTTGCTGCAAGGAATTGTATGTGAGTACACACTGTCATATGTACCAGACAGATTTAAATTGCTGTAATTGCTTGTAAGTGCAAAACAAATATATACAGTGGGTTATGTTCTGTTCTATATAATCATGATTACAGGATTGACCTCCACTTTGTCATCAAAATAGCAGACTTTGGATTATCTGAAAATATCTATGACAGAAGCTATGTTAGGAAAGGGAAGGATGAAGGAGGCAAACTGCCTATAAAGTGGATGGCACTCGAGAGTCTGACAGATCTGGTCTTCTCTGAGAAAACAGACGTGGTAAGTTGAATTCCATGCGTATTCTGATCTGACTCTTCACCACAGCCTCTACCATTAGAAGTTTCTGCTTATACAGATATATTTGCTAAGTCAGTTACAGTAGGTACATAGTCTATGTGCAAAATCAACATAAATATTATTATGTGTGCATGACTTGAAAAGTTAGAAATCAGCTAAACTACCAGTTTAACAAATAATTACGATTGTGACCCAATTTCCTTTTTGCAGTGGGCATTTGGTGTGACATGCTGGGAGGTGTTCAGTGGTGGAAAGGTCCCATACCCTGCTATAGACCCTGTGTCTCTCTTAGGCATGCTGCAGAGTGGGTACAGAGCAGACAAACCAAACAATGCTGCCTGCACTGATGCCATGTGAGTTGCAGTACAGATGTTCCTTGATCAAGTTTTAGAGATGGTTGGTTAATTGCATGAAGGGAATATAGATATTTATGAAGGAGAGATACATCTATACCATGGTGATCCTTTAGTGAAAACTGAGAACGCTTTCTACTTTGAGGAGATATTCGGGGGGAATGGGCTCAGACACCTTTCATGCTCAAGTGTAGGTAATTTCAGTCCATTACTACGTGAGGACAAAAATTATATGGCTGATACACATGCAGAGTTAACTAAAAAGAAACAGCTGTAGCTGATGAAAACATGTGATAAGTTGAATTCTACTACCACTGAAACTGCGTGTATGCACAATAACCAAAGCATCAAACTTCATGTGGTAGAGTTTTCACTTATCCGGATAGATTTGCTAATTGGGAGGGGCTCAGTGTGAAGCAAGTAATCTTGCCATGAATCTCAGCTGCCATTTGTATATACACTAGTACAGCAAGATTCATTTTTCTACAGTGTACTGTTACAGTAATTATCTATGAATGTCCTGCATGGGGTATGCTGTTGCCATGTAAGCTTCAGTAAATAATCAAATGTGTACTTGGGCACGTCTAGTTTGTATTTGTGTAGTGTGTGTACAAACTGACATGTGGATGTTGGGAATGGTCAAACAGTTCTAATTAACAGTTACTTATATACTTGCCCACGCCACTCTGAGGGAGGTATGGCTCATCAATTCTTTTTGGCATTATGTGTGGTCCATACATGATTTCCTGCAAAATTCAGCTCCAGCCAGGTTATGGTTCATTACATCTGCAGCTCTGCTCACCTGCCATGCTTACACTCGACAGTGTAATTGAACCTGGAACCATGGCAAGCGCCAAGGATTTATAATTACCATTTTACGCCACAGAGAATGACTAACTGCTAATTGTAGTATAAATGCCTTTTTCCAGTGCCCTCAAGGAACAGTAATGCTTTCTTCCTTATCATCTCCCTCTTGTTCGTGCATGCTCTGGGTAGATAGCTACATTGAGATGCTATAATAGTTAGAGCTTGCTAACATCCTGCAGGTACTCAATCATGTTGGAATGTTGGAAGGAGAATCCTGATGAGAGGCCAACCTTCTCACAGTTGGTTGTCACCATTTCAAGTCAGCTGGAGGGGTTGGCTGGCTATTTGGATGTGGGCATGTTTGGAGACTTACAATCATCTGATGAAACGAGTGAGGGTGCCAAGGGAGCAGAAAATATCAAGACTCTCTATACGGAGTAGCATATGCAGGCTGATAAGCTGAAACTTAACAATCAATACGGTACTTAAATTCTCACTGTAGTTTACAATAATATTCCCCGTGTTATTGTATTGTAATAGTATGACTGAATGCAGCCTCATACCTGGCGACACTGGGTATAAATTTAAGCTGAATGTAGCATTATTTTGTGTATCTCATATTCTTGAATAGAACTGTTACAGTGGTTTAATTAGGCATGTGGTTTCTGTGACACCCCCAATGTTATATCACCCCTTCCCTTTTTGTGTTAAGGAGTTGTGCATTTGTCAGTCGGTATGCCCTACATTCATTGTTTGATATCTACAGTGTTTGTATTAGCTAGCTCCTAAACCTGTCTAACATTGCTCCTGTGAGATGCACTACAGCATTATCATTATGATAACAAGACTGGCTTAATGTGAAATGAAAAACAATCTTTTCTACAGCTTCAGCCCACTTAACAGAGAATTACTTGTAAATCTTATCCAGTACAAATACATGAAAAAAGTGTATTGGCTCCTGTACCAGTGTCAGCATGTCAATAGTAGCTATTTGGCTATTGTAGCATGAACTGATTATAACTAGATGTAAACTAAGGTTCTAGACTTATACCTAGACTCGGGTGTGAATCTGGGTACAAGACTGGGGGGGAGGATCCAGTCTCCCATGCCAAGATAACGTGATTGATTTGTGCAGATGTTTTAAAATAATAATTAAGGCAGCTGTGCGAGATAAATCCAGGTGTTCTTAAAAAGGAGTTACATACATAACTATGCATTAAAGCGCCCTCAAAGGTGTAAAACAAACACCCTAGTTTTAACAGTGTGTGCAACTGCATGTAGACCTGAAGGAAGTCCTGGAATATACCCCGTAGTGGACAAACGTAACAGAAGATGAAGAAGATTTGGAGTGCAGTTTGAATATCACACTCCTTTTTACCAGCCTGGTACTAAGATTGCTTTACGTTCCCGCGTCTGTGTGTTTTGTGTGTGTGTGTGTTCGACCGCAATTATCACGTGCGCTAAGTTACGTCATCCGTTACTATAGCCACGAGCGCAGTGGAAGTTACTGGAAGTTTGCAGGCTGAATAAGCCAAGGTACGTCAAGCTAGGTTAGTTTTGTGTTGCCTAGACGGCGAAAGAGTGGTAGGTAACGATAATAATTCTATTTTGGCGAGTTCTGATCGCTAACTGGAAGCGCACTACGAAATTGCTGTGTCAGCACTTTCGCTGGAAGCGGCTCTACATTATGAGATTGTCTGATCCATTCTATAGCTGCATTTAGCTTAGACTCACCTGTTGCTGAGCACAACCTTCAGTTGAATGATTTATGAAAAAAAATACCCGGCTGGTTTTTAGATATGAAATATCAACCTGGTTTGGAGAAAGGCGTATCTTTACGCATTGTCAATATTCATCTTTGCAGAAAAGGGGCGTATCTCCAGCTGATATTCATATCATTCCAAATTGCACTCTAAATCTCATTTCAAATCTTATTCATCTTCCGTTAAGGCTGCCCACTATAAGGGATGCATTCCAGAATTTTTGCAACTGAGGTAACCAAAGCTGGGTTAAGATGCAATAGCTATCTAATAAGGAAGAGCTCTATCGTAACATGCATATCACGTGCACATGGGTGGTTTTGAAAGTGGTTGACCCCCTGAGCCGACCCATTTTGAAACGGTCAGTGATCACAAATTGGTTTGTAACATACGTGACATTATACTTCTCTTTTCTTTGTACCTGCATACACTCTTCAGATCGTGATTCATTGTCTATTCGCCCACCACTCAAAGTGTTGTCTTCTTACAGTCAGAACATAGTTACAATAGTTATCAACAGACACATTAGGAGAGGTGGAACGAGATTTGATATCACAGTTTTGCTAAAGTGACGATGAACCCTCTGCATGGATTTTTATAAAGCCAGTTTTCTGACCACCAGACTGTTAAAATTTCAGTGATGTATAGTCGTACACGCATATGCATGCGTAGCTAGTTGCACTTAATGGTGACGCAGCAAATTCCAATAATGATGGCAGGAAGTGCTCGATATATACACTTAGCTATACGTTTCGCATATTTGGATAACCAAAGATTATCTATGGGATAACCATGCGTTGTGTTCTGTAGCTCTCCACCGCTCTACAAAGGTTTTGACGGATTCTCTCAAGCTGACTGTGTCAAAGTAAGTTTCACTGCTGTTAAAGTAGAGTTTAAGTCACCGTAAATGAAAAAAACAACAACCGTATCTGAAAAGGTATTACTGTAAATACATGCTGGGAAGGGCACATTGTAGTTTAAAATACACGGTCAAGTATCGCGATCGGTAGTGTCTAATCAGTGGATTCGACTTAACCACGTTGGCGTTCATGCAAATTTAAAGCCCTGCTATGCTAGTCTCGCGGGCCAGCCACTTCCCATTTTGCGGAAGGGGGCTGGCCCGCGAGACTAAAGTCGGCGCTAGTAACTCTAAAAGCTCGAGCTTCCAGTCGCCATAGCAGTCAGGTGTGCGCCTAGCCAACCACGGGGAGGCCATCAAAAGTAAGGGTTGGGTTGCTCTCACCTGCCCAGATAAGGCACGTTTCTGCCCTACCGCTCGAAGGCAAAGGATCGGCTGGCTTGCGCCTGATGAAATTATGCGTTCTCCTGCCAGCCAACAAAAACACAGCAAAAGAGCTACCCGCTCCACCGTGGCAACTGAAAAATAAAAACCATGTACAAGAGCTTATATAAATCCATGCGGCTTTCGAGATTCAATATTATCTACCCCACCTATGGAAATTTCTATTTTTAGTTACCAGAGCCGACTTTATGATGTCATGCTAAAAATTGCGTTGAAGAGAGAGCATGGATGTCAATGTAATTAATCTTATTCCGATTTTAGTGAATCCAGTAGTCCATGGCCAGTCCACTGATTACACACTACCGTGAAGTATCTGAGGCAAACTATATACCTAATAAGTATTGTGACATCGAGGCGTAGATAATTATCTATGATGGAGGCACCATTATTCATTATTATAATATATCTCATAGTGATGACATCATCATAGGAGCTTAAGTACAGTGGTCAAGTATGATATTCGGCATATCAACCTGTACTCAGGTTTAAATTCATATCATTATGTGATGATTGTTAACTACAATATTGGGAATGAATCCTTTCTTGGCGTTAGCTATCTCGGGAGATGACATCTTGAAACAGCCTTCAACACTCTTTTTACTTCTCTTCAAACTCAGGCACTTCTTTTTTCGATTCGGCTCAATATTTTCGAAATCTGCATCACTTCCATAGCCCTCAAGAGACAATTCCTTGCTATTCTCAGCCATGCAGCCACTCAACCTAGACAGCTAGCTAGCTCACTCTCGACGTCCACAGCCCTAGCAAAGGTCACAGGTATGATGTCTGAGCATGCGCAGTCGTGGATGATGTCATCGCTATGGGATATATTATATGAAGCATAGGAGTATACGGTTGGTATACTAAATATACATCCTCGGTCCGCGGGCGTTTCCCATATTCACCTCGGCGCTACGCGCCTCGGTAAATATGGGAAACGCCCTTGGACCTCGGTCGTATATTTAGCATACCAACCTAACTCCTATGCTTTATATATTACATATCGTAAGAATAGCTGATTCGTCACTGCTCCTGATATCCAGATCTTCTGTATATTTCGGTGCAGTCTCGATATCTCGCACTTTCCTTTGCAGTTGTGTTAACCGATGCTCATGTAGCTACTGCAGGTGTCTCAGCAGTTCTTTTTACTCTTTGTTGCTCACTGAGATGTTTGTCATATGCTGAAAAACCATTACAAGTGCAAACTTTAGATGCCGCACTGGATTGACCTTATATGGGGTTCTCCACTGCAACTAGAGTTACGGGTACCGTAATCCCTCTACTGCTTGTGACAGACCACAACACTGCTACAGCAATAGATTGCTTGATAGGCTCATGGGTGTGTCATTTGCTCTTGATCAAAACGTCAGTGCTGCAGGTTTTGGTGGGTCATACAAGTAAGCCACTGTGAGGAGACATGGGGGGTAGCTAGCGGTAAATATCTGACAATGTGAAATTGGCTTTGCTCGACTTGTAAATACAACTATAGTCTAAAAGTCAGGACAAGCAGGAAAATTTGCCAGCACAGATGGGTCTTTATATTAGTGCAGATTGATCTCAGGTAACCTTTAATTTATGTCAATAGTGTTTGACCCTGCTGCATGAATATTAAGCATAACACTTGCACCACATTCTGACCACACCCTATTATGTTGCCACTGAGAACTAACAACCTACCACATCACATCCAACAGACATTAACGATATAAACAATATCTCACTAATAACCTACTACATCTCAGCTAGTTTTAATCAATTGCACACACCGTAGATGAAGGTCAACTCTGGTTATTACGTGTGGCTACAGAGCCAGTAAACCAATAATTGACTTTAAAGTAAGGGTTAGGGTCAAGATTAGGATAGGACTATGCATCTATAAAGAACCTAGCTAAATATCAAGTTTAGAATAAATCATTTTAACACATGTAGCTATATACCATGTACACAGACATTTTGGTGACTCTTATCTAATTTTTTCCTCTAGAGTCTGAGGATGATAGACTGTCATACACTTCGTGTCGGCCTGTTTATTCTTGTAGCATTTGCAGCTGTTACTCAGGAGCAGGATTTTGGTAACTAACATTCCTGTGCATACGCTGCAAAAACAGGAGGGTTATTTTAACCCAGCTTGTTTACCACAGTTGCAATTTAAGGATGAAAAACAATCCTCGTGTTTTGTGCATTCACTGCAAAAACATGAGGGTTGTTTTTGAAACTTAAATTGTGTGAATGCAAAAACATGAGGGTTGTTTTTGATCTTTAAAATGCAACTGTGGTAAACAAGCTGGGTTAAAACAACCCTCCTGTTTTTACAGTGTATACATAAAAAACGTATAGGGATGGAATCCCCAAAAAGCAATCAAACAAAATAGGAATGAAACCACAATTCTGTATGCCAGAAAACTGCAGGTCACTCTATCAAACAAGTCACTCAGTGCAGGTCACTCCATTTAGTAACTCACCTCTATTTTTATAATGCAGTGTAAGTTACTTCATTTATGAACTACTTTGGAGTGACCATCTAGAGGAGTAAATGTTTGATTTTGCTATACAACTATACAATTTACTACTGTAGCCATGGTTGATATTAGGCACAGCAGCTTCCATAAGACAATGTGATGTAACATAAAGCATAGGAATGACTGATTGGTATGCTAAATTATAATATACAATCAAGGACTAAAGGTGCTGCATTACCGTTGAGGTCAGTATCAGAAATGCAAGTGGAGTGAGGCTGTTTATTTAGCATACCTGAATTGAAAGCCTAAATACAAGTTGATATGCATCCTTAGCATACCAACCTAATTTATATGCTTGTGTACAATACTCAAAATTCATCAAATTATATGTAAGTGACCTTGCATGGTTTGAATAGTTTAGCTATATGATGTTTACTATTGCTACTTAGATTATTAATGCTTAGTCTAGATCTAATTTCCATTCCTAGCTATCATGAAGACTTTGATGGCTGTCGTATATAGCCAGCACTAAATGGCAATGACACGTCCATGCATGGTTAGCCTTTAATTTGGACCAGAAATTACAAAAACAGTACATACATCAATCAGGAGCATGACCTACCAAATGCACTCCTAATACAATTATTCAATGCAAAAAAATTAACAAATGTTTTGCTTATGTAAGTGTGATCAGTAATAAATGGATATTGTTATCTTGCTGTTCTCTTTGTATAGGTTCCTGCAGGGAAGCTGGAATTTCTACATGTTGTACAACTGATGAATGTGCAGGATCTTCAGGCACATGTTACTGTGATCTTCAGTGTTACTCCTTTGACGACTGCTGTAATGATATAGCAAAGACATGCCCAGGTACGAAAGTAAAGTTTTTCCAAATTTGTACCAAATTTGTTAATCATTATATCCGCCCCCCTTTTTTAAATCTTTACACTTGGCACTATATTATTTAGATTATATTGGCAGTGTATTTACATTACACCATATATACTTTATACTTGTCTGTGCATACAGTGCCAGATGGAAGTGCCAGTGCAGGTGGAAGTGGAACTACTTTATCAATGAATGGTAAGTTAGTGTTTGTGTTTTGTGTGCGTGTGTGTGTGTGTGTGTGTGTGTGTGTGTTGGGGGGGGGGGGGGGTGTTGCCCTTAAATATTTATACCTGTCTGTATATATAATGGCAGGTGGAAGTACCAGTGCAAGTGGAAGTGGAACTACTTTACCAATGAGTGGTAAGTTAATGCTTGTGTATGTTTTGTGTATGTGTGTATGGGGGGGGGGGGGGGTGGGGAGGATTTGCGCTTAAATCTTTATATTGGTTGTGTATACAATGGCAGGTGGAAGTGCAAGTGGGAGTGGAACTACTTTTCCGATGAATGGTAAGCCAGTGTGTGTCGTGTGTGTGTGTGTGTGTGTGTGTGGGGGGGGGGGGGGGTTTCCATTAAATCTTTATGCTTATAAAGATTTGTGTATACAATGGCAGGAGGAAATGCCAGTGCAAGTGGAAGTGGAACTACTTTACCAATGAATGGTAAGTTAGTGTGGGTGTTGTGTATGTGCCTGTGCATGTGTGTGTGTGTGTGTGTGTGTGTGTGTAGCTAGGTGGGTGGGTATGGGTGTGTATGCCCTTTCTTGGCCTAGGCAGTTCTAATAATGATTCTAAACTCACTGGTTTTGAGGCAGTTTAACTATTCTTGTATAGCAAAAGCTCTAATGTGGTGCTACGTTCGTTGAGAGATAGCTATTTCAAGACAACCAAAATTAAGAACTGCTCTGAGACAACCTGTGCAATTACATGTACTGGTGTCAACATGATGCCCCACACCAGACTTCTGACTTTTTAAAATTTTATGGAGGAAAGGGTGGGGTTCACTTTCAACTTGCTGCTACATGGTACAGGGTTATCGAAAGCAGAACGGCTGGGCCAGCCTGGGCAACCCCACTTTACTTTCTTCAATAGGCATTTGGACTTTGAACTTTGAACTTGTGTTTTCCGTCCGAGTCAGTTTGATGACTTTATGCCACGTATAATCGCAATGTTGAGTGAGGTAGCTGTATGCTCAATCTTGGTTTGTATTGTGAGAAACAGTATACATGAGTTCTTCATTGAGAGATACTATGAGAGCAGCTTCTTGACAGCTGAAAGTAGTTTTCCCCCACTTGGCATGGAGACACTATATCAGCCACTGGGAGCTTCCGATGGCCCTGATATTGTCCATATCGCTATAGAGGCTGAGTCTGCCATTAGTGGAAGAAAGCCTCCAGCCACCATAAGACTGAATATAAAAATGCCCACACTGTACCACTCGCACAGGCTGAGTAGCTGAGTCTCTCCCACCCGACTAAAGAGTAACAAATCTGTGCAGAGTATGTACATAAAAGTGGCCACCTTGTACCACTCATGTCAGCCCAGACTCATGGACTTTGAGTAGTTGAAGCTAAGGGGTATACTCTAAATAGGTAACTTTCGGCAATTGTCTATAAATGCAAGTTGCTATGTATTTAGTGCTGGCCATATACGACAGCCACCAAAGCATTCATGATGGCTAGGAATTGAAATCAACTTCTAGAATGCTAAGCAGAAATAGTAAACTGTTATGCCATATAGCTGAACCCATGCAAGGTTTCATGTCCTGTTGCTAACATAATCACTTAGAAACAAGCATCTAACGTCAGTTTTCTTAGCTACAGAATGCATTTAACGTCAGTTGCTAGGTGACGGTGCCACAAAATAGTTATATCCCCCATGCTGCAGGCAGTATCTGGTTTAAATTACTCGGTCCTCGGAGCTTCACACCCTTGGGCTTAATGATTTAAACCCGATACTTCCCTTGCAATTGGGATACAACTATTACACCATGTGCATTAGTTAAGGTCATGCAAATATAATTTCAACAATCTTACCTGAGACCAGTAGATGATCACTTCACTTCACTACACTGCAGAGTTCCTGTCATATATTCAACTGGACAGCACTCCAGGCGTAACAAGGAATTCTGTGTTTGGTGATGATGCCTGCTCTAGTGCAATTACTATTCCAATTATCTTCCACTTTGGAGACTTGAAGCACTCAACAGCTTATGTAAGTATTCACAGTACTCTGTCATTGGACTTCTACACTCACACACTGAAATACTTTTATGAATAGCTGTAACTAAGTCCCAGTCTAAGCTACCCACAGTAATAGTGCTCATGATGACGAACAATGCATCTATGAATACATAGCAGTATTCGTTTCTAGATTATGATATACACTCTTTTGTTAGTGCCATGTGCATATATTGATCCAACCGCACTTTGAGCAAGCAACCATAATATCATGATCATTTGGGATTTATTGTTATGAAAGGCTGGAGAAAAAAGATTGAGGGCTATATAGTAATAAATAATAATTGTTATTGCGGTACATGTATGCAGTCAATACTCTATTCAATTAGTCTATTTTCTATTAACTATAGGTATGCACTAATGGATTAATCTCCTTTGGAAATCCGAGGACGGATTTTAGTCCTACTCTTTTCACATCCACAAATACCATTCAATTTGTGGTTGCACCTTTTTGGGCAGATATAAATGTGAATGATGGAGGAAACATCTGGTATGAGACCCATAATGACTCAACTAGTGCAGCTTTACTGAGCCAAGTGAATGAGTTTATCCAGACTCGGCAGCAGAATGATTTTACTGGTACTTGGATGCTTGTGGCGGAGTGGAATAACGTTCCCGAATTTGGATCACCCAGTCAAGTAAGCTACTTTATTACACGTATACTCAATTTGCATACATTCTCAGTGGAGAGCCATGGCTGTGCACATATACATGTAGGTAATATATTCTAGTATCGAGCATAGTCACACCGAATATAGTAAGGCGAGCAGAGATGTAATATATTACCACCTGAGTCATCGGAATTATAAAGCGCTAATATGTTGAGATGCAAGATTTGCTGGAAGGTTAACCAAAGCTAAGCATGGTGTTTGATTTGGGTGAGACCTGGCTGGATGGTGACATTACAGATGTAGAGCTGCTGGTTACTAGTATTTTAATGATAACAGAAATGGTGGAGGGAGTCTCATGGTTTATGTATCTGAAGTGGTAAAGCCGAAAAGCATGAGGAGGTGAGACTTGGAAGACGAGGAGATGAAAATACTGTGGGTAAACAAGTGCAGATAGATATGTTCATTGGGAATACCTATTGTACCAGTAACAATTCCTGATTGATAATGTCATCAAAGAAATCTTTGAAAATAATAAAGTATTACTGACACATTTTAACTAAAGTCCTAAATTTTGCATTAGTTTGCAATACGTTATAACACCCTAGACCCTACAAGTAATACTAATTATGGAACTTATTATTATTACTATTGCAGCGGAACACCTTTCAAGGTCTAATCATCACCGATGGGTTCCAGTCATACACAGTGTTCACCTACCAGTGTGGTGATATAGAGTGGGGAGGAGGGGCCACCATTGGATTCCAGGGAGATGCTGACTTCTTTGTTAACCACCCTAATAGTGGGATTTTTGCAGATTCCATAGATTGTCAAGGTTCTGCTACCAGGAACAATGTTGTATATCAGCTAGGTAAGTTGGACATCAAGCATAAGGTGGCGGTATATCTAAACATAATTCGATGACCTCATACAATTCTTAAATATTTTATCACCTATATCACTTAACTATATGCTTTTCACAGCACTGCTATACTGCAATAGATGCTTGTTTAGCACTCCAAAGAACATGTATGTAACTCCAAACCCTGCTGAGGTATTTAAGCTGCAGCATGTGCCTCATGGCCACAAACTCTCTACCTAACCACATTCTGGCCTCAGGGTCAGCTAGCAGGGTGACTACACTGCAAAAACAGGAGGGTTGAAATTGTGTGCATGCAAAAACATGAGGGTTGTTTTTGATCTTTAAAATGCAACTGTGGTAAACAAGCTGGGTTAAAACAACCCTCCTGTTTTTGCAGTGTAAATGAACAGATGAGTACTGCAGAATTATATCTCCAGCATCCCACTGGCTATGCAAAAAGCTTTCATCAGTGCCTAATAAACATTATAAATCATTCCTTAGACCTACTCATCAATAATATCCTTTGAAGTATGCCTGCCTACTGAAGTATCTAAGTCCGATAGATGCATGCAGGCAGGTCTCTAATGTGGTGTTTAAATACTTGATCACAATAGCTAGTGGTTGCCTGTCACAACTGAAGCACTTAGCAGGTTACTTGCTTCAAAGTGCTCGCTTCATAGCAGCAGTGAGCTGTTATCATAACACTAGCTCTAAATCAGCTAATTAGACACCTCTGTATCTATTTTCTTGATTAACATCTTTGAGGGAATTGTAGGATAGGCAGCCCTTGTGAGGTAGTATGGAGGGGCTACCTATTAAACATTTTGCAGAGAAGCAGAGGGGGCCCACATTCCAGGTAGGTCGGATCCATTAGCTATCACCATTTTATTTTGTTATAATTGAGTCCTTATATCCTGGTCCGTGATGCTTGGAGGGTAGATGAAGGATAGGAGGTGTAGTCTCCCATCCTGCTTCCACTTCTGCTTTTATCATACTGAATTCTTCAGTGGAGAGGAATGAGTGCAGAATAATTGGGAGAGAAGGGTAAGGGAGGAAAGCTCGAACAGCTAGTTGGATAATCTAGCCAGAGAGAAATAGAAGTGTTTGCTCATAGCCAATCTGTGGGCTTAAACAAATGAGCATGTGAACAGCATGTGAGTGTTTGTGACTTGTGATTGAAGGCACACCCCTCTGCTATTAATTCACTTTTAACTGTATTTAACACCCTTGAGGGAATTGTAGCATAATCAGCCCTGGGAAGGTACTATGGATCGAGGGGCTGCCTATTAGACATTTATCGGAAAAGCAGAGGGGGCCCACATCCCGGATAGTTTGAACTCATTAGCTATAACTATTTCACTTCATTGAGATTGAGACTTTATATCCTGCTTGGAGGGTAGATGAAGGATTGAGGCATAGTCTCCCATCCTACTCCCGGGGAAGATAGAATTTGACCCTCCAAGGATCGATTCTTAATCTCTAGAGCTTTTTTCTTCTTTCTTCTTTTGTTTGCACAGTATAATGCAGATTAGCTGAGAGAAAGCCTGGGATATGAGACTTTTTGAACCATGCCGTTGTATTATTTATAAGTGTGGTCTTCTTGCTTTAATCCAGGTGGGGTTACTTCCAGTCTGTCGTATATTCAACTGGACAGCACTCCAGGCGTAATAAGGAATTCTGTGTTTGGTGATGATGCCTGCTCTAGTGCAATTACTATTCCAGTTGACTTTCATTTTGGAGACTTGAAGCACTCAACAGCTTATGTAAGTATTCACAGTACTCTGTCATTGGACTGCTACACTCACACACTGAAATTCTTTTTCTGAATAGCAGTAACTAAGTCCCAGTCTAAGCTACCCACAGTAATAGTGCTCATGATGACGAACAATGCGAATAGTACTACAATATGTAGCAGTGTTCCTTTCTAGTTTATGATATACACTCTTTTGTTAGTGCCTTCGTGAGCATATATGGATCCAACTTCACTTTGAGCAAGCAACCATATCATGATCATTTTGGGGGTTATTGTTATTAAAGGCTGGGGAAGAAAGACTGAGGTATGGGCTAGATATAAAATAATAACTGTTTTTGTGGTACATGTATGCAGACAATGCTCTATACTATAATCCTTCTATTAATTTTAGGTATGCACTAATGGACTAATCTCCTTTGGGAATCCAAGGACTGATTGTTGTCCTTCTCCATTCACATCTACAAGTATGATTCAATCTGTTGTTGCACCTTTTTGGGCAGATATAAATGTGAATGATGGAGGAAACATCTGGTATGAGACCCATACTAGCTCAACTAGTGCAGCTTTACTGACCCAAGTGAATGAGTTTATCCAGACTCAGCATTCGAATGTTTTTACTGGTACTTGGATGCTTGTGGCGGAGTGGAATAACGTTCCCGAATTTGGATCACCCAGTCCAGTAAGCTACATTATTACATGTATACTCAATTTACATACATTCTCAGTGTAGAGCCTTAGTTGTGCATACAGGTAATATATTCTTGTATTGAATGTAGTCACACTGAATATAGTAAGGCGAGCAGAGATGTAATATATTACGATCTGGGTGAGTCATCTGAATATTAAAGCCTTAATATGTTGAGATGCAAGATTTGGTGTTTGATCTGGGTGAGACTTGTCTCAATGGTGACATTACAGATATAGAGCTGCTGGTTACTAGTATTAATGATAACAGAAATGGTGGAGGGGGTGTCATGGTTTATGTATCTGAAGTGGTAAAGCCGAAAAGCATGAGAAGGTGAGACTTGGAAGATGAGGAGATGCAAATACTGTAGACATACAAGTGCAGATAGATATGCCTATTGGGAATACCTATTGTACCAGCAACAATTCCTGATTTGATAATGTCATCGAAGAAATCCTTGGAAACAATAAAGTATTAATGGCATATTCTACCCAAAGTCATAAATTTTGCATTAGTTTCACCCTAGATCCTACAAGTAATATTAATTATGGAACTTATTATTATTACTATTTCAGCGGAACACCTTTCAAGGTCTAATCATCACCGATGGGTTCCAGTCATACACAGTGTTCACCTACCAGTGCGGTGATATAAACTGGGCAGGTGGGGCCACCATTGGATTCCATGGAGATGATGACTTCTTTATTAACCACCCTAACAGTGGAAATCTTGCAGATGTCATAGATTGTCAAGAGTCTGCTACTGGGAACAATGTTGTATATCAGCTAGGTAAGTTGGCATGTACAGCAAATATACAATGTAAGTGGCGGGATATCAAAACATAGTTCAATGACCTCACACAATAGCTAAGTGCTTCAGTTGTGACAGGTAGCCACTAACTATTGCAATGAAGTATCTAAACGCCAGATTCGAGACCTGCCTGCATGTATCTATCAGACTTAGATACCTCATTAGGCAGGCATACTTCAAAGGATATTATTTATGAGTAGGTCTAAGGAACAATTTAGAATATCTATTAGGCACTGATAGAAGCTTTGGATACTGGAGATATAATTCTGCAGTATTCATCTGTTAATTTTCTCCATAATGTTACGGGGGAAAAGCTTCCGTCTGATAGTCACCCTGCCTAGCTGACCATCCCACCACCTTGGGACAGCTGCAATTATAGTCATTTCACTTTACTACATTGTTCTCATTAAACTAACAAAGTCTGTATTGAAGATAGGTCAGAGCCAGGACAATAAAACAACAACATAAACAGTTGCGTGTAATGAGAATCGAGATGATTTAGTTACATGATATGGATGAGACGGAATTTACAAAGCTCATGCAATTAATAAACTTACAAAGGCTAACTGTCTCTGGTCCAAGAGAAGTGTACATTTCTAGACTTCTGTTGAAGTTTAATGTTTTATTGTACTGTAATAATTACCGTTTAGGTTATGGAGAAATGACATGGAAAAATACCATAAAGTATAGCAAAAGAAGATTTTTAATGATGTAGCTACATAATGAGAAAGTTACAATGCCAATTGATAACCAGCCTGTTTTTTTATGACAGGATGCTGCATTTTTACTTGAGTTGTCCATAGGTCAGGAAATAAATAAAGGCAGTAGAAACAAGTTCAAAAATTATAATGTATTTTCATTCAACAAGTGACAAAATTCCAAAATCTAGTATGCACCTAGGCCTAGCTGTATTGCAGTAGACTGGCTAGAAGCTCTGCTGGCCTTTTTGTTTTAACCCGCACAGATCTAGCTTAGATTCATAATAAATTCCTATAATCACAATTTCTTGCGTTAAATTGGATCTTGCGCAATATTAGAATAAAGACGGTAGTTAGTATACTCAGGTGTCTGCCATCATACCACTTTGTGGTTGTGGTGTTTAACTTAAATATATTTAACTGTTTTTGTGGAGAAGTAAATAACAATAGGGTTACCACAGGCCAAATGTGTGATAATAACCATCCATGATCAGCAGCTGCAGAATATAATCTACCTCATATTCCATTAGACTGCACTGATGGTGGCATTCGGGTATCTAATCAAGACTTTCTAGAAGTTTGTATCAACAACACATGGATTAGGATATGTACTGAGTTTCTCGGGGATATAGAGGCATCAGTGGCTTGCCAGCAACTAGGATACTCAGTGGGAGAAG
This sequence comes from Phakellia ventilabrum, assembly GCA_963921505.1. Taxonomy (NCBI): domain Eukaryota; kingdom Metazoa; phylum Porifera; class Demospongiae; order Axinellida; family Axinellidae; genus Phakellia; species Phakellia ventilabrum. The sequence goes on from OY997385.1 coordinate 1,260,677, forward strand.
GTGAGGCTTTTTATGTGCATCAACAAATTCAATGGTCATTGTGCATAGTGACGTAGTCTATTACGACTACTTTTATATTATGTGAGTTGTCCACATTAATTCGCAGATGCAGCAATTTTGTTTTCTGAAGAAAATGACACCAGTACTGCTCTCATTAATGATGTAATTTGCAGTGGAGGAGAAAGTAGGCTAATAGACTGTCTAGTACCTTCCAGTCCAATAATTGCTGAGAGATCTTGTTTTTACTCCAAAGTGAACTGCACAGGTTAGTATACTGAGAGATATTCTATTATTCAATACTTATTGTATCACTGGCTATAGTTACTGCACCTTTACTTGGTCTGTATCAACATTTGGCTCTTATACCAATCAGTATAGCTAATGTATGCCACCTTACACTATCAGAATATGTACTGTTTATTATTTCTTTCTCAGATATTATAGTTGGATTAATTGAAGAGGAATATACTGCATCTGAAGGAGAGTCTGTAGAAGTTTGTGCTATTCTGAACCAGATTCCATCAAGGAGGGTTGTTGTCGGTCTAGCTACAGTGGATTCAGTTACTATAGACATGGATCAGATTCAACCACAAGGTATCCACATTCAAGTGTATTCATACAGTTATTGTTTTTAATAGCATCTTTCAGTTGAACCACTAGAAAGTTTCATCACAACCCCAGTATTTATCTGTACTTGCAGTGGAATCTGTTCTGAGAGTAAAAATAGTGTTGAGAATTTCAGTGTGTTATTTCAGAATTGCTTGCAACAAACGTTTATATACAAAACTAGGGGCAACCACACCACCAAGTGTCAGTACAGCGGGTTAATTTTAACAGACTGTGTACCATAAATTACAGCTGGTGAGCAAGACCTGCATCTGGTGAGATCGATGTGGGTATTCACGAGCTAGCCTGTCACGAGAATATCAACAAATCCATAAACATATACTCCTGGAGAAGCTGCAATTAGTCTTTGGGAGATTCATGTCTCTATCTGCAACATATTCTCAAGGATATAAGCCACGGCTGCTATATACATGGGAGTGGAGACGCTTATAAGAGCTTACAACTGTTTCTACTCTATATCTTGGAGCAAATTTCAGTCCATCTTTCGTGCATGCTTAGTGTACCCATATTGCTTAGGAAATACTCCTGAACTGACACAGGCAAGTGGGGTCTGCCCTATCCCACATTTTGTAGGCCCTTTTTTCTGCATTTGTTCCTCTGTTTTATTCCCTTGTTCAAAGTGGATGTGGAACTTTGCAGTTAGGTATTGTGAATTAGATTTGTTGCAAATGCAGAGAATAATAGTCTTTTTGTGCATGATACCATAATGCATATAACAGATACAAGAAACATATAATATAATTATGCTTTTATTATCAGTGCTGATTATTCTTGTCATTTCTTCCATGCTACTGCAGTCCTGCTTGTATTTGAACCAGGAACAGCAGACCAGCTACTCTGTGCAGACATACCTGTTGTTGATGATGAAATTTTTGGAAGGAATGAAGTAATGATAGTAGTGTTGATCACTCCTGACCAAGCTGTCCAACTGGATCCACAGTTTGCCTTCATCACTATATCAGACAATGACGGTATGTGTAAGAGATATGGATAGTAGCTATAGTAGCAGGACTTTCTGACCACATATTAACTACCAGAATGATAAAAATGTAGCTGTGATGCTCAACTATGACTTTTCAGCATCCATATAGGCTACTATTATGCTTATGATGATATTAAACGTAGGACATCTGTTGATAACAACTGATATTAATTGTACTATTCAAGGAGTTACTTCTTCATATAAGCCTCACGAAATATGCTTACTTAGCAACTTTAATAACACTAAATCTAATTTAGTCATAACTGTTCCGAACAAAAATCTAAATTTACTTGAAAATGTTAATGTTGTCATCTTCATTTCTATTTACTTTTATTTAGTGGTAACAGTGCAGCTGCTTACAACAAACTATATTGTGGCTGAGGAAACTGGCTCCTTCGGTGTCAGTGTACAGAAAGAAGGAGAGACTGCGGTAGACTTCAATGTGACTTTAAGTGTCATGCCCCTCAATGGTATCACAGCAGAAGGTATGGATTTGAATGTGTGGTAGTATTTTGGAGGGTCACTAGGGGGGTCTGGGGGCATACCCCCCCCCCCCCCCCCCCAGAAAAGTTTTGAAAAATAGATGCTCGGAGATTGATTGTGAGGAATTCTGGAGATACTTAGTTGCTACTGTTGCTGTTATGTATTACTGGTGAAATTTGGTTGTGAAAATTCTTGGGTGGGGATAGCTTTGGGGAGGATGTCCCAGGTCTTCCCCCCCCCCCCGTATGAATTCCTGTCTACTTATGCAGAGACTACACAAACTTTACTAACTTGTGAGCTGTAGCAAGTCTCCCTTGGTAAAACTATGTGGTAGAGTGTTCCAGATCTCTGACCCTTCGTGAACCACAAGTTCAAAGATGGCATCCATGTATCAGCCAGAGATTCCATTTTGAACATGTGCCCTGGCTTGATGAGGACCTATAAATATCTAAAATTTTGTTTTGGCCTGAATATAGGAAAGCTTTACATAGTTTTAACCCAGGGATCACAATCGTATAAGCTTTGTTACTCTATGATCCCTCCTTCATAATTATGCGGAACATTGTATACATTCCCTTTTCCCCTCAGTAAATCCAAGATTTCATATTTGGAGGTGTATTTATGTTGGCCCCTTAAATTTTACTCTTAGCAGTGTCTTAATGTTTCCATTTTATTATCCCTACAGCTATTGAAGACTTCCCTGCTGTTTCAACGATAGTAACATTCAGTCCTGGTAGTACTATGGTGTTCCAGATTATAATGATCAATGACGACAATATTGCACTTGAGGGAGAAGAGCAATTCATTGTAGCAGTCACTTCTGCAGAGCCAAACATCCTCATTGGAGAAGTTAATACTTCCGGTATTACCATTCTTGATAATGATCGTAAGTCAGGATATTCACTAATTATAGGAAGCACTTCTATAGTAGTCCTTAATGTCAACTAAGCCTCAAACCTTCGGTTGGTTGTTGTTGAGCTCTAGACCATTACAACATATACTGTGTATTCAGGACTAGCAAACAGTGGACACACTATATATAGTTTGCAAATTGCCAGATAGACCATATAAGGAAATTGTTAATAGGACCTAAAACTTACAGCTGTGAAAGTTTACTCACAGAAAATCTGGACAAAGCTAAAATATTTAAGACCGGAGCTGGGTAATAACTTATGTATAAGTAGCATACAATTATACAACTGGTCATTGGTAGTGCAATATCAGCCATAAATTTCATTCTCTCAATCATGCAGGAGTGCAGGTTCAGTTCTCAAATAGCAGCTATGAAGTAAATGAGGATAATGGGACAGTCACAGTTTGTGTGGTGAAAGATATGGAAACTGCCATTGCATTTAATGTTACTGTTACCAGCAGAGAAACTAGGACTATTGAAGGTATGCAAATGCACACCTCTGCTACTAATTACACGTATTACACAATATACACATTAGCTATGATCCACATTACCTATACATTAGCTACTATTGTTGATACTACTGAAAGTGATATTGATGACATAACAAATAAATTTAGATATATTGGTAATCATCTTTGGGTGAAATTGTTGAAGTAGACACTGGACCCCAGACCTGTTATGCACTCAGCATGTGTTCCTGCATGGGGAATATTACTTCAACGGTATGTATGCATGATTCATACTTGCCTGCAGCAAGGATTGACATAGATGTCTGCTGTTGTCTCCATTTTCTTTCAAAACAACTATGAGACAAAACAAGCATAATATTATCACTGTTCATATGAATATGCATGCAATGACATATCTTGTTAGTGGCCCACACATTTAATTTTTCCATCCAGCTGAAGTCTCTAGGGACTTTGTCCCTACTGCAGTACCATTTACATTTCCTGCTGGTTCTGACAACACAGCCTGTGGACAGTTTCAAGTCATAGCAGATGGTGTAGCACTGGAAGATGATGAACAATTTGTAGTGCAACTTTCAGTACCATCCCTTATTACTCTCCAAGGCATTGAAGGCTCTATACAGGATTCATTGACAACGGAATTTAACTGCATTGCAACTGATATGGTGGCCAGTTCAGCTGTAATCACCATTATTGACACTGATGGTAAGAATATTGTCAGATGAAGAATTGAATAAAGAAGAGCCTACCTAATGCAAACTGCAGACAGCTATTTTAGCCTATTTGGGCCTCATCAGTGTGGTGTAGCACCTGGAGTTTACCAGCAACTCCTAGTTGACCAGCAGCTACAGCTTTTGTTTGACTTACACCAGACAGGCCTACGGGCTTGTATAGGAACCTAGTGTTCAATATGCTTATGGATTTGTCCTAGTCATGGCATAATCAGTCTTCATAAGTCTGCTAAAAAGGAACAGTGACTTCCTAATTTAATCAACCCAGTAAAGCATAGCAAGGCCCCAACAGCCAGCATAAACTGACATTGACAATGTACAGCAAATGTATAAGTTGTAGGTTAGAGCTAAGTTATGACATTGTTTCAGTAAACATTACACTAGTTATTCTTTTCTGCAGTGGTAACTTTAAACTTTTCCAGTGAAGTGTATGTGGTGAATGAGGGTACTGGACCTGTTCAAGTGTGCTTAGAGAAAGATAAAGATACAGCTATAGCTCTACGTATTGGCATTACTGCTGGTGAATTGGATAGAGCTGAAGCAAAAGGTATTGATTGTGCATGGTTCAGTGTGAGAGATAATGACAATATATAGGTCATACATAGGTCAAATCACTGCTAAATGTTCCATTATAGATATAGCTAGTATGCCTCTGTAACTTAATTAAATTAAAATAATAAAGCTGCGAAGCTATCAATCTATTTAAATTGTTTTTGTTTATACAAAATATTCATACATTTACAGTCAATGAGGATTTCACTAGCATCTCATTGAATATTACGTTTCCTGAAGTCGACCACATGACGTGCGTGGAAATCCCAATCATCGATGACTTAATTGTTTCTGAGGGAGATGAGCAGTTTATTGTGACGTTCACTGTGTTCACACCTGGTGTCGAGACTGGAGTGCCTAACATTTCATATGTGACTATTATTGACAATGATAGTATGTGCTTCCTGTCTATGGTACTAGTGTTATAGCTAGATAATAGCAAATAGATATTATTTGGTATAATCACACCAACATACTATAATTATCCGTTATTTCCCTTCAGTGCCTACACCTCAATCTAGTACCTCTGCAAGCCTTGGTGGTAGAGTTGCAGGAGGAGTGGCAGGAGCATGCATCACCTTACTTGTAGTAATTGTCATTGTTGTTGTCCGTCACAAGAAAAAGAAGAAATATGTGTAAGCTAAAGGTATATCCATTTATTTAAGCCGGTTGCAAGATTACACATCCAAATTTATTGTTTTAAATAGATTTTTTCTCTGTGTGTGATTACATTACTGAGTCTACACTTTTGAAGCAGTTAATCAGCTTGTGCTTTGTGCACTGCTGTATTTCAGTAACTACTTATATCATTTCTGTGAAATTGAGTGAACATTATGTTACCCACATACACACATGAACACACACACACACACACACACACACACACACACACACACACACACACACACACACGCACACACACACACGTACTGCAGGCCAGGTGAGCTCGAGCTGGAAGAAATAGCAAGGCAAAATTCATATGGTAGGTTTATATAATTATACCTCACTTTACTTAGTTATTTTATAATCTGCTGCCTCCACTACAAGTGCAATTCAATCAGCGTATTTTGTCTGTGGAAAGCGAACATATTCAAGACATTCCACCGGAGATTCTAATTCCGAACAGCATACTTCGTCTGTTGGATTCTGTTGGTGAAGGTAATTACACAACTACTTATAGTGTCACAATTAGCCAACAGTTAGAAGATGACATAACGAAATATCTTGATCTGTTTTGTGTTCACTTCTGTGACCAGTTCTTGAGTTACAATTGTTATGCTTATTATTGTTTTAGGTGAATTTGGACTGGTTTACAGAGGTGAGATAGTACATCCTTTGAGTACAGAGAGAGTTGCAGTGAAGACCTTAAAAGGTATATGTATAATGTATGGTGCCTTATGCCTGCGCGATTGATTGAATAGTCATTCTCTTAATTGTAATAGGTTTCTTTGACCAAAACCAGATCAATGACATGCTAAAGGAGAGCTTGAAAATGTGGAAGTTCAATCATCCCAATGTTATGACTCTGATTGGCGTCTGTATTGATGGAGGGCCCACTCCCTATATTGTGATGCCTTTTATGGATAACGGTAGCCTTTATTCATACCTCAAGAAAGAGAGATCAAAGTTTGTCATACCAGCTCATGCAGATAATGATTCGGTAGGTCACTTGCATCAAATAAGGAGTCACACAGACACACATCTCTACATTTTATGTTTGTGAATTGGCTACCCATGATCAGTGTGGTTCTACTGCAAATCTATTTCATTATTTCTGATATCTCCTACCCCGTTCCCCCTATGTCCTGTGCTGCATGCACACACACACACACACACACACACACACACACACATACATACACAAAATATACTCCCTATTATGCAGATACTTAGCACATCAAAGAAATTAATAGACATGTGTATCCAGGTAGCAAAGGGGATGGAGTACCTTGCCAGACAGAAATTTGTACATAAAGACCTTGCTGCAAGGAACTGTATGTGAGTATGTAGTCTGATGTCAGCATGATGCCTGTAATTGAGGTTGCTCGGGCTTATGCCTGCACCATTCAGTTTATAGCTGTGGATTGCTGCATGCAGGCTGCTTGTTTCTCTAGAGGCTGCTATTCTGTTTGATTACCTTGTAATGTCAGCTTTATCAAAAGATTTGAGTGAGATTTTGACTCAACAATTATTCAGGCCTATCAACAGGCGAGAAGAGGGGAAACAGTCTGCAACAGGACAATATGAATGATCAGTTCCCACAAATAGGCAAAGATTAAAGATTAAATTGATCAGAGAAGCAGCATGCAACAGAATGATCTTAACATTAGTGGATGTTATGGGGTGACTGTAAACTACTTCAAGTGATTATTTCCTTGCTCTATCTTTATGTGCTGATCAGGATTGGATCTGTGTTGTCATCTCCCTGCATGTAACTCTTGGCATGGTGATCTCCAATTCATTTTCTTGATAAGGCGCTCAGATGCTTGATATTTGTGTCCTCCATCGCCAAGATGGTTTCAAATTCCTTTAGCTACTGCAGTTTGATGCAGCCAACAGCTAGAGGCAGTTCTTTACAACTTTGAATGCCATTGGGGCTTGCAGCATAACTGTTGTGTCTGGATCAACGTTGCTCTCTAGTTCAGATCCTCACCCGTTGGTAATTATGTCTCTTTACGTATTGTTCTGCTGTGAAAAAGCTTGCGTGACTAGACATGTTACTAATTGTAGCCAGGTTTCACGCTATATACTTCAAAGTTATAAATGTTTGTTTTTTTGGATTTTTGTGTTATAATTTTTCACTTTCAATGTATTAAAGCGACTCATCTTATCTATTTTGTATTCCACTGCAGATGATACCTGTATAGCTGTTAAAAAGTCTAAATGGCCTCCTCAAATTTTTACTCTTGGCAGTGTCTTAATGTTTCCGTTAAGACTTATGGTAGTGTACTGTTTATCAGCTCCTATTGGGTATGAATGCACTTATCATACATACAAGGAAATACAAAAGAATATAGGAAGTATAGAACAGTGGGTTACATTCTGTTTTATTTAATCATGATATTACAGGATTGACCTCCACTTTGTCATCAAAATAGCAGACTTTGGAATGTCTGAAAACATCTATGACAGAAACTATGTTAGGAAAGGGAAGGATGATGGAGGCAAACTGCCTATAAAGTGGATGGCACTTGAGAGTCTGACAGATCTGGTCTTCTCTGAGAAAACAGATGTGGTAAGTTGAATTCCATGTGTATTATGCTCCGACTCTTCACCAAAGCCTCTACTATTAGAAGTATCTGCTTATACAGATATATAGTTGTGCTAATTTTACAGCACATACCTAACTTGCATGCAAAATCAACATAAATCACGAAGTTATTATGTATGCAGAAACTTACAAAGTTTACAAAATAATCGTGATTGTGAATCCCACTTTCCTTTTTTCCAGTGGGCATTTGGTGTGACGTGCTGGGAGGTGTTCAGTGGTGGAAAGATCCCATACCCTGCTATAGACCCGGTGTCTCTCTTAGGCATGATACAGAATGGGTATAGAGCAGAGAAACCAAATAATGCTGCCTGCACTGATGCCATGTAAGTTCCAGTAAAGAATCAAGTGTGTACCTTAATAGGGTATTTAGAGCTGATTGTTTTATATTTGCATTAAGGGGGCATAACTAGATTTGAAGGAGAAGCAAGTCTGTACCATGGTGATCCTTTAATAAATGGGATATTAAGAGAGGGTTCAGATAAGTTTCATGCTCATGTGTACATAATTGCAGTTCATTACCACATGGGAAGAGTTATGTGGCTGATAGCTACATGCTACTATCCTGCAGGTACTCAATCATGTTGGAGTGTTGGAAGGAGAATCCAGATGAGAGGCCAACCTTCTCACAGTTGGTTTTCACCATTTCAACTCAGCTGGAGGGGTTGGCTGGCTATTTGGATGTGGGCATTTTTAGAGACTTGCAATCATCTGATGAAACAAGTGAGGGCGCCATGGGAGCAGAAGTTATCAAGAATCTCCATTCTGAATAATATGTACAGGCTAATAAACTAGTCTACTAAATTATATGTAGTTCAGCAATGCAGTACTTCCTCTTTGCATATATTTATATCATTCTTCTGAGAGACTATATAGTCATGTTTGGTCATCACCTATTCATTTCCTGGTATATGATTTGCATTTTTTTAGTGAATAGAACTGTTACAGTGGATATTGGTTTTGTATCATCCATTCTCTTCTTGTGATGAGGACTTGTACATTTGTCGATAAAAGCTAGGACCTACATTCAGAATTTGATAATAATATATCTATAGCTGCAGACTTCGTATTAACTCCCAAACTCATCTAACATCAATTGCTCCCTTGAGACACACTACAGAATTCTCAATAATTATGATACTAACACTGGCTTAATGTGAAATAAAGGACAGCCATTTCAGACAAATATTCAGTATACATGAAAATTGAAAAAGGATAGTGTATATATTAGTATGTGAACCAATGTCAGCAGATCAATCATGGACTATGATTGTCTGTTTAATCATAAGATTTTATGGGGGAAGAAATGAGCACCAAATTGAACATGTTTGTGAGTCTACCATAAGCCTTTATGAGCCGTGCCTGTCATTCTCGAGTTTTCATAGTTGATACAGTTTACCATTATTCTGACATTATGCTAGATATTTTACTGATAGAACAGACTGTAGCTATTTATGTTTACCAAGCTAGACTACTAGCTGTACTGTGGCTGCATATCCAGAGGTCTAGCTACTTGAATAATAAATTAATATTGTGACGCAGTCTCAGGTGTGTCTACTATAAATATTAATATTAAACACTACTGCTTCCAGTTAGCTAATTCTATGATCTGGCAGGCTTTGGATTTGAACTGTGATTTATTTTGTCCGCCCCAAACAAAAGCTGATCAAGCATGGAGTCACACATCAAAGGTCAGCTACCTGTCTGTCAGCCTATTGCTATCAAGTAACAATGCTAAAAAATATACTGAGAGACTCAATTTGTCATATAAAGTGCCTTAGATGCCACTATATTGCCACTCAGGGCACTCAATCATTAGCTATTGCATTATGCAGGCAAGTTTCATTATTATGAGGTACAATGTACTAGCCTCATTCACCCCAATGTATTAGTACTGCATGGGATGAATGGTAGTAGGTGCATATATAGCTAGCTATAATACAGGACTGAAGGATGAACTTCGAGAGGAAGAGCCAAAACAGGTAGCATGAAAACAATTCTGTAGAGTGGAGCCTGGGAACAAGGCTATGGTATTGTAATAGCCCACTAATAATCGGTGCTTGTAATTATTATTAATATTAATGTGATTGAGGCAGTACTGTAGTTTGTATGCTGCATGTATTGTATTATTTTGACTCCTGACTCTCGATGTACCAACAAAAGAAAGTAAGTCTGATAGTGATGTGTGAACCTATTGAGGTTCAACTCTTGAGGTCCAACGCTTTACAGGTGTAACCTATTGAGGTTCAACTCTCAGACGGTTGGGGTTTATAATACTGAATTTGACACACATCTGACGGATTGTTGAAATGGTGCGCTCATTTGCAGACTGGGGTTCGGAGCGTTATCTCCCCAAGGTGATCAAGTCGGGGATCGGGCCCCCTGTACACATATTGATCTTCGACTTTCTACGACCTAGTAGCAAGAATGACCGGTAAGTTCTTCTCCGGAAGAAATCCCAAAGCTGAATGGACGACTGGGCATGTTGCGGTGCCCACCGTGATTCCCAGTCTCCGATCCCAGGGTTTTAAGTATGTCTGACCCTCCAGGAGGGATGGGAAGCTCACTAGGCGTTGTTTTTTTTTCTCTCCAACTAGGCCTGGGAAGAATTGTTTATAAGTTTGACTATCCAGGAGGGAGGGATGCTAGTTGTTGTTTTTTCTCCAACTTAACTCTTTATAGAAATACCCTTCGAATAGTCATCTCTCTATCAGTACTAAGCCTGGTAAGAATTATTTGACCATCCAGGAGCTAGCTACAGGCTTCTTTTCCCCCCTCCAAGTGAAATTGTTTCTCTTTATTGAAATACCACAGATATAGTAATCAATACTAAGCATGGGAAAATTGTTTAGAAGTTTGACCATCCAGGAGGGATCTGAGCCAGGCTAATTCCCCTCCCCTCCAACTTAAGTTGTTTCTCTTTATAGAAATACCACAAATAGCTAGTCATCTATCTATCAGTAGTAAACCTGGGAAGAATTGTTTGCCTGTCAAGGGGCTATAGCTATAGGCTTCTTTTTTTCCCTCTCCAATTCAGTTAAGTTGTTTCGAAATACCACAAAATTTAATAGCCATCTATCTATCACTATAAGCCTGGGGAAATTTTTTCACGTCTGATAGGCTGATGGCTACTGAATTATTCATTAGCTACAACCCGCTACACACACTGAATACTAACAAAATAGCTGGAATGGCAAGTTATTAGGAAAAGCACATGTCACTAGCAGTATAAGCCCTAGCTTGTGGTGGGTTTGATGAGCTCATTTTTTATGTTAAAGCTGAAACAGGCAAACCATGTACAGCAGGGTCCCAATAGCATAATGGTTGCTAGTGTTAAGGAACCACGAAAAAAATTAAAGAGCAAAACAAATAAAAACAGAAACAAAGAAAAGTTTATGTACACAAAACAATACAATTTACAGCAGTAATTTTAAATGAACTAATGGTAGAGTATGACACAAAATTCTGGGGTAAACTGTTTTACAGTTTTACAGAACTACTACATGTGTAAAAAGCTATAATTCCTTTGTACCTTGTACTATTCGTAACTGGAATACATATTCTTCACATGCTCTCTTGGCTTGTTTTTCTGTGTCACTATTTAAAACTAATTTTTGGGCATACAGGCAAAATTAGCCATTATAGTGATATTGTGTATCATTTGCATTTGTTGCATAAATTTCTATAGTTACAGTGCCAAGTGATAAGAAAAAACAAAAACAAACTGTTTTTTAAACAGAAGTTACTTGTTGACTGGTTAAACAGCTTAGTGACTGCAGTATCAATGCTTGCAGCGGTGAACTTCAACATCCTACCAGAAATTTGGTCCGGGCATCTTGCTTTAAAACACCTATTGATTGTAGAAGACATATAATCTCCTCTGTACATAACAGATTTTCTGTCCCTCTCTCAGGCAATTCCAGGTATTCAGCAGACTCAAAGGAGCCCTATAGGGGTGGCAATGATGTAGTGAAGCATTTATAGTACTAATTGTTCAACATGTTCACTTCGACCAGCTCATTGTTTGCACATGTACCATCAGATTGATGCGTTGATGGTATTGTTGCTGAATCCTTCCTGAAGAGCTTCATTGTTTTCCAAAACCGTTTTTTGTTTCCACGGTTCCTTGAAAGGAATGACTGTTTTGAGTTTCTCAATATTGATGTCACTTTATTATGCATGCCTTTATATTTTTTCTCGAGCTCAGTCAACCCTGATGACTTTGCCCTTCGGAATAAAGTATTTCCCCTTTTGCATTGCACGTTTTAAGTTCTTTGATAGCCAAGGGAGATTCATGCGTCTAGGCAGAACACCCTTTGGGATACAGGTTTCCATGGTAGTCTTGAAAACATTTCCCTAGCTTTGTAGAGCTTGGTTTATATCAGGGGTATCCATCAATGAAAGCTGAAAGCAGATTACACTGTCCTTGCCAGATCACAAGTATTAGCTAACTGTAAGCAGTAATGTTTAATATTATAATAGTAGACACACCTGAGACCGAGTCACAATATTAATTTATTATTATTCAAGTAGCTAGGCCCCTAGAAATGGAAATGTAGCCACAGTACATTTATAATAGACTACCTGCTTGCTGAAATTGATGGTGATAATTAAAATTATCAGTCATCAATGAAACCTGAAAGCAGATTGGCCGAAAAGTACACTGACCCGGAGTGCTTTCAATTGTGAGTTTAGTTTTGAGTGGATGAGTGACCACACTCTTGTAGTGATGTTAGACCTTGCCTGTATAACTTGTCTACTAAAGTTGAATTAGCTACCAAAGGTTTGCACATGTCAGTTGCATGCACCCCCCCCCCCCCCTACAGAGAGTGAGCTAACCCCCACTAGATGCCAACTAAGTAGGTGGAGTGTGACCACGCCCCCTGACCAGATCACCTCTTGCTACAGCCCTGCTCCGAGCACTGCCGAACATGTATCACTAACTATGCTCTAACTATGCCGCTACTGTGAGCCCCCTTAAAAACATCCTAGATCTGCTTCTAGAACGTATGGCCACCACTCTTTGCAATGGGTCGTGGTCAACTATGAATTGACCATCGAGTGCACACACCCATGTAGCCAGGGTAATGAGGCGTGTTAGCTTGTACATGGACCATTGAGTAGTCTTATTCCCAAACCGGATGCTGTAAGCGATCACAGGGCTGGGTTAATTAGGGCTGGGTTGCAAGATTAGATCATTGAGTAGCTGTGAGCGGGTGGGGACAGTAAATTCATTGGGACAGGGTGAATTAGTATACATAGCCTTCTAGGATATCCTGCAATAGGACGAGATGTTTTAGCTAGGACTTAACTATATTAAAAATTTGTTGGTGATGTAGATAAATCTACAAATGTTTTGATCTAAGAGCAATTTGTAATAATGATAAATTTGCAGACGGGGCAAATTATAGATATCCGATTCTTATTTTGTGAAGGCAGCATTGGTGAAATGTGAAACATTAACTAGCTACTGTTCAAGAATCTTTGCAAATCCGCAAATTTGCCACCAGCAAAATTTGCAGTCGCCTCGCTTGCCCAATATTGATGGATATGGTCGCAATAATTTTGATTCTTGATAGCTACGAAACAAATGCTTGGCTTGTGTCAGATAGCAAATGGTAGTGATTAGCTACTTGCACACTTAATCTACTGGAGCCAGGAAGTCTTTGGATGAATAATAATTGAAGTGGGTTCTACAGATTGCTATAGTAATGGTGCCAGTACCAGCCCCAGTAGCTATATATCTCCCCTACAATCCGTATAAGGATGGTACCATGTAAATAGCATGTTCTATTCCTGCCCCTAACCTCGCTGCAATTGTTCTCAAGCCTTGTAACAAATGTCTGCAATGATATTGTTATGCAGAGTCTGGGAATGTGACTAGCTGCAGTCCTTCAGGCTGACTTGTGTACGCTGCAGCGCTAGCTGGAAGTATGATTACACCCACTACTGTGTCCCATATTTATTTAATCAACTGTGAAACCACGAGATTACTTTAAGTGGGCAAATCTGAGTATTACATACAAATCAACTTTTTGGTACTGGGTGAACATTTCTGGTTCATGCACTCACTTAATATAATGTTGGACAGTGATAAAATATATATTTTAGGCATATCACCTTAAACTTGTGATGCATTGCATGATAATATTATATTACTGACATTCAATTCATAAGCCAGGCATGGCAATGTCCCCCCATGCTCACTCACTGCAGTCACTCATTACCACTCAAACCATTGTCATCTTATCAGGAAATAAATATGGATTAGGCCACTCCAACTTGCACTTTAGTTTCAGATCTTGAAAACTAATGCGGGCGCGCGGTGATATAAGATATTCATAGCCTCTTTTGACCCAATATTATTAATGTTCTAGGAGAGCTTTCAGTCATTGCATGCATTCAAAGGATATTCTAAACTATTTCCAGAACTTACATAGCTCCAATAAATGATGTCATTGGAATGTAATTAAAAGGAATAGTCCTCAAACTATCCCGTATCGTGAACTGGATGCGGGCACTGAACTGAAAGTGAGTTGGAGTGGCCTTATCATCAAGACACATTATGAGGCCTCGTGAATATTAAACCTTGTTATAAGACAGTTTTACATTTCAGATGACCAAACTGTTTTTAAGTCATGTGCACGCGTATTAGCATGCGTAGCTGCACTTGTGACGCAACAAAATTCCAATTACGATGGCAGGAAGTGCTCAGTATAATTATAGGTACGCGTTTCGCAGTTATAGCGTATATGGATAACTTCGAATTGTGTTGTGTCTATACACTGCTCTACAAAGGTTGAGAAGGAGCCTCTAAAGCTGACTTTATCAAAGTAAGTTTTACTGCTGTTAAAATAGAGTGTAAGTCACAATCAAAAATAACCTCGGAGGGTGTAATAAAGCTTACCATGAAGGAAGGGTACATCAGTAAGTACACCACCGGAACAAGTGTCTCAAAACGGGTGGCGTAGCTACATAAAATGTTGTGAGGGACACGATTAGTGTTTGTTTTAGTATTACTATGTTTTAGGAATAGCTGTCCCGGGCTGGTTCGTCGCTGCTCCCGATGGCTTCTCTACCCTTCCGGTACAGCCTGCCTGTTTTGCAGTCTCAGCATCTCGCACTTCCCTTGTCGTGGTATTAAACCGACGCGTATGCACCTACTGCGAGTGTCTCCGAAGCTCTTCTTGCGCTTTGTTGTTCACTGCGACGCTATCGCCGCCAAGCCCGGCCGCAGGATGTACTCGAGACCATTATTGATCGGATAGTGTGTCGTTACTAGAAATACAGTGCACTGTGGGGGCGGGTCTGAGCGAACGTGTGTACATGGAGCACATCTACAATATACCAAGTTACTTTGTTCAACAGTACATCATTGGATGCGCATTGCTTAGCATTAATCAGAAGGCCAATACTTACAGAATTACTCCTGTTTTGTAATTAGCTTTGGGGCTTGCTGGCCTGAAAACCAAATGGGTATATATAGACATTGCGGCACGTATTAGATATGTTATTGCTGCAATCAACAGCTCATGCATGGCCAGTTGGCAGTAACTAGGCTGGCCTTTCTACTCTACACTCTGCAGTAATTCTTGTTCATTAGAATCTGCAATGTTGTAGAGTCAGAAGTCCAGTTTACATGCTCTCTTGTAAACAGAAGTAACAATTACATATAAACTGTTAACCAAGATGAACATATGGCAACAGTACTGATTTTTGAGCCGTTTTGTATACATTTTCAATAACTGCTATGCTATTTTGATGTTGCTTTGCCTGAAGATAAGTTATAGCATATACCCAGCATTCCCTTTGTGATGCCGGATAGCTATAATAATAAGGCTAGATGAGTCACATACTGATAGTGCATTTGAGGGGATGTTGTAACTTTTGTACATGTGAAGGTATCAATATTTGTTCTATAACCACTTATTTACTTTGTAATGCAGCCAGGCACCTAAGGTGACAGCATTTATAGAGATTTCACTGTTACAGTAGTGTAGCTGTCTGCTAGCTAATTTCAGCTCACCTTAAATTTGTGTTCTTTGAGGTCTGCAAGGGACTATCAGGACCTTATTACCACTCTCTATAGTTAATCTTGTGGTACAACCTCACTGAGTCAGTCCTGCTAGAATAGCTACAGCCTAAGACTGGAATGTACCTTGTGATGGTCTTACAATAGCTTTGAACCATAAATGGCGATCGACTTATGAAGAAGAAATGGAGAACAATCAATTATAGCTAAAGCAGTCAGAGAGCAAACAGAGCTATCTTCAAATAAAGTGTTTATATACATTTGTAGCATGGTGAAGCTTTACATCAAAAGGGCCGGCTGTGCCGACATTTAGCATGAAGTAGCTGTTCTTGTGCATTATCCAGATATTGGCATCGCAGTGACTCATAACGCATCACAGCAGTGCATTATCCAGATATTGGCACAGTAGTGACGCATTATGAGTCACTGCAGTGCCACTCTCCAATTGGACGATTATCTGTAAAAACATTCCCAACCAAAGCACCAGTGAAGCTTGTAATGCACCATGGTTACAATCTAAAATGCTACAAATTAGTTGTAGCATGGCCTCAGTGCCACATGGAGATATGGCCCTCTGGCTTCCTGTGTCAACTATGCCCATATCTCACATGTGGCACTCGAGGCCATGCTACAACTATTACATATATGTACGTCACTGCAAAAAATATGTAGTTGTTTTGACTTCTTAGTGGTTATATACCTGAATTTCAGACGTCTGTGTATGAAGGTAGGAGTTAGGCCTCAAAGTGGGTAAGTAGTTCCTTCTCATTAACTTAAAATTCCATAGACAAGTTCCATCAGGAGCCCATAACTCCTGGTTCCATAGATGATAAGATTAGGAATATCAAGTTCATGGAACAAATTACCCACTTTGAGGCGTAACTCCTGCCTTCATACTCAGACATCAGAAATTCAGGGAGCCGCTAAGAAATTAAAACAACAACATGTTTTTGCAGTGTTATGTGAGTGCAGCTATTAGTAACAGTTCACAGAGCATGAAATCTGCTTGTTGACTGGACATATAATTTACCTTGTTGTTCCTATTTGTTGAACAAACATTGATTTGCCCTGAACATTGCTACCATAGCCAGCGCCATAGTGAACTACTTTTACTGGCTGTTTTGTGTGATAAAAGAACTAAAACTTTCAGCAGCAATAGTTCCGGCTGGTGTGCACTACCCTAAAGCACTTACCTAAAGGCAAACAGTAGCTTAACAGGTACAAGTAAGAAATTTGGTAAGGAGTCTAATTCAAAAGGCAAACTGTCTCAACACATCTACCACATGCACAGGTATGCTAACAATTCCTCCCTTTATTCCACTATAGGATCTGCATCATAAACCATGACAAGTACACTCTGCATCAACCTGTTCATTCTTCTAGTATTTCCAACTTTTACTGAACAGCAGGCTTTCGGTAAGTAAATTTTGTACATACAGTGGAAGTACCCATTATCCTAAATAGTATCGTAAACTGCCAAGTGTAAAGATTTAAGGAGGTATAATGTATAGTACCTGGTGTGAAAGAGGGGGTCCAAAAAGGACAAATATATTATGATTCTTAAGTAGCTATATAGTTGAAACCTCAACTCTTCCACTCACATGTTGTGTAAGCAGTTATGGCTAACACAATCTTACTACACATATCCTTACGGGTCCCCATCCCAAGGGAGGCAAGCCATGTGTGTAAAATAGCTTCTCTGGCAGATACATCGATGCATTTTCAAACTTGTGGTGCACAAACGTCTGAGATCATGACAGGTGTATCACAAAGTTTTACCAAGGGACAGCTCCTAGGTCAATAGAGTTTGTGTAGCCTCTGTATGAGTAGACAATCGAGTGATGTGAATGTGAGTTCAAGGAGTACAGCCCATCTCTCCACTCTCCTCTAGTAGCCATGGCTGATTAAGGTGCAGATAGAGATATTAATCTCCTTAAAGACTAATCGTGTTTTCGTACCTTCTATAGCAGCATTGCCATGCATGATTAACTGGTTCTGGGTAGCTGTTATTCTTACGACTGGCTGGCTTGCAAAACACCCTCGCCTGGCTGGCTTGCAAAGCACCCTCGTCTTGCCATGCCCAGGCCATAATTACTTTCCACTTGTCAGTGCAGATATTTTAAGTGAAGTATTGTTCTATATTTTGTGTTATCTGGCTATCTAATTTTACAGGCTCCTGCAAAAATGCTGGATTTTTTACATGTTGTACAACTAATGGATGTATGGGATCTTCAGGAGCATGCTACTGTGATAGTGTGTGCTATTCCTTTGGTGACTGCTGTGCTGATATAGAGGAAACATGCCCAGGTACGAAATTTCAGTTTTACAGTCTGTAGTATCAAAGGGATAATATATGTAGAAGATTTAAGGTGGCAGGCAAGCAATGTGACACGTGTGCCCTCACATGACCATGCCCGGAATGGCAATGCTGTGAAATGGCTTGAGATATTAACAAGCCTACTATTTTTTGGAGGATTTGTGCAAGTGGGTGTTATGCATTACAAACGGAGATGTGAATGAACACATACTGCAAGAACGTGTAGTAGCCATATTTCATTCTTAGAAAGTATATCTAACTGAAGACCCCACCTTTTAACTTTTTGATGTCTGGCAGAGATACGGATGTAAAGAATGATAGTCTGAGAGATTATATGTGACATAAAGATGTTGCTATAAAAATACCAAGCCTTATAGAAGTAGGAAGACATGAAAGGCTCCCCCCCCCCCCCCCAGTCTTGTCTCGGCTTCTTGTACATAGGAGATTAGCTCCACTTTGCATGGAGGTGGAGCTGCAGTGAAGCCCATAAATGCAATAGGCTGTTTTGGGTGCATAAACGAAAAGCAAAAGATATTTTAATACATTTTACTCATGGGTAATAGTTTATAGTATATGTTTGCCTCTCTGTGTGACTCCTCCTTTATATCTCATTTCACCTTCCTCCTCCTCCCTCTTGTACACATAAATTGGTGTAATACTGAACCTTATAACAATGCTTTTTGTGTATATATAGTATGCCAATCTGACGAAGCAGGAGACATCCGTTTAGGAAGTAATGGAAATGATACTAGAATTGAAATCTGTTTCAATGGTCTTTGGGGATCACTCTGTGCTGGTGACACCTGGGATGATGTGGATGCAACAGTAGCTTGCAGGGAGCTTGGATATGCGATAGGAGGTAAGTAGCTTCACTAGCTGCAGATGTCTACCAAGTAATAATGTTTTCTATGTCTGATTTTCCAGAGGCCTTTGTGGCTGATTTTGGAAATATATTTACGCATGTGGTCAGTGTGAACTGCAATGAGAATGATACATCTTTGGCCAACTGTGTGGATCTTGATGACTATGATTACTATAACTCTGGCTCTGGTGACTCTGGCTCCAGTTTTGATTCTACTCCAGATTGTACCACACATGCTGGATTGATTTGTCAAGGTGAGCAATACAAGTAATGTATCTATCTCCAGTTTATATACACATGTTCATGTACTCAAATAACTATAATACAGTAATGTAGTAACCTATTAAGCCGGTCTCAGAGTAAAAATGGCTAAATAAAATACATTGATATTAGATTGTACACTATGTTTGGCCCACGACTGACAATAGGTAATACACAGGATTCAAAACTTGTTATTTTATTTTACCTGTTTGCACATAACATAACATTGCAGAGGCTTCAATGCCTAAAGGGGGTGCCAGTATCTCCTAACTAGAAGCAAAAAGTTTTTATTTTACAATACTTTGCTGGCCTGCAAATGCTTCATACATCAGTACATCAGTACACTAGCAAAGTTACCCATGTAGTTAGAGCCCTCTACTTATCAATGGCTCTACACCATAAATGCACACTAGGGGGATGTTAAGGGCCCTCTTGCAAGGTATATAATCCATGGAATTCTGCACAAATATTTTATTGGGTTCATGAGTCTTAATTAATTAATGTAGGTATAAAATGCTCTATAATTTAATCAGGTTGCAAGGAGGGTGACATTCGGCTGATAGATGGTTTTGTGGATGGAGAAGATAGTGATGGTAGAGTGGAAGTATGTCTGAACAATACTTGGGGATCTCTCTGTAGTGATTCGTGGGATGTTGAGGATGCAACAGTTGCCTGCAGGCAACTAGGATATTCTTCTGAAAGTAAGGCACACTATACCTATATACATACTACCTTACATGACAAGGAGTATGCATTGTGCATTCATAAAAAAAGTAGCTTCCCATTATGGGCGTTTAGCAGTGGGTAACAAGCTTTGAAAGTTTGTGTGCCATTTCTTTGTTGTTGCTGTTGAGTATTAATTAATTATTTTTTACTGCAGCCATTATTTAGCAGTAGCTATCAATCCTTGGATATCTGTATGCCATTTATTAAGAGGATTTATTCAGTTGCATTGATGCAGCCAGCCAGAACATTATGCAGTTTTAGGAGAGCTTACCATGTCCTGGGAATCTATAGCATGTGTTCTGCATTCTTATTAATACAATACATGACACAAGGTTTATGAAAATTGGAGGGTTTGGGTTTATTAGACCCACTATGATAATTAACATAGCAATAAGACCTCCCCCCATGCCCTCCATCAAGGATGAATTAAAATCTATGAAAATGGTGACATTTTGATTTTATTATTGCCCAGGAGATATCATGCAGAATTTGGGAGTGAAAAAGTAATAATACTGCCATATTATGACCTATGATATTTGGTTCAAATTTTAGATGCTTTGCCAGCAAATCTCTGGCCAACATTTGGAACAGTTCATTCCAGTGATGTCCAAGTGCACTGTACTGGAAATGAAACTTCACTAGGCGATTGTTTTGGACCGGGCACAACAGATTCTCTCCCAGTTGGTGAAGTGACTTGTAACAGTCATGCTGGAGTAATATGTGAAGGTATGTCTGTACTCCCAAATTGTCAATAAGGCCTTATTTTTGCAACTGTTTTCTGTAGGCCTTATATCAACACCATACTGTTAGTGAGCTTGACACTAAAGTTATATGACCTTTTTGGGGAGGTTAGGCGTACGGTGATGCCTTGATCATGCCAGGCTGGTGTTTTGATAGTTTTTGAAACCTTATTTAAGTTCTCACTCACCTTTATGCAAATATATTTTTATAGTGTTCTACATTTCTCTTGTTTGCACTTAGCTCCCTGCCACACAGCTGGTTTCACATCCTGCTGCTTAGATTCTTCATGCTTTGTGTCTTCAGAGCAGTGTCTGTGTGACAGTTATGGATGTCCATTCACAGGAAACTGCTGTCCAGATATTTTATTTGTGGATCACTGCCCTGGTTAGTTCACGCTGTATATTGTTGCAGTAGCTATTTGGTTCAGGGGTACTTAAAAAACTTAAATTGACCATCATAAACATCATTACCAGGGCATTATTGGGCTCAATGTCCACATATTTTAGGTTGTGCATAAGAATTTAGCAATACTGTAATTGACAGGGAGTAGGAGGCCATACAAAAGCAAGGGATCCGAAGATGAAATATATTCTGTAAACTGATCATGTATCCCTTATAACAATCTTTCAATAGCACTTGTGTAAGAGTGTATATAGTACTGCTAAGCCAACCATGTCTATGGGCCTAGCCTTGTACCCAGTTTTTCTCATCCATATTTTATCTTGTACTCACCGGACTAAATATTCCAGACTTTACTCACCAATTATCTCCACAGCTGTGAGATATAATTCGGGCAAAGAAAACCTGGGTATGATGGTATGCGGGTCCATGTACATATTTGACTCTGCTACTTTGGGCTATGGTATTCAAATGTAACTGTGTACGGTTGAAGTGTGACAATTGGATAAGAATGAGTACAGGAGGGGGACAATTGTAGTTTTAACCAAAAAGATGCAGTGGCTCAACACTTTTTTCATATAGATACAAAGATATATGATTAGGGATGAGGCTAGTGTGTAGGTGTATATATATCTACTATGAGAAACATATTAAATACCTACAGTAATTTGTAGTAATTACCGCTGGTGCCTCCAAAACATACTTGTTTTTCTTACACTCAGTATTATCTTTATTCAGTACCACCTGTGTGCAATGAGACAGATGTGCGGCTGGTAGGAGGAGAGGGCAGTAGTGGGAGAGTGGAGATATGTTTGCTTGGACAGTGGGGTACTGTGTGTGCCAACCTGTGGGACAACACTGATGCAGCAGTTGTTTGCAGGCAGCTTGGGTTGGAAACAGAAGGTACACAGCCTATATAAAGTGAATCAAGTAATACTGCTGATAAACGTATGACTTGTTAAAATGCAGGTGCATTTGCAGTACGTGATTCTATGTTTGGAAGTGGAGATGATAGAATTTTGCTTGATCATGTGGTTTGCAGTGGAGATGAGTCTAGATTGTTTGACTGCCGCCATCGAGGTGTTGGAGTCCACTCTATATATTGCACCTCTGCAGGTGTAGTATGTCCAAGTAAGCTACCTAAGTATGCTAGCTGATGACATATGAATCTAGCATGGATATATAGCTATATATATACTAGAGGGCGCTATAATGCACCTTTGTAGCAGCGTAGTAGGCAACGATACTCATAGTGAATGAAATGTATTTCCAAAACAATTGCAGGTACTCAGTGCATAGAGGGCACTATTCGACTTCAAGATGGTATCTCAGAGTCAAACGGTCGAGTGGAAGTGTGCCTCTTTGGTGTTTGGGGAACTGTATGTGATGACTTTTGGGATAATGCAGCTGCAGCCGTAGTCTGCAGGCAACTTGGATATAACGAAACTGGTAAGCTTTCTGTTTGTTTAGCACAATATTTTGTCCCATGTTATGTTATATAACCATGTTATAGACCATATTCCTTACAGAAAGTAGAAGTGGGAAAACATAGTTACATCTTCCAACGATCACAGTGGTATTATATGTTTTGCTTTTCCCTGATCACCCTTCTTAGCTGGTGTATTATTATACGTATATTCACCTCCTTTTGCCTTAGATCATTATGCTTGGCAGTATATTAAAGGTGTTTGTTGTCCAATGTCACCTCAGATTTATTAACAAGCAGAATGTATGGAATACATAGGGAACCCATAAGATGTTCACATTCTCCTCTCAATATCAGGGAGGGGAGGCAGCAACCGTAGACACTACCTGAAAGTATACCAATAGTTCCTTGCTTAATGCGCTCACTGAAACCATTGTCTTTTTTTCCTTAAACCCAGATGCAGTGACTACCACATTCTTTCCTGATGGAACTGGCGTCATATTTCTTGATGATGTGGACTGTACTGGAAGTGAGGAAAGTATTCTTGATTGCGATCATCTGCCAATTGGTATCCATAACTGTCAACATTTTGAAGATGCTCAAGTCATATGTGTACAAGGTATATAGCAAACATGCATGCATCTATCACTATCCATCATAATGTCTACATACTAAATTAGTTTTGCTATTGGGAAAACAATTATTCTGTATATAAATGCGAGTAAACTACACTGCCAAGTATAAAAGTACAGCATGTGAACAGAGATTGAAATGTAATGAATTACGACCTGGGTAGGGCTGAAACTATAATTGACAAAAAATTAACATAAATGCAAACATACCTGGTAGTATTACAGAGACCTATTTGAAGATTGGCCTTCAGGTAGGTACAGTTTCTCACATAATTGAGAAGGGCCATGCCTCCCGATGGAATGGGCAAGCGAAGAGACACGATAAGCCTATCAAAACTGCTTTACCACGCTTCCAACCTTGGCCATCCAAATGTCAGTTTGCATGCTCATTACACAGATACTAAAATTATTGGGCCTGTAGTAAGTTTTGTTTTATGGAAGAATATAATAGCCTCGTTGAATATGGTCATACTTTACTGCTATTCCTACACAAGATTATTTAATATCAACTTTAATTCAAAGCCAATACTTGCGAAGTCCTAAGAATCATTATCATCATTCCTGTCCTGTAGTGGACTACAGAGATACATGTAACACAGCTTAAACAAGGCCAAATGTGTGAAGGTGATTGTTTGTTTTCAAAATCAAAGTGGAAACACACTGTCAAGTGTAAAAAATACAACAACAGGCGAGCAGATATAGCAGTAATAAATCATGGCCTGAAATTGTAATTGCCGGAAATTATGCATGCTCACAAAACCGTATTGCCAAAGACAAAAAAGAGGCTTTTTTTGAAAATTAGCATCCAGGCTGGTGCATTTTCCCCTATACCTGAAAACAAGTCGTAGTATAGATGAGTAAAGAGATATATAATATGAGCTAATCAAACCACTTCACCATGTCACCTATCTGGCGCTGTTCACATGTTGATTTGCACATATGTTACACTCATCGGGCCTAAAGCTTTGCAAACACACTTATTAAACTTCTGAACATGAATATTGATTGTTGTTGTTGTTTTTCTCTTATAGATACCACGTCTGTTATAATTGGCTTCCAGCAGCCAGTCTACATTTTCAGTGAAATGACAACAAATGAAATTTGTGTCACCATTAATGAGACTAGTCTAAATATTTTGCCAGCGTTTGTTGAGATCAGAGATATCACAGCAACAGGTAATATTATGGTTATACATAGCTAGCTTCTTCCAATTACATAGTGTTTATTTTTACTCATCTAGGGAATCAATTTGATTACACTGTGCGATTTGGATCGGATTTTCTCTTTTTTGGTTTTGGAGATATCATGGAATGTGTTTCTATTCAAATCAATACTGATACGCAGTGTGAGGCTGAAGAAGCATTTCTTCTTCATATTGACACTGTGCAGTCATCCAGCAGTAGGAATGCTGAAATTCTTCACCAGAACACCTACATGATTATCACAGATATACCTCCATGTATGTTTAAAGTAACAGTGTTTAACACGTCAATCAATGTATGTTAGGAAAAAGAGCTATATCGATTGAACAACTGCACTATCAATGAATGCACATTTCAAACCAAACCTTTGTGCATATAAATACTTAAAATGTACAGTGCAGATTTGTGTGATGCATTGTAAATCAGCGTTTAATTTGTATATTTCCAAAGAAGGTCCAGATTATTTTAGCTCATGAAGCTCTCTCCTGAGGTCTGTGTGATACTCTGAGAGGTGTTATCCCTGATCATAAGCAAAGTGTATAAACTGTGGATAATGCCATAAGAGTAGCCTTCACCCTTGAGAGTACTGTAGTGAGCCTTATTATTCAACCCCTCCATTTATCTGGACACCCACATTTTACAAGAAAAATGCTTAACTTTTGTATTCCAAGAAGTTCAAATGCCCAATCTGAAGCAAACACTTCTACAGCCTCAGTGCTACTACATAGTAAATACCACCCACTTCCATTAAGATAACCACACTTGAGTAAACAAAAAAAATGCTGCGTTTAGACTAATAAGGAAGCTCTCAGTCTGCAATGCCATGTACTCAGTGCTACACATAATCTGCACCATGTTCGGATATTAATGATTTATGGCAATCAACTGAGCCTATTGCTCATCTCCATACTTTACATCAGTGTACATCTTAGTAAATATAGTAAAATCCTATTTCCCAAGCTCTACTTCCCATTGTATGTTTGTGAAGAAAGTGAAGAATGCGTAGCTATGACGGCTATGTAAATTGAAAACCTATCTACCTTACTCCCCAGTTGATACCCTCTACAGTTTTGGACCAAGTGCAGGTGATTTGGCACTTCATGATCAACTGCTGTCAAGTGGGCAGGCTTCATCAGTTTCACTTGCTCAGACATTTATATTCTTTGGAACCAATCACACAACAGTGTATGTAAGTGAAATAGTGTTGATGTTTTTATTGTTGGATGTACAATGTCATGCATTGCCAATTTTGTTTTAAAGGTCAACCAGAATGGCATTTTGTCTTTTGAGAGGTCAATCATAGAGCGTCCATCTCCCTTTCCTGCTGATGATATTGTGGCAATTGCTCCGTTCTGGAGTGAAATAGATTTTTCAGAACGTGATCAAATCTACTACAAGGAAAGTTCTCAATGGTGCTTATTGGAGAAAGCACATCGACTAGTGCAATTTTCCTTTACTTCTGTTTGGAACTTTTTTCCAACTCATATCTTCACAGCAACGTGGATGATTTTTGAACCCAAAATACAAAATCAGGTAACGTGTACTGTACTCGTGCGCAAATCCTATTCTGTGCTCTGTGTAACAAGATTGATATTTTACATCCAAAAAACAAGCCAGATATGTTGCACATAAATTATGAAACTGAAGACTGTGTTCAGTAGCATGTCAGTCCAGGCTAAAGACAGTTGTAGAATGTTTTAGTCAGTCTTATTTTGCACAGCTTTCAGCAAAAGAGTCGCCAGCAATTTGCAGTGTGCCTTCAGTTAGCTGCCAAATTTTCTAAGACAGTATTATCGTTACTACCCACCACTTCTTTGCCACTAAACAACACAAAACTAACTTAGCTTGACAGACCTTGGCCTCTTTGAAGTACCTTGGCCTATTGCACCTGCAAATTTCCAATTGTGCTTGTGGCTATAGTAGCTCACACGATAATATACCAACCATGGTCAGGATACTCTCCTTATTGGAGGTAACAAATAATAATAAGAAGATAAGCACATATAAACAGACAGACAGACAGACAAACAGACAGACAGACAGACAGACAAACAGACAAATACTTAAGAAAACATTTATACTTCACTGGTGAATAGCTCATAAGGTCGTGATTATCACATCTGTATGTCTGCTCACCTGCTGTACTTTAGACTTAGCAATAGTATAGTAATTATTTAATGCCTTGATGTAGGTCCACAACACCTTCCAGACTGTGCTAGCATCAGATGGTGAAATGTCATTTGTGATACTCTACTATGATACAGTTCAGTGGGGAAGTGATGATAGCGTCACTACAGGCCTGAATGCCGGTGATGGAATACGACATGAAGATTTAGCTATACAACCCAGAAATCTTACAGTTAATAGCAATATTGGAATACCAGGAGTGTTTGTCTACCGTGTGGATCAGGATAATATTCTTCTACCATCTGGTAAGTAAGTAATAAGTAAGTAAGGAAGGAAGTGAGTGAGTGAGTGGGTGAGTGGGTGGGTGAGTGAGTGAGTGAGTGAGTGAGTGAGTGAGTGAGTGAGTGAGTGAGTGAGTGAGTGAGTGAGTGAGTGAGTGAGTGAGTGAGTGAGTGAGTGAGTGAGTGAGTGAGTGAGTGAGTGAGTGAGTGAGTGAGTGAGTGAGTGAGTGAGTGAGTGAGTGAGTGAGTGAGTGAGTAAGTAAGTAAGTAAGTAGCTATACAATTATATTTGTAGCTTAAGCTGAAGGTACAAACATTCAGATGTTTAGTGTGCACTAGTTTGATACTACTTTGTTAGTATAGTATGCTATAATCTGCACATGGCCTAATTGTAATGCTGTAGCACGATATAACATAACAAACAACATTGTATGAACTACAGAAATACAATGCACATCTGTAATTCATTAGAATGCATCGATGGTGATATTCGAGTATCTAATCAAGAAATTCTGGAGGTTTGTATCAGCAACACATGGGCTAGGATATGTGCTGAGTTTCTCGGGGATGAAGAGGCATCAGTGGCTTGCCAGCAACTCGGATACTCAGTGGGAGAAGGTGAGTCCTTTTGTGTGCATCAACAAATTCAGTATGTAGTAACCTAAGTGACGACGGTTCTTTACAGATGCAGCAGTTGTGTTTTCTGAAGAAAATGAGATTAGTCCTGTTCTCATGAATGACATAAATTGCAGTGGAGGAGAAAGTAGGCTAATAGACTGTCTAGTACCTTCCGTTCCATTATTTGCTGGGGGATCTTGTTATTATTCCGAAGTAAACTGCACAGGTTAGTGTACTGAGAGATGTACTAATGATAGTATTATATTACACGGACCACCAAGAGATTTAATGGTTAGCTATGGCTGAGATTGTTACTAAGTAGAGAAGGTAACAAGTCTGTAACAGATTGACCCTCCTCCTTTGTACTCATACCATAAACTCACAACTGTTGGTATCTCGCAACTGTTGGTAGCCCATGATGTGCTAAGTAAAATTCAGTTTTGTAGTTACAAAAGTTGGGAAGCTAAGAGGAGTGGAGCATTAGTGCAGCTACACTCACAGCAATAGGTAGGCCAAAAATGGCAGTCAAGTTTGTGGATGGAAGTGGTGTGTGTTTGAGTGGCTGTACCTCCATAATGGAGTACATTAGAATCATGTGACTTGTACCATCTGAAAGGCAAAAAGTTACCAATTCTAGTAATTCATGTTTGTGGAAGTAAGACCACACAATTTTAGAACCTATGGCCTATATGATCCCTCCTTCATACTTATCATTACTAAATTTGTTTATTTAATTGCGACTAAGTGTAGAACCTGGACTTTACCAGTAACTCCTATAACTGACCAGCAGCTAACCACTCTATGAATCCAGAATTGGCAAGCAAGTGTAGCTGATCAGCAGCTACAGCTTTTATTTGACTCACACCAGGCCAGGCTGCCAACCCTTTTATGATTTTATCCTAGTCTTCTTGTCATGCCATAATCCACCACCTACAGTAGGGTTTGTCTGCAAAACCGCCCTCAACAGCCAGAACAATTGACAGGGATAATGAACCACCAGACACCAAACCCCAAAGTCAAGGGTCACACAAGAGATTCAAAACAAGGAGAGTGTGCTAATATTTGTGTGCACCAATCAGAAAGGTTATAGAACCAAAGCACAGTGGATGAGCAGAAATGTGGCTATAATGAATGAATCATGATCTGATGTGGCTCAATCACCAAAACCATCCATAGTGCCAAAGAGGCCTGATATGCAAATAGTCCTTTAAATTCTCACATAACAAGAATATAAGAGGTTCACAGTAGTTAACCGTTTCTTAATATTTCTCTCTCAGATATTATAGTTGGACTAATTCAAGAGGAGTACACTGCATCTGAAGGAGAGCTTGTAAGAGTTTGTGCTACTCTGAACCAAAATCCATCCAGGAGGGTAATTGTCAGGCTAGCTACAGTGGAGTCAGTTACTCAAAACATGGATCAGATTCAAGCACAAGGTATCCACATTTTACATTATAACGTGTGCATACAATTAAAATCAGTCACAAGAATAGGCCAATCAGCAGGTACTAGGGCCGCTACCCATAGTATAACCAAGCACTTCTGAAACAACAGACTCAGACTTAAATAACAGATGGACACTGCAAAGGAACTCTAGTGGTTCACCTGAAAGATGATTCTGTTGCAGGACTACTTATTAGCTCTAAAAAGTTGTAGGAAACTTGTATAGAGACAATACTATACTTTGTACGCAAGAGCACTCAATCCAGTTAGTGTTACAGCCTTAAAAGTACGTCATGATTCTGACATTTTTTGCCAGTATCTTGGAGGGTGATGAATTTTTTTCTCTTTTAGTCCAGGAGTAGCCCTTAATTTGTGTATTTATGCACGTGGGTAGTTTGGTGCTGTTGAAATGATACACATAGTGTTCCTGCATATTATTTTGTGTGTTGCTTTGCTGGATTAATTTAAGGTTGCTATAGTTTTGATGATATTTAGATACAGTATTCATAACCAGCCTGGTTTACCAGCAGCCTGGCGTGAAATACCTTGCTAGCTACAAAATACTAAGGATGCTATATGTTTCTGCATTGGGCTGTATGTATATATGACAATACTTTTGTGAGTTAAAAAGATTATATACACAAAGATTACATAGTCACTGCTGTTTCAATAAAGCTTCAATATAATTATTTTTTTGTCTTTTCTTTCAGCTGGTAGGGACTTCCTTACTACTGCAATCCAGCTTACATTTGAACCAGGAACAGCAGACCAGTTGCTCTGTGTAGACATACCTATTATTGATGATGACGTTTATGAAAGCGATGAAGTATTTTTAGTATTATTGAGCACTCCTGACCAAGCTGTCCAACTGGACCCACAGTATACCTTCATCACTATATCAGACAATGACAGTATGTGCAAGAGCTATTAAGGGTTTAGTAATAGGACTGTAAAATTTTCTAACCATTGCAGAGACACAATACCCAGAACACATCAGCCAGTTATAGGCATGCTTAGCCACTAGGGTATAACTGTGATGCTCAGGTGATCTATACCTGGTCAAAGTATTTTTAGGATCTATATAGATGTTATGCAGGTTAGACTAGTTATAGGTATAATTATGTTTGAATTGCACTGTTCCAAAGCATTGACTGTGTAACGTTAACACTATCATTTTAATTTCTCTCGTTTTCAATTAGTGGTGATAGTGCAGCTTTGTATTAGCAGTAATTTAGCAAGAGAGGAAATAACATCATTGAGCATCTGCGTACAGAAGGAAGGACTGACTGAGGTGGACTTTAACGTGACATTAAATGTCATGTCCCTCACAGCAGAAGGTATATATGGAGTTTAATGTGTGATAGTAGTCAAGGTAATTATGAAGTAATGTAAGCAGAAGTGCTAGAATTTGAATGTTTCCATTTTTATTACCCCACAGCTGTTGAAGACTTCCCTGCTGTCTCAAAGATAGTAACATTCAATCCTGATAGTACTATGGTGTTCACAACTTTACTAATCAATGATGACGATATTGCACTGGAGGGAGAAGAGCAATTCATTGTAGCAGTCACTTCTGCAGAGCCAAACATACTCATTGGAGAAGTTAATACTTCCAGTATTACCATTCTTGATAATGATCGTAAGTCATGTATGTATGCAGGGCTAAACAGTACGCAAGTTATATGAAGTTTTTCCAACTTGCCAGACTCATGACCCAACCATACAAATTCACTCTTAAAAAATCTGGTCCAAGTGATACAATATCATCTTCTTTGCAATAGTTACGTAATTATCATTCAGTAGCCTGATGAAGTTACTAAACTCCTCCTGTTATAAAATTCTAAGTCCAAAAAAAGAACGACTTATCTAGAGTAAAACTGGGATTTAACACCAAAGTAACGAATACCATTAGCTTATCTGCTATTTGCTATCATTCTTAAGATGAGAGTTGGGTCGTAAACTGATGTAAGAGTATTTCCAGGAGTGCATGAGCCACCAAAGGCCGTAAAGGAGCGTTCAACTGGGATCCATCTGGTTCCATTGAAATGTAGAGTGCGCCACATATTATATGACATTCTGTGCTATTATGACATATAGCTCATACAGTATAGTATGCTAGCTAATAAGTAGCCAACTAAAATAGGAATGGACAGAATAAACTTTGAAGATAATTTCTTGAACATTCAAGAACACTAGACTTCAGTCTTCTCCTGTCTCTTGGCACACGTACGTGGACTGGTAAGATGGCCTGTGAACTCAAAACCAAGGCAGTCCAAGCATTCCCAGAGACCAACCTTTGTGAGCATGTAGTTTTGTATTCTTCAAGAACTTTATAAGATACTAGCTACCAGTTTGGCCACTGGGGATGTTAACTGCTGATTCACAGTGTGATTGTGATGTCATGGAGCCATATGGCTAACTCAGTAGCTTCCATATTAGGAAACATAGTAGTAGTACAGTTTGTATTTCGATATTACTACACATACATATGATGTTGAATGCTCCTTCACTGCCATTAGTGGCCCATGTGTACCTGATATTGTGCAATTTCTTCTGAAAGAACTAGACATTAATACTACAATACCAAATTAGCGGAGTGTATTATCTCAATTATGCAGGAGTGCAGGTTTGGTTCTCAAATAGCAGCTATGAAGTAAATGAGAATAATCAGACAGTCACAGTTTGTGTGGTGAAAGATCTGGAAACTGCCACTTCATTAAATGTTACTGTTACCAGCAGAGAAGCTGAGACTAGTGAAGGTATGTAAATTAATGTACTCATTAGTCACTATATGTAGTTATATGCAATATCATGATTTTTTAGGGATTCACTCAATTGCCTAGTACACTGTTAAAAATGGCTTGCACACACACTATTTTTAACCTGGAGTAAATATTTGACTAGCTGGATGTAAATCCTTTACATATCATTCTAATATTACAGACATAAATCATAGAATCAAAGTTACGTTTATAGAAAGTTTGGGTTTCCATGGCAACAGCTCTCCTCAGCACATATACATATGGTATTACCATTTAGTGTAATATTGAAGTTGGCAACTACTACTGTTGCCATAGTAACCCAATTTTCTCTCACAATACCTTATAATCAAGTACGCAAGTATAGTCATACAGTATAAATATAAGCTACAACCACTGACACTCCAGGGTTGTTACTAAGTTAAACAATGAACAATCCAAATTTGCAACAACAATTCTAGTCAACATGAATCACGTATGGAGAAAATGACAGCATTGTAGTCAGTGATCAATGTGAAAACTTCAAGTTGAAATTGAAGAAACTTTATAAAGTGATGATTCATACTTGTCTGCAAAAATTGACATAGATGTCTGCTGTCCATAGTTATATCACAAGCTGAATACACATGCAATGATAGCTCTAACTTGTTAAAATATTCAATCTTTCTATCCAGCTGACGCCCCTAGGGACTTTATCACTGCTACAGTACCATTCACATTTCCTCCTGGTTCAAGCAACACAGCCTGTGGACAGTTTCAAGTCATAGCAGATGGTGTAGCACTGGAGGGCAATGAACAGTTTATAGTGGATCTCTCGATACCATTCCTTATGACTCTTGAGGGCATGGAACGCTTCCAATTGGATTCATTCATTATGGCATCTAACTGCACTATGGATGATATGGTAGTCAGCTCGGCTATAATCACCATTATTGATACTGATGGTAAGTATACTGTGATCTTATAAATTGCAGGGTACATGTAGAACAACCTAATGCTGTTTCAGCAAATCTTATCATTTATCACTGATTATTCTTTTCTGCAGTGGTAACCGTAAATTTTTCCAGTGAAGTGTATGTAGTAAATGAGGACAGAGAATCTGTTCTCGTGTGTTTAGGGAAAGACAGAGCTACAGCTACAGGTGTGCTTATTAATGTTGCTGCTGGTGAATTGGATAGAGCTGAAGCAAAAGGTATTGTCACATTTAAGACTCAGTATTAGATGTGGAGAAAGTGTGCATAGTAGGCCACATAATGCTATTATACTGTAGATGTAGTATGCCTAAAAGAGAGATTGAGCTACCAATCTGTGTATAGTGTTCATGTGTACACAACACACCCATGTACTCATAGTCGATGAAGATTTTGCTAGCATCTCGTGGAATGTCACTTTTCTTGAAGTTGAGTATATGAAGTGTTTGGAAATCCCCATCTTTGATGACTCAAGTGTTTCTGAGGGAGATGAACAATTCATGGTGACGTT
Organism: Phakellia ventilabrum; assembly: GCA_963921505.1. Lineage (NCBI taxonomy): Eukaryota > Metazoa > Porifera > Demospongiae > Axinellida > Axinellidae > Phakellia > Phakellia ventilabrum. The sequence continues at coordinate 1,294,011 of OY997385.1, forward strand.
CACTGTGTTGACACCTGGTGTGGAGAGTGGAGTGCCTAATGTTTCATATGTGACTATTATTGACAATGATGGTATGTGCACTCTCTCAGATCATAGTAATAAAACACGAACTCTATTATATCCATCTATTCTCTTTCAGTGCCTTCACCTCAACCCAGTAACACTGCAGGTATGTGCTCACTGTCTGCAGTACAAGTGTTACTATAATTGTAGCAAATATAAACTCTCTAGTCAAATTACTGTCCAATTTTAACCATCTATTCTCTTTCAGCGCCTTCACCTCGATCTAGTAACTCTGCAACCACTGGTCGTACAGTTGCAGGAGCAGTGGCAGGAGTATGCATTATCCTACTAGTAGCGATTGTCTTTGTTGTTGTCCGTTGCAATAAAAAGAAGAAATTTGTGTAAGCTATAACTCTCACAATATGCTAAATATTTTGCTGTCAACTGCATATACTATAAAGTACACATGCAACCAATTCCATAATGTATTTGTTTGCTACACCTGTAGATCAAGACTTTCTTCTTTGATTGCACTACTGATTTCATGCACGGTTTTAGAGCACTCTGCATGAGCTCACTCATGCATTGCATACTCCTGTGACTTATCTGTGAATATTTTGTCACATGCACACACACACACACATGCACACACACACACATGCACCTGCAGACCAGGTCAGCTTGAGCTGGAAGAAATGACCAGGCAAAATGCGTATGGTAAGCATATTTTATTTTACGTTATAACACTCGATAAGTTTATAACCTGTTCCTTCACCACAAGTGCAACTCAACCGGCTTAAGATGTCTGTGGCAAGCATACACATCCAAAGCATTCCACCGGAGATTCTAATTCCCAACAGGATACTTCGTCTGATGGATTCTGTTGGCGAAGGTAATAACCTGACTACAGGTTCATATCAGCTAACAGTTTAAAGATGACTTCTGTATTGGTGCTCTCCAACTGGAGAATGTCAGCATATACAATACCAAGTGTAAAATATTGAAGGGAAAGGGAGCCTATGAAGGAGTTGACAAACAGTAGCTACTTACACTTGGTGGTGGGATTTAATTTATCCTTATGTTTGATAACAAATACTTAAGATACGATTATTATTGTTACTATTTTAGGTGAATTTGGGCTGGTTTACAGAGGTGAGATAGTACATCCAATGAGCACAGAGAGAGTTGCAGTGAAGACCCTAAAAGGTACATGTATATATGTATGGTGCCTTATGCCTGCGCGATTGATTGAATAGTCATTCTTTTGTAATAGGTTTCTTTGACCAAAACCAGATCAACGACATGCTAAAGGAGAGCCTGAAGATGTGGAAGTTCAACCATCCCAATGTTATGACTCTGATTGGTGTCTGTATTGATGGAGGGCCCACTCCCTATATTGTGATGCCTTTTATGGATAATGGTAGCCTGCTTTCTTACCTCAAGAAAGAGAGATCAAACTTCATCCTACCAGCTCATACTGATGATGATTTGGTAAGATCATTTGCATTAGATGTGGTCCTGGAGTCAGTAAGTCACACACACATACACACACACACACACACACACACACACACACACGCACACACACATACACACAAACACACACACACATTTTACTCCCAACTCATGCAGATACTTAGCACATCAAAGAAATTGTTAGACATGTGTATCCAGGCAGCAAAAGGGATGGAGTACCTAGCCAGTCAAAACTTTGTACACAAAGACCTTGCTGCAAGGAATTGCATGTAAGTGTGGTCACCACTGTCATATGTGTATCAGATAATAGAAATAAACTGCAAATAGCTGTCATGATAATACTACAAAGCAATCACTACATGTAGTGGCTGTTCATTACTGACTTGTAGTACACTTCTTTACATATTATTTTCAGGATTGACCTCCACTTTGTCATAAAAATAGCAGACTTTGGATTGTCTGAAAATATCTATGACAGAAACTATGTTAGGAAAGGGAAGGATGAAGGAGGCAAACTGCCTATAAAGTGGATGGCACTCGAGAGTCTGACAGATCTGGTCTTCTCTGAGAAAACAGATGTTGTAAGCTGAAATCTGTGAATACTGTCACAGCTTCTACCATTAAAACTGTATGCATTATTTTTTGGTAGATATAGGGTTTCCAGATAGATGTGCTAATAATATTAGATATTTAGCAAGCCTGAATTGAAAGTCAACATAACTTGAAATTGTGTTATGTATGTATGACTTTAAAATAAAATATTACAAAGCAGTCATGATTGTGAATCTCATCTTCTCTTACAGTGGGCATTTGGTGTGACGTGCTGGGAGGTGTTCAGTGGTGGAAAAGTCCCATACCCTGCTATAGACCCTGTGTCTCTTGTAGGCATGATGCAGAGTGGGTACAGAGCAGAGAAACCAAACAATGCTGCCTGCACTGATGCCATGTGCGTTCTACTAAAGAATCTAAGTGTACCTCACTAGCATTTTGGAGAGTTTTTATTTGCTCTATGTGCACTACTGATCTAGCCTCGTTCCCAGGCCGACGTGCACGTTGCAGCCAGTGTGAAACATGCAGAGAGCCTGGGGACGAGGCTACTACCAATATTAACGGCTGCATTACTAAATTATATGAGGTGCTTACTACTGGTTCCACATATTTAGCCATCACTTAAGACATAAGTGCACATCCATGTCGTACACAGTCATCGTATTAGCTATGTCATAGAGCTAGCTAGCTACTATTCTACAGGTATTCAATCATGTTGGAGTGTTGGAAGGAGAATCCCGATGAGAGGCCAACCTTCTCACAATTGGTTGTCACCATTTCAAGTCAGCTGGAGGGGATGGCTGGCTATTTGGATGTGGGCATGTTTGGAGACTTACAATCATCTGATGAAACAAATGAGGGAGCAGACGTTATCAAGAATCTCCACACTGAGTAATTAAGATGACTACAGCCTGATATGCAGTTAAACAATAAAGTATATGTATTATCAATTATAGTAGTTAATTTGTCTGGTTTATTTTGGATCATCTGTACCAGTGACAGTGGTTGACACAATAAATTTGATACTGCTGTGAGTGCTGAAATCCATATATATAGGGGCTGGAATTGTCAATTTCTAATTGTGATGGAACAAATATTTAGAGTTCAGGGCCAGATGATAACTAACTAATTCACTGGAGTGCTTTGTAATTAGAGCTGGGATCCTTAAAGACATTGATAAATTGATTGACAGGTGAAGCAAGATTCAATCTCGACTATATCTGGGGAGGAGACCTTGTGCATTGATGAATAACTGCAGCACAGCTTGAGCTGTATCTCTCTCTTGATGGCAACCCTGTCAAGTGTGACAGTGTACGCCTATGGCGTTTTAAGACAGTTAGGGAGATCAGTGAATAGCCTTGCTGGCTTCGGCAACAGATGTCAGAAACTAGAATATTCAACGAAAAGTGTTGTTCTCCATGTATTGTTCCACCAGTTGTTCATTGTAGATATTTGTCCGGCCGTCCAACAGTCGGGTTTTCAAAGAGAAAGGTAGTGTTAGTATTAGGGGCTAGGTTTTGACAAGGGGTTAGAGGCTAACCACTGGATTTAGAGCTGGCTAGGTTGTGCCGGTATCAAGCTATAGCTATACAGGCTTGTGTCCATCTGTATTGCTGAACCATAGCTGTATGTGTCCTTTATGATATCGATATAGATTGGCATTGACCCATTGCATGTAGCTACTAGCTATAGTTCTGATATTGTGGCATGAAGTACTTGTATACAGCAAGCATTTCCCTTACATTGTGGTGGCTCTCTGTACTCACGTAGCTATATCTAAAAGCCACAGCTTATTTTGAATAGCTGTTCATAGCAAATTTATCTAGCTAGCTACATCCCATGTTTTAGCAGCTAGTGTCAGAATAGAGGGTGACTCCGCAGTCAATGGCTCCTAAGAAGTAAATGCCTTTCTCCTGCAGAAGAGAGTGCCTCCCTTTCATGAGTAGCTAAGCAGTTCAACTATTCTGCTAGCATTAATCATCTTAGCAGCAGAATATAGGTACTATGATGCAAGAGGTAGCTACATGCACCAGTGAAGTAGTTACGGCTATTTAGTCAAAAGTCTCCTTGCATCAGATATATATATATATGCTATGTTGAGGGAAGTGTTTTAGTGCAGACAATGATTGACGCATTAGCAGTGGAGGAAATTAACGAAGAACTGCGTTATGGCAAATCTGCTGAGATGGTGTAGAAATAACCTAATGTTCAGATGAAGTATGTAGCTACTGTAGAAGATTGTGAAAAGTAGTGTTGTCGACATTCAAATCCTGTATCTGACATTCATGAAAATATGTGGCCCAGTCCCATTGCTACGAAGATATATAACTAGTGCATCCTCAAGTTTTGGTATAACTTTACTAGCTAAAATTTCATGATCAGTAATGCTTCTAGTTACCCCTTCCTAGTAAAATAATTGTATTTGCATCCTAGAATATAATAATATTATATATATATACAGTGGCTTGAGGTGAGTCATTCCCTCCAGGGGGAGTTATTCATGATCATGCCTGTTCGAACAATAATAGCTATAGCTTGAGCGATGCCTGTACTACCCTGTAAAGCAGAAGTTAAACCTACAGGTATACAGGAAATTTAGTAATGGATGTCCTGTGTGACCATAAACACTGCTAATTAAGTGTTACATTGGACCAAAAACGTCTATTCCAGGAAAAGGGTTCAGGATAAATGGCATACTGGGCTGGCATCTGTCCAATATGCACATCGTTTAATTTAGAATTTGTACATTAACACTGTCAAAATTAAGTAGTAGAAATAGTATACTTTGCATAATGCTGATAACATAATATTATACATACAGAATTTAAAAAAACTGTGCAGTGTGTAAATATGCTTTTATAATACTCTGCTCATTGTAATGTGTTAGTACTAATCAGCATGAGAATTTGTGATGACACTGTGTTCTACTTCTTCCTCAGCGCTTTCATTTGTATCTCCCTCAGATGTCTGCCAGTCTCCAAGCATCCCTACATCTAAATAACCAGCCATCCCCTCCAGCTGACTTGAAATGCTGGAAACTAGCTGTGAGAAAGTCGGCCTCTCATCGGGATCCTCCTTCCAACACTCCAACATGATTGAGTACCTGTAATACACAGTAAACAGGTCATAGTATATTAACTCAGGTGCCCCAAACAACAATGTTCTGTATAAAATGTGCCTTGAACTTTTGCATCAATTGTCTCCTTGTAGTACATTTATGGGGTGTGGGGTGACATTTTGGTTCCACGAAAATGTGAGAAACCATAAGACATATAATGAATGTCTGGTGTCAGAGAGCAGGATGTGGGAGTCATTCTGCACTAAGAGGCTAGGGGACAATCTGCCTTAGGTCAGAATGTCCCAGGGAGACATTCTACCCTAGGATAAGTTGTCCAGGGGGGCATCCTGCACTAGGGCGGTGTGTTCTGGGAGACATTTGGAGGGGTGGACATTCTGCACTACTAGATACTATGATGGCACATTAAGTAAGTATACATTGTATATACTATACTATCATGCACTGGGCAATACACAGACAAGTGTTAGACGCTTTATGGACACCTTAATTTGCATAGAGAAATTCAGCAAAAGGTAATTGCTTACATGGCATCAGTGCAGGCAGCATTGTTTGGTTTCTCTGCTCTGTACCCACTTTGCAACATACTCGGAAGAGACACAGGGTCTACAGCAGGGTATGGAATCTTTCCACCACTGAACACCTCCCAGACTGTCAAACCATATGCCCACTGGAAAGGGAAGATTTGTCAGTTAGACCAGTGTTCATAAATTCATACAGTAGTAGTCATCAGCTAACATAGCTTCCATGCACCCACTTCATCAGCCAAAAAAGTTGGGGCAGGTCTGGAAATGAGGCTAAAGCCTACTCATACAATAATTGACTGCTATGTGCATGGAAATTACACGTACCACATCAGTTTTTTCAGAGAAAATCAGATCCGTCAGACTTTCAATTGCCATCCATTTAATAGGCAGTTTGTATGCATCATCCTTCCCTTTCCTAACATAATTTCTGTCATAGATATTTTCTGACAGTCCAAAGTCAGCTATTTTGATGACAAAATGGAGGTCAATCCTACAAAAAAGAAGTGGTATAATATTATGTACCCACTTCCATACCAAAATAATAACTTTAAAATTAAACATCCAAAAATCAGCACTGCACATGAACTAGGACCATTAATCGCTTAAAACTGGCTCCATAGAAACATTAAACCGGTAATGAAGTAAATTTTTGACAAAACACAATGATTATCATTTCTTGTCATTATCATATATCTAACTCACATAAATGTGCAGGAGTGAATGAGGACTGTATAGATATTATGACATTTGTACTCTGTGTTGAAACTTCATCACCACCTTACTAACACAATACTGACAGCCATTCTACCAAAATATTTAAGCAAAACAGATTGACATACATGCAATTCCTTGCAGCAAGGTCTTTATGCACAAATTTCTGACTGGCAAGATACTCCATCCCTTTTGCAGCTTGGATGCATAAGTCCATCAATTTTTTCGATATGGGAAGCACCTGTAGGGGAGGAGTACTATAAGTGTATATGTGCATGTGCGTATACGGGGGGGGGATCTGTACTTAATGGCTATGGGTTAGATTATTGTTTGCTGTAGCTTCAGCAGAAATATTTAACACATGGCCAGTGTAATTATACTTGAAAGACAGGTGATTTTTTAATGTGTCTAATAAATATGAAATTGTTGCGGCAGTAAAAATTATCTTACCAAATCGCTATCACTGTCAGGAGGTAGGATTAGTTTTGACCTCTCTTTCTTGAGATACGATAGCAGACTGCCATTTGCCATAAAAGGCATCACAATGTAGGGAGCAGGACCTCCATCAATACAGACACCAATCAGAGTCATGACGTTGGGATGATCAAACTTCCACATTTTTAAACTCTCTTTTAGCATGTCATTGATCTGGTTCTGATCAAAGAAACCTATTGTACACAAAACAAAAAAGTGAGTCAATACCTGGACCATTCTTGTTAAATGCAATGCACCTTTAAGGGTCTTCACTGCCACCGTCTCTGTGCTCACAGGATGCACTATCTCACCTCTGTAAACCAGACCAAATTCACCTAAACATGGGAAGAGTGCATGTTTATACCTCTACATCCGAAATATTATTCATGAGTAGTCAGAGTTGTAGTATAAAGTGGTACTAATATTCTCCATAGTTCTTTTGCAATAGCAGAACAAAAGCAGAGGAACCGTTTTTATACTGCAAGTATTATTAACATTATCTGATACCTTCACCAATGGAGTCCAAGAGACGGATAATAGTGCTGGGTATTAGCATCTCTTGGGGAAGTTCTTCAATATATGTGCTTCTCACAGACATCATCGTGCGCTGGCGGAGCGTCACTTCAGGTAGAAATGATGGTCATAATATTCAAGGTAATTATTTAATTAATTAACTTATACTTGTAAATTACCGTATGGATTCTGCCCTGCTCTTTCTTCCAGTTCAAGCTCATCTGGCCTGCATTAGTGCATAAGATAAATTACACTTCATGTCTATACATACATACACACATACATACATACATACATACATAAATTATAATATACATAAATACACCCATACATACATACATACATACATACATATATTCATTTAATGCGAAAACACTTATTAGTACCAATTGGTGAAAATGCATGAAATATTATTCCCCTATTACTTGTTTAACTCACACATATTTCTGTTGTTTCCTGTGACGGATCACAAATAAAACAGTGGCTATAATTAGAATCAGAAATACTATTGCCAGTATGCCTGCGACTATACCACCAATAACGGCAGAGTCACTCGACTGTGGTGCTGTACTTGGAGTTGGTACTGTAAAAGAAACATGAGCAATCATACTATGCATAGATTTTTAATTGATGTTCATTCCTGATGTGAGAAATGTTTAATCCTAATATGATGTAAGACCCAAAATGAAAGTACACGCAGGGAGTAGCTGCTGATTACTTCAGCTCAAATACGTATATCGACAAGATTTAGACCATACTTCACTGATTTATGCAAATCTCATTGGTCAACTGGAGGGCACTAAATCACTTAGTACCCGGCTTGTCAACTTAGTGCCCTTATCCTCTGGGCATAATCTGTTTATAGTCCATGTCGGCTACCGACTACTCAGGTAAGTGAACTAACTTGTGTTGCTACGTAGAGCCTGTTGCTATGGTCTAAATCAGTTAGACGCCTCGACCAATGGGATCTACGCGATTTAGAAACCCTCAGGCCCTTAGTAGCACCCTCGCTTCGCTCGGGACGCTACAGCCCCGGGCCTTCGGGTTTCTAAATCGCATAGATCCCTTGGTCTCAGTGTCTAACTAAGATGTAGTAGCTGCTGATTGCCAAATAAGTAGTAAGAAACAACATGAGTCTTTTAGAGGCTGACTAACACTAAATGTTACAAACTACAAAACACTTTATGGCACATACCATCATCGTCAATAATGGTCACAAACGAAATATTAGGCATTCCAGTCTCGACACCAGGTGTGAGCACAGTGAACTGCAACATAAACTGTTCATTCTCCTCAGCAACAATTGAGTCATCAAAGAGTATAATATCCACACAGCCCCTGCTCAGGTCTTCAGACAATGTGATATTCATTGAGACACTAGCAAAGTCTTGCCCATCTGTGGATTTAAACAAAAATTAGCAATTTGTCTTACACTGATTGCAACTGAATGTCATACCCACTGCTTCAGCTATGTCCAGTTCACTAGCATTGATATAAATAAGCAGATCTTCATCTGATTCTCTGTCTTTCAGTAGGCATACACGAACTGATCCATCGTTCTCATGTGCTTCATATATTTCACTGGAAAAGTTTACAGTCAACACTACAGTAAAGAGATGTTAATATGATTACAGTAGCTCTCTGATAGTAATTGTTATAATTACCCCCACTACAAAACCTTCTCATACCATCAGTATCAATGATAGTGATTCTGGCTGAGCTGACTGTCACATCTCCACTCATGTTACAGTTAGCAGCTGTGATAAACGAGCCCAAATCTAAACCTTCCATGCCTTGGACAGTCATAAGGAAGGGTATGGATAGGTCCACTACAAACTGTTCATTGCCTTCCAGAGCTACATTGTCTGACAGAATTTGGAACTCTCCACAGACAGTGTTGACAGAGCCAGGGGGAAACACAAATGATACCATCTCTGGCACAAAATCCTCTTCTTCAGCTATATTGGGAGATGAACAATAATGCATACCGCAATTTTATCCAGATAAAAAAAAAAACATCGACAAACTGCAAAAAAAAGTAGGAGATTACGATTCAGATGCTGTTGCTGCTGAGGAAACAATAAACAAGCTTTATAAAGCTACTAAACCTGCTAGTAGCATTTACCGGTGGGATCTAGCCAATTCCAGCTGTAATTACTCTCTCAAGATTTTATTCATCACCCCGATTAAACATTTACCTTCAAAGTCACTTTCAAACTCTCTGCTGGTAGCAGTGGCAGTGAACATACGGGCAGTTTCAAGATCCTTTGTCATACAAACTGTGACTGTCCCATTATCTTCACTAACTGTGTAGTCTCTACTTGAAAACTGAAGCAGCACCTCTATAAAAGGATCACGAATAGCAACAGTAAATAGCTAAGATGACATCCACTATGTTATTGACTTACGATCGTTATCAACAATAGTGACATTAGTGGTATTAAGTGCTCCAATCAGCACGTTTGGCTCCACAGAAGTGACTGCTAAAATAAATTGCTCATTTTCCTCAAATGCAATGTCGTCATTTTCTACTTTGACAATTCTGCACTCAAATGTACTGTCAGCGCTGAATGTTACAATCTCTGACATAGAAGGGAAGTCTTCATCAGCTGTAGGGGTAGGATAAGATTAAAATTTTCAATGCGGCTGGTATACCATCTACCATAACAAGAGCCTGTAATCTACTACCTTCTGCCGTGGTGTCATTGAGGGACACTAGCATTACATCGATATCAACCTCAGTGCTGCCTTCCTTGAGCATGCAGACACTTAGCGAGGTGGCTTCCTCACTCACAAAGTAGGTTCCAGTAACAAACTGCACTGTCACCACTATAAGAGGTATAATTGAACTAAACATGGTTGCATCTGCTGAAGTAGGGAAAATTTTTGTAAATACAGTTAATGAGAGATTATTCATACCATCATTGTCTAAAATTGTGATAAAGGCATATTGGGGATCCAGTTGAATAGCTATGTCAGGAGTATTCAAGAAAACCAACATTACTTCACTCTGTTCATAGATATTGTCATCAATGATAGGTATGTCTACACAGAGTAACTGGTTTGCTACTCCGGCTTCGAAAACAAACTCATCTGCTGTAGTGTTGTAGTCATTTCCGGCTAAAAGAAGAAAAAAAATTAAGGTTAATGATGACATTGTATCTATACATATACGGCCATAATTAGCCCAAAAATCAAGCACTACAAATATCAGGTGTGCACAGTATTATATATTGAACTTTTATGCAGTAACAATATGATACCTTGAAGGTAGGCTGATAGGGTCTTACCCAAGCAGCAGTAAACTAGTTCAAGCACTGTTTTGATGTGTACAATCACTATTATAACAGACAAAATATGGACCACTGAAGTGGCTGAAGGCTAGTAGTTACTACTAGTAGCAGCTACTCTGCTAAGTTTCTGCTGCTGCTCTCATGTCACTGTTTATATACTGGACTAGGAACGGTGATTATAGCAGCTGGTAGACTGTGACCATAAGTCAATATCGAGAGGTTCCCAATATGGCTATGTTGTTATTATCCTCATTTCCAGGCCTTCCCGCTCCGTGTGTGTTACGTAATACGAGTGAGTGAAGTGAGTGAGAGGAAAGTTGGGGTCTTTCGTATTACAAGCTAGGTGGAGGCCTGGGAATGAGGCTAATCTAATGCAATTCTTCCCTGATCTATCAAAATGCTTTAAAGACCTGCTAAAGTACAATATACATACACTTAGAGGAAGCTATTGGATGAAAAGGTAACTAATTAAGAAACAAAGATCAATTTCTACTCTCGACTACTGGGTACACAGTATGTGACAGACAATACAGATGGACAGACGTACAGATAAAACTCGACATTGAACACGCTAGTGTGGGCTCGTCCATGCTTGCCCAATTACGATACAATATCTCAGGTCTCATCTCAGGCAACATACTCTGAATCTGCACTAATCTTAGTCTGGCTAGCCCCCTTTTCCTTTCCCAATCAATGGATAACTTTTAAACTGCTGTTATAATAATTGGGATGTAAAAGATACTTAGCTGGAGTATAGCACATTAAAATGCTATCTACTAAGCAAGAGTAAACAAATCTATCTTGCTTTTAAAGTGAGAAGCCTACATCAATTGTTCTTCAGCTAATAAAATTTGCACGGTTTGTGCATTATTAGCATCTGTATACTGAATAGTTATAAACCATTTCTGCTCAGTATCACCATTTCCATTTCACACTGGTAAAGTACCTTGTGCTCGACTCAAATCAGAATTTGGTGTAGCAGACTCCACTGTAGCTACCCTAACAACTACCCTTCTTGATGTAGTCTGGTTCAGAGCAGCACAAACTCTCAATGATCCATCTTCACTCACAGTGTATTCTTCTTGAGCAAGACCAACAACAATAGCTAAGGTGATAATAAGAGAAAGCTTAATTCAGAAAGAATGGCTTATTAAGTTGAAACACAATAAAGCAGCTTTTTGATCCTCCAATGCTGGATGATGCTGAGATTACCTCCGCATTATAAATTCGTTGTTGATAATTTATAAAAAATGTTTATAGAAACATACAAACAGAAAACAAAGACATTTCAGGATATCTTATAGCAAAAAGGAAGCTGTAGTCTACACAGAGGCACAATCTGACCTGCACAGTGCACCATAGAGTAGTTACAAGATCCCTCAGCAAATGATGGGGTAGGAGGCAATAAACATTCCAGCAAGGTATTTTCTCCTCCACTACAGTTCACATCATTCAGGAGAACAGTACTGATTTCATTTACTCGAGAAAAAAGAGCCACTGCATCTGAAAAATTTAAACCACTCTCTTTACAAGTAATGCACAGCAGTATATGTCCTCTAAAACTGCTGCAAGTATGCTTGAATATTATACAAACTTAATAATGTTCTTCAGTTGCATATAACGTGGCTAACCTTCCCCCACTGAGAAACCCAGCTGTTGACAAGCCACAGCTGCTTCTCTGTCACCAACATTCTCTGCACATAATCTTGCCCAGGTATTGTTGACACAGATCTCCAGAAGTCCGCGTTCCAGTGACTCTCGAATGTCACCGTTATAGCATTCTGAGAGATTGGAGATGCACATTGAATTGCAAAGACTTAGCTATATAAGTACTTTAAAAAATCAATACAATCAAGCCAATAGTCTCATGTCCAGACCCGCCACCCCCTCCCCTTCCCCCTCCTCCCTCTGTCATTGTTTACAGGTGCAGGTGGAGGTTCTAGGCATGAAATTAGCAAGCAAACTGTGGTATGGCAGAGCTGCATGATGTTACTTATACACTATAGTCTCTAAAAATACTATCCACTTTGCAAACATGCATTTTCTCTCATTCGTTAGACAATAACTATACTAGTGTTTAAGATTATTCCCATGATAACTGCACACTCATGAATTAGAATTTTTTTCACTTCCAGTTGAGCCTAACTTTAAGAATTCAAATACCAACACACTGTTTACTGTAAATCAATAAAGGTATGGTCTGGAACAAAGCCAGAGACTGTACTTGCGCAGAGAAGTTAGAAGACAATTTAATACAAATTATACAATATCGACTTGCTCAGCAGGATATACAGTACCACAATAGAGGCATCTTAAAATCCCTTACAGTGTACTTACCAAATGGCCGAAGAATGTCAAATTGATCCACACGATACACATAGACCCCCATTAGATCGAATCCAATGTTAGTGTCAGCTGTGAGACTTCCAGATGGTGCATTTGGAGCTACAAATGTTATTCCATCACCTGCATTCAGGCCTGTGGTGACACCATCACGAACTCCCCACTCAATTGTATCATAGTAAAGTGCCACAAAAGACATTTCACCATCTGTTGCTAGGACAGCCTGGAAGGTGTTGTGGACCTACACGCATATGGTTATTTCTGTGATAAAATACATAGCCAACCAGAATTCAAGAACAAAGTATATTACCTCATTTTCTTCCCCTGGTTCAAAAACCATCCAAGTAGCAGCAAAGATGTGAGTTGGAAAAAAGTTCCAAACGGAAGTAAAAGTCAACTGCACTTGAACATACACTTTCTCTAGCAAACACCACTCAGAGCTTTCTTGGTAGTAGATTTGATCACGTTCTGAATACTCTACTACTTCCCAAAATGGAGCAATTGCTGCAATATCAGCAAGTGGAAGGGGGGATGGACCCTCACTGACTGGAGTCTCAAATGACAGTATGCCATTTGGGTTGACCTAATAAAATAAGAAAAAATTGGACTCAACGTGTATACTTATCTGGATAATTTGCTTTGCGTACATGTATTATACTGTAGTTATTGCCAAAGAAAGGGAATGCCTGGGTGAGTTGTAAAGGTGGAGCTATTCCATTTGGCTGTAGAAAAAGTGGCAAATCTCCTGCACTTTCTCCGAAATTGTAGAGGGTATCAACTATAGAAAAGTAAAATTTCAATTTCAATGCACTGTTACAAATTCATTCCCAAATGGCTTTTAAAAAAGCTGGTTTATTGTAAACTGGCATTTGACATCATCATGCTCTCTGCCTCCAGTCATTAAGATTTACAGTATCACTTTGGGAGCTGGACCAGCAAGTGAAGCGAACTCTGTTTCTAAATGGTGCTGACCAAAGAGGTGTGCTACCACTCATGCATAAGCATGCATGGATTCACAAGATCCCACCTTTCAGGGTTCAGCAACAACATTTTTTAGGATAAGGTACACAGTTACTAAAACAGTGGCACAGTCCTCATTATGCCAGGTAAAGTCTGCTCCAGAAATGGATAAATATTGATGCCCAACATTTATCCATTTTTGGATGGTTCAAACAATTACTTTACAAAACTGATGTTTTTGGACTGTTTTCTACTATAGTGGGGCAGAAAGACTAATAAACATCCAAAAACGGATGAAATTGACCATTGTTAACATCATCCATAATCAAATGACATTGACCATCCAAACTTGGATAAATGTAACGTAACAGTTGCTAATACCATCCATAATTGGATGACTTTTACCATCCTAAATTGGATGAATGCAACAGTTTTAATACCTCATAATGGTATGACTTTCACCACCCAAGATTGGATAAACTGTTATACCCATCCAGTTGTGAATGATCACTGTCATCCAATTACGGATGGTATTAACAACTGTTACATTCATCCAACTTTGGATGGTAAAATTCATCCAATTCTGAATGGTATTAACAACTGTTATATTCATTGGTGAAAGTCATCCAATTATGGATGGTATTAACAACTGTTACATTAATCCAACTTAATTTGGATGGTTAATGTCATCCAATTCTGGAAGTAAATGATTGCGATTCAAAATTGGATGGTCACTTTAATCCGTTTTTGGATGTCACTCTGTCCCTCTATAGAAGAAAACAGTCAAAAAGTATCGATTTTGGTTCATTTGTTTGAATCATCCAAAAGTGGATAAATGTTGGGCACCAATTATCATCCATTTTGGAAGCGGAAACTACCTCCAATTTCCATGCATACTCAGTTCTGTCACGGAAAAACTGAAACTTATACTGAAATTAGCAGTGGTATAATAAATGAGACTACTGATCGTGCAAAATCTTAACACATGCCACTAATCATTAGCTACTACTGTCTTACTTGGTCCTGAATCTTTGATAACCACAGTAGTGTTCTGGCGGAAAAATCCAGCATACCTTTCACCAGTGTTAATCGTAATGTAAAGGAGAAACGATTCTTCTATCTCACATAGCCTGTCATTTGCATAGATATCAATTTGAATACATTGTATGTTGTTTCCTGGAGTAAATGTTAGACGCCGTGACACTGTACTGTAGTCAGAATTCCCTGGAAGAACAAAAGAATGTACTGATTACTACATTAGCAGCCATGATGCAACATAGGAATTACCTCTGGCTGAGATATCTTCTGACTGGACGGTTATCTCAACGCTTCCTGTTAGCGGTGTACTATTAGTGGTGATACATATGCTATTGTCTGTTATTCCTTCCATGAATATGTATACTGGCTGCTCAAAACCGATCCCTGAAAATTCTGCAGGATGAAGAGAATATATATGCAACAACAAGACACACATACTAAATTATGCTGCTAACTGGAATTGTGGTATATGGTATAACACTAGTATAGCTTTCAAAATGGCTTCATACAGATAACCAAATACAAGTAGGGAATATGTATAGATGCTGTTCATGTACTTTGCTTCTGGTGGCGTTTGTGGCTCCAAACGGCTGAACATTAGCTGCTAACGTTACTGTCAGAGGGAAAAATGCTTACTGTACCCCACCTCCTCCCCCGTATCATAGCCTGGTAGACAGTGATATGAAATCCATACCTGGTACACAGACAACTCCAGCATCCTGATCATGTTGACAGTTGGAGGTCCCAACAGGCTGATGATCACACTCAAAAAAGATACTGTTCTCATCTCCAATGCAGTCCACATTGTCGAGATATATGAGACCAGTTCCGGGAGGAAAGGTTTGACTCTCAGAAGCTCCAGCAACAATTTCTGTGTTTCATTGAACACTGGTTATTATAAAAATGACCTCAAGCTATTTCTGCTGTAGATTAAAATTAGATGATTAATTTGCAATGTAGCAACATGCAGTAAACTATAATTTGGACATCTGTATAGCATTCATAGATCATGTAGTCTACTTATGGAACAACAATAACTCAAGCTTAGAAGAAGATGGTAGGATAATAATGCGCATTAGTGTTGTGAGGGGTAAGGTGACCAAATTTACAAGCCACTATGCATGAAATAGTAATAAGATTTCCATTTTATACTTGTTTATAAAAATCATTAAACAAACGTTATTATACTAATCAAGCACTGAAGTAATATTTCAGGAATACCCAACATTATTGGAAGTTTATATACATACATCAGGCTGGGCAATCGTTTGTGGCTGTAACTTGAGATACACTACACTAGGCAAACTCTAATAATTACTTTAACCTTATGCTCAGCATATCCTTGAAAATTATTAACTTAAGACCATTTAATCTTGCAGCTTTAACATAATTTTCTTATAAACTACCAGAAGCTGCTTTTTCTAATTTAACGACTAGCGACTATCATCAATTTATCATAATTAAAAGCTTACCACTAGTATTGTATCCAAGTTGTCTGCAGACAACAGCTGCATCTACATCATCCCAGAAGTCATTACAAACAGTTCCCCACAGTCCTGCAAAACACACTTCCACTCGACCACTTGACACAGATGCACCATCTTGAAGTCGTACATCACCGTCAGTGCACGCTATCATACCTACAGCTGCATTTAAAAGTACAGAGAGTATTATAGGATTGTGAACGGTATCTTGTGCTGTAATATATCTTATGCTCTAATATTATCCATTATATTATATCCTCATGTCTCGTACATAATTGACGGCTGAGAGCCAAAGTGGACTAACCCACAAATATTACGGGTTCCCAGTTAAGAATAATCACAGGAGCTGCTAATAATTATTTATGGTAAAAAAGAACAAGCAAAAGGCCACCTGATGAGACATGCAGCATAACGAAATACCAGAAAACAGCAGACATAAGTATGCATGATTGCGATGATATTGGCACTGTTATAATTAGTATATACACTTGAAAGTCATAAGATATATGTAGATCCAAATAATATGTGCCCTCATAATGGCATGTACGATGTACGTACATGTATAGCAAGGTCATTACGTCTACAATACCATGTAAAAGGTCAGGACAGTATCGTACTTACCTGGACATACTATTCCTGCATCTCTTGCAGATGTACAAGATATAGAATGCACTCCAACACCTCGATGGCGGCAGTCAAACAACCTAGACTCATTCCCACTGCAAACTACCTGGTCGAGCAAAATCCTACCATCTCCACGTCCAAATATACCATCTTGTACTGCGAAAGCACCTGCATCCATTTTTACAAGATAGAATGCGATTAAGAATTTATAATTAGAGAGAGTGAAAAGAGAAACACCACTCTGCAGTGGACTAGCCTTACTGAAAACGTCATACAAACTTAGAATTGCCACAATGCAGAACTTTAGCATGCATACACAACACTGTTCAAAGTATACTTCTACTGTTTTGTTGTACCTTCTGATTCCAACTCAAGCTGCCTGCAGACGACTGCTGCATCAATGTTGTCCCATAGCCTGTCACACACAGTACCCCACTGTCCAAGCAAACATATCTCCACTCTCCCACTATTATTGTCTGCTCCTCCTACCAGTCGAACATCTGTCTCACTGCACACAGGTGGTACTGAATGTAAGGAATACAAGTATGCTATAATTTTTATGGCGATCTTGTACCATTATATCATTCTAAATATAGACAAACATTCTCACACTATCCCCAATCTTGTACCATTACATCATTCTAAATATAGACAAATATTCTCACATTATCCCCAATCCCAGTGTGTATGTTTCACTGTGCTAATTCAGGACATGCATTACAATTGCAAATCAAGGACTTACCTATACCAATCTAGAATACACTTATCAATCAAATAAACAGTTTTTGAAATGTGATTTCACTGTCTTCTATAAGTCTCATTCTACTTGTCATTCTATTTCTCCCTGTCAACTGCTCCTTCCAACTTTTAAATTACAAACACTGTGTAACTAACCAGGGCAACTCTCCACAAACAAAATGTCTGGACAGCAATTTCCCAAGAATGGACACATATTACTGTTGCACAGACACTGCTCTGAAGACACAAAACATGATGCATCTAAGCAGCAGGATGTGAAACCAGCAGTTCGGCAGGGAGCTAAGTGTAAAATTGAAAGTATGAAGATCACTTATGCAATACAGTTATGTGAGAGTTATAAGTGTATAAATAAAAGTTTGAAATCTGAAAAGGCAATGACTACTCTCCCAAACTATTTATCAACTTAAACAAACATTTAGGCATATGTTAGTAAAATCTACAAATTTGATACAAATACAAATTATGATTACTGCCAAATATCAATTCACTAATACCTTCACATATTACTCCGGCTTGACTGTTACAAGTCACTTCACCAACTGGAAGGGAACTTGTTGCATCAGATCCAAAACAATCACTTAGAGAAGTTTCATTTCCAGTACAGTGCACCTGGACATCCTGAGAGTGAACTGTTCCACGCGTTGGCCAAAAGTTTGCTGGCAAAGCATCTAAAATATGAACCAATCATTAGCGTTTGTAATGACGTCTTGGTGGGAATATATTCAGAAAAATTAATGGGAACCAAGCTTAAGACCCACCCGTTGCATATGCAAATACTGCAGTATGTGAAGGTAGAACGAGTAGCTATAATTATATGTCATACATATAACTAAGGTGTGTTTGCATTCAAAAACCATGTCTTTTACTTTCAGAAGAATATCCGAGTTGTCTGCAGGCAACTGATGCGTCCTCAAAATCCCACGAATCACTACAGAGAGATCCCCATGTATTGTTCAGACATACTTCCACTCTACCATCTCGGTCTTCTCCTCCCACATAGCCATCTCTCAGCTGAATGTCACCATCATTACAGCCTAATAGGATTATAAACAACCTGACACAGCAGTAACTGAATTACTTAGGACATCCTGCTAAACTAAAATACTTATTGTGTCACTGATACTTGCAATAAATACAGTAGTAATGTGCATGCAACTGTGGTAGTCCGGGTAGAAAAAAAATTTATTCCATTGCATATTCTTATCATGTCACTGCATTCAAAGCACTGTATTTTTGAACTTCCATTAAGGGCAGGGCTCATATGTACTGCATAGAAGCCTCACATATTGATGCTACTACACAGTGTCCTACCTTTAATGAGATACCTCTTTGAATGCAGTGACATGATTAAAATATGTGACGGAATAATGTTCATTCTCTACCTGCGCTAGTCTGCCCCAATTACTGTACAGCAATGCAAGGATATTTAGTTTTTGTTTACCTTCACAAATCAATCCAGCATGCATGGTGCAAACCACTTGATCAAGAATATATTCACCAGAACCGTATGATGTGTATATATCATAATAGTCAACATCCACACAGTTTGTGAAGGATGTGTCATTGCCATTGCAGTCTGCACTGACTACATGTACAGGGACATTTCCAAAATCAGTCACAAAGGCCCCTGAAAATTATAAATAGAAATATATAGCACAGAGGTAATTTCTTGGTGGATAGCTTACAGTGAAGGTACTTACGTCCTGTTATATATCCGAGTTCTCTGCAGGCTACTGTCGCATCCACATCATCCCAGGAGTCATCAACACAAAGAGATCCCCAAAGATTATTGAAACAGAATTCAAGTCTAGTATTGTTTCCTCTAGCACTTCCTAAACGAATGCTTCCTTCATCTTCAGCGAGACATAGGTTATTTGCTATAAAATACCAGAAAGTATCTATTTAATACACTGCCAAGTATAAATATGTAAGGGAGTGTACATAAAATTTAGTAGTGCTAAAGGTGTCACATGTCTTGGCTTCTAGGTTAACTATTCTTCCAAAAGTTAGGACAGCAATAAAAAAGTTTCCTCAGTACTTCGATGGAAATATGAGTGGTCTCAGCTATGCAAGTGTCAAAAGCTTGTTCAGACTA
Source organism: Phakellia ventilabrum (assembly GCA_963921505.1). Lineage (NCBI taxonomy): Eukaryota > Metazoa > Porifera > Demospongiae > Axinellida > Axinellidae > Phakellia > Phakellia ventilabrum. The sequence continues at coordinate 1,313,936 of OY997385.1, forward strand.
AAGAATGTTATTAAGGTGGCGGGATACCAAAACATAGTTTGGTTGCCTCAAGCAGTATTCAGTTGTCAATACCTATACTATGTACACTGCAAAATAGAAGGGTTACTTTAACCTAGCTAGGGTTATCTCAGTTGCAGTTTTATGTGCACGTATTCTAATTGAATACTCTGCACACCAGTTGCATGCAAATACATAATGATTATGTGTACTACCTATGTACGAGAAACATGTTGGTAGTCATGGTCAATTATTTGTTGGAGTGCATGTTTCTAGTAACAGCAGATTACAAGGTAAACTACATTATGGGAGAATGAGCTAGGGAATGAAAAGTAAATGGTACATTGCACAGTCATAACTAGCTCATACTCCCAGTCTGAGGGTGTAGATTCCAACAAACCTTTCCCTCATTCTTACAATACTATTATAGTCCATAAAACAAAACCAATAATGCCTTTGTTGGCAGATACACACACAGTAAGTAGACGGCAGTTGTAAGCATGATAGTAAAGCTGCAACTGAGCTAACTATAGATTGGTTAAAATAACCCCTTAATTTTTGCAGTGATATATATAGCTTCATGCTTTTTACATCACTAATACTGCAATATGTGATCACTTAGTACTCCAAAGTACATGTACCTATCTCACAATCCTGCTGAGATATTGAGGCTAAAGCATGTGCCTCATGGGCATTAAAACTTTCTAACCAAAATTTGACCACAGGACCAGCTAGGCAGGGTGACTGTCACAACCTGTGAATACTTAAGAGTGTTTATTAGGGCCAGATGGAGAGCTTTTTTGTATAACTTGTGGGTTGCTAGAGTTATGTCCCTGTAATATCAAAAAAATTGTTAGTTTTCGCGCGCTACAGTGGTTACAGCTGTTATTTCTCTGTAATATTAGACAAACCCTTAAAAAACTCTTCGTCTCCCCTAATAAATACTCTAAACTATTCATAGGTTGTGATAGTCACCCTGTCTGGTTGACACTGTAATCAAATTTTGGTTAGAGAGTTAGTGCCCATGAGGCATACCAGCTGCAGCTTCAATATCTCAGTAGTTTTTTAAGATATATACATATACTTTGTAGTGCTAAGCAATCACATATTGTAGTAATAGTGCTGTAAAACATAGGTAGCTATGTGGTATAGATGATGAGATATTCATAGTTGAACATTGCTTGAGGTCACAAAACAATATTTGGGTATCCCGCCACCTTAACTCCATTTAGGTAGTCAGCAGTTAAAGGCATCCTGAACTGTTAATACAATTATTGGTAAACTACTAGTTGCAAGCCTACACACAGTGAACCAATTTATTTTGTGATGCGACTTTAGTAAGGCTTCAATGACTTTGAGTATGCTCAGCCTATGCTGTCTTCATCTGCATTCCCAGTAAGCGAGTGAGGGGAAAGGCCAGAAAAATAACAACTGATAGGCCCTTTAAAAATAGTATTGCTACAAAGAAATCTCCACTTTTCTCAAGCTGTGGGCCTCTCTCTACTTGTCATGTGATTAGCCAATCATTAAGCGGCCTTGATTACTACTAAGAATGAGCTTGAGGCTACAGATAACTATTCAGCACATACACTGGTTTATACACCCAAGCAGGCATAATAGAAAACACATAATACACAAGTGGTTAATCATGTTAATTTGTTTCTTGGGTGTGCTAGATAAGTGTTTTATTAGATGACTCAAATGAAAATGTTGTAATATAAGATATAGTAGACCCTGCTAATATACACATTAGAAAGAATCAGGTGACATTGCTTGTTGTTTTTTTTTACCTTGCCAAGAATGTAACAAAAGCCTTGTTGCAAAGGAAACACAACTCCAGTTGATTCAAAAAAATATGCCAAGCTTTGGTATGTACGTAAGGAGTATTGACCTCATGTGCACGTGTAACACACCATCAAATAAAAAAAAATTATACAGCTACGACAGATTTCATCTCATAGTTGAAAATCAGCTACAATATAAATTTAGGAGTGGGAAACAGTCGATTATCATGCAACACTCAACACATGTAGCTACACACTCTATGGCCTTTCGTAACTTGTCGCTTTATTAACACATGACAATAATGTCTGCACAACTGATCAGATTTAGAAATTTCGTACCTGGGCACGTCTCATCTATATCATTGCAGCAGTCACGGAGAGTGTGGCACTGAACATCACAGAAACATGTGTCTGGAAATCCACCACATGTAGTACCAATACAACATGTAAAAAATCCAGCATCTCTGCAGGAACCTTTAAGAGAAGAAAATGGGATACAAAATAATTAAAGTGCTCCAGTGGAAAAATTATTTAGTTTTGGGATTCCAAACACACCAATGAATACAGAAGCCATAATATGCTGGGCAGATTTTGGACAAAAATTGAATGCAAGCACTACTATATCATAATTAATAAGGAGTTGATAAGGAGTTTTTCAATGCTGGGGTTATAAAACATTAGTGAAGGTAGCCAAGTTTGAATCCTTAACTCAAAGTAGAGGTGTTCCTAGCCTCGTTCCCAGGCCTCCACCCAGCTTTTGTCGCTTGCAGTACGAAAAGCGGCTTTCCTCTCGCTCGCTTCGCATGCTTGCATTACGTATCACACACGGAGCGGGGGAGGCCTGGGAACGAGGCTAAGGTGTCCCAAGAACACATATCCTGTGCTTCTGACTGTATACCAACAATGGCAGAGGAAATCGGAACCATATATGGAAGACGGCATTTTGAAAGCTCTTCATCGATGGAAATATTCCTCTGTATGCATGCGCTGTTGTTAATACTGTAGTTGTGAGGTGCAGGCCTTCCTCATGGTTTTTTTCAATAGTTGCAAAAAAAAATGCTGTGAAGAGAGGCCTGGATACAGGGCTAGGGTTTTACTGTTTACTGTAACATCCACCAAGTCATGACATGGCTGCTAGCAAATATGGAGCTACTGTAAATCACAAATATGACAAATGGCTAACATTTAATGGCTAAAACAGATTTTGCGGTGCTGTAGATCAGTACAGAATCAGCTAGTCATTTACTTATTGATGTTGCTAGGTGGTTGCTACATAGTATGTATGCCGAACAGACAGGCTACAAGCCACTTGTCTGTGCTGATACAGCAACAATCAGTATCTGCTGTGCAATAACTAACCAAAGGTTAAGATGTAAACTGTGGAGTGTGGAATGGAATGGACTGAATAAAATATGAAATGCATCCACATTTCGTCTGAAATGGTCTGGCCATTTTCCAAGGCTCTTCCCAACCCACCCACAGAAGAGGAGGAAATACATTGTGTTGCGTAGCCAGTCCATAACATATCAGTCCAGCTGTTTGAGACTACGTGGAGCACACACAACCATTCACTGACTTCGGTTCATGGCAGAATTTCTGTGAATCTGAAGACTTCCACGTGATACAAGGCAGCAGTTGTGGCCCAGTAAGCCTCCTAGGGTGTATATAGCTACCATAGTCAAGTGCGTGGGCAGATGAGAGGTACCGTCAGGTTTAATGTAATAGCTACCGTTTCTTCCTTGACAAGGCTGTTTGCTGAAGCCTTGAGTCTTTGTAAAAGGCATAAAAATATAGCAATTTCAGTGATGCAGTCCGCAAATGATTTCATGTGATTTTGTGCTTAAATCCTACGTCTAATCCGTGCTTAAATCCTAGTCTGTCCGCACTCTTGTTCTACAGATGTTTGCAAGTTGGTTGTCTACTGGAAAGAGCAAATGGGCAGTGTCTCTTAGTACATAAGGCTGTCTGGAACAAAGGCTAACAGTTTTCACAGTTACTACGTGCAACTTCATTTTGCCTATTGCACTGGACAATCAACCTGAAAAACCTCTGTACTTTCTGTGTGGGTAGGACAACAGTGCCGTAGCCACCGGTCTGGTTGGTTTGGTTTCAACCGGACCACTTTCTGGGGCACCAAAAATTTTCTTGCAACCACTCAAGTTCTACAAGCGCTGAGCACAAGGCTTATAATATTACTGCTAGTAAGTAGTCTTGTAGCAGGTCATCCTACTCCAGGCGTATCCGGGGGGGGGGGGATTAGACTGAATCACCTTGTTTTCGACAGTGCAGTATCTAGATTAGTTACGCATAGCCTGCCCATTTGGTCACGCGTAGCCTGACCATTCGCACAGAGGAAATGCACCTCCACTGTGCAAATGGTCAGGCTACGCGTGACTAGTATCTAGATTACGAATTTATGACACACCGCCCACCGCTTAATAATTCATCAGGCTTCGATCGCTTTCACGATGGCAAAATAGAGACTTGGCATTCCAAGTATACAGAGGTATCTTTGTATTGTACCAACAGAAAGTGCTGTTGTAATGCAACTGCAAGAGAGTGATTCTTGGCTGAGAATGGTTGGTGAAAAATACGCAGGAAAAAACTGTACGCGGGCATTTATAATCAGCTGCCTCACAGCCTCTAATAGAACTAGCTGGAGTTAGAGGCTTGCTGTATTATTGCTATTTTATCCCAAAATTGCATCAGATCTCAGAAGGCCTGAAACCCCAAACTTGATTTTCCCTAGTGGGTGCACTTCACGCACTTTAATAGGCCACACCTACATCGAGTATGTTCAGTCTTGTCAAACCGAACCACTTCAAATCTGGTGGCTACGGCCCTGGGCAAGGTGCAGTGGCGGTATATGTATATGAGCACAACAGTCATACTACTCATCAAATGTGATAAACATATTCATGTGCACATTCAGCACTAGACTCTGCAGTTATCAGGTGACTTAGTACTATACTCCTTGTGGATTATGACGTGTCCAGGGAGAGATGTTGTTAATATATGTACAGAGACCCTAGAGCAATGTCCAAGGATGAGGGCTTATAATATCAACAGCATCTCGACTGGTTGTGTATTGTGTTAGGTGGTTGCAACAAAGTTGTATATCAGACAGACAGTATTTGTTCTGAAAATGCATGCTGCTCTCTTACATGTGTATACACTGTACTTGTTTGCCAAACCCAAGCATTGCTATTGTAATGTTAGGGCAGAATGTAAAGCGTGGAATGTGGAATGGATTGGACTATGGCCAACATTGTCTGTCCAGTGTGTACAGGAGCATGCAACTTCAAGGTTGTAAGTGGATCTTTGCCTTATTTGGAATGTCTGTTTACAAAACTGCACTCTTGTGGATGCAGTGCTCATGGTGAAGCCAGAGAGCAACACATTCCGTATTGTAGCAGTTCTACTTAGCCTCGTTCCCAGTTTCCACTTCGCCGCTTTTTTTACAACATGTGAAAAAAGCTGGGAGTGGAGACTGGGAATGAGGCTAGTTCTACTCTAGAAGATGTGATTATACAAGTATATGTACAAATCTTACCGGCAGTTTGCTGCTGGGTGGAGGCTGGGAGTACTAGAAGAATGAACAGGCCAATACACAGCGTACCTGTCATACTTTTTGACCTATAGAGGAAACAATTTCATAATACGTATTACAAACTCTAGGTATAGAGTTAAAAATAAGTATGTTGCTGCCTGCCTGTGGCCTGGAGGATAAGGTACACAGGAAGTTTCACACCATAATGGAATGTAATTCAAACCTTATGAATATGGTAGTGGTTCCATGCAGGTCGAGCATACAGGTGATCATATGACATGTGAATATTATACCAATATCCTGTTGTACTTTGTTTAGCACATGCACCTGAGGATTGTTTTTGTATAATAACTCACGATCAATAGGTACACCACCAAAAAGACTCAAAGACATTCCCTACAGTGCAGATATTGCAACAAAAATATATTATTGAAGCCTCCAGTGGCTTACCATGCATGCACCATAACGTATGAAGTTAGGCCGCGTGGTCAGGCAGTTTTAATCAGTCATCTTGTTGTTTTGCCCGTCCATGGGAGCCATGCAAGAACCACACAGTTTCATGCAACTGTGAAATTATAGTTAAGCCTTGCTCTGGATTAAATCTGCTGCTTGCCACAAAATAGTTATACACTCTGCTGCAACTGTTATACACTCAATTGCAGTTGCTGCATTAATTATGCACTATAATAGCAGAAGTACACTGCTACATAATATACTATGCTTTTCTTCAACTTGGCTAGACGTGCAGTGCCTATGTGAGTAGTCAAAATGAGAATATCAATGGATACATGCAACATCCCATAGCATGTATACTGAGGTAGGAGATCATGTAAGCCAGAATCTACAGGAAGACTTCCGAACCCTGTAAACATTTAAGCCTACGAATGCTCATGTGTAATGTTAGTATAATTAGTAGGTTAGGCGTGACTAGCTACTTGTACTGATTCTCCATGTGACAGCTGTATGCCATATACAACTGGTAGAAAACTATGGCAGATCATGTGCTGTGATGAAGCCAGAAACATCACTTAAACTGGAACTCCGAGAGTACTATTATAATATTATAGTAGGATGGGGGGCTCTCATATAGCTATCTTCAACATTCAGCTTCTTTGTGAGACTGCAGTTCATTGGCTCTGGACAAGTACAGTGACACCATGCAAATGATATGATGGCATCTTTCCAGTCAAAAATGTAGACTGTATAGAGACTGGTCTTAGCTATATTTTTTACCTATGGAAGCTGCAAGTCAATCTTTTGAAATTCCTAATCTTGACTTAGTTTTCACTGCCAAGTGAAAAGTACAGAGTCTACGGAGTATGGAATGGCAGCTGCAACACACAACTACAGAGAACTGAATAGAGCACAGATGCATGTGCAGCTGCATGATGTAAAGCCATTAAGTGGGGAGGGGGGGGGAGAGAGAGAGTGGTTTTTGTTCGCCAGGCAGAAGTAGGTCTCCTAGCAAATGGTTTTAGTAGCTATCAGGATACATAATATTTTGACTAGTATTGCCATTGACTACTTCTGGTGTAGCTACAGAATAATTAATACTGCAATGGCCGCCCTATTGGATCACATAGTGAAGTATAAACTTCATATTATAGGCAAAAGGCTCGAAGTGGGCGTGTTAATTTGGAATCACTACAACGAGTACATGGGGCTAAAGAGGCTTTCCTGTAAGTATTTAGGTGAGAATTAAGTACCTTTATACACTTTGCTATCGTTGTTTATCGCAGCTGGTTCACAAGGGGCCGTCAGCAGAGACAGGAGCATTGGTATCGATAATTAAGCTAAGACCACGCCCGTAAAATGTGGGAGTGCGGTAATAGATCTATGCTGTGAATATGCACATTGCAACAGTACAGTAAACTAAAAGTATTGTGACTCTTTGTGAGGCATCTGCTATACAGATTTAATACGGTATAATTATAGCAATGAAAATAATACGTGCTTATTTCAGCGATTATACAACTCCGGCCACTCCAATCTCCAACTGCCAACGGTGCCAGTGTCATACTGCTCAGTTGCTCCCTTGTTCTCAATGAGTACATCGGCTGTAGTGACAGATTCTTGCTGCCCACCAAAAGTACTGACATCCATGTAGCCTGCTACTGATTCCAGTTGCTGGGATATGCAAGCAACCAGTTCTGAAAACTCTGGCCTCTCTTCAGGATTTTCTTTCCAGCACTTCAACATGATGGTGTACCTATCAGTAGACATTAATAAAATGTAGCTAAATACAAGCAGTTAATGAACATATGCATTGTGCCAAAAGTTTATTTCAAGCATAGAAGAATAATTACTGAACCCCATAAGTATGTCCGTATGGGCCAATATTGTGGGCAAGTATCATTACAAACCTAATTATTGCATGCCTGCATGCATGTATGCTAAGTCTTAACAATGTAGGCTGACAGCATGCAGCTGTAGAAGTTACTTAGTTATTTAATAGTGCCATTCCAAATATTTTACCCACCTTTAGTGCAAAAATACTGCAGACTTAGCCTAGCTACACAGAACAAGTCTTTTTCTGTACACAACTATTATACTGCAAAAACAAAAGGGTTCCTTTAACCCGGCTATGGTTATAATATCCTAGTTGATTCAGAGCGCAATGTGTCAATACACCATACATAATATTGCATTGCAAGGCTATGAAAGAAGCAAATTTAGATTTCGCAAATTGGAATTGCTGTTTCTGAATACGTCTACATGCTGTAACAAAATTGGTTAGCTAGTGTGCTGTGATTAGCTACTACAAAACACAAAATTAATGTGCGCTCGCTTGTCTACAGAGTTTCCTACTGACTGGTATTCGTCATCGTAATAATATACATATAGGGTTGTTTTGACTCAGCTAATTATGCAAGTACAAACTAATAATTGGATCACATGACCAGCCTGCACTTCTAACATTTCAGTCTCATAGCTACCTGTAACCAAAACATGGCCTAGTTTACCTTTCTGTCTGAAAATGGAGCTGCATTTGTAACACCCATCTTTAGCGCAAAAATACTGCAGACTAGCCTATAGGTGCAAGTTTTTTTCTGTACATAGCTATTACACTGCAAAAACAAAAGGGTTCCTTTAACCCGGCTATGGTTATAATATCCTAGTTGATACAAAGCGCAATGTGTCAATACACCATACATAATATTGCATTGCAAGGCTATGAAAGAAGCAAATTTAGATTTTGCAAATTGAAATTGTTGTTATTGAATGCGTCTACATGCTGTAACAAAATTGGTTAGCTAGTGTGCTGTGATTAGCCACTACAAAACACAAATGTACACTCGCTTGTCTACAGAGTATCCTACTGACTTTGGTATTCGTCATCGTAATAATATACATATAGGGTTGCTTTAACTCAGCTAATTATGCAAGTACAAACTAATAATTGGATCACATGACCAGCCTGCACTTCTAACATTTCAGCCTCATAGCTACCTGTAACCAAACAGTGACCTAATTTACCTTTCTGTCTGAAAATGGAGCTGCATTTGTAACATTTTATGGCCATCACTTATACCTTATTAGCTACGTTATTATTTCTATGGGCTAGCTTGGAGCCATAGAAACATTACAAATGCAGCTGCTCTTCCAATTCCTATATTTAATTGTAGCATAGATAGTAGAGTAGCTATGATTGTAGCTACCTGTAACCAATATGCAGGCATGACCTAGCTTACTTCAGAATCTGTCTGATTGAGTTGCTTGTATGTAGCTAGTAAATGTATTGCATATGGTATGCTACTCCAGGCTAGGAGCTTAAAAGTTATTGTGCTCAGCCAAGACAGACTTACATCTCCTCACTGCAAGTAGCGTTGTTGGGTTTCTCTGCTCTGTACCCACTCTGTAGCATGCTGGGAAGAGACACAGGGTCCACAGCAGGGTATGGGACCTTTCCACCACTAAACACTTCCCAGCACGTCACACCGAATGCCCACTACAAGATAGAGAGTAACATACTAATAATTAGTATAGCTATTACCATGGTAACTGTGGTAATTTATAATTAGCCTCGTTCACAGGGCATGACATGGGCTGGAAATGAAGCGATAGCGTATGTAAAAACAAACAAACTACTGGCTATGTGTACATAGCAGTAACATAATGCAGAGAGAATTAGCTATGTAATGGTTCTTGTTGTATCCTGATAGCACTTTCCTTACAGAAGCCATAACAATATTGGTGGATATAGTTTCTCTGAAGTCCCAATGCCACGTTTTTATTATGCCTCTACACACATCTTGCACAGTGGCCTGGCTGGCCGGTATGAGGGGGTATATAGTCATGAATCATAAGGTAGGCGTTTTGATTTTACCACGTCTGTTTTCTCTGAGAAGACCAGATCCGTCAGGCTCTCTAACGCCATCCACTTCACAGGCAGTTTCCCAGCAGCACCCTTTTCCTGCCTCACGTAATTTCTGTCATAGATGTTCTCTGACAGTCCAAAGTCTGCTATTTTGATGACAAAGTGAAGGTCAATCCTGTGATAAAGATCCATGCATAGTCAAATAATGACATATAGTATAGGTACATACAGGGAATATGAATGTCTGCATAATTTACTTACATGCAATTCCTTGCAGCAAGGTCTTTGTGCACAAACTTCTGGCTGGCTAGGTACTCCATTCCCTTCGTAACTTGAAAACACATATCCATCATTCGTTTGGATGTGCTAAAGATCTGTATTTCAGTGTATTGCATCATAACTGGCATATCTACATGTGTGATTGTGATTGGTAGCTTACCACATCTGGATCATCATTTTCAGTCAAAATGAGACTGGATCTCTCCTTCTTGAGATAGGACAATAAGCTGCCATTGGCCATAAACGGCATCACAATGTAGGGGGCGGGACCCCCATCAATACACACACCGGTTAAAGTCAATACATTAGGGTGGTTAAACTTCCACATTTTCAGGCTCTCCTTTAGCATATCATTGATCTGGTTCTGGTCAAAAAAACCTATGCCAGTATATTGCACCCTATGAATAATTTCATCAGTATATTCCACAAAATTTTAAACTTAAAACTTGCCTTTTAAGGTCTTCACAGCCACTGTCTCTGTTCTCTTTGGCCACACAATATGTGCCTTATAAACCAAGCCAAATTCACCTATAATGCAATAGCGATAGGCAATTACACACAACAGTGTTGCAATAGACATTCTATATGTGGCAATATTACTTGCCTTCGCCGATGGAGTCCAGCAATCGAATCACATTGCTTGGAATTAAAAGTTGATTTGGCAGTTCTTCCACATGCATACTCATCACGGAGAGAGTAGTCTGACGTCGAAACATCACTGGTAGTGATTGGAATAATATGCTTGGGAAGCTGACCAACACAATACCTTGTCTGTACTGACTAATCTATGTGTCTCACCATATTGATTTTGAGTTCCTTTCTGATCTGGATGTATCCTACGTGTGCGGAAGAGACAAGTATATTTCAATCCTTTTGCCATGAACCATTATCACAAGACGTAATAGTTTTAGAGTGAGCAGCATTTTCTCAGTCCCATGCTTACAAGGATGTCCTGTGTTTCTTAAGTTTCTGTTGTAGTCTTCTGTGTCTGACAGCAAAAATCAGCACAATAGACACTGCTATAATGGTCAGACAGACCACGGCTGCTCCCACAGCACCAGCTGGGAATGACCGCTCATCAGTGTGTATCTGCAAGAGAATTAGCTATCACTAATAGCTACTACTGTCAGTGGGCATACTCCCTCTTCTATGTAATATTACTAGTACTGCTAATACAAAGTGCAGTAGTTACCATTACCTCTGTAATGATTACAAGTGATGTGTTAATGCCAGGAATGATATGCACATCAGATGAAATGTCAAACCACACCAGGAAGTACTCTTCTTCTTCAACAACGTCATCCGTAACTATTGTGATGTTTATGCACACTCTGCTCATATTTGAAGGGAAAGATATGTTTTCTGCAATTGCCATGAAATCTTCACCCACTGCATTATTCAAGGAAACAATTGCATGTTTGTTTAAATCATGGCTGCATGAACTATGATTACCGAACTATGTTATTTCATATTCTATTACACTTATCAAAATATGACAGATTGGGGTTAGGGGTTGTGTAAGCAAGAAGCAAACCTGAATATCAGTTTCACTACCTGTAGCTGTCGAGCTGCCTCCTTCACTAGCAGTAATGGTTGCCATAAAATCTTGCGCTGCGTCTTTGTCTTTTTCTAGGCACACGGTGACTGATCCAACACTTTCAAGCACCTCATATTCATTTTGGGTAAACTGCACAGTCAGATCTGTACAACAGGTATATAGCTATTTTACTACTTATAAGCGTGTAACAGTAGTAGAAAGTTCTTACCATCATTGTCAATGATGATCACGTATGAAGTGTTTGGCTGCCCAATGGTGATGTCATGCGTTAATGTTAATATAGTAAACTGTAGGAAAAAACGTTCATCTCCTTCCAAGGCAAGTGTATCATCAAGAATTTGAATGTCTACACAGCTCCTATGTTGATCACCGACTGGAAATGTCAAATTCTTTGAGATGGCTGTAAAATCTTGGGTAGCTGTGTAAACATAGCATTCGATAAATGATAGCTCTATAGCTACCACAATTTATAGTGCAATCGTTTACTAACATGTAGCTTCCACAGAATCACTTTCATTAGTGAAAATGCTGAAATGTAGTTCTTCTGCTATAGCTTTGTTCTTCTCAAGGCATACACTGACTGATCCAGCATCTTCACTCACCGAATATGCCAAACTAGTAAAGTTAAGTATTAACACTGTGCAGAAAATAAAGAATAATAGAATAGTCTTGATATCGATACAGGTATTTTATATTCATACAAATGCATCACTTACCATCATTATCAATGATAGTGACTGTAGAGGAGTTCACGGCTATTTCTTCTTCTCCCATGATGCAGTTGATGGATGCAGTTGAGAGTCCCAACTCAAAGCTACCCTGCAGGCTCATGATCAAGGGCACAAGAAGGTCCAGAGAAAATTGTTCACGGGCTTCCAAGGCAATATCATCATCAATAATTCCAAAATGTTCGCAAACAGTGTTGGTGTTGCCGGATGGGAACACAAGTGGTATTGCAATTGCATAGAAGTCTCCACCATCTAAAAGTGAAATGCATTGTATGTATAATTGTGGGACCTCACGTATCAACAATATTAATGCATACCTGTAGCATCGACTGGAGAGCTTTCTCTGCTCAGTACTGTTACAGAAAATTCCATTGCAACTTCAAGATCCTTCCTCACACAAACTGTCACATTTCCACTGTCTTCATTTACGTCATAGTTTGCATGTGAGAATTCCAGTAACACTTCTGCAAAAAAAAAAGGAGCGATAGATTGTATTATTTTAGTGGCACTGTAACATTAAAAATTCCATTACTTACTGTCATTATCCATAATGGTCACAGTGGTGGGGTTACCATTTGGCCTCGTCTCTACTCCTGACTCAAAAGTAATTAGCTCTACCAAGAATTCCTCGTTCCCCTCAAAAGCAATCTTATCATCCAGGACCTCAACAATCTTGAATATCCTGTTACTATCGGCAGCAACTACTACTGTCTCATTGACAGCTATAAAGTCTTTACCAGCTGCAGCAAATATGAAATGGCAGTGATGATATAGTGGGCTTGCACACTCACTCGAACATCATTCTTTATATGAAAGGTTAGCATGCTAGTATGTGCTTTGTGCTTAATATCATTGTCACACACCTTCAGCAGCCCTGTCACCAGTAATGGTCAGCGTAGTCAGCTTGACCTCAAAGTCAACTTCTGCCTCTCCGACTTTTTCTAAGCACAGGCTAACTGACCCAGCCTGCTCACCCACAACATAGCTTGCTGTAGCAAATTGCACAGCTACCACTAGAAAAAATAGGTAATGTAGTCACTATTTAATATTAATTTTGATACATACACTAGCTTCAATTATACATAGCATACCATCATTGTCCAGTATTGTGATGAAGGCATACTGAGGGTCAGGTTGGACACCTTGGGTGGGACTGCTCAGCACAACCAACAGTGTTTCCTTCCTTTCAAATATGCTGTCATCAATAATGGTAATGTCTGCACACTGAATCTGCTGTCCGGTTGTCGGCCGGAAAATGAACTGACTCGCGGTAGTAATATAATCTCTGTTGGCTGACAGGTATAAATATACACAGATGAATGTGACTAATCTCTGTTGGCTGACAGGTATAAATATACACAGATGAATGTGACTGAAATTCATAATACAGAAATATGATTACCAAACCTTTGGCCTGATTCAAACCAGAACTTGGAGCTGCTGCTTCCACTGTAGCCAGCCGGACCACCACCGTCCTTGTGATGGTCTGATTTAGAGTAGCACAGACTGACACAGAACCCTCTCCCTCTCCCACAGTGTAATTCTCCTGAGTAAGGCTAACTCTTATAGCTGAAGACAAAGGTATGGTATTGCATAAAGTACAATTAGTATCCAACCATTCACCTGCATTGTGGTACCTGTGCAACTCAGTCCAGAGTAATCACACGATCCTGATGTGAGATCGGGCACAGTAGTTGCCAGACACTCAATTATGTTGTTCTCTTCACCAGTACAATTTGGAACATTAAAGAGAATGAAACTTTCTTCAGTTACTCCAGATGACACAATGGAGGCATCTGCATGAGGACAATTATTTTTATACAAGACATTTTTTTTTGCAATAAGACTATGTATGGCCTACTTTCAGCAGAGAATCCGAGCTGCCGACAAGCAACTGTTGCTTCGCTTTGTTCCAAATAGTCTGCACACAGTCTTGCCCATGTGTTTCTAACACAGATCTCTATTAATCCCTCCGGATCTTCCATTCTTCGAATGTCACCATCAATACATTCTGCAACAGTAGAGGCAGAATAAGAATAACTGATACAGCACACAATGCATACTCTTTTTACATTTTTATAATACTAGAAAATGATGTAGCTTATACTGCTACCAATAATGACATTCTATCAGACCACACTACCATTCCTTTCTGGACTAATTAGTCTTTACGATAGCTCTATACATACCATTTGGATTTAATACATTGAGTAGGTCAACACGATAGATATATATTCCTGGTGTGCCGACATTGCTATCTTCTGCTAATGGTGCAGGTAGACTGACAAATATTACTCCATCACCAGCATTTAGTCCAGCAGCAAAGTCACTTCGTTCACCCCACTGAATCATTTCATAAACCAGCAATGCATATGTCATTTCACCATCACTAGCCAAAATAACTTGAAAGCTGTTGTAAACCTAAAACGAACACAAAATAGAGATTAGCAAGATAATTATTACAGCATTAGTAGCATGGATTTAGTCTGTGCTATATACTATAAAGATTCCTAAGTTTCATAAATATAATACCCGATAATGCATAACGGCTTAGTTAGTTACTTAGCTTATGCATGCATTCTTCCATATGCAAAACGTTTTGTTTCTGTATATAGCTGCGTACCTCAGACGTTCCAGGAGGAGGATAAACTTGCCAGGTAGCAATGAAGAGAACTGTTGGGAAGAAACTCTGAGCAGGTGAACTGGTGAAAGCTGCTCTGATTTGTTGCTGAGCCCTTTTCAGTAGACACCACTTGGTCGTCTCTCGGTAGTAGATATTCGCAAGTCGGGAGAATGCTACCTCTATCCAGAAAGGAGCAATGGCTGTGATACCAACCACTGGGAATGAAATTGGTCTAGAAGTAACTGGAGATTGGAAGGACAAAATGCCGTTTGGATCGACCTTTATGAGAAATACAATTACACATTAAAGTGTATACACTGATCTAAATCTTGTAAGTGACATAATATATTTTGTAGTTGCATACCTATTTACGCATAACATATATAGCAATATGCATAACAGTAGAGTAGGGGCAGGAGTGGAGGGAAGCTTACAAAGAGAGTGCTTTGATTGGAACCAAAGAGTGGAAGTGACTGACTCAGTACAAATGGAGGAGCTAGCCCATTCGGCTGCAGCTGAAGTGATACATCGCCTTCATTCAGACCAGAGGGATACAGAGCATTTGCTGTGAAAATCATTGCATGGGTAGAGTTAATTTTTATTTAGCATACTATTACTAGTGATATATACATGTATAAGTACAGCATTTGATGGATGGGTACAGGAATGTAACAATGGTAAGCAGTCATATACGTACGTGAATTTGAGTCCAAAATAACACCTGTTGTGGTTTGATAAACCAATTCCACATATTCCCTGCCGATGGGAATTTCAAGGCGTAGAAGAAACGACTCCTCACTCTCACAGTCCAAATCATTAGTTTGAATCTCAATAGTAACACACTTCCGATTCATATCCAAAAC
The DNA here is from genome assembly GCA_963921505.1 of Phakellia ventilabrum. Taxonomy (NCBI): domain Eukaryota; kingdom Metazoa; phylum Porifera; class Demospongiae; order Axinellida; family Axinellidae; genus Phakellia; species Phakellia ventilabrum. Next base: position 1,329,636 of record OY997385.1, read on the forward strand.
CTCATGGACTGAAACTAATCCATAGTCTGAGTTACCTGGGGAACATTGAAGAGAGTTTCACTGTGGACAATGCATGTAAGCCTATATAAAAGTAATGGTAATTGTACTGCTGTCGTTTGTATCAGACAGTTCTACCTATTAATGTATACACAAGTGCACTAATAATATCAATGGCATGACAACTAACTGAGAGTGGATATATCCTCAGACTGAACATCCAAAAATATCCTGTTCACATCTGGGGTCAGAGTACCATTTGTGGCAATGCATACTTGATTGCCCACGGTACCTTCCTCAAAAATATATACCAGTTGTTCAAATCCAACACTGACAGCTTCTATGCCTGCACAAATGTGGAAATTAGCATAGCAGAGGAAATTTCTATCCCTGCACCTAATGATTATTTTAACATACCTTCAAGAGCCTGTCTGCATATTACTCCTGCATCATTTACGTGTGCACAGCCATGAATAGGACCAATAACTGATGCACATTCTGTGAGAGCTCCCTCTGCACCAGTACAGCCCACATTGTTGAGGAAAATAAGACCAGTTCCAGCTGGAAAAATGCCACTCACACCCAGTGCATCTGTAAGTAAGTAATGCAGCTAGATTAGGTTGTCCTAAGGACAAAATCTCATCATACCGGAATTTAAAGAATAGCTTTAAATTATATTACTTGCTCCAAAGATTGCAACCACATATTCTGAATGCATACCCTGGTACCACTGTTGCAAGAATGTAATCAAGACTCTAAATTAAATACTGGAGTTGTCATGCAGTTATCAAAAGTACTCACTCGTGACATTTAATCCCAGCTGTTTACAAACAATAGAAGCATCGAGGTTATCCCAGCTACTGTCACACACTGTTCCCCACACTCCAGAAAAGCACACCTCCACCCTTCCACTGGAGTTTGAGAATCCATCTGCCAGTCGAATATCACCTTCCAAACATAGACCTGCAGCAGCGTTGTTAGATGTAGGTGGTGGATACCGGAGTCCTTGTAAGCTACAATATATACATGCACTTGTGATAATGATCACGTACATATGCATGATTGACCACTTGATGACCGTGGAGTTTGCAATTTGATATCCTGTTGACCTAAAACCTATGCCTATTACATAAAATCTTAAAGTTTATGAAATCTATCATAGATACAATTGGTACAATCGAACATAATAGCTGCACACTCAGCTAAATACAGCAATAACCCAGTTCCTGCCAAAACAGTACTTGAGTAGCTGCATGTAAGAGCTTTCATTTTGATTGCTACACTACTCAGCAACATAACCTACTGACATATGTAACGTACATCGAGTGTACTATGACAACAGAGGACAAGAGCAAAAGCAACCCTCCTCACCATTATAATGTTCATTTGTCCTTGTACCCATGATCAAAAGTCTTTAAGTTAATAAGGCTTTAAGATCAGTATCCCAATTCGTGCACCCTGAACATAGCTTTTCATGTACTAACTGTCATGAAAGCTACCAAAAGGTCATATAGACTCCACCCAGTTGATAGTCATGCACATTAACCTCATTGTATGAGATCAACCTAGCTGCTCTTGGATGATTATTATGTAGGTCCATACCCTGAAATAAAATTCCCGCACTATGGAATTTATATTGTTACAAAACAAAATCCAACCTGCACAGATCACACCAGCATTCTCAGAGGGAAAACAGTTGTGAATCCCAACACCTCGATGCTGACAGTCAACTAAGCTGGATTCATTCCCGGTACAGAGTACTTCATCTAGAACAATTCTTCCATCTCCTACACCAAATGCAGTCCTGCGCAGTGCAAAGGCACCTGCATGTCGATGGCAGTAAATAATTTGATGACTTGAAGAATAATATTATTCTAGAGTTTATAGTATGAAGATGATTAGCACTATAAAACAGTTAGTCATGTAGCTAAGCACTGTAAAGTATATACTAATATTTCAGTTATGCTGCTCATATACATGTATATGTAGCCTGGAAGTCTATATCTACCTTCTGATTCCAATCCAAGTTGCCTACAAACAACTGCTGCATCATCATTGTCCCAGAAGTAATCACACACAGTGCCCCATTGCCCCAGCAGACATATTTCTACTCTCCCACTGGAGTCATCTGTTCCTCCCACCAGCCTCACATCTCCCTCTTTGCACACCGGATCTGGACATTAAGGATAGTATGCACTCTGAATAGTGTAACATTCATAAAGCTGCACGTACACATCTACATTACAGTCTAACAGTGTAAGCCATACCAGTGCAATTCTCCAAAAGTTTTAAATCTCGACAGCAATTTCCAGAAAACGGACATGAATAGTTACAAGAGCATCCATCAGACGGCACAACACACCCAGACAAACAGCATGTGTTAACTCCAGCTGCGGTACAAGTAGCTAAAGAATGCAAGAATCATGCATACAAATGTTATAGCCTCTCGCTCTGCTTTAATTAGAAACTAAATGCATTCCATTCAATCATAGATGCTCACCTTCACATATCACTCCAGCATGACTGCTACAATACTTGGAATCTGTAATGGCAGGTACAAGAGACAGCCCTGATCCAGATTCACCATCACTAAGACACTCGGACAAAGTCATTTCAGCTCCAGAGCACCGGACTTCCACTTGGTGTACCCGCCTACTGCTAAGACCAAAGTCAGCAGGAATGGAAGCTGGAGAATATAATTCAAAGACATAAGCACATGATTAATACTATTGTTAAGTTCTTCATTTATCCAAAGTGTTTTAGTGAGGCTCTACAAAGAGATATATAATGATAAGGGTTCATCATATGAGATTCACTTACAAAGAACAGGATTAATGCCTTTCCCCCCAAATAATTCTATGTGTTATTCTTCTTACCCTCTGCAGAATAGCCCAGCTGTCTACAGGCTACAGCTGTATCCATGTCATCCCATGAGCTTGAACAGAGTGCCCCCCAAGTGTTGTTTAGGCATATCTCTAGTCTGCCTTCTTTGCCTTCACCATTAATGTAGCTATCCACCAGCTGAATTTCTCCATTGGTGCAACCTGCAGAACGTTTATTCACATTACTTGCTAAAAGCTTTAGTATATGTTACTATAGTAACACGGTATAGTATTTTTTTCATAGAGCATGGTAAGAATCCCATAGAGCATAGGAAGCTCTAGAAATACAGGAAATGTGTACATATACTAAATGGCCTAGAGCATGGGCAGCTCTATGCTCTAAGCTGCCGAGGTGGAGCCGAGGTCTAGTTAGAGCATGGGCAGCTCTATGCTCTAAGCTATTATAATACATGATGCATACCTTGACATACCACACCAGGATAGCCTTTACATTCACTTTGTGCTTCCAATGATTTAAAGTCAAGGGGACATAGAACCAGTAGTGTTTCCGTTCCACTACAATTCACCTCCATTTGCAGCAATAGATGCACAGGCAAATCTTCAAAGTCGGAAACGAATCCATCTATATGTGTAGCGAGGGTTGTAAGGAAAATTAGGAGAGGAAAGCTGATAGGTCATAATCGTAGTTATAATACCTCCTGTTTCATATCCCAGCTGCCTACAGGCCACCACTGCATCATTATCGTCCCAAGAGTCATCATCACAAAGTAGCCCCCAGACGTTATTCAAGCATACTTCTAGGACAAATCTGTTTCCTTCTCTTCTTTCCAGACGAAAAAACGGACCACTGCTGGAACAATACGAGGACTCTGCATGAAAATACAAAGTATTGCATGGCATTTGATAGTGTTTTAGCAACTCCTATTAAATAAATGATCCACTTCTGCAGTTAACCTCATGATCACAACCTATTGTTCACATAAATTCTATGTGGCAAAAAAGATTACACAATTACTTGGAAAAAAGTCATGAAAAACGTATAAAACGTTCACATTTTATGGGTAGTCTATGAATGACTTTTTTCCAAGTAATTGTGTAATCTTCACATGAAATATTTTTTTGAATCCATACAAAAACATAATCATGTCCCTTTGAGCACTTTTCATACATATAGATAATTTCCCAACATCCTTATAATACCAAAAATGCGAAAAAAAACTCTTCGTACAGTAAACTTCATAGCTCAGTCTACAGATACTTCAAGCATCAGTAAATGTTGAATTCTGTGTCTCAAAACCCAGGATATCTAAGGAGAAACAGTTATATTGGCCTTACGTGGACATATTTCAGTAATATCATTGCAGCAATCACCAATCCTGTGGCATAGCGCATCACAGTAGCATATGGGTGGCTCCCCTGCACAAGCTCCCGTCGTACAGCATGTATTGTACCCAGCATCTATGCAGGAGTCTGTGCATAGCATCGAAAAAATTAATCAAGACAGCAGTCAATTATGAACACCTCAATATCCTATGCCAACTACATGTTGTACGTAGTTATGCAATATTCTATAAGAGATAATTATAGTAACAAACAGTACCCAACAGCTTGCTAAAACAACATTATACTGGTGGGCAGACCCTTCAGCCTGGAGTGGGTAGTGACTGACTCTCTACGTATGTACAATGTTTTAGGTAATTTTGACCACTCACAAAGTGCAGCCAGCTTCTGAATCAGCTGTCATTGAGACAGCCATGCATGGTGTAGGAGGTCATGTTTACAACTGATAGGACATTGTTCATGCGTTCTTAGCACTACATGCATCATCAGAACTAAACCATGCATTTCGCTGCTTTGAATACCAAGTTGTTTATAGAATATGTGTGATATCACTGTGCAATGATCACAACAGAATTGCATGATCTAGTGTCTTCTCTTACCCCAAGCATCAAGAATTTGCACTATAAATTTAAAATATGCAGTTATCTTAGTAGCCATAGATATGAGGTAGGTGTGCACATGTAGGAGTAGGTTGTGCAAACTTACTTAGTTCCACTGTGACATTAGGTAGAATCAGAACACACAGTGCTAGACATAAAACGCAACACTCGTACAGCTTAGTTCCAGACATGGTCCTGCGTAAGTGATATCACCACTGCACGTCCTGTAGGGATAAATATTGGACGGCTATACATCCAATAAGGTATATTAATAAGACACTCAACTTCTTAATGCATGGGTAACTCTTCCCATGATTATACCACAGTGCAGTATTACTGCATAAATGATTAGTCCCACATTCCTTGAATACCAGTAGTCCATAATGTTGTGATGGTTTACTGCCGTGTAAGTATGCACTAACATAGGTAACGTAAGTATGCACTAACATAGGTATGGGGGCTGGCTTCCTCTATTATATGTGTAAGTATAACAGTCTCATGACTGTAAATTCCCATGAGAATGCTAGCCTGTTTATATTAGAAGTTGAGGGGGCATTAACGGCTGGCATGTGGCTGACTATGGCTTACAGGCCCAGTATGTTAGCCAGTATGCATATAAGAGTAGCAGCCGCCCCCCCCCCCCCCCCCCCCCCTCCCCCACCACCACCACCAACCTCATATGAGACAAATGTTGCAGCAAAGTAGCTCCTATCACCTCCTGTTACTTTACTACTTGTTTCGGCTATAGGAGCTGTATGCTTATAGTAGCTATTGTTGGTTCAGGAGCCTATTACACACTCCAGTCATACAATCCAGTCCTACTCTTCAGTCTCATATTCCAGTGGAGAAGACAGTGTTCTAAGACACTCAGCCACGTTGATACTAGCTGCTACTTCAGCCAAATTTGGCATGAGCATTTGCTGCTACAATATTAAGTCCATGTAACACCTCTTGCCATTGCCATGCTATGAGTAATTGTTGGCTCTGCGCGCGTATCACAAATACAAGGGCACACATGTACAAATAAATCTTGCCAATACAAGTTCGATAGTATGTACACAGGTACAACAACGGCACATACAATCACTTGCTAAATAGCAAATTATATTAAACAGTCTAGCTACTCCATATAGATCTATATACCACATTGAATTTAGGTAATGTTGTAGGTACACGCTTACCTTGGAGGTGCAGATCTATGCGCGCAGCTTCGGTCTGTGTCGGAAATTGGAAATTAATTGTGGCAAGTCAGCCACACCCACGTACCAGACAAGATGCTCCGCCCTTGTTACGCCCCCCGCGTGCCTTGAACTTTGATAATGCCACTGGTGCCTGTACTTTTGCAGTTTTCTTATCTGTTTCTTGTAAGAGTGGCCGCATCACCGAAAATTGGGCGTGATTGGTACAACGCTGTATGTGCCATAAATGGGAACACCTGTGATTTCTCTATATCCTTCACCAGCAGTCTGATTGGTTACCCAGCTGAGCTCCTTTGTGAATCACCAACCATACTAGGCAGGACTCCTGAAAGAGTTACCACGGTACCTAGTACCACTGATGTATTCATTTCCATCAAGACCACGACATCCTACCATGAGTCCAGGCTGTCCTTGTTATTGCTGACATGGATGCAAACGTTACATCCAAATCAGGTATTTAGCTATGCATGCTACCCTCGTACCCATGGACTCAAAACATCCTTGAGTGGCTCAATACAAGGCTATTTTATTTTGAGGTTGGGTCAAGTTACTGACTCTTCTGAGCACAGGAAGGAGACCTAGTCTCGCGTGGCCAGACCAAACGAGGAAAAGTAAAAAGGGGAGGAGTTAAGGAAGAAGGGTCTGGAGACACGGCAGAGCCAATCAGATTGCAGCAGTCATATGACTAGGTAATACGTTGCATGATATTCACAAACAAAATGCTGAATCTCTACTTCATGCAGGACTAGGATGTGTTTTGTTGCCTTAGTGCTTGTGTAGTACACTTCGGCGCTTCTCTGAGGCTGTCAATATAATAACGGTCTTTCTTGCACAGGTCACATATATTATTACGTAATACGTAAAAGTAGTCTAATAATTACATTCCATTGTAAAACAGTTTCCTGTTCGGAGTCTCCAGACTCTAGATCTTCTTCCTTTACTCCTCCCCTTTTTATTTTTCCTCGTTTTTTGTGGCGGGAAGGGTCTGGCCACGCGAGACTAAAGGAGACCATGATTACAACAGCGTGGAAGAGATTGGGAGAAGGAGGAGCCAGTCCCCTTTAAACTACCCCACTGACAGTAGGAAGGATATCCACCTTCTATATCTGATTGCAGCCTCAAATTGCTGCTTTAGATCTAGTAGGCATCATTGGTATTTGATTCAAACTTTGCAGTGAAAAGTTGGCAAAGTAGCCTTGGCAAGCAGTATGCAGTTATTAATGTGGGAGTAAAGGATAATATATATGCCATGCATGCAGTCTCCAATAGACTATTTTCCGGCATGTGATGTCATCCCAATGGCACCACTGTTCACCACTACTGATCCTAATCTCTGATGACCTTTGAACCATATCTCAAATTTGAAAGCTGTAACTTATTCCATCTCTGAGATGTGACTAAAATTTTCTCATTTTCCAAAATTTGTACTGTGGGGGGTGGGGGTGGGGGGTTGGGGGTTAGGCGTTGTCCCACCTAGTATACTCTGTATGTAAAATCAACATATTTCACTAATGCATATGTCCAAGATGGATCAAGGTCATGGGGTGAATGTTGGCCAATTAGCATGTGCTCGACCACTTAGCCACTACTACAATGTATACCGCTGTATATATACAATCAGTTTGAACATAGCTACATGTACGGTAATACAACATATATCATACGGTCAGATTTAACATAGCCTCATTCCCAGGCCTTGGAACAAATCGTTATAGCTAATTGCTTAAGTTTAAAAGTTTGCCTACGAGGTAGTGTCCACAGCTTCTAGTACATAACTGGTAGTGCATTCAAGTATACTGCTGTATCCAAATTTCTGGCTTGCTAATTATTTTTTTCCTTGGAATGCATTTGTATTCTCAGGTACATGTTATTACTGATGTGAGTGATGATTATTGGAGTAAATTTGCAAGAACTGAAGGTATGAATTGGAGCCACATTGCAGTGGGGAATTTGCATGTGAAGTTGCATTATTCTTATAATTATAGGCTTCAATGTAGTGAAGGCCAACTGTCCAAGTGGTCATAACAGGTGAGCTACTTGTACTTTATGCATGGACACTTAACAACATGACTAAAGAATGCCTCGTCTGTCTAACTTGAGATCAAGTGGTGTAGCTGCATGGTCTACAGTACTATGTCTGATAGTCAGCATGATGCACTGTGTGCTTCTAATATGTGCTGAAGCATCTCCAGAGAAATGCAGCCTTATCTTGATTGGTCACAGCCCACACATAATAAATCATATGAGAAAGATACCGGGCTCGCTCCCTTTTTATAAAAGGTAGAACATGGGGACGAGGCTGACAGTTACCTAAATCACTGGTATTATAGAAATACATACAAGTTTAGTCCTCGATCTGTGGTACCAATGGGACCTAAAGATTAGCTAGAAGAAGTGTAGATTGCTGCCTTTCTTTGCATAGCGTCTGAGAATTAGACAGTTATTGTGGTTGCATAACACAATTTATTTCTCTCTACTACCCTGAACATCATTTAAATGAGACAAACTCTCCTGTTTTTGGAGTTGTTAAGGGGAAAGTATGGGAAAGCCTAGAACGAGGCTAAGTAATTGTACTGTAACGATTATAATTTTAGTGATGTTCATTTTGTATACCAAAGGATAGGGCTCTGCTGTAAATCTGGAGTTGAGTATGAACAATACTATAGTGCTTTGGAAAGAACAGAAGGATACAGGTTGGCTATACAGAGCAATTACTGCACTCACATCTTCTATGTGCATAAATTATTATGTTATACATACATGTATGTATCATGTATAATTTTAAGTGAAAATGTGAATACAGTGAATAGACCGGTGTTTGGATTTAGTAGATACTGAGGATTTCTGTAGACATAAATGGGTATTACTCAGTGTTGTGTTATGCCGGATATTATTTTCCATGCTTACAGGTGGTTCTGCCATTTTGATGATGATATCTACGTGAACACACCTGCTCTGGTAGAATTGCTTTCTCAGTATAATCCCACCACAGAGAAGGTGTACCTCGGAAGATGGTCTTTAAACAAGAAAGAAAAACTGGAGGTATATTAAGTGTCTGTTGTACTGCGAACTTCTCCATATAATTGTTTGCTTTGTTGTTATTACTGTTGCTTTTATTCAGTTGCAGGATTACAGACTTGAAGCATTCCCTGAACATGTATGTAAATGGCATGCAATATATATAAGTACATAAGTTGCTTAGTTAATATGCTGCTAATGCATGTACTTCTTTAATAATTATAGAAACATTCCAACTTTTATTTTGCAACTGGAGCAGCCTACTGCATCAGTTCAGCTCTCATGGCTGAAGTAGAGCCTTATTTGAGGTGGGCAGTCTTACCCAGTAGATTCTAGTATGCTCATTGAAACTGTGGCTTATTTTCTTTATGTATCAGAGGAAAGGCCTTTGAACAGACAGGGGACAAACTCAAGCTAACTGATGATATGGTTATTGGGGTGATCATTGGTACGTGCGTAATATATTGTTGTTTGAACATGAAAAGGGTCGGTGATATACCTCTAGGCTATTTCGCAGCATAATGTTTTAAATATTGAATTCCCACACATTCATGATCATTGAGCAATTCTGGTACTTTATATAGATGCAATATTGGGATACAGTCTGACGGTTGTGCCAGGTATGAACAGTCACTTGAACAGTTTACGAAACATTAAATCAAGCGACCTCAAAAAGCAAGTGAGTTTCTTGAGAAGGACTACTGTATATTGTAATCAGTGCTTCACCTAGGATGAACCATTTTGGGGGGAAAGATTGCAGAAATCAGGAGTGAATAATGCCCACATGACATTGTAGGGAGGTCTGGGGTAATACCTGACTCTGCTCTGTCTGTTTTTGCATTGGAAAGCTGTGACCCCTACCCCCCCCCCCCCCCTCCTTGCTGAGAGACATGGATGCCTTCTTTGACTTGTGATGCATGAAGAATCACAGATCTGACTACGTATTATCGGCTGGCATACAGCTCCCAATCATGTAGCTAGTGTTTGCATACAAGTGACGATGAAAGTGCTTGCAGAGAAACAGTGCAAATGACGAATGCGACAATGGAATGAAGTGTGTTGCAAAAATAGTCAGAGATCTGCTATAGGAGCTATATATAGTCAGATAGGCAAGCTGCTGTAACAGCTACCCCATGTGTAGTGTTTTAAATTAGTGTTTGTATAATGTAAGTGTAGCTAGAATGGCCCCAGCATAATCATGCAGCGCCCTCAACAATTAATGCAGCCATGCAGCTCAGCTGTATATTACGATATGTAATTCCTATATAGCTACTGCATGCACAAGGCATTTCTGCACATGCGTACTATTTATATTGCTAGTTATTGCTGTTCCTTTGTATATATACTTACTTATAGGTAACGATCAGCTATGGACAGTATAAGTCCGCAAACCGGCCTGTGGTTCAGAATCGAGTTAATGTTCCCGATGCTTCATTCACAGAAGGGGAAGACTTGACGCGGTATGCACACAGATCTGTTTGGTTTTACTTGTGTAGCTACCTCAGTATTACACGGTTTTTCTAGCTGTAAGGTACGGTACTTGTGCAATGGACCTGCATAGCCATCTCATTGTCATTCTCTCTACATAGGTTTCTCTCCTACCACTGTCTACTGTACCCCAGCACTTCATGGTGCAACAGCTGATTTCTACAGTGTGTACCATTGTACCAGATGTGGTCAACTCAGATTTTTTTGTGTGACGATAGTGTAGGTATGATTAGAAAAATTAATACTCAAGTGTCTATAGTTGGCCTCAATCCCAGTCTCCACTTCGCTGTTAACATGTTGTACTGTAAGCTATATACGCAACGGGACGGTATGAGGTTAGCCTCTGGTCTCAGGCTCACTCCTCTAAAGAGTCTGGGATCGACCGAGGCTAATACCGCTAAATTTTCTGTTATCTTTCGTATGTGAACTATCGCTGTGGCGCAGTAATCACGCAGGATAAATTCAACGGATCTACCAACTATAGCGTGAGTATCGCAACTTCTGCTCAACACAACGCCACACGGAAGTACTTAGTCACGTGTTTTTGTGACGTAGTTGCAACCGCTAGGAGCATACGCGCCGCATGCGAGTACTTGAAATTGTAGCAACTTGTAGTTGGTTCTCACTTCAGTCTGCTCAAATCACTGCTACTGTGCTATATTTCTGCACCCAAAGTGTAGTGACTCCCGATTTCGCTGAAAAATAAGTACGTACAACCGTGCTGCACTTCCGCACGACTCCTGGTGCCGCTAAGGCTCTGAAACAGCTATCATTACCATGGCTAGTACCGAAGGTGTATACCTTATTCAAAATACTGAGACACAGCGCTACTTGTTCCAAACCGGCGAACCAGTGCAACTTGGAAATGACGCAGTTTCGAAGGACGCACCTCCCGTTGTCGGAACTGATTCAAACTACTATAATCGAGCTTACTGGAAGATAACTCAAGATGGTGACAAACATGTCATTGAAAACATTGTGACTCGGAGATATTTGTTCCAAACAGGCGAACCAATGGAAGGCAATCGTGGAGATGAAGGAGGTTGGCTGGCTTCGCCTCCCGTCGTGGGAGCTGATACACACTCCGACGATCGAGCTCACTGGAAGATATACCAACAAGGTGACCAATATCACTTTGCAAATACTGGGACTAATGGAAGATTTTTATTTCAAACTGGCGGGAAAATTGAAGGCAAACCTGGAGATGAAGGAGTTGATTTTGATGGGAAGCCCACCGTGGGAGCTGATGCAAACTACTACAATCGAGCTAATTGGAAACTAATAAAGCAGTGAAAATCAACACAAACAGTAACTGAATTCTGAAGCTATGTGTATTGGTGTTTATAAGCTTAAAATTTGCATTTCTTTCCTGACATAAATTTTGTAAAAACGTGTGGCTTTTGAAAGCTTCCACCGCAATAATTGAATTCCTAATAGTTTTGTGTCTTTGAGACCGAACTCCTATCTACATGCTCAAACAACTACATGTGATGGCCCTGGAGGTCACTCCACGTTCCATGTTCCAATACCATGCTTAACCCTCGTTACTCATTCCAATAGCCCTCGCTCCTCATTCAAACAGCTCATGCTCATTCATTGCTTCAATAGCCCTCAAATAACAAAACAAAAAAAAGAGAGTTAGCTAGAAGGTGCCATGTCGTTCACTACTGGTAATTCTATGACAAATCTTTCATGGGGTAATTTCATGCTCACTGACCGAAGCTGACATGTAGCTAGAAACCATTGAAATGCATATTATGCAGGCAAAGGTCTAGCATCAATTAACGTTGGAAGTTTGGAGAGTGTAGTCACTCATAACTCTACTTCAGTTCCTGCAAGTTTCACCTTGCATCTGTTATCACTTCCTGTAAGTGGGTATTGGACAACACTCAACTCACAATTAAACACACCCCACCTTACTTTACATCTATTTTGAGTTCTCCCTATAGCTATGTGTTCAGGAGCCATTAGCTAGCTAGCTAGCTACAATAAAATGGTAATTTTAACCCATGGTGGTTGCCACAGTTGCAAGGATTAATCTATTTCAGGACAACCCCATGCAAAAGAACAAAGCAAAAAAAAAATACCTCCCAGTATAAGGTTGAAAGAAACCAATATGGTAACCTGCAGACAACTAGTAGCTACCATATGGCCATGGCATGTACTGGTCATGTACCCCAATGACCCTACATGTAGCTGTTGTTGTACTTGTGGGGGAACACCAACATCTGAGTGTAGGTCAGGACGGCCCGTGTAAAGATTTTCTGCATGTGGCATGTACTGCATGGTCATGTAACCATGTACGTATGCATGAAAGAGTGCTGTTGCTGTGCATGCATATGGCATGTAATCGTGTATGGCATGTACCTCATGAAAAAGACCACTGTTGTTGTGGATAGTACAGTTTGTAGCTTCCCACTATAGGGTATTATTTCAGGACAGCTCCATGTAAACAGTTCCCTGAAAGAAACCAATGTGGTAACCTGCATGCATGCAGATACTTAATCTGGTACCATGTGGCATACACTGGTCATGAACTCTATGAACTTAACTGTTAATAGTGGTGGTTGCACCTTGTAGCTTTCTATACTGTGGTAGATTGTGCAACTGTTACTGTAGTAACCATGCACCCAAAGGTTAAAGTTACTCATTCATTTTTACAGTGAATTCTAGTTCCATATTCCAGTCCCACATTCAGAAATTATAATAGTCAACAACTGATTCAGAAGTACTGCAAAGCGTATGGTTACTTGAATTGCAGGGTACGATGGCCCTGGAGGTCACTCCACATTACAATGCACAAATATTATAACAAATTCATCAGGAGCATGAAGCTTAAAGATGTTCTATATAATTATATTTAGTGAATCATAGTATATTATTTTGCAAGAATATCAGGTTTGGGACAGGCCAGTAAAATAATCTGCCTGTTGTTACCTAGCTTGCATTTATTAGTTCCTGCTATGTTTATAGCTACCTACTTCAGTTCCTGCAAATTTCACCTTGCATCTCTTATCAGTTCCTGTAAGTGGGTATTGAACAGTAATTGCATAAATAGCTAGACCAAGAGGAAGCTAACCCATTGATGCAGTAATGGGTGTCACTAAATACTGGACTAGATTCTCCCTTGGAATGTGGGACTGGAATATGGGACTGAATCATTGAACTAGAATTGAGACTGGGAATAGTGTATTGTCTCCTGAGTCAGCATACCTCTAATCGAGTTGGTTAACGTTACTGTGTAGCAGGAACTGAAGTTTTTTTTTTTAATGGCTCATTGAAACTGAAATGAAGGTTTTATCCTGTATCGTTTTATACCTGAGGCCATGGTACAAGAATCACTGTGACAATGATATATAACACACTCCTATGTGGAACTTCCCACTTTTGTAGGAATTACATTTCACAAAAATGGGAGTGTAACTATACACCCCCACCCCCGCTTAATTAAGCGCCTCAAAAAATATTTTGTGTAACAATAATCTTCACAAAAAATATACGGTCACGGTAACATTCGCAAATCTACGAGCGTAGTTGCAACCGCTCTATATTTACGGTAAGGTGTCACTATACATGTGGCTACGTCGTTGCAAGTTGGTTTTGCCGTGGAGAATATTGTGGCCAGCCAACACGATACTAGCTAGAACACATCTTGAAGTCCGGTGATAATGGCGCATTGGCTAAAAGTGAAACCCGGCGAGTTGCCTGTTCATCCGATAGTCGGCGGCACTGAGACAAATGGCGAAGTCTTGTACATTATCCGAGGTACATTGGCCGACAAAGCTAAAGGCTTGTTGCCGGGCAAGATTGCCGCATCTCGGAAAACTGCCTACGTATCGTTTGGAGGTAAGGAGCACTCCATAAGCGAGTACGAGATTCTGTGCAACTCTCCGCTAATACGGCGTGGTGTCCGATGGGTACGCACCAGCGGAAAAGACCAGCCAGATGGAGCGATTCGGGGAGGGAAGGACCAGGACGGCGCCCAGCTCTACGTGGGTCGAGTACTGATGCCAAACGGCCACTTTGTTCCTGGCAAGATCAACTTCGAGCGTGGCAAATGTTACATCCCTTTTGGTGGCAAGGAACACACGTTTACGGACTTTTATACCCTCTGCCAGTAGCTATAATAATAGCGATGCTTGTTAGATATCTACTGCAGCAGATTATCAAGTTTTTTTCTTGACATATTTTGTAAAATGTATACTGTATTTACAGTCGCTTAATAGCTATTATACATTGCTGAAGTTTAATTAATGTAATTTTGCTTGCATGTACAAGTCTTATTATTTTACTTATAAGTTTGCTTCCATCTTATTATTGCTTTAAATACTAACAGTGCTTCAAAATCTGTTACCTGATTCACCCTAATGATTAAAGGCTGTCTGTAATTAAGCAATAATAAAGCGTTATCATGAAATGTGAGATTACCCCATTGCCTACACCTAGCTATAGTTTAATCATGATCAAGACCATATTAATATTATGGTTTATACCAGCTATAATAGCTAATATGGTGCAAGTTTTCCCCTTGATCTTAGATATCACTGGAAAGGGAATGCAGCTTTATACAGAATCATGCCATGGCTCATGAGATCAATGCAAAGACATGTTAGTTATTTCTACTGCTTGCGTTTGTATTTGAGCACATAGCCTGTTTGGGGTCCCTGACACTCAATGACACATCAAGCAGTAGCCTCCGAAGTATCCATGGGTGCAAATGAATTTAGGGAGGAAGTTACTAATAGGCTATTAGCTGTGAAGCTATTCAGTGGACTGTATCAGAATGGACTAGCTACTGGAACACTATATATAGCTTGAATGGCTACCTATCTCATGGGATGCTCGTTAGGGGGAAGGCGGAGCTGAGGAGAGATCTCAAGTACAACAATCAGCTAGTGCAGCGAGAGAGGCAGCTTCTAGTCGATGAACTGTCAAAACGGCTGCACTGGAGGTGTCCTCTACTCACAGAATCATTTGCCCGCCACTCCTCACCTGGAACGACACTGGTCTTGGGGACCCTCATCCTATTTGTGATCTATTTTTTTATATATGTCCCTGATGTAGCTATGGTCATCTGGATTAATGACCATTATATTGTTCACAATCTAAAGTCATGTCGTTGCAATAACTTCATCATGCATGTATACTGTGCACTCGCTCAGGCTCGCCCCACAATGCCCTAGTAGCTATAGCTAGTGACCATTTTTTTCTAAGAATACAAAGGGACGGTCACAAGGCTACACAGCTAGCGACTAGTCTCGCGTGGCCACGCGAGACTAGCTAGCTACATTGATAATAGCCATAATACCAATCTCTAAGGACTCGGCAGCTCAAACTTAGGGGTCTGTGTCAAGATTAAAAAGTCTCAAATCCGAAGCTACCAACGTCGTCGTCGAGCTGTCTTCAACGTGCATTTCACTGCGCATGCGCATTACGGCACCGTTAGCAAATTACCGCTAGGAATGTAGTTAATGATTATAAAGTGACTCAAAATACCTACTGCCTCATAATAGGAGCATCTAGCTACCTAATATTTAATATTGTGACCAGCCAATACGAGACTATCTAGATACGTATTGAAGACTGTGGACAATGGCAGATGTTTAATTAGACGAGTACACCAAGGTATAATACAAAAAACTGACAGCTAGATCAACTGGCTGGAGAGACAAAAATAAAATAGAAATAAGAATGTAACAGATTGGGTAGACGTGAAGCGGCCTGGCGAATTGCCTCCCCACCCGGTGGTTGGCGGCAGTGTCCACGCTGGCGAAATCTTGTACATTGCCCTAGGTGTCACCGAAAAGGGAAAGATTCCAGGAAACATTCGCGCATCTTCTGAAGAAGCCCAAGTATCGCTTAAAGGAGAGCAAAAATCCACGCGCGATTACGCGGTTCTGAGCAATGAATCTGGCAAGCATATCAAATGGGTACGCGTACGCACCGGCGGACCGCAAAACCCGCCACATGGAGCGATTTCTGGAGGGACCGATGTAAACGGTACCACACTCTACGTGGGTCGAGCACTGTTGGCAGACGGCCACTTCGTTCCTGGCAAGATTAACTTCAATCAAGGTCGATGCTACATCCCGTACGGTGGCAAGGAACACGAGTTTACCAACGACTTTTATGTCCTCTGCCAGTAACAATGATATAATTGTGGACGCTTATAAATTACTAGCTATCTACTGCGGCAGATTATTTGCTTGATGTATAAGCTGTATTACAATAGAATGTTGTAAAAAATTCAGTTAGTCAAGACAGACCGGTAAGTCGTAATTAGCATATCTCACGGCCCTGCGGAGTTCAACAAAAGCTGCATGAAAGTAGAGCCCGGGCTATGCACTGGCGGCGGAAGCATGAAGAAAGTGTGTGTGAGGGGGGTCTGAAAATTTTTTCATATTAAAAGGGGTTAAGAATCGCTCTCATGGAGTTTTTGCGAATCAGTCCTTGCAGAAGTAGCCTGCATGTGGTCGTAGTCACCAATAATCTGCTTGCGCCGCACATATTTTTTTAAGAGCAGAAATGACAAACTGACTTACATAAATTATACTTAAAACTAGGCAGAGATGGACAGTCTGTAAGAGCAGCAGGCAGAAGATTCCAGAGACAACAGGTACTAGGGACAAATGAATGGAGAAAGGCAGAAGAGCGAGTAAAGGGGATGAAAGGGTGGTAAGAGCGAATAGACATACGAGGGGGAGGTTGAAAATGAACAGAACCAGACGGGAAGAAACTGAGACCATGCATGAAGAACTTTATAGAGGAAGATAAGCTTGGAATCTTTACGATGAAGACTAAGAGGAGGACATTTGAAAAGTTGAAGCAGAGAGGAGTAAGAGGAAGACCACCTTTTATAAGGGCAAAGTAGCTAGCTACTGGACTTTTTCGAGAGAGGAAATAAGAAAAGGAGAAGAAGGGTCCCAAACAGAGGGGCAATACTCAAGGTGGGGCCGAACAAGAGCAAGGTAGAGTTTAAAAAGAACAGAAGGTGGAGAGAAACGATAGAAGTAACGAAAAAGAAATCCGATTAGCTTCCTAGATTTAGAACGGATATAGTGTATGTATAAAGGACCAAGAAAGGTTAGAGGAAAGAACAACGCCCAGATATTTAAAAGAAGTAACAAGTTCAAGTGAAGAATTATTAAGGTAAAGTGAGGGAAAGGAGGAAAAGAAAGATGAAGGCTTGAAGGAGACGAACATATATTTAGTTTTAGAAGAATTAATAGTAAGTGAGTGAGAAGAAAACCAGGAAGAAATAGAGTCAATGTTAGCCTGAAGAAGAGAGGAAGAATTAACTGAGAAGAATATCATCGGCATACATTGTTAGATTTGCAGAAGAAAGAAGAGGTAGCTAGCTAAGTTAGAAAGACCATTAATGTAAATGATGAACAAAAGAGGACCAAGAATAGAACCTTGAGGAACACCAGAGAGAATGTTAGAACTATAAGAGAGGAGGAACCATTAACAACAACAATTTGTGAACGATTGCATAAATAATCATGAAACCAATGAAGAAGCACGCGTAGCGTTAATGCAGCTGGTGGTGAAGTCTTAGCTCTTCCAAAATACAACTAAAATTAATCCGTAACAAAATAATATAGCACACACTTGCCCACTTCCATGTAAAGCCCATGGCCTAAGTTACGCGGGCGAGGCAGTGACGTCATTTCTTGGGGCCCAGCCCCTATATATATAACCTTGGGGTGACCGCCACCCTTTGGGTTTAAGAATGTCTTTCAAGTTATACTCATGTAAGGTTAGAATTAGGTTTACTACTGGCTACATAGCTTCCTGCCTGCAGATAGGAAGTTAGTATGGACTGCTTGCTAGCTACCTACCTGCATGGATTCAAATGCTTTCAGAGAGTAAGTTACACTACTGCCATATGGCTGCATGTGTAGCTATAGCTATTCATGGTAGCTACTCACATCAACAAGCTACTCACTTCAACTATAGCAATCTCTCTGTGGTGATTGACAGGCTTATCCCCCCTCCCCCTCCCCCAACTCTTACAGTTACAGTCATGATTATTAGCTGTAGATTACATGCACTCAAGCTATACAGTAGTTATAAAGTTATGCAAATGTGGCTTTGGGACCCTTCTATAGACATTTTGCAGTAGCTACGTTAGCTACACCAGTAGCTAGCTACATAGGCTAAACTTTAACTTTTCCATGGCACTTGAACGGTGCTGTGGCTGCAAGGACGGGCTATCCTAGAATGATATATATATACCACAGTATTGGAAACTACAAGCTATACCAGTCACATTAGATTCATGGGAGTTAGATATAGTTAGCTAGCTAGCTAGCTAGCTATAGTTACGTGCTTGACCAAGATTTTCCTGACTCTGAATTGGAGAGTTAGCTGATATGATGATTGGCTAGATTGCATGCATGCACTCATTTTTTGATTAATGTACAATTACTGTGCACTTGAGCATGAAATAAGGTTTGCAGTGATAGCCAGTCCGGGCACTACTATGATGTCAAACAGCGCTAGCCCTTACACGGCTGTAATGTCAAAAGGATTAAGAAATTAGCTACACTAAATTCTACGTCCTCAAACGAGTATTAACACTGCATGTACTATAAAGTAGTCAAAACAACAATATATTTTTGCATTATGTGACTTTTCTAAGACTATTTGAAGGTCTCAGAACCAGAGTGGTCTAACCCACATATATTGAGCTTGCCCCCACCCCAGAGTATATACGTATTGTAGAAAATGAAAAAAAAAAAGGGCAACCCTCTTCTCCCAACGGAACCCTAGGCCATGTGACACTGCCACGTTAAGGGGTGAACGGGCAGGTCGTTCCGGCTGACCGAACCTTCAGCCTTTCGGGCGCCTGTCCGCTATGGTACAGGGATCGTCATCGGGTCTGTTTAGTGTGCCAGGCTTTGGGAATCAAGGGAGGAACACGGACGGATCCTAGGCCGTACTGTCCGAGACCACCGTGGCAGTTGCCAAACCACGTTACCCTCTACCTGAACACACATGGTCACGGCTAACTGCTCCACCCACTATACTTATGTTAGCATATTTATTAAGTTTGAAAAAAGTTACGTTTTGCTTATGGGTTTAATTAACGTAACACAGAAATCAATTACATGACGTCACGCACAACTAGCGCCGAACCTCGAGACTACAGTTCCTGAAAGATATTTTATCAAGTGTTGTGGGTTAGACGTCAAGGGTGCACTGAGCCTTGACAGCTTGATGAACCCCTTACTGACGTGCATAGGAGTGTGTATGTATAGCTACATGTATTAGCACTTCAATGCAGAGATGTATTTTTTAATGCCATAGAGCTATACGAGCCAGCCAGTCCAATTTCTGGGGTCCATAAAACTCTGTTCTGTGCACACAGGAAACGGAAGTGGGTGTGGGAGGGGCAGGTAGTATACTCTCCGCCCATCTCGCACTCACTGCGTGGGCTGGGCGGAGCCTGTCGGCCAAACCGCTCCGTATAACTTTGTTTATATTTACTGGATACTATGAATTAGCACGCGCTTCCCAAAATGTCAGATCGTGCATGATACAACCAGAAGGCAGTACTAGAGAAAGAGCAAAGGTAATTACAAGGTAAAATAAAGTGTCAAAATATCTTTTCCTCCATAATTATTGTAAGATACATTCAAGCCAACATGTTGGGGGCATTAAAAAGAATTGTCACCACCCGGGACATGTACGTGTACAAGCATACATTGTAAGGTGCACGTACGGTCTCTATAGAGTGTGCTTTGCCATGGTTGATACTGCAGTTATCATGAATGAGGAGAGTGGCAGGTGTCCGGATTGTGGAGTAGTCTCACGTGGCCAGACTTCCTGCTGCGAAAAACGGGATGGAATGGAAATGAAGAAGGGTCTGGTGACTATGAACCGGACACGTAGTGTATAATGATGCATGTGACCTGTGCAAGGAAGATTGCTGCACTGACTGCCCCAGAGAAGTGCCAGTGTATTACCTGCAAGCAATGAAGCGACGAAACCTGTCCCAGTCCTGTGTAAATATAGGTAGTCAACTTTTTCTGCTGAAGATTATTACACAGTCAAATTGACCGCTGTGATCGGATTGGCTCTGTGTCGGGATGTTGGCAGAGGTTACAACATCCTGTTCAGATATTTGGAACGAGGCGAATTTCCCTGTATCCATGCAGACAATGCCCACCACCCAGACACTCCACACTAATTCCTCTTGTAATTATTGCATGTGGAATAGACTCTTGTTCCTTATAGGCCCAGGTACGCAAATAATGTGGGGGCAGGTTATGATGCTTCGAAATGTGTGATCGTAAGATCCCAGGTCAATACGACCACATAGTAATTCTTGAAATAAAAAATTACATTCCTATTTTTTCTTTTCTTTGGTCACCCGGTCCAGTTTTTACATGTACATGTATGTCTATCATACATGTACATGTACATGTACAATATGTCGTGTGTACGAGAGCTTGGGGACGTGGCTACATGTATTGCATATGTACTGGCATACATGTCTACCAGCTTAAACCATACATGTACATGTACAGGATATGTAAGGCAACAGAGTCCTTTTTTTTCGTGTGTGTGCTGGTGTACATGTAGCCTCGTTCCTAAGTGCAGGCTAAGTCTTATGCAATATGTACACTGTGTACATGCATGTACAGGTGCTGTGTGCAGTATGCAGATCAAAGATGTGGAGAAGCTGAAGCACTGGCTGCTGAAGAAACTGGAGCCTCTGTGAGCAGACCTTGTGCCATAATACTGTGTACATGCATGCATGTATACATGTACATGTATCTCTAATCTATAGGTGTGCAAATAGTTCTATGTGACAGAGTGTATTAAATTCTTGCACGTGCTCTCTAGCTACAAATCTGAGTAGCTTGTTTTCTCTTGTCTTTTCTCTTATCACAAAATTCCTGCAGCCCTATGCATGGTGTGGACGGGTGCTATTCAAGGTGGTGCTCTACGTGTGTATACATGTATAATGGTTATTGAATTACTGTATACATGTATACATGTACACCGCTAATGAATATTGAAATTTTCCCGCGTCAAACTCACAAAGATGACGGGTGTCGTGGAGCAGAGCTTTTGGACATGCAGATGCAAGAGATTTGCTGTATTCCTGAGTTGCATGTACATTCCTTCATTCAGTAGTATTAATGCGACATAGTCATGACTAGACTGCCTGGCTTACTTCACTGACATCGAAAAAATTGCTTTGTGAATCTCTAGATAGTGTTCTTAATATTCCACCAACATTTCGTCCTGTTTCTCAGCTGTACCTGCCCAGAAGGCTTTGCAGGAATATTTTTTCTCTGAGCGTCTGAGGCTACGGTGATGACTAACGGGGTCCAAAATGGCTGCTAATGAATTCCTAAGTACCAAAAAACATTAATATTGTTGCCAAGAATTTGGGATGGGGGGGTTGTATAGCCATTTTGACCTGTCATACATGTACATGTATGTGACCCCACCTCTCTCCCTCTCCCTGTAGATGCGATGCGGACCCAGCCGCCCTGGCCAAGTACGTGGTGGCTCTGTTGAGGAAGGAGAAACCCAAGGCAGCCCTCAAGGAGCTGTGCATTGACCAGCTGGAGGTCTTCCTGGCCAAGGGTTAGTTTCCAGTGTGTGTGTGTGTGTGTGTGTGTGTACATGTACAATGCATGTACAATGTATGCCTGTATGTATGTATGTACATGTACATGTGCATATATGTAAACATGCATAGAGTGCTGTACATGTACCAGAGCCCCATAGCTTGCCATATACATGTAAATGCTGGTGTTCAAACATGGTGACCGGGTGTACATGTAAGCATGTTTAATGATGATGTTTAAGGGTGATGAACAACACCTTGAGGGAGTAATTACAAGACATTATGCAGTTGGAATTCCTACAGGCAAGTGCTACTAGTGGGTCAAGTAACTATATACATGTACATGTAAAGCTTTGCCTACTGCTCCTCTGTCAGTAGCTCAGTAGGTAAGAGCATCTGACTAGTAATCAGAAGGTCCAAGGTTCGATTCCCAGCTGGGCTTCTGCTTTCTCTTTCCTCTAGTTCTCACTGTTTTTTCTTCCATCTCTGATGATTTGCATGTACATGTACATGTACATGCATTTGAAAGCATTACTACAGCCACTCCTACTATCCCTTACTATACAATAAGCCCCAGTTACTGCTGGATGCCTGACCTTGAGAATCAGGAATGGTGGGTTAAATAGTACATGTGAGACCTGGCTGCTGGCCATCCAATACTCTGTTTATGACCACTGGATAGCTCGACTTCACAACCTAGCAAAAGAACGCTCTTGTTTTTCAATACCGTCTCTGTTCATGTACTAGCCACTTTATGCTATCAGCATACATGTACATGTACATGTACATTAATTGTTGTTTGCACAGGTGCATGCTATGGCCTTTGCTATATGTAATCCATGCACAGCTCAGCTTAATGCTTTAGTCCAGACTTTTATGTTACATGTACATCCGGGATTCCCCCCAGAATTTTGTCATTCTCCCCTTTCTTCCCTCACCCCCACCCCCACCCCCAGAGACAGCTGGCTTTGTGGACCGGCTCTTCAAAGGCTTGGAGAATGAGTCCTACCTCAAGGGTGTGGATGCTGTGACCCCGCCTCCTTCCCCACCCTCCGGCCTCAAGCCTAAGCCCAATTCCCCCTGCCCAAGTCTTACGCCATCCCCTCCTCGTGACCACGCCCCCAAGATTGTTGTGGACAGGAGACAGTCGGAGGACATCAAGAGCAAGGAGGTGTGTGAGCATGTAGTGTACATGTACATGTATATATGTGTACACGCATGCACATGTACATGTACATGTACATATACAATATACACGTACATATAAAATGTGCATGTAGGCATTCACATTACACATGTGTATACTTAGTGATGTAAGTACATGTATGTACATATACATGTACATGTTCTAAAATTGTACATGTACATGTTCTAAGACTGTACATGTACATGTTTTACTACATGTATTACATGTATCTACATGTACATGTAGGTGGATGATGAGGACCGAGATTTTCGTCGGTCTCAGAAGACCAGTGGTGGTGTGGGAGGAGGGACTCGGGAGACCAGTGGTGTCGGAGGAGTGATGAAGGAGAACGACGGAGACCTGGGAAGGAAGGGTGCTGTTGGGGGGGCCTTTGAGGGGAGGGGACGCAAGAGGAAGATGGAATCTGAAGCACCTGCTTCTGCCAGGTATGAGTACTGCCGCTTGAGAGCATCCAATCATGAATTGCTGATACTGCCCTCCCCTACCCTCCCCTTCCCCTCCCCTCAGTACTGGCGGTTCTGCCTCAGCCCCTAGCGGGGTTAGGCTCCACTCTCGCCGTGGAGACCAGGAGAACTCCGGGGGGAGTGGCAGCACAGGACCACCTGGGGGCAGGGGGAGAAGGCCGCTTAAAGATCGGCTGGGACCACGCGCAGATGACAGAAGGTAAGTTCCTGTGATTGCATATACATGTACATGTATTAGTCTTTATTGTACATGTACATGTAACTCGATCTTACTGGAAGCTGCTTTGCTTATGCACATGCAACCGTGCATGAAACGGTCAACTTTCTCTTTATATACTGCTTCTCCATACATGTAAGTCTTGACTAATGAGCGTGACGCTGTAGTGAGGCCAATCCAGTTTAAATGGCTCTATAGGCATGTATGTTTTATGCATTACTCTTAAAGGATAGTGGAGTACATTGTACAACGTATTTGTACATGTATGTATAGCTGGTACAGTTCATAAAATATATAATTCTGGAGTGCCGTTTACATGTAGATTAGCTGGTTGTGCTCAGTGCGTGTTTCCCTGTCTCCCCTTAGTGACTCTCGAGGTCGTCGCTCCTGGAGGGACCGTCGTAGCAGGAGTCGTAGCCGCAGCCGCAGCCCTGGGGGAAGACCTCGGAGATACCCCCGTAGCCGCAGTCCCGGGACAGGTTCCGACTCTGGCACCGAGGGAGGCGGAGAGCGCGGGAGGAAGAGGGCTCGTCGAGCGGAGAACGCCACCGAAGTTGGACCTACCAAAAGGAGGGACAGGTGTAAGAACTACGATGGTGAGTGTACTTTTGTGTACATGTATGTGCATACATGTACATGTACATGTACATAAATGCAATATACTGTACTTGTATGTCTGTTGTGATCGTGTATAGCATAATATGTAGTATACAATGTACATGGTAATGTACATTGCAATATACTGTACATGGACATGTACTTATATGTCTGTTGTGATTGTGTACAGCATAATCACAGTATACATGGTACATGTACATGTACATGTACATGTACCCTATTAGCCTGCATGCTCAATTGAACAATACAGTGTACTGATCTGCCCTTCTCAGAGCGGGGCTTCTGCATGCTGGGAGAGAAGTGCCCCTTTGACCACGGTGTGGATCCTATGGTGATCGGCAGTGGGCTGCCCGTACCTCCCTACCCCCCTCCACCCCTTCCCCTCGGGCTGCATCCTCCTCTGCCGATGGGTCTGGCCTTCGGCAAGCAAGGTGAGACCCATTCGAGTACATCAGTGATGGTTATATCACTTCACATGTTAGCCTCGTACCCAGGCCACGTGAAAAAAAAAGAGTGGCCTGGTATCCACTGTTTGTGCACGTGAGACCATTCCCAGAAAAACCTGGGAATCCGCGTATGTTTGGAAATGGTCCGTATAATCAATACGTATACGTCCGTTTTATTTCCGCATCGTCGATGATGGCAGCGAGTTTGCTGATTCTGCTAGCCTGTAGAATGGTTTTTCGCCAGATAGATGCCCAGAAAGTGAGCGGTAGTTCAACTCTTGGGTCCTGTATGCCGCTGAAAAACCTAGAAGGCCAGATCTGCGATTGAGAATCGAGCAGCTCACAACATTGTCAGGAGAGAGGCACTTCCGACTTTTTACGGTACGATAGCTACCATAATCGTACGTAGCAGATAGATGATTACAGGCCGTTTTACCAAGGGTGACTGCATTTTTAGTTGTAGAAAGTCTGTTTTTTAGTTCTTTCGCTTACTATACCGTATACTGTTTCCGTACCACTCCTAGGCATGTGAATAAGACCGTTCACGGATACTGACTGACCCTATTCCGTAAATTCTCGTGCATGCGCGAACAGTGGATACCAGGCCACTCTTTTTTTCCCCGCATGGCCTGGGTACGAGGCTATTCACATGTACATGTATATATAATGTGTGCTTACATCTCCTCCAGGTCTCCCCTCCTCTCTCCCTCCCCCCGGCATGTTGGTACCTCCCGCCCCTCCCACCCTTACTGGAAGAGTCTCACCTTCAAGTAAGAGCTTGCTCTACTGGACATATGGTCTGGTGCATAATACATGTACATGTACATGTACGTTGTACATTGTACATATATAGCACTGAATGATCTACATGTACATGTGTGTGTAAGGTGTGCATAAATACATGTACAATAGGGGACAATTATATACATGTACATGTAAAAATAGCGTTTTGCATTTGTTCATGTAGAATGAGAGCGTATGAATTAATGGAGCTGAATTTGTCCACGATACTCCAACAGATTTTACATGTACATGTATATTGTGCATGTGTATGTATAAGTACATGTAGTCTCGTGCCCAGATGTTTACGTCCTCCTTGTGAAAGAACGTCTGGTGTTCTAAATAGAATTCTTGTCCCAGACTCCTTATTAAATTTTACTGACATTACATCTCGTACAGTGTATGTGTGATTGGTCACTCTATAATATATAGTATTTTTGTATCTGGCTCCCTCCTCCCTCCAGGTAGCACAGATGGCTACAACCCTGAGGACCCCGGCCTCACGTCCACCGCTGCCCCCTCCTCCTCCTCCACCCCCTCCTCCTCCTCCACCACGACCTCCACCTTCATCTCCACACCCATCATGCCTCCAACCCTCCCCGTCCGGCCGGCCTTCCCTCCCCAGCTGCCAGGTCCGTTGTAGTGCATGACTGCTGTAGCCTCCTATCTGGGTGATGTACCTGGGTGTGAGGCCAGGACTCATTGTTGCTAATAGTTAGCAAGCAATGACGGCCGGCCGAGGATAAGCTTATATTATTTGACCTTTCACTCCAACTGCTCTGGGAAGAAAGAGCGTAGGGAGTATGCTCTTTATACATGTACGTGTACATGTACATGTACATGTGTGTTCCCATGCAGTGTACAGTACCGATGGGAACAAATAGAGTAGGGGTACACTCTTTCTGCCCTGTACATATGTATAACATATACATGTACATGACATTGCATGTAGTGTAGGGGCAGATTTATAACAAAACTATTGTACACTGGAAATTTTACATGTACTCGGGAAGTGACAGGAAATATGCATAATGTGCATATACATGTACTAGGACATGTACATGTACCTTTGTAGGCTTGTGTCTGGCCTAATGCAGATCCTGGATCAGGTTTTCAGTTGCTGCTCATGTACATGTACATGTACATGTATTAATGCTGCTTTTGCAGGAAATGAAAAGTGATATACAAAATAGCAAAATGGTATACATGTACGTGTATTTAAATGTATAATGCATGCATACATGTATGTATATACCTGCATGTACATCTATACATGTGCATGTATTACTGCCAGTGAATGACCACTACATACATGTACATGTATACATGTAGCAATTTGGATGGTGTGTACATGTACATATATACATGTATGTACATTATGCATTATAATTTTTTTTTACATCTTTGCAGGAATTGGCATCCCTCCTCCCTCCCTCCCTCCCTTCCCTCCCCACCTTCCCTTCTCACACACCCTCACCTCCACCCACTCCACCTTCCCCCGCCCCTACATGTTTCCTGGGCCCCGCCCCCCTATGCGAGTACTACCCTCCGATACTCTGATTATCCGGAAGATACCTCGAGACCTCAACTCAGTAACCAGGCTCAGCTCACACTTTGAGAAGTTTGGCACCATTGTCAACCTTACTGTGAGTGCATGTATACATGTACATACATGTATAATACACAATGCACAGATGTATGTACATACATGTACATGTACATTGTATATGTACATGTACATGTATGTAGCCTTGGCCCCAGGCTCCCCTCCCACGCACGGAAAAAGTAAGGAGGAGGGGAGCCTGATCGATTTTATCACGTGAACATACACGTCTGACGTCAGATTATAGCTGAATTTGTTTGGAATGTACATTGTACGAAGCGGTCCACTTCAAAGCCCTACACCCACACGAGCACTCTAGTACATGTACATGTACTCATACATGCAGTACACTCGCTGGCTAGAACTCGCGAATGCACACGGTATATATTTAGCGAGTCACACTCGAAAGTGATGGGTTTCCTCACCTGTGCGAGTGACACACGCATGCGTAATGCGGGTCACATGCATGTGCGCTTGTGTGCAATGCGAGTCAGATACATGTCACTCGCGTGTACGTGCATGTACTGATAAGTTGCTCGTGAGCGATATTGTATATACATGTATGCTTTTACCTCTTCTCTCCCGTCACTAGGTTCGCTACGAGGGAGACCCAGAGTCGGCCCTGGTGCAGTTCTCCAGCGTAGCGGAAGCCAAGAGGGCCCATGGCAATCCCGAGGCCGTTTTGAACAACCGCTTCATCAGGATTTACTACTTGTGGAAGGACATGGGCCCCGGCCCGGCTACCTCTGGGCCCCGGGGCATGAACAACATGGACGGTGTGGAGGTACGTTGTGCCTGTGCATGCTACCATTTTGGCGTACCATACATGTGATGTAATGAAGACTTCATCTGGTGATCAGTTATCTCTTATAGATTGGAAGCTTGTTCGTTCCCATCGGAATGCAGATGATCATGGGTAGGCACACGGCCGGTGTGCGTAAAATACCAAAAGCTTAATGTACATGTACTAACAAAACCCTTGATAGTGCGCAGATCCAGGATGCAAAAACTGATCTTTAGTGAGCTTTAATTGGAACACAAACCGTACGCTTTAGCTTGTTTACTTGTAAATGACAGACATATACTGTATTGCCTCTGTAACTACACATGTTCATACATGTAGTTTGTTAAAGCAGACTTGTATCCTTGCTTTGCATACATGCAACCTGTGCAAAGACCAGTAGTGTTAGTCCGTCAACTCCAGGGGGATTGTTTTCACATATGAATTTATGTAAAACTCTTATGCTTACATGACAATTTTTGAATTTTGCATATGGTACATGTACATGTATATAATGTTTGGTAAAGCATCTGCTTAAGATCAAGATGTACATGTACATGTATGTGTAGTGTAACCTTCCCCCCCTCCCCTCCCCCCTCCCCCCTCCCCTCCCCTCTCTCAGTTTCAAACCCCAGTGTCGATGGCGGTGGCTGTGATTCGTGAAACTCCTGGCAAAGCTATCAACAGCACTGACACCCAGCCTGCCAGTGACCACACCCAGTATGAAAGGATTGTGCAAGAGAGAACTGAGGAGAAGATACAGGTACATGCACATGTACATGTACAATGTGCATGTAAAGTGTATACATGCATGGCATTTATGTTGTGGAAGTTCTTAATGTGCATTAAGCCTTTTCTGACTAACCACAAATTTCACATGACGTACATGTACTGGCAGAACTAATATACATGTAGCAGGTTTTGAACCCCCCCCCCCCCTCCCATTGACCTTTAACCCCAGTATTGTCTGCCAATGTGGAGGGTCATGTACGTGTACATGTAGTTTGGGGTCAGAATTTCCTAAGAGTTAAGATTCAATTGAAATTTTGGGCCAAGACGGTTTAACCCAGGTCCAATATCTCAAACAATCAAGTTCTTACATGTACGTGGTGTATCTCCTCCGTCGCCACAGTCCTCCCACCCGGCACCCCCACCCCCCACCTCCTCCCCTCCCACTCCCACCCCAACTACTCGTACCTCCCCGACCCCCACTCTCGCCAAGCCCCCTGTCTCCAAACCCCATTCCTTTGTCAACGCGGCAGTCTCACACCAGCACCACCCACACCAGCAGCAGCAACCACGGCAGGTACGGAAGTGGGCACTAATTGGAACCCCTTGCCTCGATTCAGTTATGAATGTACATGTATTCAACATTTGACCATGGAGTTTACTATATAGCATTCAGTTTCCTTAAGCCCAGTTCCTTCCTGTATTGAATGAGGAGTAGTAACATTGTGGTTTTATTAATTTTCGTGCTACATGTAGAAGTGGATTTTACTGTGTTGATTGGTGGCTGTATACATGTATATACCCCTGTACATGTACATGTACATGTATGTATCCATGGTTCAAATGGGATTATACATGTGTATATAAAGCCCCCTTCCCTCCAATAAAACATGTTCCTTAATTGATCGTTCTTTGATCGATTACTAAAAGGCTTTGATCTCCTCTCTGCTGCTCTAGCCACAGCCAAACCCTGAGGTGGCCAAGAAGAAACTGGAGCTACAGAAGATGAAACAGGCTCTCCTCCAGAAGCA
This sequence comes from Phakellia ventilabrum, assembly GCA_963921505.1. Classification (NCBI taxonomy): domain Eukaryota; kingdom Metazoa; phylum Porifera; class Demospongiae; order Axinellida; family Axinellidae; genus Phakellia; species Phakellia ventilabrum. Next base: position 1,359,587 of record OY997385.1, read on the forward strand.
GATTGAACAGCAGAAGGTACGTAGGGAGCCGTTTCTGTGGCGTGTGTATTGTACATATAAGTGCACTTGTGTGGCAGTTCCGGGTAGAAAGTTAACCTTATTCTGTTGCGTATTTCAATCATGTCATTGTGTTCAAAGCACTGTATCCCTGAACTTCCGTTAGCTGGGGTGGGACTCATACATGTACATGTACATGTACATGCTGCTTAGTAGCATCAATGTGTGAGGCTTCTACACAGCATTTGTGAGCCCCACCCTTAACGGAAGTTGAGAAATAAATGTATAGTGCTTTGAATGAGTTATGCAATCAAAATATGTGATGGAGTAATGTTCATTTTCTACCCGGGACTGCCACATGTAGATTACACTCCCGTAACATGCACCCTTGCATGCACAACACCCTGTACACAACATAATTGCGATAAGGCCTGCTGTGCACGCCACAACAAACTGCAACATAGGCAATATATAGGGCAACAAAGAACGGGCAGTACAATTACAAGTTAAGGCTTTGAGACACAGACAAAAGTGACGAAATAGAGTCCTTAACGTAGCCATCCTTTGCTGACTCCGACCGCCAACGGCCATGACGTTTAAAAAGGCGACAGGCCGGGGAGAAACAACGGGCCATCGTGCTGTAAGGCACGAGTCTCTAGAACAAAGGGTGGGAACTGGCCAGACGGGAGCTGCAGGAGTGGCCAAAAGGGGGCAGACGGCCAGCAGGGCACAATCAGTGTCCCTTTAGCCGCACAAACTTGGGCATGCCGAACTACCCGAGAAATAAGCGCAATCGGTGGGCACCACCAATTGACCTCACCTGACCAATTCACTGTAAAGGCATCAACTGCCTCTGACCCCGGGTTCCAGCAGCGACTATTGAAACGCGGCAACTGGCAGTTATGGAAACTAGCGAACCGGTCAACAGTGTGGGGGCCCCATGCCCTGTCCAACTCTGCAAACACTATGGGGTTCAGCTTCCAATCATCATGGTCGACTATGCGACTTAGATAGTCTGCTCGTTCGTTAAGCTCTCTGGGAATCCATTCCGGTTCCAAGCGAATTTGATACTGAACAGAAAGCGAAAACACTTTCACAGCTATTGCATGTAGCTGGGGCTTCTTGCTGCCCACCTGTAGAATACGGGCAACATTCTGGTTATCTGTGAACCAACGGACCCGCATATTAACCAGTTTGGATGCAACAGCCGAAATAACCCGCCAAACTGCCGTCAGCTCGCGCCAAGTGGAGCTCTGTTCCGCTTCATCTGCAGTCCACTGGCCATATGCTACACAGGGGCCATGTTCGACTATGTAACCACAATATCCAGTGTCACTGGCATCTGAATACACAACTCTCATGGCCGATGGGGAGTGCCAAATGGGTCCCCTATGCAAGCTGCCCAGAACCTAAGCTCATCCTGGGCCTCTGGGGGAAGTGTAAGGAGATCGCACCACCCGTACTTAGTCTCTAGGACTGCATACAGGCTTCGGGTCATAAATCGACTCACTGGCCCAATAGCCAGCCCCATGGAAATAATCCTACCCACAATGCTGGCCAGCTGTCGTGCAAGCATGCGTCTCGTCTAGCAAGCTCGATTGAGAGCCTGTCGGAGGGCCACTAGTTTTTCCTGGGGAACTTCAAGCTGTCCTAGAGCCAAGTCGATGACAACTCCAAGCCACTGCAGGCGCTGTGTAGGTTGCCATATAGATTTAGTAGGATGCACCAAGAAGCCAGCTCGTTCCAGGGTAGAGCGTACCAATTCACTTGCTTCTAATGCACTCTGGTGCCCCGTTGCAGCACAAAGGCCATCGTCGAGGTATACCACTATTCTAAGTCCCTTAGCACGCCAATAGCGGACCAAGGGACGGAGGAGCTTGGTGAATATGTAGCATGCCGTGGACAGACCAAATGGGAGTACAGTAAACACAAAGTATTTCCCCCCCCCAGGCAAACCCGAGGTACTTCCAATGGGCTTCGGTAATATCCACATGATGGTACCCTGACTTGAGGTCAAAGGAGAATAGGTAATCACCCTTCTCAAACAGCAACATTGCTACCCTCAGGTCTTCATACTTGAACTTCTGTTTCCATAGAAACCTGTTCAAGTGTCGGAGGTTAATTACCAACCTCTTCTTACCACCACTGCTCTCGACTACAGAGAGTGGGCTACATATGTATGGGATAGAATCCACTTCCTTAATGCAGCCACTAGTCAACAGGCCAGCAACACTTTCTTCAACAAACTCCGCATTACCCAGCGCGGAAGCTTGGTTCTGGCGGGAGAATGGGGTTGGGTTTGTCTTAAGGGGTAAGACATACCCTGCCTCAATGATATCAAGTAAAAAGGTGGGGGCTTGAATTTCCTCTTTCCAGAACTTAAGCCTTTCCTTCAGCCTACCCTTCACAGGGCCAGTGCTAGCAGGTTCTGTGGTTTCCGCTTCCCACAGACATGCAACATCCCCAAGCTCCATATCCAGACAATGATCTGTCACTACAACATCTCTATCTGTAGACACCCCATCAACACCCTTATCTATCAGACAATTAGGTACCTCCCCAGCAGCTGCTGCATTCATTGCACAGCTAGATTCAAGAGATGGAAAAGGATACCACTTTCTGCCTTCAGCAGAAGTCTTTGGGCAGGAGGCACGGAGGTGCCCCATCTCTCCACAAGCAAAGCATGGTCCAACCGTCCGGGTTGCCACCGGGGCCACCGCCACCCGCCTGGCTGGGAGTCCTGGTGACGGTCCCGCATGGGTTGCCAGTGCTGGCGATGTCTGACCCGCGTTGAAGCGGGCCTTGATCGCCTTTGGCTGGGCGAGTTCTGCCCGCTTCCTCTTTCGCTTCACAGCCCTCCTCTCTGCCGCTCTCTCAGCCTTCTCGATCCGCTTTTCGTCCTCGCTGTCGTCTGCCAACTCATCTGCAGTATATTCCGCAACCACTCCCCAGCCGTACTCCGATCTATCGGCGATTTTAATCAACTTCTGGCGCTCGTCTATCAGCCTCCTACCTTTCGTAAGAGCCGTTTGGGCTCGCTCGAGTGCTGGTGACGTCCCAGCGTCGGTCAGCTCGGTCAGCGTCTCGGTCATCGCCTCGTCGACTCGCGAATTGAAGGTCGCCTGCTCCTCATTCCCTTTGCGACGAAATTCGTAGGGCTTTTCGTGACGCACCCGTTTCAGGGCTTTTGTAGCCGCCTCTTCTTGTCCCTGGCGCACCTCAGCTCGGAATTCGCAGAGCTTGTGGTCAACCCGATCCTGTGAGGCCTGGATGGCCTCCATCAACCGCGTAAACTGGTCGTTAGAGATCAGAGCGGGTGTATCGTCATCGGACATCGAGGACTGATAGGGCGAGTATAGGTGCCGGACAAGGATAGTAGTACTGCGGCAACTAGTGTGCAGACTATGGCAAAGTGCAACTAGTGTGAGAACTGTGGCAAAGTGCACAACTATGCACGCCACAACAAACTGCAACATAGGCAATATATAGGAATGCACGCCACAACAAACTGCAACATAGGCAAAATAAATACAGAACACAACCATGAGCTGGGGGCCAAACAAAACACAACCGGGGAATTAGGGAGGATGTGGCCCACATCCACCCGGGGAAAAATCAGAGGAAAAACCCAATAGCTACAGTGGGAGAAAAACTCTGGAAAAACCCATTTTGAACAATGTAACAAAAGCGAGTACAACAACACACAACACAGTGTCCAGGGCATCTGGAAGTCCCAAAGAGTGTCTGAGGACGTCACTGAAGGAAAAAACACTAGACCGCACCAAGGCGGAATGGGTTGGGGGGGGGGGGGGTGTGAGAACTGTGGCAAAGTGCACAACTAGCTAGGAATGACTAGCAACGCCGTGGCTACCCTTTTATACCAACCCGAGCCACGTGCACCACAGCCACGCATGCAACGTCACACATACTTCGGGAGCATATTTTCTGTCTAATTCCTGTCGTCAAACGACAGAAAAGTATATCTGTTAGCTAGAGTCTAGTTGCATGGCCAGTGGAAATCAGCTCTAGTGAAAAACAGAGACAGTACTTGATTACAAAGCTGCCGGACGCCCAAATGTGCCACTGGGAATTCCTACATGTACACTTTTATGTACATGTATATATGTACATGTATGTACATGTAGAAATGTGGGTGTGTGGAGCCCCTCTAATTAATCAGTCTGCCCTCACCCGTTCCCAGGTCCTGCTTGCGAAGCTGGAGAAGAGTGGGAAGCACATGTCAGCTGAGGAGAAGAGCGAAATTATGAAGGTAAGGTCTTTGGCATCTGGTACCAAGGTGTACGTGTATATACAATGTGCATATACAGGGTTGCATATAGGGAGTGGGAGGGGGGAAGGGGAAATCCCCCACCCCTCCCCCTTAAGTTCAGACCAGACTACATGTTTTGTGTTACAAGTATTGTTAATATAGCAAATATTGTTTTTTGGAGCATTAATTTCACTCCAAAATGGGTTTACAATCAATCTTAGCGAATGTAAAAATCAAACGTTTTCTGGGGGGGGGGGGGGGGCATACCCCCAGACCCCCCCCCCCCCCCCCCCCAGCGATTCGTGCTTCAAAGAAGTATATGTCACAGCTCCCCCCCCCCCCCCCCCCCCCAATGTAAAGTCCTGTATGAAACCCTGATGTATATACAGGTACCAACTCACAGAGTTAGAACAAAAGGGGATGAGTGAATAATTAGAGAGGGCGAATAATTGCAGTTGTACACATTCTTTTAGGCCTTGAAGGTCCTGTCTGTTAGCACTACCAAGGCCACTGCCAAATCAGCGACTCCCCCTTCCAAGGCAACAACCTCCGCTACTAAGCCAGTGGCTCCCACAAGTCCCAAACAGGAGGTAAGAGTGGCTGTCTAGAAATTTAATTGCTAGATGGAAGTTCAGAGATATAGCGCTCTGAACGTGCGGATGCGATCGAAATACGCGACAGAATAATGTTTGTTTTCTACCCGGGACTGCCACATATAAATTTACATGTACATGTATATTAGTGTTGATAGAAGCAAAAATTGGCAGTGAGAGCGTGACAATGGACTGTTGCATGCTGTTTCATGTGCTACATGTAATTTATAAAGTTGATCCAATGTGGCAGAGTTTTGGATACGGATACAAATAAGGTTGATATTGCATATCTAAAACATAAATCGTTCAACTGAAGGTCGTGCTCAGCAACAGGTTAGTCTAAGCTAAATGCAGCTGTAGAATGGATCAGCTTGGCTAGCCAGTACAGCTTCCAGCGAAAGTGCTGACACAGCAATTTCGTGGTGCGCTTCCAGTTTAGTCTCGTGCCCAGACGTCCACGCCCCCCCGGCGAAAGAACGTCTGGTGTTCTAATCGAACTTTCTTGTCACAGACGCCTTTCCCCTTTGGAATGCCAAAGGGTCCAATCAGATTGCAGCTTTTAGACCTTCCGTAAAGTTGCCATGACGTTAGTCCGATAAATCTTTAATACTATTGGTCAGTTTGATAAATTAGAATAAAAATTTGAAATTACCGTATATACAGTGACCAATCACATACGAGATTTATTATCAGCAATCGTGGGGTCTGTGACAAGAAAGTTCATTTAGAACACCAGACGTTCTTTCGCCGGGAGGGCGTGAACGTCTGGGCACGAGACTACTTCCAGTTAGCGATCAGAACTCGCCAAAACAGAATTATTATCGTTACCTACCACTCTTTCGCCGTCTAGGCAACACAAAACTAACCTGGCTTGACGTACCTTGGCCTATTCAGCCTGCACACTTCCAGTAGCTTCCACTGCGCTCGTGGCTATAGTGGCATAGTAACGGAACGACGTAACTTAGCGCACGTGATAATTGCGGACGAACACAAACACACACACACAAACACACACACACACACAAACACACAGACGCAGGAATGTAAAGCAATCTTAGTACCAGCCGGGCTAAGCGCGCGAAGCGCGCGCCCGGCTGGTAAAACCAGTAAACTATGACCATACCAGTCAGTAGATGGTGTCTTTTTAGTGAGCAAATACACATGTACATGTATTATAGGTTCACCAGACTCAGAGTGCCACTGCTGGTGGGGCTCCCTCCACAACCAGCCACCTGAAGGAGAAGGCAGAGGCTCTGAGGAAGCAGGTGTGTGGTTGGTTTGTTATTGGGACAGTACGGTGGGGGGGCTAGGGCTCTGATCTTGATCATTACAGTGGGGGGGCTGGGGCTCTGATCTTGATTAGTACTGTGGGGGGGCTGGGGCTCTGATCTTGATCATTACGGTGGGGGGGGCTGGGTCTCTGATCTTGATCATTACGGTGGGGGGGGGGCTGGGGCTCTGATCTTGATCATTACGGTGGGGGGGCTGGGGCTCTGATCTTGATCATTACGGTGGGGGGGCTGGGGCTCTGATCTTGATCATTACGGGGGGGGGGGCTGGGGCTCTGATCTTGATCATTACGGTGGGGGGGCTGGGGCTCTGATCTTGATCATTAACGGTGGGTACTCACCAGCTGGTTGTTACAATGTCTATAGATGGTTAGTGTATGTATTGTGAATATTAAATGGAGTAAATTCATATCTACATGTACATCTACACATGTACAATGTACATGTACTACATATTGTACATGTAGTTCACTGTTCTCTATAGTCCCTGCTATATATTGATTGATATTGTATTGATTTTCCGAAGTGCCTTACCACGTACATGTACACTACGTGTATACACTCACCTGTGCATACCTCTACACATCCCATAGGCACATCTGTTGGGACTGCTCTCCTCCCCCTCCCAGCCCCTCCCCTCGGCAGCTGCTGGAAGAGGGCAGGGCCAGCAGCAGCCCCACCCCCAGTCGGGAGCAGGAAGGGGGTGGGGCCAGCAGGACCTGAGGTCCAAGCTGGAGCAGAAACCAAGACAGCTACTAGTGATGAAAGTGGAGGACAAAGAGAAGCTAACAGAGTACTTTGATGTGAGCTCCACGTACAGTACACTATTAGTCTGATCTGCCGGGTTCATAATTTACACATTCTAAATCCTATCTGCTTATTGTAAGTCTGATTTATCAGCAGTTGAGGATGAAAATATCAGTAAAACTCTTAGCTGGGGCTTTTTATGGCCTGAGTCTAGCTTTTCTCTACCAAAGAAGTGCACTGAATCCTTTGAATGAAGATGTACATGTACAGGTAAAGGACTGAGCTAACTACGGGGTGGGATAAGTGCTTAAACAGGAAGCAAAAGCAAGCAATCGTGTAGCAAGAGTTCATGTATATTCATGTACATGTCTATAGTTGGGAGTGATACTGCAGGAATGTAAATAAGTCTACTAAGACTATACAGAAGCAGTGCTTGTGAGATCAAGGTTGATTGGGGCGAGCCCCACCCTAGTCATATCAACACTGTTTTGTTTTTTTTGTATTACATGTAATCATTATTATTATTATCATTATTATCGTAACGTACTGCAATCTCTCGTTTCCAACAATGGCGTCAGTCTCGAGTTACCTCTTTACCGTCTTCAAACTTGTGGTGCGCAAACAGTTTGAGTCTTGGACAAATTCATCGTATAATTTGCAAAGGAAGCTCCCAGATTGGCGGGGTAGGTATAGCCTCTGTACAAGTGAAGGTATGAGTGCTGGGAGACGGATGTCACGATCGAGCGGTGCGAATGAGCGATTCCAGCAGATTCTTTCTCTCCAAGAGTAACTGACATAATTGTATATGATCAAATAAACAATAGTGTCCTGCATAGTCGCAATTTTCACAAAGGCTCACCCCCACAATGTGATGCATCTGACACTTCCTAGTTTAGCAGCAGGGAAGTGCTCTCCAGTGTAAAGTCAATGGGTCAACGGGTAGCATGCATTAGAGAGTCACTTCTGTCTGTATTTTTTGCATGCTGTTTCACTGTGTATTGTATTGTATTGTACTTTGCAGTCGTTTGGAGGTCTAGTGCAAGTGGAAGTGGACCCAGAGAACCCTCACAATCTCATTTACACTTTCAGGAATAGTTTTACAGCTCACAAGGTGTGTGTGTGTGTATGTGTGCGTGTGTGTATGTCACTGTGTGTGTGTGTGTGAACAGCTGCTTGCTCGCATGTTCATGTCTGTAGCAGTGTGATCCTTGAATTCTCCACCATTTTCACTGCTTCTTTGATGGAGGACCTTCATTTGAGCCAGTTGCACACTTTCGTCTGGATATTTAGGCTTGATCTTGATCGGTCATATAGCATAATTACACGCAATTGTCCCAATGATCAGATGTTATTTAGAGCACTGTAATATGCAGAGGAGATGCCTTGTCACATTATGTACATGATGTGCATGCACTGGGGAGAATGTAGCGCTACACTTTGCTTTTCGTATACGTACGTGTAGTTAACAAATTGAATGCAGTATTATTGTATGATAGACAATCTGATTTCTGTTTTTCTGTAGGTGGTGAAGAGCGGTTCAACACTCAACGGCAAGCCTCTCATAATGAAGTGGTACACACCCAAAGCCACCCCTAGAATCACCTCCCCTCCACCTCCAGCCATCACTCAAAGCACACTGACATCAACAGGCTTCACCAACACACAGCTACAAGCCGTGGAACAGAATTTTGAGGAGGTAAGCCATAATACATGTATCTTGAATGTGTGCTTTGATTAAGATGTTCACCTCATCACTACATGCTTATACACGAATCACCTAAAACTGAAAAGCATTTGGTTGTGTACATGTATATTCATATATACTGTGTGACCCACTGTGTGAAAAACCAGCACTCTGTCACATTTTTACATTTTTTGGTGATTTCTGATTGTCATATCTCAACAACCAGTTGTGAGAATGAAACATTTCTTGGTACAGTACAAGGTTTATTTTCAGTATCACAACTCTCTGGATACCATAATAAGATATAGTGGGAAGTATTGCATGGTGTTTTTTTTACAGGAATGATTGCTGACACAAAAATATGAACTTTCTAATTTTTGAATATGCTGTTGTCTGTTGTTGGTTATAGCCAGGTGAACGCTGTTCCAAACATAAAAGGGCTATGATCTACTTCTAATAGCTCTGTAGCTGACAAAAGGATGCCAATGATGCAGTAAAGAGTGCCCCTGAGTTGAGCTGAGGGGCATGATATTTAAGGCAAAGTTTTCTTCTAATGGCGTTATAATTTATGTACCTTTGCGAAAAAATATTCACCTGTAAAAAAAAATTCCCACCATACGATAAAAGCTTAATTGTAGAGCTCCAAATGTGTGCTATCAGTGTCATATTACATTAATGGTTAGGTAAAACAAAGAGGTAACTGTGTCTGCTATTTAAGATGCCTTTTCACTCATAAAGGTCCCCCCGGTGACCACCCCCACCCTATCAAAGCCCACCCCAGCAGCCTTGCACCTCGTAGACGATGATGAGGATGATGAAGAGAGCGAGGGGCGCTCGTGGCGACGATAGGGGCTTCCCCAGTTGAACTCACTGTTGCATCCTTTACCACTGATATAGTTATTGTATATCAGAGTATGGTTAATAGTAATTTTGCCATGTTGCTACTCCATATTTACTGCCATTGCTTTTTATATAATAGCTTTGTATTCCATTGTATTCATGCTCAACAGTACCTTTCTGTGTATGCTATATTAACTGCTGCAGTCCATGGCAGTGAAAAAAAGAAAAGATGAGAAAAGAAGAGAAAAGATGAGAAAGGATTGAAGAGACATAGCAAAACACTAGATTTGATAATTGAAAGAAAGCATTTCTTAGGCAAGATTGAAACACATTATGTGAGAAAGCAAAAGTAATGGCCATGGACAAAAGAAACATGAATTAAAACTAAAAAAAATATTACATTGACAAAAGATTTCACCTCTAGATCTGCTTCAGTTACTGTAATGACACACTGCTGCTCACTGTATGACTGTATGATGCTGTACTAATAGTGTTTTTATTTTCCACCCACAGGTTACCTATCCTTACAAGGTGGTTTTTTGGGTGCTCATGTTTTTGTTGCCATTGTAAGTATGCCAAGATGAGTACACACAAATCAAGAAACCCTCAGGAGTTAGGCTTATGTAATTTACAGGACAAACAAGTTGAATCATATAAATGTGTAGCCCTTAAGTTGAAAAAGTGAATTGTCGATTACCAGTGGTGTCTAATCTGCTGGTCGCAATCTGTGTACAACAAGCACTGACTACACTGCTCACTTGTTTCTGTGGTTACCATGGCATGCATGGTGAATGTCTAGAAAACACGGTAACATTATGCTTTGATGCAGACATTGTTGTAGCTATCTCTAACTGCACTTTCGGTATGTACATTGGCTGTTGCAAACTCCGTACTCAGGCTTTCATACACATGTTCAATGTGCTTTTAATATGCATTTTACCTCAAACTCCTACTCAGGCTTTTAGCTACACACGTCATGCGTATTTCAGTCTCTACTCCTCTTATGTTGACTATCTCAATCTTGTCTGATATGCACATACATGCACATGCAGGCTGCCTCAACCTCCTACTCGGGTCAGTTACTTAATTATAATATTATATTTGCATGTTGGCTAGAATTTGTACCCAAGTCTATTATGCAGATTTACTGCCTCCCTACACAAACTTAGCATTATAAACTGTAATAAGTGCATATTAGGAGCACCTAGTGATTATAATTTTTCCTATATATATATGCTTATGATTGCATGCATACTCATGCATATTTCTTGATTTTGGGGTTAGCCCACTATGGTCGGAGCCCTTCAATTATTGTTGTAATCCTCTTGACTGTCTATAAATAACTCAATTCATAAATTCCTTTCATACAGATTTTCCTCTGTCTATCTCTCTATGGTTTTACTTGATGCTAAGGAAACTGTCTGTCTTTTACTACTTGCCTACACTTCAATACCTGCATTATTCTGTGAGTACTGAAACCGTCCTCCTTGCTGATACTACTCATAAACCTGTTTCTCTCTCCATTCATCATTAGCAAATTCAATACCCAAGTAAATAAACAAAAAACTTGCAATCCTTGGAATCTCTTCTTCCATGATCTGTAATTGCCACCATAACAGCACTCTTTGATGTAAGATTTCAACTGTATCCTAGATCCTTAGTTCTTGCTGTCATATTTTTTTTTTACTTATCTGTCTTGACTGTCTCAGGAAGTAAGCTGCAATCTGATTGGAGCTTGCGACTTTCAAAAGTAGAGCTTGTGACGTTCAAAGGGGAAAGGTATCTGATTAAGATTTGCAGCCTAGAAACAAAACTATATACATACATTTTATGTGTGTCTTAATGGGACCCCTTCAAGGCACATGTTTAAAATGGTGTCTCTGACGGTTACATGGATCCTCTATCACACTTTGTCACATATCATGTCTTTTACTTGGTATGGATCTGTAGCTACTGTGCCAAGGATTTAGCTATTCATGTGAAAACAGCACTGGTAGCTAAACGTTGTGGGGGCATACACGATTACTATGGTTGGGGTAAGGCATCGCATGACATCCAAGTTACACCTATATACTCAGACATAATTATGTGACAAACTATGTTAGTGCATGCACTCCCATATCAACAAGAGTCCATAGAATTGCCATACATACAGTGGTCATATATTAAGGAGCTATTCACCAGCTGTTGTGTTTTGAGAGCAAACATGAAGCCTCACAAAATACCGTACATCCCAGTCCAGCAATTGTATATAGCTGGCTAAATAATAAAGTCTTTCCTGACTCACAAAAGCAAAATTTTGAATGCAATAATTTAGTATATCACAGCTGGACTGACGATGCCAATGGCGGCCCACTTACCCCTTGACTCATTCTCACTTAACTCGCCTAATTACCAGGATTGGCCCCAGAGCTGGACAATTACACAATGTACGTGTCTGGTGTGTGGGGTACCCCATGTCCCACCCAACTACCTCCTGTGTGACTAATTGCTGCTTGGGCTGAGACAGGTGGGTAGACACACGCCAAACACACTGAGATCACTGATCACAGCATGGACCTGCATAGCTACGCAGGGCTGTAGACAACTCTTTCAGTATGGGGGTGCTTTCACAACTGTTACAGCTATTTACTGCTAAAGGAAGGACAATGGATTGGTTACTGGAGTTGCATCATTATCATTTTGTACTATAGGTACAGCTTTTAAAATTAATTTTAGGAACAATTTTCTGCTGACTGTATATAATTACCTTATACTGTGTCAGGGGTGAATGTGAGAGTGTGGTACATGTTCTCTGGGAGTGTCCAGCATATGACAGTATTAGAAATAATTTCATGGTAGAATTAGAAAATCTATTGGGGGGGAGGTTTGGGGAGTTTAGTACACTTGATAATTTTAATAAGGCAAGTTTTATTTTAGGATTTGAGAATTGGAACAGGGATGATTTTAAAGCATTATTAAAGCTAGTTAAGAGCTTTGTATTATTGATATGGGAGACTAGGAAGAAGGAATTGTATGGTGATCAGGATTGTGTGGTCTCTGGTTGTTCTTGCTCTTGTCCTCTGACTGGAGGTCTTACAAGCTCCGCCTGCGTCTGTGGGTGCGTGGTCAATGGCGTAAGCGCTACGGCAGCAACATGAGTATATTATTATTATTATTATACTGTGTCATCTCAGTTGTGGCACTAGCGTCAGAGAATGCACAGTTAAGTGCGATTTGATTCAATAAGATCACTTACTCAGGCTATACAATGGCATAGTATGGATAGCTCATGGTCACATGCCAAAGTGCTACAGTGACAATCTGTTGATCAGTTAAAAGCATGACTCTCTACTACACAGATTTATCCATGCAGTATGGTACACAGCTTTGATAGGAAACCATGCATTTCGGGCATATGACTCTGATAACGTGGATTTAGGTCATATATGGATAGGCACATGTCAAAGTGCTACAATACCAGCTGTCAATGACAATATATCCGTTGCCTATATCAGTTGCAACCTTGCTACCTTAAGCCATCTAGTAGGGACATAATGACACACTAAAAGGTTAACAGATAAACACAACATTTGACCACACACTTATAGCCTTGCCATTAAATGAGGCCTTTGTCTTGCAGCTGTGGAGAAGATGAGTAGCCTTTACAGTAAACTTTGGGGGTGCTTCAGCACCCCACTTGTCTACGGCCTTGCAGTACGATACTGGACTCAAAGAAAGGCATGCTATGGCCTATTAACCTGCGTCAAAGTGGTGCCTGTCACGTTTAATTTGGACCCCCCTCAAATTGGTTCCCCCTCAAATTGGTTCCCCCCCGGAACAAATTTTTCTGAAATATTTGGACCCCCCCTGAAAAATTTGTTCCTACCCAAGGGCCTGCACACGAAAGTGTAGATATGCTGGCTGGCCATTCCACGAAGGTCCCACGGTTAAAAAAAGTGCATATAAGAGGTGTATAAAAGATATTTTTGCCTTTCTTGCTTACTGCAGCTCCCAGGGTACGTCTAGACTTTGTGTCAGAGCCTCTGTACAAGTAGAGATGCGAGCACTAGAAATGGGCGGCGATCGAGCGATGCGAATGTGGAGTTTCAAGCAGCACAGCCCATCTCCTAAGGGCCCCAAGTTGGGGCGAGCCTGAGCGAGCACCGGCGCACCAACCAAACACTAGCGAGTCGAATTCTGCTATCGTGTCTATATATTATATTATGGTACGTACGTCTACCGAATCTAAATACAAAATTCTAATTTTGCGTATTACGCATTACGTATGCGAATCGCAATACGCGTAGTACGCGTACGTACGGCACGAGCAGACAGAATGGAAGCTACTGGAAGTTTGCAGGCCCAATAGGCCAAGGTACGTCAGTATAAGTTAGTTTTTATGTTGCTTACATGGCGAAGAAGGGCTAGACAGTGGTAGTAATCCAGTTTTGGTTAACTGCAAACGCATTGCGAAATGGCTGAGTCAGCACTGTCGGTAACAGCTGCAGCAAGAAGAGATCAGCCCAACCAGCATTTAGTTTCAGGTACATTTAACCTAGAATTACTAGTAACTGAGCACAATCTTCAGCCTTGTCTTTATGTATGCTTAGACTTTAACACTGCTGGATGTAGTCTTGTTTGCTATCATAGTAGACTAGTGATTTGTAGCAGCTACAACAGGTTATAGTGTCCATGCTGGTTACTGCAGTATCTATGAGCCCTATCTAGTCATACAATTCGATCACTGTTGTATTACTTCCACTTTGAAATGCCCATTTGCTAATATAATGCACAGACACTCGCTCAGGCTCGCCCCACAATGTCCTGCATTTGCCTAGTATACATTATGGAGGGTCCATATTTCTGTGAAAAATTAAGATCCGGCAGATGTATAGGGGGGTCCAAATGTTTCAGAGGGGGTCCAAATTTTACAGTAAAATAAGTTCCGGGGGGTCCATATTTTGGAAAAATTAGTTCCGGGGGAACCAATTTAGGGGGTCCATTTTTGCCGTGACATGCCTTTAACTTTTACAGTAACTCAGCTGTAATGCATGGAAGAAACTTCAAACCATACGCGTAAATACACAGCGCCAGGGGAATTTTTATAAATACTAGGTCATCATCCCTGTAACTTGAGAGAATACTAAGCAATTACAAACAGCCAGGGCCTTATAATTGATTCCTCGATAATTACTTCCGCTTCTGACAATGTATGTACATAATATTATACGTAAACTCTTGACATTACATCATTAATAACAAAAACAGAATAAAAATATAAGCATTTTACAAACCGAAAGTAAAGGTGATGAAATGAATGATAAAAGTGGTCCATATAGAGAATTTTCTGTTCAGTGGGTTGGGACGTGACCTTCTGAGAGGGCCACATCCAGGGGGGTGTCACAGTCTGGTCTCGTTGGGTGGTGGTAGGAGGATCGTGCTCCTCTGAGGCACATCACTGAAGATCTGACCAATGAAAAGCTTAGCAGGCATCTGATCCATGCAATGGTTTTGTTGTAGTCCTGCTGTTGCTTTTCCGATATCAGTGAGGCCAGTCTCTTGAAGGTGGTAGTTGCGGCTGGTGCCATGCCTCCAGATGCAGAGAAAACTAAAGGAGTGAACGAGCCGTGTTCAACTTCTCGAACTCTTTGCTCATAGCTTCTCTTTTTGATATTCTCATGACGTCTGTAGGTTGCATTGAGAGAAGCCCTGCAATTGCTGGGCGCAAGAGGGTTGAACACACGCACATCAAAGAAAGCGCGGGCATGCCTGTCTCCCCAAAATCCCTGTGCCGAGACGTCCAGACGGGCTCCATCCTCATAGTTAGAGGTTCTGTATGATAGTGTTTCCCCTGTCAGGGGTTGAAGATCAGGTTCAGTGGCGACGTTGGGGCATACTTCAGTGAGCAGCTTTGCTGTCAGGTCCCTGATGTCATTGTGTCTGATCGATGGTAGAGCACCACTTGGGCAGCTGAAGGCATGCTCCACCGAGAAGTTACAGCCACAAACACAATGTGATGGCATCCTTGATGGTTTCCACCCATAGCGGAGACACAGTGCATCCCGAAAGGAGCCTTTATGGAGAGTGAAGTTGTGCTCGGCAATGGGTAGTGCTACTACCCAGATGGAGGCTCCTTTTTCGCTCGCCATTTCCATGGCTCGAGTTAGCGTCGCTGGTAGTTCTTCCCTCATGATGTTGGCGCACTCTTGCTGTGACTTTCTGTTTTTTTTGCTTGATATCTCGTTTGATGCGTGCCTGTTCAGCTCTCACTGCTTGCGGGCACCCCTTCACCTGTTGTCGAATGAGGTCAACTAGTGGTCTTCTGACAATGTGCGTGCCTGACTTTGTGTTTTAATAGCTAAAGAACTTAACATTTGATCTCAGGGCGACCGTTTGCGAGTGGCAACGGCGGGAGATACGACATCGTCAAAAGGGAAGAAGCCACTATCTGAGTGAGTTCAAATTCAGGCTGGTTTGCATGATATTATGTATCCATGACATAGTAGCTGCATTACCAGATATGAGTTGACATCCGGTTTGTAATTTAACAGAATACGGAAATATTTCCGCATACGCAAAGACGGCAAAATGTACAGGCTTCTATGGCGATGAGCATGACTTACTCTTCTCTCCCTACAGGTAGGCGCCCTCTGTTACTTCCCATCATCTAGAAAGCTGCCAGAAGGCTTTGTTTAAGCATCCGCGGTAGTTATAGCCGAGGACTTGGCCTGCAGATTTTTCCCTAGCGGGATCTATAAACCGCATCTAATTGCTATATATACTGTGTATAAATTTTCAAATTTTGTCAAAATCGACTGGATATGACCGCCTCTTGACGGGTAATTACTCACGTTTTTGTACTTCCCATCATCTATTTTGCTGCAAGACTGCCTAAAAATGTTTAAAACTGCAAAAATAAGCAGAAGTACCCGTTCCTGATTTTTCCTCAGAAATTTGAAAAACAGGTGAAAAACTCCATTTTGGCAGAAAATGACGTCATATGAAATCATTGGGGGAATTATTGCACAGAGCGAGCAAAGGCAGCCACAGACACAGATTTTCTTCTGCCTGGTAAGCCTGACAGTCTGGGTATTTTCTAGCCAGATTGTAAAAGGGAAATTATGGCAGGGAGAGTTCAAGAGGGTTAACTGGCGGATAGCCATTAGCTAGCTAGCTGGTCCTGGACAAGCTATAAACATGCGCATAGCTGTAGACAAAGGTGTGCGCTAAGCTTTGGCGCTGGCGGGTTAGATAGAAATTTGCTTTCTGTTGTGCTAAATTACAGAGCCTGCTTTCTAGTTTGCCTGCATTGGTAGCTACTGCAGTCATGGATTCTGATGTAGAAGTAACAATTGAAAGCTCGAGCAAAGCTCTGAAGACCACAAATACCTGTTCTGCTTTGGGGAAGGTTGTGTGCTGCCTTGCTGTTCGAAACCGCCTCTTGCATGAATGGTATTCGGACCGGAGCATCCCATATGTAGCCCAGCTGAATGCTAGAATACCTGGTCATGCAGTGATGCTCGACCCAGACTGTCAGCGGGTAGAAGGAAACCTGAACAGGCGTGCTGGAGCTCTGCATTGTGCATTGACTCGCTCGAAAGGCCGTGCTCGAGAATCCCTGCTCCAAAAGAAATTCACGATTGCCCTCACTGCTGATGACATGCAGGACTGCATGTCACTTGCTGAGGAAAATCGAACACTTGTCAGCATCAAAGAGGAGATGGCCGAGCGTACGGCTGAGATTGAAGATCTCAAGACCAGGATGGCGAAGGAGATCTCAGAGTACAAGCTTTTGGTCAGGCAACAAGAAGAACAGCTGACGAAGGAGGGTTTCACCAATACAGGGAAGACTTTTGATCAGGTACATATTTATTGTGTTGCTCCCATGAGGGAGTTTATCGGCCATTCAGGCAAGCATTGGCAGAGCACCTCAACCGTGAAGTGAGTCTTATGACAACTAAAAGTCTAGTCCCTACACCACTTCTTTAAAGTATTTTTTTCTCATGTCATAACAGCTGGATCAACACCCAGACATGGACCCCAAGAGTCCAGTGACAGTGAAACTGAGCGGTGATGGTGCTCTTCAAGCTCGAGCTTCACCCTACTGTCGATGTCGTTTCCTGGAATTGCTACTGATGTCTTATCTGGAGCTGGTAGGTGTTACTTTTAATACTGACTTGAAATTTACTTACAGAATATTTCATCATGGTACATAGGAAACCACACATTTGCAGCCCTGAAGGGGAAAGAGGACTACGAGGTTCTTAGTTCCGCCTTCAAGCCAGTTCTAGATGAACTGAACTTGATGATTGCAGACCCTTTTGTGGAGGTACAGGAGAAGACGTGGCAGCTCAGCTTCATCCTTGGCTCAGACCTGAAGGTACATATAGGTACATTTAGGTACCACTTGACAGTGCATTACAGGGGGTTAATTGGTGTGCGAGGGCAATATAGTAAAGGTTGAGGGCAGAATGACGCAAGAGACAGTTACTATATTGCCTGAGCGCCCCGTATCTAAAGTATTTAGTGCTCTCATTGACCTGAGACTTAGGTCTAGTGGGCATCATTTAGAACCCAGCATTATGGCTTCATTATGTTCCAGTATCATGTGCATTATCTGTCACTCTATAGTTTCTACTTGCACTGATGGGACTGAACAACGCTACCTCCATATACAGCTGTTTGTGGTGCACTATCAAGAGCAAGGACAGGTAAAGCAAAATTGGGGTGAATGCCATATTAGTAGCAAAATTATTAATCTGGCTGAAGATCGTGTTATCACATATTGACAATCTCTGTGGTAGGTGGGACATGTCTAAGGAGGAGTCTGAGTACTGCAGCAAGATGGCCCGGACACTGCAGTCACTAAAAGACAAGAGCAAACTTGCTTCCAAGGGATGCCATAAACATCTTGGATCCATACACCCTCCTTTGCTCGACCTAGAGCCCAGCCAGATTGTTGCAGATGAGCTGCACCTCCTTCTAAGGATCAGTGATGTTCTCTTCCGCAACCTGATCCTGTATATGGATCATTTAGATCATCGGCAGCGTGAGCGACAGGGGACAGCACCCAGCAACGTGAAGAAGCTAGAGAAGCTGATTCGTGAATGTGGAGTCAGCTTCACCATTTGGTACAAGAAGGATGCAGATGGTAAGCCCTGTCCTGGCAACCTAGACTGTACCTCACTCAATGGAAGACAGAAGCTACGTGTCCTGAGAAACCTCCCTCAGAAGCTGCCAACAATCCTTGATGAAGAGGTTGCAGCAAAGGTGTCCAAGTTGTGGATTGTAAGTATTTTTATGTAGTGTATACATGATTGTGGTTTGGGATAGAGCTAACCCTGTGTAAACTGAAAGTAGCTAATATAAATTCAAGACTTTGGGGTGCATACCAGCTACATGTGTGTACTTTCTACTTATTCAAGGACTTTGTGGCACTGTATACCCTCCTCTCACATGCCAACCCAAGTGAAGCAGATATCACGAGATTGCATTCAGAGGTTAGTTAATGAGTAAGTAAACATCTGATTAGTATTCAGAAGCTCTAGGCTAGTAGGACTTCCTCACGCACATTTTGTTTATATCCCAACTCTTACTGTCACAGGCAAAGGAATGGGTGAGGTATTTTACGAGCCTTGGGGATCACTATGAAGGGTACCAGCTGAAGAATGTGACTCCCTACATGCATTGCTTGGTGTACCACGTTCCAGACATGATGCGTCGGTACGGAAGTCTCAAGGAGTTCTCTTGCCAGGGTGAGTTATTTTCTCAGACACCACCTGTTGATGTACATTACGTTACATACTATACTGTACATGTGCAGGGGTCGAAAAGAACAACGACGATTCCAAGAGGAATTATTTCTCCAGTAACCGTCACGACCCAACAGCAGAAATACTGAAGACTGAGGCGAGGTTGGAGACCCTGGCCAGTGGAACTGAGAATATTCCCAGTTGTCGCAGGGAGAAACGGCCATACCACAAGCATGATTCGCAGTACTGGGACGAGGGAGGGATCATTGAATCTCGAGCTGCGAAGCGGGTTCATCGTGAGGAGTAGGCCGTCCATCATCTTGTTATTTAACTACATGGCTTTTCTAAAAGCCGCCACATTCAAAAGATTTCTCCTAATTAAGTTACAGAGCATAGTATATCAGGTTCATGAGGCATCTTGCACTAGGTAATATACGTGTACACTTCATGGATGAGTGCAGAGCTACCAAACAGCCTTGACACTATAGGACAATGAAGCTACTTGGCTGTTCTCTAACCAGTTTAAGGTAAGTATATGTATGTATGTATGTATGTATGTATGTACATGATATAAGTTAATTATGCACATCTTTTCTTTACAAGAGTTACAAAAATAAATTCTTGATAACTCTGTGGCTTAGGTTGTACTTGTCCATTTGAAAGTTTCTCGTAAACTAAGGCTGACCATGTTATTTTACTATATAAACGTACTGGAAAATCTATCTCACATCCATTACCTAGCTTATCATAACACCTAAACCAATTAGTCTTAAAATACCTATTATCAAAGTCTTGTAATTCATAAAGCTGACCTAATCTTCTGGGAGGATGCCTTCCTTTTCCATCAAAAAGAAAATTAAATAAATCAGTCCTAAACTCTACCTTAAATGTACAATGTAAATTAACTCCTGATTTTAAACTCTTATCTACTGCAGCACAGAAGTTGGAGATGCCATCCATGATTATATCCAGTGGTGGATTTGGCTTTTTTGGCTACGCTTTACCTTTGTGCAAACAAATAAAGTGGAGGACCGGAAAAAGGCTAGCTTTACATTTGTATAGTGGTAGATTCAGCAGAAGTTACCTGCCTGAGCCAGCATAGTTAATTGTTCATAGTTTTCAATTTCTCTGTAGACTTTTTTTGAAGAGGTTTCTAATGGATTTCACTACATATATACCATAGGCTAAGCGGAGCTCATTGCTCTTGAATTTGTTATTAGTACATCTGCTCTCGATTCTTCATACTCACCTCTGCCGCTCTCCCAATGCAGGCAGCGTCTGGGTGAGGAGTACAAGAAGCAGGTGCTATCCGTCCTCTCCCAGTGGGACAGCGACGTGGCCCGAGGCAAGGAGTCCGAGGAGAAGCTACAGGGGCTCTTCAAGCAGCAGCAGAAGCTGTTCCAGCAGCAGCGGATCGTGCAGTCCCAGAGACTCAAGACCATCAAGCAGCTACATGAACAGTACATGAAGGTGTGTGTGTGTGTGTATATGTGTGTATGTGTGAGAGTGTGTGTGTGTGTGTGTGTGTGTGTGTGTGAGTGTGTGTGTGTGTGTGTGTGTACGTATGTGTTTGTGTGTGTGTGTGTGTGTGTGTATGTGTGTGTGTAGGTCCAGGCCCATTGCTATATGATTCTCAAAAGGGGGGGTTACATAGCACCTAGACGTGAGCAAATTTTCCACATGAAGCGCACAAAATTCTGTTGCATGATTTTAGGAAGCGCTCTCGTGAGAAATAACATACTCTCCGTGTTTTCTTAGCGAAAAACAGACCAAACTGCTGCCGTTTCATCAGTCTCGTGCCCAGACCCTCCCCTCGCAATGAAGCACAATTTCGCATCCCTGTTGTCGAGGCTAGTTTTCCCAATGGTACTCCCCCTCTCACAGGCATAATAATAGTTTTCACCGTATTCAATTCTGAAATTTAGCTAACCGTCATGCAGATACTATTATAATATCCCACTCAGAATGTTATTGATTAACGAGAGAATGGCCCCCCTCTTTACAGGGCATGGAAGAGCTGGAGCATTGCCACCAGGAGCAGCAGACTGGGATGCAGGGAGAGCTCAAGAAGGAGATAGCTCTCCTGCAGAAGAAGGTCCTCATGGAGAGTGTGAGTCAGAGAAGCTCTTGTATGTAATCTACATTAGGTATATATACAGCTGGAAAAAGTGGAGTGAAAGTAGCCTCGTTCCCAGTCTCTCTGGTCCGGTTCTCATGTCGCTTGAAGTACGTTTTTCATACTGTAAGCAACGTAAAACTGTAGAGTTATGTCACCAGGCTTGCAACTGCAAGCGATGTAGCAGAAAGACTGGGAATAAAGCCAGGGAGAACCATGCAGGGGACATATGCACAGGTACTGTCATGCAAGCAGTTAATGTTGAGGCAGTAAAGTAGTAGCTAGCTAGCTAACTTCAAGCTAAGATGGAGTTAGATGTTTTCCCTGTGCTCTCTGCAGCAACACCAGGAGATCTCCAATGTCAGACGCTCCCTGCAAAGCATGCTGGCCCAAGTCTAGCGACCGTACCAAGAAACAGACAAACAGCTGCAAAAGACATACTATATGTTGTGATCATTACAATACACAATGTCACTCAATTTGTTATATAGCCACACCTACCTAGGTATATTGCAATAGTTATTGTATGTACAGTACTATATACAATTTATTGTCACCTGACATTCATAAACTTACAGAGCAAAGAGCAAAGAGTAGATTTTCAAAATTGGTGCATTTTTACTAAGTAATGGAAAGGAGTTTAGACAATGTAATCTTCCTGAGTTATATATGGCTTGCAATGTTTATGGTAGTGTGAGGAGAAAATATAGGAAAGTCATGAATGTGAGGTACTATCGTTCGTACTTCCAGTTGTAAACATCGCATTCTCATATCACTAAAGGTTCCAAACAAGCTATAATATTATAGCTTGTTAACGTTTGGAACTTTTAGTGTTATAGTACTATTAAACATTTAAAAAAATTCCAAAAAGCAGCCCTTAACTCAAACCTTTGCAGCTAAAATGAGCCTAACAATTTTTTGTTATCAATATGCTATACTCTACGCTAGCTACGCAGGCTATTTTTTTATAGCGGATACTGTCGCGCGCACACACGTGCTTATACGCATAATTATACTGCGCGACATGCGTGTGCGTGCACGATATGAAGCGGCCGCCCTTCGTTAGCCTGGACAAACTATAATCTATGGTTTCAGGAATGGCAACTTCGTCTTCCCCGATGGAGGTACACTCTCAACAGAGATTGGGATTTGACTGTGAGTTTATCGAACGTCCACCAGAAGCACTCCAATCAGACTGCCCCGTTTGCATGCTGGTTCTTCGTGAGCCTCATCAGGTGACCTGCTGCGGATATGCCTTCTGTCGAGCGTGTATCGAGCGAGTGCAACTCCAGAAGAGTCCTTGTCCAACATGTAAAGAAACTGACTTCGGTGTTTTCCAGGACAAGAGACTCCAGCGTTCTCTCTCCGTATATCGCATTCACTGCTCCCATGAGAAGGAGGGCTGCCAGTGGACAGGTAGCTTGAGGGAGTTTAACGAGCACTTGAACGAGAAGCCTGCTGTGGATGAGCGGCTCAGTGGTTGTGAGTTTGCTGAAGTTGAGTGCATTCATTGTCACAGGTTTTTGCAGCGCCGATACATTAACGAACATCAAGTCTCGGAGTGTATTAAACGGCCCTTCAGCTGTGAATACTGTGGTGACTATGAGACTAACTTCGAAGACGTTACGTGCAAGCACTGGCCAGTTTGTGCCTTTTACCCAGTGTCCTGCCCAAATGAGTGTGGGGCATGCCCTGTGCGTCAAAACCTCAAGCATCACGTCAGCAAAAAATGTCCCCTCATGGTGGTCAAGTGTGACTTCCACTACGCTGGTTGTGAGGTGCAGCTCCCTCATAAAGACATGCCAGCCCACCTAGCTGAGAACATAGTGGTCCACACAGCACAACTGGCAGCACACACAGAGGAAAGGATGGCAGCAAAAGATCGACAAATTATGCAGCTTACAGAAGAGTTAGAGGCACATCGGTGGAAAATTGACCAATTGGAGAAGGAGAATAAAGCCTTAAAAGAGTCTCTCCTGGAAAAAATACTAAGGACACAAAACGATATTCGCATGAGTGAAGGGGGACTGACTTGGGCTTTTGAGAATTTGAAGAAAGAAGTCGTTCAGCTAACGGTTAAACAAGAAGAGAACCGGTCATCACTGCAGGCAATACGAGCACATGTTAGTGTTGTTCCTGTTGAGCTCGTTTTAACAGAGTTCAAAAAGCATAAACGGCATAGTAAAGAATGGTACAGCGAGCCATTCTACACTCACCCCCATGGGTACAAGATGTGCCTCAGAGTGGATGCCAATGGAGCTGGTGGTGCTAAAGGGAAATACGTCTCGTTGTTCGGGTACATCATGAGAGGACGGTTTGATATTCATCTAAAATGGCCTTTTCATGGTGTTGTCATGGTGACGTTAGTGAACCAGCTGCGAGATAAAGAACACTTTTCATATGAAATTAATTTCAGAACTGCTGGAACCATGGCCACCAGTAGAGTGACCACTGGAGAAATAACCCCAGGCGCCTGGGGTGTACGTGAATTCATCCCACAAGATGATCTGGATTACGATCCAGAAAAGAACTGTCAGTTCCTCAAGCATGATTGCCTTCACTTCCAAGTGACCCGAGTCACTTATATGTAGCCACATTCCAGATACTAATTCCACACAATATGCCATTATGTTAATGACTCCTCGTTTTTACTTTATTTCATGCACTGAACTTTGTTATCGCCTTAACCTGGACCGGATATGAACTCTCATATTTCAGGGTGACAACATGGTAGTTAACATACTTAGATCTCTATATTAGACGGCTGTTCTCAGAGTTTAAACTGCGCTTCATCCATGGACTCCAATTGCAAGCTGATTCATCGATCATGTGCAGCATTGTTATTACGCATACTTTCATTCATTAATGACATTGTTAAGATAGCGAATTTTTTGTATACCCTCTTTTGTTAATAGCCTCGAGCTCTGATAGTATTGAATAATGAATCACATGCCCTCAACTTAAATTTCAAGTTGGAGGGGCCTTATCATGCAGTTTTTGTAAAGTGCATGTGCTTATCAGGAGGTTCAGTGCAGTACATAATGTTCTCTATCACTGTAAAAGTCTGAAGGTTATTTTAACCAAAAATTTGGTTACTCTATAGAGTTTCAACTAATATAGAAAATGGTCATTGACAGCTGGTATATATTGCAGCACTTTGACATGTGCCTGTTTATACTAGTATGAAATAAATCCACGTTATCAGAGTCATATGGCCGAAATGCATTGTCTCCTGTCAAAGCTGTGTACTATACTGGCTACATCTGTGTAGTAGAGGAGTCTTGCTTTTAACTGATCAACGAATTGTCACTGTAGCACTTTGGCATGTGACCATGAGCTATCCATACTATGCCATTGGATAGCCATGTAAGGTATTACAGTCAGCAGAAAATCGTTCCTTTACAAAAGCTGTGTAGCTAGTACAAAATGATTATGATGCAACTCAGTAACCAATCCACTGTTAAAAATAACCTTTTCATTTTAGTAGTGTATATCTGCAAAGAGGGGAGAGTTAGGAGCAATGTACTGTACCCCCAGCTTCATAGCCAGAAGGGTCCGGAGTTGCTCTTTATAGTAATAAATTTACTCTACCCAGAGAAACACTATAAACACGAAGAAAATACCTAAATCGACATGCATTGTAATCAATACTAGCAATCAAATTTAAAGGCACCATGTGATTATTATAACAGCATCCAGCTTCTAGTTTTGATCATATTGTTTGCATGCATTTCAGCCACCAAACTGATTCATTTTTAGTCTACCAATATACCCATACGGTAGAGTGGAACTGGCTCGAGACCGCCAGGATTAGATCTCCACAATAGAGTCTACCGGCCTCACTCCCATGCAAGCCACACTGAAAAACAATCGAATACGAAGCCACAGTATGTATTTGCAACACAACTCACAGTAACTGCCACCAGGAAGTAGGTAAAAAGAGAAAACTGAAAGATCCTCTTACACATTCACATGTACAGGAGGGCTAAGAAAGGGAAACAGAGGAATGGAACCAGAGTGCAACAAAAGAGAAGCAGTATGGGAGGAAGGTATAGCCTCATTCCCAGGACACAAATAGCACCTGGGAATGAGGAGGGGTAACTTACTACCATCATGATGCATGATTTGACCTATAAAGAGCATGGCATTGGTCTGGAGGAGTGGGAGAGGCCAAAAGGTATAGGCCATGGGTATCAGCACAAGAGGGCTTAGGATCTGGGAAAGAGGACGTTTGTGCCTTGTGTACGTGTGTGTGTGTGTGTGTGTGTGTGCGTGTGCCCACTGCAAAAATGTGTAGTTATTTTTACTACTTAGTATGAAGGTAGGCGTTACGCCTCAAAGTGGGTAATTTGCTCGTTGCTATGGAACTTGACATTCTTATAGTCAAAACAATTATATATATTTTGTAGTGTGTGTGTATGTGTGTGCATGTGCATGTGTATGTGTATGTGTGTGCGTGTGCGTGTGTGTGTATGTGTATGCATGTGTTTGTAAGTGTGCACGGCTACTATGTTCTTTTACATACGTCTCCACAATAATTATTAACCTCCTCCTTTTGGTTGTTTTTGTTGTCTATGAAAGGCAAAGAATACACAATAGCATAGCTAATTGGCTGTGTAATAATTACTAATAAGTAATAATAACACAAAAATGCTTAAATTCATCTAAAATAATTCTTAAAAGCAAA
Organism: Phakellia ventilabrum; assembly: GCA_963921505.1. Lineage (NCBI taxonomy): Eukaryota > Metazoa > Porifera > Demospongiae > Axinellida > Axinellidae > Phakellia > Phakellia ventilabrum. The sequence goes on from OY997385.1 coordinate 1,385,544, forward strand.
TAAAGAGGGTGCAGTTACGTGTGCTTTGTGCAGGGGTTTCCATACAGAAATTGAATGTGGTACAAATGAATAATAGTATCGGCAAAAGGTTGGTTAAGTAAGAAAAAATGATTAATTCTTTGACTGTAATGATTAGTATGAGAGGAGGAGATGTCTGAAGGGACATGTACCATGAAGTATCTTGTAGAGCGAATTTGTTAGCTAGTTGAACAAAGGCTGTACCTATGGGAGCTGTAATGATAATTATGTGATTAACATGGAATCACATGGATTCTCATGCCATTTGGGTATTTGCAATAGACAAAATTGCACTCATGCAATTACCTTACCTATTGCTCATGCAATTATTACCCAAATCGCACTCAAATCCATGTGATTATCCATAGTACTAATTAGCCGTTATACAATCTTGCAATATTCTTGCCGCCGGTGTTACAGGAATTCCAATCCGGGTCACTGGCTCCTAGGAGTGAGAGGAGAGAATGACTCCCCTGGGGGTCTAGAAGGATTGAATTTTCGGGGTGATCAGACCCGCTGTGACACCGGTGTTCCCTATATCCACATGCGAAGAGCGCTGAGCTCGAGCTAGCTGCAGCTCCACCCTGCACGTGACCCAAACCGCAACACGCTGGAATGCGGAAGACATCGAGGTCCAAGGTACTCAAAGCTCACAGAGCCGAGCTCATTTTGCAGTTGCGATTATCCCACTGTACTGTTCGCGGTATCCCTCCGAAAAGGGAGGCAACAGACAAGAAAGAAAACGTACTCAAAGTACGTGAATACGCATGAATAGCTGTTGCACGTAGCGAACAGACATCAGGAATGGCAACTTCAGCAGAACAGTCTTCCCTGATGGAGGTACATTCTCAACAGCGATTTGGATTTGACTGTGACTTTATTGAACGTCCACCAGAAGCACTCCAATCGGACTGCCCCGTTTGCATGCTGGTGCTTCGTGAGCCCCATCAGGTGACCTGCTGTGGATATGCCTTCTGTCAAGCGTGTATCGAGCGAGTGCAACTCCAGCAGAGTCCCTGTCCAACCTGTAAAGAAACTGATTTCTGTGTTTTCCCAGACAAGAGACTTCAGCGTTCTCTCTCCGTATATCGCATACACTGCTCCCATGAGAAGGAGGGCTGCCAGTGGATAGGTAGCTTGAGGGAGTTTGACGAGCATTTGAACGAGAAGCCCGCTGTGAATGAACAGCTCAGTGGGTGTGAGTTTACTGAAGTTGAGTGCATTCATTGTCACAGATTTTTCCAGCGTCGATACATTAATGAGCATCAGGCCTCGAAGTGTATTCAGCGACCCTTCAGCTGTGAATATTGTGACTATGAGACTAACTTCGAAGACGTTACGTGCAAGCACTGGCTACTTTGTGCATTTTACCCAGTGCCCTGTCCAAATGAGTGTGGGGCATGCCCCGAACGTCAAAACCTCAAGCATCACGTCAGCAAAGAATGTCCCCTCGAGGTGGTCAAGTGTGACTTCCACTATGCTGGCTGTGAGGTGCAGCTCCCTTATAAAGACATGCCAGCCCACGCGCACCTAGCTGAGAACATAGTGATCCACACAGCACAACTGGCAGCACACACTGAGGAAAGGATGGCAGCAAAAGATCGACAAATTATGCAGCTTACGGAAGAGTTAGAGGCACATCGGTGGAAAATTGACCAATTGGAGAAGGAGAATAAAGCCTTAAAAGAGTCTCTCCTGGAAAAAATACTAAGGACACAAAACGATATTCGCATGAGTGAAGGGGGACTGACTTGGGCTTTTGAGAATTTGAAGAAAGAAGTCGTTCAGCTAACGGTTAAACAAGAAGAGAACCGGTCATCACTGCAGGCAATACGAGCACATGTTAGTGTTGTTCCTGTTGAGCTCGTTTTAACAGAGTTCAAAAAGCATAAACGGCATAGTAAAGAATGGTACAGCGAGCCATTCTACACTCACCCCCATGGGTACAAGATGTGCCTCAGAGTGGATGCCAATGGAGCCGGTGGTGGTAAAGGGAAATACGTCTCGTTGTTCGGGTACATCATGAGAGGACGGTTTGATATTCATCTAAAATGGCCTTTTCATGGTGTTGTCATGGTGACGTTAGTGAACCAGCTGCGAGATAAAGAACACTTTTCATACCAAATTAATTTCAGAACTGCTGGAACCATGGCCTCCAGTAGAGTGACCACTGGAGAAATAACCCCAGGCGCCTGGGGTGTACGTGAATTCATCCCACAAGATGATCTGGATTACGATCCAGAAAAGAACTGTCAGTTCCTCAAGCATGATTGCCTTCACTTCCAAGTGACCCGAGTCACTTATATGTAGCCACATTCCAGATACTAATTCCACACAATATGCCATTATGTTAATGACTCCTCGTTTTTACTTTATTTCATGCACTGAACTTTGTTATCGCCTTAACCTGGACCGGATATGAACTCTCATATTTCAGGGTGACAACATAAGGTAGCCCGATAGTTAACATACCTAGATCTCTATATATTAGACAGCTGTTCTCAAAGTTTAAACTGTGCTTCATCCATGGACTCCAATTGCAAGCTGATTCATCGATCATGTGCAGCATTGTTATTACACATACTTTCATTCATTAATGAGATAGCGAATTTTTTGTATCCTCTTTTGCTAATAGCCTCTGGTAATATTGAATAATGAATCACATGCCCTCAACTTAAATTTCAAGTTGGAGGGGCCTTATCATGCAGTTTTTGTAAAGGGCATGTGCTTATCAGGAGGTTCAGTGCAGTACATAATGTTCTCCATGTTGTATACCTGCAGAGAGGGAAGAGTTAGGAGCAATTTACTGTACCCCACATCATAGCCAAGAGGCTCCGGAGTTGCTGTTTATAGTAATTAATTTACTCTACCCAGAGAAACACTATAAACACGAAGAAAATACGTAAATCGTCATGTCAATACTAGCCATCAAAGGCACCATGTGATTATACTTGGTAGCTATATGCAAACGTAATATGCCTCGCGGAGATTTCTATCAAACAGAGTAGCAGTATTATTGGGGCGAGCCTGAGCGAGCCCCACACTAGCGAGTCGAATTCTGCTATCGTGTCTATATATAAAGTAACAAAAAAACATCTTAAAAAATGAAAGAACATATAGGGATGGAATCCCCAAAAAGCGACCAAACAAGGTAGGAATGGTACCACAATACCCTTACGGATTGTCATCCCTATATCTTTTGCCATTTTTGCAACTAGTTCAGAGCAAAGCGAAGCTATACTCCAGTTCGATTGACCTTTTTTCGTCGTAACCTGTTCCAGCCAGTTCTCTTGGTATAGCCTATCAAACACACAGCGAACACTGACCTTTGCTATCAACTGTGACTCGTAACGGGGAGACTTGGAAGCGATCACTATCACAGTAAGCTTGCTTCGGCCTCTGGTCTTCTAAGCACATAATAGCAAGTAGCCATTTTGTTTTGTGGGTGAGTGTTTGACCTTTTTCATTCGTGGGTGGGTGCTATGGGCGTGCCACCTGCATGCCATGTGCCACACCCAGCAATTCTCGTGAAGCGAGGACATCCCTGTACATTGTGTATCACTAGTATACGTAAGTGCTAGTTACATGGGACGACAGGATGTTAGATTGTGGTGTAGATGATTAGGTTTTTTTGAACGTACTTTGAGTAATGTTTTTGGAAATGTGTTCCGTACTAACTGTTGGTGAGGTGAAAGGGTGTTGTTGCAGGTGGAAGAGTGTAGTTGTCATTGTAGGTGTGGATTGTGGTGTAGAATGTGGGGTAAGCAGTACATGTATGTAGTCTAGCCTACGAGTGTGTATTACTGCAGTGGAGGATAAGTTGTAGTGTGAGGGGGTGATGTGTGTTGCATTGTGAAGTGCTGCAATTGCCATGCACATTCTATTGGCTGTGGATATGGCTGGTGTGGCATGGCAGGGATTGGTCTGTGTGCGTGTGTGTGTGTGTGTGTTGAGGCTGGAAAAATGGCAAAAGATATAGGGATGACAATCCGTAAGGGTATTGTGGTACCATTCCTACCTTGTTTGGTCGCTTTTTGGGGATTCCATCCCTATATGTTCTTTCATTTTTTTAAATGCTTTTTTGTTACTTGTTTCTGTTGTTTTTTTTGTGGGGAGAAAGGTATGAATGGTGTTTAGATGGTCTAGTTGTGTGGGGTAGATGAGCGTTATTAGCTGTATCCACATATGCTCCCATTTATGATAAACTAACAGCACCTATAATGTAACAGACACAGAATGCACTTTGCACTGCAAAGCTTTCAGTGGGGCTTAAAGATACAGCAGAGTAGCAAAATACAGCTAATGTGAATTGTAGCTAAGCGCCTACCGACTTGAGAATGCCACTGTACACCCACACATTCTTGTATGTAACATTGCAATGGCAGACGGCTGTCTCTACGGCAGTTTGCCGACTCCATTTAATGCACATCATGGAGGTTAGTATGGTCTGTAATGGTCTAGCAGTTGTACCAGTGTTCTTACTATTATAACGTAACTACAGCAACTCACTTTGGGTCCGTCATAAAGCGTACTCCAAGTATTATAAGCGTCTAAGCAGAACAGCTCGTCCATGCAGCATGCTCGAGGCTGTGTTTCCGGTGTAGGCGTAACCATCGTTTAATGCGCAGAACGGAACGGAACAGAACGGCGTATAGCGGCAAGTACTGGCCTCGAGCGCTTGAGAATCACTGCTGAACGGTTTGAGTTATTTGAGAACGCTATGGTGTGGGTGCACTAGCCCAAATCCAGTAGCGCTTCTTCGCGTTTGAATTATTGTAATCGCTTGAGTCATTGTTGTGCTATGGCTGACAAAGAAAGAAGAAGGAAGACTGAAAACGATTTGCCGATTTAGCGACTTGCCGATTTGGCACTTCAGCGATGCTCTCTGTCAGCGTTAACAGTCTGGTTACTGTTGAAAACACTCGAGAATGACAGGTATGGTCCATAAAAGCTTATGACTAAGTCTAGGGCAGAGTGTTGAACATATCACTTTGTACACATGATATGGGGCGGCCATTTTTCCCCCGTGCCATCCCTATATATGGAGTACTACCGTACTCCATGATTAGTCTCGTGCCCAGACGTCTACCGAATCTAAATACAAAATTCAAATTTTGCGTATTACGCATTACGTATGCGAAGCGCATTACGCGTAGTATAGTACGCGTACGCCACTGCGTTTAATAATTGTGTGTGCACGAGCAGACAGAATGGAAGCTATTGGAAGTTTGCAGGCCCAATAGGCCAAGGTACGCCAATATAAGTTAGTTTTTATGTTGCTTACATGGCGAAGAAGGGCTAGACAGTGGTAGTAATCCAGTTTTGGTTAACTGCAAAGGCATTGCGAAATGGCTGAGTCAGCACTGTCGGTAACAGCTTTGCAAGAAGAGATCAGCCCAACCAGCATTTAGTTTCAAGTACATTTAACCTAGAATTACTAGTAACTGAGCACAATCTTCAGCCTTGTCTTTATGTATGCTTAGACTTTAACCATAGATAATATAGCTTCACATAGCTTGAAGCTATATGCTTTAACACTGCTGGATGTAGTCTTGTTTGCAGACTGTAGTGATTTGTAGCAGCTACAATAGGTTATAGTGTCCATGCTGGTTACTATGGGGGGCCGTTTGCGCCAATAGGCCACTTGGAGTGAGTAAATCGCTCCTTTTTGATATAGGAGCTCCTACTTGTATATAGCAGCTCCTATTTATTATATGGAAGCTCCTACTTATATATAGGAACTGCTACTTATAAATAGGAACTGCTACTTACAAATAGCAGCTTCTATTTACAAATAGCAGGTCCTATTTGCATTTAGCACTTCCTATTAGTATATAGCAGCTCCTACTTATAAATCAGAACTCCTACTTACAAATAGGAACTATTTACTATATATAGCACCTCCTACTAATAAATAGGAACTCCTATTTACTATATAGGAGCTCCTACTTACAAATAGGAACTCCTATTTACTATATAGGAGCTCCTACTTACAAATAGGAACTCCTATTTACTATATAGGAGCTCCTACTTATAAATAGGACCTCCTATTTATTATATAGCACCTCCTACTTATAAATAGGAACTCCTATTTATTATATAGGAGCTCCTACTTATAAATAGGAACTCCTATTTACTATATAGGAGCTCCTACTTATAAATAGGACCTCCTATTTATTATATAGCACCTCCTACTTATAAATAGGAACTCCTATTTACTATATAGGAGCTCCTACTTGTAAATAGGACCTCCTATTTATTATATAGGAGCTCCTACTTATAAATAGGAACTCCTATTTACTATATAGGAGCTCCTACTTATAAATAGGACCTCCTATTTACTATATAGCACCTCCTACTTACAAATAGGAACTCCTATTTACTATATAGCACCTCCTACTTACAAATAGGAACTCCTATTTACTATATTATTATAGGAGCTCCTACTTACAAATAGGAACTCCTATTTACTATATTATTATAGGAGCTCCTACTTACAAATAGGAACTCCTATTTACTATATAGCACCTCCTACTTACAAATAGGAACTCCTATTTACTATATAGCACCTCCTACTTACAAATAGGAACTCCTATTTACTATATAGGAGCTCCTACTTATAAATAGGACCTCCTATATATATACGCATGCGCAGATGAGACCTAGTCTCGTGACCAGACCTTGGCTCCTCCCCTCGCGAGGGGGTCTGGTCACGAGACTAGATGAGACCATTCGTAGAGGTATGACGCAATCGACACGATACAAAACCACACCCATCAGAACGCTGCATTGCCCACGCAATTGCTGGAGAAGCTAAGCCAAAATGACTAGGCCTTCGGAGATGGCCTCGCGAGGGGAGGAGCCAAGGTCTGGTCACGAGACTAGGTCTCATCTGCGCATGCGCATATATATAGGAGGTCCTATTTATAAGTAGGAGCTCCTATATAGTAAATAGGAGTTCCTATTTGTAAGTAGGAGCTCCTATATAGTAAATAGGAGTTCCTATTTGTAAGTAGGAGCTCCTATATAGTAAATAGGAGTTCCTATTTATTAGTAGGAGGTGCTATATATAGTAAATAGTTCCTATTTGTAAGTAGGAGTTCTGATTTATAAGTAGGAGCTGCTATATACTAATAGGAAGTGCTAAATGCAAATAGGACCTGCTATTTGTAAATAGAAGCTGCTATTTGTAAGTAGCAGTTCCTATTTATAAGTAGCAGTTCCTATATATAAGTAGGAGCTTCCATATAATAAATAGGAGCTGCTATATACAAGTTAAACAAAGCTCCTATATCAAAAAGGAGCGATTTACTCACTCCAAGTGGCCTATTGGCGCAAACGGCCCCCCATAGGTTACTGCAGTATCTATGAGTCCTATCTAGTCATACAATCCGATCACTGTTGTATTACTTCCACTTTGAAATGCCCATTTGCTAATATATGCACAGACACTCGCTCAGGCTCGCCCCACAATGTCCTGCATTTGCCTAGTAGTTTTTATATGATGCATAGGAGATGACATTTTTGTTTTAATTTTATGCATACATTTTTTCAGATGTCAACTGACATACTTGTAGGTTTTCTTTTATCAGCATATGGCATGCAGGTCTTTTGACCATATATGGTGCCAGCAGTACCATAGCAACAGTCAATGTATGTACGAGGCTTTTGCTGCACGTGATAGTGTTGGCCTTGTGATTCGCAAGTGTGGAAGAGATAAGTGGAAGTTTGAAATCAAGTATACAGGTAGATATCAGGGTAGCTACAAGTAGTGATGTCACTACCACGGAATGACTCTCTTGGGGGTCTAGAAGGATTGAATTTTCGGGGTGATCAGATCCGGTGTAAAACCTGCTCCCTACCAGAGTCAGCAGACTAACTCACATCCTGCAAACTCCGCAATGCCGAGCTCTGGCCGAGCTCGAACGCTGAGCTAGCTAGCTGCCGCTCCACCCTGCACGTGACCCAATGAGCGCGCAATATCTACAACACGCTGGAATGCGGAAGACATCGCCAGTGGTCCAAAGCTGCACAGAGCCGAGCTCATTTTGCAGTTGGGTTAAAGCGCATGAATAGCTGTTGCACGCAGCGAATAGACATCAGGAATGGCAACTTCAGCAGAACAGTCTTCCCTGATGGAGGTACATTCTCAACAGCGATTTGGATTTGACTGTGAGTTTATTGAACGTCCACCAGAATCACTCCAATCGGTCTGCCCCGTTTGCATGCTGGTGCTTCGTGAACCCCATCAGGTGACCTGCTGTGGGTACGCCTTCTGTCAAGTGTGTATCGAGCGAGTGCAACTCCAGCAGAGTCCCTGTCCAACATGTAAAGAAACTGATTTCTGTGTTTTCCCAGACAAGAGACTCCAGCGTTCTCTCTCCGAATATCGCATACACTGCTCCCATGAGAAGGAGGGTTGCCAGTGGACAGGTAGCTTGAGGGAGTTTGACGAGCACTTGTACGAGAAGCCCGCTGTGAATAAACAGCTCAGTGGGTGTGAGTTTGCTGAAGTTGAGTGCATTCATTGTCACAGATTTTTCCAGCGTCGATACATTAATGAGCATCAAGTCTCGGAGTGTATTAAACGGCCCTTCAGCTGTGAATATTGTGGTGACTATGAGACTAACTTCGAAGACGTTACGTGCAAGCACTGGCTACTTTGTGCCTTTTACCCAGTGTCCTGCCCAAATGAGTGTGGGGCATGCCCTGTGCGTCAAAACCTCAAGCCTCACATCAGCAAAGAATGTCCCCTCGAGGTTGTCAACTGTGACTTCCACTTTGCTGGCTGTGAGGTGCAGCTCCCTCATAAAGACATGCCAGCACACCTAGCTGAGAACATAGTGGTCCACACAGCGCAACTGGCAGCACACACTGAAAAAAGGATGGCAGAAAAAGATCGACAAATTGTACAACTTACGAAAGAGTTAGAGGCACATCGGTGGAAAATTGACCAATTGGAGAAGGAGAATAAAGCCTTAAAAGAATCTCTCCAGGAAAAAATACTAAGGACACAAAACGATATTCGCATGAGTGAAGGGGGATTGACTTGGGCTTTTGAAAATTTGAAAAAAGAAGTCATTCAGCTAAAGGCTAAACAAGACAAGAACCAGTCATCACTGCAGGCAATACAAGCACATGTTAGTGTTGTCCCTGTTGAGCTTGTTTTAACAGAGTTCAGAAAGCATAAACATCATAGTAAAGAATGGTACAGCGAGCCATTCTACACTCACCCCCATGGGTACAAGATGTGCCTCAGAGTGGATGCCAATGGAGCTGGTGGTGGTAAAGGGAAATACGTCTCGTTGTTCGGGTACATCATGAGAGGACGGTTTGATATTCACCTAATATGGCCCTTTTGTGGTGTTGTCATGGTGACGTTAGTCAACCAGCTGCAAGATAAAGAACACTTTACGTACAAAATTAATTTCAGAACTGCTGGAACCATGGCCACCAGTAGAGTGACCACTGGCGAAAGAGCCTCAAGTGCAGTGGGTGTACGTGACTTCATCCCACACAGTGATCTGGATTATGACCCAGAAAAGAACTGTCAGTTCCTCAAGGATGACTGCCTTCACTTCCAAGTGACCCAAGTCACTTACACTACACTAAACATTATAACTTCTCACTTTGTACCATTACGTTAATGACTCTGCTGCTGCTGGAGTGTTTCTTTTTTTTTGCATACACTGAACTTCTGTTATCTTATCCTATATTGTGCAAGTGCACTCTTAACCTGTATATAAAGTCTCCATAATTGAGGGTGACAAAATTTTGTGACGCATACTTGGGAAATTGAGAATCCCCAACCCATTTGATATTTAGTATCTGAGCTTTTAAGTATCAATTATATCTACAAGACTAGTGCTTCTAACTAATGCAGTGCATGTATGAACTGCATGTAACTTTTACGCCATGGCCAGTTGTGCTGAGGTATACAGTTCCCAATCCCCAATTAATGAATCCCAATGCAGTAGACAAATGAGTCAATGAGCTCTGCATGATATGGTAGTCTCAGGTACCTGGGAGTAATGATATTATGGTTAGAACAATTAAGAAGTGTAAATTGGCTATATTGTAGGAGTCCTTTGCTAATCAAATCAATACGGCTAAGAGTGCAAGAAACAGACAAAACAACTGCAAATATAGCATCGTTCCCAGACCTCCTCCCTGCTTTTGTCGCTTGCAGTACGAAAAGTGATTTTTGAGGCTCCAAAGACATACTGCATGATCATTACAATACACACTCATTATCCCACGTGTACACCCACAAACACAGGCATATTGAATGTACGACTACACATGTAATAATACAGCTTCACTAATTCGTATCATTGACATGATATACAGGCTAAGAGTATAATTAAAACTCTACTGTGACTGCGGAGTTAGTGGTTCCTTGGGAGGTTGTGTCAGTGTGAAGAGAGGGGCGTTCAGGTACTTGGAGATCTGGAGGCTCAGTGCAGTACATACTGCTATGATGTTCACTACGTTGTATATCTGCAGAGATGGAAGAGTAGACAGTTAGGAGCAATGTACTAGCCCCGTACCCAGACCTTCCCACGTCACGTTTTCACAGCTGCATGCGATAAAAGCTCTGTGGGGAGGCCTGGGTAAAGATGGTCCCTACCTCATAGCTGAAAGGATCCACACTTGCTCTTTATAGTAATAAAAGTACAATTTGAGTTGAAACACAATACCTAAACCCACAACGTCAACCAGAAATGTTTTATGAAAGTTTTATCCTAGCAATTGGAGGCAGCTTGTATAAGTATCCAGTTATATAATGTCTGCATCTCAAGCTAAGTCTAACAGAAATACCTAGTTCTCGGGGGGGTTCTGGTATCATTCAATAGAAGTTCTCATATTACCACCCACCGACCAGACAAACCAAGAGGTACCTTTCGTCCCTTATTTCTAATGCGGTGGGACTCATCAGTTGGCAACCACAACACAATAATATTATGAGGCCACAGTTTGAACTTTCTGTTTGCAACACAACTCACTGTGACTGCCACCATCACGTAGGTCTCTGGTACGAAGGGACCAAAGTAGATATTGAGGAAGGCAAGGAGAGGACCAATCATGATGGAGTCGAACAGGGGAAAGGGAGACTTTGTTAAGGTCACTACCTGGAGAAGGCAAAAAGAGAAAACTAAAAGATTCTCTTACTCATTTACAGGAGTGCTAAGAAAGGGGGAGTGGGGGTATTGGGACAGAGAAATGGAATCGGAATGAGAAGAGGAAGGCAGCCTCGTTCCCAGGACACAAGAATAGCACCTGGGAATGAGGTTAGGTAGGAGGTGTAACCTACCACCATCGTGATGCATGACTTGACCAGCGGTAGGGAGAAGGTGGCTATGAAGAGCATGGCGTTGGTCTGGAGGGAGTGGGAGGGGGAGAAGTACGCCGAGAGGAAGGCCAGGGGTACCAGCACCAGGGGGGTTAGGATCGGACATCTGTGTCCTGTGTATATATGTGTATGTGCGTGTGTGTGTGTGTGTGTGTGTGTGTGTGTGTGTGTGTGTGAATATTGAGGGAAGGGGGGAAAGAAGATTCCCTGCAGTCAGTGCATTAACGCAAACAGCATGTAAACTCCTTTTTTATATTCTCTGGGCTTCTTTAACCATACAGTTTTGTGAAACAGGGCGGTCTGATCTACAGCTTCAATCTCACTTCCCAGAACTTCCTCATGAATCTCCTTGTTAAGACAGTTCAGGTATGCATGTCTTTTGACAATTATAAGAATGCAAACTAGTAAGCCAGTTAGATTTCGTGGCCACTCACAATGTATGCCAAGTGCATGGGGCGTACCCGAGTTTCTCCCACACATTGAATTGGGTTACGATCGTGCCAAAAACCGGCACTTTTTCAAGGACAACTATCTCTGTTTCCGAGTGATGGAAGTGATGCGAGTTACCAATATAGTCTAAACATAACCTCCACCTTAAGCTTATTTTATACTAGCACTTTGTATAACTGTTAGGTGAATTTTCTTTGACGTTAGGTTTAACCCAAAATCATGAATTTCTTACAGATAGTCACGCAACGTTGATGTTAAAGCCACATGACTACAAAGTAATAGTCACATGACTATAAAGCAACAGTCACATGATTACTGTAGAGCAGTATCACATGACCAAGAGCTACAAACCACTCACAGCAACTGTGGTGCCATTTTTGCCCACCCCTCCTGTAAGAACTACGTAGAAGGCCTGGAGGAGGTTGAGCACACTGAGGGCTGTGAAAATGATGGCAACTAGCAGCTTGTTGGAGATCCCCAATATGGGAAACTGTGTGTGTATGTGTGTGTGTGTATGTATGTGTGTGTGTGTATGTGTGTGTGTGTGTGTGTGTGTGTGCATTGGCATGTGCATATGTGAGAGAGAACGTGTATGCATGTGCACGAGTGAAACAATTTATCTCAGCTTAGTTTCTCCAAAAAATTGATGTAGACATATAAGCACATATCCATTTGTGTATTAATATATTTCCACTAATGATAGCATAATTACAGGATCAACCCATAGGCAATTGTACCATTCCCATGTTACATGACACTGCACTCGTATGTCCTCAGAATGGGACTCATAATAAGTCACAAGGCCACAGACATTAATCACTCACGTTCTTTGTCCACACGTCAATGCCAAAAATGACTGTCACTATTAGAACGGCAATGTGGCCAAACTGTGCCTCTGTGACGTCAATACTGTGTGTGTGTGTGTGTGTGTGTGTGTGTGTGTGTGTACATGTTCACCTATACATAACTGGTAGCTAAAAACATTCCAAGGCCGAGGGGGGTGGGGCTTGAAGAATCTGGGTATGAGACTCAGACTCATAGTTCGAAGTACAGTACTCCACATACATGGGTATGAGACTCAGACTCACAGCATAAAGTCCACATACATGGGCATGAGACTCCGACTCACAGTTTGAAATGCAGTACTCCACACACATAGGTCTGCCAATGGTAGCCAAAGTTAAGCATGATCAAAAGCTCAACAAAGCAGAGCATAAAATAGGGGTAGCAGTTGACCGCTATGGCACTGATCCCCGAGACCATGACCAAGTAGGTAGAGATGGCATCACAGCCGTGGTCGAAGAGCTCCCCCAGGGGCGTGCTGCTACCGGTTCTCCGGGCTTGCTTGCCGTCGATGGCATCCAGTGACTGGTAGATGAAGAAGCCGAGGGCGCTGACTAAATAGACCCATCTTGGCGCCTGGGGAATGTTATAGGGAACAGAGGTAGGCTTGCGTTGAGCATAATACAGGAATAATTGCAAAAAGGAAGCATTTGAGCATTATGCGGGCATAATAGCAACCGATGCCGGATGCGTAGCTTCACATAGCTTGAAGCTATATGCTTTAACACTGCTGGATGTAGTCTTGTTTGCAGACTGTAGTGATTTGTAGCAGCTACAACAGGTTATAGTGTCCATGCTGGTTACTGCAGTATCTATGAGCCCTATCTAGTCATACAATCCGATCACTGTTGTATTACTTCCACTTTGAAATGCCCATTTGCTAATATATGCACAGACACTCGCTCAGGCTCGCCCCACAATGTCCTGCATTTGCCTAGTAGTTTTTATATGATGCATAGGAGATGACATTTTTGTTTTAATTTTATGCATACATTTTTCAGATGTCAACTGACATACTTGTAGGTTTTCTTTTATCAGCATATGGCATGCAGGTCTTTTGACCATATATCAGTGACTGATTTCTTTGTATGCACCTGTGCTAGCCTCATTCCCAAGCTTCTCCGCACAAGCGAACGATCGCATAGCGCTTTCATGCAAGAAGGCCTGAGAATATTGTGTATTAGCTGTGAAGCCTGCGGGTCGGTGTGAGCTGCATAGCAATTCTAACTATAGCCATAGCTAGCTATATGTATATGTGCGTGTGTGTGTGTGTGTGTGTGTGTGTGTGTGTGTATTATGCCAATGGTGAACTGGATCGCTGGACTGTGGTCAAGTCTGCATTCATCAGAGACTGAGACACAGACTGGAGAATTTTTCTTATTCTGAAATGACGGTGTCAAAGAGATTCCATCATGCAGCTGTTACTATATAGCTATACTGAGCTACAGTCTTTTCCCAGGGCTCCACTGCTTTTGCACAGTAGGTAGCTATGCATGTGGGCTCATATCAGAGAAGCATTTTAACACAAAATATTGGCTCTATTTTTGTAGCAGCAGAGATTACTTTAAACTGTCAGTTGCAGCTTCACTATCATGCTTACAAGTGTAGTCTACTTATTGTGTGTGTATCTGCCACCAAAGGCATTATTGGTTTTGCTTTATGGACTATATAGGAATAAGGGAGAGGTTTGTTGGAATGTAGCTACGCACTCAGACTGAGAGTATGAGCCAGAGGAGTGATTACACGTGTAATGTATATCTATGCATGTGTGCCAGCCAGTATATAGCTTTGTACTATACTGCGTGGGCAGTTCAAAGGTGCCGGTAGCAGTCTATACCTCAAAGACAGCTGCCTATGCTCTATCTGCCAATTAGGGCAGATAGAGCATAGAAAACTTAATTGAGCTGTTTGCACACCACAAACCAAATTAATGTGCTCATGGAGCTTCGCGCTCGTGGTCTATCAGATGAAGCCTCTCGTGTATTTCCTGTAAACCACTCAATGCCATCATCTAACTATAACATATATACACTGCCAAGTGTAAAGATAAGAAGGGGGTGTAATGTAATGTAATGTAATGTTTGCTATGAAGGAGGGGTCACAGAGGAATAAAATATATACCATTGTGATCCTTAGATACATAGAGACAACAATCTGCCAAAGACCAATCGCTTTTTCATAGCTTCTCCAGCAGCATTGTAGTTGTTATTCTCGTGACAGGCTGTCTCGCCCCGCCCAGGTCGAGATTTTAGTACATCCGCATCTCTACTCGCTACATCTCAAGTGTATCTTTACACTTGGCAGTGCAATTACCCTCGATGTATATAAGAAAAAGCAGAACCCAGTCGTCGCAGCTTTTTTTCACTTCTAGTTATAGTATCTGCTGCTGTGGTTTATCAGGAATACACAAGGCAGTTATTCAAGGCCGAGGCGAAGCTGAGGCGTCTGTGCATGGTTTCCTAGTAATGCTCACACAACACACTTACTACTGTTGCAAGTGGCATAGATAGATAGCCTGCATACAAAACATGCTAGGAAAAGGTCATGCACACTCCACATTCAAAGAAAAACGTCAGCATGCTGTGTGCCAGTTAGCTACTACAGCTGTTGACTCCATGCACAAGTATCATGGCCACACACAGCCATACCTATATATATATAGTAGAGTACATGTACAAGATTTAAGCATGAAACAGCTAAAGCAGCTGGTCAGTACACAAAACTCAGTGCCTGCACCGGGTACGTTATGCATAGCCTCGTACCCAGGCTAGGCCTCCCACTTGCAGCTTTCTTTCCCCGCGTGTTTTTTCACAGCTGTGAAAAAGCTGCGAGTGGGAGGCCTGGGTACAAGGCTAGGTCATGCACACTTCAATAGGTCAGCATGCTGTGCCTAGTATTACATTTATTTGGGTTCAGGTCTTCACTGTTTACATAGTTAGTATCCAATTTTTTTTTTTGCTTACTAAGGTGTCTAACTACCATACACACCGCTTGTGGGTTTATACTAAACGCCGGTCGACACCTTGATACGCCTACGCACTGTAGTACAAATATATATATATATATATTTGCATTTCATGTACTTTTTTCAATGACTGATGATGATAATGACTTTCTGATGATTTGTGACTTATTAATGGTGTTTGGGCTATGGTTAGGCTATAGCAATAGTAACTGTTGACTAGTACATTTTGGAATATAGCAATTAGTTCTTCAAGAATTACTGGTTGTAGCATAGAAAGTATATTTGTAGCTACTGGTTTCAGTGGTTGTCAATGGTTGTAGCTAGAGGTTGGTAAAGATTGTACAGAGTTTCAGGGGCTGTAAGCAGTTTTTGTCAGCAGGATTTCAGAGGTAGAGTCACAAGCAAGCCTGTCGCAAAAATAACTAACCCATGAACCACGCCTAACAATCTGCTGAAAAAGCCACAAAAAAGCAAGTGGTCTTTGGCAGATTGCTGTCTCTATCTGCAACATATTTTTATATTTTCACGGGTCAGCCATTGCTAGCTACATACGGGAGAGTAAAGAGACTGCTCGAGTTTCACATGTGCATCATCAGTCATGCTGTCGGTTAATAGTGCTCGTATCTCTATTTATGCAAACTCTACTAACCTGGCAGCTGTAGTTCGCCTTCCTTTTGAAAACTGTCTGGTATGTACTTGTCCAGATCTCCAACTCTTTGAGTCACAAGTTCCAAGACAGCATCCATGTAACTGTCAGTGTCGCCATTTTGAATATGTGCTCCCATAAAGAGACATATAAAATGTATATTAATAGTTTTGTTTTGGCCATGTACAACCCCTCACAGAAACTGAAAGTAAAGAAACCCTAGGTTGAAAATTTTTCACCCACAG
This sequence comes from Phakellia ventilabrum, assembly GCA_963921505.1. Lineage (NCBI taxonomy): Eukaryota > Metazoa > Porifera > Demospongiae > Axinellida > Axinellidae > Phakellia > Phakellia ventilabrum. The sequence goes on from OY997385.1 coordinate 1,402,064, forward strand.
GTATAAATTTCATATTATTTAATTTTACACCCCCCATAAATCTTTACACTTGGCAGTGTATTGAAGTGCTTCTAAACTGCACTCTTGTATGCATATATATACATACATGAGCTGCAGTCAATTATTATCTAGCTATACAATCACATTAGCCTTGTACCCAGGCCTCCTCTCACAGCTTTTTTCATGGCTGCGAAAAAAAGCTGCGAGAGGTGGCTGCGAAAAAAGGTGCGAGAGGAGGCCTGGGTACGAGGCAAAAAAAGCTGCGAGAAGAGGCCTGGGTATGAGGCTACAATCACATGTAGTACAGTGGTGCTATGAGTTGTAGTTTGTCTGTGTAGTTATAATATTCATTACCAAATTGATGTCATTAGCTCTGGTTTCTACATAAACTGTATTGTCTAGGGTCCTATAGATGAATCTTTACTGTCTCCTTGATCAACACTGCAAAAGGGTTTCTGTAATTATAGTTCAGTTGCAGTCTACAAAACAGTGTAAACAAGTGAATCACTTTACATACACACAGTTCTCCAATTTTAAAAAGAAGGAAACACATAGCTATCTGTTATGGTGGCCCTGGAAGTCACTCTACGTTCCAATACCATGTTCCAATAGCCCTCGCTCCTCATTTCAATAGCCCTTGCTCCTTTTTCCAATAGCCCTTGTTCCTCATTCCAATAGGCTCTCCCCAATGGTTGCTTCTCATCCACGAAATAATACAAACTTCGAACTCTGATACTGGTTCTTGCTCCTCATTCCAATAGTCTTTCCTGTATTTTAATCAGTCTGATACTATTGGAATCAGGAGTGAGAACCGGAATCAAAGTTATGTTATTTCACGGATGAGTAGCAACCATTGGAGAGAGCCTATTGGAATGAGGTGTGAGGGCTATTGGAACGTGGAATTTAGAGAGTGACCTCCAGGGCCACCGTAATCTGTACAAACCTAGCTATTACTATCCCCACCAAAGAAGAATGATCTAGCTGGGTTTCCCCGAGTAAAAGATTTGCATTTAACTGCACATTAATATTGTCTGGTGCTGGGGCTTCAATTGAGGTAACCCAAGCTATATGACCACTCTATTTTTGCAGTGATATTTGGAAGACTTGGAACACGAGACAATGCCATCGTTAGCAATCATTAAAACGAGATATTTTACACTTGTGCTCATCCTAGGTATAATTATCATTGGCATCATATACCATACTTTGCGGTACTCATCAGCTCCTGATGAGTCTCATTATGATGATGGCCAGTTTGAGAGGAGAGATTACTACAATGTCTCCCCACTAGTGCACGTCCAAAAATATGCACAACATCTTACTAGACCAGATGAAAACCATAACATTTTGAATAGTCGCAGTACTGGATATGTGTTGGCTCTGTCCTACAAGGATCAACTAACTTCATCCTCACACAGACTAGTTGCTCTTCAATGCTGGGAAAAACAGTGGAATATGTTTGTTGTGAGTCCTTTTGTAGATGGAACATTTTTTAGGGGGCCTCTGCACAAGGACTTAACCACTACAGCCATGAAATATGGTGATATTTTCAATATTTCCAAGTGGAATAGGTACTGTGAAGAATTTTTTTTGCCTCCATTTGTACCTTGGAAAGATTTCCTGCAAAATGCTCCAAGAAATGTAGTTCTTGTTGATATTGTATACAACAGGTATGTTGAAAAAGCCTGTGCAAAGACTGATTTTAATGGTAAGAAGTGTGATTTTCATCTTTTGGGAGAATTTTGGTCACATATGTTGCAACCACATCAGTTTAAGATTGTCAAAAGAGTTTGTATTGATTTAAATATGCACTTGGACCATCATGTAACTATGGAGAAATTGAATACTCTATTTTGGGGCGATTATTCTGAATATTCACCCAGGTCTGTTTCGCTTGTCATGAATGAGTGGAGAGGAATAGCACCTAGTCTTCGCAGAAAGATTGAGCGTACTGATTTAATGGAATGTCACATTCACATCAACACCGATGATTGTTTAAGCTTCACACACAAGAATGCAGATATGGTTTTCAAACTATTGAGTCCTAATTCTCAACTGTTCCATGATGCTGACATGTATGTATCCAAACACTTGAGTCAAAGTAATGGTTACATTGCTGTTATGGTACGTTGGGAGTGGATTGGCAATCAACGTGTGAATGATAATGATGTTGTAAAATATGTAAAAACCTGGAAAAAACAGGAAAATGTGACTGACGTATTTTTAACAACGGATGTTGGAAATGTTGCTCTCTCCAAGAAACCATCTTTGCCACACCTCATCGAACATACCAAAAAACTTTTCAGCATGTTATATGGTAAACAGATCAGTTTGGAGGACTACAGTAAGACTTTTGAAGACATCAGTAACTCCACCCACCCTGGATACCTAAGTCAGCTTCAGAGGGTTATTGCAGCTAAAGCTAGATGCCTCTTGATGGTCGGTGGAGGGCATTTTCAGCAGCAAACACTGAACTTATACAATGAACTACATGTAGATGAGAAAATGCAATGTCATAAGTATTTGTAACTTTCTCACCTTGTGCAACCGTCATGTGTTATCATTGCTACCAGTTTGAATACTGTACATTACCAGTTTACCTCTACCCATATTATCATTGATACAGGTGCTTTTAAATGAATTCCTCCTACAATTATATTAGCTATTAGGAAGGCATACCAAGAGATGACTACATCATGATGTAAAATAATTACATTTGAAATCATTACTACAACCACTCCTACTATCGCTTACTATACAATAAACTCCAGTTACCGCTGGATGCCTGACCTTGTGAATCAGGAATGGTGGATTAAAAAGCTGTTTGATGGCATGCCAACTCTCCCCACCCATCCAGCAATTATACCAGTTTAGCCAACCTCCTTTTATTGTCAAAGTTATAGAAGCCCTTTTATCATCCAGCTGGCTGTTCTTGAGCTCCAGACCTTCAAAAACACATTCAAACTCGAAACAAAATTAGAAGCTTGTTGCTATATGCACAATTAGTGCAATCTTACCTTCTAAAAATAGCATTGTGCGTAGCTACCTGTATTATAAGCACTAACCTTCCTCACTGCCAGCTGAAAAATAAAAGATGTACCTAGAGCAAACATGCACCAAGCCATCTAATAACTATATAGCTACATGCACTATTTTTGCTGTTGATATAGCTACAGCTGCTACACTGTTGTTCCGTTTTTGATCTATGCTATATCACTGCAAAACGAAAGGATTGCTTTAACCCAGCTTAGGTTACCTGAGTTGCAACTTCAATATCAAAGAATGTGAATGTGAACGTGATGTATGTACTATAGCATAATAAAATATTATCCCTGGCTACACGTGCAGTGAAACATGAATTATAGAGCGAGAGCGCGCGGCTATATCCATGATTGAAACAATGCCACGCCCACAGGAAAATTAATGCGTTCGCATTCCTGTAGCGTTACTTACAGGCATACATACACACGATTAGTTGCCTCATGGATAATATAGTACGCGTACTATATTATCTATTATCTCACTTCTCGCTCGGGAATTTTGATTTGTAGGACCTCACGTTCAGCAAAATTCCCAGCCGCATGCGCGCGCTTGCCACGCCCACTTTAACAGCATTTCCGGTACAGAGCTTCAGTACTCTGGTACCCGAGCTAACCTTCATTTGAACTCACAGCAGTAGCAATAGCCTCTCTGCAATGAAAGCGATCAGAAGTGTATTAATAATTGTAGTTTTAATTGTTTGCTTGGTGGTAATTCACGAGTGGTATTCGGAAACCGGCGAAGACTCGTCACAAGCTGCAGATTACTTGATGTTGGCCAGACCAATTCAGTGGAAGGGGTCAGCTTCTACTTTAAATTTATTTGCGGGAGAGGCCACTGCTGATAAAAGCAGAAGAATATATGTTTCCATTAAAACTTCTGGAAAGTTTCATACGTCCAGGCTGTCACTACAGTTAGTCACCTGGCTTCAAACAGTGGATCCGTCTCAGGTACTGTAACAGTATTATGAAGCACTGATGTTAAAACCCATTGGGAATAAGCCTTGATCATATCAATTAATTTGTAAATGCACTAGTCTATAGCTAAGCTAAGAACATAGATAATTTAGCTTCAGGTGAATTCGAAGCTATATTATCTATCCTAAGATCTAGAGGTATCATGTCATGCCATAGCTAGGCTTTACATTTATTGCTCACTAACTGAAGTATTGTCCACACTTTCAAATAATATCATGGATTACAAATTTCACTTTCAGATATTAATATCATGTATTACATTGTATAGCTTCTCTCCTTTATTACGTTTGTTGCGAATGACAGTATAGATAAAGTGGCCACTGAATACAAAGCCAATGATACTGTAATGTTTTCTATTGTCACTAATTGTTTATGTTATTCTTATTGTGTCACCCTTGTTCTTGCCATGTACCCTCACATGTTAACTTGTCTGCTTGGTGCCAGCCCTGATGTCACCCCATAGCCTCTGGCAAGTCACCACACCCTGTGTTGTATACAAACCCTTGATTTGTGTTAGCTACTGAATAAGCCTTCATAAAATCTCCGTAATATTCTGCTGTGAACCCTGTGAGTTGCTGCAAGACAGTCACTTACTGCGAGACTGGAGCCCCGAGAACACTACAATACATTTAAAAAATGTTCATTTCCCTCCAAAAAAACATGTCTCATAACTTATGAGACAGTCATAAGCCAAAACTGACTGGGTACATACATGTCTCATAACTTATGAGACAGTCATAAGCCAAAACTGACTGGGTACATACTTATGGGACAGTCGTAATTAAGCCAAAACCGACTGGGTACATACAATTTAGCCTCATTTACTGGCCATGGGCTGGAACTGAATGACATGTGGCATTAGCTAATAGCTACCTAGGACCAATTCACTGTTAAGCCAACTTCAGTGCTCTTTCCACACTTTTCTGCAGGTCCACATTATTACTGACACAAATGATAAAGTTACAAACATCATCAGGTCTAAAGGTGTATAGTGTGAGAATGGTGTTCTTTCTGCTTTAATTATTACCAATTTATTCATTACTCTTAACCCTTAGGGCTAAACGTGATAGTGGCAAAATGCGGCAGTGGACATCTCAGGTAGTTCTGAAAATGTAGTGACATGTCATTTATTATGCATGCATGATTGTGCATAGTACATGCATTATCATTATAAATAATCCACTTCAGTTGCATCATTGAGTTGAGTATGGGCCTATATTATAAATGTCTGGCTGTAGGTCGTTTACTTTAACAAGCTTAAGATGAAGGGACATGTAGCTAACTCTTTCAATAATTAAGCGGCAGCTGCGTGCGGTATGAGCAGCTGAATGCACGCTGACACTGTAATGCAACTGCTTTATATATAATGTTTCTTTAGCTTGTGTTGCAAGTCAGGATGTGAATTCGACCAGTACTATAGAGCCAAAGTTAATGGAGAAGATTTTGGGTGAGTTAAAAAAAGTGTGTATCACATGCACTACAAGTAACGGTAGTGCATGATATTGTGGAGGTTATCCATAAATGTAATCTCCACCTCTTATATAGTTGGTATTGTCATTTTGATGATGATGAGTACGTAAACACGGCGGAACTTCCGAGAGCCCTTTTTCACCATTGCCAAAATCCCACTGAAGAGAAGTGCTACCTTGGCCGCTGGCCTGGATGGCCAGCTAAGGGGAATGGAATAGGGGTAAATTATGGCAGTCTAATTACTTAGTTATTTGCATGGACAGTGAGAATAAGCTAGGCTACCCATGATGTAGCTATATTCTGAGCATACTCAAAGGCTACCCCATGCAAAATCAAGTATTGGAAAGTGCATGAATGGCACAAAAATGGAGAAAAAACAGTTCCTGGAACACATTTGAAGTGCTTTCTTAAGTTGGGGGTGGGGGGCATGTTCAATATTTCTGGATTAGACCACTCCGGTCCTGTGCCATAGTGTCTAAACCCAACCTTCAGGATACATATATACAGTTAACCTCATACCCAGCTAAAGTGGTAGATCTTGCAAAATGTATGATAACATTATAATATAGCTAACTATATTTTTTTGGAAGTAAAGAATAGACTTTGATAACCAAGTGAAAGCTAGCTATGGCTTATGAACTTGTAACATTATATAAAGAGCTAATTTCAGTAGCAGCTTGAGTATCTTTTTATGGAGAGTTAGTTTCAGTAGCAGCTTGAGTATCTTTTTACCACTCATACAGGCAAGGCGGCAGTTCTCCCAGTATTACCCAGAAAGGGTAAGTAATTTAAAGTCGCTGGTGCACGCATACATGTAGATTAAACTAGCTCTGGGAGATCGAAATAGTAATTATATCTTTCACATTCAAAGTCTACAACTTGCATTTCATTGTTAGCTAATTGACTCCGGGTCCTCTATGTATAGTGTACAGTTTCATTCCTTATACATTAGGATCTTGGGTCCCACATCTTGTAAAATATTTGCAGTAATAAACACCTCAACATGATTGTATGAGCTTCCTCACTAATTGCAAACAAGTCATAAAACTATGCCTTAACATTATGGCTTCAGTTACAATTAGTCTCGTCAATATGGGATATCCAGATTCCATGGAAGCAACACACACAGAGCATACCGGTATAACGGCTCTTGACCAGTATATAACCCTCAAAACTGGCGCCAAACACTGCCAATTATATACAAACTAATGAAAGTAATCCAGCTGGCATTACGATTGTTTTGTTTTTTTCATATTATAGTGTGTCTGTTTTCTCAATGTACTTAGAAAAGTGACTATTTTAACTTCGTCAGTGGAGCAGTGTACTGCCTCAGTTCTGCGCTAATGGTAGAGGTGGAAAATTATCTGCGGTAAGATACTTATAGTAATTGCAAGGTTATATATATAGCTATTCCTGCAATATGGGCTTATAGTTACTATGCCAATAGCTACTTTCATTCTAATCAAGGCCTTTAATATGGTCAAGTGCTTGAAATGCATTTTTGTCTCTTCTGTATAGGGGTGAGAACTTTGTTCATATATGTGAGAGAATTCATCCAGCCGATGATAAAGCAGTTGGATCTGTCGTTGGTAGGTGTATTCAGATTATTGCGGTGCTGTACTACAAGAGGCCTGTGAAGTGATAGGGTAGTTAGTTCTGTTCTTTTTTTTTCAGAGGGCATACTGGGCTACAACCTAACCCATGTGCCAGCTATGATGAACGAGATAGTGAACTCAAAAGTGAATAGGACAGAGCTATCAGATGTTGTTGCACTTAAAAAACTGGTGAGAAAGTAAAAAAGCAGGAATTATGATACCTGTGCATGTGTTACAACGCTCATATAACAGGGATTTTCCAAAATTTGTGATCTTGCACTGGTGTACCGGATCTCTGGCCTACTTACCCCAGCTTTTATTTTATAATTATTGTGGTGCAAGAGAAGGAAATAGGCTGTTGTAGTTTGCTAACCTTGAATGATTTCTTGTTTATATAGGTGACAGTAGGTTGTAACCAAAGGCAGAAACTTCGAGTTAATATTCCAAATTCTCTATTTGATGAAACAGAAGATCCGATGGGGTAAGCTCTATGCATCATGAGTACATGTATGCATATATGCATGTGATATGATGCATAAATTTTAAGGCGGTACTGCAATCGCAAGACTACACGCTTAGCAAATCCAATGGCACGGAGATTTAATTTTGAGGCTGATGGGTAGCGAGCGAACACAAGCAACATGTTTATACCTCTGGTCTATATAGCCTCATTCCAAGGCTCCCCTTCCACCGCACGTGGGAGGGCAGCCTGGGGACGACGCTATACCTCTGGTCCACACAGTTCTCTCAATAGTTTGTCTGTATACAATGTATTTCATAATCATACGTAAATGTATGACTGAAGATGGAACGTAGCCTCGTTCCCAGGCTCCACTCCCCAGCTTTTCTTGCACCGTGGAGCCTGGGAACGAGGCCAGATGGAACGTGCATCTGCATGCAGAACTATTGCTGCCTACTATATATGGGTATAGTCCTGTGCTCTGACCATGAATGGGATTGCACTATCTAGGCATAAGATGAATGATTGATTTGCTCAAAATTTTATGAATGTTCTCTATACAGTGCAACATCATTACATTAAGTAATGGCTTTTCTTTTTTCACATCGACAGATTTCTCTCCTATCACTGTTTGCTAAACCCAAAGGCAGAGATATGTATCAAAAGTGAATCATGGAAATGCTGTGACTACTTTTCCTTTCTTATATCAAGTTCATGGTATATTAATTAATAAATTTGCATGTGACAATACAGTACTATACAGATTGCAGAGTTATTGACATGAGTGCTGATGGCGAGCGGCATCGCGATTGTGTGGGCGTAACCATTGCCGTATTAAAATGGTGGACTCGGGTGGACGACACTGACAATAAGAAACTTCAAAGGTAGAACAGGACGGCTTGTGTGCGTCTCTCAGGTACTCATAAACTAAGATACTGAGATTTTCAGCGGTTTTTATTGTGTTTTAAAGTCGCCAAGTCCCTAAATCACCTGTTGGAACGATATTTCATGACAGACGTACGGACAAAGCGGATTGCTTTACCCCGCCTCCGCATACGCGGCGCGCGGGGTAATTAGTCATTACTTCTGGCCGGACGGAAATAGGTACATATTGCGAAACCCATAAGCAAGTACGAGCCTCCGTGGAGGGTATAAAAGAGGACCCTTCCGCGCTGCACTTCGGGTCACCTCGCAGAGTTCATCGCTGCGAGCGCATGTTTTGTTTGGGAAGACACTAGAGTACGGCTTTGGCTTCTCTGGTTCAGTCAAGTTCGCTTGACTGTCAGCCAGTGGCCAGACCCAGTGCTCTTCGGGGCATGCTAAAGGTCTTGGTCGAGTGCTGGTCGCTTCTTTCGGGAAGCCCGGTTGAGGTTGGTAAGAGTGGAAGGAAAACTTCCACCGTGGTCTCGGACAATATGGCCTAGGATCTGTCCGGGTTCCTCCCTTGGAATGGCCTTGGGGGGGGGATGCCTTAGTGGGAAGCACTTTTTTTCTCATTCATATTTTCAGTGAACACATTACATGTTTTACTCTTAACGCTATATAGGTGCAGGACTGTATTGAGGTTCAGTACCTCATAGCCGTTAGACTAGACTAGACTGAGGTTCAGTAAGTAGAGTATGAACAATTCAGGCATGTCACCATATGCATGCGAGACGTATTTGCCTTTATATACATGTGCTTCAATGAGTTAGCAGCCACCTGATAAAACGTAGTTATTAGACTAGACATGCATGCATAAGGCACTAACTAAAATGCTGTCTTTGATTTGTATATTAATTTGAGTACCTGTGCTGGTGTCAAGTTATCACAAAGTCTATTTAGTCATACATCATTGTTTTCATGCGAATCTAGAAGTACAACACCTTTTTTAGGTAACTGAACCTGAGCAGGAGGTTGACACAGCCTTCATGTACAGTACATATCATAGAAGATTGAGATAGTCAGTATGAGAGTAGAGACTAAAATACACACAATGCATGCAGCTAGTCTAAGAAGGCTGAGTTATAGGAGTTTGAGGCTGACAGCTTCAGGTATGATAAAAAGAATATTAAGAGAAGCTTTAATTCACCAATACAATGGCCTCAATTCACCAGTACACAATTAGCAAGTGTACGTTATTATCACAAGGCAATGCATGCAGCATGCAGATTCAGTAATAACAAAGTAACATTGTATATACCCAGTTCCAAACACCGCCAAAATGTTGAACCCTTTAGAACATACATGTACACACAGAAGAAATGTTTAGAATCCTCTAAATTCTAAATGCACACCATGCAAAGCCATACTAATTTATGCAACAGATGTATGCCTGTATATACACACAAATTCATAACTATGTGTCCAGTGCAAAGTCGATGCACTGATACTAGGGGACATGCAGATGTGAGACTTATCCTGAAACAATTATCAAATTAAGGACTTATATACATACATGTAGAACTTTACCAAAGTTACATTTGTAGGTGCATAGCTATAGACTAGCTAGGAAGAAGTGAATGATACAGAACATGAATTGCATGGTTAACTAGCTGTCACAAGTTATCAAACTCAATCCTGAACAGCCAGGTTGTGAAAATCCATGAGACCCTTGAAATATTTGACAGTTTTAACTCTTAGCTCCAGAGTGGCGTCATCATCACACACTAAGAGAGTCTTGGGATGCATTTGGAAGGCAGATACTGTCCACATGTGGTTCACACCTTCTTCTATAGCCTTATAGAGGGCAAAGGACTTGTGCGCTCCTGTGATTATGACCATTACCTGCATATATGAAGGTGGAGTCGCATGTTATGATATTGGGCCCTCACTTTTCAGCACAAGTCATTTAATTGGATTTTAGATCAAGCGGGTCACTATTGCCTACGTGTAGTTCATCCTCCTATATGTATATATGTATCCCAAAGTACATGTTTTTCAGGCAGTATAAAAAAATTGGTGCATCCATTTTAGCCAGAATTACATGTACATGTAGCTATATCCTTACTCTAAGATTACTCTAGGAGCACGCCATAGCATTATAATTAAGCTTAAGTGTAAAGAAGATTGATATTTCATATCTAGATTCATTGACATAGCTATCACACTTATTGCACATGTGATCTTCGCAGATGCACATGACTGTATATACAACACACATAAGCAAATGACTGACCTCTCTGGCATCCATGACAGTCCCAACACCCACAGTGAGGGCCATTTTGGGCACCTTGCTCACATCCCCGTCAAAGAACCTGGCGTTGGCCTGGATGGTATCCACAGCCAGAGACTTGATCCTAGTTCTAGAGGTGAGGGAGGACCCTGGCTCGTTGAAGGCAATGTGACCATCAGGACCAATCCCTAGGGAAGACAATTGGAAATAGACAAAGCTGAACATGCTATCCTTCATTACTCAGATCTCTAAACCTGGAGCAGTATAGCTATAGGGAGTTGAATTACTGAACCAATTGTGTTTTTTTAGCTGACTTTCAGTGGATCAAAATTACATCTGCTAATCGAAACCGTTTACCATATGAGGCGGTCTCAAGTAGGAAATGAACATTATTCCATTGCGTACTTCGATCATGTCACTGCATTATATCTCTAAAACTTTCATCCAGGGTGGGGCTCATACGCGCTGCACAGATGCATCAATATGTGAGGCTTCCATGCAGCATGTACGAGCCAGTTCAGAGATTCAGCACTTTGAATGCAGTGATACACTAAAAAGACACGATGGAGTAACGTTCATTTTCTCCCCAGGACTGCCACATATACTGCTTCATTTATAAACTGCTTCTAAACACCATTCCAAACAGCTATCACATTCGTGCATGCCACACCTCCAATAAAGAGGTCGACTCCCCCGGCCGCCTTGATCTTCTCCTCATACTGGTCGCACTCCTGCTGCAGGTCGAGAGCATTACCATCCGGAATATTTACATGGGCAGGGTTGATGTCGATGTGACTGAAGAAGTTGTGCCACATGAAGGAGTGGTAGCTCTCGGGATGATCGCGGGGGATACCCACGTACTCGTCCATGTTAAAGGTCTTCACGTACTTGAAGGAGAGTTTACCCGCCTCGTGGAACTCAATCAGCTTCTTGTACATGCTCAATGGAGTACTGCCTGAGGAAATGGGACAACAGCGAGATGAAGCAAACCTAAAATCATCATTAGTTAATAATTGAATGACACTAGCTCTTTTCATTACTCTTTCGTATCTCACACTATTTCTTTATGGAATTCCTTGCTCTGGCCTACCGTATTAGCTCCATCGTTGTCTGCATTTAAGAGTAAACTTTACTGTAAGTAATAAAATTTTCTTTCTGGGTACACTTTGTGTATTAGCCTTCACTTGCTATTTGTGTATGCACTTATATTCATAACCTTCTGTAACGAATACTCGCACGTTCAAAATACTCATGTGCTGTGCCAGTAGTCCATGTTTCTTTACATGCACTGCAGTAGTAAACTATATGTACATGTAAATTTGCAAGATATCAGAAATCAATCTGCTCCACCCTCAAGCCAATTCTTGTATCCATATGCACATAACTAACCACTAGCGACTATATTCATTACATTCACAACTATCTTGTGTTTACAAGTGTGGGTATACATGTTTTGTATGCTCAAAAGTGCAAAGCATTTACAGACCTTACAGAGTATTTGTCATTGATAATAATCGTCATTGGTAATGTTTTCCACATAAAGGCAAGCCATGCACCACCCCCAGAATGGTATGATTTAGTGTCTGCCTTGTTCTGCAAGAAATGCACTCCCATAGCACTGAGGCGTTGTTTCCTTGCCCTCCAAAATTGTGGTACTATACGTTATGTACTCATAAAAGCAAGCTTTGTTTGCATCACGTTGTACACCGCATGTTGACAGAAATGCAATCTTACGTGACGTCACACTGCGCTAACATTCCGGCAGACTGGCACCGAAATGGGGTTACCAGATTGAGGGTGAAAAGAAAGTCGGCTGAGAACGAGACTACTCTAGCTAGCTAAATTGGGGAGTAACTTCCACATCCAATTTTATCTCGCAGCAGCGGGAAAAAAATCAGGACCAACTCCCGATTTTTGCTGCGATTATAATCTGCCCTCACGTACCCTCTTACGTCATTTTCCTTGTAACTTGTTCCCCCCGGAACTAATTTTTCGGAAAATATGGACCCCCCGGAACTTAACTTACCTGTTGGTAATCCAATAATGTATACTACTAAATATGGACCCCTCCAAAACATTTGGGCCCCCTCCTAGGTATCTGCTGGAAGTTATTTTCTCAAACAGATATGGACCCGCATAATTCATGTAGTATAATTTATAGAGCTATGACCTGCATGGAGAGAAAGAAATCTACCCACTTTTGTCGCAGTGAAGAGCCATTGGCGGAACGTGTTGCCATCGAATTTGGATACTGCTAAATTGGCTGCTATGGGAGACAGGCCGTGCTGTTTGAAACTCACATTTGCATCGCTCAATATTATGCCATACATTTCTAGCGCTTGTATCTCTACAGAAGCTACACAAACTCTACTGACCTTGGAGCTGCAGTTAGCAAGAAATCTTTATATACCTCTGGCATGCACTATTTAAATCTTGGGGCCTTTGGGAGATGGGCTGTGCTGCTTGAAACTCCACATTCGCATCGCTCGATCATGCCGCCCGTTTCTAGTGCTCGCATCTCTACGCGTAGCTACAGAGGCTCTGACACAAAGTCTAGACGTACCCTGGGAGCTGCAGTAAGCAAGAAAGGCTAAAATATCTTTTATACACCTCTTATATGCACTTATTTTAACCTTGGGACCTTTCGTGGAATGGCCGGCCAGCATATCTAAACTTTCGCATGCAGGCCTTTGGGTAGGAACAAATTTTTCAGGGGGGTCCAAATATTTCAGAAAAATTAGTTCCGGGGGGAACCAATTTGAGGGGGGTCCAAATTAAACGTGACATACCCTCTTACGTCATTTTCCTTGTAACTTACCTGTTGGTAATCCAAGCACAAAGTACTTATCAGGGCCAGGCTGGAACTTGTGGATGGTATTTCTAACATATTTGGCTGCCCACTCGCTCGCCTCTTCGGCAGTCGGCAGTATTATCAGCCTCATTTCTGCGAGTGCATTAGCTACGAGATGTGCAACCGTGATGCTAAGGTCAAAGTTCAAAGCTGGTATCCGCTTATCTCCGCATGATCTCCGTATATTCTTTGTGAAGAAAATTGGCGGCTATCGTGTGCGGAGCTGCCTGGAGCCAGCTGAAACTCTCTTCTTCAGCTTTGTTACGGCCAGGAATATGCGAGACAGTGTTTACAAGCTCTAATCGCATCATCGCGAACTCTTCTTCTATAGCTATTGCTCTGCAGCAAGATTCCCATCTGAGAAGTAAAATTTGAAATTATATTAAAATTACCGATACAATTTGCTGTGGACCCAACCCCACAGGAAGCGATTTGAAGTGCAAGTTCTGAGGCCACTGTTCATTGCTGAAGGATTTAATGTGAATCAACTGCTTTGCGCCCACTCCCGATACGTTGAGACTTGTGCGTGATGCCCAAGAGCGGTAGTGGTTCTTCTTTGCCGGAGATCACTGCCAAGCTCAGTGCCGATGAGCTGGTAAAGAGGTTGAAGGTGAGTTTGGATCGGTAATGGTGGATATTAGTGGACCAACTAGTAACTGAAGGCTGAGTATACTGAACTTTGGAGCGTACGGATTGATTTCTAAATAAAGCCCACCTGCTCAAAGTTACACTGCATGTACATTTATGGATGCAACGTCATTTGCAACAAGGTTGATATTTCGTATCTAAAAACCAGCTGGGTATTATAATCATCCAACTGAAGGTTGTACTCAGCAACGGATCATTCCAAGCTAAATACAGCCGTGGAACGGACCAACTTGTCTCATTGCACAGCTTCCAGCGAAAGTGCTGACTCGGACGTTTCGTAGCTCACTTCCAGTTAGCTACCAGAACTTTCCAAAACAAAAGTATCATCGCTATCTACCACTTTTTCGCTTCTAAGCAACATAAAACTAAGCTAGCAAGTACTCTGGCCTATTAGGGTCCAGTAGCTTCTACTGTACTTATGCTATAGTACCTTAGTAGTGTATTGACGTAACTTGGCACACGTGATAAGTGCGGACGCACAGACAACCACACAGACAAACACAGGAAATGTAATTTTAGTACCAACCGAGCACGTGCTTCATGTGCACCCGGCTGGTAAAAAAAACTGATCGTTCTGTTATACTAAAACACTTGTTAAACCTTTATACCTATGCACCTCCTAGGCCTGTCTCAAGTTCCTTCTGGACTGTGAGAGTCTAAGTGAAACGGCTTCAGATCCCATCACACAGCTGGCATCTGCTCTGGTCCAGCCCTTCGTTCTGCGCCACAAGAGTAAGGATGTGCGGCTGCTAGCCGCCTGCTGCATTGCGGAGGTCTTCCGTGTCTGCTTCCCTGATCCTCATTACAGTGAGGAAGAGCTGAGGGTGAGTGGATACACACACACACACACACACATACAAACACACGATTATGATGATCATTGCCTGTATTGTATGGGGTTCTATTGCCAATTAGCACCTAGTTACACCTTTGGGTGACGTATGGTAACAGCTGGCAAAGCCCTCGTTTGCACCTCCCAACTAGTATACTGTAATGCTACAATATTATTTGGCATTGCTGACTTTGCAACAATTAAACATGGTTTATGGGAGTGGCTTTTTGTGGATGTGGTTACCGAACGCTGAACGAATGTTGACGTCGAACCAATGAACGTTAGTTGGAATGAAGCATACATGTAGGATGGGATTTAGCTGCAGCACTATTCTAGAAGTTAAGCTTTTCCTCTTCCAGCGAGGGAGCTATGGTACTTACATTTGACCACTTCTCATCGTTAGGGGTGTGTGGCCTGGGTACGAGGTTACCCCGTCCCCTGAGAGAGCTATATTACAGAAAATAATGTATCTTCATTATGCTAGCTGATAAAAATCTTTAACTCATAGCAACTATAGTGAAATGCGCAGTAAGCCTAGGGATAAGGCTAACATTTAGGTGCATGTGTGCATGAGACTGCCATGCTATTCTGTTATACATTGCACATGTAGCTATGTACGTGTGTAAGTGATTAATATTCCTTGTCCCCCAGTCGGTGTTCTCTCTGTTTGTGAGCCAGCTGCAAGGTCTGGAGAAGCCCACCTCCCCTGCCTTCAAGTGGAGCTTCCAGCTATTAGAGGTATATACATGTACATGTACATTACAGTACAGGGTGTGCAACCTTTGTTTGTACTGATCTTGGCAGTTCAATTTTGTATGAAGATCTTTGGTATAGAAAAGAACCTATACGTGCTCCTCCCTCCCTTCCTCCCTCCCTCCCTCCCTCTGCCTCCCTCCCTCCCTCCCTCCTCCTCCACTCTCCTCACCCATCCAGAGTATTGCCAGTATGAAGTCGTTCAACCTGTGCCTGGCCCTGGAGGCCCAGGACATCCTAGCAGACCTCTTCAGGATGGTCTTCAGCATCATCAAGTGAGCCACTAGTGTTATGCACTGCATGTCCTAGCTCGCCCACTCTCTCCGTTCTTTTATCCCATGCATCAAACATGTGAGAAAATGTTCCTGACTGAAATACATGTAGTTCCATGGTTCTGCTATCCCTTACTACATCAAACCTTAGTTGATTGTGCGGTGCCTGGCCTTGAGCATCAGGAATTGTGGGTTATAAAGATTTTTGATGGCACATGTATGTGTTGCTTGCAGTCTCACGTGTTCTCACGAGATCATATACAACTATATGCTTGTATACATCAAACTGCAAGAACTAGTGTTCACTTGTGGACAACTAACAAATTTTGTTTGCGCCTTCAAGAGCCTTACAATGACAGCTGGAGTACATCCTGTATGTATGTGTAATATGTGTATATGGATTTGGGAGCACTACACATTAACGACCCTCCCCTCTCCTCCCCTCCCCTCCCCTCCCCTCCCCTCCCCTCCCCTCCTAGTGCCGATCAGTCCTCAAAGGTACGGCTGTACCTGCTGGAAGTCCTGACCGGGCTGGTACAGGAGGGGGAAAACCTCTCGCAAGAGATCATGGACACCATCCTGGTCAACATCATTGAGCCCAATAAGGTCAGTGGAGGCGAGGCCTGGATAGGGAAGGGTACGGAATGAGCGTGTGGATCGGTTAGAATATTATACATATGCACTTACACACAGACATCGTATACAGATGTTGTACGACTCTAGTATGAGCCTGAAGGACGAATGCTAGATATGACTGGGCCATGTAACAAATTCGTTGGCTGTCAACCTACATGTACATGTAGTAATCCACTGCCACACCCATGATCACTCCCGCCCATTCTGTGTCATGTTATAGACCTTCAAAATTTTTGTTGCTAAGCACCAACAATTAAACGTGTACATGTATATACATATGTACCTGTGTAAATGCTGTGTATTGTAGCTGCCAATGAGAGAGTGAGTGAGGTTTGTGTACCTGCATGTGTGAGCTTCGTAGTGTGTGTGTATGTCTCTCTCCCATTCTGTAGTCCGACAATAAGGTGGCTTACATGTTTGTGGTGGAGTTCATCAAGAGGGCCAGCACCTACCTGGAGCCCTACATCCAGATGGTTAGTTTCAGGGAGAGTGGCAAACGGGGGTGAGGGGGGTGGGGCAGAGTAGCGGGTACATATAATTGGTATTGCATTGATGATTAGTAAATCTTTGGGGTGAGCTTTGAAAATTGTACTAGCCTACACATACATTATTGTTATTATGCACATTACGGCCACAATAAGGTATCCCGTAGCTCAGTGGGTAACAGCATCTGACTAATCAGAAGGTCCTGGGTGTGATCCCCAGCTGGGCTCTAGTTAGCTTTTGATGGGGGGGGGAGGGAGTTTCTTTACTTTGCTCTCATTGCTTTTTATTCCATCTTGATGCTACATTTACAGTCTATGCTGATCTCCCTCTCCTCCCAGTTCTTCACCAATGCCCTGGTGGTGGGTAAGAGCTCCGAGAGTGAGGTGGGGGAGCACCTCTACGACCTCATCCTGGAGCTGCATGCCATCGACCCCTCCGTGCTGCTCTCAGTGATGCCACAGCTGGAGTTCAAGCTCAAGGTGGGAGCCAACTCCACCAACCAGACCACCTGTCTATTTCCTAGTCCGTTGTCAGATCCCCTGCACACCTCTTTTAGTACCTTCTTTGATCTCTCTCTTTCTCACCGCCCAATCCTTCCCTCCAGTAGAATTCTTCCCTTATCAAAATTACCCTCCTTCCCGTAATTAGAACCCTCCCCGGTGTGAATTTGTACGTACATGTACCCCTCAACTTTCCATATCAGAAACCCTGTACCTCCCTGTCAGCACCAACCCTCTCGTCCCATCTTCCTCCCTCCCCTCTGCCAAGCAGACCACAGATACCGAAGAGCGTCTGCAGGTGACCAGACTGCTGGCCGGTATGTTCTCTCCTCGGGACTCTCGCCTGGCCATCACCAACAAGTCCCTCTGGCTCTGCTTCCTTAGTCGGTAGGTAATGAGTGCAGTTACCGAATAACAGGAGCCAGTGTACGTGTGGCCTCGTTCCCAGGCCCACGTGCACGTTTCACTTTATTGTAGCTGTAATCGTCTTTTGAGTGGTCCCTGCCCACCCGTAATTAAGTAACGGCGCACGAGAGCCTGGGGACGAGGCTTGTGTACGTGTATAATTGGAGTCTGTTGCTACACATGTACACAGGTTCAGTGACGTGAGCCCCAACATCAGGATGGAGTGTGTCAAGTACTCCAAGTACTTCCTGGTCTACCATCCCCACCTTGCTGAGGACACGGCTAGTACGTGTGTGTGTGTGTGTGTGTATGTGTGTGTGTGTGTTTGTGTGTGAAGGGGGTGAGGAGGAAAGGGTATGTCATGATTATTGCATGCAGAGGAGGGTACACTACATGTGTATAGAGGCATTCAGTAATCACGAGCACATCTCGTACATATATTTTTATTCTTAAAAATCTAAAGAAAATTTCATTTAAAGGACGGCCTTGGTGCTACATGTAATAACTTGCAGTCGAACAGAATTGCATGTCCATGTGTAGTACAGGTTTATGTGCAGGTTTCCAGTATTCCCACTTGTATTCATACATGTATACATTATACATGTACATGTCATACATGTATCCATGTATACATTATACATGTACATGTCATACATGTATCCATTGTACATGTACATGTACACACCAACCTTGGAGCCAAGTGCATGTACATGTACATGTACACAATGTATGTGGTACCCTTGTCTTGATCTGTTCTTATACTATAGCAAGAGATCAAATTGTTTTTACTAAATGGAAAAGAGTTAAGACAACGTAAACATACCGAAATGAAGCCCGACTCTTCCTATGTTTATGGCATACATGTATATGATTGCTAATGTATGGCTTCAAATATTTACGGTAGTGTGAGTGTAAAACGCAGTACAAATATAATTTTGAGGTATAATCTCTTAATTAACTCCAGCTGTAAATATTGCTGAAACCCATAATCTTAAACAAGTGCTAACATACACACCCCTAAACTCAAAGCTATTGGTATATAGCTCAATTATTGGTATGATATTGCTGCAGGCAAGCTTCACGAGCGGTGGCACGACCGGGAAGACAAGGTGCGGCTGGAGGTGGTAAAGGCCGTCTGTGAGGCTGCCGCAGACAACATGGAGGCCATCCCACAGATGGTGAGCCAGACACTCGTGGCTACCTACATGTACAAGTACATGTTGGTAATAACTGTACGATTACTCGCCTCGGTGCCTCTACTAGTTCCACCTAGCCGCACGTTAGTGTTGGGCGGTATTGCATTTTACCCTGTTCGATTATTGTTATCACAATTATCCCGGTAATTCAATATTATTGAAAACGGTATACTATGATGATGTTACATTGATGTAAACACAAATAATCTTAGTTTATAGCCAATACAAATATTGCTATACTGCATTCAGGCAAACACTTAGAATTTTAATGTCACAATAATTTACCTGTGTACATCGTTTGCAAAACTGCCTGGGTGGAAGTTGGCAATACCAGCGATATTGACGATATTATTGTCTTCACGATATTTCGATAATTGGGGATGCTTGTGATATTGATTGTCATGACTTTCAAGTATCACGATATGACGATATTACTGAAATATTGCCCATCTCTACCGCACGTACATGTATGCGCTGATGGTCTCCGAATGAGGTAACTTGACTACTAAAGTGGATCACTCTGGAAACACAGCACATCATTTATACTACTAGCAAGATAAAGCACATTAATTATATTAGCAACACCATCTGTTAACAGCTAGATAACCCCTAGCTATAGGAGACTAGCACCTATTGACACAGAGACTACTAATGCCTAAGTCCAAAGACAACCTGCTCAAAACATGTGCCTACTAAGATCATTCTACACAGCATGCATGCGGCCATGTACAAATAAGGAAGTCTGCAACGTCAGTCCACAATCACTACATTGTACATGTACATGTACATACATGTATAGCCAATTACGTCCATATATATACATTTGCTCCCTGCAGCTATTTGAGGACCTACAGCAGAGGATGAGGGACAAAGTGGTATGTAGAATAGTATGTTTGGGTGCGTGTTTTAAAGGGGGGGCTGTTTGTACAAATCCCCAATACTCGTTCCCAGGCCCTGCTTTATTCAGTTGCAGGAAGGTATTATTTGGGGAGCCTGTGAGCGAGCAATACGTGCAGCTGTGAATTAATGTAGTATCTTTTCTTTGTTGATTCTGTATTTTGTGGAAATATTAATTTGTACACATGTACATGTACATGTAAATGTATGTGCATCTCCTTTTTTGCCTCAAGGCAACACACACAGACTATGTAGGATGCCACTCTCAGATACATACATGTACATGTATAATATATCCCAGACTGCACTGCAGCTGTTCATCATCTCAACTGTTGCCCCTCCCTCCCTCTCTTCCTCCCTCCCTCTCTTCCTCCCTCCCTCCCTCCCTCCCTCCCTCCCTCCCTGCAGTGGGCAATCAGGAAAGAGGCCGTGTCCAACATCGCAAGGCTCTACCGTCAAGTCATGTCCAGGTGCGTAGTGCATGCCTCTCCTAGTCTGAGGGTAGTTGGAAGTGTGATGCTTCCCCTCCCCCCTCTCCTCCCCTCCCAGCTCCTTCTCCTCGGGGGTGTCTCTGGATGCCTCAGCCGCCCAGCGGGTGAGCTGGATGCCCAACAAGATTCTCCACTCCTACTACCAGAACATCAACGAGGACAGGTACATGTCGAGCCAGAGGGGAAGGGGGGGAGAAAGCGTTGGTGTGGAACGTTACCTTATTAGGAAGGGGAGAGGGGGAGGATGGCTTGGCAGGAGACTTTTGTACACTACTTACTATCCTCCCTCCCTCCCTCCCTCCCTCCCTCACTTCCTTCCTCCCTCTCTCTCCCTCCCTCCCTCCTTCTCTCCCTCCCTCCCTCTCTCTCCCTCCCACCCTCCCTCCCTCACTTCCTTCCTCCCTCTCTCTCTCTCCCTCCCTCCCTCCCTCCCTCTCTCTCCTTCCCTCCTTCCCTCCCTCCAGGCTATGTGTGGAGCGCTGTGTGCTGAGCTGCCTGGTGCCAGTGACCCTCAAAGATGAAGAGAAGGTGGAGAGACTCAGACACATCTACACATCGCTGGACGACCATGCCACCAGGTGAGATCGGAGTGATGGCTTTGTCTTGAAGAAGATAATGCCATAGACCAAATGGGGCACTACATGTGTAGTTTGTTATCCTGCTCTTCCATGTCACTTCCAGGGCATTTGAATTCCTTCTGAAAAACAGAGAGCAGTAAGTTTAATGAATGTTGGCACTATTGTGTGTGTGTGTGTGTGTGTGTGTGTGCATGCAGTACAGGACATAGAGGGGGAAGGGGGTAGGAGACATCAGAATAGATGCACTATTGCATGTGTGTGCGTGTGTGTTTGTGTGTGTGTATATGTATGTGTATGCATGTGTATTGTGTGTGTGTGTGTGCGTACTTACATGTATACATGTGTTATGTTGCTGCATATATTGCCTCCACCACCTGCAATTCATTGTGTACAGGTTGAGAACTCATGTACTAGACCTGATCCAGATTAGCCAAAAGGAAGAGCTTGAGGTACCTGCTAGTGGTTTGTCTGTTCTGAATTAGTCTCCCAGCAAGGTGAGTCTGACATGTTATTATGATGTGCATGTATGGTCTGTTTTTGCAGGATCAGCGGAAAAAGCAGCTGGTTCTAACAAAGGTCATCCTGATAGCGAGTGAGTGCTGTATGAATACCTCGACCGTGGTTAATTGGCTATTACTGCAATGAATAATTTTAAACGGGCAAACCCACAAGTGATTTGAACAATCTTTGGTTTATAAAGGGCAGCTGGCCACCCTCTCTGGTGTCTTGGAGTGATGCATGAACAATAATATTCACAATTTTTGGAGGGCACCTCCTGGAGACCATATCCAGGGATTGGGCCCAATATTGGCATTATCTCCCTCCCCTCCCCTTTTTTCCAGGGTGTCTGCCTGAGCCAGTCAAGTCCCAGGGTCACCTACAGGAGCTAGTGGGGATGCCGGAGGATGACCGGCTGAGAGAGGCCCTCAGCAAAGCCATGGACTGCTCCATCCCCTGCCAGGAGGTCATAAAGGCCAAGGTATAGTGTGTGTGTGTGCGTGCATGCGTGAGTGTGTGTGTGTGAGTGCATGTGTGTGTTAATTGAAACTCCAGTGAAATTCTGTTTGTGTGTTTAGTATACATGAATTGCTGTGTATACATCCGCCAAACTAGTACCCTTATGTGCCCCTCCCTCCCTCCCTCCCTTCCTCTCAGTCGGAGGTGGTCACCAAGGTGGGCTCTCGCCACGGGGTTCTGGAGTCAGTACGAGACCTGCTGGACCGCAGCTGTCCCATGCTGGTGGACTCCCACTGCGTGGCACTACTCGTGGAAGGGTAAGTCTCCAGGGGGCAAGTATCTTTCCCAGTGTTGGATCTGGAGGGCCGGCTCCTCAATTAGCACCATTAATGGAGGGATCCTCGTATCCCCATGGTCTCAGGCTTTATGCATAGTATACATGAATACATGTAAAGTGGCAATTGAGTTACAGATAATTAGAACTTGCAATAGAAAACTTTATATGGCGATGTAGTGTAGTACACTACATCGCTAGTGTACTACATGTAGTAGGATGTACACTGTAGAGTGAAAATTTGATTGAGAATTGGGGACAGGTTGCCATGGTGTGCAGGTTGCCATGGTGTGCAGGTCGCCATGCACTACAGCAATATTTTTTTGCTTGAGTGTATAGGGACCAGAGCAAAAAAGAGTGAATTTGTTTTCCTGAAATTTTTTTTGTTATCTGTTCTGTAGCTAGGTGGTTGGACACTCATGTCCAGAAAAACCAGGACATGTCCATGTACTCCTGGGTTTCCTTGTAGGATATGACATTCGCTATTCTCTGGAGTTTCAAGCTTTAATAGGAGTCATCGTATATAGCAAGGTGGTGTGTCAACTTTGACCTACATGTACGTTTGAAGTTGTAACTCACAGAGAATCAGAAGATACTCACGGATCACATCAATTTTGGCAAATTTATCCAGAATAGTATAGCTGTTAGGAGAGTGTATGCCAGGCTACTGGCCAGAGTGACAGAAAGTAGCAGATAGCACATGCAAACAGAGGTCATAGAGAACACATTTGCAGTGTTATGTATACCTTGCTTTGTGACCTATGCTCGCACAAGTTTGCCCCACAATATCCTGGTATATGTATGTCTCGATCCCTCCCTGCTAGGGTCTGCTCGGAGCTGAGTGAGCCAGCCTTGAGCCAGAGTGAGGCGGAGGAGAAGGAGGCCTTTGCAAGGGACAAGAAGGCTGTGAACCTCATCAAGGTACGAGGGGAAGGGCCGAGGTGGGCAGAACTGGTTTGTGTGGGACAGGGTTTATGGAGCAGAGGGGAAACATAGTGAATTCTTCCCCCTCCTATACTTGATCTAGAAGTCACATTTACATTTCAGGTACATGTATCTAATCACAAGGAGTGTTAAGGACATTCCCAGTTTAGTAGAGTTTGTGTATATAGCCTCTGCTTATGTAGAGATATGAGCGCTGGAGTTGGACGGTATAATCTAGTGATGTGAATATACATACAGATGCTGTATTAATTCTGCAAATACATCCCATAACGATGTGAGGGCTGCTCGCATAGTTTTCAATTACAAACTACATGTACTGATACCTCTTGCTGTAAAACACAGCAAAGTACTTACTACCTCTCTTCAAAACGTGCTTCTACAAGTAGTGCTACTGCACTTATGTAAAAGTTGGGCGGTAGAATTTTTTTTTTTACTCTACCTGGAAAAATACAGTCAGGTAATTTGTTAAACAAGTAATTAATTTGGAATGGCCTAACATTAAATTAAACCCGTACGTTATGTATGAGATGTTGATATTTAGATCTCTGCACTCATGGCTAGAAATGACGTTCTTATCAACTATGCATGTATGTACATGTACATGATCTCCCATGCCTCATGTCTCCCAGGTCCTGGCAGGAGTGACCCCGAGCTACTTCAACACTCCAGAGGTGTTTGAGAGTCTCATCGGACTGCTTAGGCATGAAGACAAGGAGATCGGTAAGTAGCTACCTCTGACACACTGTGACCAGTGTGTTGACGTCTCCCCTGTCTCGTTGTGTAGCCTGTAGGATCCTGCAGATACTAATGATGACCGGCAAATACATCGACCAGACTGTAGCAGGGTGAGTGTGTCTGTGTCTGTGTGTAGTCTCAGCTTGTATGTAGCTTCGGGCGTGCCCGGCTGGTCCTAAGATTGCTTTCATGTTTTCCGTTTGTCTGTATGTGTGTGTGTTCGTCTGCAAATATCACGTGCGCTAAGTTACGTCATTCCGTTACTATGCCACTATAGCCACGAGTGCAGTGGAAGCTACTGAAAGTTTGCAGGCTCAATAGGCCAAGGTACATGTACGTCAAGCTACGTTAGTTTTGTGTTGCCTAGACGGCGAAAGAGTGGTAGGTAGCGATGATAGTTTTGTCTTGGCAAGTTCTGATTGCTAACTGTAAGCGCACTACGAAATTGTTGTGTCAGCACTTTTGCTGGCAGCGCTACGTGATGGGACTGTCTAATTCATTCTACAGCTGCAAGTTAAGCTAAGACTAATCTGTTGCTGAACACAACCTTCAATTGTGTAAAAAAGCACCCGGCTGGTTTTTAGATATGAAATATCAGTCTTGTTTACTATGCAATTATTGATGCCCTCATCCCCTCTTTCCTTCCTTCACCCCTCCTCTCATCTCCGCCCCCTTTCCCCTCCCCCTTTTTCTCTTCCCCTCCTCCCCCTTCCCTGCGTCCTCTATTCTCGTCTCCTCTCTCTCCCTCCGCCAGGTGCCTGCAGCCCATTGTGACCCAGCTGGCCCAGAAGGGCGCCCCGGAACTGGCCAAGTACACCGTCAGGTGCATCAATGCCGTCTTCAGGGAACCCAGACCCATCCTGCAGAGACTCTTTACTGTGAGTGAATCATGCAATACATTGGAGTGTGATAACTGCTCTATCTGGTAGACTAATGTGGACCCGTTCATATTATAGTACATAATTTGTATCAAGCTAGCATTATGTGTGTGTACATGTACATCTCTAGCTAAACGTGTACATTGTACAACCGAGTGCTCAGGTCAGACGATGTACACCTACACTGTACACCTACTAACCATCCTATGTTATAATATGCAAATAGCTTTGCTTGCTTCACTTGCAACCTTCGAAGGCATGTATCTATCTGGCTTCAGCTCAGGCTTGCTTCATTCACAACCCTCGGAGGCTGTAGGTCGAAGTAGAGATGTCAGGACCATTAGATGATGTCACGAACTTCTGGCATATTCTCGTGCAATCACACATGATTAGACGACGACGTGTCCGTGACAGACACATGTACATGTACTGACAGTGCTAAGATGTAAGTATTGACATACGTACGTTCCTCTTATCCACATACGTGCACGTACATTTATAAGGACCTCTTTAGCGCTTTAATCCAGTCACACACACACACACACACACCCTAGGCCCTGACCTCCAACCTGGACCTGGATCACCTCCACCTCCCGACCGTCCTCCTCTCCCTGTGCGAGGTGGCACAGCTGCAGCCGGCTCTCTTCGAGGCCAAGCACAAGACCGTCATCAGAGACTTCGTGGTCAAGAAACTACTGGTGGTGGACAGGGTCAGTGTGGTGGGATACTGGGATACTTGGGAAGTGGATCTGAGGATGTACTGCATGTACTTTTATACTACTGTACTTTGCTGAGCTCACAGTCTGCTTGATGGTGTATTGAATTATTATTGTTAGCAGTTTACATATTCCATTAATAAGCCTATCCAGTGAGTAGCAACTGATGGCAGTCCCGGGTAAAAAAAACAGTAGAAAATCCATTGTGTATTTCGATTGCATCACAGTGCTGTTTCTCTGTTAGGGCAGGGCTCATATGTACTGCATAGAAGCCTCGATATCATATGCGCTGTGTAGAAGCCTATATGTCAATATGAGGCTTCTACACAGTATATCATCTCCTCCCTTAATGGAAGATCAGAGATGTAGTTCTTTGAACGCAGTGATACAATTGAAATACATGTACGTGACAGAATAATGTTCATTTTCTGCCCCATTTACAAATTGGCAAATTTGCAACATGCTCGTCTCAGTACCAAACATTTATCACTGGCTCACAAAATTATTGCAGACCTCCATTGCGTTGATGCCTTATCACATGTTTAACCTATATATATACTTTCAGCTTTAGTGCCTAAGTGGTACATACAGTAATTTGAGCGACAGTTTGTACATATCAAGCACTCTTGACATGTATACTGCAGTGGGAACTCTATGGGTTGTGTGGTGATAGTGGTTTTCTGGTGCTCTCTCTCTCTCCCTGTGCAGGCCCAGGGGGAGTATATAGAGGGCGCCCCAGAGTGGTGTGAGGACGAGGGGGTCTCAGCAGAGGCCAGGAGTAAGGTGTGTGTAGCAATACTCCACCCCCCTCCCAACAAAAACAAACAGTTACTGTGTTGAGATTGCTTCCTGCATCTGTTGTACATGTATATTTGTGTGTCACGTGTGCTAGATAGGTCACTGCAGTGATACAGTGTACATGTATGTCACCATAGCCACAAGCACGGTGGAAGTTTGCAGACATATAGCATAATTTTGGACATTAAAGAAACTGTAGCCTGATAGTCTTGCTCTGGTCAATTACATGTATGTGTACATGTGTAATTTTTGAGGCAGCACTTTTGCTGTAAGTTCAATTTAGTCAACCTAGCTTGGTGTGACTTGTTCCCAAGCATTCAGTCCTGGATGAAAAATACCTTAGATAGTTTTTGTATGTCGATGTGATTCTTAAGAGCTTTACTTTTGCTCTGCAGGTGCTGGGCATCAAGTTGCTGGTGAGCTGGCTGCTGGGACTGCAGGCAGAGCAGGAGAAGGCCAGCCAGCCGGTGCTGCGTCTGCTGGATACCCTGCTGGCCCACGATGGCGACCTGCAGGGGGAGGACAACATCAGGTAGGGTGGGCACTTGAAATAATCCAGTGTTTCCAATCCTCTAATTATGTGAGCATTAAGAAGTACTCTCTATTAAGTTCCATGTATCATCCCGAGGTCTTGTGACCCATTGTTCCCTTCTCCTCTAGCGCTCCTGACCGCTCCAGGCTACGGCTGGCGGCCGCCTGTGGTCTCCTGAAGCTGGCCCGCTGCAGCCACTACTGTGACGTGCTCTCCTTGGAGCAGTTCCAGAGGCTGGCCCTCACCATGCAGGTACGTGTACATGTGCATGTGCTCAGCTTCAGCTACGGCCTTGGGTTAGCCTTGCACCCAGGCAGCAGGTTTATCTTACGTCTGTGGAAACAATCAGGGTAGGGCCAAATATTAGTTTCTCATTGTCGTCTGTGCGCTATTTTAGCCGTTGTATATGCAAATGTTTTATGGACTATTCGTTGCGTAATATGTCTAGCAATGCTCATCACCCCGCTGTCGCTGAAGTCCTGGGCATCTGTCAGTGTCTGGATCAGACATAATTTTCCTGAATACAGCGCTGGATGATCGTGATTTTCACACTACATAAAATATTCTTTAATTCTCCCGCTCCGATCTCTTACGACTCTAAGAGGATGAGAAACTATATATAAATTTTGACTGCCACACATGGTTTATATTAAGTTCCATGTATCATCCCGAGGTCTTGTGACCCATTGTTCCCTTCTCCTCTAGCGCTCCTGACCGCTCCAGGCTACGGCTGGCGGCCGCCTGTGGTCTCCTGAAGCTGGCCCGCTGCAGCCACTACTGTGACGTGCTCTCCTTGGAGCAGTTCCAGAGGCTGGCCCTCACCATGCAGGTACGTGTACATGTGCATGTGCTCAGCTTCAGCTACGGCCTTGGGTTAGCCTTGCACCCAGGCAGCAGGTTTATCTTACGTCTGTGGAAACAATCAGGGTAGGGCCAAATATTAGTTTCTCATTGTCGTCTGTGCGCTATTTTAGCCGTTGTATATGCAAATGTTTTATGGACTATTCGTTGCGTAATATGTCTAGCAATGCTCATCACCCCGCTGTCGCTGAAGTCCTGGGCATCTGTCAGTGTCTGGATCAGACATAATTTTCCTGAATACAGCGCTGGATGATACCAAAGCATGATATACTCTTGTACACTAAACCACGTGATTTTCACACTACATAAAATATTCTTTAATTCTCCCGCTCCGATCTCTTACGACTCTAAGAGGATGAGAAACTATATATAAATTTTGACTGCCACACATGGTTTAGACAGAAGTGCATGTACTGGGAGCGCAAAGTGTCTGATAGCTAGTCTATTCTATGAATTTATGAGAGATGACTACTGTATATCCACTCTAGGACACGTGTGAACAGGTGAGGGACCACTTTGCTCACAAGCTGAACAAGGGTCTGAAGCTGATGAAGCTGCCCCTCAGCTTCCTCAGCATCTTTGCCCTGGCTGGCATCGAACCTAGGAAGGAGGCGAGGACAAAGGTCAGGGGGAGGGGCTCAGAGTGTGTGTACACAGGTGTATGTGATGACGTAAATTCCCTGTGTAGTACAATATACATATACAAGGTGTGCATGTACTTTGACCCTCTGTGTAGTAAGGTGTAGCTCACGGGCTATTGAAGGTATTGCTGTCCTGCTCCCATGTAGTTCCATCAGATGATTGCAGCAAACGTGGAGAAAAGAAGAGAATGCTTGAAACAGCATTCCAAGGCAAAAGGTATACTCAACAACATGTTCTCGGGAAGTGTACGCTCATGTATAACCAGTCATGTAAAATATGCCCCTAACCAATTCTAAAGCAGACAGGCCTGCCCCAGAACACCTCCCATGTGATACCCCACCCCATCCCATCTCTTCCCCTCCCCTCCCCTCTCCCTCCCCAGACCACCCCCACATGATCCTCCCGGAGTACGCCCTCTCCCACACCCTCCACCTTCTGGCCCACCACCCCGACTTCTCCAGGACAAACCCCCAGGCACTAGACAACTTCAAAGAGTGAGTTCGATGATGGCTCCCCTGCTGTTATGGATACCATATTATCAGTAGTGTACATGTACATGTACATGGAGTTTGGGGGTGGCATAGCTAACCAAGTACATGTACATTTAATTGGTTAGCTACATGTACAATGTAGTACTGACTTCACATGTACAATGTACATGTACATGTATACTGGTAGGAGGAAGAAGCCACAGTCAGGAGAGTGTCAGGCTTTAAACTGCTGGTGGATATAGACTGTAGTGCTCAAATTCGCAGTCTTGTTATAAGAGTGCCACTCATTTACATTGTACGTGATATAGACCTTGCTGTAAGGGCCTTTGGGCAAATGTGTACAGCACACACACAGCCACACACACACACACACACACAGACACACATTCACACACACACTCACACACACACACTCACACACACACACACTCACACACTCACACACACCTACACACATACACAGCTGTTTGTGGTTCTTCCTGGAGCCGGTGGTCCACAAGAGTGAAAACTATGGCTTCCTCCATAAGCTGCTGGAGTCCATCAAGCAGACGACAGACGGCCAAAGCGCAGGCAGTGCCGAGGCCAACAAGGTGAGGACTTTAGCAAGCTTAAGCTCCATCAGATTACAGCTTTTATAGTTCTTCTGTAAAGTTGCCAGCTCGATAAATCTATTGCTCAGTTTGATGAATATGCTGTATATACATACAGAGACCAATGACATGTGAGATGTATTGTCAGCAAGTATGGAGTCATTGCCAAGAAATTTCATTCTGGACACCAGCTATTCTTTCACGGGGGGGTGAATGTCTGGGCACGAAACTAGGGGTGGTTTAGGGGAATTGGGATGGGGTTTAGGGTACATGTATGTGTGTATAGCCTCAGCAGGCAGGGTTTCATACAGAGGGAGGGCTGGGATTTCTCCCCTCCCCTCCCTCCCCCCCTGGAAGCAACCTCAGAGTACATATATTTCCTTGGGGGAGGGTGTGACTCCACTTACAACATCATTCCCACCCCCCCAGCATATAAAATCCTGTGTGAAAAGCCATGGTGGGGTGCTTTGAGGACGTGTGTTCAGGTCTGAGACTCGGAGGGTAGAGCTTACTAATGAAATTATAGAATGTACTTGCTAAGTATCAGGGAAGCGGCATGTATGTGTGTGTGTATGCTGTTTTCAGTGTATTGCTCTTTCCTTCCCATGCAGAACCTCTATGCTGTCTGTGACCTTGCCCTGGGAGTGCTGACCAAGAAGGTACACGCAGTACTGCATGATATAATACTGTGACTGAATTTACAAAAACCCGGCACTTCACACGTTTTTGCAAATCTTAAACTATAGTAATCACATCATTAGCGAGACATGAATGATTGTTGGTACAGTACAAGTACAAACCTTCAATCCACACTAGAAATCTGCAGCTCTCTCTGTTCAATAGATACTTGTATACACCGAGGTTCAGCAGCAGTTAAAACATTGTTCACGCGATTTAACAGTAGCGTAGTGGACTCCACTTTTAGCGGAGTAGTCACAGCAGCGAAATTAGTTCGTTTGGAACTGGACCAGAACTGGAGTGGACCCAGGCTTATCACTGTGCTTAGCTTATACATGTACGAGGGTGAACTGCAAATTTTACATGCGCTCATGGACCAAATACGTTGAGATCAAGTTGTCGATCAAAATTTTATGAAACTGCTCTACACTGGTACAATTCGCAAAGGGCAGAGTGAATTTGAATGGTTGCGACTGTCGTCTCAGTACATGTAGTATGGAACTTGTTTGTGGCATATACTGTATTTACCCCTTCCCCTCAACCCCTGGATGATTGTGGATTAAACCTTCATTTCCAACCCCTCAGCTAACTCATATCAAGATCGGGGACTTTCCCGGCAAGGTGGTCCTGCCAGGCAGACTCTTCAAGGCCAGGCCAAAGGTAGGAATATTTCCAGGTGGGAGTGGTAAACACGAAGATAGGTTTAGGTACTCTGAGATGGTTTCTGAATATTTTCAGAATATCAAACATTTTTGGTGCACAGTAGCTACATATGTAACATTCAGTCTTTTGCGTCTGCTATAACTAATGCAAACCAAAAGAGTGGGTTATTGAAAAGTGACAAAATTAATATAGGCTGGAAAGGGGGCCTTAGCTACGCTTAAGCCATCCTTGGTTATGCGCTATACTCTATGTACATGCAGCTACAATGTACCACTGTATTGTTAGCCTCATTCCCAGGCTCCACTCCGCAGCTTTAGCCTCATTCCCAGGCTCCACTCCGCAGCTTTAGCCTCATTCCCAGGCTCCACTCCGCAGCTTTAGCCTCATTCCCAGGCTCCACTCCGCAGCTTTAGCCTCATTCCCAGGCTCCACTCCGCAGCTTTAGCCTCATTCCCAGGCTCCACTCCACAGCTTTAGCCTCATTCCCAGGCTCCACTCCGCAGCTTGTATTGCACGGCGTAAAAAAAGCAGGGCCGCTTTTCTACACTCTACAGTAAAGGCTGGAGAGTGGAGTCTGGGAACAAGTCTAGTCTATGTACGTGTAGTGTTGTCCCAAGTCGAGAAGCCTTAGGGTGGGGGGAGATTGTAACTATCCCACGATCACGAGGGCAAAGCAAGTTAAACATTTGAATGCACGACTGCATCCAAGAACAACGAGCTAGGGATGGGGAAACACTTCTGGTGTGATATCTGATTTACATTTGCTTTCCACAGAATGCCCCAGCCAATGAGATGAGGTATCTCCCTCCGAACTATGACTGCACTCCTTCCAAGGTGAGGGGCGTGCACTGTGACTACACATGTGCATGAATCTTGGTTTTATTAACATAGGATGGAGAATCAAATTTACAGCTAGAAGTCAAACTTAGTTGCACAACTAATGTTTAGTTGGCACAAGTGTAGTTGTACTTGCAGCCACTTTCAGTAGGCTAGTTTGAGTGATTTGGCATATGAGAAATAGATGTACTCTATATTTAATACTTTACATGTTACAACCTGGACCCCGTGAATGAAACCTTGAGTAGTGAGGATTGGGAAGATTTGGGTGTTCAAATAATTGGAGAGTTCGAGCAATTAGACTCACTTCTCTTTAAAATAAGATCGATATTTCATACGTACCTAAAAACGAGCCGGGTATTTTTACATAAATTAAGGCTGTATTCAGCAGCACGTCAATCCAAGGTAAGTACAGCTGTAGTTTGTTTCCTCTTGCACATCTTACAGCCAAAGTACTGACTCGGCAGCTTTGTAGTGCACTTTCAGTTAGCTGCCAGCACTTGCCGTCCAGGCAACACAAAACTAAGCTAGTTTGACATACCTTGGCCTCTTGGGGCTACAAACTTCGTAATGCCTGGTACATGTACATGTAATTTGTGGCCTGCTTAAGTCACTGCCTGAATGGTATCCTCCACAGCATGTCACAGCAGGGGAAGGACCCCTCATGTCCACTCCCTTTGTTGCTACCGACGAGGCTGACACCACTGCCAGCAAAAAGTAAGAGCCACTGAAGCAACTCCATACCCTAGTCTGCTACTAGCCTCTTGCATTTATTTTCCATTATCTGCATTCAAAAGGTTTTAGTTGGGGGGGGGGGGTGCACAAGGGGAGCCACCCTACAAATTTGTACCCCTCTTTGGGAATCTTAAACCTTCATAATCGAATATCACTGCTGTAGTAACACCTCCTCAAACCATTTCCCTGTCACTCTTGTGTACTCTGTTTTGTATATATACACTTATGGTTATTGAAACTACGTGAGTTTTGTGAGAGGTAGACTTTAATGTCGTTGCATTACGTCAGCTATTTGTAACACATACATGTAACATTTTACGTCATTGACTGTGGAAATTGTTTGAAACTACAAATTTTGTGTCAGACTTTTGCATGTGTCTGCACTGAGCACTTTCAGTTCTATATCCCGGAAGCGATATAGAGAAATGGTAGAGTGAGCCAATGACCTTGCCTGATTACCCGATGGTTGATCTTCGCCCCATATGTACTTTTCCCTCTGATACTTACATGTGACAAAGTAGAGGGAACCATAAGATGGTACAGACAATTAGTGAGAGTGATTATAGCTACCTACTCTGTAACATGGCTAACTTCCCTCCTTGTGTGTAGATCTCCCAAGGACAAACCTTCCAAGACTAGGACGCCCAAGAAAGGGAAATCCCCTAAGGCTGAGACTCCCAAGGGGAAAACCCCTAAGGCTGAGACTCTCAAGGGGAAAACCGCTAAGGCTGAGACTCCCAAGGGGAAATCCCCCAAAGCCACGCCACTCCGTAAGAAAGCGGCAGCCAAGTCCCCCAAGAAGACCAAGACAGAGGAATCCAGGGAGATGGATGACAGTGGAGTCTCTGATGTCGAGGTAGGGGTATATTGTTGCATGGTTTTCCTTAAAGGGAGAATTATACTACACCTAATTTCTGACCAATCAGCTAGCAGTATTCAGGGGCTATAACGGGTATCCTTATGTGTGGAGGTTATATTGCGTTGCTAGCTAGCTGAAGTAGGGTAGGTTGTTGTTGAAGCCCAGGCAGGGTATATGGTGGTTCTTGCTCGCAGATGATTGGACTATTACTGTAAGAAGACCTGCGCTTCGTTCTTGTGGCCAATTTTATTGTGTTTCCACATATTTATGCATGTAAACCTGCTACCATTTTCAGGCTAGATGGCTAGCTATTGTAGACACTCGATCATGCTTGCTAAGTTTCTATATAGGAGTGTTTAGCCACTTTTTAGAGCCTCTGTCTTGATGCTTGCTAGCTACTTTACTGTATTGTGCCAAATTATCACACGTCTGCAGAGCTGCAGCTTACCAGCTTATATTTCTAGATGCACACCATTTCTTTGAGTGCTCTCACATAATTATATGTATATACTCTGCACGCGTGTGCATTCACAATAATTGCGTCTCCTGTTATTCTCACTGGACTTATGGCTAGTGTATCCTTCCCTTCGGGTCGGATGTAGTGCTAATGTATGCTACCACCCTCCCTTCACCTTGCCAATAGGACCATGCAGACAGGCAGGAGGAGGGGCAGGAGGCTGGTGCCACGCCCACCAAGGCCAGGAAAAGAAGCAAGGCCACTCAGCCTGCCACCAGGTGTGAGCTTAAGTCTTGAAAGTAAGACTGAAAGGTGGGAGTGATGTATGTATTCTTGCCTCCCCCAGGAAGAGGAACGTGAGGAGGAAAGTGCTGCAGGAGTCTGAGGACTCTCAGGAGAAGGACTCAGCGACACAAGTGGGTCATCAGCTAATTCCTGTAATTGTATGGGGCAGGCCATACGGTGTGCTTTCTCTTGGCGATATTGTGTAACTTAGCTAATTGTGGTAGTATATTCATTCTTCTAGCATTTTCCTATGGAGCGGTTTGTCTTCTAGCCTTGTTCCCAGGCCCCTGCTTTATCTTCACGTCAGTTTCACCAAAATATCCGAATGTCAGATACGCATAGCAACGAGAAAAATTATTAATAGTTACTTAACTTCATCAGTTTTGCTTTACGCAGCCTGCCGTCGAAATTCGATATCGCGATGATGTTCAAGGCCTAGGTCGGGAAGAAGGATGCTACTACAGTAGCTACATGTATACATGTAAGTGTCGTTTATTCAGCTAGGGGCGGAGTCAGTATGTGATTATTAATTAGTAGTTGCTAACGTAGTCATGTGAGGATCACGTTTTCCCAAAGACTCTCGGGTCACGTGAAGACATTTTGGTGAAACTGACGTACCCTGAAAGTGTGGGCCTGGGAACGAGGCTACTTGCATTGCGTACACATTTGTTGCTCTTGAGCCAATTTATCAAGTAAGCTTTGGATAGGGTGAAGAAGGCAGGGAAGGGGTGAGGGGTGGGAGCATATATTATCGCCTTCTTCCTCAGACCTGGTGTGACCTCTACTCTCCACACTCCCGCAGGACCATGCCGAAGAAGACTTGGAACTGAGTCCTAAAAAGCCAGTAAAGAGTAAAGGAGCCCAAAAACCTCCCACTAAGTACGTGTGCCTGAGCATGTATCATCTACACAATTATTGTGTGTGTGTATGCCAGAAACGTATTAATTTTGCAGCGTATGATAGACAGTGATTTGAGGAATTGTATACTTATTGATACATGTGTGTGTGTGCCAGTATTCTTCCATACCCTTCAAGGCAGAAACTCGCGTATGCCTTACTATATTATGTTGTTATATACATGCCCCAAGATAATCAGTGCCCGTGGCATATCTAGGCTCCTGACATCCTCTGCTCATGTGTAGGGTGTGCATGGGTATATCACCAAGTGAATTTCATCTCCTACTGTAGGAAGAAGAATGTTAGGAGAAAGGTTCTGCAAGAGGAGGTGCAAAACAATGGAGTAGCCCACCAGACATCAGAATCTCAGGACCAGGTTAGACAGTACTCACTACTCAGTGGATGGGAAATTTTGTTAATGTACTTGTACAAGCATTCATTGGGACAGTATTCCTGATTCTCAAGGTCAGGCATCCAGCAGTAACTAAGCTAGGTGTTTGAGGTTTGTTGTACAGAAATGGTTGTACTGTAGGAATGATTTCAAATGCATGCAAGGGTGTAGATGTATATATATATACTTGTACGTTTGGGGAGAGGAAGACTACCGCTCTAACTACTTGAATGTTCTACATTATGTTATGGCCAATCAAAGTATTCGCTCACAATGACTACTACTGCTATACAAATCTGTGATATATGCTAATGTACAATAATGTTAATACAAGTACAAAAACAATTATTTTGCCATTCAGATAATTAGAGCAATTATGGCAGAACTAAAGCTGCCAAGATTCTCTAGTCTACTTACAGATCCCCACACATGCCATGTCTTATGGACATTTCATTGTAGATTTTCTTTTGTTTAATATATTTACAGTCTGAAGCTGAAGTTGCTCCTTCGCCTAAAAAGAGAAAAGTAAGTTATCATTCTTATTTATCTACTTATTATACCAACATATACATGTATGCCGACCACCCACATTTCACTTTGGATTTTTTTCTTATTTTATTTAATATATGTACAGTCCGAAGTTGAAATTGCTCCTTCACCTAAAAAGAGAAAAGTAAGTTATCATTCTTTGTTTTATAATTATTGTATCTACTTATTATAATATACCAACGCTTTACTTTGGTAGGTAATGGAGTTATTGACTTTCACTTTCACAGAATACTTGGTTATTAATAATAATGGCACTCTACCATCTAGCCTCTGGCTTTGTCTTTCATCCCGAACGATTCTTTCACTCTTACAGAAACTTGAACAAAAAATTTATGTTAACCTCAGACCCAGGCTTTACCGCGCACAGATTTAATCTCACGACAATTTTTTCTTCACCATTGCACGATAAATCTGGGCATGGAAGGCCTGGGTACAAGGTTACAAAAACGTTTCTAGTTATACATACGATTGTGTGTGTACATGTCCGTGGGAAGATCACAGCACTCCGCAAAACCACTCAAACTACCTGTGGATATGACACGTTCTACATGAGTACGTGTATATCGTCCAGGCTCCCTCCCGCTATTTTAGTACATGTGAATTGTGAATAGAAGCTAGGAGTGGCGGCTGTGAACGAGGCTAGTGGTCCCAGCGATGTAAGCACGTGTTTCAAGCATCACAGGCTTTTTCCGCTACAGTCACGGATAATTCATAAAACCTGAAGACCATGTAGCTTCTAAGCTTGTGCTTACTACTACATCCATGTAGCAAACAAGCAGTAGAGTTTGGGGCCAGAATAGTTTGTCATACTCCTCTAAATTACTGTCCACCAA
The DNA here is from genome assembly GCA_963921505.1 of Phakellia ventilabrum. Taxonomy (NCBI): domain Eukaryota; kingdom Metazoa; phylum Porifera; class Demospongiae; order Axinellida; family Axinellidae; genus Phakellia; species Phakellia ventilabrum. The sequence goes on from OY997385.1 coordinate 1,438,967, forward strand.
CCTTTCAGCTAACCTGCCAGAGACTAGTCTCATTCCCAGGCCTCTCTATATACCTTGGGAGAGAACAAACCTGTTTCATAGTTTCTTTCATGTATTGTCTACTATTTTAGGCAAAGGCTGATTCTGAGGAGGAACCAAAACTAAATGTAAGTACTAAGTATGTATTAGGGATATGGGCTAATACCAAACTACCACTGTGTGTGTGTGTGTGTGTGTGTGTGTGCATGCAATCACTAGAAAGCTGAGACTACATCCAAAAGCAGTGGTGATTTTAGGCACTGCTTTAATGCATGGTGCACAGGCTTGTTGAACTCTCATCTTTTGTAGTTGATTTATAAGACTAGTGGGGTTCTGTTATCCATGAAGCACTACATTATATACTGCAGCATTTTTGCCCCTCCCCCTTTGGTCCTAAAACTTATAGAGGCCACATCAGATCCCGTCTCTAATTTGGTAGTATAAGCAACCAATCATCGACTGCATTTTGGTCCCCACCTTATATCTCAGTCCAGGCACAACTCGGTTCTTACACCAACACAGAGAGCATAAAAACAGGCACAAACTCACAGGTAGAGCTGTAGGTTAGCTAGTTGTTGGGACTCTGATCTCCTGTCAGCACCACCGTCGTACAATTTTGCTAGTATTGGCAAACGGTAATTCCCGATCATTCACAGTTCAGTAGGCCTATGCTAGATATCCTGGAAGGTAGTACATGCAAATACACGCAACATTACACAACATTAGATTGCTGATGGTCATAATGCGGAAGTTAAAATTCACTCACTTACTGCTCATTCATGTGAAATTATTCCGTATTCTCAATAATTGGTTGCTTACGCTACACTACATGCAAAAAATTATGTGGTTGTTTTGACTATTAAGTGATTACCTGAATTTCAGAATTCTGAGTATGAAGGTAGGAATTATGCCTCAAAGTGGGTAATTTGTTCCTTATTATGAAAATTGACTATGGAATGTCAAGTACTATTAGCAAATGACCCACTTTGAAGGCTAACTCCTACCTTCATACTCAGACTTCTGAAATTCAGGTAACCACTACATAGTCAAAACAACTACATATTTTTTTGCAGTGAGCTAGCAACCCTGAAAGAAAGAGATGTGGATGTTGTATACACCATTCCACCCCTTTATAGACATGCATCTAGCACCCTAAACATGTATAGCTAATCTCAGGCTACACGCTTGTGAAAGTTTCCCTTCATTCTGCAACAGGTGAAGCGCAGAGCAAGACGTAAGAAATGAACACAATGGAAATCACATACTGCCACTGCCGATACATGACATTTCTCCCATCACTGCTCCTCTTGTAGCTTCACGTACCATTCTTCCCGCACTTCCTTACCTCAAATTTTTATACCAACTTTCCTGTAGCTGCTTCTGTAAGTATGTAAACTCTTCTGAAACCTGTTGAGTTTCTTTGTCTCACCTCAAACACTTACTTTTGTATGATAGTATTATATTTATATAACTGTAGACACTGTACATGCACACTCTTAACCCCGTCCATTCATCAGTATATAAACCTGAAGAAGTGATCTGTTGTGTCTAGTATAGCCTCGTAACCAGGCTTTCCTCGTGCAGCTTTTATCTCAAAGTATTTTATCTTGCTGTGAGATAAAATCTGGGTGAGGAAAACATTACGCTAGGTAGGAGTGGTAAGTTCATTAGGGAAAGTGGTAGAATTTCAACAGACTGGCTCGCCAGCTGGTGTGGAATTATTACAGTTGTCTTCACATTTGCGAGTAATATACTAACCTTGTTCCCAGTCTCCACTCCACCTTTTTTTTTTTACATGTGAAGAAAAGCTGCAAGATTACGTGAAAACTGGGAATGATATATACATGATTACTATATTATGGGCAATGAAAGTGTGGTACTGAGATTGGGACAGACAGATTGAAGGCTATTCTATAGCCATCATAATTATAATAGCTGACTTCCTGTACTGTGGTCCACAAACTTGAATTGGCTACACCAAAACCAAAAAAAAAGAACTATGGAGCCAAAGTGTAGTGTATGAGACCCAGACTTATCAACCTATGGTGAATCACAAGGTACATATAATTATGGGGTTTTAATACATAACAGCTAGTTTGCCTGTGTACTGTTTATTGGGGGTTAGGGGGTTATTTCCTATTGTACCCCAGTGTGTGGGTGGATCAAAAGTGCTGCATGCAGGCTTATACAAGCAAAACCACCTGCCTGAAACCATACAAGTGTGTTAGTTCAGTTCAAGCATGCAGCGCTGTATGTTTGACGAGCTCTAGATAAGCTGGTGAGTTTGTATATTAATTATGGGTGAAGTATTACTATGTGTACAAGGGTAACTGCAAATCCAAGTATAAAAGTTTCCATGCAGGCAATCACATCCACGTTAATTAGGTGAGCTTGAACAAGAACCTAATGAGATCATAGTCTTGTTCCCAGACCCTCCACATGCCCGGTCGGAAAACTCATAAAGGAAGGAGGGTCTGTGAAACAGGCATTGCAGCAGGCACGGCAGGACTCCCAACACAGTTATTAAACGCACAGATAAACAAGTAGCTAAACAAACAGCCTACTTGCCCTTTTCAGCGATACTGCAAGTTTCAATAATTGCATTTTAATTAGCTCTGCTAACATTCCAGCGGAGCGGCATGAAGCGATAGGCCCATTTATCAGACCTTCCTTTCTTTACAAATCTTCCGACGGGGGCATGCGCAGGTGTGGAGGGTCTGAGAATGAGACTATAATAAGATCATGCACTCAGTATTTAGCTTTGCAATTAGTGAAGAGTTGCTCCCTGTGCTTCTGAAAGCTTCTTCAGTCAGAGAGCATTGCTAAAGTGTAAGTTGCTAAGCAAGCAAATTGTCCATCTTTCTTGCTTTAGCCAAGCTAACATGAATCTCATTCCAACACGAAGAAGCTATACTTTCTATGGGGTATTGCATTCACACCATAGCACTTTGAAAGGAATCAAACTGTTTGGCAGTGATTCGTTAGTGTTCTAGAGTGGAAGCTCGCAGAAGCGACTGCTTTACTCTCGCAATGAAACTTAGGTGAGTGAGGCTCTGACCTTTGTGTGATGCTGCTTCACTTCAGACGTCTTCAGATGTCAGTGTTGGATCACATTCTGCGTGCACCACCATATGCATGGAGAGGAGCTGTCCCTGCAGTCTGGGCTGGACTGCCACAAGTTATTACACGTTGGATGAACTTCATTTGGACTTTGTATCTAATTTGTATGTCAATTGTTTAATGCTCATTGTGTGTAGTGCATGTGCTCATTTGGACTATTAGTTTAATATTGATCAACTTTGACACATTGTTTTAATACAATCGGAGGTGTGAGCAGTGGACCGGCTTCTGCTACAATGATTACAATAGTAGCGTTAGCTACTTGGGGTTCACTATCATAACAGTGATAAAGTCACATAATATAGAGCTATAATTGCTAGACCAGAGCATAGATAATAGAGCGTACATACTAATTATGGTATAGGTTTGTGGAGTGGGAGTTGGTCAAGAATTCAAAAAAATCATTAGAACAAATTACCATGGAGGGAGTTGGTCAAAACACATTAGAACAAATTGCAGTGGGAGGGAGTTGGTCAAAACACATTAGAGCAAATTAGAGGGAGGTTCCTGAAACTACATAGCTACAGTAATTTGTTCTAATGTGTTTTCTGCAACTCCGGTGACGTTTAGTTGCTTGATAATATTGTACTTTGCACTTATCTCGGAAGTAGGTAGGAGTAGTGCATTGCAAAGTGTAGCCCATGCATATTTCATTATATATAGGCCTCGCTGCGCTCGGAAATTATTGGGAATTTCTGTGCCGATTTTTAATGGCCAATGCAAAGCGCGTAGTCTGTATAGTCGGTTCGCTTATAGTTTTGGTATGTATTATTGGTGTATTGGCCAGGGGTACTCCTATGTACTGGAAGCCGCGCTGGCAAAGGACAAGCTCCAGGAAACCACTTTGGAACAATACTGATGATGATGGCCGGGATGCCTCGGTTTCAAATCTGGAGCGGCTGCAGCTGATCATGAACGTAACTGCTCCGATGACTACTCAACCTGGCTACAAGTCACTAAACATGCCGTGTCCTGGGATATTTCTACCCGCAGAGAAGCTGCTAGAAGCTGATTGGATGGCAGCTCTCCAGCAGTTTCTGAGTGGACTAAGTTTTAAACAGGTTAACTTTGTGACTGCCAACAGCCAGTATGAAGACGAGCTCCTTAACTGGCTAATTTTAGTCAGTGTAAGCATCAACCCTCCAATGGAAAATGTTCTAGTGCTCGCCTTAGATAGTGAACTCTATGACCTATTGCATTCCAGAGGAATTTCTTGTATTTTTATCCCGACCACGGCTATAATGTCGCCACTAGGCAAAGATGAACACTTTAAAAGTGTATGGATGATTCGCCTTGGCTTACTGAGGGTACTCAACTGGCTGGGATTTGATGCAGCAATGTATGATGCTGATGCACTTGTTCTGAAGAATCCACAGCCTCTGTTTGAAGCTCATGCAACAGATATTGTAGCATCAATGGGTACATCATGGCCGCCTAAAGTGGGTCGAAAGTGGGGCTTCACTCTCTGCAATGGAGTGCTGTTTATCAGAAGCAACAAAAGAACTGGTATGTTAATTGTAACAATAAGGCCCCATGTTAGTTGCATTACTTATAGATGGTGAATAAAGTCTGCACATGATGTTGCTCAATATTGTGACTTCTAACTGGAGGCGCAACAAAATTGCTATGTCAACACTTATTGTTGTAAGTTCCATGCAGGTTGGAGTACACTCAATGCCAGATATTCCCCAGTGTATGTTGCTTGCAGTACACGTATACAGGGGAGGCCGAAGCTATATATATATAGATCTTATAGATCCAGTCTACTAATCCCAACCTGCTCCATAGCTGTATTTATCAAGACCTTAACTGTTGCTGAGCGTCATGGCTTGGAGCATTGGTTTGGATAACTCAGAATATCAAAATAGAACGGCCCGAATGGTTTTTAAATTAATATCAACCTTGTTAACTCTTTATTGGACAGTCTACTTAGCCTCGTTCCCAGGCCTCGCATTACATCACACGGAGCAAGGAGGCTTGGGAACGAGGCTAGTGCTTGCACTAAAAATCTTTAACCATGACATGCACAGTTTGGTTGTCTAAATTGCACCAACAGAGGTTCACCTACCAAATTAGAATTGTAAATAGCAAACCTTGGTCCATCCCTATTGATGTGTCCAGTGATAACCCATATTAACGCATTCTATTTTCAAATGAGAAATTCTAATCAGCAGATTTTCTGAGGTAATGCCACACTAAGCTGTGAAATATTCTGATGTTTTCAGAGGGGAAAGTACTATTGCGCCTGTTTTTTTTATTTTTACTTTCCACCCTTGCCCCACCCTCTTCCTACTAGGGAGGGTGGAGCATAACTTTGATAGATGTGGTAAGGACTGCAGTATAGGTAGTCTCGTTCCCAGACCCTCCACCTGTCCCTGCAAAAAAAAAACGAGGAGAAAAGCGCTTTTCTTGTGGGGGTGGGTGGAGGGTCTGGGAACGAGACTATGATATAGGCCAGGTGGAGTGACGATATATTGATATACATGAGGTATGAAATATTTTCGAATGTTGTATTGGATACGCAAACGATATGCGGTATGCGACGGACCAGACGGGCGGACGGACAGACAAAACTCAAAATTGAACACGCTAGTGTGGGGCTCGCTCACGCCCACCCAATAATAATGAGTGAGCAAGCATGTGGGGGTATTGAGCTTACCACAATATGAATGTCAGTGATTAGAGGCTATTCACAAAAATGATGCATTCCATTAAGGTTTGGTATTCACAAAATAGAAATATCACACACAGCTTAGCCTATAGTTACAATAATGCGGTTATCACCAGACACATCAAGAGGAGTGGAACAAGATCATAGTTTCACTAAAATGTAAATGATAATCTTATTTTATGCCTCTGGATTTTATTAAGCCAGCTTTGCAATTCAGGCTACCAAACTGTGGTTAAAATAAACTTTCAATGAGATTATGTACCTGTTAAGCTAATGTTTTTCTTTATATGCAGAGGAATACTGGGAAACTCTTTCAAAAGATGATTTTGTGAGTACTTGGCGGAAGTTCGATGACCAACTCAGAGTGAACCACGCATTATATGAACTGAATGTGACTTGGAGTTCTAAACCAAAAAATGACCTAAAACTTGGTAAACCAGTTGTGGGCACCTGTCAAAACCATCTGACCGTGACGGTCCTTCCACGTATCATGATATGCCGACATTGCCAGCCCAGTAAGAGCGACCAGTACTACATCTGGCATAACCTGAGTGGAAAAAATCAAGGCAGCAAAATGGTTCAAGCAAAACTCATACATCATTGGCTCTTACAAAATAACTGGAGAATTGTTAGTAATAAAGCTAATGTGACGGGATGTGACTGGCTGAAGCTCATCACTAATTCAACTACAATTTCATGAGCATTCCCTTGCAAATTCTATGAGTAGCTAACTCAATACTTAGTCTTGAGTACAACAGTTTTGCAATTTGAGCAGTTTATACAGAGATCTGTAGACTGGGTGAGTGCATGGAGAAGTAGGAACGGGACAAAGCAGAAGTGAGAACAGAAAACAGTGACGGAACGGAAGTACACAATTTTACGTACTAATCATAGTCTAGAGCAGACAGTGGTGAATACTCTGAGACTGGAAAATAGTAGCTGACAGCCTGACAGCTAGCTACAGCCGATAGTAGAAGACTATTATATATCTGATACTGTGTATAGTTGATGTGAGTACCAAGAATAGCTATACAGTGAGTAGTCTAACTTCCTACCAGATTCCTATAGTAGGGGGTGAGTCGATAGTCTAACTTCCTACCAGATTCCTATAGTAGGGGGTGAGTCGATAGTCTAACTTCCTACCAGATTCCTATAGTAGGGGGTGAGTCGATAGTCTAACTTCCTACCAGATTCCTATAGTAGGGGGTGAGTCGATAGTCTAACTTCCTACCAGATTCCTATAGTAGGGGGTGAGTCAATAGTCTAACTTCCTACCTGACAATTAGAGTACAGACTGTGTAGTTATTCCTGGTACAGTCTCCATAATAATAATTTTCTACTGGCTGTGTGGTTATTCCTGGTAACCCAGCTAGGGTTATCTGAGTTGCACAACAATGTGCATACAAGCAGGTAATTACATTTCTTGACCACTATAGGTCTCCAATTTTAGATGGAAAGTACACAATTAAGCTTAGTCACGTACTAGAGGCAGCTACAATTAGCTAAGGGATTATAGAAATATTACAAGTGAACGGTCAATTATAACATTTCTACAGCTCCTACAATTAAGAAACGTCCCAAGTACAGCTGCACTTCTAGCATTCCTAAATTGTATAGCTACCCTGTAATATACGTGACTTGGCTTAATTGTTTACCATACCTATGCACATTCTTTGATATAGAAGTTGCAAATCAGGTAACCTGAGATGGGTTAAAGCAATCCTTTTGTTTTTGCAGTGAACATAAGCCAGAGCTTAGTTAAAGTACATACATGTAGACCTGCATGAAACATAGTGGGACGTTGGGGTGGGGTTCTACTGTCAGCCATAGTGTATGAATAGGAACACACGAGCCATTTCAGCTCATACAATCTCCTTGTCTGAGTAATATTTAATAGTCTTTTGGGCAGGCTGGCTGAAGACACTATTAAAGAGCGAGGTAAGATAGTTCGATAGGAGTAGAAACCCATTCACATGTGATGCAGTTCTTGTTAAACAGTGAGCTGGGCATTGCTGTAGCTCCTTGACACTGCTCGTAGTCTTCCAAGACATAGGATGCCAGCTTTAAGTATCCTTGGTTAGACTTCACTAAACTATCTCAGAATGTGTAGTCAATAGCTTGTGAAGTCAAAAATGACTACATTACGTACTGCATATTTCTGTTCCCACTCCCACTCTCCATTACTATTACTATTATTATTACTATTATTACACGTTGCACATCTTTGACAATAACAAATATAAAATATGTAAACCATTAGCTCTTTGCAAACAATCCTATCATGTACTTCGAAATCTCAATGGTGTTCATCAACGGTTGCAGGAAAGTACATGCAATAATGAAAAGTAAGTACATAACCCTCACGCAGCATTGATGAGGGATAATGATATGGCATCAACTACAATAATGTTGGAGTACAGGCCTGCAACCTCATGTAGGTGTAGTGGAAGCCCCTCTATGTGGCAGCAACCTCTATATTGCATGCAGCATTAGCCTAGGGTGAGCACAGTATAGGGGTTCCATTGTCCATGTAGTGAGATATTCTTACACACGTGCATTCATTTTGGAGACAACCCCTTTGTGAAAGCCCCTGCTCCACGTGGGCAGCTGCCAGCTGATCATCCAAAGGCAGTCCAATGCCACACACAGCACAAGTGGTGGGATTTGAAGGGGTGGGCTCTGGCCGGTTGGGTGACACACCCTGCTGGAACAGGAAGCTCCGCCTTCTTGTAGCATCAAGGGCCTGTGAGATACACAGCGTAGCAGTGAGCAGGCAAGCCTCCATCATGTCCATCAGAGGAGCCAGATCCTCTCGCTTTCATCCAGCTCTAGAGGGGATACAGGAGCCCATTGACCTTCAGCTTGCTGAAGGCCACGTACGACACTAGCCAATTTACTGTTTTTCAAATTTTTTTAAAATTTTTATTTCTTCTCAATTTTGACTTTACGTAGCTATACCTGTTTGCTTTTATGTAATATATTTACACGAAAAAACAAAAATCTTGGGACTCATGGGCTATGGTGGCCTAAAGCTCTGGCAAGCTGCATCACTGATGCTCCATCCTGCCCCCCCCCCCCCCATAGCAGGGTCAGTGGGTCGGTGTTGGGAGGGAGGGGCTAGAGAAACATGGAAGTCACGGCCAGGAGAGTGAGCTGTGAGTCTCTCCATGAGCAGCGGGGCTTCCTGCAGAGGGGTAGAGCACCCACCGTGGACCAGGGCTAGGGGCAACTCTACATCAGTGCATGGGAGAGACAGGACTTAATAAGCAGCCAACTGCATATAGCTTGGGCGATGAACATAGTTGAGAATAAACCTGCCGCTGCCCTCTCAGCCATGGGGGGAAATATTTTGTTTATCTCCATGGCTGTGAGAACTGGGCGAGGAAGGCTTTGTACACGGTATTATTGTCCAGCCAGACATGGATGCATTTGTGTAAAAGAGATGGAAATAACGGCAATATTTACAAAATACATGACTTCAATATGCCCCAAGCACACAGCATTATAGGAAGAAGCCATACACTATACATGTACGCATGACAAAGTATATGTATGTACGTACATGTGTGTACAAACTCACTGGTGAAGGTAAACGTGAAAGGCACAATATATGCCTGCTCACAGGGCGCTGAATTGTATGGACAAAAATGCACTATAAGCAGCTGGGTGTGGTCATAATTAGTTTGGAGACGCCCCCTAAATAGTGTATGCATCTAGGCCCATTGACCTAACCTTATAGACGACAAAAATAACCCATTTGAGGATAATGATTGCCATCCTTGTCCTTTGCATCAAATTTTAGCATTTGGTGTTTGCGAGAAATCTTGGGTGCTGTCATACACTGTCATGGGGTGGGGGAAGCACCCCTAAATAGTGCATGCATCCACACAACCAGGCTAACACCATAGATGACAAGAATAACCCATCAGAGGATTGAGACCATAATCCTCGTCCTTCAAATCAAGTTTGGTATCTTCAGCAGCTGTCGTTTACGAGAAATCTTGAGTACTGTCGAATTTTTTTGCACAAATGGAAAGAATTTGGTGTTTGAAATCTCTTCCATAAAAATTTAGTGCCATTAGACTTACACTTTCAATACAATGGCCTAAAGTGTGAAAATATTTTACGACGATTTCTCACCCTTTTTGTACCATTTATAATGGCTGTGAATGCTCAAACTTTTTCTGTGCTATTATAACAGTTGGTTATCGGTCCACTGAGAAAGGGAATAACAGTTGGTTACTTCACTCTACAAATCGAACCAGAATAACAGGTGGTTATTCAGTAATGCAATAATGGCGATCTGGAATTGATCAGACATGCTAAACCCTAGACTATTTATACAAACTCAGACAAGAAAGGAACATGCAGACAAACAGAGAAGACATCCTTAGATAGCCTATATGCCATTATACTTCTAGGAGAACATAAATATTGACATTAACTCGTACATGATATTGGTGTACTTCTGCACCAAAATATATTACTTAATACCTCGCTTCCAGAGAAAGCATGACAGACATCCTTAAACAGCCTAAGATCATAGTACATGTACTTTTAGGAGAACAATAAGTATATTGCCATTAACTCATATGATATAGGTCTGCTTCCTGTACATAGTTCTGCACCAAAAGGAATCATAAACTATACTGCGGTGAACCTCACGGGTCCTGGTCAGCCTGGGGGTGTGACAAGAAATGGCTAGCCAGGTGTGGCAAGTTTCGCATTTGTGTTAGTTATATTGGTTTCGTGTTTGCATATGTCTACAAGGGTAGCTACACGGTCTTGTTTTCTCCTTTTTTTCCTTTGTAAATTGTTGTTTGTTGTGCGTGTAGGGCCGCATGGTTGGTTGAGAAGGAAAAGTAGAAGGAAGAAGAGAAAGGAGACATGAAATTCGGTGCAGTTACATACTGGGTTGGTGCAATTAAATTGATAGCCAATAGGATGTTTATCTTGGAACAGACCCATCTGGTAAATATCCTTAGCTATTACTGGACAACTTTAAGTATAGACAACCTCAACCTCCATGACTAGTTTGTCAAATATGTCTAAGTAGCTAGGTGACCCAGATGTCATTGTTCCAACAACAGTAACTGTTAATATCCTTAAACAGCTTTTTTGTGCCAATCTTTTGGGACAGTACAGAATTGTAGCTAGCTACTGTGCAAAAAGACGTGACAAACTGATGACCTCGAGCACATGTATTGAGAGCTGTTGCTGTTGTCTCCTGTCGCAAGAAAGTGAAACCAGTAGCTATTGAATCCAGCTGTTGTCTCGTTGAATCACAAGCAAGCATGATAACCTAAAGGTATCTGCTAATTGCTGTTCTTGTATTGATGCAGCACTGAGCATGCCTACTGCTAGGACAATCATATATATTACTTGGAATGTGTTTAATAGAAAATTTTCGCAGAATACTTGCCAATGGTTGTTATGTCTTCATTGCTGAGCACAGTGGGGGAGGGGGTACTTTGATACACATATCTAATCATTCCACATCTTGTCCGTTTGCAAACACACTGTTGCCTTATGCTTGCCACTATATGTAAACAAATTTACTTTAGTACTTGTTTATACAGCTACAACAAACATTAATATGACCTTTACCAACCTATACTGTTATCCAAACAAACATTAATATGACCTTTACCAACCTATACTGTTATCCAAACAAACATTAATATGACCTTTACCAACCTATACTGTATGCATGTTATCCATGAAGCACTAGTTTTTTCCCCTCCCACTTTGTTTCTAAAACTTGTAGAGATATTCATTGGATACAGACTTTATTTTGGTACGGAAGCAACCAAATATCAACTACATGTACATATAGTGATCCTTGCCAACATAAGCAACCAATTATCAACCAGATAGAATATGGAATAATTTCCCTTGAATTTGCTGTGGGTGAGTGGCCTTTTAAATTCCGGTTGGTGCAATTTACGTCAGCAATCTACTTTCTGTGTTTAGCTACTTGATGGATGCTATAAGCCTACTGTATATCCTGGTGTTGCGTGTTTCTTAGTGGGACTGGTAAATTCCCTAGGGGAAGAGGTGGAATCAGTTGCTGTGGCATAATATGCAGTGGTCTTCATAATATTTATACTAGCCTTGTTCCCAGCCTCCACACCACCTTCTTACATGTGAAGAAAAGCTGTAGAGATGAAGCGTATACATAAATACTGTAGGCAATAAAAATGTGGTGCCGTGATTGTTCTATAGCCTTGAATGCATGTGGGGCTACGCATATTATGATAGCTGGCTTCCTGTACTGTACATGAGGTCCACAAATTTACACCAATTAAAATGGAAGCACTATAAAGTTTGAAGCACTATACATCATCACTTGTGGGTATACAAGTTTTAATTTTATTAATCTATATAAAAGATCATGTGATAATACATATTAACCACGATGATCTTCAGAACAAACTCACAACCTTTAGTTATGACCTGAACAAAATTAATGTATAGCTATTTTCTGCAAGTAGCTACATGAGTATAAGTTGGAAGAATTTTGAACTTTAACATTCCTAAGCTATGCTCCACTTCCAAATTTTGTTGAATTCTGCCAGGCCGTGTGACGAGGCTAAGACTGTTGAATTCTGCCAGGCCGTGTGACGAGGCTAAGACTTACTAGTGTATACTTGAATCAAAATCTGTAAAAGTATCATCAGTATTCTGAATTGATCAATTATAGCTAAGCACACATATCATGTCAAACAAAATATACGGTAATCTGCCGCAGTACTAGAGCATGGCTACTGGCAAAGGACGTAAAAGTCATTGGTAATCTCGTGTTCTTTGTCACCAAAAGGGATGTAGCACTTGCCATACTTGAAGTTGATCTTGCCAGGAACAAAGTGGCCGTCTCCCATCAGTGCTCGCCCCACGTAGAGTGGGGTACCGTCCCGTTCACTCCCTCCCCGAATCGCTCCATCTGGCTGGTCTTTTCCGCTAGTGCGTATCCATCGGATACCACGCTCGTAGCGAGCGTTGCATAGAATTTCGTACTCGCGCGTGGGGTGTTCCTTTCCTCCAAACGATACGTGGGCCTCTCGCCAAGATGCGCGAATCTTGCCAGGAGCCATGCCATGGCCGATGTTACCTCGGGCAATGTACAAGACTTCGCCAGTGTATTCGGTACCGCCGACCACCGGGTGGGCAGGCAACTCGCCGGGTCTCACTTTCACCCAATGTGCCATTGTCGACCGGCTTCAAAAATCTTGATAAGATGAGGCCACACTGCACGTTGACCTTTGATGACCTGATCTGTCACTAAAATCACATGACCAAACTCTCGAATGTCGTGTAGTCTCGTGCCCAGACCTCTACTCGCCCGCCGCCGAGGCGCGGCGGCGGGCGAGTCACGGGTTCGAGTGGAGATCTGGCACGAGACTAGTATACGTGTATCACTTCGTACCCGGCGTCGACACGTGCCGATACTGAAAACGATCGCCGATACTGAAAGTGATTGCAGCTTACCGGAACAAAGCAGGCTTGCGAGACTATCCTAGGGCTATCTACTTGTACCATGGGTTTGCCGAGCCTTTTTTCGGTGGTGAAAAGCCAGTGTGCAGCTGCATGCAAGAGGGGATACTAGCTAGATGTTTCAGGAAGATTTGAGGTAGGAAGAGTGTACATTATCACCAGTGCTGTATTCAATAGTTATTATACGATTAGTGAAGGAGCTCAAAGAACACGTTTTTGGCAATTGTATTGGACAGTGTGCATGGTAGTCTTAGACTACTGTTTGCAGCCGGTAACATCTTTAACTAATAGCAAAAGATATAGGGATGACAATCCGTAAGAGTATTGTGGTGTCATTCCTACCTTGTTTGGTTGGTTTTTTGGCATATTATATGTTCTTTCATTTTTTTCAAATGTTTTTTTGTTACTTTCTCAAAAGGGATGCCAATAGGCAGAGATGATTGTCATATTAAAGCAAGCATAATTATGTGAACAATGGTAGCTAGCCTTGCAGATACGGTACCACGCCTGCATGCTCAGTGTGCATGTAAACCTGCTACAATGTAGGTTGCTAGAGTTGTAGCTGATAGACAATACACACATTGTCATGCAATCTAGTGGCTGTACAGCTCTTATAATGTACATAATTATGTCCATAACTTAGCTGTCTACACTATGATAGCCATGTAAGGTATTACAGTCAATAGAGCATTATTCCCTTACACATGTCTGCATGTCAGCTGTGTAGGATAATGCTGTTGAATAACAGTAGTTAGCAACACTATAAGAATGCATAGTTCTTGAGTGGCTTTGGTATCGATCATTCAATAATTAGGTTCTCATATTACCACCCACTGACCAGACAAACGAAAAGGTCCCATATTTCAAATTCGGTGGGACTCATCAGTTGGCAGCCGCAACTCATCCAGGTAACAGGCTACCATAGTAGGCCCTGCTAACGAGATGGAACAATTAGCTAACAGGCTACCACAGTAGGCCCTAGCTGCTAGGTGCCACATATAGTGGTCAATGCTACTCGGTATGATCTCAAAAAGCAGTGTGCTACAGATTCCAGTCTGGTCATGATTAGGCTTTCAAAGTAATCAGATTAGCTAGTCCAGTGCTAAAACATTTACTGACCTGTTGGAAAGCAACTACTTCTCACATACTGCCAGCTGACTGGTGTGGCCATTACTGATGTCAGTGGTAGAACAGCTTGAACATTGCCAAGAGCACATAAATAACCTCCCTAGCTGCAAGGGATGAGAATTTTTTTTAGGTGATCTTGCATTGCATAAAGGATTGTTCATGTGGTCACATGTTTGATGTTCTGCAGTATTGTATTTCACGTGAGTCTTTGTCTTGCTGTATAATATTATGTCTCTTTCCCAGGCCGGCTGAGTTCCAGTGAGGTTGCAGCCCAGCAGCACCTGGAGCGACCATGTTCTGTTTTTATGAATGGGGTCTCTTTGGATGGATAGATTTTACCGGTTGTGTCCTAGCTGACAGCACAGTCATAGTGACCATGGGTATAACCGTAATCTAATTTATGAATATTACCATTCTTGGCGTGTGATTCGATGACATAGCTAAGGAGTTCAGCTTGTTCTGGTTTTTGGGTTAGTTCTCCTCCATGATAAGGTAGCTACCTAGTAGCTAGCTAGGTTGCCCAAAGTTTCTGCTGCATATGCATAGCTTATGTACACTGCCAAGTGTAAAGATTTGTAAAGAATTAATGTTTGGTACGAAGGAGGGGCCATAGAGGGTCGAAAGTTATAGCTACCATTGTGATCCTTGGGTGAAAACTGACAATGTGTTGTACATGTAGTTGCAAGATGTCTGGTAGATGCACACGTAAATTGTCCCCCAAAGAAGCTGGTTCCCGGACCAACTGGTCCCAATTACTTCTGAAGAAAGGGTTCCCCTTAATTAGTCCCTGCGTACAGCGTGGCATCACGTGCCAAGACATCAGTCTAGCCGTGCGCGAACGGCTAGATGATGTAATGTTTCCGCAGGCTGTATTGCTTTCAATATGAATTATGCTACATGTACTAGTATCTGTGGTACACTAGTTGTAAAAATCTGCCCAAGTAAAAACAAGGTTGATATATCATATCTAAAAATCAGCAGGGTGTTTTTTCATTCAACTGAAGGTTGTGCTCATTCAGCAACAGGTCAGTCTGAGCTAAATACAGTTGTAGAATGAATCTGCTTGGATAGACAGTCTCATGTGGTTGAAAACATTTTTAAAGAAATGTATTGTGGTGTCATTCCTACCTTGTTTGGTTGCTTTTTTGGGATTCCATCCCTATATATGATTGTAGAGATCTAACTACAGGTCAATAATCTTGCTCTATTGTGCCTGTCCCTTCGGCCAGGGGATTGAGAGAAGTGAAAATTAACATCTAGAGAACTCAACGTGGAGGAAATAATTATGTGATATGCTTAATTAAGTAATTACTGCACTGAAGGAAAATTCTCAGTCGGATATGTCAGTGTATTATTGATAATAGCCTATACCTTAGGAAGGACCCACGCGTATAATTATTGGCATGCAATACAGTACAACAACACATACTCAGGTCTGCTATAATAAGACTGTACTATTAAATACACACACTCTAGGCTACCTCACCCATACTTCGGTTCGTCCAATTCCTCTGCTGTCCTGTATTTCCACTCATCTGTATGTTTTCCCATTTGGGGGTGTGGTTTCCTTGCTTAACTGACTTAGAGCTGTATTATCAGAGAATAAATGCTCATAAGTGCATTCTAATTGGCTACTGTACCATCATTCTTAAAGTTTCCATTCAGGTGCCTCATACAACTGACCCAAATCAACTGCATACCAAAGATTTCCTTATCATACGTGTGTAACAGGAAGAGGTTGCTATTTTATGATTAATTTGTTGGAATGCTAGCCTTTTTTCCTAGGGTATGGAAACAAGACAATTCCTCCAAAGCTCATACTCCCAGTTGGAGGATAATAGCTGATCTTATACTCTAACTAGCTATACTGAAAATTCCCTTCTTATAACAGTAGCTACAGCCCACAAAGCAAAACCTATTACACACATTAGTATTAAAACCACAATTAATTACATAAAGCTATAATAGCTAGCTAACTACACAGCAAGCTTCACAATTTTCCTATTCTAGTGATTGATTTGTCACAGGAAATTCGGTCGCTAGGAAATTCGGTCGCGGCGACAGAATTTCCTAGGAAAATAATGTCGCTTGCTGGAACCCCGCGACGAAATTTCCTAGGTATAATTCCGTCGCGGTTAGGAAATTCTGTCGCGACCCCGGATACAACATAGGCAAGGTGCTGAAGTTTCTGATGATGTTTTACAGCAGCGATGGATCAGCTAACGTATGATGATAATCTACGATACCTACGCACTGGACAGCTACCTGAAGAGCTTGGGAAGAACCAGATAATTATATGTAATGTAGCTATATAGATATCATATAGCTTCAAGTGAGATAAACCTTTTGATTTTTGTGGCAAACACTGTAGTATATCCTTTTCTTCACGTTTAAAGGCTACGATGTGTAGTGAGTATTGCATGGGCGGCGGTAACATCGGAGGGTCTGACGCCTTGAATCTTAAAAATTTCACTTGTGGTGCATTGACCCACATCCGAATGTGCAGCGGTAAAGTGTAAATGAATAGTTTCCTAATGAGCCAGTATCGTTAGTATGTATTGTCCATGGCCAGTATAGATAGTGGCCGATAGTATACGTGCCGTGGGCTGGCATTAGCTACCATCTGACCATTTCCTGGCAGAGAGCGGTTGTTGACTAAGCTAGGGCCCGAGGAGCTATCGCAGCTATATAGCTATAGTAAAATCTTCACTGTAGCCAATTGCAAACGTGGAGAGGAGTCTGATAGAGTATAGCTAGCTACTACTATTATAATATCATTGACGATGTCCCGTGAACGTGCCACAGTGTCCTGCTTTAAACAGATTGCTGCTGGTGGGCACGCCCATTATGGGACCGATATCAGTAGAGGTCGCCGCTGCGTATCCCTATCTTTCGAAAATCCGGTTGCTATCAATTTTGAGATTCAGGAAGAGTTGGCTCGAGATGACGAAAAGGCAAGCGAGAATGCAACTTCCAATACTAATGTTACTGTGCAGGCGATCTTTTTGCCCAAGAAAACTGACAACAAATTCAAGATATATTGTGAATGGGCCGTGATCTGCACGGTGATTGTTGTGATCTGGGGACTTCTAACATTGCCTACCATCTACTATCATATGCCACAGGTAGAGTATGTAATACTTTAACATAATACACCAAGGAGGAATGCTTTGGATTTATACGAAGAACGAGGGCCAGAATGTTACAGCAAGGATACTTTCACCCCCTTCCCGAGTGCATGCTATTAATCCCAAATACCACAGCAACCCATGCTATTACCTACTACATAGCTTTATAGCTACTCACCATAAAAATATTATTACTATAACTGGTAGTGCATGTGCTATCTCGATATTGTGGGGACCTCAAATACTATATATACCTCTTGTGTACATTCCTGATACTTATCACAGAATTGGTACACTCTATTATATTCTTCATTTTACATTGCTTTCTCGCCCACATCATTAATTTCCCATACATATACAAAATATACATTCGTTTATGTGCTCCATTACACACATTTCCTCTCCCTCTACACTCCTCCTTGAACACGAAGGCACTATTTAATCACCATAATTACATTCTTTGCTGATATGCCAGGCATAGAATAGCTACCAGCCCCACTGACATCTTCACCATAACAACAAGACCCAATCTATAGTGCTAGTCCCTGAATCAAGTAGCTAGCTATCACCATGTTGCTACATTTGGAGACAGCTGCAGCCCTGTTGCTGTTTTTCTCATCTGCACAATTGGCATGGTGCATGTGGGCAATAAATGAGGCTAGCCATATTCTAATGCAGGCATGTCAAGGGAATTATTCAAAATTTCCATAGAAGTTGTATAGCTACTAATGTGAATTTTATACTACAGATAAGACAATAGACTTGAGACATGGCTACTTGTGTTTGTCCTCCTTGTTTAGGATTCTATGGGCTCAAGTGTTCCAGCCAACAACTCCGGCAACTTGGGCCAGTGTTTCCCTGAGAAGTATACAGGAAACATTTGTAGGAGTGCTTTAGCAACTCGGCAGAAGTGTATTTCTGATCGATGCGGTAACACTAACATTTTTGTTCGGACATTAGCAAGCCAGGAGAGATTGGAGTCAGAAGTTAGCTCATTACTCAGCCGTTTACAGCTGTTAAGTCCCAGTCCAGAGTGTAGTGAAGTAGTTGGACCATTTCTGTGTTTCTATTACTTTGGTCTGTGTGATAGCAGTGGAGAGCTCTACCTGCCCTCATCTGGAGAGTGTGAGACCCTCACAACTGAGACATGTGCCAGAGAATTTCAAATAGCCGTTAGTTTCTTAGGTAGTGCTAATCTACCGCAGTGCAATACACTTTCACCCACTGAAATTGATTGCAATGGTGAGTGCTAGACATTCTCTTCATGTGTTGCAGTAACTCTGCAGTGCAGAATCACTGGTCAGAATACTTAATAGATAATGTATGCAGCATGTATAATATTTAGATCCATTATTTTATGCAGGAGTATGTATTGACGGTAATGAAGTTGGAAGTGGTTTAAGTGATCCAAGAGAGACTAACTGTACGATTAATAATTCTGATGCAGTGACGGAATTATTGCTACCAGATGAAGATTCAGTAGATGAAAATGCTTCTGGTCCCAATTCTACTGAATCTCCAATGGCTAGGCCTATCACATGCAGCCAAGGATTTTATCTGGATAATGAGACTGCTTTATGTCGAGCTGAATGCTCTAAATGGGAGAATTTACCTCATCCTGTGGAACTAACTACCCGTGTTGTTGCTAGGCTTGGTGCTGTTGCATACATCATTTCAGCTTCAGTTCTCTTGGTATTGTCCTGTGTTCATCGCAAGAGAATGTGAGTCACCCCTGTAGCAGTAATAAGACAATAGACCTTTTTCCGTTATGTTGTAATGGGGTACCAGGAACACCTTAGAATGTAAAGAACTGAGGAAGATACTAGATTACATACCAAAGCTAATGAGCCATTGTGCATCATACTGGTTCATTAACTTTAGCATACACGTGCCTGCATGGTCATACCGCAAATATTTGATACAACTGCATGCATGTGCATGCTACAACTGAAACGTAAATTGCAAAGACATGCCCATCCAATGACATATGTAGTAAAAAGAGTTTCAGAAACTATGGAGAGAGACTTAGAGAGGAACTCCGAGGCAGCTGAGAAATAACAAAACTGCTGATGTAACAAAATTTTGTGCCTCCTGTTAGCAGCCACAAATTGTAAGTTAAGTACTGTCTACTATTGTGACGTACACCTTTTTCATTGTATTGATAGAGCGCAGTTCTACCTCCTGTGGGTGGAGAGGCTAGGTAGTAAATGCGATCCTCACATGTTTACATTAACAACGAATAATTAATAATTACACACTGACTCCACCCCTAGCTGATTAAATAATACTTATCCGTGCAGCTACTGGTTTAGGTGTCCTTCTTGTTGGCCTAGGCTGTAAACTTTTGAGTATCAAATTTTGATAGCTGGCTGCCTACTTCAAAACTGATGATGTAATTAGCTAAGTAACTGATAGTAATCGTTCAAAAAAAATCCTATGTGTGTTTCACATTATGGGCAAACTGAACAGCTTCGTTGTGCTTTGAATAGAATAATGTCATTATTGTCCGTGCAAACCAGCCCCCACCTCATTCTAGGCCATGCTTCCACCAGGCATGTACTTGTGGGCAGGCATCACTTACTCACTTAACTGGTGATTACGTGATTATACAAACATTCATCTATTATGTGCACTCATGCGATCTGCAGGTTCAAGTTTCCATCTGTCTTCATTCTTTATGAAATGTTTCCCTTGGGACTGTTTGAAGTGTTCCTGTTAATAGCATTCACTGATACGGAAGGACTGTTTTGTTCTAAGAGAGACGTAATTGGAAGTGTAGAGGACTCAACTGTATTCTGCAATATTCAAGGTGTGTTATATATTAATTACTGTGATAGTACTTCTGTATCACATTAATTTCTTTAAACCCTTCATCCAGGTGTGGTCTTCCACTACATTGCACTGCAGCAAACTCTTCTCTGGCTGTTTCACATCCTAGTAGTATTCTGGACTTTAAAGTTCCCTATGCGTGCGAAGATTTTTAGCAACAAAAATTATTTCCGATATGTACACTTCGTAATGCTAGTACTAGTAATAGTCCTGCCATGCATACCCTTAGCTGCAGTGCTAGGTACTGGAGGCAGCATACTAGCTTCCTTTCCTCCATTTCAGTGCTTTGCTAGGAATAGTAACATCACCTATTATACTTTCATTCTACCAGCAAGTATTATGATGGGTGTAGGAATTGCACACATAATTCTAATACTTCACATACTCATTCATGTGACAGCATTACGGAGAAACGATTCTCTTAAAGACCAAGACCTGAGAACTTTTGAGGTACATAGTAAATTAATGTTTGGATCAATATCTGTGCAAGTAGCTATACGGATCATATCTCAGATCCCCACGATAGCTCATTGCCAAAATAATACTTATTGAACATTCAGCCATAATATCATAATAGATGGTGTGTATACTAGAGTCAGCATAAATATATACTGTATGCAGAATTATATACTGTCTTAGCGAGCCTAAACAGTGTATATAGTTACATGTGTTTATTTTTCTACTGTCACAGGGGAGCCTGTGCAGTCAGCTGTATGCCCAAATAAAGAAGCTAGTAAAACTGCACTCAGCTGAACTGAAAGTTTTGATCATTTCCTGCTACTATGTACTGTTTGCTGTGTTTATTATGACCACCTTCACCATCACCAACGTACAAAACCAGATGCAATTCATTAGTGACATCACAGACTACTTTGCGTGTGAAGCCACTGGCACAGGAAAAGAATGTGACAGACCATTTGCTCAATTGAATGCAGAAATATTTACTGTCCTATCTCTTATCCTGGTTGGACTTTTTCCTATTGTCAATTTGGCCTATGTAGTAAATATTAAAGAGCTGAAACAAATCGCAAAGTGTTGTCAAAAATATAAACGCCAGCTACTAAGAAGCAACAACGGAGTCATAAGCTCTGCAGATACACAAAGATCTTACATCAGCTCTGAATAACACTTTTTAAACTACTTCCATTAAATCGACTATTATAAACAATATCACACTTTTGAACTCTACAACATTATTTCTGTAGCTTGCTAGTCGACTAGCCCTTCATTGTTACTTTTAACTGGATATTAACGATTTAAAACTTATACACTGCTGTATTTACTACATTGAAGTATTAATGGATACTGTATACGTGTACAAATTTAATGCTGTATACTTGCAAACTTGGTTAATGCTGCCATTTTAACAGATATATTAATAAACTGATGTCTTTACGTAAAATGCAACAGATTATTTCTGTAGCTTGCTAGTCGACTAGCCCTTCATTGTTACTTTTAACTGGATATTAACGATTTAAAACTTATACACTGCTGTATTTACTACATTGAAGTATTAATGGATACTGTATACGTGTACAAATTTAATGCTGTATACTTGCAAACTTGGTTAATGCTGCCATTTTAACAGATATATTAATAAACTGATGTCTTTACGTAAAATGCAACAGAGTTGGAGAATAATAATGGGCTACATTACAAAAGCAATATAATTAATAAAAGAATAATCTTATGTGCACTGGGTGAACTCTTTAATTTATTACCTACCCTAATTGAGGACAGTTTTGAAAAAATTAGCATACTTTAGGGTGTGAGAATTGGGACTGCAATACAACAACACTTTTATGTGTACGCTACCATATTAAGTAGAAATAGAAACTTTGGTCAATACCACTACGTAAACTAAGGTCATGGAGTAAAACACTGAGTACACTCTCATGATCAGACTATGGCAATCTTGGCACTTGAGACATTCAGTGCTCTTTAAATATCGATGATGTCAGAGCAACCACGGCAACAAAGAATGCGGCCAGCATAAGGGTTGCTTTCCCTGTCCCCATATGCATTCACCAATTTATTATCGTATATTTCACTCATGAAGTGTCATTTCAACCACATGGTTACGGTACATTACCTCTGCGAAGTGGTCTCCATTACCCACCCCCCTCCCCTCCCTTTTTTGGCTTGCTCCAAAAAGCTAGCTACTTCTCAGTATATACGTCAGGGATTCCCATTCATACGATTCCAGCTAGCTAAACAAGTTGTGGTCTTGACAAGGCCGTCTGCTGAAGCCTTGAGTCATAAAAAGCCTTTAGATTTACAGAAACAGTATTAAATTTCTATAACGCAGTCAGGATAATATTTTTTGTCAATTCATACCAGGCAGATAAAGTCCACTTAGTTCACTTTCTGTGTGGGTGGGGTGAGGAGCGCTTGGCAGTTAGTGGGGTAGTAAGCACAACAGATACATATAAGTCTGAGTTAGCATTAATATACACACCCAACAATTGACTGTAGCTATATACAGTTGCAAGAATAGACTAGCTATAAGCTCGAAAGAAACCATTGTGATAAACAAGTACCATGTGGCATGTATGTACTGGCTATAGCATAATTATTATTATATACATGTATCCCATGGACCTAACTAGTTGGTAAACACCAACATCTGATTCTAGGTATCATTTGAGGACGGCCCCATGTAAAGGATTCCTGTATGGTATGCACGTGGCATGTACTGGTCATGTACCCCATGAACCCACCTGTTGTAGTGGGGGATTTACATAGCTTGTGGCTAGTTTCCTACCATAGTACAGTTGTGTGACGGGCTGTCCTGAAATGTTCTATATTATAGGAAACTACAAGCTACAGATGTTCCACCACCACCATAAACAGATGGGGTACATGACCATGGAGTAGCTACATGCCACAGTTGTCTGCAAGTTACCACATTGGTTTCTTTCAAGCTTGTACAGGCAGATGTTCATATAGCTACTGGAATGACAGCAACTATACTCAAGGGCTAAAGTTACCTGTTCACTTTTACAGTGCATGCATTAAATATGTACAGATTAAGTACTAATTTAGGATACATTCCATATTCCATTACATGTCCCATGTTTCACATTTATCTTACCTGTGGTTAATCATTAAATATGTAGGCAGATTAAGTACTAATGTGCATATATTCTAATTGAATACTCTAAACATCAGTGATTATTTGTACTAGGTCATGGTTGATTTGTAGGGTTATAATACCATTCACGCAGTCATAACTCCTCCCAGTATTCCTTTGGTGGCAGATACACACAGTACACTGCTAACCATAGATTGGTTAGTAACTGTTTAATTTTTGCATACTGGTTTTGATTTATGGACTAAGTATTATAAGAATAAGGGAAGTTTTTGGAATCACCCTTAGACTGGAGTATTCTAGGGACCATGTTC
Organism: Phakellia ventilabrum; assembly: GCA_963921505.1. NCBI lineage: Eukaryota > Metazoa > Porifera > Demospongiae > Axinellida > Axinellidae > Phakellia > Phakellia ventilabrum. The sequence goes on from OY997385.1 coordinate 1,462,760, forward strand.
TCCACTTATTCTCCCATAACGGTGTTTACCTTATAACCCTATAAACATGCATTCCAACAAATCAACCATGACTATCATACAGTCTGCACATTATATTAGACCTACAATAGCACCAAACCAATTTATGATGAATAAGGACAATGTAGTGCAACAGCTAAGAACACAATATCAATATTAGCAGGAGCACTACAGAGCACCAATGTTTCATAATATATACAATGTGAATTGCTAATTAAGTAGTCATAAGTACACAAAATTCCTTCGCCATAATACACCTTTATACATTTTGATGCAATGGTGGGAGGTAAAAGTGCTGAAAATACAAGAAATCACAAGCAAACAATCATGTTGTTATTAAAACTTCATCAAAACATATGTCCTCTCACATTCAATGGTCACTTCTCCCTCTCCACCCATTACATCATAACGATAAAAGTAAAAGGTCCATTACATGAGAAGGTGCTTCTGAACACAAGACTAAAGGAATGCCTATCCCAATTCTCACACCCAAATACCTCACTCTGTTTTATCATTGAGTGTGCTAATTAAAAAAAAAAACTGTCCTCAATAATATTATGTGACGTAATAAATGAATGAGTTCACCCAGTTCACATATTTTCTTGTTTAAAGACATCAGTTTATTATTATTATTACGTCTATAGGTTGAAATAGCACCATTAACCAAGTTTGCAAATATATATTATGGTGTTAGGTTTGTACAAGTACACAGCACTCAATATAGTTAATACAGCAGTGCATAAGCATTAGCTTTTTAATTGTTAGTGTCCAGTTAAAAATTAACAGTAAAGGGGAACAACAATGTGCAGAAATAACATTGTGTAGTTCATAATGATATAGTCAATTTAGTAGCAATTGTGTTACTCAGAGCTGATGTAAGATCTTTGTGTATCTGCAGAGCTTGTGACTGCGCTGTTGCTTCTTAATATCTGTCGTTTATATTTTTGACAACACTTGGTGATTTGTTTCAGTTCTTGAATATTCACTACATAGGCCAAATTGACAATAGGAAAAAGTCCAATCAGGATAAGAGATAGGACAGTGAATATTTCTCCACTCAGTTGAGCAAATGGTCTGTCACATTCTTCTCCTGTGCCAGTGGCTTCACACGCAAAGTAGTCTGTGATGTCACTAATGAATTGCATCTGGTTTTGCACGTTGGTGATGGTGAAGGTGGTCATAATAAACACAGCAAACAGTACATAGTAGCAGGAAATGGTCAGAACTTTCAGTTCAGCTGAGTGCAGCTTTACTAGCTTCTTTATTTGGGCATACATCTGACTGCACAGGCTCCCCTGTAGAAAAATGAGCACATGTAACTATATACTCTGATAAAAGGCAATTTACAGTATTGAATACAGTGTTCATGCTGACTTTACTACAAGTAAGTACACACCATCTATTTAATAGGTATGGCTGAATGTTCAACAGGTATTATTCTTGAGCTATGTGAATCATATACTTGCACAGATATTGATCAAAGCATTAATGTACCATGTACCTCAGCAGTTCTCAGGTCTTGGTCTTTAAGAGAACTATTTCTTCGTAATGCTGTCACATGAATGAGTGTGTGAAGTATTAGAATTATGAGTGCAATTCCTACACCCATCATAATACTTGCTGGCAGAATGAATGTATAATAGGTGACGTTACTATTCCTAGCAAAGCACTGAAATGGAGGAAAGGAAGCTAGGACACTGCCTCCAGTACCTAGCACTGCAGCTAAGGGTATGCATGGCAGGACTATTGCTAGTACTAGCATTACGAAGTGAACGTATTGATGTTTGTTGCTGAAATTCTTCGCCTGTATAGGGAACTTTACAGTCCAGAATACTACTAGGATGTGAAACAGCCAGAGAAGAGTTTGCTGCAGTGCAATGTAGTGGAAGACCACACCTGAATGAAAGGTATAATATATAAATTGTGATACAGAAGTACTATCACAGTAATCAATATAATATAACACACCTTGAATATTGCAGAATACAGTTGAGTCCTCTACGCTTCCAATTACGTCTCTCTTGGAACAAAACAGTCCTTCCGTATCAGTGACTGCTATTAACAGGAACACTTCAAACAGTCCCAAGGGAAACATTTCATAAACGATGAAGACAGATGGAAACTTGAACCTACAGATTGTATGAGTGTACATATAATACAATTTATACTAGATGAAAGCTTGTGGCCTTACTACTTTGCATAACTACCTTAAGGTGAACAAGTGATGCCTGCCCATAATTATTAAAGTACATACCTGGCAGACTCATGGCCTAGGAATGTGGTGGGGGATGTTTTACATGGACAATAAATAACGTCATTTTAAAGCACAATAAAGCTGTTCACTTTCACCAAAATATGCAAATGTGAAATACACATCATCAATTTCGCTGTAGGCAGCCTGCCATCGAAATTCAATACTCAAACGTGATGATGTTTAGCTACAGCCTAGACCAACAAAAAGGATGCCTACGTAAGTTAGTAGCTGTACAGATAATATTGTTGTTTAACCAGTTAGGGATGAAATCAGTATGTAATTATTTATTTTTACCAGCTTCGCGCGCGCCCGGCTGGTCCTAAGGTTGCTTTCATGTTTTCTCTTTGTGTGTGTGTGTGTTCGTCCACAAATATCACGTACGCTAAGTTACGTCATTCCGTTACTATGTCACTATAGCCACGAGCGCAGTGGAAGTTTGCAGGCTCAATAGGCCAAGGTACGTCAAGCTAGGTTAGTTTTGTGTTGCCTAGATGGCGAAAGAGTGGTAGGTAGCGATGATAGTTCTGTCTTGATTGCTAACTGGAAGCACACTACAAAATTGCTGTGTCAGCACTTTCGCTGGCAGCGCTACATGATGAGACTGTCTGATCCATTCTACAGCTGCATTAAGCTAAGACTAATCTGTTGTTGAACACAACCTCAATTGAATGAGTCACGTGAAGATCACATTTAACTACGTGAAGATCACGTTTATTATTGAGCCTCTCGGCCCACGTGAAGTGAAATTGTACTTGGCCTATGCAATAAAAAGGTGTAGGTTGTGATAGTAGCACTGACCTTACAACTTGTGGCTGCTAACTCGAAAAAAATTGCTATATCAGCAGTTTTGCAGTTTCTCAGCTGTCCTCCCTTGCCTCTTTCCATATTTTCAGTTTACATTATGTCAGCTGGGCATTTCCTGCCATTACTTTTCAGTTTTGGGATGCACATGCTGTTGTGTCAAATATTTGCAGTATGACCATGCAGGCAGCTGAAAGATACAACACAGTATTTTTCTGCTAGAGGCGGGTTCGCCCCATCTACAATTTTCAGCCTTATTTACAAACTCTCGTCACAATCATTTTATTATGTGTAAAAGGGGAGGGCAGGTAGAGTATATATAAAAGGGCCCTTTGGTCATCCAACACTACAGGTTACACCTCTTGCTTGAATGTTATATACAGTTCATATTGCATGGAATCGCCATGCATATGCTTGAAAAAGTGGACACATTTAATGAAGTGGTTTTTCACCTTGTACAATATACTGAATCACAGGTCCATATTTATAGCATTCTAATCTTGAACCTGTGTGGTGGGTGTATATTATGCTGAATGAACATCATAGCTTTGGTATGCAACCTAGTCTCTTTCCTTAGTTCTTTACATTCTAAGGTGTACTACATATCCATCTGTCTCTTATGCAGCTCATGGCTCATTGTCTTAGCTGCAAAAGGGCAATTACTAATGCTAATGCATTAACGAATGATTTGCAACTGCACCAGAAATCTACACATGCACATACTGACTCACATTCTCTTGCGATGAACGCAGGACAATACCAAGAGAACTGAAGCTGAAATGATGTATACAACAGCACTAAGCCTAGCAACAACACGGGTAGTTAGCTCCACAGGATGAGGTAAATTCTCCCATTTAGAGCATTCAGCTCGACATACAGCAGACTCATTATCCAGATAAAATCCTTGGCTGCATGTGATAGGCGGAGATTCAGTAGAATTGGGACCAGAATCATTTTCATCAGTTGAATTTTTGTATGGCACCAATAATTCCATCTCTGTATCAGAATTATCCATCATTCTTGAGGTACAGTTAGTCTCTCTTGGATCACTTAAACCACTCCCAACTTCACCATATGTTGCATTGCACTCGCTGTCGCCATCTTCAGCACATACTCCTGCATAAAATCAAGGATGCAAATATTATACTACTGCATGCATTATCAGTGTAGTATTCTGGGGATAATATATATCAAACACTCACCATTGCAATTAATTTCAGTGGGTGAAAGTGTATTGCACTGTGGTAGATTAGCACTACCTAAAAATATAACAGCCATTTCAAATTCTCTGGCACATGTCTCAGTTGTGAGGGTCTCACACTCTCCAGATGAGGGCAGGTAGAGCTCTCCACTACTATCACACAAACCAAAGTAATAGAAACACAGAAATGGTCCAACTACTTCACTACACTCTGGACTGGGACTTAGCAGCGGTAAACGGTTGAGTAGTGAGCTAACTTCTGACTCCAAACTCTCCTGGCTTGCTAATGTCCGAACAAAAATGTTAGTGCTACCGCATCGATCAGAAATACACTTCTGCCGAGTTGCTAAAGCACTCTTGCATACACTTCCCACATACTTCTCAGGGAAACACTGGTCCAATGGTATTGTTGAGTGGAGCATTTGAGACCATAGGATCCTAAATGATGAGGAGAAATACAAACCATGTCTCAAGTTAAGTCTAATATCATATATATAGATTTCGAGGTCACCTAACCCGGTGTCATAGTAGTGACTCCCCCCTGAGTGACTCCCAGTCACTCAGTCCTAGCTAACACTAGAAAAAATACAGGCAGACTAAGTGATGTTTATACTTACAAGCAGAACATAGCTAATTTCTAGGGGACTTTTTGGAAAGTCCTACACGTGTAAAATGATAGATCAGTCACACTGAATCGTCTTGGTGTGGTATGAGTCAGGCATGAAACAAGTACAATATGAACACTGATGTCTTAGCTTGTTCTTGATGTTCTCGGTCTTGGAAGATGTCTTGGCTATAACTTTGTAATGTAAGCAAAGCTATTGAGCTTACTTGTAGGGACATAGGTATAATTATTCCTTCACCTGGTCCACAAAGTAACTCTCCCCCTGGTCAGATACCAGTATATTACAGCAGCCAAATCTCCCCAAAGGAATACTCCTCATTCCGGGTGGATACTTGCCACAAACTATTGTATTAAAGTAATCTACGACCTCTTCAATTTTGTTCACCATAATGAATCACTGACTGCCGCTTTTTTACACCAAGGTCAGCTCATCCAGCACTGCGGCAGGACGCCACAAAGGTCGCTACTAGTGGGATAACCTTCGTATCGCGGGATAGTCTTGTACTGTAAGGGGAGTCATTCAGGTACGGGGGGAGTCACTCACTCCTTAGGAGCCAGCTGCAGTGACTAGGGAGTCACTCACTCCTATATATGACACCAAAACTGTGCATATTAAACAATGCTGCTGGAGAAGCTACGAAAAAGCGACTGGTCTTTGGCAGATTGCTGTTTCTATCTACATTATATTTTCAAGGATCAGCCGTGCCGGTGTCATGAAAATGTGCACACCCCATAAATATGGGCATCCCAGGGTCCCCCATATTCACATGATTTTGGGTACTCCTACGTGATTATAGGGACCCCGGGAATGAGGCTACTTGTTCTCTGCCTTCAAACTGTGAGCTAAAAATTTAGCAGCTAGCTATAGTCACTGAATAGTAGTAGTTTATTAAAAAAGGTCACCAATCAAAACTTTTTGTGCAGAGTGATACAACTATATAGGACTTAGGTACAAGAATCAACACATTGCTTAACAACACGTATACCTATACTGGATGATAGTATGTCTATTACATCAAAGCAATAACAGAATTCCTCCTGTTTGCAAAAGCGACAAACACTAGAGGAGGTCTGGGATTGAGCTGTAGGTATTTTCACTGTAGAGGTGTGAAGGAATTTAAAGGTATGCACCCCCTGATGGGCCAGAATTTCCTATGGGAATAAGATGTTTACTATTGTTTAGCTATAACTTAAAGATGTGGTGGCTATCTCTGGAAGGTATCTCCAAACTATTTTGTGGGGTATCTCCAAACTATTTTGTAATCACTTGTATTGCTTTAAAATTTCCACGGTAACTATCAAACGACAACTATCAAAGCCACTCATAATAAACCCACAACATCCCTCCTCGGTGTATTGTATTAAACTAATACATACTTTACCTGGGGCATATGGTAGTAGACGGTAGGCAATGTTAGAAGTCCCCAGATCACAACAATCACCGTGCAGATTACGGCCCATTCGCAATAAATCTTAAACTTGTCAGTTTTCTGGGGCAAACAGCTCGCCTGCACAGTAACATTAGTACTGGAAGTCGCCTTTAAATCTGCGTTCTCGCTTCTTTTTTCATCATCTCTAGCCAACTCCTCTTGGATCTCGAAATTGATGGCAACTGGATTTTCGAAAGATAGGGATGCGCAGCGGCGACCTCTACTGATATCGGCTCCACAATGGGCGTGCTCACCAGCAGCAATCTGTTTCAAGCAGGACACTGTGGCACGTTCACGAGACATCGCGGGTGATTCATATAGTACCTAGCTATGCTCTATAAGGCTCTTCTCAAGTTCACCTTCGCAATTTGCTATAATTATTAATATATAGCTACTCAGCCTACTAAGTCAACGAACCGCTCTCCGCCAGGAACTGGTAGTTAAGGTGTGTACTATTGGCCACTATCTACTTTATTATTCTATAGTTGCACATTCAGATGCGAGTCAAATGCACCGCAATGGAAACTATCACGTGCATTGTTGTGACGTCACTGATGGCCAACTAAATTCTCGACTAAGGATTTTGCTTACTTTTAGAGGCTTATGACAAGCTGCTGCCTTGATGAGACCCACTTTTGAGCCTTCAGTCTTCCTGAAAAGACTTCATATTGATAGAAAATTACTGTTTTCTACCTGGACTGTCCTTAACGTACTCAATGGCGTCACGATCCGCGCACGTGATAGTCCCCGAAATGAGATTCGAGACGTCAGGCCCTTTGATCTTGCCGCCGCCCGTGCAATACACACTAAACTAGTTACATTGCAGTCATTAAACACTTTAAAAAAATAGCCTCTATAAAGTACCACCGCTCTACCCGTTTTATCAAATCATAGTTGTCTATTGCACATAGTCCGTCCTCAATTCTTCCTTTAGCAGATTACGAATAAATTTCTTCTATCCTTCTCCTTGTCCTGCTCTCAAATTCGCAAGATGTCAGCCATTTTGCTACCTCCCACTGCAATGTACTTGTTCCTACCATCCTTACGTACACTTTCTGGTCCTTCAGTCCAATTACGATCACTTCTGAATATTATCTGAATCAGTGACAACACAATAAATGCATGGACAGACCGCCTAGTACAAAGTACCAATATTAAGTTAAGGTTACCCAGTTGTAACATAAATTAAGTGCTCAATACTATGAAAGCAAAGACGACAGTAGCTAACATTACAGGAAAAGCCAAAAATTATAAGAGCAATACTGTTCCCATTCTACAGTGGCACGTCTAAGAGCAGACATTCGAATGGGCATGAAATTTGTAGTGAGGGTCCCACACACTGGAATAATAGTCCAGAATGTATGACCAGAGCTTTGTACTAACAGAGGCGAAGACAACCACGTCAGTAAAATACCATGTCACTAAGGAGATAGAGTAGCTACGTATGCTGTATCAATGGTACTGTGAGAATTTACCACTATTGCAACAGAATGAGTTTTTTTTTGCCATACACTGAAGCATGATGAAGCTATGTAACCTCAATCGGTGAACACCTTTTTAGCATTTTTCTTCTGAGATCATGGAGATTCAGCCCTTAAACTGAGATATTATTTTGTGCTCCATACATTCTTTGGAGGGGAGTGACCTAAGCCTAAGTCCCTGTGCTTTTGGCAGTAGCTACATGTGCTCAAACGGGTGTTTCAAATGGCATACATTTTCCCCCTATAAATATTGGTCTTCAAGCCTGAAACCTTGAAAATCACTCACAGACATACTAACCTATATTTGACCCACATATAAAATCTTAACCCCTTACCGATCCTAAGATATTGCCATTTTTGCTTAATATTTGACAATTTCCCCCAAAATCTGCACTGTACATGTATGGCTTCTGTTGTGGCTATATAGACTAATATTGAGAAAATGTTAATTTTTAGAAAACCATTTCAAACCATTTTTTTGATATTTTTGTATATATAGGGGTATAGTAAAGTGGTTGTAACCTCCAAATTAAAAAAAATATATAAAATTTTACTCTCTTTGTCTGGAGCACTAATGCCGCTGTTCCTAAAATTATTGCTTAGCTAAGAGAGGGGACATTGCAGACAGTATAGTAACAGTTACTATTATTGTGAAGGCTCTTCACCATTTCTTCTAACACTGCTAGTGGCTATAATCTGCATACAGTACAGATGATATATTTACTATCAGAACATCTTGTTTTGAGTAGTATACTTTACAAAACTCCTACACTGTTTTCTAAACCTCATTTTCCCACTGAAATACACAGCTACTTTATCAGTCTATAAATTCCCAGTGCTTCTCAACAGATCCCTTTCTGCTGATTGTCTGCACTCAGTACAGAAAGTTTCTTTCTAAATGTGTTGCTTACATTTTCGCAAAAGTTGTACTTGTAAAACTTCCTCTTTAAGGTAGTCTACCATACTCATGTTGGCCATTAACTCTCCATAGATATGCACAAGTAGACTTAGATAAAACGGACAATTTGGTTCAAGTTAGTCTATTGAAAAACTTTTGTGTTACACCATAGATAATATAAACCATAGTATCTATGGTTATACCAACTTTTGCTTAGCTACATGCACAATTAAGCCTTCCATTTGTATTTCAATGCTTCAATGTTTACTTTTGATTGTGGTGGATACAGTTTCTTCTACTAGCTGTACCAAAAATGCAACATCTTATGTGATACTCTGAGTTGAGGAGATATGCTGTAACTGATAAATGCATAATGAAACTATCGTATTACTGTAACACTACTGTATGTTATGCTTTGTAATATGTTATGATAAACAGTACTGATACAGTTGCAGATACACATGGTGTGTTTACGGCTTGCAATTGCCTCAGATAGTCTAATACATTGATGGGCTATAAGTTCAGCTTTCTAATGCAAGAAACCAGTGTCTTTGATGGTGGCCCGGAGGGAATGTAACAGACCTGTCACCCCAGACAGTTAGCTAACTGGTTTAAATTCCTGTTGAACTTGTTTAAACTTGTTTTTAGGTGTTATGTAAATGATTAAATCAGACTTCTGTCTTGTTCTCATGTAATTCAGTATGCCTTGAGGAGACATAAGCGCCATGCACTGCCTATAAAATCCTGTACTGAAGCTCACAGTTTGCAAAATTGTCTATTGCTGTATTCCTCTCCCGAACCGTCCGCGACCAACAAATCTGCATAATCAAGATTACTTTTGTGATACCTTTTATAATTACTATTAGTGAATTTAGCATTATTTAGTAGAAATAACAATGAAGTATTATTTAGTAGAAATATCAATGATTTTTATAGTCAAATACCAACACGCTTACTCTTATTGATGGCTTAAGGCTCCACTACAATTTGCTAATAATTTGGTGAAGAGTATATTGGTGGATTCAAGCTCGGAGTGTAATATCCCTTAAGCTTAAGAAGTTGAAGGCTATAAAAGTACCTCTTCAAATGTGGACCGCTTTCTGACTGAGTATGTCTATACATACTAGCTACTGTTGATTCTCTACTCCCATATTAGTTGGAGCTGTTGGAGCTATAAACACGTCTTGTAAAGGTACTACCTGATAATTTTACCTAAAATAACAGGACAATAGTCTACAAGTGCTCATCTCAATTTAAAATTATGTACTTAGTCTAGTGTATCTTTTATAGAAGACGTATATTCTTGTTGCAGTAGGAATAGCACTAAGAATTGTCATTTCATGTCAAATTAGAACAAAACACTAAATGATAGTGTATTGGTATGACTATTCTCAATACACTACCACTAAGTACGTACACTGTAAATTGTTAGGGGTTATAAAGTAACGCATGAATGTTTTCACTTTCAGTTAGATCTACAGTTATTAGTGCAGCTATAACACACCCTAACCAATAGAGTTGTTTCTGAACACATGCACAAAGCAGTATACCTTATGAATGTATGACATCAATAAGTGATAAAATTACACCATTAATGTACAATCATCACACGTACATACATAGCTCAGTTGGTTGATTTGTATATAGTTGCACGCTGGACTTTCTATTATTATATATGAGAGAGCTGGGGTCTTCAGGCAAAGTACCCACCTCTGTGCTGAGGTAAATATAGGTTCTTTACTTCTTGAACTTGAGGGAAGTTACAACACCCAGGTGGTCAGAGCACGCTAGCACACTGCAAATATAAAGCAAAACATACATGGGCATGCATTGAAGTACGTAGTAAATATGGTACACCAATTATTATAAAATTTAACAGCTCTCTTATTTCTTATTTTAGCTACAGACTTCGAACAGCACGCGTGCAGTAGAGTTTGATCCAGTTAGTGTTGCTGGGCTACAAACATTTACACCACAGCTGCTATGTGGCTGCACTCGTGTAATAGGCACTGGTCTGCTCTATACCAAGTTCAAGCTTACTCTGTAGCTAGTTTAAGACTTCCCAGAAATTTTGCAATTCTTGTTCTAATCTCTGCTGTCCAACGCACCACGAAAAGTGTTTTTTCACCTCGTATAATATACTTAATCACAGGTCCATACTTATAGCATTCTAAACTTGAACCTGTGTGGTGGGTGAACATTATAGCTTTGGTATGCAACCTAGTCTCTTTCCTTAGTTCTTACATTCCAAGGTGTACATGTACTACATATCCATCTGTCTCTTATGCAGCTCATGGCTCATTGTCTTAGCTGCAAAAGGGCAATTACTAATGCTAATGCATTAACGAATGATTTGCAACTGCACCAGAAATCTACACATGCACATACTGACTCACATTCTCTTGCGATGAACGCAGGACAATACTAATAGAACTGAAGCTGAAATGATGTATACAACAGCACTAAGCCTAGCAGTGACACGGGTAGTTAGCTCCACAGGATGAGGTAAATTCTCCCATTTAGAGCATTCAGCTCGACATACAGCAGACTCATTATCCAGATAAAATCCTTGGCTGCATGTGATAGGCGGAGATTCAGTAGAATTGGGACCAGAATCATTTTCATCAGTTGAATTTTTGTATGGCACCAATAATTCCATCTCTGTATCAGAATTATCCATCATTCTTGAGGTACAGTTAGTCTCTCTTGGATCACTTAAACCACTCCCAACTTCACCATATGTTGCATTGCACTCGCTGTCGCCATCTTCAGCACATACTCCTGCATAAAATCAAGGATGCAAATATTATACTACTGCATGCATTATCAGTGTAGTATTCTGGGGATAATGTATATAAAACACTCACCATTGCAATTAATTTCAGTGGGTGAAAGTGTATTGCACGCACGTTTGCAGAAAAAAATGTAGCTAGCTACCTGTAAAACCTCTGTTATAAGGGAGTCAGCCAATAACTCCCAATAGATATGAACCAGCAGACTTGCAGTTTGAAAATGTAGACTCTTCCATGTTTTTAACTTTTTCAGCCAACAACACTGATCTTGTAACAGTAGCTACACAATCCCTCCGCCCTAAAATTTTTTACTATTGTGGTTAAGCACACACCTATATACTCCTTATACTATTTTATCACTCATATATTCATATTCGTGTTATACCTACAAAAAGTGGCTTTGCTTAGCTACATGCACAGTTAAGCACTCAACTTTGCATTTTCAAAACTGTTTCTTTGTGTAATTGCTCTAAAGATGTGATTGTGATGGACGTGTTTTCTTCTACTAACTAGCTGTGCTAACTAAAATGCAACATCTTATGTGATAATCTGAGTCGAGGAAATTGCAGCCCATCAATGTATTCAAGCCATAAACACACCAGTGCATCTGCACTATATCAGTATTGTTTATCATAACATATTAGCTATAAAGCATAACACAAAGTAGTGTTATAGAAATACTGTAACAATAGTTTCATTATGCATTTATCAGTTATAAATTATTATCTCAGCTTTCAGGACTCCAGCTTACCCCCAAAAAAGTTCGGCCAGTTGCATTTTTGAATGGTGTGACCATCTTGAATTATATAGTAGATTTGTTGATTAGAATGTAACCTGTTCTTTGGTGTTCTTGTTTCTGCTGATACATGCATGGAAAAAAATATACAGTTGTGAATATTGTTTTAATGTGTACCAGGAGAGTTCTGCATGTGTACAAAGAGCTAACATAAACAGCCTCAGAAGGCTCCAGAATGCACTTCTGAGCACCTAAAATCTCAAGATTTTCTGGGAGTGCATGCCCCCATAGTGCCTTGTGGGCTAGTGCCCAACACATGCTTGGTCAAACTCCAATTAGACCTTGTTTTTGTTGAGGTTTTAATGTAAGAGTTGAAGGACCACCTTGGAATCATAGCTATATATAGAGCCCCCAGACCATGCTAAAGGGCTTTGATGATAGTTTCCCCCATCCCAACTCAAAATATGGTTCAATTATAGTACATCTAACAGTTATTAGAGTATTAGGAGCATGTCATCTACATTTATGGTAAAATGGCAACATGGGTAATGCTTGCTGGGTAGGAGGACAAGTTATACTGTGTGCTAGCTTTGACTTAGCTATAGCTCAAGGAGTAGAGGTATTATGTTTCTGAAGCAGGACAAATATGAATGTCTCTACCAAGAGTGTCCCACTTAGTTCTATTAAATAATTTTAGTGAATCAATTCTTTGTAGCTAATGTGAAGGATCTGTTACATCATATCTTTGACTGCGACTGTATTAGCTATAGCTAGCAATAACAGCTCTACAGCTGCAAAAGTGATGCTCGAATGTGTGGTCATCTAAATAGTATACAAAACAATTCTGTGGTGAGTGTAAGAATGGATTTTTCCTTCCCATGTACACATACTCATACATAGCCTCGTTTCCAGGCTCGATTTGTACAACGTGGCCTGGGAACGAGGATAACTCATACAAAGTGTGTCATATATGTCAACTGTAGCTACCTCTACCTTCCAGAATTTTATATTATGTACTTATTCATGTGCAGCTAAGTGGCTTTAGTGGCTTGAATTGCTCAGTCACTAGGCCTTGACAAATTAATATGCTTTTATTTTCCCCTATTATTCTGTACCTTTATGCTCATAATTTATGCCTATTATGTTTTTAAATTTGGCCCATTATTCTCTCAATATTTTCATGAAAAATCACAAATCACACGGCAATGCACAACTGTACATGTACTGGACTACTGGTTGTACTGTAGCATGACAGAAACAGAAATGTAGCCCTCTAGGGATAATCGTTGCTTGTGGGTAAACGAATTATGTAGGCGGGAAAATACTCTTTCTGCAGAAGCAGTAGTAAGTGATATTCTATATTGAACACCTATTATTCCCAAAGGTCAATATATTTTTGCCTATTATTCCAGTATAATAGCAGGACAATGACGAGTTCTGTTGCCCAATGGTGACTCTTGTAAATAGTAACATAAGCTGATTTCACTGAATTAAGTGACAGTACTTATAACAGTGATAAATAATTCTTGAAAATGCTTGCTACAGTACTGTGCTTTGTAGTACAAAGTTTATTTCATAATAATATTCTGTCTGACTTTCAAAAAACATCTTCCTTTGTAAGCATCAACTGTTACAGTGTCGGAACTGTCCACCAAGCAAGGGTAGTTTATGCAAAATCTCCGTATGTATTTAGTCTACTAAATGTGGGAAACAATTTAAACACAAAATTCATTATTACTGTTCAGCTACTGCTACATAGTAAAGTTACTCTTTCTCTCTTCAAGAGCTATTTTGGAGCCTAGACAGGAGTCTCCAAGTACAGTGTTGTAGAAGGTGTTTTCCCATCTGTGCATATTCCTGGGTTTGGTTAGAGTAAACAAATAGCTGAGTAATTATTAAATCCTGCAGCAATAACGTAGTGAATTTGAGAATAGCTTCACAATTTCATTCAAGCTCCACTCCCCATTGCACAATACAATTTGAGAAGTACATGAAGCATATCATCTTATACTGTAGCCCCTACATGCTCAAACATCGTAAATTAGTAATAAGTCAAAACAACTTATATAAAGTGTGCTACTATAGGGTGATTTATTCAGATATTGTGTTTTCCCCTAACTATAAATGGGGCAGTTTGATCCATTTTCATAGTTATATGGTCAATAGCAAGCAACAAGTTTGTAATTTATTCATACAAAAAGCAGAGAAAACCAACTGTGCAAGTTGCACACCCCTTATAAATCTGATAAGGGGTGTGCAATAAAAAAAGTGTATAAAGCCTAGCATCCAATCTAGCTCCACTCCCCAATTGGGCTATATATATAATTTTAAATTACATGCTTTAGCTATAGAGTCTGCGCATGTTGTAAACATGGCTTGCAGTGGCAGAGATTTCGAAGCGTATCATTCAATACATGCATGTCCCTAGCATGCTGGCATCATGCAAGGCAGTAGAGCTATTATCAAGCTACCTGTGATAGAAGTTAGTCTAAGAGAACCCACCCCACAGTGAAATACAAAGATCCCTGGCACATCTTAATAAATATTCGTGAAATTACCTCACTTACCAGGATCTGTGTTTTCAACATCTTCGTGTTTCTTGCACCTCACCCAGGGATAACGACAACATTCCCAGCAGCTGCCCAAGGGACTAAGAAAGTATCTATCAATAACCCCATGGATCTTCCTTTTCACAGAACTAGTGTAGCTATAGTTACGCCAAATACTGATCCAAGCCAGCACCAAGAACACTAGTGTGAAAATCAGAAGAAGCTGAATGAGAGATATTGAGAGAACATGCATGAATAGCACACTGCACTAAGTCTAAAGGTTGCTAAAGGTACTGAAACTAAGTAAATAACGGGAATCAGGTTACACATAGTGCATCAGGAGTAGTGGGTGGAGCCACCTCACATGCCCATGGAACTTTACCACTTGTACAACAAAACTATCTGTGGATGGCATCCTACAAAACAGGGTATATACATGAAGCAATCTTGTCATTTATCGGAAATGCAACTCTAAAAGGAAATTGGCCTAGCTTTCTGTGCTATTCTAGGTTTGAAAATGTTGGAGGACTTATTAACTGACTGATACAAATTAAACACAGCACATGTTCTAGAAATTGACTTACCAGAAGGTGTAAATATGGATTAATGCTCTCAAAACCGAACTGTCCCAAAACATATTCTCCTGAGGAAGTAAAGCACTCAAACTCAGTCCCAGAACAGTCTGCTTGGAAGTCATTCAGTAGCAGAAAGGCGGAGGCAGAAAAGCCATAGTAGTTTGGGTTGATGAAAGAAATCCACCGGTACCTACAAATATGTGTGAATAAGATAAAGAGTGTCATAGAAAAAGTAGTTATGCCCCATTAATTATTGTTATCACATGGCATCATATGTCCTGACCAATCCTATTTCTGTACAGTGGAATGAGGAAAAACTAAGACACCTATGACTACAATGCTACATAATACACACTTTAGCTTCTTTGACGTCTTTAGCAGAGTAGAAAACAGCTGCTATTTCAAAGCAGCCTGTTAATTTCTTTTACACTTTCGTTCATCAGTTCTTTATATGTAGCTGTTAATTGAGTCCATCTTCATGAATGCTCTCTTACCCAGTTGTAAATACTTTAGTTAGTGTCTTTTGAAACCACAACTGGCAACTGGCTAGCAAAGAGACCATGCATGTGTATGTTTTCTTCCATCGAGTGTGGCCATACTGCCAAGTGTGAGTACGGTTGACAAATACAAAATGGGGGCATAAGTACAACTGGGAAGCTGAGATGAAGATGTAATGGGCGTGGCTAAAGTGTGATTGCTAGAAATTGCACACTTTGGACTACAAAGCGATGAAGATTAGCCTTTAGGTCGATACTCTCCCATGTATCTCATGGCTGCCATTGTTGGGTGAAGGTGAACTGATTGATTGTGCCATCTATCGTGCAACATTGTCATATCATGCAAACTCAGTCCTCAATAGTAGCTTCGGCCTGTCTTATATACAATACTTACGTCTCAGCTTTTACATATGGTACACAAGTTTCAAGCCTTGTCCCTGTAAAATTATTTTCTTCATAGTATGTTGATACAAATCTCAGACAGTACACGGCTATGCCATATGCTAATCTCTCATCACTTTCCAGTGAAGCATAGAAATACTCACCACCATGGTATTTGTTTAATGGGTATGAAAAATCCAGCAGTGAACCCTGCAATACTTATGATGATGGATGATAGGTGAACAGCTTGCTCAGGGAAGGCACACATCAGAGTAATAGTTAGAGCTGTCCATGTCTGGTTTAGTGCCAAGTTCACTATCACTAGCTGGCCAAGTACAGTAAAGTTGTATGCTTCATTATTTATTAGCTGTAAATAGATGAAGGAAGAGAAATGTAATGTTTACATTAGGATTTATTATAGGAGCTAGCAACTTACGAGCAGATATAGCATAACAGCACTCACGACCACTGGTACTGCTGCCAGAGAGATGGCTCTACAGAAGCCTTGGATGACCAGATCATGTGTGCAACCTGCTGTACCCCAACGTTCATAGTAGAATATCTGTGTGTGCATGTGTGTGCATGTATGTATGTGTATGTGTGTATGTGTACGTATGGGTGTGTATGTGTGCGTGTATGTGGGTATTGTGTGAATAGCATGTGAAAAAAATTTGTTGTGAGATATCTGTTCAAACTCATACCCTTGACCAATGCAATGTTATATAGAACAGTAATCCAGTGCAGAATTGCTAACACACCCAAATTGTTGCGGTTGTTGCGGGTACTTTACTGCATGGTTATGATATCGTAAATTATCCATTATTGCTTTCAGCTAACAAATGTTCAGCAATTTTAATATATTGAGTGATCATCAAGTAAAAATAATGCCTAGCACTGGGATTTCAGTGCTACGATACCCTTGCCCCTGCTCTAGAATTACCACCAAGTAGTCAAACCAATTACACTAGATGGGCTGCATACTGTCCATATGAAATGTATACTCCATGTATGAAAACAAATTATGCCAATAAATTGCTTTCCTCATTTGCTTATATATATTCAATATTTTTCTGTTGATGTTCACTTAATGTGCAACAAAGGGGAAAATATTTCAGTGGGTAAACCCACTAGAGACCTACGTGTAACAGTCTGCTAACCTACTGAAACATTGCTTTGTTCAAAAAATACTGCTTCATTCTGTGAATGCCAGTTTGACAGTGTTAGTTAGCCTCCACTCAGTCAAAGTATAGATAATATAGCTCCGCTATATTATCTATGGTCAAAGTCACTATTGGTCATTTGCTGTAATGTATAGGCAGATCAAGAATGTACTGTCTGAGTATGTTTATGGCAATACGTATCAGTAAACAATCACACTGCAGCACACTTCAAAGATTCTTATTGCGTTATATTATTATTAGATGGGTACAGTGAGTGAAGTAGTTAAAATACCTCAAGTGCTTTGGTATAGTAGCGGTGGAGCATTGGAAACATTACTAGAGAACTGGCAAATGAATACACTGCAAATCCTGATGTAATAAAGATTGGGTTTGTCTGTTGGAGGTATACAGTGCCTGTGTGTGTGTGTGTGTGTGTGTGTGTGTGTGTGTATGTATGTGTGTGTGTGTGTGTGTGTGGTGTGTATGTATGTGTGTGTGTGTGTATGTGTGTATATGTGTGTGTGTGTGTGTGTGGTGTGTATGTGTGTGTATGTGTCAATTGTGTAGAGTGTATGGTTTGGAAAATTAAAGCAGAATTTTGACACTATATACTGCCAAGTGTAAAATTTAAGGGAGGTATAATAATAACTAATGTAATGTTTAGTACAAAGGAGGTGACAAAGTGGAGCAAAACATAATATCATATCATTGTGATCCTTGGGTGAAAATATATGTAAAGTCTCTCACCTTTCCGTTTCTGTGAGGAGTTATAGCCAAAACAAAAATAATGCCTTGTAGCTGATATCACTTATGCATTTCAACCACACTGGCTTCATTTAGGCTGTGCTATTTCAGTAACCAACTGCAGGACAAGAGTGATTCATGGGACTCTGCAAGTAGTGGCTACAAACTAACATTAAAAAAACCCATAGTGCTCTTGAGTCTAGGGACAGTTAGCCGTTGTATATTCACTATTTAACAAGTAGCCTCACCAAAACAATACCCAAATGGTAGGAGCAGACTTCACCCAGCCAATTTGCCCTGATAATTGTGACACATGTCTGAAGTTTGCCAGTTAAGGTGGCGGGATACCAAAATATAGTTTGGTTGCCTCAAGCAGTATTCAATTGTGAATATCTCATTACTTATACTACATATACTTTTTACAATACTAATACTGCAATATGTGATCCCTTAGTACTTCAAAGTACATGTACTATCTCACAATCAGAGATACTGAAGCTACAGCACGAGCCTCATGGGCATTAAAACTTTCTAACCAAAATTTGACCCCAGGATCAGCTAGGCAGGGTGCCTGTCACAACCTGTGAATACTTAAGTGTGTTTATTAGGGTCAGACAGGGCTACTGTCCCTATAATGTCTAAAAAATTGTGAGTTTTCACGCACTACAGCTCTTATTTTTCTATAATATTGGACAAATACTTAAAAAATTCTCTATCTCACCCTAATTAATAAATACTCTAAACTATTCATAGGTTGTGATAGTCACCCTGCCTGGTTGACACTGTAGTCAAATTTTGGTTCGAGAGTTAGTGCCCATGAGGCATGGCTGCAGCTTCAATATCTCTCTGAGAGTCATAGTTACCGTACCAGCTATTACTATACTTCGTAGATATTTGAAAATGATGGTAGTTTGGCAAAACTTTATTGCTACGTTTCGATAGCTCTTTGGCTTTCTTCATCAGGCAATACAAGAATAGCACAGGTGTTACAATTAACTATGAGTTCTTAATTAAGTATCAGAAGTTACAATTAATTACATAATTAAGCCATACACGGGGACAAATACAAAACAAACGAGTTCCATACGGGACTGATTGCCAACCCACAGTCTTGGTTAAAATTACTGTAGTGTTTGATCAACAGTGCCTCTTGAATCCTTCTTTTGTAGAAGTTGTCGTCATGGTCAAGGACTGAGCTATTCCCCCAGTCAATGTCATGGAGCTCATCAAGAGCATGTGTGGCTACTGCTGAGTGTTGTGTATGGCTATTGGCAAGATGTATCTTGTGTTCAGCTTGTCGTACATTTAGTGTTCTCCCAGTCTCCCCAATGTATGCCAAAGTTAAAGAGCTATCGATACATTGCAATAAAATTTTGCCAAACTACCATCAGTTCCAAATATCTACAAAGTACTTAAATATCTCAGTAGTTTTTTATATACATATCCTTTGGAATGCTAAGCAATCACACTATTGTAATAATAGTGCTGTAAAACATATATAGGTAGCTATGTGGTATAGCTGATGAGGTATTCACAGTTGAACATTCCTTGAGGTCACAAAACAATGTTTTGGTATCCCACCACCTTAAGGGCGAAGAAACTTGGTAACTACGGTCACATTCAACAAGCCTGCTATACATTTTGTAAAGTAAAGGACTGCTACAGGCCCGATGATTGTAGTATCTGTGTAGTGTATGTACAAACTTACATATGACCAGTACCAGATAGGCAGCATGGTTGACTGGTTTTGATCAGCTCATCTTGTCTCTGCCACAAGGAGAAAATGTACCTACCTGGATGTTAAATTTTTAATTAAACTCTGGTTGCATGCATGTACATAATTATTTCCGGCAATCATATTTTCAGCCAAGCCTAGGTTATGATTTATTACATCCATATCTTCACTCACCCACCATACTTCAGTGTGGTTCCCTTTAATTATACAGCGAAAACTATACACGAAACAAAATCTTTTCACTATCAGATGCTACATCACATTTTGTTTTGGTCATATTTCCTCACAGAAACTGAAAGTAAGGAAGATGCAAGTTGAGTTTGTTATTTTCACTCAAGGATCACAATGATTATGTGTTTTGCTCCTTTGTGGTCACTGCTTCACGCTAAACATTAATTACATTGTTCATTTATTTATGTATATTACTTATTTACACCCCACCATAAATCTCTACACTTGGTAGTGTATCTAATGAATCAAATGTAGTGAAAAGATAAGTTCTATAATCCTACCAAGTAGCAGTCCGTACACAAAGAAAACCACTGGAAAGTAGAGTAGCCACCGCCACCCTGTCCGCTTTGAGGCTCTGGCTTCAAGGGCAGCAAACCGGTTGAGCTGTCTAAAAAAGCAGCTGCTGCATGTGCTGCCATCTCTGGTAGAAAGAAAAAGACTTTGTATTATACGCTAATTTTACAGTCACTCCAAACTGTTCATGGCTGTGCAAGTATGTCTGACATGCACACAACTCCAAGGATAGTAGACGAAGTATGTAATACTTCACAGGTGCTAACCGTTGCCTCTCACATTCCAATGATGCATAACTAGTGCTAGCCGCAGTATTATCTAACCTTTCACCATGATTGCTCTGACCATCTGTGTCATCATGTGTTTTTAGATCTGGGGTGTACTTTTCTGTAAGACGCTCCAGAATCTCATTATGATTCAGCACATCCTGGATGAGATCTTGTAAAAATTAATTAGGCGATAGAAATGTGTATAGGGAGGGATATGGATAGCAATAGCATAAGCTTTACTTAAAAAATAATCACTTATTTCCCAAGAAATAAAAAATCTACGCTTACCATAAGGTTCATGTTCCTTCAGCTTTGGCATTTGCAAATATTTGCGTGCAACTCTTTCAAACTCCTCATGCATTTTATTGCGGTCTCCATCATAGGCAATCTGTAGAAGCAAGAATGTGGAGCGGGTACTCCCCATGAATTAGTATATTATTATGATTGTGTGAGATACTAAGTGTGGAGATTTAAGGGTATGAAGGAGTGCAAAGGCAAAACATAATATTATATCATTGTGATCTTTGGGTGAAAACTCAGAGACTCAACCTAAGGGTTCTCCACTTTCAGTTTCTGTGAGCTATACGACCAAAACAAAAATTAATGTTTAAAGCTAACTTACATTTGTGATTTCAGTGGCCAAGTGGGAAAACCTGAGACTGGCAAGCAGACAACCTTGATTCAATCCTGATGCACCTACCTTTTCATGGGTATAATGTGTAGTTTTTGAGTGGCTCTGATTGTATTTGGTAATAAAGGTTCTCACGTTACCATCCATGGACCAGGAAAACCTTTTATCACTTCTTTTTAATGCAGTGGCACCCTCAGTTGGCAACTGCCAGGTAACAGGTCGCCATGATAGTAATCCCTGCTAATGAGATGGAAACATGCTACCATAGTAATCTCTGCTAATGAGATGGAACAATAGGTAACATGCTACCATAGCAGTCCCTGTTAGATGTTACATAGTAGTAGTCTGTGCTACTCAGTATGATCTCAATACTGGCAGTGCACTACAACTTCCGGTCTGGTCATGATTACTCATGGTCATTATATATAACTGTACCATTAGAGCCCCACTAGGTCCCAACCAGTATAATCTCTCCCTCCAAAGATATCCAAACCATAATGAACCATAGTCACTCCAGGGACTGCTGGGCTAAAGCCTCAACTGGCATTCTCATAAGCTCGGAAGGAGAACATGTCATCATTCAACCTAACAATATTATAATGTATAGTTCTCAAGTGGCTCTGATTGCACAATACCAGCATTTGAAATCATACTGAGTACCACAGACTTCTATGTACCATCTAACAGGGACTACTGTCACAGTAGAAGTCGGCTATGTTCCAACTCATTAGCAGGAACTACTATGGTAGCCTGCTGATGTGTCTTACCGCATTAGGACTGAAGCTACCTCTTGGTTTGTCGGGTCTGTGGGTTGTAATGTGAGAACCATAAATATCAATTCTTATGGGTACTTTTGTTTTCTTTTGTATATTATTTGACTTTCTTTCGTGTTTATTGAAAACAAAAGTTATTTTCATGTCATTGGACCACATTGGCTTCGTTTAGGCTATGATATCTCCATACTCAACTACAGGACAGGAGTGATTCTTGAGTACTGGCCTTGAACTAAATGTTTAGCTACGCAAAAAAAGCCTCAGTGCATTCGGTTCTGTGGATAGCAAGTAGCTGCATCGAGAACCATGATAAGCCTACTATTTGTCTCGTTCTCAGGCCACACACCCATGAAAGAGCAGCTTGGTATTCACTGTTTGTACATGTGCATAATTTACCAGAAATCTTGGTAAATTATGAACTACTGTGTATAATGATGTCACGTTTGATTACGAATCCATTAACATTTTTGTGTCATAAAAGTAAAAAATGAAGACAGCAGGCTTCAAGGCCTGTAGTAATGTTTTTTACCCGGTATATGCCTAGAAATTCTTGGTAGTTCAAAACTTCAATCCCGTTTGCTACTGAAAAACCTACACAGCCACATTTGTGATTGCAAATCGAGCCGCTCACAGCTATTGACAGGAGAGTGGTGCTTCCAAATTTTTATGGTACCATAATTGTAGCGGATAGAAAATGACAAGTTCTTTTACTGTGCTTGACTAGTTAGAAAACCATTGTAGCAGCAGTTTGTAGTTCTTCTATATTTGTATACTGTTTCCATACTGCTCCTGGCCATGTGACAAAGACTGTTCACGGAAACAATTACTGACCACATTGTGTATATTCTCGCAATTATCTTGCACATGTGCGTTCCTAGTTTGCGAGAAATCATAGGTACCATCTGTCATCCAGCCATACATTGTTTTGGTCATAACACTTCACAGAAACTGAAAACACAGGGTTGAATTTCTTAGTTTTCACCCAAGGATCACAATATGTTTCGATTCTGTGTGACCCCTCCTTCATTCTGGTGGCCCAATAATTGTGCTACGTCTATGCCCCACTCAGATAATTTATGAACCGTCATATATGCTGAAGCTTGCCCCATGGAGTAGCAGAAATTGTGTAAGAAGTATGGCCAGATTGAATAAGCCTACTATATATTTCGTATGAAATAGACTATATGTTCGATGTGGGTGCTAACTGACATGTGGACAGCACCAGAATCACAGCATGGTTGACAGGTTTTGATTAGTTCGTATTGCCTCTTTGCTCATCCATTGCACAGAAAAGTGTTGGTCATTCTTAGTTATGTGAGAAAATATACCTACCTGCATGTCAATCTAACACCTTTTGCTTCATTCATGTGCTGTAATTATACTTTAGCCACACCCATTATTCATTATATTTGCATCTGTACTTGCTTTACACTTGGCGGTGTGGTTACCCTCGATACCCTGCCAAGTCTAAAAATTTAAGGCGGATTTAATGGATTATTTGGTATTATGAATCCCCTACAAGGTACATGTTTACATGGATGCTATGTTCAAACTTATACCAGTGTTGCAAGAAAAGTTAGAGATCTGGACAAGTATATCACACAGTTTTATTGAGGAAGTCTTACTACAGCTTCCAGGTTAGTAGAGTTTGTGTAGCCTCTTAGAGATATGAGTGCTAGAAACAGACGGCATGATTGAGCAATATGATTGTGAGTCTCCACTCTCCTGTAGCAGCCATGGCTGATCCTTGAAAATATTTTGCAGACAGAGACATCAATCTCCCAAGGACCAGTCACTTTTCCGTAGCTTTTCAAGCGGCATTGCTATGCAGGGTTAACTGACTCCAATTAGCTGTTATTCTCAAAACTTACTGGCTCACAAAATACCCCCGTCTTGCCACACCCACGTCATGATTCATTACATCTGCAGCTCTACTCACCTTCCATATTTTATACTTGGCAAAAACAATATAATAGAAAAACATATTTATTATAGGTATTAGAATATGGTAGTGTCTGTGAATCAGCCCAAATTCTGCTCATGAATAATTTCCGAGGTTATGTGACCTTGTATTTTAAATAGATTCAAAGTTTTGTTTACATTTCCCATGACATTTGCCTTTCAATTTTTTCCCTGTAAATGTAATAATATTATGAAGTACTGAGTAGGCTAATCATGGCTGAAAAGCTAGCTAGAGTGCAATGTTTGCGAGGCCACTTGAAAATCTAAAAGGCAGATGGTCAAAAGTAGGTCATCTTTTTGTCCTGTCAGCTCCGCCACTCGGTAGGTGGGAATAGTCTAAAAACAATTGTGTTGTCTTTATCTGGCTTGTATAGTGTAAACTATCATCCTTTTACAGAAAGACGGGACAGTATTAGCCAACATGTGGCTCTATTGCGTGGGCATGTTGCATACACAATTAAATCGGAGATGTCTACCTGATGTCTACTCTGTGGTTGCACACTTGATAAAATTGACCAAGCCTCTCATTGCTTTACACTTGCTGGTTTTGAATGCTTGTGCCAAGAATAAGGCTACATTCATTTTTCTGACGAGCGAAACTGAATCCAGTTTTACAACGGTAAACCTATTCACAGCAAAGCGTTCAATTGAATTAGAGACCTCTATCCTGTGGTTGCGCATGGAATAAAATCGACCAGGCCTTGTATTGCTTTGGTATAGGAGCAGCTACAACAGCAATTTGGTGTGGTATCTAAGACTCCCTAATCAAGAACTTCAACATGTGCGATAATACAGCATACCCTACACCATTAGGAGTTGCCAGTAGTTCTTAATAATTAACCACTGCTCATAATTGTAAGTAAATAGCCTCATGACTTCGAGTCCCCCAAATTAAGTGAGCTGGGATGAGGGACAATCACCTTTAGTACTCCTATAGTGTATTTTCCCATATAATATAAGGAATAGGGAAGCCATACAACTGCAGCACAGATGTTGGCAAAAAAATTGGAACAAAAATGTAATATCTCAGGATTGGTAAAGAGTTACCATTTCAAATTCGGAGCGAGAGTAGGTTTATGCAAGGTTGATCTCTCAATAAAAAATGAGCTCTTAAACTTGTAGCTAGAAGTTTGCCTAACATATTTGTGATTGTAAATTGGTGTTTTTTGCAGGCAATATCTAATTTCCTAGGAGTTAAGACTTCAAACTCAGGTCAATACTAGCACATTACCATTACTACATGCTGCTGTGTATGATAAATTATAGTGTGAGGTCATGTGTGTTGTACATGTAAAGTATTGCAATCATCTATTGGCTGTGGATATGGCTGGTGTGGCATGTAGGGGATTGTGGTGTGCGTGTTGTTGGAAAAATGTCAAAAGATATAGGGATGGGAGTCCATAAAGGTACTGTGGTGTCATTCGTTCCTACCTTATTTGGTTACTTTTTGGGGATTCCATCCCTATATGTCTCTTCATTTTTTAAATGTTTTTTTGTGACTTATCTTCAAGGATCAGCCACGGCTGCTACGAGAGAGTGGAGAGAGGAATGGTGGTGCTCGAAAATCACATGTGCATCGCTCGATCGTGCCGTCGATTTGCTAACAGTGCTAATATCTCTACTTACACAGAGGCTACCCAAAAGTCTTCTAACCTGGCAGCTGTAGTAGGCCTTCCTTGGTAAAACTGTGAGGTAGACTTGCAGTGGCGAATCCAGGGGGGCAGGTGCCCCCCTCTCGGCCTAGTATATTTTTTTAGTACTATTTTATCAGCTCTAACACTTATGAGCATAGTATACGTACTGTCATTGTGACTGTACTGCAGTTAAAAATCGGTTCCAGTATTCTCCTATAGTCATGGGAGCCTTAGCTCATGAATTGATTACCGCACTGCGGTACAAGCTTATGCTAGTATAAGTATTACGTCAGGGGAGGTCATCTCTGACCCCTCCTTCGTACCAAACATTAACATTACATTACACCCCCCTCAAATCTTTACACTTGGCAGTGTATACAATATACATGGCAACTACCTAGCAACATTAACATACCTTTCCATCATGAAGTAGCACAATCTTGTCAAACAATTTTAACAGATCTTTTCCAGGTCGATGTACAGTGAGAACAACAGTTCTCTTTGAATGAGCAAATGCTTCGAGGGACTTGAGAAGTTTATAGGCAGAGCCTGCATCAAGACCTGTATTGGAAAATATCGTCAATTGCAGTTACCATCAGAACTACAACACACTAACCTCTGAGTGGTTCATCGAGAAAGATAATTTTAGGCAGTGTCAACAGTTGCATTGCAAGTAGTAGCCGCCTTTTCTGTAGAGAGCAGATGACATGCATATGTCGAACATTGCCAGTTGTTAACTCTTTCCCAACCCAGTTTTAATACATCCATAAGGCTTATACGGATATAGGGCTTTTTATATTAGGCGTTAATATAAAGTACGTACATCCCTTTCTCTATTTATATAGGCACATAAACGTGCCCATGGCAGAAGTCACATTCTCCTCGTGCATAATGTGCTAGTTGAAATGACAATGTATAAATGCAATTGGCAGTGGCTAATGAAATATAGAAATATAGATTTAATGCTACAATGGAGGAGGATAGTTGATAATTTCTAACTCTTAGGGGCTAAAGGTTCATTGCTGGCAGCAAAAGATCTTCATCCCTAGGCCCTTGCATGCGTGTTTCACTTCTACTGAGAGTAGCCTTGTTCTCCAGTACCCAGTATTTGGTATGTTAGAAAACCACAGGTATGTTTTTCGATATCCAAAAAATGCACATACACAATGCATATATGAGAAAATGTACCTGGCCCACTGTAACAAAAGTGGAACATGCATGAGCCATGGAGAGACCATACACCTATATTCCCATTTTGGCTTACTATTAGTCCCTAGATTCAGACATAATATCACCAATTAAATTAAACTTCCTATTCCATCTTAGAGCAATCAATCACTCTCACTTGTCCGCCACTAAGTCCAGGTCCAGTAGGTCCACCAACTCTTCGGTTAGCCAGGTTACAAATTCCAGTCTGAATATATAGAAAAAGGGAGAGCTTATTTTACGTAACATATAAACCATAATATACATGGGCTATAATACAGTTGGTGTACTTTGCATTTACAGATGCATAGACAGATGCAATACTACATGCATTCCTCGCTTTATCAAATATTTTTATGATAGGGTATTAATATACCATATCATATGCGCACAACTTAACTGTCATTGGAATAAACAAATCTTACCGCATTCATGATGTCATTAACACGCTGATAGTTCTCTAGGTTGCCCCTCTCTGGCAACTTCAGTATCGCAGCAAAAGTGAGGTTTTCACGGGCAGTTAACTCCTCATAGTAGGGAGTGGCCAGCTGTAGTACATAGCCTGTGTTGGTAACATACCACTTGAAAATATCTTCCATTGGCTTGTCATCAATATATATTCCACTCTGTGTACATGTGTGTAAAAATGAAAGATTACAAAATAGCTACGTGTTTTGCTTACAGATAAATTTAATAGAGCAAGCCTTAATTTACGGTGTGAGAATCGGGAAAGAAAACTTTGTGCAGATGTTACTTGTTGGTTATTCCTCTATAGCCTGCAGCTACAATGATGATGCACCATTTACAAATAGCCCCTGGCAATATACACATGTGTAAAGTTTGAAGTTTCCTCCATGCATTTTAGCTGAGTGTTCTTTTTTCACTAACAAAGAACTCATGGACCCAAAAATGTTGGCAAGAGACAAAAGTAAATCAATATGTGTACTCATTTTCCAAGAAAAGTTATACTTCAGTTCAAGGAAATGGTTTAGATAGTGCCCTTTACAGGAAGGGAGTAATTTTCATCATGCCACCCTTTTCACCTGCCTCCAGTATTTCTTATATCAGGTGAAATTCATGAGTAACATACTGTATAGCTAGATCCACTCCGTAGCCTCCCAGTCAAGAGGTCAAGCAATGTAGTCTTTCCACAACCTATTAAATGTGTGGATGCATGGTTTAAGTGGAGGAGAGAAGAGCAATGTGTAACCATACCTGGGTTAACTAATTCTTTTCATGGTTTTCCATTCAAATTATCATGTCCTTGTTCAGGCTATACTCACTGCTGGCAACGTTTGCAACACTTTGTTCAGAAATTGCACAAACACTTTTTTCTATTAGACAACCTAGCAGGTCTAAGGGCCTGAGTTGACACTAATGCTGGGTATTGTAGCCAGAGAAAGTTGAGCTTTCAGGCAATATGCAGATTGTATATAGATACATTTGCTTGGCAGAGATATGAACACAAATGCAAAGCAGCAGGTTTGGTCACTTTCTATATACCCCCCTGGCACCCCATGATTGATAAATAATACTTAAACACGATGTATTAGTATAGACAGCCCTTCTCTAACAATGTCATTAGTATATCTATAGCAATTTCACAAAGCAACAAAATCTATAGTACTCGAAATGAGATGTAATGCACAGTTCTCAGGTGGCTCTGGTATCATTCAATAGGGGTTCTCATATTACCATCCACCGACCAGACAAACCAAGAGGTATCTTTCGTCCCTTATTTCTAATGTGGTGGGACTGCTCAAGATGTACTGCTCAAGCTAATTAAACTTCACAGGTACAGCTTACATTAGACAAATACCTGATGGTCCTATTATTCCTGAAAGTTGTCCAGATTTAAAAGAGGTTGTTACATGTTTTAAAATCTTCTTTTCCTTCTTTTTTCGTATTGAGAACTGTCGTTTCTGAAAAAAAGAGATAGCATGTTATCGCCATCAACATCAAATACTCACTATAGCTACATAGTAACATGCCCGTTTCATTCCTAGAGACTCAAAACTGGAGTAGATCTGCCATTAATTGCATGACTATGAACATTCAGGCCCTTGCAAAGGTGGATTCGTTTATTCACTCATGAGCTATTGCTGTATACATCACTAGCTCATGAGAGGTTAAAATATTTCCAAATATGCAAAAGGAACAGGATCGTGAATTACAGCAAGCACATAGAGCATAATGACTGTAAGCCAAGGGTACAGCTGATTTCATACGTAAATGTATTCTGATGATTGCAAAATCTCCATAAATACTAACAAAATGTGTTGGAAGCATTATGGTTGGCACAATACTTGAGCAAGAATTATCAATGTAGCATAACGGATTGTATATCCAGAAATAACCCACACCAAGACTATGGAAAGGCAGTCAGGACTCAGGAGGTGAATAATAAAAACAGTGAAATGCAGGAGAGTATACTCCATTTAAAGAATTCAGTGATAAAACTCTCATGGTAAACGTAATTTCTGTAGCTTAAAAGAAAGATGAACAGTACAACGTAAGCTGTAGGTGTGAACTGGCAAAGCAATATTGGAGTAACAGCATTAAAAGATACTGCTTAAAGTGTGGGGGTAATGCCTTTCTAATGAGGTGCATGTGACATGGAGTATACATTGGTCTTTGGCTGATTGACGTGTCCATCTGCAACATATTTACAAGAGTGTTAAGATGCGCTGTGCAGCTTGAAACTCACAATCACATCAATTGATTGTGCTGCCCTTTTCTAGCGTTGATATCCCTACTTCTACAGAGGCTACACAAATTTTACTAAGCTGGGAAGTGTAGTAAGCTTCCTGTGGTGAAACTATGCAATAAACATCAGCAGATGTTTGACTTTTTGTGCATCACAAGTTCGAAGACGGTATCTATGTAACTGCCAGAGACACCGTTTTGAACGTGTGGTTATCAGAGAAGCTTTTTATGTCTTTCACCCAAGCATCCTAAGCTACATCCACTCTCACCCTTCCTTCAAATCAAAACATTACAGTAGAGGTCTACATTACACCCCATTCAAATCTTTACACTTAGATGGAATGCTAGATATCAAAGAGATAGATTCTTCCTTTAGAATCTATCAGTGTGAGCAACTTACAAATTTTTCACGATGAGGTGAGGGGGTCTCTTCTGTGAATAAGATAAAAACATTGTATGGTATAAAGCATGACCACACTGCAAGTGTAGGTATGGGGGTGACCACAGATACAGTAATGAATCTTGCCTAACCTGGGTGTGATTTAAACTATAATCATGCACATGCATGGAACTGTGGTGCCAAAAATGTTTAACTTGACCTCCAGGTTAGCATGTTTTGTCACACAGCTGAGAATGGGCCACGCCTCTGGTGACCAATGATACAAACTCAATTCATCAAACCCACTTGACCACGCCACCTATCATGCATGGTAGGAATCAAACTTTTGTGATTTTTGTGGATTGAGTTCAAACTGCCGAAATTTTACCCTCTTAAAAGCTTAATAGAGTAGGCATGGCTCCACTATGTTGAAGATTTTCGAAAATTGTTTTGCAAAATGTTTTCTGTAGGTCGATCTGTGAAACCTTTAGGCGTCGAAGATTTGTCAATACACACTTGTGCTATTTGATTGTAGGTGCTAGTGCCATGAAGAGCTAAGTCAATTCAGATATGTATCTTCATTTCTGTTCACACCTATTGCAGATCTACACAAAAATATTGACCAACTCGTACACATGACTGATCATTATGCTGCTGCTATTCTTTCTACATCACAACTTGCTATTAAAACTGATATCAGAGGAGGTTGGCCATTGTTCTGCATGGAGATAGCAACTCCTAGTATGTTCACATGTTTAGCAGTTACAGATGTCTGAAAAAATGGTTTTTCTACATTTTGACCATATTGGCTGTGGTAGCTATCTTTGTACCACCAAGCAGGTGCTGGCAACTCTGCCCTGAAATGGTGGAGACAGATTCATTTGAACCCTGTGAAACTCCCCTGCCTATGGGCATGGCAAGTACAGTAATCCACTTGCAGAATGTATAGATTTACAAATTACATTCCCTGCATGCACTAGATGTTGTGGTGAGCATTTATCAGCACAGCTGATTTGATAGCATTTCCTACATATAGAGGTGACCTTTGATCTGACAGCTATAGGACCGCCCAAGTTACCATTTTCAGTACATACATATATAGGTACCTTTGCCTGGGAGTACACGATAAGGTGCCCTCACACTGTTATCCATCTCATCCTTCGCCACTATTTCTCTAATAGAAGAAATCATAGACAGTATTTTCATCTTGAACAGAAGCATAAGTATTCAAATATTATATTGTAAACTAAGTAGAAGATTCATTTCCACAACAAAAATCTATACTTTACAAGGTACTTACATACCCGCACTTGACAGAGTAACATAAGTCTTCACATCTAAATAAGTTAATAGGCTCTGCTTCTTCATCAAACTGTAGAACAGAAGGAAGATATTATTAGTGCATGTAGTGCAGTAGTAATACGACATTGAGACAGGTACACTCCCAAAATTAGTATAATGAGAATTTCAATCTTTTTACCGGCTGGTCCTAAGATTGCTTTCATGTTTTCTGTTTGTGTGTGTGTATCACGTGCGCTAAGTTACGTCATTCCGTTACTATGCCACTATATAGCCACGAGCACAGTTGGAAGCTACTGAAAGTTTGCAGGCTCAATAGGCCAAGGTACGTCAAGCTAGGTTAGTTTTGTGTTGCCTAGACGGTGAAAGAGTGGTAGGTAGCGATGATAGTTCTGTCTTGGCAAGTTCTGATTGCTAACTGGAAGTGCACTACGACATTGCTGTGACGGTCAGCACTTTCGCTGGCAGCGCTACATGATGAGATCCATTCTACAGCTGCAATTAAGCTAAGACTGATCTGTTGCTGAACACAACCTTCAATTGAATGACTTGTGTAAAAAAACACCCGGCTGGTTTTTAGATACGAAATATCAGTCTTGTTTGTTCTCATAAAGTTTTTGCGGAACTCTGTGAATTGTTCAGCCTATGACCAAATGCAAGCTTGTACTGTACATAATTGTAGTGTTATTTATTTTAAAAATACTTGTACATTAATCTACACATCTCAGTAAGCCACTGTAAAGCATTATCATCCCCGAGGGGGGTAGTTTTGGACCACCCTGCATTTGGCTTTTTTACATCTGGCAAAAAAGAAAGTATATACTTGAAGGGTAGAGACTGGGATGCCATAGGTATCAAAATTGTATCCTATCGGCTAACCTCTTTATGGTTACTTTGAGCCTGTCCACCAGCATCAGTATCATCATATGTGTTCTGTAATTTGGGTGAGGAGGGGGGAGGGATTGAGAAAAGTTTCGATTACTCCGTGGGAAGGATTGGGAATTTGTTTTAACTACTCTGTATACCATGTGTCATAAAATGAAAGTACTTCAGACTGAGAATTAGACTATATATGGTGGCATAGCTACTGAATAGTAGCCAAGTGACTAACCTCTGCTCGTTCATCATATATTTTCTTCAGCCAACATAGCCAAACAATAAACATAGCCTTTAGGAACAAACAAAAGGCTGTTATGCCAACAACAAGGACCACAATGATAATTTTAGCTGCAGGAGACCAATTATTCGAATCCAGTTCAGCTAGTAAGAATTTCTCAGGGCATTGAGCATTGCAGTGAGGACCACTACAACTATCTCGGAAATGCACGGGTACAGTTCGGTTGTTGTACCACTGTATGAGTGCTTCTTGTATTGTAGCTCCTGCTAGTTGTAGAGTTCTCCAGACACCAGTTTCAATTGAGTGGCTGTGTAGATATGTGTGTGCATATATATACATGGTGTATGTGTAGAAGTTTTATAAGTCTTTTTTTCGTGTGGCCTGGGTACGAGGCTAGTGAGACTACTGATCTCGTCTAAATGCCTCCCTACTTCAAATTTCATCTTGTAGTCATGCATGGAGAAACATCAAATGGAATGGGTCAGGGATGGGGCAATAGTAAAAAAGTTAATGTATAAAAACGGAGGCATGCACTGGTGTTCCATAATGTGTAATCATTTCCGTTAATAACAATACTAATAATTTCTTTTCTTAAAGACTAAAATTAATCTTACTTGAAAGATGCCAATTCTCTCTCCAACTCCACAGATGACCTCCCAAATACACTAGCTCCTGGGAGCCCCCAGAGAGTGGATGTAGCAAGGTAGACATGCTGGAAACATTGTGTTGCATAGTAGCTAAAAAAATTTGTTTGCAATTCTGTCAGCCCAACTGTGTTGTTAATTTCACCTCCATATTCACCAATAGTGAGAAGAAAATCAATTCCAAATCCAATAGATATTTCTTCTTCGTTCTGAATGGTTTCTAATCCATTGAGTGAGTGAGCCAGGAGGTACACATCATACAAGCTAAAGATTCCAAATGTAGGCACTTTGGGGTAGTAGCTCTCACCGGCATCATTGGTTTGAGTAAGGAGACAAAAAGGAGAGGAACAACAAGGAAAACCAAGCTGCACATCCCTACATGCTTCATTGCTTTCTATGATTGAAAGTAAAGTTAGAATATTCTGTCGCTGAGCCTCAGATTCAATACGGCTAATTGTGCCATCAAGTTCTCGGTAGATGCTCCCCTGAAAGTTAATAAACCATGCTGAATCGAAAATCACACTAAGTTCAGCTGAACCAATACTTTGGAGCTCACTGTGCAGCCATTTAGCATTATTCAATGCCCCAAGGCCCCCAGCACTAGACCCAGCCAAGATGACCTCAGAGGCTACATTCATTCCCATTGCCAGTAGGTCTCTGATGACAGACTTGAAAATTATCTTCCCACGGAAGGTAAACTGGATATTCTCACTCCGAGGATTGTACCTAAAGCAGCCATTCTGTTCATCTGTGAAAAAATGCATATGAAGTCAATATCCTAAGAATGTACACTTTCTTAGTTTAGGTCAGGATAAGCCATCTATCAGGTTTACACTCTGGGGAAGAGTACCGGCATGGCTAATACCATAGTACATACTTATCACATTAGTCATACTATGAACATTATGTCTTTGACATTGCCTAGAGTCTCTCTCTCAAGTGTTCACAGGATACCAAGATATTGTTCTATACACGTTCTGCTAAGTGTAAAGATTTAAGTGGGTATAATATTATTCTATAAAGAGAAACAATCACTGTGATTCTTGGATACAAACAAAAAAAATGCCAGGCTTCTCCGCTTTCAGGTTCTTTGAGGAAATACAGCCCTTGAGGTATATGTATAGACTAGTGTATACAGGTGGAGTCATGCACACATTATCATATCAGAGTTGTGTTATTGCTCAGTAACAATTCAAGGCTATATGCACAGGCTCCGTTACCAATGCATGTGGCCTCTTAATAGCTTTTTAATTTGTACTCTTGATTGGGTTGTGATTTCATATTGCAGGTATGGTCCGCTTCCAAAATTGGATGTTTCGTTATAGCCACCATACATCCACATTTGGATGATACAGCCATACTGTGGACAAATCATCCATTTGTGGACGATTTATAGACATTTCCCTCTATAGGGAACAGCATCAGTCGCAAGACATCCATTTGTGGATGTAACAGTTACTCCATTTTTGGATGATATAATATTCTTAACTAAATCATCCAAAATTGGATGTTCTGGTTACTCCATTTTTGGACGACATTGCAAGCAGAGAGTGAGCATCCACAATTGGATGTTCTGTTCACTCCACTTTTGGATGGAATTACTAGTATCCAAAATTGGATGTTCTGGTCACTCCACTTTTGGATGGAAGTACTAGCATCCAAAATTGGATGTTCTGGTTACTCCGATTTTGGATGAAATTACAAACAGAAATTGAGCATCCAAATTGGATATTCTAGTCACTCCACTTTTGGATGGAATTACTGCTAAAAAGCCTATGGATATGATCCAGTAACATATGCCATCCCAGGGGCTGAAGACAACAGGGATTGGTCTGCTGCTGTCAATCGATGGCCCACATTTCGACCAGGAAGAACCTGTGGGTCCTGAAAGTAATCAAGAACCATCCCAGTGGAGACAGGACATGACACCAGGGCGGTCACAAGGTAGCAGTGCCCTGCGACTACATCTGTCACATGCCCCCTTGATCTTCAGCTCTCACAGATACACGTTCAAACACCAGGGCGTTCACCACCTAGGCAATCCACTCCTGTCCGTGGGCATACCAGATTCGATCGCGATATGATCCATATAACTCGAGGGACGCCACACCATTGGAAATCAGGAGGCCCAGACGTTATTAGATTTAGTTATAGTAGCTACTGTATAACTCCCTCTCTTCACTGCTGTTTATTTTATTCTCGACATTATATATTTAACAGTTTAGTCTTGCCATTATATTTAAAGCTCAATGCTCATGAATAATTAATGAGTAACCTAAAAATGCCTTTTTCCTAGCTTTGGCAGGGTCATGGCGGACCTTTGTGGTTTGATAGTCATGAATATATTTAATTGGCTATGAATATCATTAATAACCTCAAGAATGTGATTATTGACTCTCGTTCAGCAATGTCTGGCTTGCTGTCTCTATAGTGCTTAAAAATCAAATTGACATTTGTATTAGCAAACTTGCAGGTTATTTCTAGTCATAAATGATATTCATTGACAGCTGGATCAGATTGTATAGGATAGGAGCCGAGTGCATGTGCTGTATGGGAAGTGGAAATTGTTCCTTGAATAGTTAGGCAATAGGAAAGATATGGTGAGGGGATTAACATGCAAGAAAAAGTAAATGATTAAGTAACTTCAGAAATCAATGCATGTATAGATATATACAAAGCAACTAATAAGGATAAAAAATCTGAATTCGCTGTTCACAATCTACATCACAGCAATATACCAAATTGGGACGCGCATAATTTTCACATTTTTCGCGGATTTGTCTCGCAACGAGAAAATTAAGCTCACAAAATGTTTTCTAAACTTTGCAGATCGCTTTTTGATTAGTGATGGCTCTCTACAAACCGACTGGCACAAAGCTACCGGATCCTCGGGATCCGCTCTCGAAAGCAGTACTATCGTATCTGCTAACGGGGAGGTAAAACACGTGCTTCAGCTCCAGCAAACGCCGAAAAGAAGTTCATACCGGTGTCATAGTATTGAGTGACTCCCCCCTGGAGTGACTCCGCAGTCACTCAGTCCTAGGACTGACAGTCATTCACTCCTAGGAGTCAGTGACTCCCAGTCATTCTCTCCTAGGAGTGAATGACTCCTCCCAGTCATTCTCTCCCAGGAGTGAATGACTCCCAGGTCACTGGCTCCTAGGAGTGAGAGACCCCCCCCCCCCACCCCTGGAGAAAATGCTAACTCTACGGGATTACGTATAAGCAGGGCATAACCAACTTCTAGGGGACCTTTTGGAAATTCTTGTACATTAAAAATACTAGCAAGGTTCACATCCGTCACACTGAATAATCTTGGCGTCATATGATTCAGGCAGTAAACAATTCAAGTACAATTAATATGAACAGATGTCTTAGCTTGTTCTTTATCTCAGAAGATGTCTTGGCTATAATTTTGCAATGTAAGCAAAGCTATTGAACTTAGCTACCTATAAGGGCATAGGCATCTGGTTCACAAACTCTCTCCCCTGGTCAGACACCATTATATCACAGCAGCCAAATCTTCCCATAGGAATACTTCCCATTTTGAATGGATACTTGCCATGAAGTATTAAAGTAATTCACAGTGTCTTCAATTTCGTTCACTACTGAATATATATAGGAAAGCGAGCAGCATGGCGTAGCTGCAACTTAGTCTCGCGCCTATAGGCTCCTATGAGTATACGCGAAGTGATCTCTCAAAATGGGTGTGGCTATCAGAATCCTTGGTCCGCGAAATTTATTTCTGCAAAATGGTAATCAATCCGCTAAATTTTGTCCCTCGAAAATTTGGCGCTATACGGTTAGTTAGTGGGTGTGTCTGGTATGCAACAGGCCACCTGTCCATGCTTTATAGCTAAACATGACTCTAAATGAGCCAGTCTAAGAATGACTGTAAATGAGCTGATCCTTTGCAGGCAAAGGACTGGCATATTTATGTGATGGATAGGGGAAGGTTGGTGTTGCTTTTTACTCGCAGCGGAGCGGCCAAAGGCCGCTCCGCGAAGAGTACTATGTTGGGTTGTGTAGCCGTGTGTCCATTTTTCAATGAATACAGTTAGCAGGCAATGACGTTGAGAGTGATAGACACATATAAGTGGTTATTTCTACAGCAGTGGCCATTGCTTTAGTGGATAGCGGCGAGCTACCATGCCTGACATGCCAGGTTCGAATCCAAGTCTTGGCGACTTTTTTTTTTAGTTTAATTTTTTCTCTGCAGTGAGTTTGAACTTTCTCTTCATATACTTAGTCATTTATATTCCCATTATAGGCCACGTCGCTCATGATGAAGTAGCTAGCCTTAATCCAGTTGTTCTGTGTGCTTGTTGGGCTCTATATAGAATAGGTACATGCAGTTACCTCTCAGTCAGCTTGCACCGAAGAGTTCAGGTAAGCTGGTAGCTGTAGATAGTACTAGTACAACTACCACCATACTCTACTACTTTCTAATGGGTTAGTGAGATAGACTAATGCTAGCTAGAGGCCTCTAGCAGCTATCTTAGCTGTCTTTGGTATGCACCTGTAATCACCTTGGGCTTCGTTCTGATGATTGTAGGTAGCATCCTCAGATACCTGCCATAGAGCAGTAATCTACACTTAAAATCTGCCATGGAGGGGACCGTTGCAGGTTAAGCCTGTCATGTAATGCTATCATAGTGATCTCACACTTATCATTTCAAAGGAAGGGCACAAGGTCAATGACATGTGACCCCAATCCGTCCATGTGTAAATGGCCTGGAATTAGCTACATGTTGCATGTAGCTATATGCCAGTACTTCGCTTACACAAAACTTTTTTACCAAAAATCCTTGCACATTAACTATATAGCTACACACCTGTAGCTACCTCACACAAAGGAAAAAAAGGAGGGCCGGACAGTTCAAGTTATTCAGGTCAGTTCAACTAGAATTTATAGCCTGAGTCTACACCTGCTCCCAGATTACCTACGAGACACACCCCATGTGAGATATATATTGCACATTAACTATATACACCTGTAGCTACCTCACACAAAGAAAAAAAGGGGAGGGCCAGAGTGTTCAAGTTATTCAGGGTCATATGCTTAACTAGAATTTATAGCCTGAGTCTACACCTGCTCCCAGATTACATACAAGACACACCCCATGTGAGATATACATTGCACATTAACTATATACACACCTGTAGCTACCTCACACAAAGGAAAAAAGGGGAGGGCCAGAGTGTTCAAGTTATTCAGGGTCATATGCTTAACTAGAATTTATAGCCTGAGTCTACACCTGCTCCCAGATTACATACGAGACACACCCCATGTGAGATATACATTGCACATTAACTATATACACACCTGTAGCTACCTCACACAAAGGAAAAAAGGGGAGGGCCAGAGTGTTCAAGTTATTCAGGGTCATATGCTTAACTAGAATTTATAGCCTGAGTCTACACCTGCTCCCAGATTACATACGAGACACACCCCATGTGAGATATACATTGCACATTAACTATATACACACCTGTAGCTACCTCACACAAAGGAAAAAAAGGGGAGGGCCAGAGTGTTCAAGTTATTCAGGGTCATATGCTTAACTAGAATTTATAGCCTGAGTCTACACCTGCTCCCAGATTACATACGAGACACACCCCATGTGAGATATACATTGCACATTAACTATATACACACCTGTAGCTACCTCACACAAAGGAAAAAAAGGGGAGGGCCAGAGTGTTCAAGTTATTCAGGGTCATATGCTTAACTAGAATTTATAGCCTGAGTCTACACCTGCTCCCAGATTACATACGAGACACACCCCATGTGAGATATACATTGCACATTAACTATATACACACCTGTAGCTACCTCACACAAAGGAAAAAATGGGAGGGCCAGACAGTTCAGGGTCATATGCTTAACTAGAATTTATATATAGCCTGAGTCTACACCTGCTCCCAGATTGCATACGAGACACACCCCATGTGAGATATACATTGTTGTAAATAATGTTTGACTCAGTTCCTATTGTCTGTCATCATGGATCACAAACTGATAAACAATAAAGGCATTTCGTTGTGGGACACACCCTTCATGTAAGTGCGGGAATCTTTATCATTTCAAAGGAAGATCTCTGCATGATCTAAATACATTTATACCCGCAAAAAGGTAAGGGTTAAAACAAACATGGCTATCTGAATTTCATTCTGAGAAGTGGTATGTAGCTCAGGAGCAAATTGAAACATGCATGAAAGGAGTTTAGTCATGAGATGCACTCCCACAGGAAGTGGTCTGTACTCCTGACTGAAAGCCAGATAGTCATGCCAATCCCTATATTAACCATTTTCTTTTTACAGTGATTAGAATTACATGCCATCGCATATTTATAACTGACTATTGCCTGAGTCAACTCATTTAGAGTCATGCTTAGCCTTAATGCACAGACAGGTGTTCTCTTGTTGCATACCAGACACACCCACTAACTAGGTGAGGGTATACATTGCTGTGAATAGTGTCCAACTCAATTCCAATTGCCTTTTGTCATGGATCATGCATTGATAAACAACTGTTAGCTACATTAAAGGTGGTGCTTGTTAGGCTTAATTTATACTGGTACTTGCATGGCATGTGGTGATCAACACTCCCAAAGAGTAAATATTTACTCCCTTAAGGAGTTAGATCCTCCTGGCTCTGGGAAATCCGAGTAACCCCATTTCTAACGGTGTATACATATAATATTCAAGCATCAAAGGAATTTTTATTTTGGAGCATGGAGGATAGTTCAATATGTGTGCTCCTCAGAAGTACGCCCTGTATTGAACCATTATGAGGTGTAAATTGTAACTGAACAGCAGTTACAGCTGTAATTACACCACCTGGCTTATAGAAGAACATAACAGCTGAAAACCTATTGTGCCATAATTATTTAAGCAATACATAATCCGTACTACAAAAAGGACTAAATTAAATTAATCAAAGTTAAGTTTCCAACAGTTAGCACAAGTTGGCATAGGCCAACCTCGTACCAAGGCCTTCCACGCCAAGATTTTATCACGCAACCATGGAGAAAAATCGGCTGCGAGATAAAATCTGGGAGTGGAAGGCCTGGATACGAGGTTAAATACAAATATTCTCAGTCAGGGTTTCAACGTTTCTGTGGGGGAGGCATCGCTTACTGAGCAAAAAAAAATATGGATGTGCTTAGCACACCACCTCTAGGGGGGTCTAAAATAAATGGCTTTGTCTCATGAGAAGCCATATTTTCTAAGGTGCCATGATATACAACTAAGAGATACGTTCAGCTAATATCACACAGGAAATCCTGTGTGATGTACATTATATCACATGCACGAAAACTGAACTATATATACAGTTTGGAGCTGCCTGACACATGCACAAGCACTAGTCACGCATAGCCTGACACATGCACAAAAACTGAACTACAGCTCCTGACACATGCATAACTTACATCGATTTACCCATAGTGACTCTAGATCTTAGTAACTAGCTATCAGCTGCCATATGAGACAAATCAGTTACACCATGCCTACTGGCAGGCATTATCGCAAATACACTCAGCAATATCCAATAATCCCTCGGGCAGATCACTTTGTGTATTTTTAATAACGTCACTAGGCTGAAACTGTTGTCAGCAGTTTGTATTAGCAGGCTATCCATGTCTTAGATCTCTCAGGTAATTTCATTCTACAGTGCCATATCATGGGAAAAGCAATGTGGGTAGTTTAATTATCAACTTACTGTAATCAAAACACTGAGTGCATTCTCCACGTGCTGCAGTGCTGTTTCTTGTTCCATCAACCTCGCTTCCCAGCCATAAATCACTGCTACAGTACGGGATCACAACATGATTATAATCACAAAACAGTGGGTTCTTCTCACAGTCCTGGTCCAAGATATCGGTGCCATTAACAGACAATCCTTGTGGGAAATAATCTGTCTTATTTTCATAGCAGCGCATTGAAGTCATGAGGGGAGAGACAACATCAGCAGCAGCTTCTCTTCCAGACACAACAGTTTCATTCCAAACTTCTGCAGGGTCAAAATTTCCATAATATATTTCAAAAGAGTCGGCTCCACCAACAAATGGACGATTGAATCTGCTGCTCACGATCACTTCCGACTCAAAGAAACGCCTGTTGCAAGTCTCATTTGAATAGCATAGCCCTCCACTTTCGAGATATATAATCCAATTGTCCGAGGTGTTCACTCTCCGTAGGAAGTAGCCAGCTCTTGTGAAGTCATTGCAAAGGGCAGAGCCGTCACTGACATCGAACCATTCTAGCTTTGTCGCTCCTCGTGCTGCAGGAAGGAGAACTAGTGCTATTATCGCAAGATGTAACATACTTTTCATTTTCAGGGAGCTTATAGCGTCGCATAATATTATGCGGCTGGCAATGAGAGAACCCTCTGAGCGCGGTGAGCGTATATATACGCTCTACGTTAGTCAATCGTCACCGCGGCGAGCGTATATATACGCTCATACTGGTATTCATAGCTTACCGGGTGCCGATACGGCTAACAAGCTTTCGAGGAAGCCCCTACTAATCCCTACTGACGTTGGCGAGATATGGCTCAAAATGGGACTGAATAATCTTAGTACTTACTATGTGTACCAGTAAACAAAGTACACATGGTTAACATATTGTTTTTGTGTTGACAGTATGTTAATATGTTGTGAATATTGTTTCAAAATACTGGGTATACTGATGTACATAAGTATACATTGGTATACATAGACAAACACTGGGTATACAGAGGTAAACATTGGTATACACAGGTATACACAGGTTAACACAGGTATATATGGGTATACACGGGTATACACTGGTAAACATGGGTATACATGGGTATACACGGGTAAACATGGGTATACACGGGTATACACTGGTAAACATGGGTATACATGGGTATACACGGGTAAACATGGGTATACATGGGTATACACGGGTAAACATGGGTATACACAGGTTAACACAGGTATACATGGGTATACATGGGTATACACTGGTAAACATGGGTATACACGGGTAAACATGGGTATACATGGGTAAACTTGGGTATACACGGGTATACACTGGTAAACGTGGGTATACATGGGTATACACGGGTATACACTGGTAAACATGGGTATACATGGGTATACACGGGTATACACTGGTAAACATGGGTATACACGGGTATACACGGGTAAACATGGGTATACATGGGTATACACGGGTATACACGGGTATACACAGGTTAACACAGGTATACATGGGTATACACGGGTATACACTGGTAAACATGGGTATACATGGGTATACACGGGTATACACTGGTAAACATGGGTATACATGGGTATACACGGGTATACACTGGTATACATGGGTATACATGGGTATACATGGGTATACACAGGTATACACGGGTATGTTATAGTTAGATGATGGCATTGAGTGGTTTACAGGAAATACACGAGAGGCTTCATCTGATAGACCACGAGCGCGAAGCGCGAGTGGTCTATCAGATGAAGCCTCGAGTGTGTTTCCTGTAAACCACGAAAATGCCATCATCTAAGTGGCTTGTACTATACATCCCTCCCACTTCACGCTCCATGAGCACACTAATTTGGTTTGTGGTGTGCAAACAGCTCAATTAAGTTTTCTATGCTCTATGGCAGATAGAACATATGTTCTATCTGCCCTAATTGGCAGATAGAGCATAGGCAGCTGTCTTTGAGGTATAGACTGCTACCGGC
This sequence comes from Phakellia ventilabrum, assembly GCA_963921505.1. Taxonomy (NCBI): domain Eukaryota; kingdom Metazoa; phylum Porifera; class Demospongiae; order Axinellida; family Axinellidae; genus Phakellia; species Phakellia ventilabrum. The sequence goes on from OY997385.1 coordinate 1,505,507, forward strand.
ACCTTTGAACCGCCCACGCAGTATAGTACAAACACTGGTAAACATGGGTATACACGGGTATACACTGGTAAACATGGGTATACACAGGTATACACAGGTTAACACAGGTATACATGGGTATACACTGGTAAACATGGGTATACATGGGTATACACGGGTAAACATGGGTATACATGGGTATACATGGGTAAACATGGGTATACACGGGTATACATTGGTAAAACTGGTATACATGGGTAAGCACTGGTATACAAAGGGCTCCCATACACTAGCTTCAAGCAGTAGCATCAATTACCACTACCCAGTCTGCCCCCATACACTTTGCCATCATGGAATCACGTAGTAAAAATCAATGATGGTAATTAAAAGAAGCACTTTTTACATGACACAACAAAATAATGAAACACAAACTAGGAAGTCTGAGTAGCAAAAATCAACAAAGGTAATAAATACTGCATTTAAAAGAAGCACCTTTTACATGACACAACAAAATAATGAAATACAAACTAAGTCTGAGTCCTGCATGCGAGGCAAAGATAGTTCTGTTGCTTGGCCTTTGCATACACTACACCACCACAAAGGCAGTGGTCCCAGCGACCACACACTGAGCACTCCACCATATTACGAGCCCTAGGATGTTTGCACTTCTTTTTTGTACACAGTGAAGGTGGATATGCAGGGTCCCCAGTTGAGTTGGCCGGTTGAGGTCGCAACAGGAGACTTGCAATTCTTTTCCCCAAGCCAGTGACAGGTGTTTGGCACTCTGCAGAATTTTTAAGAACAATGAAAGTGAATGATTATTAATGAGCACTTCTTCAGTCAAGGTCTTTGACTGACCTACATCAATATTGGCTGATCTCCCCCCCCCCCCCCCCCCCCATAAGCTTTCAATCATGCAGAATCAGGCACCCCCCCCCCCCCCCCCCTTCCACAGCAATGTACCTTGTGAAGAGGTTGACTTGAGTGGACCCAACAGGGAAGGAGACGGTGTAGGAGATCGGGGTGGCTGTTGTGCAGGCTGTAGTGTCAATGAACGGTGTGGAGGTGAAGGCGACTGTGGTGGAGGTGAAGGTGAACGGGGTAGAGGTGAAGGCAATTGCAGTGGTGGTGAAGGCGAACGGGGCAGAGGTGAAGGCAATTGCGGTGGAGGTGAAGGCGAACGGGGTGGCTGTTGTGTGGGTTTTGGTGTCAACGACCAGTGTAGAGATGAAGGCAATCGGTATGGCTGTAATGTAGACTGAGGTGTAGATGTTCTGAGTGGTGGTGAAGGCGATCGGGGAGATGGCAGTGTGGGTGACCGAAACGACGGTGAAGGCAATTGAGATGGCGGTGTAAGTGGCCCAGGTGTTGCTGAAGGAGATTTCTCATTGTCACGCTCAACTGTAAAGGAAAGCAAACATCACTGTAAACTAGTACCAGAAGTAAAGTAGTATACGTGTTAAAGAGTATAATATTATGCAGAATTTTGCATTTTCTATTACCGCTATGTTACTTGAGTGGCCACAGCAGCTATGAATACTTTAGAGTACTGTAACAGCTGTAGGGAAATTTCCAGGAAGTACGTGTATTGTTCAGAGAGCTCCTCTGTGTAAGCGACCATGCTTGCATGAGTTGCAAGCGCCCACGGGCACTTGCTCAGGACAATACGGTATCAATAATCATCGACCAGCAGCTAACTTCTGAACTCGCTGCATGAGGATTATCACACCTCCTATACCAGAGTATTAGCTATTTACCCATGCACCTGGCTGTCCACAAGAGCAGTGTCCATGGAAAACAGACAAAATGGCAAGCACAAGTAATACAACTTAAGTTACTGACATACACTAGCAGCTGTGTGCATCACCTGAGAAAAAAAACGGGTGGCCATTTCCATCTCTTAATACACCATGAAAATCAATTTCAAAAAGCATCTAGTAGTATTGCATCCTAAACATTTAGCTAGTCTTATATAGGCTATACAACTGTGAAACTGAGTTTTTCCTGTATTCTGCAACAAGGTGAAGCACAAAGTTAGATGTAAGAAATGAACACAATAAGAATCACATACCACCACTGCTGATAACGATATTTTTGCCAGTAGCTACTGCTCCTCCGTAGCTTCACATACTGTTTTTCTCATGCTTCCTAACCTTATACCAACTTTCCTGTAGCTGCTTGTGTAAGTATGTAAACTCTTCTGAAACCTGTTGAGTATTTGTTTTATCTCACCCCAAACACTTACTTTAAGTTTTATAACTGTAGACGCTTTAAACGCTCTGTCCATTTAGCTATTATTAGCTGCAGATAATATTAACTTGTTTTTAGATACGGTAGACGAAGCGTTGAGGGATAGAGAATACAAGGACTTTAATGACAGCTTGAATACTAAAGTTAAGTTGAATCTGTACAAGTCTTTCTGTAAGGAAATAGAATTCAAGAATTATTTGCAGGGGGTAGGTGATCCGGGTACAAGATTATTGTTTAAGTTTCGGTCAGGTACGAACGGTCTGAATGAAGAGTTAGGAAGACATAGGGGTAAAAATGATGATAGGCAGTGTAAATTATGCAGGGGTGAATGTGAGAGTATGGTACATGTTCTCTGGGAGTGTCCAGCATATGACAGCATTAGAAATAATTTCATGGTAGAATTAGAAAATCTATTGGGGGGGAGGTTTGGGGAGTTTAGTACACTTGATAATTTTAATAAGGCAAGTTTTATTTTAGGATTTGAGAATTGGAACAGGGATGATTTTAAAGCATTATTAAAGCTAGTTAAGAGCTTTGTATTATTGATATGGGAGACTAGGAAGAAGGAATTGTATGGTGATCAGGATTGTGTGGTCTCTGGTTGTTCTTGCTCTTGTCCTCTGACTGGAGGTCTTACAAGCTCCGCCTGTGTCTGTGGGTGCGTGGTCAATGGCGTAAGCGCTACGGCAGCAACATGAGTATATTATTATTATATAAACCTAAAAGAAGTTATCTGTTATGTCTATCCTGGTGTTATCTAGTTATCGTGGTGTTATCCCGGTGTTGCGTCTTTCTTAGTGGGACTGGTAAATTCCCTAGGGGAAGAGGTGGAATCTTGCTCATCAGTTGCTGTGGCATAATATGTAGTGGTCGTCATAATATTTATACTAGCCTTGTTCCCAGCCTCCACATGCCCCACCTTTTTACATGTGAAGAAAAGCTGTAGAGTGGCAACTGGATGAAGCGTATACATAAATACTGTAGGCAATAAAAATGTGGTGCCGTGATTGTTCTATAGCATGTGGGGCTACGCATATTATAATAGCTGGCTTCCTGTACTGTACATGAGGTCCACAAATTTACACTAATTAAAATGGAAGCACTATAAAGTTCGAAGCACTATACATCATTACTTGTGGGTATACAAGTTTTAATTTTATTAATTTATATAAAAGATCGCGTGATAATACATATTAACCACGATGATCTTCTTTAGAACAAACTCACAACCTTTAGTTATGACCTGAACAAAATTAATGTATATAGCTATTTTCTGCAAGTAGCTACATGAGTATAAGTTGGAACTTTAACATTCCTAAACTATGCTCCACTTCCACATTTTGTTGAATTCTGCCAGGCCGTGTGACGAGGCTAAGACTAATACTAGTGTATACTTGAATCGAAATCTTTAAAAGTATCATCAGTATTCTGAATTGAACAATTATAGCTAAGCACACATATCATGTCCAACAAAATATACGGTAATCTGCCACAGTACCAGAGCATGGCTACTGGCAGAGGACGTAAACGTCATTGGTAATCTCGTGTTCTTTGTCACCAAACAGTCCAATCGCCAGCGTACAAACTTCCGGGATTTTAATTTCACGCGGTAGGTCACTTCCTGCCTGAAAATGGCGGCTACGTGCAGGACTGACCGTGTACTGTTCAAGGTGGATTTTTCTACTTCTCGATGATACTGAACAGAAGAGATACGCTTTTTCGAGGTAAGCAGGAGTAGTCCTATAAGAAAATCCATCAAATCTCTGCCGCAAATGACATGCATGAAATAAATCAGCAGTTTAGTGGGAAGTAGTTGACATTTTGTACAAGGTGAAATAAAGGGTTCAGGGGGCTTTCAGCTTCCTAGGGGCTGGAACACGAGCGTTAGTGCCAGAAATAGTTAGCTATGGGACTACTCAACTAGCAAAAGCAGTTACAAGGTTGTGCATGTGGGTTAATAGAAATGGCACCAGGTTGTAGGAGCCCATATCGGGACGATCCTTAGTAGAGGGAATAAACGTATACACTGTTATTGACTACATAAGGCTGCATCGATTATACATTCACAACTCTTCATCGCTAGCTTCTCCAAACACAGTTTCCATAATCTCCTCTAGTTCTTCATCATCTCTCATCAAGTCGGTTAGATCATCGTCACTCTCATCAATGTACTCATCTTCCTGCAGGTATTCCTGTAGTATGTCATCAACTTCAATATCTGTCACTCTCTCGGAGGGAAGGTGAGTCCCATTAGTGCAGTTGGTGCAGTGGCATCCTGGTCCACAGTGTCTGCCCTGTTTTTTACATCCACATCTAAGGGTTGCACATCCAGTCTTGCATTTGCAACCACTTAGACAAAATTCCAATCGTGCCTTTGTTCTCCGTATGTTCTCTGGTGCCTCCCATACTATTGCCAGTCTGCCTTCTTCACGATTCCATCCATACTCAGTTAAAGCTGTGTATGCATGTGGAATGTATGATAGTAGCTATTAGTAACAAACTCTATAAAGTATATTACCATATAATACACAAAGGTTTGGCATTTAACTTACGTGGTAGATCAAGTTCATTCGCTGTAGAAGAATGCCACATTGCTGTTATCCACGTAGACCTTTTCCAATGCAGCTTTAGAGCCTCTGTTGAGGGCATATTATGGCTCTCATTGTCTGCTCTCTGCCATACTGTTCTCCTTATGGTAGTTAACCATTTCTCATGACATTCAGTCACATCATTCCCCTCAATGGAATGGAAGAGTGCCTCAGGTGTATGTAGTTCAAATGCTGAGGAATGCTTTCTAAAGTATGCACACCCCACCAGGCGAAGAAAAGATAGCATAGCTGGCGATTGTGCATCAAGAGAGAACTCTCCAATACTACCTGGTGGGTCTGTTCCACCAGCAATAAAGGAGGCATGCTGAAAAAATGTGGACATGAAGCTGGCCTTACCTATCCCCGTGAAAAAGGACACATAGTCACATCCTGTGCTAATATACAGGGATTGCATAGCCTGTGGTCGTAAATTTGGGAGAATGTCAGCTAGGTCTGGGTCGTTTAACAGTGCATCTAAAAGTGTATTCAAGCATAAGAACCTTGCCCCATCAGTGCGCTCCTTGCTAAGTTGCACTATTACTTGAGTATCAGGTATTAGACTAATTACTGACAATCCGATGTGGTATACATCGGTATCTGGGGAAAAAATCAGCTTGCGCTGACCCTCAGAATGCACACAGTGCAACCACACACGTAGGTGCGTGAAACATCTCCTGGAGCCTGTCTACTGTCACTAGGTTGGTTCTGCTGTACACTGGGTGTTCACAGCTCTCAATATTGCATTTGTTACTAGTTTTGCTAGGTTTTGGTAGCCAGCGTGGATGAAAGTTTGGGTTTGAGGTATTTCTACTGAGCTGTTTAGCACAGGGTGCGCACATGCATTCTGTTTCCCCTATATCGGGTTTTAATTTTTTTAGCAGTGTGTACCCTTCCCTCTGTTTTTCTTTCATTGTCGTAGGGTGTGTGTACCTTGGATTACTCTTCTTGCAGAGTGAACAGGAGCTGCACTGGCCTCGGTGGCACTTGGATGCCATTGATCTGCACCTGAATAGGACAAATTATTACCTACATCTGCTGATTGGCTACGAATGTGTATGTCATCTGGAGGTGTGAAGTGCTGACTGGCCTCTGCAGACTCAGTACTTCTAGTTTTGAGCCTCTCTGGATGCTCTCTTTCATGCAGTAACATACTAATAATACATGTATCACTCCTGGTGTAAACGCATTTTCCCATTTCCCGCATGCATTAACTTTAAGTCAACTGTTTATACATTTATACCCCTGGAACACAGAAACTCTGGTCAATACCAACTATAGCATTCTTCTTTCTTACAGAAAATACCTGCAATAGCTGTCCAAGAGGTGGTTAATAGAAATGGCACCAAGTTTAGTGCAGAAGATCAAAAGTTTCGCTCAAATCCGTTTGTCAAGCCATATCTTCCGTTCTGAGTGCACTATAAATTCCGCGCTTGCACCATTCTGTAGCGCTACTCAAGCAGAAACTGCATTCCGAACATTATTAAAATCGCTCCAATACATCCGGAGTTATAACCATTTTTATATAGCCTGTGCATTACATCCGCTCTAAATAATACCGCATACTCTCAGGAAATGTTCCGTGTCACGTATACGTTGCGTGCAAATAAATTTGTACAGTCGTCAATGGACTTCCGGTACGGTGGCGATTGGACTGCAAAAGGGATGTAGCACTTGCCATACTTGAAGTTGACCTTGCCAGGAACAAAGTGGCCGTCTGCCATCAGTGCTCGCCCCACGTAGAGTGGGGTACCGTCCCGTTCGCTCCCTCCCCGAATCGCTCCATCTGGCTGGTCTTTTCCGCTGGTGCGTATCCATCGGATACCACGCTCGTAGCGAGCGTTGCATAGAATTTCGTACTCGCGCGTGGGGTGTTCCTTTCCTCCAAACAATACGTGGGCCTCTCGCCAAGATGCGCGAATCTTGCCAGGAGTCATGCCATGGCCGATGCTACCTCGGGCAATGTACAAGACTTCGCCAGTGTATTCGGTACCGCCGACCACCGGGTGGGCAGGCAACTCGCCGGGTCTCACTTTCACCCAATGTGCCATTGTCGACCGGCTTCAAAAATCTTGATAAGATGAGGCCACACTGCACGTTGACCTTTGATGACCTGATCTGTCACTAAAATCACATGACCTAACTCTCGAATGTCTTGCGTACGTGTAGTCTCGTGCCCAGACCTCTACTCGCCCGCCGCCGAGGCGCGGCGGCGGGCGAGTCACGGGTTCGAGTAGAGATCTGGCACGAGACTAGTATACGTGTATCACTTCGTACCCGGCGTCGACACGTGCCGATACTGAAAACGATCGCCGATACTGAAAGTGATTGCAGCTTACCGGAACGAAGCAGGCTTGCGAGACTATCCTAGGGCTATCTACTTGTACCATGGGTTTGCCGAGCCTTTTTTCGGGGGTGAAAAGCCAGTGTGCAGCTGCATGCAAGAGGGGATACTAGCTAGATGTTTCAGGAAGATTTGAGGTAGGAAGAGTGTACATTATCACCAGTGCTGTATTCAATAGTTATTATACGATTAGTGAAGGAGCTCAAAGAACACGTTTTTGGCAATTGTATTGGACAGTGTGCATGGTGGTCTTAGACTACAGTTTGCAGCCGGTAACATCTTTAACTAATAGCAAAAGATATAGGGATGACAATCCGTAAGAGTATTGTGGTGTCATTCCTACCTTGTTTGGTTGGTTTTTTGGCATATTATATGTTCTTTCATTTTTTTCAAATGTTTTTTTGTTACTTTCTCAAAAGGGATGCCAATAGGCAGAGATGATTGTCATATTAAAGCAAGCATAATTATGTGAACAATGGTAGCTAGCCTTGCAGATACGGTACCACGCCTGCATGCTCAGTGTGCATGTAAACCTGCTACAATGTAGGTTGCTAGAGTTGTAGCTGACAGACAATACACACATTGCCATGCAATCTAGTGGCTGTACAGCTCTTATAATGTACATAATTATGTCCATAACTTAGCTGTCTACACTATGATAGCCATGTAAGGTATTACAGTCAATAGAGCATTATTCCCTTACACACGTCTGCATGTCAGCTGTGTAGGATAATGCTGTTGAATAACAGTAGTTAGCAACACTATAAGAATGCATAGTTCTTGAGTGGCTTTGGTATCGATCATTCGATAATTAGGTTCTCATATTACCACCCACTGACCAGACAAATGAAAAGGTCCCATATTTCAAATTCGGTGGGACTCATCAGTTGGCAGCCGCAACTCATCCAGGTAACAGGCTACCATAGTAGGCCCTGCTAACGAGATGGAACAATTAGCTAACAGGCTACCACAGTAGGCCCTAGCTGCTAGGTGCCACATATAGTAGTCAATGCTACTCGGTATGATCTCAAAAAGCAGTGTGCTACAGATTCCAGTCTGGTCATGATTAGGCTTTCAAAGTAATCAGATTAGCTAGTCCAGTGCTAAAACATTTACTGACCTGTTGGAAAGCAACTACTTCTCACATACTGCCAGCTGACTGGTGTGGCCATTACTGATGTCAGTGGTAGAACAGCTTGAACATTGCCAAGAGCACATAAATAACCTCCCTAGCTGCAAGGGATGAGAATTTTTTTTTAGGTGATCTTGCATTGCATAAAGGATTGTTCATGTGGTCACATGTTTGATGTTCTGCAGTATTGTATTTCACGTGAGTCTTTGTCTTGCTGTATAATATTATGTCTCTTTCCCAGGCCGGCTGAGTTCCAGTGAGGTTGCAGCCCAGCAGCACCTGGAGCGACCATGTTTTGTTTTTATGAATGGGGTCTCTTTGGATGGATAGATTTTACCGGTTGTGTCCTAGCTGACAGCACAGTCATAGTGACCATGGGTATAACCGTAATCTACTTTATGAATATTACCATTCTTGGCGTGTGATTCGATGACATAGCTAAGGAGTTCAGCTTGTTCTGGTTTTTGGGTTAGTTCTCCTCCATGATAAGGTAGCTACCTAGTAGCTAGCTAGGTTGCCCAAAGTTTCTGCTGCATATGCATAGCTTATGTACACTGCCAAGTGTAAAGATTTGTAAATAATTAATGTTTGGTACGAAGGAGGGGCCATAGAGGGTCGAAAGTTATAGCTACCATTGTGATCCTTGGGTGAAAACTGACAATGTGTTGTACATGTAGTTGCAAGATGTCTGGTAGATGCACACGTAAATTGTCCCCCAAAGAAGCTGGTTCCCGGACCAACTGGTCCCAATTACTTCTGAAGAAAGGGTTCCCCTTAATTAGTCCCTGCGTACAGCGTGGCATCACGTGCCAAGACATCAGTCTAGCCGTGCGCGAACGGCTAGATGATGTAATGTTTCCGCAGGCTGTATTGCTTTCAATATGAATTATGCTACATGTACTAGTATCTGTGGTACACTAGTTGTAAAAATCTGCCCAAGTAAAAACAAGGTTGATATATCATATCTAAAAATCAGCAGGGTGTTTTTTCATTCAACTGAAGGTTGTGCTCATTCAGCAACAGGTCAGTCTGAGCTAAATACAGTTGTAGAATGAATCTGCTTGGATAGACAGTCTCATGTGGTTGAAAACATTTTTAAAGAAATGTATTGTGGTGTCATTCCTACCTTGTTTGGTTGCTTTTTTGGGATTCCATCCCTATATGATTGTAGAGATCTAACTACAGGTCAATAATCTTGCTCTATTGTGCCTGTCCCTTCGGCCAGGGGATTGAGAGAAGTGAAAATTAACATCTAGAGAACTCAACGTGGAGGAAATAACTATGTGATATGCTTAATTAAATAATTACTGCACTGAAGGAAAATTCTCAGTCGGATATGTCAGTGTATTATTGATAATAGCCTATACCTTAGGAAGGACCCACGCGTATAATTATTGGCATGCAATACAGTACAACAACACATACTCAGGTCTGCTATAATAAGACTGTACTATTAAATACACACACTCTAGGCTACCTCACCCATACTTCGGTTTGTCCAATTCCTCTGCTGTCCTGTATTTCCACTCATCTGTATGTTTTCCCATTTGGGGGTGTGGTTTCCTTGCTTAACTGACTTAGAGCTGTATTATCAGAGAATAAATGCTCATAAGTGCATTCTAATTGGCTACTGTACCATTATTCTTAAAGTTTCCATTCAGGTGCCTCATACAACTGACCCAAATCAACTGCATACCAAAGATTTCCTTATCATACGTGTGTAACAGGAAGAGGTTGCTATTTTATGATTAATTTGTTGGAATGCTAGCCTTTTTTTCCTAGGGTATGGAAACAAGACAATTCCTCCAAAGCTCATACTCCCAGTTGGAGGATAATAGCTGATCTTATACTCTAACTAGCTATACTGAAAATTCCCTTCTTATAACAGTAGCTACAGCCCACAAAGCAAAACCTATTACACACATTAGTATTAAAACCACAATTAATTACATAAAGCTATAATAGCTAGCTAACTACACAGCAAGCTTCACAATTTTCCTATTCTAGTGATTGATTTGTCACAGGAAATTCGGTCGCTAGGAAATTCGGTCGCGGCGACAGAATTTCCTAGGAAAATAATGTCGCTTACTGGAACCCCGCGACTAGGTAATTCCGTCGCGGTTAGGAAATTCTGTCGCGACCCCGGATACAACATAGGCAAGGTGCTGAAATTTCTGATGATGTTTTACAGCAGCGATGGATCAGCTAACGTATGATGATAATCTACGATACCTACGCACTGGACAGCTACCTGAAGAGCTTGGGAAGAACCAGATAATTATATGTAATGTAGCTATATAGATATCATATAGCTTCAAGTGAGATAAACCTTTTGATTTTTGTGGCAAACACTGTAGTATATCCTTTTCTTCGCGTTTAAAGGCTACGATGTGTAGTGAGTATTGCATGGGCGGCGGTAACATCGGAGGGTCTGACGCCTTGAATCTTAAAAATTTCACTTGTGGTGCATTGACCCACATCCGAATGTGCAGCGGTAAAGTGTAAATGAATAGTTTCCTAATGAGCCAGTATCGTTAGTATGTATTGTCCATGGCCAGTATAGATAGTGGCCGATAGTATACGTGCCGTGGGCTGGCATTAGCTACCATCTGACCATTTCCTGGCAGAGAGCGGTTGTTGACTAAGCTAGGGCCCGAGGAGCTATCGCAGCTATATAGCTATAGTAAAATCTTCACTGTAGCCAATTGCAAACGTGGAGAGGAGTCTGATAGAGTATAGCTAGCTACTACTATTATAATATCATTGACGATGTCCCGTGAACGTGCCACAGTGTCCTGCTTTAAACAGATTGCTGCTGGTGGGCACGCCCATTATGGGACCGATATCAGTAGAGGTCGCCGCTGCGTATCCCTATCTTTCGAAAATCCGGTTGCTATCAATTTTGAGATTCAGGAAGAGTTGGCTCGAGATGACGAAAAGGCAAGCGAGAATGCAACTTCCAATACTAATGTTACTGTGCAGGCGATCTTTTTGCCCAAGAAAACTGACAACAAATTCAAGATATATTGTGAATGGGCCGTGATCTGCACGGTGATTGTTGTGATCTGGGGACTTCTAACATTGCCTACCATCTACTATCATATGCCACAGGTAGAGTATGTAATACTTTAACATAATACACCAAGGAGGAATGCTTTGGATTTATACGAAGAACGAGGGCCAGAATGTTACAGCAAGGATACTTTCACCCCCTTCCCGAGTGCATGCTATTAATCCCAAATACCACAGCAACCCATGCTATTACCTACTACATAGCTTTATAGCTACTCACCATAAAAATATTATTACTATAACTGGTAGTGCATGTGCTATCTCGATATTGTGGGGACCTCAAATACTATATATACCTCTTGTGTACATTCCTGATACTTATCACAGAATTGGTACACTCTATTATATTCTTCATTTTACATTGCTTTCTCGCCCACATCATTAATTTCCCATACATATACAAAATATACATTCGTTTATGTGCTCCATTACACACATTTCCTCTCCCTCTACACTCCTCCTTGAACACGAAGGCACTATTTAATCACCATAATTACATTCTTTGCTGATATGCCAGGCATAGAATAGCTACCAGCCCCACTGACATCTTCACCATAACAACAAGACCCAATCTATAGTGCTAGTCCCTGAATCAAGTAGCTAGCTATCACCATGTTGCTACATTTGGAGACAGCTGCAGCCCTGTTGCTGTTTTTCTCATCTGCACAATTGGCATGGTGCATGTGGGCAATAAATGAGGCTAGCCATATTCTAATGCAGGCATGTCAAGGGAATTATTCAAAATTTCCATAGAAGTTGTATAGCTACTAATGTGAATTTTATACTACAGATAAGACAATAGACTTGAGACATGGCTACTTGTGTTTGTCCTCCTTGTTTAGGATTCTATGGGCTCAAGTGTTCCAGCCAACAACTCCGGCAACTTGGGCCAGTGTTTCCCTGAGAAGTATACAGGAAACATTTGTAGGAGTGCTTTAGCAACTCGGCAGAAGTGTATTTCTGATCGATGCGGTAACACTAACATTTTTGTTCGGACATTAGCAAGCCAGGAGAGATTGGAGTCAGAAGTTAGCTCATTACTCAGCCGTTTACAGCTGTTAAGTCCCAGTCCAGAGTGTAGTGAAGTAGTTGGACCATTTCTGTGTTTCTATTACTTTGGTCTGTGTGATAGCAGTGGAGAGCTCTACCTGCCCTCATCTGGAGAGTGTGAGACCCTCACAACTGAGACATGTGCCAGAGAATTTCAAATAGCCGTTAGTTTCTTAGGTAGTGCTAATCTACCGCAGTGCAATACACTTTCACCCACTGAAATTGATTGCAATGGTGAGTGCTAGACATTCTCTTCATGTGTTGCAGTAACTCTGCAGTGCAGAATCACTGGTCAGAATACTTAATAGATAATGTATGCAGCATGTATAATATTTAGATCCATTATTTTATGCAGGAGTATGTATTGACGGTAATGAAGTTGGAAGTGGTTTAAGTGATCCAAGAGAGACTAACTGTACGATTAATAATTCTGATGCAGTGACGGAATTATTGCTACCAGATGAAGATTCAGTAGATGAAAATGCTTCTGGTCCCAATTCTACTGAATCTCCAATGGCTAGGCCTATCACATGCAGCCAAGGATTTTATCTGGATAATGAGACTGCTTTATGTCGAGCTGAATGCTCTAAATGGGAGAATTTACCTCATCCTGTGGAACTAACTACCCGTGTTGTTGCTAGGCTTGGTGCTGTTGCATACATCATTTCAGCTTCAGTTCTCTTGGTATTGTCCTGTGTTCATCGCAAGAGAATGTGAGTCACCCCTGTAGCAGTAATAAGACAATAGACCTTTTTCCGTTATGTTGTAATGGGGTACCAGGAACACCTTAGAATGTAAAGAACTGAGGAAGATACTAGATTACATACCAAAGCTAATGAGCCATTGTGCATCATACTGGTTCATTAACTTTAGCATACACGTGCCTGCATGGTCATACCGCAAATATTTGATACAACTGCATGCATGTGCATGCTACAACTGAAACGTAAATTGCAAAGACATGCCCATCCAATGACATATGTAGTAAAAAGAGTTTCAGAAACTATGGAGAGAGACTTAGAGAGGAACTCCGAGGCAGCTGAGAAATAACAAAACTGCTGATGTAACAAAATTTTGTGCCTCCTGTTAGCAGCCACAAATTGTAAGTTAAGTACTGTCTACTATTGTGACGTACACCTTTTTCATTGTATTGATAGAGCGCAGTTCTACCTCCTGTGGGTGGAGAGGCTAGGTAGTAAATGCGATCCTCACATGTTTACATTAACAACGAATAATTAATAATTACACACTGACTCCACCCCTAGCTGATTAAATAATACTTATCCGTGCAGCTACTGGTTTAGGTGTCCTTCTTGTTGGCCTAGGCTGTAAACTTTTGAGTATCAAATTTTGATAGCTGGCTGCCTACTTCAAAACTGATGATGTAATTAGCTAAGTAACTGATAGTAATCGTTCAAAAAAAATCCTATGTGTGTTTCACATTATGGGCAAACTGAACAGCTTCGTTGTGCTTTGAATAGAATAATGTCATTATTGTCCGTGCAAACCAGCCCCCACCTCATTCTAGGCCATGCTTCCACCAGGCATGTACTTGTGGGCAGGCATCACTTACTCACTTAACTGGTGATTACGTGATTATACAAACATTCATCTATTATGTGCACTCATGCGATCTGCAGGTTCAAGTTTCCATCTGTCTTCATTCTTTATGAAATGTTTCCCTTGGGACTGTTTGAAGTGTTCCTGTTAATAGCATTCACTGATACGGAAGGACTGTTTTGTTCTAAGAGAGATGTAATTGGAAGTGTAGAGGACTCAACTGTATTCTGCAATATTCAAGGTGTGTTATATATTAATTACTGTGATAGTACTTCTGTATCACATTAATTTATATTATACCTTTCATCCAGGTGTGGTCTTCCACTACATTGCACTGCAGCAAACTCTTCTCTGGCTGTTTCACATCCTAGTAGTATTCTGGACTTTAAAGTTCCCTATGCGTGCGAAGATTTTTAGCAACAAAAATTATTTCCGATATGTACACTTCGTAATGCTAGTACTAGTAATAGTCCTGCCATGCATACCCTTAGCTGCAGTGCTAGGTACTGGAGGCAGCATACTAGCTTCCTTTCCTCCATTTCAGTGCTTTGCTAGGAATAGTAACGTCACCTATTATACTTTCATTCTACCAGCAAGTATTATGATGGGTGTAGGAATTGCACACATAATTCTAATACTTCACATACTCATTCATGTGACAGCATTACGGAGAAATAGTTCTCTTAAAGACCAAGACCTGAGAACTTTTGAGGTACATAGTAAATTACTGTTTGGATCAATATCTGTGCAAGTAGCTATACGGATCATATCTCAGATCCCCACGATAGCTCATTGCCAAAATAATACTTATTGAACATTCAGCCATAATATCATAATAGATGGTGTGTATACTAGAGTCAGCATAAATATATACTGTATGCAGAATTATATACTGTCTTAGCGAGCCTAAACAGTGTATATAGTTACATGTGTTTATTTTTCTACTGTCACAGGGGAGCCTGTGCAGTCAGCTGTATGCCCAAATAAAGAAGCTAGTAAAACTGCACTCAGCTGAACTGAAAGTTTTGATCATTTCCTGCTACTATGTACTGTTTGCTGTGTTTATTATGACCACCTTCACCATCACCAACGTACAAAACCAGATGCAATTCATTAGTGACATCACAGACTACTTTGCGTGTGAAGCCACTGGCACAGGAAAAGAATGTGACAGACCATTTGCTCAATTGAATGCAGAAATATTTACTGTCCTATCTCTTATCCTGGTTGGACTTTTTCCTATTGTCAATTTGGCCTATGTAGTAAATATTAAAGAGCTGAAACAAATTGCAAAGTGTTGTCAAAAATATAAACGCCAGCTACTAAGAAGCAACAACGGAGTCATAAGCTCTGCAGATACACAAAGATCTTACATCAGCTCTGAATAACACTTTTTAAACTAC
Source organism: Phakellia ventilabrum (assembly GCA_963921505.1). Lineage (NCBI taxonomy): Eukaryota > Metazoa > Porifera > Demospongiae > Axinellida > Axinellidae > Phakellia > Phakellia ventilabrum. The sequence continues at coordinate 1,520,882 of OY997385.1, forward strand.
TTCCATTAAATCGACTATTATAAACAATATCACACTTTTGAACTCTACAACATTATTTCTGTAGCTTGCTAGTCGACTAGCCCTTCATTGTTACTTTTAACTGGATATTAACGATTTAAAACTTATACACTGCTGTATTTACTACATTGAAGTATTAATGGATACTGTATACGTGTACAAATTTAATGCTGTATACTTGCAAACTTGGTTAATGCTGCCATTTTAACAGATATATTAATAAACTGATGTCTTTACGTAAAATGCAACAGAGTTGGAGAATAATAATGGGCTACATTACAAAAGCAATATAATTATAAAAGAATAATCTTATGTGCACTGGGTGAACTCTTTAATTTATTACCTACCCTAATTGAGGGCAGTTTTGCAAAAATTTGCATACTTTAGGGTGTGAGAATTGGGACTGCAATACAACAACACTTTTATGTGTACGCTACCATATTAAGTAGAAATAGAAACTTTGGTCAATACCACTACGTAAACTAAGGTCATGGAGTAAAACACTGAGTACACTCTCATGATCAGACTATGGCAATCTTGGCACTTGAGACATTCAGTGCTCTTTAAATATCGATGATGTCAGAGCAACCACGGCAACAAAGAATGCGGCCAGCATAAGGCTTGCTTTCCCTGTCCCCATATGCATTCACCAATTTATTATCGTATATTTCACTCATGAAGTGTCATTTCAACCACATGGTTACGGTACATTACCTCTGCGAAGTGGTCTCCATTACCCACCCCCCTCCCCTCCCTTTTTTGGCTTGCTCCAAAAAGCTAGCTACTTCTCAGTATATACGTCAGGGATTCCCATTCATACGATTCCAGCTAGCTAAACAAGTTGTGGTCTTGACAAGGCCGTCTGCTGAAGCCTTGAGTCATAAAAAGCCTTTAGATTTACAGAAACAGTATTAAATTTCTATAACGCAGTCAGGATAATATTTTTTGTCAATTCATACCAGGCAGATAAAGTCCACTTAGTTCACTTTCTGTGTGGGTGGGGTGAGGAGCGCTTGGCAGTTAGTGGGGTAGTAAGCACAACAGATACATATAAGTCTGAGTTAGCATTAATATACACACCCAACAATTGACTGTAGCTATATACAGTTGCAAGAATAGACTAGCTATAAGCTCGAAAGAAACCATTGTGATAAACAAGTACCATGTGGCATGTATGTACTGGCTATAGCATAATTATTATTATATACATGTATCCCATGGACCTAACTAGTTGGTAAACACCAACATCTGATTCTAGGTATCATTTGAGGACGGCCCCATGTAAAGGATTCCTGTATGGTATGCACGTGGCATGTACTGGTCATGTACCCCATGAACCCACCTGTTGTAGTGGGGGATTTACATAGCTTGTGGCTAGTTTCCTACCATAGTACAGTTGTGTGAAGGGCTGTCCTGAAATGTTCTATATTATAGGAAACTACGAGCTACAGATGTTCCACCACCACCATAAACAGATAGGGGAGTAGCTACATGCCACAGTTGTCTGCAAGTTACCACATTGGTTTCTTTCAAGCTTGTACAGGCAGATGTTCATATAGCTACTGGAATGACAGCAACTATACTCAAGGGCTAAAGTTACCTGTTCACTTTTACAGTGCATGCATTAAATATGTACAGATTAAGTACTAATTTAGGATACATTCCATATTCCATTACATGTCCCATGTTTCACATTTATCTTACCTGTGGTTAATCTATCTCTTAGACATTATACACCTTCTCTACAGCATGAAGCAGGACTTCTATGGTTCATACAGTCTGCACATTATATTAGACCTACAATAGCACCAAACCAATTTATGATGAATAAGGACAATGTAGTGCAACTGCTAAGAACACAATATCAATATTAGCAGGAGCACTACAGAGCACCAATGTATATATACAATGTGAATTGCTAATTAAGTAGTCATAAGTACACAAAATTCCTTCGCCATAATACACCTTTATACATTTTGATGCAATGGTGGGAGGTAAAAGTGCTGAAAATACAAGAAATCACAAGCAAACAATCATGTTGTTATTAAAACTTCATCAAAACATACGTCCTCTCACATTCAATGGTCACTTCCCCCTCTCCACCCATTACATCATAACGATAAAAGTAAAAGGTCCATTACATGAGAAGGTGCTTCTGAACACAAGACTAAAGGAATGCCTATCCCAATTCTCACACCCAAATACCTCACTCTGTTTTATCATTGAGTGTGCTAATTTAAAAAAAAACTGTCCTCAATAATATTATGGGACGTAATAAATGAATGAGTTCACCCAGTTCACATATTTTCTTTTTTAAAGACATCAGTTTATTATTATTATTACGTCTATAGGTTGAAATGGCACCATTAACCAAGTTTGCAAATATATATTATGGTGTTAGGTTTGTACAAGTACACAGCACTCAATATAGTTAATACAGCAGTGCATAAGCATTAGCTTTTTAATTGTTAGTGTCCAGTTAAAAATTAACAGTAAAGGGGAACAACAATGTGCAGAAATAACATTGTGTAGTTCATAATGATATAGTCAATTTAGTAGCAATTGTGTTACTCAGAGCTGATGTAAGATCTTTGTGTATCTCCAGAGCTGGTGACTGTGCTGTTGCTTCTTAATATCTGTCGTTTATATTTTTGACAACACTTGGTGATTTGTTTCAGTTCTTGAATATTCACTACATAGGCCAAATTGACAATAGGAAAAAGTCCAATCAGGATAAGAGATAGGACAGTGAATATTTCTCCACTCAGTTGAGCAAATGGTCTGTCACATTCTTCTCCTGTGCCAGTGGCTTCACACGCAAAGTAGTCTGTGATGTCACTAATGAATTGCATCTGGTTTTGCACGTTGGTGATGGTGAAGGTGGTCATAATAAACACAGCAAACAGTACATAGTAGCAGGAAATGGTCAGAACTTTCAGTTCAGCTGAGTGCAGCTTTACTAGCTTCTTTATTTGGGCATACATCTGACTGCACAGGCTCCCCTGTAGAAAAATGAGCACATGTAACTATATACTCTGATAAAAGGCAATTTACAGTATTGAATACAGTGTTCATGCTGACTTTACTACAAGTAAGTACACACCATCTATTTAATAGGTATGGCTGAATGTTCAACAGGTATTATTCTTGAGCTATGTGAATCATATACTTGCACAGATATTGATCAAAGCATTAATGTACCATGTACCTCAGCAGTTCTCAGGTCTTGGTCTTTAAGAGAACTATTTCTTCGTAATGCTGTCACATGAATGAGTGTGTGAAGTATTAGAATTATGAGTGCAATTCCTACACCCATCATAATACTTGCTGGCAGAATGAATGTATAATAGGTGACGTTACTATTCCTAGCAAAGCACTGAAATGGAGGAAAGGAAGCTAGGACACTGCCTCCAGTACCTAGCACTGCAGCTAAGGGTATGCATGGCAGGACTATTGCTAGTACTAGCATTACGAAGTGAACGTATTGATGTTTGTTGCTGAAATTCTTCGCCTGTATAGGGAACTTTACAGTCCAGAATACTACTAGGATGTGAAACAGCCAGAGAAGAGTTTGCTGCAGTGCAATGTAGTGGAAGACCACACCTGAATGAAAGGTATAATATATAAATTGTGATACAGAAGTACTATCACAGTAATCAATATAATATAACACACCTTGAATATTGCAGAATACAGTTGAGTCCTCTACGCTTCCAATTACGTCTCTCTTGGAACAAAACAGTCCTTCCGTATCAGTGACTGCTATTAACAGGAACACTTCAAACAGTCCCAAGGGAAACATTTCATAAACGATGAAGACAGATGGAAACTTGAACCTACAGATTGTATGAGTGTACATATAATACAATTTATACTAGATGAAAGCTTGTGGCCTTACTACTTTGCATAACTACCTTAAGGTGAACAAGTGATGCCTGCCCATAATTATTAAAGTACATATCTGGCAGACTCATGGCCTAGGAATGTGGTGGGGGATGTTTTACATGGACAATAAATAACGTCATTTTAAAGCACAATAAAGCTGTTCACTTTCACCAAAATATGCAAATGTGAAATACACATCATCAATTTCGCTGTAGGCAGCCTGCCATCGAAATTCAATACTCAAACGTGATGATGTTTAGCTACAGCCTAGACCAACAAAAAGGATGCCTACGTAAGTTAGTAGCTGTACAGATAATATTGTTGTTTAACCAGTTAGGGATGAAATCAGTATGTAATTATTTATTTTTACCAGCTTCGCGCGCGCCCGGCTGGTCCTAAGGTTGCTTTCATGTTTTCTCTTTGTGTGTGTGTGTGTTCGTCCACAAATATCACGTACGCTAAGTTACGTCATTCCGTCACTATGTCACTATAGCCACGAGCGCAGTGGAAGTTTGCAGGCTCAATAGGCCAAGGTACGTCAAGCTAGGTTAGTTTTGTGTTGCCTAGATGGCGAAAGAGTGGTAGGTAGCGATGATAGTTCTGTCTTGATTGCTAACTGGAAGCACACTACGAAATTGCTGTGTCAGCACTTTCGCTGGCAGCGCTACATGATGAGACTGTCTGATCCATTCTACAGCTGCATTAAGCTAAGACTAATCTGTTGCTGAACACAACCTTCAATTGAATGATTTGTGTAAAAAAAACACCCGGCTGGTTTTTAGATATGAAATATCAGTCTTGTTTTGTTGCTAACGTAGTCACGTGAAGATCACGTTTATTATCGAGCCTCTCGGCCCACGTGAAGTGAAATTGTACTTGGCCTATGCAATAAAAAGGTGTAGGTTGTGATAGTAGCACTGACCTTACAACTTGTGGCTGCTAACTCGAAAAAAATTGCTATATCAGCAGTTTTGCAGTTTCTCAGCTGTCCTCCCTCTATAGCCTCTTTCCACATTTTCTGAAGCTCATCTACAATTTTCAGCCTTATTTACAAACTCTCGTCACAATCATTTTATTATGTGTAAAAGGGGAGGGCAGGTAGAGTATATATAAAAGGGCCCTTTGGTCATCCAACACTACAGGTTACACCTCTTGCTTGGATGCTACAGTTCATATTGCATGGAATCGCCATGCATATGCTTGAAAAAGTGGACACATTTAATGAAGTGGTTTTTCACCTTGTACAATATACTGAATCACAGGTCCATATTTATAGCATTCTAATCTTGAACCTGTGTGGTGGGTGTATATTATGCTGAATGAACATCATAGCTTTGGTATGCAACCTAGTCTCTTTCCTTAGTTCTTTACATTCTAAGGTGTACTACATATCCATCTGTCTCTTATGCAGCTCATGGCTCATTGTCTTAGCTGCAAAAGGGCAATTACTAATGCTAATGCATTAACGAACGATTTGCAACTGCACCAGAAATCTACACATGCACATACTGACTCACATTCTCTTGCGATGAACGCAGGACAATACTAATAGAACTGAAGCTGAAATGATGTATACAACAGCACTAAGCCTAGCAGTGACACGGGTAGTTAGCTCCACAGGATGAGGTAAATTCTCCCATTTAGAGCATTCAGCTCGACATACAGGAGACTCATTATCCAGATAAAATCCTTGGCTGCATGTGATAGGCGGAGATTCAGTAGAATTGGGACCAGAATCATTTTCATCAGTTGAATTTTTGTATGGCACCAATAATTCCATCTCTGTATCAGAATTATCCATCATTCTTGAGGTACAGTTAGTCTCTCTTGGATCACTTAAACCACTCCCAACTTCACCATATGTTGCATTGCACTCGCTGTCGCCATCTTCAGTACATACTCCTGCATAAAATCAAGGATGCAAATATTATACTACTGCATGCATTATCTGGGGATAATATATATCAAACACTCACCATTGCAATTAATTTCAGTGGGTGAAAGTGTATTGCACTGTGGTAGATTAGCACTACCTAAAAATATAACAGCCATTTCAAATTCTCTGGCACATGTCTCAGTTGTGAGGGTCTCACACTCTCCAGATGAGGGCAGGTAGAGCTCTCCACTACTATCACACAAACCAAAGTAATAGAAACACAGAAATGGTCCAACTACTTCACTACACTCTGGACTGGGACTTAGCAGCGGTAAACGGTTGAGTAGTGAGCTAACTTCTGACTCCAAACTCTCCTGGCTTGCTAATGTCCGAACAAAAATGTTAGTGCTACCGCATCGATCAGAAATACACTTCTGCCGAGTTGCTAAAGCACTCTTGCATACACTTCCCACATACTTCTCAGGGAAACACTGGTCCAAGTTGCTGGTATTGCTGAGAGGAGCACTTGAGGGCACAGGATCCTAAATGATGAGGATAAACACAAACCATGTCTCAAATCTAATAATTATCATATTAATTTCCTTATATATATAGATTTTGAGGTCACCTAACCCGGTGTCATAGTAGTGACTCCCCCCTGAGTGACTCCCAGTCACTCAGTCCTAGCTAACACTAGAAAAAATACAGGCAGACTAAGTGATGTTTATACTTACAAGCAGAACATAGCTAATTTCTAGGGGACTTTTTGGAAAGTCCTACACGTGTAAAATGATAGATCAGTCACACTGAATCGTCTTGGTGTGGTATGAGTCAGGCATGAAACAAGTACAATATGAACACTGATGTCTTAGCTTGTTCTTGATGTTCTCGGTCTTGGAAGATGTCTTGGCTATAACTTTGTAATGTAAGCAAAGCTATTGAGCTTACTTGTAGGGACATAGGTATAATTATTCCTTCACCTGGTCCACAAAGTAACTCTCCCCCTGGTCAGATACCAGTATATTACAGCAGCCAAATCTCCCCAAAGGAATACTCCTCATTCCGGGTGGATACTTGCCACAAACTATTGTATTAAAGTAATCTACGACCTCTTCAATTTTGTTCACCATAATGAATCACTGACTGCCGCTTTTTACACCAAGGTCAGCTCATCCAGCACTGCGGCGGGACGCCACAAAGGTCGCTACTAGTGGGATAACCTTCGTATCGCGGGATAGTCTTGTACTGTAAGGGGAGTCATTCAGGTACGGGGGGAGTCACTCACTCCTTAGGAGCCAGCTGCAGTGACCAGGGAGTCATTCACTCCGGGGAGTCACTCACTCCTATATATGACACCAAAACTGTGCATATTAAACAATGCTGCTGGAGAAGCTACGAAAAAGCGACTGGTCTTTGGCAGATTGCTGTTTCTATCTACATTATATTTTCAAGGATCAGCCGTGCCGGTGTCATGAAAATGTGCACACCCCATAAATATGGGCATCCCAGGGTCCCCCATATTCACATGATTTTGGGTACTCCTACGTGATTATAGGGACCCCGGGAATGAGGCTACTTGTTCTCTGCCTTCAAACTGTGAGCTAAAAATTTAGCAGCTAGCTATAGTCACTGAATAGTAGTAGTTTATTAAAAAAGGTCACCAATCAAAACTTTTTGTGCAGAGTGATACAACTATATAGGACTTAGGTACAAGAATCAACACATTGCTTAACAACACGTATACCTATACTGGATGATAGTATGTCTATTACATCAAAGCAATAACAGAATTCCTCCTGTTTGCAAAAGCGACAAACACTAGAGGAGGTCTGGGATTGAGCTGTAGGTATTTTCACTGTAGAGGTGTGAAGGAATTTAAAGGTATGCACCCCCTGATGCGCCAGAATTTCCTATGGGAATAAGATGTTTAGCTATAACTTAAAGATGTGGTGGCTATCTCTGGAAGGTAGGGGGTATCTCCAAACTATTTTGTAATCACTTGTATTGCTTTAAAATTTCCACGGTAACTATCAAACGACAACTATCAAAGCCACTCATAATAAACCCACAACATCCCTCCTCGGTGTATTGTATTAAACTAATACATACTTTACCTGGGGCATATGGTAGTAGACGGTAGGCAATGTTAGAAGTCCCCAGATCACAACAATCACCGTGCAGATTACGGCCCATTCGCAATAAATCTTAAACTTGTCAGTTTTCTGGGGCAAACAGCTCGCCTGCACAGTAACATTAGTACTGGAAGTCGCCTTTAAATCTGCGTTCTCGCTTCTTTTTTCATCATCTCTAGCCAACTCCTCTTGGATCTCGAAATTGATGGCAACTGGATTTTCGAAAGATAGGGATGCGCAGCGGCGACCTCTACTGATATCGGCTCCACAATGGGCGTGCTCACCAGCAGCAATCTGTTTCAAGCAGGACACTGTGGCACGTTCACGAGACATCGCGGGTGATTCATATAGTACCTAGCTATGCTCTATAAGGCTCTTCTCAAGTTCACCTTCGCAATTTGCTATAATTATTAATATATAGCTACTCAGCCTACTAAGTCAACGAACCGCTCTCCGCCAGGAACTGGTAGTTAAGGTGTACAGCTGGCACCACTTATACTATTGGCCACTATCTACTTCATTATTCTATAGTTGCACATTCAGATGCGAGTCAAATGCACCGCAATGGAAACTATCACGTGCATTGTTGTGACGTCACTGATGGCCAACTAAATTCTCGACTAAGGATTTTGCTTACTTTTAGAGGCTTATGACAAGCTGCTGCCTTAATGAGACCCACTGTTGAGCCTTCAGTCTTCCTGAAAAGACTTCATATTGATAGAAAATTACTGTTTTCTACCTGGACTGTCCTTAACGTACTCAATGGCGTCACGATCCGCGCACGTGATAGTCCCCGAAATGAGATTCGAGACGTCAGGCCCTTTGATCTTGCCGCCGCCCGTGCAATACACACTAAACTAGTTACATTGCAGTCATTAAACACGTTAAAAAAAATAGCCTCTATAAAGTACCACCACTCTATCCGTTTTATCAAATCATAGTTGTCTATTGCACATAGTCCGTCCTCAATTCTTCCTTTAGCAGATTACGAATAAATTTCTTCTATCCTTCTCCTTGTCCTGCTCTCAAATTCGCAAGATGTCAGCCATTTTGCTACCTCCCACTGCAATGTACTTGTTCCTACCATCCTTACGTACACTTTCTGGTCCTTCAGTCCAATTACGATCACTTCTGAATATTATCTGAATCAGTGACAACACAATAAATGCATGGACAGACCGCCTAGTACAAAGTACCAATATTAAGTTAAGGTTACCCAGTTGTAACATAAATTAAGTGCTCAATACTATGAAAGCAAAGACAACAGTAGCTAACATTACAGGAAAAGCCAAAAATTATAAGAGCAATACTGTTCCCATTCTACAGTGGCACGTCTAAGAGCAGACATTCGAATGGGCATGAAGTTTGTAGTGAGGGTCCCACACACTGGAATAATAGTCCAGAATGTATGACCAGAGCTTTGTACTAACAGAGGCGAAGACAACCACGTCAGTAAAATACCATGTCACTAAGGAGATAGAGTAGCTACGTATGCTGTATCAATGGTACTGTGAGAATTTACCACTATTGCAACAGAATGAGTTTTTTTTTGCCATACACTGAAGCATGATGAAGCTATGTAACCTCAATCGGTGAACACCTTTTTAGCATTTTTCTTCTGAGATCATGGAGATTCAGCCCTTAAACTGAGATATTATTTTGTGCTCCATACATTCTTTGGAGGGGAGTGACCTAAGCCTAAGTCCCTGTGCTTTTGGCAGTAGCTACATGTGCTCAAACGGGTGTTTCAAATGGCATACATTTTCCCCCTATAAATATTGGTCTTCAAGCCTGAAACCTTGAAAATCACTCACAGACATACTAACCTATATTTGACCCACATATAAAATCTTAACCCCTTACCGATCCTAAGATATTGCCATTTTTGCTTAATATTTGACAATTTCCCCCAAAATCTGCACTGTACATGTATGGCTTCTGTTGTGGCTATATAGACTAATATTGAGAAAATGTCAATTTTTAGAAAACCATTTCAAACCATTTTTTTGATATTTTTGTATATATAGGGGTATAGTAAAGTGGTTGTAACCTCCAAATTAAAAAAAAAATTATAAAATTTTACTCTCTTTGTCTGGAGCACTAATGCCGCTGTTCCTAAAATTATTGCTTAGCTAAGAGAGGGGACATTGCAGACAGTATAGTAACAGTTACTATTATTGTGAAGGCTCTTCACCATTTCTTCTAACACTGCTAGTGGCTATAATCTGCATACAGTACAGATGATATATTTACTATCAGAACATCTTGTTTTGAGTAGTATACTTTACAAAACTCCTACACTGTTTTCTAAACCTCATTTTCCCAATGAAATACACAGCTACTTTATCAGTCTATAAATTCCCAGTGCTTCTCAACAGATCCCTTTCTGCTGATTGTCTGCACTCAGTACAGAAAGTTTCTTTCTAAATGTGTTGCTTACATTTTCGCAAAAGTTGTACTTGTAAAACTTCCTCTTTAAGGTAGTCTACCATACTCATGTTGGCCATTAACTCTCCATAGATATGCACAAGTAGACTTAGATAAAACGGACAATTTGGTTCAAGTTAGTCTATTGAAAAACTTTTGTGTTACACCATAGATAATATAAACCATAGTATCTATGGTTACATCAACTTTTGCTTAGCTACATGCACAATTAAGCCTTCCATTTGTATTTCAATGCTTCAATGTTTACTTTTGATTGTGGTGGATACAGTTTCTTCTACTAGCTGTACCAAAAATGCAACATCTTATGTGATACTCTGAGTTGAGGAGATATGCTGTAACTGATAAATGCATAATGAAACTATCATATTACTGTAACACTACTGTATGTTATGCTTTGTAATATGTTATGATAAACAGTACTGATACAGTTGCAGATACACATGGTGTGTTTACGGCTTGCAATTGCCTCAGATAGTCTAATACATTGATGGGCTGTAAGTTCAGCTTTCTAATGCAAGAAACCAGCGTCTTTGATGGTGGCCCGGAGGGAATGTAACAGACCTGTCACCCCAGACAGTTAGCTAACTGGTTTAAATTCCTGTTGAACTTGTTTAAACTTGTTTTTAGGTGTTATGTAAATGATTAAATCAGACTTCTGTCTTGTTCTCATGTAATTCAGTATGCCTTGAGGAGACATAAGCGCCATGCACTGCCTATAAAATCCTGTACTGAAGCTCACAGTTTGCAGAATTGTTATTATACTATTGCTGTATTCCTCTCCCGAACCGTCCGCGACCAACAAATCTGCATAATCAAGATTACTTTTGTGATACCTTTTATAATTACTATTAGTGAATTTAGCATTATTTAGTAGAAATAACAATGAAGTATTATTTAGTAGAAATATCAATGATTTTTATAGTCAAATACCAACACGTTTTACTCTTATTGATGGCTTAAGGCTCCACTACAATTTGCTAATAATTTGGTGAAGAGTATATTGGTGGATTCAAGCTCGGAGTGTAATATCCCTTAAGCTTAAGAAGTTGAAGGCTATAAAGTACCTCTTCAAATGTGGACCTCTTTCTGACTGAGTATGTCTATACATACTAGCTACTGTTGATTCTCGACTCCCATATTAGTTGGAACTGTTGTAGCTATAAACACGTCTTGTAAAGGTACTACCTGATAATTTTACCTAAAATAACAGGACAACAGTCTACAAGTGCTCTTCTCAATCTAAAATTATGTAGTCTAGTGTATCTTTTATAGAAGACGTATATTCTTGTTGCAGTAGGAATAGCACTAAGAATTGTCATTTCATGTCAAATTAGAACAAAACACTAAATGATAGTGTATTGGTATGACTATTCTCAATACACTACCACTAAGTACGTACACTGTAAATTGTTAGGGGTTATAAAGTAATGCATGAATGTTTTCACTTTCAGTTAGATCTACAGTTATTAGTGCAGCTATAACACACCCTAACCAATAGAGTTGTTTCTGAACACATGCACAAAGCAGTATACCTTATGAATGTATGACATCAATAAGTGATAAAATTACACCATTAATGTACAATCATCACACGTACATACATAGCTCAGTTGGTTGATTTGTATATAGTTGCACGCTGGTCTTTCTATTATTATATATGAGAGAGCTGGGGTCTTCAGGCAAAGTACCCACCTCTGTGCTGAGGTAAATACAGGTTCTTTACGTCTTGAACTTGAGGGAAGTTACAACACCCAGGTGGTCAGAGCACGCTAGCACACTGCAAATATAAAGCAAAACATGGGCATGCATTGAAGTACGTAGTAAATATGGTACACCAATTATTATAAAATTTAACAGCTCTCTTATTTCTTATTTTAGCTACAGACTTCGAACAGCACGCGTGCAGTAGAGTTTGATCCTGCTAGTGTTGCTGGGCTACAAACACTTAAACCACAGCTGCTATGTGGCTGCACTTGTGTAATAGGCACTGGTGTGCTCTATACCAAGTTCAAGCTTACTCTGTAGCTAGTTTAAGACTTCCCAGAAATTTTGCAATTCTTGTTCTAATCTCTGCTGTCCAACGCAGCACGAATCTGATTGGTCAATACAACAGACATCTCAACAGCGAAGGTTTGTGAGCAAGAGTATGCATAACCATTTGTTATAGGCATCAACACCGAAGTGTACGCTCTTAGACTAGCTAAAGCTTATTGTGAATCTAAGTTGGGTGGTTCCGAGATGAGTGGTCTCAGTGAGACAGCTGCAACGTTCCAGAACCGTCAAATCAAGCTATTGAAATCAAATCAAGTTATTGAAATTTGGTCGCTGTACTGTAAAGGGCATGATGTAATTGCAGAAGTGCATGCATTCTATTTTAGTTCAAATTCTATCAACGTGTGATCATTTTCAAACTTCAACGATAGTCTCCCCCTCCTACTCTTCTACTGTTTTTCTTCTTCTGTTTTTTTTATGTCCTCATGGACTCTACGTATCCTGCAATCGTTGGGAACTGTGGTGCATGCCTGTTCTGTTACATTACCTTCAGACATAATTGTGTGAGCAACGACTTATCTGCATCACCCTGCATGGGTACACTTATACATGTATTTCTTTTGTTGACCATAACACTCCAAAGCATTCACATATGGTGCAAACAAGAAAAGTATGACTGTATACTGACCATGGCTTCTCAATACCAAGTAGATTGGAGCTCACTATCTCTACTGTGGGGGGACTTGGCTGCTGGAGAAATATATAGTCGATCTAAGAGAAAGGAAAGAAAGTATCCTGTAATGCAGCTTATACTAGATCCATTCATAAACATATAATTATGCTTTAGATGTACTAGATATGTCTTGTATCCAATACTCAGGCTTCTCCCACCCCATAAAAGTATATGAACTCAGAACAAAACTCCTTCAAGCAGTAAGCTGAGTTGGAGCTATATGTATCTGCATTTATAGCCACTCTCATGTGTGTTGCACTTGCTACTATAGCCCTGTTCCCAGGTTCTCCCCACATGGAACCCCCTTTTCGTATTGCATGCAACAAAAGCTGGGGTGCAGACCTAGGAACATAGTATACCATGACCTGAATCGATAGGTTTAGGGTAAGGTTATGACCAGAGCACGAATTGTTTTCAGAAATACCACGGAGGCGCAACGGGACAATATCACTACCTACCACTAATCATTTGCTAGAATGAGGCTACTTTGCTTTTGCTACTGGAGAGCCTGGTACATTTTCTCACACGATAATATAATTACATATGTGTGGGCAGGAATCAATCATAAGACAGTAGTTACATTTCCTTACATTTTCCTAGTGACATTGTTAAGTGCTCATTCTAAGGTACAAATAGGCTCTGAAAAGTTACAAGATTTGTACATTTGCTAGCTTCCTCTGTTGCCTAAGAGCTGTAGCTGTCATCGCTTATGCAAAAAGTAAGATACGTAGCTGCTAATAGAGGTGCAGTAAAGACTGATATAGGCAGGGATCAGTTACGTACATGTAGAGAACTAATTTGATTATTAAAAGTTAGACTCACTCATTCCATAGGTTTCAATACCATGTAAGAATTAAGAATGAATGAGATAGGGGAAAGACTGAAAATGAAAGGTACGTAGTCAGCATGTACAATACAATAGTAAACTGACCCTCTTCACGCACTGGTCCTCCAATGCGCTGAAGGTATAGCCAGGGTCATTTCTGTTGGAGACATCAGCAGTCCACGTGTCCTCCATGCCAGTGGTGTAGATCCCATCAAGGGGAGCAGTTCCTGTTAGAAACCTTTTGGGAGATTCACAAATAAGGAAATAAAGAATCCAGTATTGTTGTCCAAATGTACATGTGCATGCTAAAAACAGTCTATTTACTTCAATGTATGTACTCATTGATGGTTATGACATCACATATGTACACGCTATGTCTTATAAATATGCTCAAAAATACTACAGAAAGGTAACGGCACTACCAATATTCTTGGGCTCCATTCCACTGTCGGCTTTGGCTGTAAAAACTGTGAGTACTACACAGTGCAAAAGAGCTTAATAACTAAGTGCATACATGCATCTTGTAAGGAACTTGAAGTTCAGGGGAAGGAGTAAATATGTATGAATTTGCATTCTCAAAAATATTTTGGTGAGCTATGCTATGGAATGCATTTGTAATCTTCGACAACACAACACAAAAGGTGAGCACAATTAACGGAATTGATCCATATGGCTGTGACAGGTGTGAGAGCTCATCTGTCCGAAACCTTGTTGTACAAATTTCAACTAGCCAATCTAGCTGAAGCAAGGCACACTCTGAGACATCGGTTAATTATAGCAGGAGCTAAGTAAACGAGCAGTGATGCCTCAAAGGAGCGTGCAACTTCAACTTACCTACGAGTGCCATCCAATTTGAATTTGACTTTAATAAATTTCCTTAATTATATGTAAACTGACGACAAAGAAATGCACGTGGCCATTATTACGTAATTGCGAGACACGGCACTACCTATACCATTCTTTTGATAGAGTCAATATAGCAAAGCATAGTCAAGAGGGTGAGGGTCCTAGCAAAGTTCCCCAAGTAAAACAAGTTCAGTTTGGGAGGGGAGTACAACTGAGAAGAAAGCTGTGACGTCGCAAGCAATTTGAATGAACTGAACTACGTAACTAATCTGGATTTGGATGGCACTGCAGTTATACGCTCCGCTCAAGGTTCAAGATGGAGTAGTACCTAACCAGAATTGATACGTTATTATATATATGTAGCTAGCCAGCACTATAAGTAGTAGGCATAATGCAGTTCTGCTACCATCTATGTAGTCTTTGCAATAAGTGCAAATGATATTCTAAAGCAAGCACCTGGCTACTACAAAAAAAATACTGGACTTGGGGAGAATATTAAGAGTCATGCATGGAGCATTAATTACCTGACTGGCACTAACTCGATAATATATGCATAAGCTGCTGTACCTAATGGCTTTTGAGTGAGGCTCTGTGTTGAAGTCTCCTAGCAACAGCTTCACTCCAGAGAACTGTGACATGTACTTCCAAATCTCCAGCACAGACCTGCAAACAAAGTGGAGTCTCAAATTAAGTGTATGCAGAATTACACTTGGATACTTCAATTTCTATACTGCTATGGTGGGCACAGACTTTCTACCCTTAGAACCTAATCTAAAAGAAGGCAAAGAAGGCATGGGTGATCAAAATTCTAAAGTGGTTAAATTACTTGAACAACACACAGAATTTGCATATCATATTGTAATCTCCCAAAAATAAACCGACTCTGAAAATAAGCCCACCCCCCTCTCACTGTGGTAATACAAGTGACAAAAGCTGGGGCATATAGGCCTGTGAACGAGGCTATTATGTTGTATTAGGAAACAAGAAAGCACTGGAGCAGGCTCTGAAGAACTACTATGAAAGGCGTGGGACTCTGTCTGCTGTGTTACTGTCAGTGTGTTATGGCTCCTGAAAGCAGCCATGAAATTCCTGCGGGCCAGAGGAACTTGTATGTTGTTGAATAATTCTGGATCGTTCATGCCTCTGTTCGAGTGCGATATACCAAAATTCACAAAAATAACCCTATTCCCCTCTTTGAGGAGCCACTGAAGTTCACCGCCCGTGGGTGTATTTTCGGGAGATTACGGTACACATAAGCCATAAATCCTACATGACTTGAGGTACATATATACTTTTATATTACCTCTGCTGTGACTCAAGGTTCAGGGAGAGATGAGTCACAAACACATGCACCTGCAGAGTTGAGAAGTGGAAAACAAACTAATACAAGTGAGATGCCTTGCAGGGGTAGCATCGATCAACTTTTTGTACGGTACCTATCCGACCATGGTCATTGGAAAAGGGTGCAGTACATTGATTGTAGTCCATAGTAGCTAGTTGAACCTCTTCATTACCATAGCTATGACAGTAGCTCTTATTTCGTTCAGTTAGCAGGAAGAAAAAAGCCAGCTAAACTATTCGCTGTTGAATACCATGTATACATGTATAATGAGAGAGGATGGACTAGGACCTGCACATGCATGTACAAGTGCTGCACACATTACACATATGTATTAGTACCATCATGTGGTACTTGCTGAGACAAAATGTCCACTATCCAGTGATATTGAGCAAATGGCCTGCTTTATCAACTTGACAAACAAAACATTTATGATCATGGGTGGTGGGTACAATGTACAATAAAGTTCTCATTGGCTGAGGTAGTCTCCAATTTCACTGAAAGCTGGACTCGTCTTGCTTGTATTTACTCATCCTTCAAACTCGCCCAACAGAATCATCCAATATCCAGTGTTAATAGATGGCTATACATCCAATAAGGTATATGTATGTAGCCTTTTACACATGGCTAGGCCTAAAAATCTGCATGGGGAGGCCTGGCTAGGAGATATATATTGATGGATGGTGAAAACATACACTATACAATAAACGAGCCTTCAAATACTGACCTTGTGATGTGGTGCGAAGACCTCAGCATGAAGACACACCCTCTGGTGAAAATCATCCTCTGCTGAGGAGTTCCTAGAGAAAGGAGCAAAATCACAGATTCAGGTACGTGCTCTCTGTTGTAGAATGACTTATGTATAATTTATTAGCCACCCTAGCTGTGTCTACGTTTGCTTTATGTATGGCCTTACATTTGCCTCTGTAGCTGTGATTAATTAGCCTAGTAACTGCGTCTGTGTTCGGGTTTTGGTCATACTTTTGCCTCTGCAGTTGTGATTTTGCCTAGTAGCTGCATGTAGCTGCAACACTGAAATTATCGAGGAAATGTCCTAATTAGAGTGCCTGACAAATGCCCAAAATCAAAATGATTTAGTCCATCCCCACTCTAAAAACAGTAGAAAGCTGATTACGTCGGTACAAGGGCAGGTAATCACATAGATTTGCACACCAAATTAAAACTGACACAAAGCACCTGTAAAGCAGTACAGAGTCAGTGGATACGATGGGGTATCTGGAGAAGATGACCAGTCCTTCTTCAGTCCTATCAAACACCCTGTGCATGAACAGCATAGCAGGCTTGTAGACATACTGAAAAGTTTTTTTTTAAACAGGGAGCTTGTGCAACAACAGCTAAGGTGAGCATTCATCATTTATGATTGTTAGCAATTATTTCAAGGCAGTAACCGTAGTCAGTCACTTTGTCAATGATCCAGCTGCAATGACTATTCACCCCCTACAGATCCACACTTGAGAGTCATACACACACTGCCCACATGATAGCCTGGCAGGTAAGTGAGCCAGCTGACAATAGACAGTCAGAGGAGGATGGTGGCCAGTTGCATGCAGCCTATTCCTAATACATTGTATGCATTTCTGGGCTCGATAACGAAAGAAAAGATGTTTTTAAACAGAGAGCTTGTGCAACAACAGCTAAGGTGAGCATTCATCATTTATGATTGATTTAACTATTATTTCAAGGCATGCTACTCCTAGTCAGTCACTGTCAAGTGTATACACGACTGCCAATACGTACATTCATGCATGCCTACTAATGTAAAAGCAACTTGATTTTCAATGCGAGTCACCACTTAGCCCCTCCCACCTGGTAGCCTGGCAGGTAGTGAGCCAGCTGGCACACCTGACAGTCAGAGGAGGATGGTGGCCAGTTGACATGCAGCCTCACTTCCTGAATACCAAATATAGCAATATCCTGCGAACTAATTAGCTGCAGCAAGGAGATGTATGAGGGGATTATTCATAGTGAATACATAGTGCGCATGTGGAACATGACATTGTGTATCACTCACTCTACAAATACCGCCTTGCTACTATACAAAAATGTACCCACAGAGAAGAGTATCTTTCAGCACAAACACGACTCCAATACGTCTTCATGCATGCTCTAGCAAGTAAAAGGAACTTGATTTTCAATGCGAGTCACCACTTGCCTCCTCCCTCCTTCCCTTAAGGACCTTACTGGAAAAGTACTAAACACGCTGTATATATATATATATATATATATATATATACCAACCCATGTACAAAGTTTACTGACTTAATACCATATTAAGTAGTTCCAACCTTGCCAATTCTTTCCAGTCTGTCATGATACGTCTCCATATCCAAGTTGTTTAAATTCCAGATGTTATAGGTAGCAACACGTAGGGTCTCCGGATAATAATCTCTACAAGTTCCAATTCCATGTTCTAGAACACAGGAGTCTTCCTTAGTATATACAACTTTTGAATCATAGCTCCAATTATTAGCTACAAGTGGTGTCAGTAGACCCTCACTGTTCCCAAGTCCAAGGTCCTGGGCATGATCAGTCATCGGAAGGTGCTTCTCATTAAAAATTGAAGTGCAGTTTACCCAAGCTTGTTTATGTTCCTTCACAAGAGGTGGTTCCACGTACAATTGCGTCTTCTGGAAAATATGGTAGTCTTTATTCCGATCTCTGGTAATGGAAAAATTGTACATGAGCCAAGGGCAGTGCTGGTTGGGTAGGGTGATGGTGAAGGTGTAGAGTAGGCCAATGACTAGCTGTCTAAGGTGGATCTGGGTTTGCAGCTTTGTTGGGACTGTCACACGAAGAATGTAGGGAACTTCTCCATCAGCTGAAAAGTAGAGCCGCTATGTGTGTGTGTGTGTGGTAATGTGTGTACGTAATGTACTTTATTATTATACATGTATTAATGGTATAGCTATTATCAAGAGCCCATGGGCTCCTGCTAATTATATGTAGCTGTATAGCCCAATATGGGAATTTAAATGCATGGTATACACTGTACAATGGCATCATTATGAGGTTAGCTCTCCTGACTACAAAGGTTGACTATAGGGGTTATGTAGCTATCGCCACGACTGTGTTGTGACCGTATCATGAGTGGCAAAAGAATAGTAAGTTCTACAGTGATCTTTGATACACAAGCAGTTTTGGTACTTTTGCTTTTAATATCTGTCACTGTCAAGTAATTTCTAGGGATGACATTTTTACTACTTAAGAGTGAATAAGACAAGAATGTGTTATCTCATGCATTGCTACAATGTATTATTACCGTAGCAGCTGGCAACAAATCAATAGTAATGACAATAACCTCTATAGCTACTCTACATTAAATATATACATTTTATAAATGTTTTGCACAGACTGCTTGCTATGGTAATAGGTGTGAAGGAAGGAAGGGGGGTATGCAATCTAGAAAGGAGACTAATGATGTTATAAACTGCGGTAGCTAATATCAAATTCCTGTGCACATGGTTCAATACAATGCATTACTGTAGCACCCTTACATGCTTCTGCACCTCCTTTACCAGAGGACCTCCCTCCCCTAGCACCTGGCCCAGGCTGTGGCTTCCAGGCAGAGTACTCAGGGCTACCTGCACGTTGGAAATCACATGAACTGTATATTGTCAATTACTATAGCTGAGCTACAAATATAAAGATGTTTTGAGGACAAATTGTGCTAATAATCATGTTATTAAATACAGCAAACATGATAGCTATAAGGTACATGCAAACTGAGAGTACTAAACAGAAAATGGTCCAGCAAGGAATTTGAAACAAAATTTGACTTTGAATATCTATATTTTCCAACACAGATAGTATTTCATTATCCAACTTATATTTTACTCTACGCGATCAAAGCTGAGGAGTCGTGATCTCATGCATGTTTAAGTCTGTAGTAGCCATAAGGGGTAAGTTCCTGGGAACTTACCTAACGAGGAGCATGTGAAACCATACCTGAAGTGCTGCTGAGACATCACGGTCTTCCAAACTAAAGTCTCTCACCTCCTGACCAACCACACCACCATACAGCAGCTCATAGCCTGAGAAGGAAGAGGGGAGTGCCCATTGAAGAAACAGGCCACTAAAACAATGCTTCTCATCAGTCTGGGTAGACAACATTGACATGCAGGAAGTGCTAAAATAATACCAGGAAGGTTTTATGCATACTGCCTTTGACTAGCTAAGCATACCATCTTCTGAGAAATAAGGAATCTCATTCATGGTACATAATTGCCTAATTAATACTCACTACTGTCATGCTTGGCTCAGATAGCATGCAGACTCTGGCAAAGGACAGTGGACAGTATAATATGACAGGGATGAGTGTCCCTAGTATTGTTCAGAGTTCTCCCTCTGTACATGTACATGTCTAGTAGCTACTGGATTACAAGTCAGTGAGATCCCTATAGAAATGCTGACAATTCATGGGATTGTCAGCATAAACACCTGTAAACTGTCATGAATGTCATGCAGTGTAACTCTGATAATCCATGGAGCGACATGAGGGATTGTCAGTTTGAACCACACATTCAGGGTAGCTGCCATGCAAATATCATTCATGTACATCTTGCACGTCCATCGATCTAGTCTCATGTTGTAGCTACACGGGGAAGTGATCCATGATGTCACATAAATCATGTGTAGTCTTGTGGGCCAGACTTTAAAAAGTGGAACAGTCCGGTGACTCTTGTCAGACTTCCGTAACAGCTACAAATGCAATTATTGAGAAAATGTCAATTTAGCTACAGTTCAAATTTCAAAGGCTACATAACCACTAGCCAATTAGATTGCAGCTGCATATATTCTTGCAGCGGTTATGGAAAGGTTGACGAGAGTCATCAGACTATTCTTCCACTTTGGGCCGCGAGACTAACAAATTATATCAAATGAAAATGCTCTATTAAAGCGGGTTGAATATGAGCCTTTGTAATAGTCACATTCACAGGCCTTTCAGCATTAACATGATCTTTAGCTTGGTGTAAAGCTAGTCTCGTTCCCAGACACTCCACACACGCTCCCATCAGAAAATTCGGAAGGCTGATGCACCAGCGTTGAGCTATAATTAGATACCTTGTGCCAATATTTGTTAGAATTTCAAGTATGCCCATGATATAGCCTCGTTCAGCTGATATAGCCAATTCAGCTACCATGGCTACAGTACAGTCTCGGGTACCCAGACCCGACAATTTTCGACGGGTCTGGGTACCCGAGACTACTACAGTACTGCATATACCCCTGCTACACAAAATGCATAAATGCCACAGCTTATGGCTTCCATACCTGTGACAAATCCACTGAAATGAATGCAGTTTAGGAGAAACAGCACAATAAAACTTGCACAAATGCATATCTGCATTTTCTCAGTTTGGTGTGCATCAAATAGAACCAAATGCCTAGCTATGGTAGTCTCGTGCCCAGACCTATGTTGTTCGCCCCGGGGCCGGGGGCAAACATAGGTCTGGGCACGAGACTAAGCTACGTATGGCGCTATATTCTCCAGACGTTAACGCCCCCCGAGGGGGCGTGAACGTCTGGGCGCCGGGCACGAGCTAGACTCGTGCCCAGGGCCTAGGGGGCGGGACGCGTAGCCGCGTACAACTAGTCTCGTTCCCAGATCCCAGGAGGATGGTCTGGGAACGAGACTAATCTATGACGAAAGAGACGAGAGTGTAGTCAGTGTACACTAGGAACTCTGTTGCTAAGAATAATGCCGTTCATAAAGAGCCTCATGACTAACAGTGTCCGCCTCTAGCTAACGTAACCATCTATTGAAATATGGGCGTGGTTATGGTCGAATCGAAAGCGGATATTTGCATTCCTTGTGACGTTTTACTTCCTAACTAATTAGTGTAACTGACAATTAATTAGTCATTAATGTTTGTAAACAAATTCCTTCACTCCTGCCAACAGTGATGGCAATAGTTATAGTATCGTAAGTTCGGTCGTTAGTTCGTAGCCAGACAATCGGACACGGCTACAGGCGCTGAGCCTGATGTCGGGTCACAGAGAGTATGCTGGTGTGGGTGTAGGCATAGATAAACAACTCTTTGGTGTAGGCGACGACTCCTCCTCTGTAGGCTCCGGTTCCGGGAGCGATGAACATATAGAGCAGCAAGAACGGATGTACGAAGGCGGCAGTGAATCGAATAATTCGGGGAATGATGACCAATCTTCCGAGAAGAAACCTCGACTGGCTAGGCAAGAGCCAAATCACATTCTTAGTCGTCAGTCTTCTACAGATTCGTCTGGCCCAGACGCTTCCAATAGACTAAGATATCTACTTGGCTCCTCAGGCGATGCCATCTTGAGTCTCCCTTCTGAATCTGAGTTTGAAACCCACTTGCATGTTCCTAAGAGGAGCAGAAGGTCACGCCCCCGGTACACCCTTTCGGTCTACCCGTCTAATCACAATGGCTACAACAGTTGTGGCCAAACGCCGATCCAAGAAGGGATTTCATCTTCACAAGGAGTGATGGTTACTGAGGTATTATTACTAGTATGCCTTACACATGAATTTTGGGGTCTCTGGACTCTGGACTTGACGAGGGGTCGGTATAGTCTCGCGGGCCAGCCTTACTCGCACTGTGCGAGTGAGGCTGGCCCGCGAGACTAGTTTCGGACGCTCCTGAAATCAGTGTACAAGATTACGAAATTCCATGGATTACACTAGGATTACGTAATCCCTTGAGATTACATAGGGATTATGAGGGATTAGGCCACATAAAATAAATTGCTAGATTCTCATCCACCCCACTTACCATAGTCAATGCGGCGGGCGGTATTTTATTTTTGATGTGTTATCACAGGTAGTTACCTCAGACACGTTATTTCAATAACAGAGGGACAGTATACAAACTGTATATATGTATTACGTAGCTTTTACCGCGCAAAAAGTATTTCTCAGACGTCAAAAATTCGGAGCGGACAGGGATGAGAATCTAGTAATTTATTTTATGTGGCCTTATATGGATTACTGGCAATTATTGAGGGATTACATCGCTTATAATGTTTGGCCTTTTGTCGTAGCTACCAGACCTTGGAGTTATTTCAGGGTATATAGGAAGATCTAAAGCTCACCGCGGGGTGTATGGCAGATAGATACTGTGGCGGTGCCTTTCATACGCCCACGCAGTATGGTATAAATGTGTTTTAAGGTGGCGAGGGTGGTACGGATAATTAAAATTATACAGTCACAGTAGCAGACTGACCACGTTTTCCCCGCAGAATAGCATGACGCACAGAAAGCCGCTACAGTGTTACTTTTTGCTCAGGTAAGATCTTAGCTGTGCCCTAGCCTATCAGAGCATTTTTTTGTGAGGGGTGGGCTCTTTGGTTCCTGTTCCGTGTTAGATTCGGTCATAAACCCAAGCCGGACGGTAGATGGAGGGTAGAGGGTATTTTCTTGAAAACTAGGGCCTATTTTGAAAAAATTGCTCTGATAGGGCACAGATACTAGTGAAACAAGTAACAAAAAAACATTTTAAAAAATGAAAGAACATATAGGGATGGAATCCCCAAAAAGCAACCAAACAAGGTAGGAATGGTACCACAATACCCTTACGGATTATCATCCCTATATCTTTTGCCATTTTTGCAACTAGTTCCGAGCAAAGCGAAGCTATACTCCAGTTCGATTGACCTTTTTTCGTCGTAACCTGTTCCAGCCAGTTCTCCTGGTATAGCCTATCAAACACACAGCGAACACTTACCTTCACTATAAACTGTGACTCCTAACGGGGAGACTTGGAAGCGATCACTATGCAGGGATGTCCTCGCTTCACGAGAAGTGCTGGGTGTGGCACATGGCATGCAGGTGGCACGCCCATAGCACCCACCCACAAATGAAAACGGTCAAACACACACCCATAAAACAAAATGGCTACTTGCTATTATGTGCTTAGAAGACCAGAGGCCGAAGCAAGCTTACTGTGACATTGTGTATCACTAGTATGCGTAAGTGCTAGTTACATGGGACTACAGGATGTTAGATTGAGGTGTAGATGATTAGGCTTTTTTAACGTACTTTGGTATAATAGAGTACTGTTTTTGGAAATGTGTTCCGTACTAACTGTTGGTGAGGTGAAAGGGTGTTGTTGCAGGTGGAAGAGTGTAGTTGTCATTGTAGGTGTGGATTGTGGTGTAGAATGTGGGGTAAATGGTACATGTATGTAGTCTAGCCTACGAGTGTGTATTGCTGCATGTGGAGGATAAGTTGTAGTGTGAGGGGGTGATGTGTGTTGCATTGTGAAGTGCTGCAATTGCCATGCACATTCTATTGGCTGTGGATATGGCTGGTGTGGCATGGCAGGGATTGGTCTGTGTGCGTGTGTGTGTGTGTGTGTGTGTGTGTGTGTTGAGGTTGGAAAAATGGCAAAAGATATAGGGATGACAATCCGTAAGGGTATTGTGGTACCATTACTACCTTGTTTGGTTGCTTTTTGGGGATTCCATCCCTATATGTTCTTTCATTTTTAAAATGTTTTTTGTTACTTGTTTCTGTTTTTTTTTTTTGTGGGGAGGAGAAAGGTATGAATGGTGTTTAGATGGTCTGGTTGTGTGGGGTAGATGAGCGTTATTAGCTGTATCCACATATGCTCCCATTTATGATAAACTAACAGCACCTATAAATTATGTAGCAGACACAGAATGCACTTTGCACTGCAAAGCTTTCAGTGGGGCTTAAAGATACAGCAGAGTAGCAAAATACAGCTAATGTGAATTGTAGCTAAGCGCCTACCAACTTGAGAATGCTACTGTACACCCACACATTCTTGTATGTAACATTGTAATGGCAGACGGCTGTCTACAGCAGTTTGCCGACTCCATTTAATGCACATCATGGAGGTTAGTATGGTCTGTAATGGTCTAGCAGTTGTATCAGTGTTCTTACTATTATACAGCAACTCACTTTGGGTCCGTCATAAAGCGTACTCCAAGTATTATAAGCGTCTAAGCAGAACAGCTCGTCCATACGAGGCTGCGTTTCCGGTGTAGGCGTAACCATCGCTTAATGCGCAGAACGGAACGGAACAGAACAATTACATGTACCCGCTACTCGCTCCCCCACCCCCTTTGCCACTCTCCCTGAAACTAACCATCTGGATGTAGGGCTCCAGGTAGGTGCTGGCCCTCTTGATGAACTCCACCACAAACATGTAAGCCACCTTATTGTCTGACTGCAGATGGGAGAGAGACATACACACACACTACGAAGCTCACACATGCAGGTACACACACCTCACATTGGCAGCTACAATACATAGCATTTACACATGTACATAATTATACATGCATATGTACACGTTTGTTGGTAGTTGCTTAGCAACAAAAACTAAAAGGTCAATAACATGGTACAGGATGGGCAGGGGTGAGCATGGGTGTGGCAGTGGATTACTAGAGTGATAGCCAAATGAATCTGTACTTGCTTCGAGCGCTTGAGAATCTGTGCTGAACAGTTTGAGTTGTTTGAGAATGCTATGGTGTGGGTGCACTAGCCCAAATCCAGTAGCGCTTCTTTGCGTTTGAATTATTGTAATCGCTTGAGTCATTGTTGTGCTATGATCTCGGAAGAAGAAGAAGACGAAAGAAGACTGAAAACGATTTGCCGATTTAGCGACTTGCCGATTTGGTACTTCAGCGATGCTCTCTGTTAGCAGTAGCAGTCTTGTTATCTTGAAAACACTCGAGAATGACAGGTATGGTCCCTAAAAGCCTATGACTAAGTCTAGGGCAGAGTTTTGAACATATCACTTTGTACACATGCAATGGGGCAGCCATTTTTTTTGGAGCCATCCCTATATATGGAGTACTACCGTACTCCATGATACGACTGTACCATACATTTCAAGCTAGCTGATGCAGTAATCAGTGAGAAAGTTTCTGTGGCGATTTTCATTTTTTAACCATTCGTTGATATACCGAAATGGTGATGACATCATCTTGCCACGGGCTGTTTTGCTTCTTTCCTCAGGCTGTTTAGATTTGCCAAGCAATATTGGTAGAAAGGTCATAAATGCAAGAAATGGTAATCATATTTTTTTGTGCAAAATATCCTCCCCAAAACCCCATCGCCACCTTAATTAGAAATTATACAGTGTAGCTATCTGCACTTGTAATTTATTGTAGAGACTTGCTCTCTATTGAGCAGTACAGTCAAGTTATGCTAGAGATACGCATACACAGTGTAAGCCTCACGCACGTGCATTCAGTAGGTGTGGTTTGGTATGCACGTGTTCAGATTAAGCGTGACGTAGATATGGTGTAAGTTAGTTAGCACAAAACCACACCCACTAGAATCTTTGGAGCCGCATCCACCACGACTACGCGAATGGGTCTTCAGAAGGATGTCTCTGTATAAAACACAGTTCCAAGGACCAGTTATGGCTGCTACAGGAGAGCAGAGTTGCTTGAAACTCACGTTCATATCGCTCGCGATCGATCCGCGTACCGTCTGTCTCCAGTGGTCAGATCTCTACTGAAACAGAAGCTACACAAACTCTAATCACGTTGGAGCTGTAATAAGCCTACCTGGGTAACAAGAAGTGAACGATTTGTCCTAATCTCTAGTCCTTCGTGCGCCAGAAGTACAAAGGTGGCATCCTGGTAGGACGCCATCTTGAACAAATGAGTACCACCACCTGGGTGTCCTACGGACTGTCAATCCTTCCTCGTTCCCCAGGACATCGGAGAGATGCACCTCTGGCCGCAGTGCTTTTTATGCAGGTGTTGGCTTGCGCTTTGGTTGTCTCCATCCAATTACGTCACATCGTCTTTACCAAGCTCTCTGTTTGCCCATCACCCTTTACGGTTCAGAATTATGGTCCCTCACCAAGACCAGGAGCCCATAACCCAAAGGGAAGGAGCGTTAAACTTGTGTATGTATGCTGATTCCACCTGTTGTCTAATGGCACTTGCACAACACTCCTTATATGGTAGGTGCTATGTAAGCGCTAAAATTCACGTAGCTAGTTCAATGCTCCTTCCTTTGGGTTATGGGCTCCTGCCAAGACAGAGCTGCTTATGCTTGAGAGGGCACACTCAAAAATCCTTCGTACTATCCAAGGTTTGCCGACCCGGTGCCCGTTACCTGCTCTACATAGCCTCCTTGGCTCTCGAAGCATCTCATCCTTCTTAGCCCAGAGACAACTAGCCTTTGTTAACTCCCTCGCCACCATGGACTCATCTGCCCTTCCACGCAAACTTTTGGAATTCCGCATCAGCTGCAATCCTATGTCTGGCTGCATTCCTGTGTGGTCCAAACTGCCCAATTCTCTGAACCTACCCTCCATCCTAGACTTATTTGACAGTCAGTGTGCACACAATAGCTGGAAATCCTCAACCAAGCGTCTCCTTTCCATCCAGTCAAACCTGTCACTCATTAATGACTGCCCACATCTTCCTATTGGATCGTGCGATCTCCCACTTGGGAAGCCTGCCCCTCATTGGGCCATGACACTGGCAGACATCCACAAGACCCAGCGCAATAACTTTCGCATAAGACTGCTCACCGGTTGCGATGGTTTGGAGGCAGATGTAAGCCGTTTCAGGCAGCGTCGGAACGGGCGTTCTCCGAATGATCCCTCCTGCAAACTGTGTGGAGCTCCTCGGGAAGACTCTCTGCACTTTGTAGCCTCCTGCCCCGCCCTGCTCGGGTGTCGCGTCGAACTGATTGGGGAAGCCCCCTCCACTGTGAAGGACGCTCTTCCGGATCCAGCACGGGACCCTCACCGCTTTTTCAGTGTCATGACGGGTGTGGATTGGATTAACGATATCGACATTCAGCTATTTTGTATTGACTTCCTGGATAGCTTAAGATCTCGCAGAAACTCCTTGTTGCTGAACTCTGTGTAGATTTCACAGTCCCTATTCTTAGGGTACTCTCCTTTAGTGGAGGTTACACAGAAGAAGAAGAAGAAGCTTGCAATAAAATTGCATTCCTAAGCGTGACACATACATACATACATATTTTCCGGATACGTTCCGTCCCGTCACATTCCGTCCCGGAAATTAGGTATGCCCCAACGCTTGGTGAGATTTGATGCAGGATTAGCTGGCCCCGCGCTAAGGCGCTCGGCAATTAGCCACCCAATTATTATGCTATGTAGAGTACCTCTAATATAGAACATCGCTAAGCACTTTTGAAATGTAGTTATTTCTAAATCACTGCACACACAATATAGGGAGTCTCCAATATGTCACTAATAGTGGAGAACCAGCAGCTAAAGGATGTGAAAACCAGCGACTAAGAGAAAACTACCAACAAGCCAGCAATGAGAATGCTCATTATCAACAAGAGAATGCTCATTATCAACAAGAGAATGCTCATTATCAACAAGAGAATGCTCATTATCAACAAGAGATTGCTCGGCTCATGGAATGCATTCATCAGCAAATGGCTTATCCTGCACAAGCACAAGATGGAAGCTCAACAATGATGCATCAGAGTATGGGAGTAGTGCCTTATCCTAGCTACCTAGCTGTATCAATGATGGCAGATCACGTTCATGGTCAACTACGAAACGTCCCACAAGTAATCGTCCATTCACCGCTGCCTTCCTTCGGTAGAGAGTTTCCTCAATCAGCAACTGAAGAAATGGCTCAGCAGCAGTCCTTAGCTGCAGGTGCCGTACCTTTGGTAAATCCAGATCGGTCTATTGCAGGATATCGAAAGCCGCAATCTTTTACCTTAACCCATAGCAACGAAACTCCGATGCTTCAGGTACAGCTACCACTTGGACACGATCTATCAGTACCTCAGGTACAAGAGCAACCATTTAGCCAGCCTATGAAGCAACCCCAGCAGCCTGCTCTGCCAAGTCGCACCTCAAGCTCACTGCTCCGTCCAGCTGTTTCTCCCAATAATTCTCAAGCACTTTCTCCTGGTTCTCCATATAGTGGGTATGCAGCTATGCCTCGATCACCGGCCTCTCCGCAAAATATGCAGGCTCTGAGCCCTCAGCCTGTAGCTCCTTCCTCCATTGCACAACAACTTCCCCAGTTGGACATGGTAGGTAACCATTAGCAATGTGTGCATCTGAATATTACAGAGACTATAGTTAACACTGGCATATATTAAGTAACAATTCTTTTAATGAAAGAACATATAGGGATGGAATCCAAAAAAAAGCATAAAAAAGGAACGATACCACAATACTTTAAATTGTCATCCCAGTATCTTTTAACATTTTTCTAACCAGGTATCATGGTGCTAATTGTTACATAGAATGACGGGATATTAGATTTTGATGTACATCTTATTTTTTTGTTGAAAGTGCTTTAGTATAGTATGGGTTAAATAATGAAGATTGTTCTGTTTAACATCCTAGCTGGGGAGTAGCAGCAATGGCTGATAGTGTACCTGGAGAGATTGGAGGAAAAGCAAAAGGGGCAAGCCACAAGGCATTATGGCTGGGCCAATGAGACAGTGGGCCGCCAAGGCTTGGGGAAAGGATGAGAGGGGGTGATCAAATTGCCCCCCCCCCCCAAGGCTTCCGCCTCTGCTTTATCACACCCTTACTTGCATACTGAGGTTCAGTGGAGGAAGAGGCCTGAAATTGATGTTGTCAGGGTGGGATGGGTAGGGAGTGGCAGAAAAGCGTTGTGTATACGTAGCTGGTCTCAACAGTCAGCACCAGCCAGGGGGCCGAGGGTACTTTGGGTGACTCAGTTGGCGCCAACCTCACGTGAGAGAGAGATTTGATTAGCGGGTCGCCCCCTCTGATGTTAACTCGCTTTAACGTGGTTAAAGCTTATTGGAAGAGTCAGAGTGTATTGTTACAGGTGGAAGAGTGTAGATGTCATTGTAGAAGTAAGTGCGCATTGTGGTGTAGGATGTGGCATAAGTGATACTATAGTTATTGCTGTGGAGGATACGTTGTATGTATCAGGTCTGTTGCATTATGAAGTGCTGCAATTGTCAAGTTTTATTGGCTGTGGATATGGCAGTGTGGCATGTAGGGGATTGATGTGTGTGTGTATGTGTTTGTTTAATGTCAAAAGATATAGGGATGACAATCCGTAAAGGTATTGTGGTGTCAGGCACATCCGGAAGGGGCTGTATACAGACGCTACAAAGCAGCTGAGAAACTTTGCGAAGTGTAGAAAGTTTTTTGCCATACTATTATTGGGAAGCACTCACGTAATAATATCTCCTGTGCATTGCCGCTTTCTTCTGTACTGGCACCAATATGAGGTGATTTCCTACAATCTACATGTGCCCACAGTACTAGTCTCGAAACCAGACCTTATCATGCTTTTTTAGATTCCACCCCTACTTTTTCACAAATATTACTTCTCTCTGTTGTTTGTTTGGGGGAAGGAGGAAGGTATGCATGGTTGTGTAGATGGTGTGGTTGTGTGAGGTACATGAGTGGTATCAGCTGTATTCACTTATACTTGCCTCTCCAGGAGGCACATACTTCCTTTATATGTTTTGCATAGTACTTTTTATACCACTTCACCTTGGCTCTTGCAGTCCTGCCTTCTTTATCTGTTTGAGTGGTATAATTAGCATGGGAGTCTGCTCGGGAAGCTGCCTTTCTCTTCTCAGGATTAGCGCTATATCTAGCACAGTAGGCTGCTGGGACGCTTCATTTTTTTTCTCAGGGTTAACACTATAACTAGCACATAAGACTCGCTTTCTCTTCTCAGGGCTAATCTAGCATGGAAGGCTGCTGGAAAGCTGCATTTTACTCTCTTGGTCAATGTAATCCTGTCTATTTTGGCCCCTTTTCTTGTGCAAATTAGACATATTGTACGGTACCTTGTACATGTACTTGCAAGAGGAACAGCAACGAGTGCAATAAGAGCAACAACTTCCTCACAAAAGTCCAACTTGCTGTTCAGAATTTGACACAAAAGAATAAGACCTCGTAGTGTGAAATATTACATCCAGGATATTCAAGCATGTACCTTTCCGGCCGTGGATCGGCAAGCGCCCGCTTGAGAGCACTATTGAATCACTGCACAATCGGTACTGAGTTCAAATACAGATATTGTAGGCAATGATTAATAATGCCGGTTGTTATTTTTGTATGGGTTGTTATAATAGATGGTGAAAGGTTAAGGTCCACTGTGTTAAAAAATAATAATTCGGTGATTTACATATAAAGCATACAAATAGCAATATCAAACCATAATGGCAAACATTCAGTATAGTACCCTCTAGTGGCTAAGAATAAGCTCATTTTATCTTCTCCATTCAGTCCAATGGAACCACCAATGTCACCCTTACTGGTGCTGCTATGAATTACAGTGACAGCTAGTCATAAGGACACTGCATGTAAAAGGTGAGACTTGCATACAATATTAGGCTAAGATAGGACGACACCAGACTCAAGTTTTCTAAACATTACATGCACATGCACAGACTGCATTATGGTGACAGTAGTTCATTTCCAATTAATCAGAAGCCATGCATGGATATTTTTCCAGTAAGACATTTATGAGATTAAATAATTGACCAAAGAGTTTCTAGATGGAGAAAAGTTTTTGAACGTAAGTCAGAAACGGTATAAGTTATAAATTGTTTAGTTCTTAACAAATATTGTCACAGCTGTATTTCTGAATTTTCTCCGCCGAGTCATCTTTCAAATGTATTTGTAAATTAAATGATAAGCGCTCTAGTATATAATACCGGAGAAATCAATTTTGAAGAAAAAATGGCTACATACAACTTGGTCATGCAACAACTTTAAAACTCTGGATAATAGCCTATCAATATATCGCATTGCAGCCCGCTGCGTGGGCGTATCAAAGCTACTGCCAGTGCAATATATGCCATATTGCACTGCAGTCAGTGCAATATAATATGCACTGTGGTTTTTCAATCAGTAGTAGTTGTGTAAACACATTTTTAACATAATTATTTTTAAGAAGAAAATAATCTTTTGCTAGGAATGTTCAATGTGGACAATACTCTTGGCAACTACAAACTATGCTTTGAGGAATGCAGATTGTCATTATATCTTGACTGGATCCAGAATGGAGTAAAGCATGAGTGTTTGCTTAAACATTTGGATGGTTCGAATAATAAGACACACCACCGTACTTGGTATATCTGAGAATTATGTATAATACAATGAGAATAGTATTACATGTATGACAGAGTAGAAAAAAACCTCTCAGAAAATTTGTGTGAAATCTTAACATTAATTTTTGTACTGATGTTTCCCATACATTAATTATTTTTACGAACTCTCAGAGCTGTTGTTAATTTTTCATCCATAGATGCTGCATCTGTCTGCTGAAGTACATAGCACCTTTAAAAACTGTTGTACTGGTTAGTTCATGTATGTAGTACCATAGAGTGTATGTACAGGTTCCTATTTATTTATGTCACTGATAGTTATCTTCATTAATTGTTGTTTTGTAAGACTGTTGATACACTCCTCTGCAGTCTGATCGCCATCCTAACATTCCCCCATGCTGTTATTGGACACAAGCTCCCCAAATCGATGAATATAGTGTATAGTAGCCGACTTACTATTTTTTTATACCTCTAGTATTCTTAAAACTTATGAATATCATCATGCAGCTCATGCACCTTTAACATTTTATACGTCACCTCCATACTGGTAATGGACACATTAAATATTATTCCCAAATCCATGAATAGTATGTAGCTCACCTACTATTTCTATATCTCTAATACTCCCCCCAATTGTTCCCCAAATCCATGCACACCATCATGTAGCTCACCAATATTACTTTTTATACCTAGAATTGCTATGATTGTTATTGTCTAAGACCATGAAGCATATTTAACTTGTGCAGGTGCTTGAATAAGAGTAATTTGTCGTAGTAAATGCCAGTCGCTGCATCTGCTCAGCTGGAGTACATGTACCAATTTTTGCAGGCCTTTGCACATGTAGTGTACTGTATGGCATGGCATGCTGCAGCTGACAGTATGCTTGAATGTGCTT
The DNA here is from genome assembly GCA_963921505.1 of Phakellia ventilabrum. Taxonomy (NCBI): domain Eukaryota; kingdom Metazoa; phylum Porifera; class Demospongiae; order Axinellida; family Axinellidae; genus Phakellia; species Phakellia ventilabrum. The sequence goes on from OY997385.1 coordinate 1,553,911, forward strand.
TGATATTAGACTAAGTATCCCCGCCTGACTCACTCCCAGGTTGCTCTCGCCTGACTCACTCCCAGGTTGCTGTCACCTGACTCACTCCCAGGATGCTGTCGCCTGGCTCACTCCCAGGTTGCTGTCGCCTGACTCACTCCCAGGTTGCTGTCGCCTGACTCACTCCCAAGTTGCTGTTGCCTGACTCACTCTCAGGTTGCTGTCGCCTGACTCACTCCCAGGTTGCTGTCGCCTGACTCACTCCCAGGTTGCTGTCGCCTGACTCACTCCCAAGTTGCTGTCGCCTGACTCACTACCAGGTTGCTGTTGCCTGACTCACTCTCAGGTTGCTGTCGCCTGACTCACTCCCAGGTTGCTGTCGCCTGACCCACTCCCAGGTTGCTGTTCAAATTGAATAGGTTGTTGCCTGACTCACTCCCAGTTGCTGTCCCTGACTAATTGCTGTCGCCTGACTCACCCCCAGGTTGCTGTCGCCTGACTCACTCCCAGGTTGCTGTCGCCTGACTCACTCCCAAGTTGCTGTCGCCTGACTCACTCCCATCCAGGTTGCTGTTGCCTGACTCACTCCCAGGTTGCTGTCGCCTGACTCACTCCCAGGTTGCTGTCGCCTGACCCACTCCCAGGTTGCTGTCGCCTGACTCACTCCCAGGTTGCTGTCGCCTGACTCACTCCCAGGTTGCTGTCGCCTGACTCACTCCCAGGTTGCTGTCGCCTGACTCACTCCCAGGTTGCTGTCGCCTGACTCACTCCCAGGTTGCTGTCGCCTGGCTCACTCCCAGGTTGCTGTCGCCTGACTCACTCCCAGACCACTCCCAGGTTGCTGTCGCCTGACCCACTCCCAGGTTGCTGTCGCCTGACCCACTCCCAGGTTGCTGTCGCCTGACTCATCCCCAGGTTGCTGTCACCTGACTCACTCCCAGGTTGATGTCGCCTGACTCACTCCCAGATTGCTATCACCTGACTCACTCCCAGGTTAAGAACAGTATTTTGAAAATTGGGTTGCGAACACTTTACTGTACCACAATATAGATCAAAAAATGAAATTGGCATTTTCCAATATAGCCAATGGAGAAGTGCATGCATGTTTTAGGAGCACATATATGTGCCTAAACTGTAAGTGCTTGCTGTCTCAACAACACTGCTTACAGACCCTATTAGCTACCCAAGTTGATAGAAAGTTGAAGTTGAAGAGGGGTTGAAAGATGCAGTTTAGTACACCCTATGTTTGAGCTCTTACCTCTACGCCTAAAGCAGTTTTGGACGGAGTTGCTATAATGATACGATGCCATAATTATGTCTACAAGGAGTTATGTGACCAAACCCATTTCCCAATCTACTCTCATATATAATATATTATCATTTTCATGCATTTGAATAAATAATGTTTACAGTAAATGTCCAGAATCTCATAACGTACTCTTTACGTCTTGAGCACAGTAATTCTCAGGTTGCAGTATTAGAGCTCCTAGCTTGGCTCAAGCGAATTAAGCCTCTGGTATCGAGTAATATCATTAGGTGCATGGGGCTACTAAAACACCCAGAGAGTTGAAAGACAATTTTTAATTTTTGTGCTTAGGGTACTAACAGACTGGCACAGTCACACACCATGATATGCACTTTTCAGTGCCAGTTGTACATACTTTTTATGGGATTGTTATACCTATAGCTAGCTACATTGCACTCATGACATCTATCCACTGGAAAATCACACAAAACCATACACGATCCATTTCCTCGTAGCATCTCCTGATGCACTACTGGTATCAGAAGAGAATGAATGGCTTCTGTGCATGCCTGATGACCTGTTCATCACGATTACTCTTTGGCGGACTTCGTTTCGATAGCTACTCATTGCAAAGTCTCTCTCTTTCACTTTCTTACTTTCTCTCACTTGCAGAGAATATCTCTTCTCCCAGTCTTTGCTAGAAAGTCTGCTGGAAGGCTCCTTTGGAGGACTGGCTGGTCGCTTGTGCTTATCCCTCTGAAGGAATGTATGCTTTCTGGAGAGCTTCCCACCACCGCCTTCCATCTTTCTGGTAGATTTTTCTGTGCAAGTTTGTTTAGAGGTCATGTCCATCCAGTTGACTACTTGAATGGGATTTGAGACCGCGGCACTGCTCTTTCCGAGTCTTCTGTTTTGCGCTGCACTACAGCTTTGAAGTTGTGGTCCTTTGATTGCGCTCGGTTTGCAACTCAGTAGTGGCCGTGCCACTACTTGCCCGTTCCCAACGACTATGCTTGGTGGCCCTAGTGTTGAGTCACTGGCATAGCCCTTTGAGTGCATTGAAGGATCAGCTGTTGTGGGTCGACACTCTTTAAGAATATGCTCTGCACTCCGGCTTCTTGGTATTCCAGACTGTACAATAGGAAGCAGGACACTGTATGATAAAGGAACAGCTGCAAGGCGATAATCACTGTTACATTCACTTAATTGGAACAGGAAGAAGTGTTCATCAAAGGAGCTACTTGCTAATGACACAAACGTTTACCAAATAACCTATTTCATGCAATATTGTTCCTAGCTATACTCATTCTACCATAGATGATTCTACATACCTGCCCATCCAGATCATTGGCATGCCAGAAATGATTTCTAGTGAATCGGTATAGCCTTCCCTCTCGAAACACTGTCTTCTCGCTGCTCCTAACGTCCTCGATCACTCCAGTTAGCTGTAGCCGCTGACAGAGCACTCGCACCTGCGATCGCTTAATGGTCTTCGGGAGGATTGTATTGAGGTAAGCAGTGAGGCAATCAACCGCCTTAGATCCCATGAAGCAGTCGTCAAACGTACGCAGCCCTTGCGTTCTACGTCCACACTTCACCGTCCGCTCGAGATGAATCACAATCTTTTCCCATAATAGGGTTGCTCGAAATGCGTCCGTCTGGTCCAGCGCTCCTGGCGGGGGCATCATTCTCCCGCCGGAGTCTTTCCGAGGCAGGGTTGCTGTCGCTAGAAGTTTATTCAGGTGGCGTGGTGTCAGGATTTCTGCGCGAGAGGCTCGACGCAGTAAGTCACTTTCGTTAGGCGAATTGGATGCAATAAATACTGGCAGGAATGAAATGGAGTTTGCAGAAAAAGCCAGCCACTTTAAGACATTCTCCTCAGACTTCCTTTCAAAACTGATTGAAGCGCTAAAGCGCCTACTTATTAGTTTTAGCATCTTTTAGAACACACTGTCTGACTCTTGTACCAAGAACGGACAACACGACTTTCTGCTTAAAGTACACGACAGACAAAGGCGTCCTGCGAAATGCTATTATCGGCTGTGAATGAAGTAATGTTTTCGCATATTAGCGATACAAGTTGCTAAGTTTAATAATGCTGAATAGAAAGCTGTGTAGCTAACATGAAAAAATACGGCACATGCATTTAATTAAGTCATCAGTATAATTCATTGCGTCGGCTGTGGGATACGAAAATGCGTGCAGGGGTGACATAGATGTTCTGGTAGCCTAACACTGTGTTTTATAGATGCATGCATACCTCTGTATAACTGTTAATATAATTGAAGGTCTCAGAACCCAGAGTGGTCTAACCCACAGATATTGAGCTTGCCCCCATCCTCCCCCAGAGTACACATATTGTAGAAAATGAAGGAAAAAAAGGGCAACCCTCTTCTCCCAACGGAACCCTAGGCCATGTGACACTGCCACGTTAAGGGGTGAACGGGCAGGTCGTTCCGGCTGACCGAGCCTTCATCCTTTCGGGCGCCTGTCCGCTATGGTACAGGGATCGTCATCGGGTCGGTTTAGTGTGCCAGGCTTTGGGAATCAAGGGAGGAACACGGACGGATCCTAGGCCGTACTGTCCGAGACCACCGTGGCAGTTGCCAAACCACGTTACCCTCTACCTGAACACACTTGGTCACAGCCCGGAGCTAACTGCTCCACCCACTATACTTATGTTAGCATATTTATTAAGTTTGAAAAAAAGTTACGTTTTGCTTATGGGTTTAATTAACGTAACACAAAAATCAATTACATGACGTCACGCACAATTAGCACGAAACTATAGCGCCAAACCCGAGACCAGTTCCTGATAGATATTTTATCAAGTGCTGTGGATTAGACCACTCTGGTTCTGAGCCCTTCAATTGTGCACATCCATTGGAGGGGCGCGAACCTAGGTCTGGTCACGTGACATAGTTACACCGTAGGCATACGCACATGTAGCATAGAAATTAAATACTGCTCACTCACATCCTTCCACATGCACCAACCCTAGCTAGCTACTTTACAATGACATCCCACCTGTAATAACACACTACGAGCAACAGTTGCAATTAGTATGGTATATAAAAGTATTGTGGTGTCATTTAGTCCTTCTTGGTTTGGTCACTCTTTGTGGGGAATCCATCCCTATATTATGTCCTTAAATTTTGTAAATTTTTTTGGTAACTTGTAGAATTAGGACATTATATGAATAACTATGAATAATTGTCCCAATTGACAAAATCAATGCAGCATAACATACTCCTACAACAAGTTTCCAGCTCTCCCTCCACACATCTTCAGTTTGCAGCCATGGATATAAATCCCTGGTTGTGAGGAAAAACCTCAGAGGCCAGAACAAAGCTATAATTGAGGAACTATATATTAACACACACCCCATAATGTTCCAGGAATTACATCACCATCAATAGCTACAGCAGCCAACTGAGCAAAGACTGCACTGAGGTACACATTTACAGATAAAAATACAGTATCTCATGTTACAATTAAAAACCACAAATATTCAGAAAATAACCTCACAGACTGGACTGCAGAGGGGAAGTATTAAGGTATCTAGAATGGAATGGGATAAACATAGCTATCACGATCAGGTACCAATTTCAACCACATCAGTCCAAGAGCTCCAGCTTGATGACGTACAACCTCCTACCACAACTAGTTTGTTATCTGATAGAACAGAAACGAAACAGTCATAGCGAGCTGTCGGCATTTCACTAATCGCCTTCCAGGAATCCGTGTTCGGATTGTAGACGTGAATAGTACTTACTGGCTGTTGGCTAGAATTCAGACCACCAACTGCTATCACGTGCCCATCAAGCGATACACATGAGGAGTAGTATACTGGAGTGTCGGCGATAGTTCTCCACGCATTTCGTGAAGATTTCAATCGAATTCCAAACGAACGCGAATGAAGAGAATGACGAAGAGCAGAGACAGTGCATGCGAAGGCAGAGAGAGATGCTCCCCTTTCATCAAAGCCACCTAATAAGTAGATGTTTTCTCCGGCAACGGTGATTGACATTCCGCTAACGGGGATGGGAAGACTAGCAGCGATGAACCATTGGCAGGTGGTGGTGTCCATCACCTCAACGGTGCTGAGCTTGCCCAAAAGTTCTGCCTTTCCTCCGGCTACAAGCAGAAGGTGGTTAGTGCATGCAACAGCAGGCTCCAAACGCTTTGTGGGCATGGGAGGAAAGTGAGTGGACCATCGGTGCCCTCTAAGGAGAGTGAGCAGCATGTTAGTTGGTTTACTTTTTTCACTCGGCGACAGATTGCCTCCCACGGTGGTTAGAAGGCCGTTTACAATAGCTAGACCAAAGTCGGTATGAGAACAATCTGGGAGAGTTGACCACTCCAGTGTCTCCGTGTTACATCGAAACACTTGCACGGTGCTGCTGGGATTAATGTAGATGGTACTCCCTTCGACAGCAGTAGTACCTCTGTACATTTTACAAGGAGCATTTTTGAATGGCGTCCACGATAGGCTACGATTGATGCCTTTGGGATTCTGCAACACTTGCAGTTGGTGCTCGAGGTCAGCAATGCGGTCTGCTTGGAATGAAACTTCCTGTCGAAGATCTTGGTTTTCTAGCTGCTGTTGAACTAATGCTTCTCGCAATCTATCAAGATGCCTTTTCTTATCTTCCACCTCAGCGGTGAGATGAATTACTTGCTTCTGAGTTGCGTCCCTCTCCTCTTCTACATTATCCTCAGCTCCGCTGTTGAGTTTCAAGACCCTTGGTGGGATTTCTTGTAAACTCTCTCTGTAGTAAGGGGTGGCCTTTAATGCTACAATGCAGGAACTCAGTTCTTGTGCTGAGGGGCGCTTTTTATCGTCAAATTCAATACACTGAAGTGCAACTGGAAGCAGTGGATGATTGGGATCTATTTGGTTAATAACAGCTCGCCTTCTCTCTATATCAGGGACCTGCTCTTGGACAACAACACCTGTAGGATACTTTGAGGCTTCTTTGACTTGACGAAAAGCTGGGTCAGGGTCTGGAAACAGCCGTGTGATGATTTGAAGCGTCAGTACTCCCATTGAGAAGGCATCTAGCTTCTCGGTATACTCTGGTGGATTGCGTAAGGCTTCTGGAGCCATGTAGACCGCGCAACCCGGGCACTGCGTCAGTGGGATACTGAGACGTGGGCAGGCTTCAACTAGTCTCGACATTCCAAAGTCTGTCACCTTTGCCCTACAACCGGCGTTCAAAAGAACGTTATTGCCGGAGAGATCGCGGTGAATGACATTATTGGCATGAAGGTATACCAGCGCTAGAACGACATCATGGCATATGTTGACTTGAAGATAGTACGGCAGTGGGTTGACTGAACGTTCCAGAAAGTGGGTCAAACTCTCGTCCATGAGCTCCATGAGAAGCACCTGACGGTGAGACTCATGGTGTTGGTATGCTCCCAGATACTGTACTATGTGGGGATGTTTGATTGCAGATAGTAAGCGACATTCTTGCTCGAATCTCTGACTCACAACTACGGCACCAGGATCATCATTTTCGACTATTTCACAATGTAGAATCTTGGCTGCACATTGCAGTCCATCACACTCAGCCAAGTACACAGTTCCATAGGATCCAGTACCAAGTCTCCGACTATCATTAAGTTGAATATTTAGAAACTTAAATTCTCCGTGCTGCATCGTGTCTGTTGAGTGGGATTGGAAAAATGTGGTGAAGTTATACAATCTACATGTAATTTGACATCGGATAAAGTGGATCAGCAGTATACTATGTGGTCAGGTGCTATGCATGTGAATACATGCCTACATGGCAGTAGTACATGCACAAAAATTGAGTAAACACATGGGAAAATCAATTTTGGTTATCAAAACGATTGGAGGATTTCTACTAACTGCTAATAACAACCACCAAGCAAATAGTTATCGTGGTTGTACAGTATTCAGTGTGCTAATTGCTCCAATAATTGTTCGGATCTCAGATTCCCCTGTATTGAGCCTCTAAAGTACATGTAGATGACCATGACCACAAGCTGAACGCATTTGGAAACCTTACCTTTGTGCAGTTGCTAAACAGACAAACATATGCTAGCTACTACATTGATAACAGCCATCCACGAAGGTGGCGAATTTTTTTTATGTAAGGCCGTACCTACTAGGGTAGCCTCGTCCCCAGGCTCTTCCCCTGAATAATCGCTACAAAAGCTGGCTATATACCTACATGATATATTGTATCCCAAAGTGAATACCGCATTTGTCCTAATTATAGCGCCACAAAAAATAATTTTCAGAGTCGGCCCAGGTGCCATAAATAGAGCACAAACATAACTACTTCGTAACTTGGTGGCACTTCTAATTAGAACCGCATGACAACGCAGTATAGGAAATTCTAATTACAAGCACCAGAAAAAATAATTCACATGCGTGGATGGCGCTCCCGTCAGAGCATACAAATTACACTATACTCGTGGGTGGCACTATATTTAAGACAAATACGGTAACTAGTAAATGAAGATCTTGAATACTGTCACCTTAGCATCACAGTACTCTATGATCACAGCTTCCCCCCTCCCCTTAGCATCACAGTATTCTATAATCACAGCTTCCCCCCTCCCCTTAGCATCACAGTATTCTATAATCACAGCTTCCCCCCTCCCCTTAGCATCACAATGAAACAACAATTAGTTTGTGAAAGGCCAACTCCATGGAAAATTATATTATGTAAGCCTGCTATCATTTACCGGGTAAAATGGAGTGTCAAGTGTCTTAGCCAAGAACGGTCCACGATTTCAGTCTCATTCTTCAGCTTTATTGGAAGTCTGTCAAGAATATCCATCCGCCCATGCATGGCTGTCCCACACCCACGCCTGCTAGCCCTGGTGCACGAGACTAACCTATGACGTCATTGATTATGGTGCTCACTAAATGGCATAATTTACATGCTTGCTTGCTTTAGTAGTGAGTAGTTTGGACTCTCAGCTATTTACAGTTCTTTCTTTGAAGGTACCTCATTTTTCCACTGATACATTCACTATGCATGTTGTGTATATTATAATAACTCTACCCTCATGACTATAAATAGTCATTTCTGCCAATTAAGGCTAGGGTTGGGGTACGGTCTGGAGGCTATTAAACTGTTGGGTTTAGAGCTAGCTACGTTGTGTCAGTGTTGAGCCACAAGCTAGTTCATGAGTGCTGTCTTGCCAAAATTGTTCCCCCCCCCCCCAAAAAACTGGTTGGGGTACCAATTTTGGCCGGAAAACTTTGGTGTGTGTCACATTGTGACTACACGTGCGTGTACTTCCTGTACAAAAGTATGCACTTCTCCCTGCCTATAGTCACGTGCTTCCTGAGCATGCTGAAGTACATGTAATCATGTGACTACAATGATAGCAGAAATGCTTGTTGACATTCCAGAAGTTCTTAACCGAACAAAGATACTAGTTAGTAGATTAATACAGTGAAGTATTACAACGAACATGTGTTGAGTCTCTGGCCAGTATATAGTTCTTCAAAGAGCAAGCTGAACATAGCTAGTCTCGTTCCCAGCCGACTTTTCGCCCTCAGTCTCGTTCCCAGTCGACTTTTGCCCTCCGTCGGATGAGTCGACTTTTTGCCCTCCGTTGGAGGGCGAAAAATCGGCTGGGAACGAGACTAAGACATAGCCTCTTTCCCAATCTCTTCCCCCACCTTCTTATCACTTGTAGCAGTGAAAAATTGGAGGGATAGACTGAGATTGCCCACTCTTTTAAATGTTGTCAATTACTTTTCATACTACAAGTGACAGCAACATTTTTCTCTTTCTCGTCCGTAGGGGCTTCACCAATGTCAGAAGAACCTCCATCCAAAAGAGTGCGTGATGGTGAGGGTGTGAGGGTGATGGTGACTGGTGGGAGGGGGCTGGTGGGGAGGGCACTGGAGGAGGTGGTGAGGAGCGACCCCCAACCCAACGAGGAATGGATCTTCCTCTCCTCCGAAGACGGAGACCTCAGGTAATTCTTCTCAACCTGGCCTATCATGCCGTCCGTGATGCTCCCCCCGGACTGTCCATAGCGTATCCTCCTGGCCAGGTATCATAGCCACGCCCATTCCACCCCCGCTATGGACAGTGGAGGACCACTTTTGGCAAGACGGGCCAACTACATACATGTACATGTAGCAGTGTGATGTTAGTCCTTGGTGTGTAGCGATGCATACATGCATGTCGCTGGTGCTAACACTAGCCAATTTGCATTTTCTGCAGTGATATGGCGGCCACAAGGGTTCTGTTTGAGCGCCACTGTCCTACTCATGTGGTGCACCTTGCTGCCATGGTCGGTGGACTCTTTAAGAACCTCAAGTATAAACTGGACTTCCTGGTAGGGATCTGTATGTTCAGAGAAGAGCATTTTACTGTATTTACAGGCTCCTCTGTTCTCACCGTCCCTCCCTCCCTCCCTCTCCCTCTCTCCCTCCCTCCCTCCCTCCCTCCCTCTCTCTCCTTCCCTCTCTCTCCTTCCCTCCCTTCCTCTTTCCCTTCCTCCCTCCCCTCTCTCCTTCCCTCCCTCTCTCCCTCTCTCCCTCTCTCTCTCCCTCCCTCTCCCTCTCTCCTTCCCTCCCTCTCTCCCTCTCTCTCCCTCCCTCCCTCTCTCTCCTTCCCTCTCTCTCCTTCCCTCCCTTCCTCTTTCCCTTCCTCCCCCCCTCTCTCCTTCCCTCTCTCTCTCCCTCTCTCCCCCTCTCTCTCCCTCCCTCCCTCCCTCCCTCCCTCCCTCCCCACTACCCAACATGATCGATATACACATTACAGCGTAAGAACATCCAGATCAATGATTGTGTTCTTCACTGTAGCTATGAGTACAAGGTGAGCAAGTTAATTATGTACCAATTACGGAGGGTGATTATAATTATATCAAACTTGTTGATGGTTGTCATGTGATGGAACAAGACACTCACAAGACAGGCAGTAGGTACATATACAAGGGCAAAGCTTCAACGTGAGCCAACCCATACAGCTTTATGAATGGCAGCTGTATAAATCTAACCTATTAAACAAAACAGCATTCCATTATTCCTTGATCAAACCACAGTTTGTGCGAGGCAAGCCCCAGGTGTAGTCATGGCACTATGTACTTGTTTATTACTGAGGTATACATGTAAGTAAACCAAGCTGTTGTGCCGTGCAGATACATATTGCAGTTAAAATTTTGGGAGGTATGTGTACTATAGCCTCGTTCCCAGTCTCCACTCCCAGCTTTTTTTTCTAGAAAGAGCGCATTTTCGAAAAAAAAGCTTGGAGTGGAGACTGGGAACAAGGCTACATGTACTATAGTTTGAAAGTTGTGTGTGAACAGGTGGGTTGTCGTCTTCATATACGTACACGTGTGTTTGATGTACTACCTCCTTTGAGGCATTGTGCTATTCATCAATTGTGGCATATTATGTGTCACGGTCGAATTGTTTATAATCATGCACATGTACTGTAGCAGGAGAAACCAATGGCTCCTACAACAAGGTTTCCAGACTTGCACGACTGTCACGAAGTTTTGCCCTAGACTATATCACAGTTTCACAGTAGCATTAAGACTAATTGTACAAATGTTCTTGTTACTAGTAGCAACCTCGAGACATTAGCACCTAGCTTCCAGTTTTGAACAAGCTTTAAATGATGTTCTGAGGGTCTGGAGCTCAAGAACAAAGGAATTAATCCGCAACCTCTTTTTGAGATATTGGGAGAGTTGTCATGCCATGAAAAGCTTTAACCTACCTTTCCCAATTATCAACCCTGCGGTTATTATAACAAACATAGACTCTGTAGTTACTCTGCAGAACAATGGCTTCATTTGGATACCTGTTGAAAGCTCTGCCCCCCCTACACATACACACACAGGTCCAGAAGTGTATCTCTTGTCTGTCCACTTGCATCTTTCCAGACAGAACCACCTACCCCATTGATGAGACAATGGTGAGCTCATTGAACCGACCTTCATTGAATTCCTTACTTAGCCACATAGCAGCCCAAAGTGCCATTAAATAGTGCTATACATATATTGGAGAAGGCAACTTATGTATACATGCTTCATACCACTGTGTGTGGGAGAATACGTGAGAATACATTCACACCATTGCCCAAATATGATTGTTTCCTTCCTTCGCAGGTACACAACGGTCCTCCACACCCCTCCAACTTCGGGTACGCCTACGCCAAGAGGCTCATCGATATCCAAAACAGGTTAGTGGCAGCATCACACAGTTTGTAAGTATACACTGAAGCTAGCTGTATGAGCCACTGAAGCTAGCTGTATGAGCTAGTGCAGTGTTTCTCCTTCCTTAAGAAGTGCATTGCCCTTTGGACTTTGCAGTATTTTAGCAGGCTAAAAAGTGTTGCGTGACAGAAATAGAATTGATCCTTTCCATCTGATGACGTATCCAGTGACTTTATTAAAGAGATACAGAGAGACAATTAGGTGTTAAACTGATGCTGTCCACAGTCTCCAACTAGATAATCAATTATAGTCTGCAGGCCTTCCCTGCACGTGCGAGCGAAGAAACCTATTGATTTAGCCTCGTTCCCAGTCCTTCCCCATACGTTCTTCGCTCACTCACCTGGGTACGAAGCTAAATTATAGGTTTTTCAGCTGAGTGTTCTATAACCAGGGTGGAGCGTAACCACTGCTGGCATACCATCTTGCTAACACATGTACATGCAGTCACACAATATGCCTATACAAGCATGACGTAATGTTTCCGTTGCGGCAGGGCCTACCACGAACAGCACGGCTGCATGTTCACCAGTGTGATCCCCACCAACATCTATGGTCCCCATGACAACTACAACCTGGAGGACAGCCACGTCATCCCGGGACTCATCCACAAGTGCTTCCTCGCCAAACGTAAGCTACGTGCATGTATAGTAAGGGGAACATCAATTTTCTGCATCGAATACACACGCATACATCAAACATGTCTGCTCACGTGATAAAAGTGATTAGGGTCCCCTCCCACTTCAAATTTGATCGCCATATTCCTTGTACTAAAGCGCCTTAATAGTTTAGTTAAGAGATTTGTACTGTACTCTGGGATACGAGGAATAAGGTGATGGAGATGCTACAATCTCTGGCTGCTCTTCGCTGAGATCTCTTATTAACCTCTGACTGGAGATCTTATAAACTCCACCTGTATCATGTAGGTACATGTATGTGGTCGGCTGTGACAGCAGTATGAGATTATTTTGAAGGCTTATCTCTCCTTCTCTGCCTCCAGAAAGAGGAGAGCCACTGACTGTGCTGGGTACGGGCACACCACTGAGGCAGTTCATCTTCTCTAAGGTCTGTGTAACTATTGCTGCCAGGAATGGACACTCAGCAAGCCTGGCTAGTACCCTCATTACCCTGGCCCATAACTTGTGCTACGGTGCAAATTTCACTGTAGGCCTAGTACATGTATATCCCCAGGCTCTCCCCATTGAATACAAGAATGGAGGCCTTGAAATGAGGGTCATGTGTGATATGTTAGGTATAAGATTGCATGGGTGAGAGGGGACATTACAATTTCAGGCAATGAAAGATGTCTCATGTGCAGGACTTGGCCCGGCTATTTCTGTGGGTGGTGAGGACTTACGGTGAAATAGATCCCATCATTCTATCAGGTGAGCGAACTAGGTACATTACAGCCACTTCACAGCCATAATGATTAAGTAACTATGACGGGTAAGCTGCAGTGAATTCACTCGCACACGCACTTGCTCTGCTGTTTGTGTTACGAATATCATCTTCTGTATACTACAGCAATACCTACATTGTACTACATGTAATCATAAATATTGCCTTGTTCCCAGGCCTACGTGCGCGTTTCACTTTAGCGCAACTGTGGGCCTGGTACTTTATCTCACGTGTGACGTTGGGGTAGAAGGGTGGTAGAAGGGTAAAAATTTGTGTGGGCGAGGACAGCTGCAGTTCTCATACAACGAAGGAAGGCAGTGAATCTACACTTCTTGTAGCTACTCTTCGTAGCCTGTTTGTACCACAGACTGAGCACTGCACCAGCAAAAGGTAGAGAAGTGCAACAGTCTTGCAAGCTGTCCTGCCCACACAAAATTAAATCACGCGAGAAAAAAAAAGTACCAGTTATTACAGTGTGAAACACGCAGAGAGCCTGGGGACAAGGCTAAGGTAAACCAAGACTAAGGGCTACCAGCACTGAGCCATACCATGGCCTATTTTAAAAAGTTTAACTATTTCCTAACACTTGCCCTCCAGTTGGTGAGGAAGACGAAGTGTCCATTCGTGATGTGGCTTTTATGGTGGCTGAGGCAATGGACTTCAAGGGAGAGATTAAGGTACCTAGACTCAGGAAAATGGTAGCCTCATCCCCAGGGTCCACTTCTTTGAAGTTTTGAGATTTTGATCACGGAGGCCAACCCCTCTGTACTCAAACATCTGGAACTATAGCTACATGTATAGAGCAGCCACCAAGCAGTCATAACTACTATGTTTTAATACGTTAAGTTTGTGTCCCCAGGCTTCCCTCCCATGCGCGGGAGGGGAGCCTGGGGATGATGGTGTGGGGCAACTTAAATTTATGAGTTAGATCACTGGTTCTGAGCCCTTCAATTAATAGTACATGTAAGTGATTAATATCACCAAATAGTTCGTCTTTTCCATGCACTTCTGTCTATGTTAACGGTTCCATTTGCCATTCCAGTTTGACACTAGTAAGTCAGATGGACAATTTAAGAAGACGGCTAGCAATGCAAAGCTTCAGAAGTACCTGCCTGACTTCAAGTTCACAGATATCAAACAAGGTTCGTATAGCAAACGTATGTGCAGTCTGACTACATAGCCTGTGCAAACTTGTGTGTGCCCATTCCTAGTGCCCATGCATGAGTGTGTGTGTATATCTAGTGCAGCATTAACGTGTATATCTGTCATCTGTGTAGTATGATTGTGTTCTTAAATTGTATGGTATTGTGTCTGAAACTTGGGCCATTTCTTAGAGGTAATAATTAAATTGTACCTTTCTTCCTGTAGCAATCAAGGAGTCAGTGGAGTGGTTTTGTGACAATTTTGAGAGTGCTCGAAAATGAACTACATGTATAATATAGTCTAGCCATAGAGACTTTGTCGAATTTTTTCTTCTCATTTCTATCTATGTTATAGTTATACTGCCTAGTATGATTAATATAATAATTAAGGTTTTAGACAGGGATATAAGTTATGCCGAAATTAAAAAGTGTTTGAAAAGCCTAAAGAATAACAAAACTGGAGGTAATGATGGCTTAGTTGGGGAGCTTTTTAAGTATGGTGGCTCTGGAATGGCGAATCTGTTGAAAGCTTTATATGAAGTAGTCTGGACAGAAGAGGGTATTCCTAAACAATGGAGGCAAGGATTAATTGTTAGTTTGTATAAGAAAGGTGATGTTGAGGATCCAGGTAATTACAGAGGCATTACTCTATTGAACGTTGTTGGTAAACTGTTTTGTAAGATTTTAAATAATCGCTTGGTAATAAGATTAGAATCGGAAAAGGCTCTTCATGAGGGGCAGGCAGGTTTTAGAGCGAAAAGAAGTTGTGTTGATAATGTCTATACTTTGAACGAGATCATACAAGGCAGAATAAGAGAAGGAAAATACACTTATGCTTTTTTCTTAGACATCCAGAAGGCTTTTGATACGGTTTGGCACGATGGTTTATGGTTTAGGTTGTGGGAATTGGGTGTTAGGGGTAGGATGTGGAGAGTTATTAAGAAGATGTATGACATTACAGAGAGTGCTGTTTTACTGGAGGGGGAAAAATCCAAACCATTTGATATAAGCCATGGGGTAGCACAGGGTTGTAGTCTATCGCCTATCCTATTTTCCATTTTTATTAATCAGTTACTAGATGAGGTTGAGAAAGCTGGGTTTGGTATAATCATTAAGAATGATGTTAAGGTTGGGGGACTAATGTTTGCAGATGATTTTGTTGGTTTAACTACTAATGCGGAGGATTTACAAAAGTTGATTAATGTAGTACAAGGGTTTTGTAACAAATGGAGGTTGAAATCTAACATCAAAAAGAGTGCTGTTGTGGTATTTTCTAAGGTGGCTATTACAGATATGTGTGCGTGGAAGTGGGGAGATAACGTAATTCCGAGGGTTGTAAGTTACTGTTACTTGGGGATTGAATTTGCTGAGAATGGGTCATGGGATAGTCATGTACAGAAGGTAATTGATAATGGGAAGAAAAAGCTTAATCGTTTGCACCGGTTTGTCAGTAATAGAAATATCAGTACCGTTGCAAGGAGATTATTGTTAGTTTCAGTACTTCGTCCTACTTTAGAATACGGTAGTGAAGTGTGGGCTTGTAATAAACGGCAGACAGCTTCCTTAGAATCCATTCAGCTAGGAGCAGCTAAGAAGATACTTGGCTGCTCTTCCAAAACGTGTACTGAAGCGGTAAGGGGAGATATGGGGTTAGAGTCCTTGAAAGGGAGGAGGGATAGAAGCAAACTTAAGTGGTGGTATAAAGTCAATAAGTTGGATATTGAGCGGTATCCTAGAGTACTATTAGATGCTGAGTGGGAAGTGAAACCATGTAGAGGTAGGCAAAGGAAAACTTGGATGAAAGTAATTAATGAATTGCTGCTGCAGTTAGATTTAGATAGCCAAGAGGTATTAGCTGCAGATAATATTAATTTGTTTTTAGATACGGTAGACGAAGCGTTGAGGGATAGAGAATACAAGGACTTTAATGACAGCTTGAATACTAAAGTTAAGTTGAATCTGTACAGAGTCTTTCTGTAAGGAAATAGAATTCAAGAATTATTTGCAGGGGGTAGGTGATCCAGGTACAAGATTATTGTTTAAGTTTCGGTCAGGTACGAACGGTCTGAATGAAGAGTTAGGAAGACATAGGGGTAAAAATGATGATAGGCAGTGTAAATTATGCAGGGGTGAATGTGAGAGTGTGGTACATGTTCTCTGGGAGTGTCCAGCATATGACAGCATTAGAAATAATTTCATGGTAGAATTAGAAAATCTATTGGGGGGAGGTTTGGGGAGTTTAGTACACTTGATAATTTTAATAAGGCAAGTTTTATTTTAGGATTTGAGAATTGGAACAGGGATGATTTTAAAGCATTATTAAAGCTAGTTAAGAGCTTTGTATTATTGATATGGGAGACTAGGAAGAAGGAATTGTATGGTGATCAGGATTGTGTGGTCTCTGGTTGTTCTTGCTCTTGTCCTCTGACTGGAGGTCTTACAAGCTCCGCCTGCGTCTGTGGGTGCGTGGTCAATGGCGTAAGCGCTACGGCAGCAACATGAGTATATTATTATTATTATGAGTTAGCAGAGATTAATTGCCTTGCCTGTATGTAGTGATATAGATAGTGGACCTCCCTGGCAGTGTTGTGGTGGAAGGTGCGTGCCCTTCAAATTAATATATTTTTGTTCTGAACCTCAGTAGATGCAATGAGCACAAGTGTATTAAGCTCATGTATAGGCCTCCCCTCACAGCTTTCTTTGCAGCTATATGGAGAAAATAGTACATGGCCTGCATGGGTGGGGGGCTTGGATACAAGGCTTTGAGAAACTAATTGTCAATTTGTAATTTGAACCAGTCTAACCACTCACAATTCTGAAACGTTATTTTGGTCATAATGCTAACATGCAGAGCATGCATATTTTTTATTTCCAATTTGTGCAATTTCCAGTAACTATCCTGGTCCGCGAGACTATAGTGGTTGCCTACTGGCCAGAGTGCATAATTTTATTGTAGAAAAAGGAACAAATAAATGGGCAACCCTCTTCTCCCAACGGAACCCTAGGCCATGTGACACTGCCACGTTAAGGGGTGAACGGGCAGGTCGTTCCGGCTGACCGATCCCCATGAGCCTTCAGCCTTTCGGGACGGCGTCATCGGGTCTGTTTAGTGTGCCAGGCTTTGGGAATCAAGGGAGGAACACGGACGGATCCTAGGCCGTACTGTCCGAGACCACCGTGGCAGTTGCTAAACCACGTTACCCTCTACCTGAACACACATGGTCACAGCCCGGAGCTAACTGCTCCACCCACTATACTTAGGTTGGCATATTTATTAAGTTTGAAAAAAAGTTTCGTTTTGCTTATGGGTTTAATTAACGTAACACCAAAATCAATTACATAACGTCATACATTCGGCGTCCTGAGACTAATTCTGAAATACGAGTAGTACTTGAAGAGGGGAGAAGTTCAGTATCTTTCGATTAGATCACTCTGCTTCTGAGCCCTTCATTTCATACAATATCTGACACCAGTATTATTGAATGATACCAGAAGAGTACAACTCAAGATACAGGATTTTTTGGTGGGGGTGGGGAAAACGCTGCACGCGGAGCCACACCCACTAGGGGATGTGGGAGTATATCCCCCCACATACCCCAGGAAATTATGTGCATGCTCTGAGTTTGCTTCTTGGACCCCCAAAAGGCTGGAAATTAGCTAATAATAATCTACTGGGTATCTTCGGGGCCCAGTCCCCTCCCCCCACCTCGGTATGAAACCCTGACCAGATCCAGAACACGGAACGGAACCAAACCCTCATGGAAGAAGGATAATATTATGACATGTATGCATCGTCATGTACAGAAACGTACAACGCAATGTTAAAACTTAATGCACAGAAGCAACGCCTACCACAATAACCATTTCTGATGAGGTATAACTTTACTAAACAATAATTGGTAGTATTGTCCACTGATGCTGAGTGCTGCCACTAGTGAAACCGAATCAAGCGAGGGTCTTGGTGCTCCAGCTCAGCAATGTGACGTAGAATGTCCTTCTTTGTGATAATGCCCAACAGTCTCCTGCAAGGGACCAGTGTCATTACAGTACACAGAGTACTACCTTTCCAAAGTAGGGCATGTAGTGTGTGTGCGTGTCATTCATCCATATATGCATGCTTGATGTGTGTGTGTGTGTGTGTGTGTGAGACAGAGTGTGTATGAGTGTGTGTGTGTGGGTGTGCATGTCGCTCGATCATCTATAATGCATGTGTCTGTGTGTGTGTGCTCACCCTTGGTGGGAAATTAGCACTTGTCTCAGGCCCATCTTTCGGAACATCTCTACCACAGTTTCCATTGGTGTCTCATCTGCGATCTGAAATGGTGACTGTGTGTGTGCATAAATAAGTGACATTGTATAATAGATTCTAAGACAGCTAGCATACTGTAAGTGTTGCGTCCACTGAAAACACATACTTTTATCAATCATGATTGTGTGAAACTGCAGTAATAGTTACATGTACATTCATCAAAATGGCAATATTGGGAGAGGAAAAATGTTTACAATGGCATACTTGCACTATAGTACATTTTATAGCACCATTACCCATAGTACCACATAAATTGTAGTTCTTCATACACCTAATAAAATAGCTTTGGGGTCAACTGGCCACCACACCACCTCTCCATTGAAAATGTATTGGAAATTACTATACATATCTTGATAATGAAGCTATAGCCTCGTTCCCAGGCTCCACTCCCCAGCTTTTCTCGCAACATGCGAGAAAAGCTGGGGAGTGGAGCCTGGGAACGAGGCTAAATGAAGCTATATTGGAGGTATTATTAAGTGTGCGAAGTATCACAATTTAGGTGGTTGCTAGGGGTAACAGTGCTCTACAGTGTGCTTTAATTAGAATTTGTGCTATAATGCAAGTCCCCTGATAGTATCAGTTCGTGATCACAAGACTTATGTTAGTGTGTTTCTATATACTCAGCTGCATGGGGAGGCTGCGCCTGCTCTGTGATCATGCATACACAGATATAATATCTAGCTGAGGTTGCTCACGGGGTCCATGAGTCCCCTGAAGTTGACGGAGGCTCCAGTGGAGTCAGAAAGCTGCTGCTCCACTCTCCTGGCCGAGTCGATGAAGAAGACACGAGAGTCCTCTGAGATCGGCTCCGAACTGCTTCGCACTTGGTCTGTGCATGGTGTGTGGGTGAAAATGTATTCATTCTTAGCCAATTTCACAAACACCCCAGGTGTGTATATCATAATAATTAGCTAGGTCACAAGTACTTCTAGAAGTACTAGTATAATGCACCTTTAAAAATGTAAGAGGGACAAGGAGTCTGAATAGACATACCGGTAGCCTCGCTCCCAGTCTCTCCGCTCCAGTTTTTACGTTGCTTGCAGTACGAAAAACGGGGGGTGGTGTTATGCAGTGAAGGGTTGGCAGTGACTGCAACACCCCAAATAGTCAATAGCACTGCAAGTGACGTAAAAACTGGAGCGGAGAGACTGGGAGTGAGGCTAACATACCGGTACATGTATGCTTGAAAGTTGTGAATGGTCTCAGCATTTGTGCATGCTAATCCAGACTCTGCAATGCATGGTGTCATTGTTTTAAGTTTGAGAATAGTCTGTTTCAACATGCCTGCATCATGGTACTTGTCTGCTATGGTACTTACAGTACACTGGCACGTACCAAGCACTGATTCGATGTCTCTTCTTGTGAGAAAACCAGCCAGGAGCTGGGATTCGTGACTCAACACGCAGGGGAAGCCCCTGTAATCGGTGTCACTTAGCAGGTGCTCCAGATTACCTGCAATATGTGATAGTAGGGAGAATGCACACAGTACTATTACATGTACCTCTGCTATACTACAAATGTATATACAATTTTAGAAGATCGAGATGCAGGAAAAAATGTTCTACAAACAGTTCAGAATAACAAAACAGATCGTACAGTCAGTAAGGAAGTGCATTCTAATAGTAAGGACAATACAAACCTTGGAGCTACATGTATAGTCAGCCAGCCTCCCCACTACTAATACTTGATCAGCTCCCTGGCTATTACAGTATCACAATTCAAAGGCAACGTACATGTCTCTGGCTAGAGCCACCAGAAATACCGTACATGCCATGTTGGAGATTGTAATCTGAGCCTCATTCCTCGCTTGCTCATGTGGGGAAGGCCTGGGAATGAGGCTACACAATCCTCAGTAGCAGCCTGACTCACATTATATGTACATGTACATATAGGCCTACGCAGTAGCAGTCCCTGTAATACTCACCTATGGTGCAGCAGGAGAGGTCAAGGGTGGTGAGGGGCGGGTCATTCTTCCTCGGTCTCATGACGTCACAGGCTACGCTGTTGTGGGTGAACTCCGCCTTGCTGTCCAGGAAGGGGTAGCCACAGAGGTGGATGTGGGCATCGTAGCTGAGAGCAGTCGGTCAAGGATGGGTTCTGACTTAGGATATTGATATGCAATACCAAGTCTGCATACATACACGACAGTCAAGCTACATTAATCCATTTGGGCAGGATAGTGCTGTACCAATACTGTACGCGTAAATGTAGAAAGCAAGCCCGGTAAACGAAACCCTGATAGACAAAAAAGGGGCTAGCTTGGATTCTGAACATTCTCTGGTCCGCCTAGACTGTGGAGCAACTGTAATTATAGCGCTGACAGCATCATGTGGGTGGTTCTATATAAAGAGCATCATATCTATTTCAATTATACTCAGTATACCATTCATCATGCCATAGCACGTTGACATCTTTGATAACAGCCAAGACTACAGCCTAGAATAATTTTGCACATCATGGAAGCTGGAGTATGTATAAGTCAAGAGCGGAAAAGTTTGTTTACATACTTAGGAAGTCCCAGCTTCCATGATGTGCAAAATTATTCTAGGCTGTAGTCTTGGCTGTTATCAAAGATCAGGGTGTCATACAGGGGGGAAAGGGGGGATATCCCCCCTAACCCAAGTTTCCCCCCCCTAGATATCAGACCAGAATTAAATTAATTTTAATATCAGACCAGAATTAAATTAATTTTATCTTAAAACAAAGTAGTATACCAAATTAAAGTGAATACAGTTAAAGCTCAATGCGTCTATTTATGAGGGGTGATCAGTGTCAAAATTGCGATGTAATTGTAGTGGGCGTGGTTGTTCGATTGGAAGGGGGTAATATCCATGAAGAGGGGGTATACTTTTCAGAAAGAGGGGGTAATATCCAAGAAGAGGGGGTACACTTTTCAGGAAGAGGGGGTATATTTTTCAGGAAGAAGGGGTAATATCTGCAAAGAGGGGGTATACTTTTTGAGAGGCGGTACACTTCTCAGGAAGAGGGGGTATATTTTTGAAGAGGCTGGTAGTTTCTGTGAAGAGGGGTAAGAAGTTTTCGTGAAGAAGTAGGGTAATTAATTAACAACAATATTGGGTGTGGCTAAAGGTGTGGACTTTACTAATGATGCACATGGAAGGTGATTACAGCTGAATTATGAGTTCCTGGGAAATACGAACCTTGAGAAGAGTTGCTACAGATTTGTCCGCTTTTTGGGATGGAAGAAGAATATCCTTTGATGTGGTTGATGCCTTTGTCATCTGTTTGCAGCTGGTGTATCGAGAGTTAATAGCTCTAGAGCACTTCAGTGGATTTGATGCAAATGTAGATCAAGCATGTGAGGTGGTAGCTAAGGCAATCTCTTAGGTTTCTAAGGATGCTTCAAGATGAGCCACCAATACATGAGAACCATACATCCCCATTGCGGCGAACAGGGTGCATTGGTTGCAAACCCAGATATCATTTTTCTTTGGTGGGGATAGTAACAGGTTGGTACAAAGTTGCTGTCTAGCTACAAAACAATGTGTAAACAAGTGGATCACTTTACGCGACTATTTCTCCAATTTCAAAAGGATAGAAAGGCCAATTAACAACGCATACCTTTCCCTTGCAGCCAGTTGCTATCCCCACCACAGAAACACGATGTAGCTGGGTTTCCCTGAGTAAAGTGATCTTACTGATATGCATTTAATTGTACATTCTGTGGTGCAATGCAACTGAGTTAACCTTATATGGGTTAAAAAGGGTTCTCATGTATTGGTGGCTCATCTTGAAGCATCCTTAGAAACCTAAGAGATTGCCTTAGCTACCACCTCACATGCTTGATCTACATTTGCATCAAATCCACTGAAGTGCTCTAGAGCTATTAACTCTCGATACACCAGCTGCAAACAGATGACAAAGGCATCAACCACATCAAAGGATATTCTTCTTCCATCCCAAAAAGCGGACAAATCTGTAGCAACTCTTCTCAAGGTTCGTATTTCCCAGGAACTCATAATTCAGCTGTAATCACCTTCCATGTGCATCATTAGTAAAGTCCACACCTTTAGCCACACCCAATATTGTTGTTAATTAATTACCCTACTTCTTCACGAAAACTTCTTACCCCTCTTCACAGAAACTACCAGCCTCTTCAAAAATATACCCCCTCTTCCTGAGAAGTGTACCGCCTCTCAAAAAGTATACCCCCTCTTCCTGAAAATTATACCCCCTCTTTGCAGATATTACCCCTTCTTCCTGAAAAATATACCCCCTCTTCCTGAAAAGTGTACCCCCTCTTCTTGGATATTACCCCCTCTTTCTGAAAAGTATACCCCCTCTTCATGGATATTACCCCCTTCCAATCGAACAACCACGCCCACTACAATTACATCGCAATTTTGACACTGATCACCCCTCATATCTATTGACCGATGCTTCTTCGAAGCGCCATGGGTCGCGGTTTTCCCCCCCCTAACCTAAAATCCTGTATGACACCCTGAAGATGTCAACGTGCTAGCAGGCAGCTTAGTTCAGAGTACATACTTTGTGTCCCATACAGCCTCATTTCCAGTTCCCAGGCTCCACTCCCCAGCTTTTATTGGACAGTGTACCGCACAGTATATACTGGCTACATTGCGCGATAAAATTTGGGGGAACAGAACCTGGGAATGAGCCTGGGAATGAGCCCGGGAATGAGCCCGGGAACTAGGCTAGAAACGAGGGTAAGACCTATGTACATGTAGTAGTTACTGATACTAGAATGGAAATAAACAGAGTGACAGAGCAGCGGAGGATACATGCCGTCCTTTACGAGGGCGTCCCCCACCCACTTGCTGATCATGACGGCCACCATGATGGGTACGATATAGGTCAGTCCTCCAGTCAGCTCAAACATTATCACCACCAGGGAAACTGCAGGGGCCAGGCAAGAGTCGCATGTACATACATGTAGGCAAGGCATGAGATTTCAGAGCCAGGTTGAAACCTTACTCCTTTGCAATAATGATTGACGTTTACTGCTACCAATAATCTTAAAGAGATGTTGCTGGTACTGGCGGTGGGACGTACATACCTGTCATCCTAGTGACCCCTCCTAGTGTGGCAGCCGCCCCAATCATGGCGTACAGTCCCGGAGTGACACACGTCTCTTTCGGGGAGCAGAACAGCTCAAAGAAGGATGACTCACGGAAGGTGCTGTGTGTGTGGGGGGGGGGGGGTGTGTGTGTGTATGCACGCGTGTGTATGCACGTGTGTGTGTGTGTGTGTGTTGTACATGTGTTTGTGTGTGTGTACACATACGTGTGTGTATGTGTGTGTACATGTGTGTGTGTGTATATACACGTGTGTGTGTGTAAAAAATTGTAGAGCATCCAAAATACTGTCAGACTACCGCAACATCAGTCAGAAAAGCCATCACATAGGTACGCACAATACAGTCATGCTAATGTACCATAGTCCCCAGTGACCCTGACTTTACAGTGGAGGCCCTAGCTATGGTCTAGCTATCCCATCTGCTAAGTCCTCTCACAATGCTAATTGCTCCATTCCAATTCCCACCACTCGACCCATACACGCCCCCACAAACATCGATGGGATGAACAGCCCGGCAGGGACCTGGGGTACGAGCAGGTGTGTGTGTGTGTGTGTGTGTGTGTGTGTGTGTTGTGAAGAGAGTGGGGATATCGATCACTATGTACATTCCTAGGAGTCCGGTATACATTCATAATGCACTCGCTCTTCTCAACTACTTCTCCTTTAGCAGTATGCATGTACTGAAACTGAAACTTGACGTCATCCGCATGGTACTATAATGACATCATGTGTGGAAGATACCAACAGAAGATATTAGCATTGCTCCAGCTTTAGCTGGAAACGCTATAGAGACAGGCCTTAAGGAGCAGCTGCGTACATAGTACATGTACCGGGTAAGTATAAACTGACTACCTCCATTATACATACACTGTCTGAGAACTGCAGCTCTCCTCACCAATGCAAGCCCTTCTACACCAGCTCCACTAACCTTGTACCCAGGCCTCCCCGCCCCAGTTTTTAATGGACAATCTATGCTGTTCACTTTGTGCACACAAGAAATACACGTGTCAGGCCGTGCAGTAGCAAAGTGATACCCGTACATACTGTAATCAATAGTGTAACCTAAATTGAAGTTGAACACAATAAGACTTTATCTTTATCGGTAGAAATGATGAGTGTATGGCCTCACTACCAGGACTTCCCTACTGCTAAAAGCAAATGGGAGAGCCTGGCTACTTCATCAGTTCTAGAATTATGAGCTCATGCCTACATGAGAGCAACTGAATGGTGTGTGTGTGTGTGTGTGTATGTGTGTGTGTGTATGTGTGTGTGTGTCAGTGAGCCTGCACCTTTATTCCAAAGGTGAAGATGGTGAGTATCGCCTTGGCCAGCAAGGCCATCAGGAGGTGCCAGACAGCAGTGGTGACCCCAGAGTTGGCTTTTGTGTCGTGGTAGAGCTCGTTGGGGTCCACTGAGGTCAGGTTGTAGTCACTGGAGGATGTGTGTGCGTGTGTGTGTGTGTGTGTGTTTGTGTGTGTGTGTGTGTTGAGTACATGTATGTACATAGATACTGTGAAGATGTACCAGAACAAGCAGTACACGTAGTGACAGAAGCACAGCGACCATAGCTGAGCTAGCAAACTGCCATGGAAACCAGACTGGGCAGTATGTAGTACAAACTTAGCCTCGTACCCAGGCCTCCCCTCGGCTGCGAAAAAAGCTGCGAGGGGAGGCCTAGGTACGAGGCTAGTACAAACTATGTAGGTAGACCAAGCCTCTTCTTCAAGTCAATTTGTAAACTTAAGACTGTGCTACTTATTATGAAGAACAAGCCTGGTCTAACTATACAGTAACAGAATAGCTTTCTCACTTATTTTAAATGGATCGTTTCCTAGAAATTGCTGCACATGCAAGCACATACATTAGGAATCGGACAGTCATTATATTATGTCTAAAGCACACACACACACACACACACACACACGCAAGCACATCATTAGGAATCGGTCAGTCATTATATGTCTAAAGCACACAACACACACACACACACACACACACACACACACACACACACACACACACACACACACACACACACACACACACACACACACACACACACACACACACACACACACACACACACACACACACACACACACACACACACACACACACACACACACACACACACACACACACACACACACACACACACACACACCACAGGTCATTGTTGTCCTCGGGCCCACACTGAGAGAACAGTGTTCTGATGACCTCGCTGGCATTGATCCTGGTGTAGGCATTGGGAAAGGAGATCAGCCCCGTCAGCAGTGCCACCACCAGCACCTGGGAAGGAGGGGGAGGGGGAGGGGCAGGGGCAGGGGAGGGGACGGGGGAGAGGAGGGGGAGTGGTGGGAGGGAACGGGGGAGTGGAGGGGGAGGAAGAGGAGGGGAGAGGTTAGATGTATATATAATGTATATCGTTCAAGCAGTGGGTATATGTATTGTAGCACTGAACTCTGACCCTGGCAATGACTGCTGTTACTGTACCTCGATGAGTGGCAGAGGAAATCTTTTGAATCTCTTTTTTCGCAGCTTGGCCCAGAGGAGGTTGAACTTGATGAAGAAGGCACCGTACAGTCCCTACGGGGGTGTAAGTGTGTGTATGTGTGTGTTTGTGTGTGTGCGTGTGTGTGTGTATGTGTATGTGTGTGTGTGCATGTGTGAAACACATGGAATGTACATGCAATAAAGCGTGCATACATGTACACAAATTATTAAGGACTTCTAACAATGTAGAACCTTCTTTTGACGATAAAAGGAGGCTTGCTAAAATGATGCCAATGCTGAATGGGTGGGGAGATGTGGCATATATTCATTTTAACCCACCATTCCTGATTCTCAATTCAAGGTCAGGCATCCAGCAGTAACTAAGGAAGAGCTAGTAGAAGTGTTGTTAGAATGATTAGAAATGCACAGAAGCACTCACCCCGAAGACCCCTAAAAGCATGAAGGGTACAAACTCAAAGAGGTGCCACTGGTGGTTGTAGTTGGCAAAGAAGAGCACCAGATGTCCTGAGAAGTAGGGGTTCATCAGCTGGAGGGTGAAGGCCGCCGTCAGGGCAGCGAAGAAAGCTCGCCACATCACCTTGTGGGGGAAGTAGTAAGAGACCTGGGAGGGGAGGGGAGGGGAGGGGAGGGGAGGGGAAGTTGTGAGAATGGTTTTTCATAATTTCCCAAACATTTCGCTTGCACAAAGTACTCTAGTTCACTGTGCTACATTTCACTAACAAACCCTCCAGGCACTGCCTGACGTACGCTACGTTCACCTGAAAGTAGCCCCACCCATTTCCCTTTGCAAGCAGCCCCTGCCCTTGCAAGAACTCTCACCTCCTCCAGGCTGAAGAGCACACCCCCCACCGGAGCTCCAAAAGCCACCGACACCCCAGCTGCTGCGGCTGCTGACAGGACCTCTCTCTTCTTAGCCTCGTTCTTATAGTACTTTGGAAACATCCTGGGGAGGGGAGGGGAGGGGAGGGGAGGGGAGGGGACTCTCAGTACATGTAGTATGGGAATGAGGTTATCCCTGTAGCCCATTCCCATAACACTACATGTACATAGACATGTGCTATTCATTTTGTATACCTGGTGAAGAGATTTCCACAGCAGCAGGCGACATGGACCAGCGGCCCCTCCTTCCCCAGAGAGAGCCCCGCCCCCACTGCCAGTACCATGCCCACGGACTTAACGATCAGGGTCCAGGCCCCAAGGTAGCCACGGATGATGAACCCACTTAAAATGGTCTTCACCTGGGTACATGAACAGCAGTACATGTGAACACGACATTATAGAGATACATTTACAAGCAAATTACTGTCAGTTTCACCAAAATGTTCTTTAGTGGGTTGAGAGGCTCGGCAGGAAATATAATTCTCACATGACAGTATTTTTATTGTCACCATGATGTAGACATTTTTGTGAAACAAATAAGTGCTACAAAATGGCCTCTTTTACCAACCCAACACGGCCTTCAACATACAGTACTGAGACTACATTAATTCCCACATGCACATCTACACAAACTTGACTGAGAAACAATGTTACGACCTTATATAAATCTATAAGCTTCATTGACTTCTGCAAGAGCACAACCCAGTACCTTACACCATAGATAGTAGAGTACTCTTACACCAGGACAAACCTGCACAGGTATTACGATAACAAAACCATATGAGAAACTGTCTAACCTCTGGGATTCCAGATCCGGAAGCATACGGGGCCAGGGTGGTGACAAACAGTCCGGCCAGTCCCGCAAACACCACAGCCAGCAGCACGTAGATAAAATAATCGAACACGTAACCCCCCGTGGAAATGTTGTACACGTGGGACCACTCAGACCACATGGCACAGTGCTGAGACTCGACGTCCACTAGGGTGTCATTACTGAGCCAGCAGCATGCCTCGCGGTTGTAGTAGCCGGCATTTGGACACCAACCCTCCTTCAGGTCTGACATCCACTCTGCTGCCACATCCACCACACCTGAGGGAAGGGGAGGGGAGGGGAGGGGAGGGGAGGTTATAACAATAATTATACTCCGTATGCTCTTGTATACACACTCACTGCAATCAGTACACCCGGCCACTCATACATCCTGCATACATGCATACACACACATACACAAAGATACACACACTCACACACACACACAGATACACACACACACACACACACACACACACACACACACACGCACACTCACACACACACACTCACACACACACACACACACTCACATGCACACACACTCACCAGCAACCAGTCCCGAGCTAATCCCCACCAGGAACACTATCAACCAGCCCGACCCAGCGTCCCAAAACTTCTTGCTCCATCCTTTCCAGCTAAGGAACTTGTCCTTCTGCAGTCTCTTGTGCCGTAGTCGGTCGCGGGTCCGGTCTCGCACCCAATCAATGGTGTGAAAATCATCATAGTATCTGTGTGTGTGTGTGTGTGTGTGTGTGGATGTCTTGGTGTGAGTATGTACATGTACACATATGTGCATACAGCAATCACTTAAGGGGGAGTCACTCTGTAGTCACAACTGTGACCGCACGGGGCAAAGTTTTGACCAGCTCGTTCTGGTGGTTTGACCGTTGACTGTGTTGATTTCAGGCCTTTGACTGTACCGTATGCGTAACAACCACGCACAATTGAACAAGCAAGCAAGGGGGAGCTCGCTCATCCACTTCACTCGCTGATGCTAACGCGTAACCCAACCCCGAGATTACTTATTACAAGCTGAAAGACGTTCCACAGCGATTGACTGTATTTACCGTTTTAAGCTATATTTTGACCGTTGACTGCTGCGATTTCAGTTGTGACTATACAGTCTATGGGAGTGACCCCCCCCCCCCCCCACCCCCCACACTTCGTCCATTCATCTAGACTACAGACATGTATATTTAAGCACTTTGTACCTTACTAGGCAATGCATGTACTATCAACTTGTACACTCATGCAATTCGAACGTACTGTATAACTTGTTCATCACAAGTTTTGGAGCTACATAGGTGCTGACCATTCAGCTTTAACCATTCAGCTGCACCACAACCATCAAGCGATAATGACCATACAGCTACAGTGCAGACAATGACTTACACTAGAAGAGGAGGGAACCGTAAGTAGTGGATGACAGAGATCATTTGTAATACAGCACAAGACAATAGGCTCAAGCGGCATGGCGGCTAATGACTGTGTTCAGCGGTGTTCCATCACAACTGCCAATGTAATACAAGGCTAACTATTGGGTCTCAAATTGCAGTGTTCTAACTGAGACCTGGGCAAGCATGTGGGGCTCACAGCTAAGGGCTTGCATAGCCCATTTGTACACACACCCACCAACAGAGGTGAAACTTTGCAGAGAAAACACACAAGACTAGCTAAGGTTTGAACGATTAATTAGACTTTCAGTCACTGCAGTAATTATTAATTACATATACTTCTGATATTACTACAGCAGGCAAAGAGTTTGCAAATCGATGTATCACTCATGCCTGGTTGAATCTTCAATGCACCTGTGTATGGATCAACCCTAATAATAGTTCCTATAAGTCATCTGTTGTGTCCAAGCCTGGCACGGGTCTTACACATGAGTGTGCATGTAAAAAATGGCTGTGCTTCCCTAATATATAAGCCATATATAAGCCCGGAGGCCTGTCTGGTGTAGGTCACACAAAAGCTGTAGCTGCTGGTCAGCTAGGAGTTGCTGGTCAACTCTGGGTGCAGAGGGTGATTAGCTGCTGGTCAGCTAGGAGTTGCTGGTAAACTCCAGGTGCTACAACTGCACTGACGAGGCCCAAATAGGCCGAAACAGCTGTCTGCAGTTTGCATTAGCAGGCTCTCCAATTTTTCAAATCCCCTCATGTATAATCACATAATTTGATAATTCTATCATCCTGAAACTAAACACTTTTGGGAATGGTTCTTGGTATTTACACAACCATGTATGCCATGTTATGGGAAGACACCTTGGGTGTAATCTTGTAAGGTCTCCATCAATGTGGGTTATACCCATCCAGCATGATCAGCATATACCCAACCAGCAAATTGGTAAAAATAGCTATCAACCAACTTTCACAGGCTCCAGTTGAAACTGATGTTGTGGGGAGCCCTACACTATGAGTGGTACGAGCTAGTGGATGGAGCCAGACTGAGGGCACAGTCCACTCATTTCATTACACAGCAGTTGAACTAAAAACAATTAAGCCAAAAGCTTGCAGAGTCGGTTACATATATATTACATGTACACATGCACACTCCTGATACATGCATGTATATGTACAGGTAACATACTTCTTGCTGGGCTCCTTGGAGGTGAAGTCCAGGCCGTAGCTATGCTGGCTGCGCTGGCTACGCTGGCTGCGATGCTCGGCGGGCTCATGGATGCTGCCGTCAAAGTGCACCACGGGGTGGGTTGTTATAACAGCATTGTTTACCGTCCTGCAGGCAATCAGAGACCAATGTTAATGGTGGGAATGAGACTATGATAGGATTGGGACCACAATGGGTTTGAGGCTATCACAGGAATTGGGCTACTATGG
Source organism: Phakellia ventilabrum (assembly GCA_963921505.1). Classification (NCBI taxonomy): domain Eukaryota; kingdom Metazoa; phylum Porifera; class Demospongiae; order Axinellida; family Axinellidae; genus Phakellia; species Phakellia ventilabrum. The sequence goes on from OY997385.1 coordinate 1,584,305, forward strand.
GAATGAGATTATCACAGAAATGCGGGGCCATCATAGGAATGAGGTTATTATGGAAATGGAGCTGTCATGGGAATGGAGCCATCATGGGAATGAGGGTGTGTATAATAGGAATGGGACCATGGTGGAAAAGAGACTATCATGGGAATGGGGCTACCACAGGAACAGGGCTATTATGGGAATGGGGCTACCATTCGATAACACACAACTTTCTTCCCTAGATCATATTTCATACGCGGGGAGAGATAGCACAAATACATAATACATACATGTCCATAGCTCTTACGAAGGCCTACCTCTTATAGCCCCGCCCTCCTGCTCCTCCCCCTCTGTCGTCCTCACTGGGGCTGCCGCGACCAGAGAGGATTTCGACATCACTGTCATCTGTGAGAGTGTACATGTGTGAGTGTGTGTGTGCATGTGAGTGTGACATCAGGTGCATTGTACACGTACATGCATACAACTTTCCACTAAACCAGTTATTGTCAACCACAAGGGAGGCATACTTCACTGTAGTTCACATCTCTATGACTGAGGGAGGAGGATACGCTCATAGTAGCCTCGTACCCAGAGGGGTGTGGCATGGGGACGAGGCTAATGCTCACCTCATTCTTAGGCCTCCATTTATTAGGTTAACGGAAGTGAGGAATAGCACACAGGAGATTAGAAAGTCTCTTCCCTGATTACCACTACAGCTGTCATGCCCTTTTGACCAAACAACGCCAGCTGACTATCACAGAGGCCTCTCCCTCAACTGACAGATCAGAGGCCTCTCCCTCAACTGACAGAGACCGCTCCCTCAACTGACAGAGGCCTCTCCCCCAACTGACAGAGGCCTCTCCCTCAACTGACACAGGCCTCTCCCTCAACTGACAGAGGCCTCTCCCTCAACTGACAGAGGCCTCTCCCTCAACTGACAGAGACCTCTCCCTCAACTGACAGAGACCTCTCCCTCAACTGACAGAGGCCTCTCCCTCAACTGACAGAGGCCTCTCCCTCAACTGACAGAGACCTCTCCCACAACTGACAGAGGCCTCTCCCTCAACCGACAGAGGCCTCTCCCTCAATGACAGGGGCTGGGAGCATCAGCTCTACCTGTGGAGGACTGTGCCCTGACGGCTTCCTCCACCAAGAGATAGCGGGGGCTCTTCTCCCTCCAGAACAACTCCTTGATCCGTTTCATAGATCTCTGTGCTACAATTACTACAGCTGCTACACTTCCTGTAGTAGAGGTTTTCAGCAGTTGCTATGTTCACTATACTCCCTACTACTGTTAGCTGTACTAGTGCAAAAACTAGCACCACACATTACAGCAGCTATACATCACATACGTATTCAGTAGGCAACATACATAATCATTGCAGCATGCCTAAATAACTGTAAGTAGTTCTAGCTACACTATCACTCTGTATAGCTAACTAGCTAGCTAGACTTCCAGCTCAGCCACTCCAGTGATGACATACACAGCCTATACCTACCCGTACCACTACTGTGATACAGTGGTTATCTGAGTAGGTACCCTTCTAACACGCATTTCCATTCTATTTTGAGTAGCAGACAAAAGATCATCTGACACTATACAATCCACGTACATATTATACTTGCTTTAGCACTCCAAACAACAGCCATACATCTTTTGAGACTGAATCAGGAGGACATACGATACATTTGTGTCAATGTAGTTCCCACAATGCACTATCAGAACACATACGATAACATATGAACTGTCAGTGCTAAACTACAGGTGCTACCATATCGACAAAAACTTCAACTATAATATGTATGTATGCCTGAAACTATATATATATATATATGGTTTGACATTATGATATCCATATGTTGTACATACAATTCCAAGTCAAATGCATAGTTAGACACCTCCACATATGAGATTACAACCTTGGACTGCAAATAGTCTTGCACAGGGGTAATTAAGCTCCTGTCCAGGAGTACATGTACATGCATTTTGCCTTCATCCAGAAAGCCATTTGCACTCACCAATACGTTAAAGTGTCTACACCTCTCAGACAATTACTTATCTGTCAGGGGATACTGAGAGCCTCATTCCCAGGTCTCCTGCCTCATTCCCAGGCCTCCTGCCTCATTCCCAGGTCTCCTGCCTCATTCACAGGCCTTCTTGCCTTATTCCCAGGCCTCATTCCCAGGCCTCCCTGCTATCCAGCAGAGGATGGCCATGTGACAGGCTATGTGATTATGGAGTTGTGTGGATTCTCATCTCATTCCCAAAACTGGACCATACTATTTTTATACAGGCATAGTCCTTTCAGAAATGGGTGCGTGGTGGAGTAGTCTCGTTGACACCCCCCCCCCCCCCCCCCACGAAAGAGTGGCCTGGTATCCACTGTTTGCACATGTGCGTAATTACCAGAAATATTGGTAAATCGTGAACTATCGTGTTATATCTGTACATAATGACGTCACGTTCAGTTACGAATTCATTGAGGTTTTCGCATCATGAAAGTGTAAAGTGAAGATAGCAGGCTTCATGGCCTGTAGTGACAGTTTTTCACCAGGTGCATTATTGCCCTAGAAACTGATCGGTAGTTCGAAATTTCGACCCAGTTTGCCACTGAAAGGCCTAAAATGCCACATCTGCGATTGAAAATTGAGCAGCTCACAGTTACTGCCAGGAGAGAGGCGCTTCCGAATTTTTATGGTAAGATAGCTACTAAAATCGCAGCTGATATATAGAAAATTACAGGTTCTTTTAGTATGCCCGACTGATTAGAAAGCATTTCAGTAGCAGAAAGTCTGGTTTTTAGTTCTTCCGCTTACTATATTCGTATACTGTCTCATTACTACTCCTGGCCATGTGACTAAGACGGTTCACGGATACATTTAGTGCTGACCCTATTCCGTATATTTTCACAATTATCTCGCGCATGCACATACAGTGGATACCAGGCCACTCTTTCATGGGGGTGTGGCCTAGGAACGAGGCCAGCGGTGGATGGGATCCCCCGAGAAACAGGAAATCAATTTGGAGTGTACGTGGCCTAACTGAATTCCTAAGGCCTGGGCCAGGCCTCCAAGCAGCAAGCATCAGTACTGTACAGTATGATTTAGAATTTGTCAGATACGACCAAGGACACTTAAATTATACTAATTAGGACACTTAATACTAAGTGTCCTTGATTTGACAAATGGTCATTAAAACCTAATTAACCCCTTTGCTACAAGCCTACTATAAAGCTATCCGTTTACAGTTCCACATAGACCACGCTCAAAGGTAGATTAGCCTTGCCATGATCAGCAAACTAGGCTAACCCATAGATATACTTATGGCTAAACCTACCCGCATTAATAGCGCCGATGACTGGCTGATTGTCGCCCTGAAATAATGGGGAGCGATGCTGCCGGACGGCACCGTAGTCTTCGTCGCTGTGTATGTCCAGCAGGTCGGAGCTGCACGCAGAATCGCTCATGTTCTTTGGACTTCACTGTATCGTCATACTCACTCGACTGCTAAAGGGTTAATTTTTGCTCTATCGGTGGGGGTGTGGTCGAACTGTTGTAAACAAGATCCGCCCCTCCTGTGTCTCAGAAATCAACTTGTATTGCTGTCAAAAGATCGTGAGTACAGTTTGTAATTTTGTGAGTGCGATGTAATAAGCGTTCGTATAGCAAAGCAGCTGAACCATAGATAGCAGAGTAGCTGTTATGGTTGAACTAACTTATAATGGGCCAGACCAAATGCTCAAATGCATGGGTGTCCTCGATCCAGATCAACCAGACAAGAAAAAACAATAACGAGAACACAGAAGAATAGCACCTGTGTGTATGTTTATGATGCATGTTATGCAGTCGACTTCCCATTCTGCAGTCTTTAGTGCCTCAATTTGAGCCTGATCTTGTAGTTACAGCCTCTATCAGTGGTGCATAAGCTCACTTAGAGCATCTGTAGCTCTGCCTACAAATTATTTGGCAGCACAAGTGCCTCTGGAAAATATTGAATGGCAGCTGTGATGTGGTCAGTTGTATGACTATCCTAGTTTAGTATAGATTTCTTTAATCAGGTGATGCTTTCGTGTACAAAAGTTGGGGTTTGATCAGTGGGGATTTCCGAAATGGAGGCCAGGCATTGTCATGAGCCTAGCACACATTTATAATCAATATTGATAGCAGAGAGCAGCTAATTAGTTTTCGTAGTATCTCACAACTTACTGTAGTTTTCCCTCTCTTAGCTACTTACTTCACTCAACCAGTAGCAGACAGATAGCTACAGTGTCATCTGGCACCACTGTTATTATATCAACGTTCTTTGCTTCCTTTACAGAATGTAGCACAACCAGGCCCATGGGAAAGATGACCGTAAAAGTGTATGACTTGGTAAACTATATCACATTCTTCCTCCTCCTTATCAATGCCATACTTGTTGTGTTTAAACCTGTAATGGAAGGTATCTACAATAAGGCATCAGTGGTCGAGGAAGCTTCGCATCAGCCAGCTTCCGGCTGCTGCACAACCGGTAGAACAGCAGAACTTGTAATTGACTGTATCAATTGGAAACACAGAATCAATTACTCAGAAATTGCTACCGCCATTCCACACCTTGATGCAGACTACCGTTCAGACACGCTCACAAGACTAGGAACCGATCTGAGTTTCTCATGTCCTCACAACTCACTTATGCGGAAAGCAGAGTCAAGGAGCAGTATTCCATTTCATGATAACTGCCCTGCCGTATTCATTGTTGGAGCAAGAAAGGCGGGCACTTCTTCACTGTATCAATACTTGTCAAACCATCCAGACTTCCAAGGTACTAGACTCGACACGGGACCAAGGGCTGGGGAAACCTTCTACTTCTCGGCTCGTTATGAACACAAGAGTTGGGAAGATTATTTGAAACATTTTCCTTCTGGTGGTGTAATGACTGGAGATTCGAGTGTTGGAAATTTAGTACATTGTCTAGTGCCGGCAAGGATATTTGAGTCATGTGGAAAGCAAGCCAAGATCATTATCCTACTCCGAAATCCTATTAAGAGGTTTGTGTCCAATTTTGTAATGCGAGCTAGACTGTCAACCAGGAACATCAGAAATACCACAGCTTTTACGACTGTTGTGAAAACTGAACTTGATGAATTCTTTTCAGCAGTTTTTCAGCAAAATCTCATCCCTGACATCGCACAACTGCCTCACAAATGGACAGACATACGCTGTCTTTTTCATCCATCCACTAACATGGTTTTCGAAGGGTTATACTACATGCACGTCTTGAACTGGCTCTGTAACTTTCCAGCCGAAAATATACTCATAATAAATAGTGAAGAGTTCTACAGAAACACTAGCGTCATTTTGAAGCAGGTGTTTCAGTTCTCGGGCCTAAAGCCTCTCCCACAAGAAACTCTTACTTGGATCACATCAACTGTGTACAATAAGGGAAAGTATTACAACATCCCATCCTACCAGAGACCCACACTTATGGATAGGAAAAAACTCAATAGTGTTTATGAACCATTCAATCATGCTCTCTTTGAGCTACTGGACTGGAAAACAGTAAATTGGTTATAATTATTTTATTTTTTACTGAAATTAGAAAAGAATATGCGAAAGAGGGTTGTACACGTACCTATGTTTGCACAGTAAAAGTTGCATTTTTTTCATATACTTCAAGATCTCTCACCTGGGTAATGTAGACCATCGGTAGTCGGTATTCCTGGTGCTATAAATTGTGGAGTCTGTAATGTAGACCATTGGTAGTCAGTATTCCTGGTGCTGTAAGTTGTGCAGTCTGTAATGTAGACCATTAATAGGCAGTAATCCTGGTACTATAAACTGTGCAGTCTGTAATGTAGACCATCAGTAGTCAGTATTCATGGCCATGGTGCTATAAATTGTGCAGTCTGTAATGTCTACAGTGATTATATTATAAGTTTAAATTTGTCTACCATATACTGTAATTTAACTGCCAACATACCATTTGTATCAGTGTGAATGTGTTTGCTTGACAAAAGGGCATTGTTCATTGTGATCAGTGCCAGACCATGGCTGCAGCTCCGATTGTCATACCACTACTATTTCATTACGTGTGACGTCACACGTAATGTATTATCCCTGGTCGAACTGTTGTAAACAAGATCCGCCCCTCCTCTGTCTCAGAAATCAACTTGTATTGCTGTCAAAAGATCGTGAGTACAGTTTGTAATTTTGTGAGTGCGATGTAATAAGCGTTCGTATAGCTAAGCAGTTGAACCATAGATAGCAGAGTGGCTGCTATAGTATGGTTGAACTAACTTATAATGGGCCAGACCAAATGCTTTAATGCATGGGTGTCCTCGATCCAGATCAACCAGACAAGAAAAAACAATAACGAGGATAATTTCTGAATCTCTAAGAACACAGAAGAATAGCACCTGTGTGTATGTTTATGATTAGAAATGCAGTCGACTTCCCATACTGCAGTCTTTAGTGCCTCAATTTGAGCCTGTTAGTGATCTTATAGTTACAGCCTCTATCAGTGGTGCATAAGCTCACTTAGAGCATCTGTAGCGCTGCATACAAATTATTTGGTAGCACAAGTGCCTCTGGAAAATATTGAATGGCAGCTTTGATGTGGACAGTTGTATGACTATCCTAGTTTAGTATAGATTTCTTTAATCAGGTGATGCTTTCGTGTACGAAAGTTGGGGTTTGATCAGTGGGGATTTCCGAAATGGAGACCAGGCATTGTCATGAGCCTAGCACACATTTATAATCAATATTGATAGCAGAGAGCAGCTAATTACTTTTCGTAGTAACTCACAACTTACTGTAGTTTTCCCTCTCTTAGCTACTTATCATCATCACTTCACTCAACCAGTAGCAGACAGATAGCTACAGTGTCATCTGGCACCACTGTTATTATATCAACGTTCTTTGCTTCCTTTACAGAATGTAGCACAACCAGGCCCATGGGAAAGATGACCGTAAAAGTGTATGACTTGGTAAACTATATCACATTCTTCCTCCTCCTTATCAATGCCATACTTGTTGTGTTTAAACCTGTAATGGAAGGTATCTACAATAAGGCATCAGTGGTCGAGGAAGCTTCGCATCAGGCAGCTTCCGGCTGCTGCACAACCGGTAGAACAGCAGAACTTGTAATTGACTGTATCAATTGGAAACACAGAATCAATTACTCAGAAATTGCTACCGCCATTCCACACCTTGATGCAGACTACCGTTCAGACACGCTCACAAGACTAGGAACCGATCTGAGTTTCTCATGTCCTCACAACTCACTTATGCGGAAAGCAGAGTCAAGGAGCAGTATTCCATTTCATGACAACTGCCCTTCTGTGTTCATTGTTGGAGCAAGAAAGGCGGGCACTTCTTCACTGTATCAATACTTGTCAAACCATCCAGACTTCCAAGGTACTAGACTCGACATGGGACCAAGGGCTGGGGAAACCTTCTACTTCTCGGCTCGTTATGAGCACAAGAGCTGGGAAGATTATTTGAAACATTTTCCTTCTGGTGGTGTAATGACTGGAGATTCGAGTGTTGGAAATTTAGTACATTGTCTAGTGCCGGCAAGGATATTTGAGTCATGTGGAAAGCAAGCCAAGATCATTATCCTACTCCGAAATCCTGTTAAGAGGTTTGTGTCCAATTTTTTAATGCGAGCTAGACTATCAACCAGGAACATCAGAAATACCACAGCTTTTACGACTGTTGTGAAAACCGAACTTGATGAATTCTTTTCAGCAGTTTTTCAGCGAAATCTCATCCCTGACATCGCACAACTGCCTCACAAATGGACAGACATACGCTGTCTTTTTCATCCATCCACTAACATGGTTTTCGAAGGGTTATACTACATGCACGTCTTGAACTGGCTCTGTAACTTTCCAGCCGAAAATATACTCATAATAAATAGTGAAGAGTTCTACAGAAACACTAGCGTCATTTTGAAGCAGGTGTTTCAGTTCTCGGGCCTAAAGCCTCTCCCACAAGAAACTCTTACTTGGATCACATCAACTGTGTACAATAAGGGAAAGTATTACAACATCCCATCCTACCAGAGACCCACACTTATGGATAGGAAAAAACTCAATAGTGTTTATGAACCATTCAATCATGCTCTCTTTGAGCTACTGGACTGGAAAACAGTAAATTGGTTATAATTTATTTTTTTCTGAAATTAGAAAAGAATATGCGAAAGAGGGTTGTACACGTACCTATGTTTGCACAGTAAAAGTTGCATTTTTTATGTACTTCAAGATCTCTCACCTGGGTAATGTAGGCCATTGGTAGTCAGTATTCCTGGTGCTATAAATTGTGGAGTCTGTAATGTAGACCATTGGTAGTCAGTATTCCTGGTGCTGTAAGTTGTGCAGTCTGTAATGTAGACCATTAATAGGCAGTAATCCTGGTACTATAAACTGTGCAGTCTGTAATGTAGACCATCAGTAGTCAGTATTCATGGCCATGGTGCTATAAATTGTGCAGTCTGTAATGTCTACAGTGATTATATTATAGGTTTAAATTTGTCTACCATATACTGTAATTTAACTGCCAACATACCATTGGAGTGTATCAGTGTGAATGTGTTTGCTTGACAAAAGGGCATTGTTCATTGTGATCAGTGCCAGACCATGGCTGCAACTCAGTTTGTCATACCACTACTATTTGGATGTGCGCTATTACATTATTATGGTAAGCCTAGTGTTACATTATCTATAATATTGTGCATAATCGGAATATTACTATACATGACTGTTTTCTCACCCACATATTATAATTATGTTTACAGGAAGAGCATTGGCCCAAGACAGTGCATTTGCCATTCCGATGCTCTTTCCCTACAAGAGCTGTAACTCAACCCCAGGCCTTGAAACACTCAGGTACGAGATTTTCTTTGCACATTCTGAGAAAAACGTAGAGACCCCACTGAATGCATACACAACTTCAAGTCCTCGAAGTTACCAAATTGCATATGGATATAAAATCAACCAAACCTTTCATTGGGAATTCTTCTATGAGGAAAGAGTTGCAACTCCATTCTATCAATGTCAAAATTCAGTTTTTGGATTATATGTGATCTTCTATTCGAACCCAACTCTCTCGCTTATAGTATTGTTTCAAAGTCCCAGTTTCACTCAGGTGTTGAGTACGCTACCTCTACCTTCTTACTTGGAATTACACTCTGAAGATACAATGGATTACTCTTACGAATATTATGTACTGTATGGGTCACATTTTGACACAGAAATTATGGATGGATTAGCCATTTCTGTTGTGACAAGCTACACAAACATTACTATCCAGCCTAGTTCAGATTTGATAGTCGTAAGGAATGCTAAAACTGTTATCGACCATGATGGTAACTCTGACTGGGTATTTGACAATCTCCTATTGTGGGAGGTTCTGTGGATTGAACCAAAAGTAAATGTATGTAACAACAAGACTAGTCCAACACTAAAGGGAACGGAAATTCTATCCACTCACCCCCTATCAGTATTCACCACCAAAGTGAAGTGTAACCAGTCTGGGGCATTTAGTTACGATTCTCAAGTAGTTCACCAAATGCCTGCTGCTAACGAGTGGGGTAAAACCTTTGTTACTGATGTGCAACAGGCAACTATCATTCCAGACACATTTGAACTACGGTATGAACTTCATATTCTATCAATTGAGAGCGGGACTAATATTACAATAACGTATTATTATAGCAATATAGCGGCCCCAGTGAGCAAACGTGACTTTACTATGGCTGAGGAACAACTTACTATCACTCTGGAAACTAAACTATCTGCTTCCCTTACCCACTTACATATTCATTCGTCCAATCCCATTCTTGTTGTCTACGAGCTGCACTCAATCCCAGGAAGTATTTCCTATTCCTCCATCCTTCAGCCTGTCGAGTGGTTCTCTAATCAGCAGTTGATTATGCTGTGGCACCCAAGAAACTTCACCAGATACCAATACCACATTGGTGTTGTAGTTCCACAGTCGTATTACAACCCCAGGGACATAGTCATTGAAGACACTGACACAGATGAAATCCTACCCCTCAGTGAATACAGAGGATTTAGTGGGAAGGTTTTCAGTACTGGCGATTATGTTGCATTCTACCTTCAGTATCCGGACTACAATAAGTCATTGGAAAGTACCGAGCTCCTTCTGAATCACAGGAACACTTGTGGAATATTAGGAGTGACAGTGTATGCCTACAGTAGTGACCTTTATTACGTCTATAACAATGGCTTCATTATGGGTAAGTCCTGGAGTGCATTATCAGGAACGCATGAGCCGCCAAAGGCTATAGTGCATTCCTGATAAGTCCCATTATGCGGTAATAATTAAAGTGCTAGTTCAGTAATATGGTAGTCAGTAGTAATTACACTCAGTCTGCATGTGAAATCACTCTATGATAATTAAGTAGAGCCATGTAACTATATATACTTAATTTGCAGCATAAATTTGAACAGTCGTATTAGCTATATGCCCAAAGCTTAGCTTATTTGCCTGTACACAGCCAGACGATATGGTATTCAGAACAATACCTGAACTAGTCATCTTGGTTTCTTGGAGTACTTAAGGACATATTAATCATGTCACTGTGAATAACTTAAGTGACTCTCTGTATACCGTAGGCACATACAATGATCGTAATACAACCATCTGCAATGACACTTCCCTCGACCACTTCCCACCTACACCTGAGGAGAGAGAAACAAACAGTAACAGCAAGGAGATTGCCATTGTAGTTGCTATAGTATCACTGATACTGTTGGTTGCTTTTGTCTTCTGCTTTGTCAAAGGTTACTGGACTTTCAAGAAACCCAATTGTACAGAAAGGGAACCTCCCTACACAGATTATGAGTTTGACGTATTTCTGTCTTTTGCCGAAGGAGACAAAGAGTTTACAGAAACGAATATACACATTCCTTTGGTGAATAAACTGTATCATGTTTTCTGGCACTACGAACACTTCAAACCTGGTCTCACCATCATGGAGAATATAATTCGTACTGTAAAATTGAGTAGAAGAACGATATTTGTCTGTAGCAGACGGTTCATGAAGAGCGAATTCTGTAAGAAGGAGATGGACTACTGTCTCAGGGTACAGGAGAAGGAAAATACAAGAAGACTGATTCCTGTGGTCCTGGAGGAATGCTGCCCAGAAGAATTTAAACGTTTTAATCAAATCAGACTTAGTGGAAAGGAGATGGATGATAACGAAATCAAACAGTTTTTGCTGAGATTAAAGTTAGGTATGTTTCCCATAAATGGGCATAACATATCGACTGCAAGTCAACTTCCCATAAATCTTAGCTAATTTGATTGCAGAATCCTGGAAGCTGCCTATTTACTTTTAAGCATTTACAGAGCAGGGGAAGGGGAATGGGAAATTATGACTGTAGGAACTGGTCAGGCTGGTCAGGTGCTAGTCAGCATACATACCTGGTGGTTACAGCTTTACTTCTAAGTACCTAGTACATACATGTAGTAGTTCATTTTCAGTGGTTAGAACATATAGCTAGACATAACATTATTGTGTGTGCCTCCTGTTAGGTGATCCAATTTACATGCACAAGATAACAACAGATGCAGGACGAGGAGTATGAAAATTCCAGTATAATTGTAAGTAATTAGTTAGCTACTTGTATATTCTCATTATGTCATCACTATTGGCACTGCTAAATTCATGATTATAATACAGCTCTAATGCAGGTCAGGGGACCGGAGATGTGTGGCTTTTATATAGTTCAGCTGCTGCAAATTTTGGTCGATCCACCTTTGAAATGTGTCCATATACATCAAAAGTTAGTTCTATGTATAGTAAATTATAAGAATATAGCTATAAACTTAGCCTGTTCTACATATTTAATATACTAATGGAGCTTGGCTGTAGGCTGCGCAGGGGAAAGTCTGTAGTAACGCTGGGCTTGGTCGATCGGGCCATTGAGAATCAAGAGGTTGCTCTCGACTGCTACCCATATCTAGCAGGCTCTACCATTCTTATTCCAGCTCAAGTAGTGGATGATATGCGAGTGATGGTGACATACTCAGAACCGTACCCTGATCGACGAGGCCAGTACGTCCATGATATCGCCAGAGAATGGAAGTGTTCAGTTAGTGAGGCCTGCGAACGACTCCAGCCAGCAGGCGCCATCTACTTCACCTACAGTGAGGACGACGTCCAGCGAATATTGAAGCATCCGTATACGATGATAGGCTCTGATGGTCTCCCTCTCGACAAACATCCTCACCCCCGTCTCTGGGGAACATTTCCCAGGGTGCTTGGACACTACACCCGCCATCTCAAGCTCTTCACTCTTCCAGAAGCTGTGTCAAAGATGACCAGCCTGCCTGCGAAGAGGTTTGGTTTCTCTGAAAGAGGACTGGTAAGAGAGGGTTACTACGCTGACCTGGTGATCTTTTTTTTTTCTCTTTTTTTTTTCTATAAAAATTTTTGCATTAATGCAAGGGATACACATATAGCTGATACGCTAATGCGGGTGTGTACCCAATTAAGATTACAAAAACAAAAACAAGGGTGCAGCAAATGATTTAAATGAGTTAATGGAGGGAGCTGTAAGTGCTTCATGAGGTAAGTGATTCCATACAGAAATAGAGCTAGGTACAAAAGATGACTGAAAGGCATTGGTGCGTGCACGGGGCATATGTACTAAGGGTAATGAAGAACTATGCCTACTTACTTGTGGTATAAATACATTGGGGGGAAAGTAAAAGTAACCGTGTATAATTTTATAGAGAGTACAAAGCTTTAAGTATAACCTACGGTTCTCAAGAGTAGGTAATTGAGAAAGGTCAAGAAGTTCCTGGTACCCTACGTCCCATTTCTTCAAGCACATTTTTAGAGCAAACTTCTGTACATTTTCAAGTTTAGTAGTGTCTTTGATGAGGTGAGGATCCCAGATAGGAGCAGCATACTCTAGATGGGGACGTATAAGTACGCTATACAATTCAAGTAGGCTATGATGGTCCATGTTACCATAAAATCTTCTGTACAGCAGGCCAGTGAGTTTTCTTGCTTTGGTACAGATGGAATCAATATGTGCCGACCATGAGAGATTTGAGGAGAGGAGGACTCCTAAGTACTTGAAGGTCTCTACCTGCTCAAGTGGTGCGCCATTCAAAACAAGCTGAGGGGGTTCGACAGCGTTCCTTTTCCGTGAGATTATCATGGCCTTGCACTTGGTAGGATTAAGTGTTAGCTTGTTGCAGCTAACCCAGTCACTGATACGATCAATATCCAATTGCAGGTGGCCAAAGTCCTCAATCGATTTTACGGGTTTGTATCTTTGATGCAGGGACAGTAATGGATAAGGCGACCTTTGAAGAACCTAAGCAGCAGAGTACAGGGATTGACCAAGTGATGGTCAATGGTCAGCTTGCTTTTCAAGATGGACACCTGACTGGTAGAAGAGCTGGAAGATTTTTACGAAGAAATTAATTTATTTTCGGCCCAAGCAAACGTTACGATACTGTATTTACCAGATTCATGTGTCAAACGGATTACTGAGTGATATTGAATTCCATCTACACTGTCATCGTACAGATAACTTAAATTTTTGATATTCCATAATAGGCACACACATAACTATAAACTTGGTGCTGAATATTGTGCTTCATTAATTATATTGAGTAAAGTAGGGGAAAGTGTTGCCACCTGGCTACATGTGGATAAGGTCTGCAATGAGAAAAACTGAAATTTCACTACATTCCGTACTATATTTTATGTATAGACTGTCAAAACGATATGACCACAGCAACAAATAGCTGCACTGCTGTGTCCATGGATTACTTCAGCTGGACTTTGCTGCCAGCACAGGCCACCGATCCGTGAGACAGCAGGAGACTGTAGCCTTTAGTTACTTTCAGGAGGCATGTAGTACCTCCCATGAACTTCAATCTTCAAACACCGGTACCAAGTAGCCTCGTACCCAGGCTTTCCTCACACAGATTTAATCTCGCAGCCATAGGGAAATATTTGCTCCCTGATTTTTCTCTGCACAGCAGCTGTGAGATCAAATCTGGACAAGGAAAGCCTGGGTATTACCTGTCTCCTCATCAAGTTCCTGGTAATTGCCTGCCATGGAGTCACCAACCGTACTCTCAGATTGGTGAAGTCTTCCATTTGATTGGCACCATACATACTCTAGATACTGCATGAATCCAATAGAATTGCTTCAAGTGGGTGGATAAGAAAGACCCTAATTGGGACTAACAGCTTCTTATGTGTGCCTATTGAGTAAGCTCAACTGGTGAGTCCCCTTTTCTCAGTTACTGAACTGAGCTTACCCTATATAGCTACGTATACGAAGTGGGCTTTCATAAACCTAAAGTGCCAACAGTTAACGTCATTGTGACACTAAGGCCAACCCCCCCCCCCCCCCCCCCTCGCCCCCTTAGCGTCACATACTTTTAGACACTGCTATAGAAGAAAGACAATATAAAAAATCAAACGGTTCTCATGTGCCATGAAATTGTCAGTCAATACATAAGTGACAGTAAAAAGTCGGAGTCTGCAAGTGAAAACAGACGATCAGATGGGAACATTTAGCATGTATCCACTGTGAATAAGTCTCACACGCAACGTATTTCACTGCACCAAGTGGGAGGGGCTGAAATTTTGGTTCCCCGATCCCCGGCATCACGGCGGGGTCAGAGGCACGTGATCACCGTACAAATGGCAGAAAAGTTCACTTACTTGCTGAAGAATGGGCTGATCGTAGACGGTGGCGGAGGGAAGCCTTACTTCGGAGATGTTGCCGTCAATAAAGACAGGATAGCGGCCGTTGGGGGCAGCTTGGACGAGGGAGGGCTGGAACCCAAACGGATTCTAGACGTGAGCGGAAAGGTCATCGCTCCTGGCTTCATAGATACCCACACACACGATGATGGCTTTGTCCTCCGGTCACCCGACATGCTACCCAAGATATCTCAGGGTGTAACCACCGTCGTGGTAGGCAACTGTGGCCTTAGTCTGTCCCCACTCACCAAGGACGTGGAGCCTCCTCCCCCCCTCACTCTTCTTGGTGGGAGGGGTGACTTTCAATACCCCACTTTCGCCGAGTATTTGAAGGCAGTTGAGGGAGTGCAACCAAACACAAATGTTGCTGCACTAATTGGCCACTCTCTACTACGCCTCAATCAGATGGAGGACTTGCAACGGCCGGCTTCCCACGAAGAGATTCATCAGATGCAGCAGCAGCTAGCTGAGGGGTTAGAGAGTGGCGCCATTGGATTAAGCACTGGTCTGTCGTATTCCTTGGCTGCCCACTCCAACAGAGAAGAAGTCCAGGCACTGACAGAAGTAGTTAAGAAGTATGGAGGTCTGTATGCCACACATATGCGTAGTTATTATGATGGAGTAATAGAGGCTACCAAGGAAGCACTGGAGACAGCTCAAGCCACAAGCGTACCGCTTATTCTCTCTCACCACCATTGCTCAGGCCCACGGAACTGGGGAAAGTCTGTAGTAACGCTGGGCTTGGTCGATCGGGCCATTGAGAATCAAGAGGTTGCTCTCGACTGCTACCCATATCTAGCATCCTCTACCATTCTTATTCCAGCTCAAGTAGTGGATGATATACGAGTGATGGTGACATACTCAGAACCGTACCCTGATCGACAAGGCCAGTACGTCCATGATATCGCCAGAGAATGGAAGTGTTCAGTTAGTGAGGCCTGCGAACGACTCCAGCCAGCAGGCGCCATCTACTTCACCTACAGTGAGGACGACGTCCAGCGAATATTGAAGCATCCGTATACGATGATAGGCTCTGATGGTCTCCCTCTCGACAAACATCCTCACCCCCGTCTCTGGGGAACGTTTCCCAGGGTGCTTGGACACTACACCCGCCATCTCAAGCTCTTCACTCTTCCAGAAGCTGTGTCAAAGATGACCAGCCTGCCTGCGAAGAGGTTTGGTTTCTCTGAAAGAGGACTGGTAAGAGAGGGTTACTACGCTGACCTGGTGATCTTTGATGCAGGGACAGTAATGGATAAGGCGACCTTTGAAGAACCTGAGCAGCAGAGTACAGGGATTGACCTAGTGATGGTCAACGGTCAGCTTGCTTTTCAAGATGGACACCTGACTGGTAGAAGAGCTGGAAGATTTTTACGAAGAAATTAATTTATTTTCGGCCCAAGCAAACGTTACGATACTGTATTTACCGGATTCATGTGTCAGACGGATTACTGAGTGATATTGAATTAAACAATGCATTGTATTACTGAGTGATATCACTGCAAGAACAAAGAGATTACTTTAACCCAGCTCAGGTTACCTGAGTTTCGAGCTTGAATTAAGCTAGGTCATGTTACAGGTAGCTACAATTAAGATAGCATTTCTGTGGCTCCTGCAATTAACAAACCTTAACGTCACAAGTGCAGCTGCGCGCTTGACCACTACCGGTAGTAAACAATTAAGCTAGGTCACATGGTACAGGTACCTACAATTGAGATAGCATTTATGTGGCTCCTGCGATTAAGAAAGTTTGCACTTCTAGCATTCCTCAATTGTAGCTACCTGTGACTTAGCTTAATTGTTTACTAAAATATCTATAGTGGTCAAGCAATATAATTGACCTCCTTGCATACACACTCTTTGATGTGCAACTAAGCTGGGTTAAAGCAATTCTTTTCTTTTTGCATTCCATCTACACTGTCATAGTACAGATAACTTACATTTTTGATATTCCATCATTTAATAGGCAGCTTCTTATATATATTACGTGCTGTGCCTATTGAGTAAGCTTAACTGGTGAGTCCCCTTTTCTCAGTTACTGAACTGAGCTTACCCTATATTAAACAGCTCAATTCTCCTTACCAGTATATAGACCGGGTAGAGCATGCACCAGAATTTGGATTCAGTGATGCATGGGCCTTAGCAAAGTCCTGGGTTAAAGAAGCCCAGTACCAGATGAATTGACAGCATGAGCGTGGGGCAAAAGAGTTTCAAGTTGGCAGGCATGTATTTGTTGATTAACAAGACCAGGCAAATTCAGCCATAGGAAAATATTTGCTCCCTGGTTTTTCTCTGCAGCTGTGAAATCAAATCTGGACAAGGAAAGCCTGCATGGGTATAATACTATTACGTGTCTCCTCATCAAGTTCCTGGTAATTGCCTGCCATGGAGTCACCAACCGTACTCTCAGATTGGTGAAGTCTTCCATTTGATTGGCACCATAAACTAAAAGAGCCAACAATTACGCAACAATCGAGACAATATTATATAGTGTAGCGTGCATGTGTTTCTGCTATTTAGGGGAAATGAAAATCCTCTCATATGATCGTTTTTCCAACTTTCAAGTTGAATCCAGGAATACTGTATGCACAGTTGTATCTACATGAACAAAAATTTATAATACTGAGTAACATAATATATAAAACGTGTACACTGTTGCTGTGAGATGTCAGTAATCACCAATATAGTATGTAGACTAAAACATGTTATTATACAGTGATTCTGAGTTCTCTATGGCATCTATATACATGTAAATACATTTTTAGTGAAAATACTGACAAATACAGAATAAAAAGTAAGTACAACACTAGCATGGAGTAGCTAGCTATATCTAAGTGATAACTACAGTAATGCCGTTAACAGTCAAAGACTACTGCAATGCCTACGTGAAGACATCTTACATTGGTTCCATACCCAACGCAAAAGAATAGCAAAAATATAACAAAAGGGTGTTAAGGATGTTAGTCCTGTTAAAATGAAAGACAGTTTAGTAAATTTCAAGCTTTTCATCACTGAAATATTATAGCACAAAATGGATGCATACAATGTTGCTAGAGAGAGGTACAGTGCTGTATCAATCGTATTAAAAAGGGAAAACTTTTGCTTATATGGTTGTACTATTACTACTAGCATCACAAGAAGTAGAATCATGAACATTCCTATTCCATAGAAAAGTGTACTAAATGTCACTACATATCCAGTGAAAAGAGTAATCCTTAAAAGTTGACGGACAGCAGCAAAGTATCGGCAGTCATAAGTACCATCAGTTCCATCCTTGTAGCAACCCTGAAAAGCATCCATGAACACATGGAGTACACGACATCTCAGGTTGAAATGACTAAGACACTTCTGAAAGCACCTCATGGGATAAAGGATCAACAGCAGTATAGGGAGTACTATCATCAGCAGCACAACAATTAGTGCAAGTACAGCATATGGAAGGTGTTCCTTACCAAGGAATGGAACTGACCCATCATAATATAGGAATACACCACGGTTTTTTCCATGTAAATCAAAAACATGTGTAGGGGCTAGAAGCCCAAAGGAAACATTCAGGAATTTTACATGAGAAAGCCAAAGAAAAGTGGCAAAAGCATTGATGATTGAGCTTCTAATATCCCACCTGTTCCCACAACACCTCTGAAACGGCCTCCATAGCTGTACAATGGGCCAGCAGCCATAAGTGTGTAGCTCAATGAGGAAGTAGGTAACAACAAGCAACAGCAGAGGGTAGAAGGCAATAGCATAATCAAGAGCCAGAACTTGAACACACACACACACACACACACACACACACACACACACACACACACACACACACACACACACACACACACACACACACACACACACACACACACACACACACACACACACACACACACACACACACACACACACACACACACACACACACACACACACACTGTTCTTACTTTCTTCTCACTGAGTTCAAATCCCTGTATCACTAAGGGTATTGGTCTGTAGCCAATACACTGAGCGCTACTAAAAATGAATTCTTACTAATTGTATGCAACACTTAGTAACCACAAAAATAAACGACAACATAAATATCAACAAAGCACATGCTCTATAGTTCCAAGCAAGGATGAGAAAGGAAGGTGAGGATTATATCCAACTACATCTGTAAGATGGCATAAAAATTTAATAAATTAGCATTTATACACGCTCTTATTTATCTATCTAGCCACAAAGCAGAAACCAAATAGCAAGAACCAGACCACAGGATAACAGGACAAGATGGACCTCATATCCTTACTTAGCGTATTGTCTGTGTAATACGGTATATACCCACTAAAGGTAGTAAATAATGAAAAGTAAACAAGAGTGTTACTCAAGTGTATAAACTGGAAATCTCACACGTACTGTACTCTACCATATGAAAGTGGCCCCACCCTTTCTGTAGACAGTCACAGGTCGAGAGGTTAAAGAGACTAAAACCTGCGGCTGCTCGATGATTAGTCTGTGGTACTCTCCTGATGACCAGCTCTAACATACTGAACTATACACATGTACACCTGTATGCAGAAAAGTATGGGTCATTCTTGAGAATATCAAAGTAGCTACTTAGGTAAAAATATATATTTTCTGTTTTTTGAATCGTATAGCAATTGACCAGTCTCCTGACACAATCCTAAAACCATTTATTTTTCTCATTCCAATAATCTCTCAAAAGACATGCACACACACACATACACGCGTATACACACACCTGTCCTGTCCAGCTGGCTGTCTATATGGCCATGTGACCCCCGCAAGGGGAGAGCAAAGAAATTTATAGTTATGAGCTTGTGAGGGTGTTCACTATTTAGTTCGTACTCACATATCTATGGACTGCTCAGCTCCGAAACTAGCGCTGACATACCTACACTTCACCGCACTAACTGCTCAAACACTGTTTTTGCCCTTTCCGCCACATATTTGTGCCTCTTTTCGTTTCAGACTCTCTCCTACAGCATCCAGTCTTTACCTTTTCTGGTAGCATACAAGAGCTCCCACCTGCCTTGCCATTCTTTAGCTTCCTGATGGCTGCCGCCAGCTCATCCATGGTAATTTTGCCTTACTGATTTCTACTTTGTCTGCCTCATTAAACTCAAGACTGCATATTTAGCACCTTCATGAAGTGCCTCTGCCACCGCTAACGTATCTGCGATAGTGAGGTTCAAGTGTTTCCATTTTCATCACAGACCGTGACAGATCTGGTGGGAACTAGGGGTGGGGCCACTCTCATAGGGTAGAGTCCAGTACAATCTTATGTACGTAGCTACCTAAATATGAACCGTGCCTACTGTGTGAGCGAAGAGGATTGTACTATACCACATCTTCCGAAACACTAGCATCATTTTGCAGATGTTTCAATTCTCAGACCTAAAAGCCTTTCCCACAAGAAACACATCAACTGTGTACTTTGGTCCTTTTGTACACTGGTTAAGATGAGTTGTCCTGACCAATGGCTTTAAGCTATCTAGCCACTGCTTGTTTAAGCATTAAAGCTACCATACGGCTTGGGTTTAGGCATTTTCCATTGTTTTACCTCTACTTGTACTACTTAGTATGCCTGCTTGCGTAGATAATTCTGCCTATGCTAATCCTTTTTTTATGCTTAACTTGTGCTTATGCTTGAGATTTACTTGCACTCTTGCACTTACACTTCTTCCTGCCCGTATGCTTATACATTCACATATACTTGATGCTTCTGTTTGTTTTCACATATGTCCATTGTGTACGACTTATCCACATACGCTTCCGTTTCCGCTTGATGCTCATGCTTATTCTTCAGCTTATGCTAATGCTTTGCTTACACTTATGCTTGTCCTTGTGCCAGTGCTTGTGCTTACGTTTACCAATTTGCTCATATTTATGTATTTTGCTTATGTACTTTGTCTTATGTATTCACTTGCCCTGCTTCTGCATTTGCTTAATATTTGCTTACACTCATTCTAATGCTTCAGCATTTTCTGCGCTCATGCATTTACTTATGCTTACTGCATATGCTTACTGTAGTGAAGAGTTATACTGAAACACTAGCGTCATTTTGAAGCAGGTGTTTCAGTTCTAAGGCCGAAAGCCTCTCCCACAAGAAACACTTACTTGGATCACATCAACTGTGTATAATAAGGGAAAGTATTTAACATCCTAACTGAGGAGTATCAGCGATGGCTGATAGCTGGCGTAGCTGCTTAGAGAGATTGGAGGAAAAGCAGAGGGGGGGAGCGCCACAAGGTGTTATGGCTGGGCCAATGAGACAGTGGTTCGCCAAGGCTTGGGGAAAGGATGAGAGGGGGTGATCAAATTGCCCCCGCAGGCATTCAAGACAACGTCTTCCCCCAAGCATTGGTATATAAGGACCTTTTTGGACCCTTGTAGTTACCGGTGACTTGTGCTAAGTTGTGAGGCTCCAATGGTGACTAACATGGTTAAGGTATATATTATGGGTGTGAGAGCAGGGTGCAAAACAGGTAAAGGCACCAAAATGGCTGCACTACTATACAAAGCTAGGTTTTGGATCACGGCTGAGGGGATTGAACTCCACAGAGGATCTTGGATACTGAGGCCGGCTTCTCCCTTGGAGTCTTAATGTACAGGAGGTATTCCACACTCTGCCACCTGCCAAGCATCTGTATTGTTGCGTCTGGAATTCCTTGCTGGGCTGCGGTCATAGCCACTCCAATGCAGAAGCTGTGCCCCGTGTACTCGCCCGTTGCTGAGAGAGCTGCGCGGACCACTGCGATGAAGCGTTCTCAGTTCAGAAATTTTCCATTCTCGAATTGGAATGGTGGGTCTCCTTTATCCCTTCTGACCGCCAGGTAGGCCAACATGGCGGCAATGGGACAGAGGCCGTTGCTTGTGAAGCCCACTCAATCCCTAATTGTGGAAGGGATCCGTCTTCGAAGCCTTGATGCACACTTGCATCACCAAAGGGTTCTCCGGGTTGTCAATTGCTATGTCATCGAATCCGAGGTGGGCACCTGGATCGAAGGCGCCGTCGCAGGTGATCTCGCCCGCCCTCAGGAAGCCAAAAAAGCACAGAGTGCATGCGGCTCAGATCATTATGTGGTTCATATCTCTGAGGGTCTTTGTCCCAGACATGCCTTAGCTGAAGTAAAATTGTGGGGGTGATGGGAAGACGTGTCCTAAAAACGATGTGTCTACGTAGCTGGTCTAAACAGTCAGCTGCAGCCAGGACTGAGGGTACTTTGGGTGACTCAGTTGGCACCAACCTCACGTGAGAGAGAGAGTTCATTAGTGGGTCGCCCCCTGTGACGTTAACTTGCTTTAACGAGGTTAAAGCTTATTACAACACCCCATCCTACCAGAGACCCACACATGTGGACAGAAAAAACTCAATTGTGCTTCCTTTGAGCTACCGGACTGGAAAAGAGTAAATTGCTGCTTTCCTTTATGCATTTTTAAACTATACTTCAAGATCTCTCACCTGGGTAATGTAGACCATCAGTAGCCAGTATCCCTGGTGCTGTAAATTGCGCAGTCTGTAATGTAGACCATCGGTAGTCAGTATTCCTGGTGCTGTAAATTGTGCAGTCTGTAATGTAGACCATCCGTAGCTAGTCAGCAATCATGGTGCTGTAAAGTGTACAGTCGTAATGTCTCCAGTGGTTAGTTTTGTCTACTATAATACTATAATTTAACTGCCAACATACCATTGGAGTGTATCAGTGTGAATGTGTTTGCTTGACAAAAGGGCATTGTTCATTGTGATCAGTGCCAGACCATGGCTGCAACTCAGTTTGTCATACCACTACTATTTGGATGTGCGCTATTACATTATTATGGTAAGCCTAGTGTTACATTATCTATAATATTGTGCATAATCGGAATATTACTATACATGACTGTTTTCTCACCCACATATTATATGTTTACAGGAAGAGCATTGGCCCAAGACAGTGCATTTGCCATTCCGATGCTCTTTCCCTACAAGAGCTGTAACTCAACCCCAGACCTTGAAACACTCAGGTACGAGATTTTCTTTGCACATTCTGAGAAAAACGTAGAGACCCCACTGAATGCATACACAACTTCAAGTCCTCGAAGTTATCAAATTGCATATGGATATAAAACCAACCAAACCTTTCATTGGGAATTCTTCTATGAGGAAAGAGTTGCAACTCCGTTCTATCAATGTCAAAATTCAGTTTTTGGATTATATGTGATCTTCTATTCGAACCCAACTCTCTCGCTCATAGTATTGCTTCAAAGTCCCAGTTTCACTCAGGTGTTGAGTACGCTACCTCTACCTTCTTACTTGGAATTACACTCTGAAGAAACAGTGGATTACTCTTACGAATATTATGTACTGTATGGGTCACATTTTGACACAGAAATTATGGATGGATTAGCCATTTCTGTTGTGACAAGCTACACAAACATTACTATCCAGCCTAGTTCAGATCTGATAGTCGTAATTAAGGAATGCTAAAACTGTTATCGACCATGATGGTAACTCTGACTGGGTATTTGACAATCTCCTCTTGTGGGAGGTTCTGTGGATTGAACCAAAAGTAAATGGATGTAACAACAAGGATAGTCCAACACTAAAGGGGACAAAAGTTCTATCCACTCACCCTCTATCAGTATTCACCACCAAAGTGAAGTGTAACCAGTCTGGGGCATTTAGTTATGATTCTCAAGTAGTTCACCAAATGCCTGCTGCTAACGAGTGGGGTAAAACCTTTGTTACTGATGTGCAACAGGCAACTATCATTCCAGATGCATTTGAGCTACGGTATGAACTTCATATTCTAGCAATTGAGAGCGGGACTAATATTACAATAACATATTATAGCGATATAGCGGCCCCAGTGAGCAAACGTGACTTTACTATGACTGAAGAACAACTTACTATCACTCTGGAAACTAAATCATCTCCTTCCCTTACCCATTTACAAATTCATCCGTCCAATCCCATTCTTGTTGTCTACGAGCTGCACTCAATCCCGGGAAGTATTTCCTATTCCTCCATCCTTCAGCCTGTCGAGTGGTTCTCTAATCAGCAGTTGATTATGCTGTGGCATCCAAGAAACTTCGCCAGATACAAATACCACATTGGTGTGGTAGTCCCACAGTCGCGTTACAACCCCAGGGACATAGTCATTAGAGACACTGACACAGATGAAATCCTACCCCTCAGTGAATACAGAGGATTTAGTGGGAAGGTTTTCAGTACTGGCGATTATGTCGCATTCTACCTTCAGTATCCTGACTACAATAAGTCATTGGAAAGTACCGAGCTCCTTCTGAATCACAGGAACACTTGTGGAATATTAGGAGCAACAGTGTATGCCTACAGTAGTGACCTTTATTACGTCTATAACAATGGCTTCATTATGGGTAAGTCCTGGAATGCATTATCAGGAACGCATGAGCCGCCAAAGGCTAATGCGTTCCTGATAAGTCCCATTATGCAGTAATAATTAAAGTGCTAGTTCAGTAATATGGTCGTCAGTAGTAATTACACTCAGTCTGCATGTGAAATGGCTCTATGATAATTAAGTAGAGCCATGTAACTATATATACTTAATTTGCAGCATAAATTTGAACAGTTGTATTATATGCCCAAAGCTCTTTAAGCTTATTTGCCTGTACACAGCCAGATGATGGTATTCAGAACAATGCCTGAACTAGTCATCTTGGTTTCTTGGGGTACTTAAGGACATATTAATCATGTCACTGTGAATAACTTAAGTGACTCTCTGTATACCGTAGACACATACAATGATCGTAATACAACCATCTGCAATGACACTTCCCTCGACCACTTCCCACCTACACCTGAGGAGAGAGAAACAAAAAGTAACAGCAAGGAGATTGTCATTGCAGTTGCTATAGTATCACTGATACTGTTGGTTGCTTTCGTCTTCTGCTTTTTGAAAGGTTATTGGACTTTCAAGAAACCCAATTGTACAGAAAGGGAACCTCCCTACACAGATTATGAGTTTGACGTATTTCTGTCTTTTGCTGAAGCAGACAAAGAGTTTACAGAAACGAATATACACATTCCTTTGATGAATAAACTGTATCGTGTTTTCTGGCACTACGAACACTTCAAACCTGGTCTCACCATCATGGAGAATATAATTCGTGCTGTAAAACTGAGTAGAAGAACAATATTTGTCTGTAGCAGACGGTTCATGAAGAGCGAATTCTGTAAGAAGGAGATGGACTACTGTCTCAGGGTACAGGAGAAGGAACACACAAGAAGAGTGATTCCCGTGGTTCTGGAGGAATGCTGCCCAGAAGAATTTAAACGTTTTAATCAAATCAGACTTAGTGGAAAGGAGATGGATGATAACGAAATCAAACAGTTTTTGCTGAGATTAAAATTAGGTATGTTTCCCATAAATGGGCATAAAATATCAACTGCAAGTCAACTTCCCACAAAATTATCTTAATTTTATTGCAGAATCCTGCAAGCTGCCATAGTATGGCTATTTACTTTTAGGCATTTATGGAGCACGGGAAGGGGAATGGAAATTATGACTGCATGCAGGAACTAGTCAGGCTGGTCATGACCAAAAAAGTAGCTGCTATAGTCTGCATACATACCCAGTGGTTACAGCTTTACTTCTAAGTACCTAGTACTTCATTTTCAGTGGTTAGAGCTAGACATAACATTATTGTGTGTGCCTCCCGTTAGGTGATCCAATTAGCATGCACAAGAGAACAACAGATGCAGGACAAGGAGTATGAAAATTCCAGTATAATTGTAAGTAATTATTACTTGTATATTCTCATTATATCGTCACTACTGGCATTACTAATTTCATGATATAAACTGAGGCATATAATACAGCTCTAATGCAAGTCAGGAGACCGGAGATGTGTGGCTTATAGCTCAGCTGCTGCAAATTCGTTGAAAGGTGTCCATGTACGTAACGTACATTGCTATGTATAACTACGAAGTGGGCTTTCAAACCTAAAGTGCCAACAGTTAGCGTCATTGGGACACTAAGGCCAACCCCCCGGCCCCCCCCAGCCTCACATACTTTTAGACACTGTAAAAAAGAAACGGCTCTCATGTGACATGAAATTGTCAGAGACTCAATACATAACTTAAGTGACAGTAAAAGTCGGAGTCTGCAAGTGAAAACAGACAATCAGATGGCTACATTTAGCATGTATCCATTGTGAATAATTATGTCTCACACGCAATGTATTTCATAGTACCTAAAGCACTTCTATGCAAAAAGAAAGGTTACTGATTCCTAGTGCAGTGCTTTAAAGAAGAAACTGCAGACGTGGAGTGTGTTGTTTAGTATCCGACAGATAAAACTGCACACACGTAGTGTAGCGTGGAACCACCCAGCAATGCACCAAGTGGGAGAGGCTGAAATTTTGGTCCCCGGTCCCCGATCCCCGGCATCACGGCGGGGTCAGAGGCACGTGCATGTACAATCAGCTATATTATCTACGGTACAATCACCATGCAAACGGCAGAAAAGTTCACTTACTTGCTGAAGAATGGGCTGATCGTAGACGGCACCAAGTGGGAGAGGCTGAAATTTTGGTCCCCGGTCCCCGATCCCCGGCATCACGGCGGGGTCAGAGGCACGTGCATGTACAATCAGCTATATTATCTACGGTACAATCACCATGCAAACGGCAGAAAAGTTCACTTACTTGCTGAAGAATGGGCTGATCGTAGACGGTGGCGGAGGGAAGCCTTACATCGGAGATGTTGCAGTCAGTAAAGACAGGATAGCGGCCGTTGGGGGCAGCTTGGACGAGGGAGGGCTGGAGCCCGAACGGATTCTGGACGTGAGCGGAAAGGTCATCGCTCCTGGCTTCATAGATACACACACACACGATGATGGCTTTGTCCTCCGGTCACCCGACATGCTTCCCAAGATATCTCAGGGTGTAACCACCATTGTGGTAGGCAACTGTGGCCTTAGTCTGTCCCCACTGACCAAGGACGTGGAGCCTCCTCCCCCCCTCACTCTTCTTGGTGAGAGGGGTGACTTTCAATACTCCACTTTCGCCGAGTATTTGAAGGCGGTAGAGGGAGTGCAACCAAACACAAATGTTGCTGCACTAATCGGCCACTCTCTACTACGCCTCAATCAGATGGAGGACTTGCAACGGCCGGCTTCCCACAAAGAGATTCATCAGATGCAGCAGCAGCTAGCTGAGGGGTTAGAGAGTGGCGCCATTGGATTAAGCACTGGTCTGTCGTATTCCTTGGCTGCCCACTCCAACAGAGAAGAAGTCCAGGCTCTGACAGAAGTAGTTAAGAAGTATGGAGGTCTGTATGCCACGCATATGCGTAGTTATTATGATGGGGTAATAGAAGCTACCAAGGAAGCACTGGAGACAGCTCAAGCCACAAGCGTACCGCTTATTCTCTCTCACCATCATTGCTCAGGCCCACGGAACTGGGGAAAGTCTGTAGTAACACTGGGCTTGGTCGATCGGGCCATTGAGAATCAAGAGGTTGCTCTCGACTGCTACCCATATCCAGCCTGCAAACAACTCCAGCCAGCAGGTGCCATCTACTTCCTCTACAGTGAGGAAGATGTTCAGCGGATATTGAAGCATCCATGTACGATGATAGGCTCTGATGGTTTCCCTCTCGACAAACATCCTCATCCCCGTCTCTGGGGAACGTTTCCCAGGGTGCTTGGACACTACACCCGCCATCTCAAGCTCTTCACTCTTCCAGAAGCTGTGTCAAAGATGACCAGCCTGCCTGCGAAGAGATTTGGTTTCTCTGAAAGAGGACTGGTAAAAGAGGGTTACTACGCCGACCTGGTGGTCTTTGATGCAGGGACAGTAATGGATAAGGCAACCTTTGAAGAACCTAAGCAGCAGAGTACAGGGATTGACCTAGTGATGGTCAATGGTCAACTTGCTTTTCAAGATGGACACCTGACTGGTAGAAGAGCTGGAAGATTTTTACGAAGAAATTAATTTATTTTTGATCCCAAACGTTACGATACTGTATTTACCAGATTCATGTGTCAAACGGATTACTGAGTGATATTGAATTAAAAAGTGCATTGTATTACTGAGTGATATATTGAATTACATCTACACTGTCATAGTACAGGTATCCTATACTACATTTTTGATATTCCATAATTTAATAGGCACACACATAACATATTACTTGGTGCTGAATATTGTGCTATATACTGGAATAGCAAATTTAAAATTGATGTAAAGTAGGGGAAAGGGTTGCTACTTGGCTACATGTAGATAATGTCTGCAATGAGAAAAACTGTAATTCTCCTTACCAGGTAGCTATATAGACCGGACCGGGCAGAGCATGCACCAGAATTCGGATTCAGTGATGCACGGGCCTTAGCAAAGTCCTGGGTTAAAGAAGTCCAGTCCCAGATGAATCGACAGCATGAGTGTGGGGCAAAAGAATTTGAATTTGGCAGGCATATAGCTATTTGTTAACAAACCCAGTCAATTCAAATTCAGCAAAGATTGGGATATTTTCCCATAGCTACTATGGTGAATCGTTATGGTTCATTTGACCTACTAGGGAAGGTCGTAGGTCTGGGTACACTGCACACCTCAAAAACAGGAGGGTTGTTTTAACCCAACTTGTTTACCACAGTTGCATTTTAAAGATCAAAAACAACCCTCATGTTTTTGCATGCAGTTTCAAAAACAACCCTCATGTTTTTGCAGTGCATGTACAAAACACGAGGATTGTTTTTGATCCTTAAATTGCAACTGTTGTAAACAAGCTGGGTTAAAACAACCCTCCTGTTTTTGCAGTGCATCGTGAATCTAACTAAGAGTGCAGTGATCCACCATAACAGCTCTTTGCAAATAACAGCCACACTTACCACACTTATTCTTCAGCAAGAAAAGGGGTGTTCCCGTGACATCAATACGGTAAGGCAACCATCAAGAAGTCTGAAATCGGAAAGACAGAAAGTGCAAATAGAAGTAAAAAATTTACATGATAGCTAAGCTTCCACCAAAAGTGCAGAGAACCAAGGATCTGGGAAGTAAGAAATGAGCCTCAAGTTGGCTAATGATGTTGTCCACCGTGCGCTAGCGAGGGTGAATTTAGCACTAGTGATGGTGCAATCTTGTGCTAGTGATAGTGAATCTAGCTAGCTATAGCGATGGGTAACTTTAGCACTAGCGATAGGTAAATTTAGCAGTGAATTTTGAAACAAACTGAATGCCATAGCTAATTGCCCTGCGTAAAGGCTCCTTTCATACACGATGCACTTTGCATTTGGTATGGTTGGCAACCCTTAATGTGCATGGGGAATGAGCTTCTCTGTTGTTAGGGGGGGGGGGGGACAAATTAATGGGAGACCCAAAATTTTATGACATCAGCCTGACATATTCCACTCCTTATAAATTAGTGAACTAATAGCTAAGAGCTAAACTATGCATGTCAGAGCTTATCGCCAACAAAGGTGGCTACAGATGCTGCTGCCACAGGTTGTGAAGAGTTGGGAGGGTAGTAGCTAGCTAGCTATATATAGCTAAACTCATTCGGAGACAGAAATTTGCCTTTTTTCAGGCGAAAAACTTGAGGGGTGTCTGGTACAAAAGACGCATTTTTAGAATCAGCAAGCATAGTGCTTTCATCTGGTATATATATATACTGACTTTATACTCCCCTGCATGTATAGCTACGTATATAGCTAAGTGCTTGGTTAAACTCGGATAATTTCCAGCAGTTAATATGTCCTAATATAATAATGCCAAACCTGCGAGGCCCATACAAAACTATTGCTAGAATCGGTGACACAAGTCACGTGATACCAGTTACGGCGCAACAGCCGCTCAAGCACACATCACTTCCGTCTACAACTTTTACTGCCATTTTTGGTTTACCCTGGCTCCTAGCAGCGAAGACCTCAGGTCTCCAAACGCTTTAAATGACTTTACAGGCATCCTTTAACTTTTGCAAAAAAAATTGTCTACATTTGTTGCAGTGGCGTAGCTAGAGTGTAGTCAGTGGTGGGGCACAAGTCAACTACTGGCCTAATGTGGAGCAGGTCATTTGCGTGAAGCCGCCCCTCCGCAAAGTGCGGAATGTTTTTTTGTGGTAACATGGCAATTAAGCACTCTTGTAGTTTAGCTAATTCTGCTGTCAAATTAAAATATTTGTAACAGCTACAAGAAAACGCTGCTTAGGCCACTCCAAATTAATGTTTAGTTTCTGGTCCTCCGCCCGCATCCACTTTTCACGGTTGACGACTATTGCAAATACCAAGGACACTTAATACTAACGTTAGTATTAAATGTCCTTGCAAATACCAAGGATACTTAAGTATCCTTGTAAATACGTAATCAGAACGTGAGCCAGGATAGTGGAATGCACGTAGTCTTGCATAGTACTGGAAAGGCAGAACTGAGAGTTCTGTATCCATGGAAGATACCTCCTCCCGAATATCTTTCATCGCCCTCTGTGGCTGCTACCATGACATCATTGAGGGAGGTTTTTAATAGTGCAAACAGAGTACAATATACGGAAGTCTGGTGAAGATAACGAGGTCCTATAATCCTAATCACCCGCCCGCCCGCATCCTGTAGGAGGAAAGGTGGGACCAGAAATTAAAAATTAATTTGGAGTGGACTTACGGTTACTGATCTACAGTCTCTCCCGCAGTCACTCCATCCCTTTTCATTGTGCTATTAGAGTTGGTGGGGCACCGGGACGAGTTGGTAGGGCCTGTGCCCTACCTGGCCCTACCTTGGCTACGCCACTGCGTTAGCTATAAACTCTGCTTCAAAACTAGTCTGGCGTAGCCCGCTTTTAGCGAGGGACGGGCTACGCCAGACTACTTCAAAACCTGATGGCGAGACTCATGTGCACCGCCATTACGGATCGCTTTACCCCGCCTCTGCTTTACATTGTCTCCGCATACGCGGCGCGGGGTAATAATCAAGCCCTAGCGAGTTGCTAACTCATCCGCGGGGGCAAGTTTACTGAAATTTTGGTCCCCGATTCCACAGCGCCGAGTCAATGACCGTGCTCCAAATGGCTGAAAAGTTCACTTACTTGCTGAAGAATGGCCTGATTGTGGACGGTAGCGGAGGAAAGCCTTTCTTAGGAGATGTTGCAGTCAGTAAAGACAGGATATTGGCCGTTTGGGGCTTGGATGAAGGAGAGCTGCAGTCCGAATGGATTCTGGACGTGAACGGAAAGGTCGTCGATCCCGGTTTCATAGACACCCACACACACGATGATGGCTTTGTCCTCAGCTCACCCGATATGCTTCACAAGATATCTCAGGGTGTAACTACTGTTGTGGTAGGTAACTGTGGCCTTAGTCTGTCCCCGCTCACGAAGGATGTGGAGCCTCCTCCTCCCCTCACTCTTCTTGGTGGGAGGGGTGACTTTCAATACACCACTTTCGCTGAGTACTTGAAAGCAGTTGAGGGAGTGCAACCAAACACAAATGTTGCTGCACTAATTGGTCACTCTATACTACGTCTCAATCAGATGGATGACCTGCAACAGCCGGCCTCCCACAAAGAGATTCATTAGATGCAGCAGCAGCTAGCTGAGGGATTAGAAAGTGGCGCCATTGGATTAAGCACTGGTCTGTCCTATTCCTTGGCTGCCCACTCCAACAGAGAAGAAGTCCAGGCACTGACAGAAGTAGTTAAGAAGTATGGAGGTCTGTATGCCACGCATATGCGTAGTTATGCTGATGGGATAGTAGAGGCTACCAAGGAAGCACTGGAGACAGCTCAAGCCACAAGTGTACCGCTTATTCTCTCTCACCATCATTGCTCAGGCCCACGGAACTGGGGAAAGTCTGTAGTAACACTGGGCTTGGTCGATCGGGCCATTGAGAATCAAGAGGTTGCTCTCGACTGCTACCCATATCCAGCCTGCAAACAACTCCAGCCAGCAGGTGCCATCTACTTCCTCTACAGTGAGGAAGATGTTCAGCGGATATTGAAGCATCCATGTACGATGATAGGCTCTGATGGTCTCCCTCTCGACAAACATCCTCACCCCCGTCTCTGGGGAACGTTTCCCAGGGTGCTTGGACACTACACCCGCCATCTCAAGCTCTTCACTCTTCCAGAAGCTGTGTCAAAGATGACCAGCCTGCCTGCGAAGAGGTTTGGTTTCTCCAAAAGAGGACTGGTAAGAGAGGGTTACTATGCTGACCTGGTGGTCTTTGATGCAGGGACAGTAATGGATAAGGCAACCTTTGAAGAACCTAAGCAGCAGAGTACAGGGATTGACCTAGTGATGGTCAACGGTCAGCTTGCTTTTCAAGATGGACACCTGACTGGTAGAAGAGGTGGAAGATTTTTACGAAGAAATTAATTTATTTTGGTCCTAAACGTTATGATACTGTATTTACCAGATTCATGTGTCAAACTGATTTACTGAATGATATTGAATTAAACAGTGCATTGGATTACTGAATGATATTGAATTCCATCTACACTGTCATAGTACAGATAACGTACATTTTTGATATTCCATAATTTAATAGCTAGGCACACGCATAACTATAATAAGATTACTTGGTGCTGAATATATTGTGCTACAGGAATAACAAATTTAAAATTGAGTAAAGTATAGGGGAAAGTGTTGCCACCTTGCTACATGTAGATAAGGTCTGCAATGAGAAAAACTGTAATTTCACTACATTCAGTACTATATACAGCATGATTATTTTTATGTATAGACTGTCAAAACCATATGACCACAGCAACAAATAGCTGCACTGATGTGTCCATGGATTACTTCAGCTAGACTTTGCATGCTGCCAGTACAGGCCGCTGATCCACGAGACAGCAGGAGACTGTAGCCTTTAGTTACTTTCAGGAGGCATGTAGTACCTCCCATGAACTTCAATCTTCGAAAAACACCGGTACCAAGTAGCCTCGTACCCAGGCTTTCCTCACACAGATTTAATCTCGCAGCCATAGGGAAATATTTGCTCCCTGATTTTTCTCTGCAGCTGTGAGATCAAATCTGGACAAGGAAAGCCTGGGTATTACCTGTCTCCTCGTCAAGTTCCTGGTAATTGCCTGCCATGGAGTCACCTACCGTACTCTCAGATTGGTGAAGTCTTCCATTTGATGGGCACCATACATACTCTAGATACTGCATTTTAATTGAAATCCGATAGAATTGCTTCAAGTGGGTGGATAAGAAAGACCCTACTTGGGACTAACCGCTTCTTATATTATGTGCTGTGCCTATTGAGTAAGCTTAACTGGTGAGTCCCCTTTTCTTCTGATATACACAGGCATAACCCTCAGTTACTGAACTGAGCTTGCCCTATTAGACAGCTTACCAGGTATATAGACCAGACCGGGCAGAGCATGCACTAGAATTCGGATTCAGTGATGCATGGGCCTTAGCAAAGTCCTGGGTTAAAGAAGCCGAGTCCCAGATGAATCGACAGCATGAGTGTCGGGCAAAAGAGTTTCAAGTTGGCAGGCATGTATTTGTTAACAAGACCAGTCAAATTCAGCAAAGGCCTGGATATTTCCCATATTATGGTGAATGATTATGGTTGGTTCGACCTACTATTTGATATCACAGATGTTCAAGAACCACATTCAGCCCTGTTATTCAGATGGGTAGCTAGCTACCAGCTTGAAAACCAAAAGAGCCAAGTATTAAGAAACACCAAATAAAGACACAAAACAAGGTACTAGCACTTAGATAGGTGAAAAACCGCAACAATTACGCAACAATCAAGGCAATATTATATAGTGTAGCATGCATGTGTTTCTGCTATTTAGGGGAAAGGAAAATCTTCTCATATGATCGTTTATCCAACTTTCAAGTTATATCCAGGAATAATGTATGCACAGTTGTATCTACATAAACAAAATTAAATACTGAGTAACATAATATATAAAATGTGTACACTGTTGCTGTGAGATTGTCAGTAATCACAAATATAGTATATAGACTAAAATATGTTATTATACAGTGATTCTGAGTTCTCTATGGCATCTATATACATGTAACTACATTTTTAGTAAAAATATTGACAAATACAGAATAAAGAGTAAGTACAACACTAGCATGGAGTAACTAGGTGATAACTACAGTAATGCTATTAACAGTCAAAGACTACTGCAATGCCTACGTGAGTACATCTTACATTGGTTCCATACCCAATGCAAAAGAATTGCAAAAATGTAGCAAAAGGGTGTTAAGGATGTCAGTCCTGTTAAAATGAAAGACAGTTTTGTAAATTTCAAGCTTTTCATCGCTGAAATATTATAGCACAAAATGGACGCATACATTGTTGCTAGAGAGAGGTACAGTGCTGTATCAATCGTATTATAAAGGGAAAACCTTTGCTTGTATGGTTGTACTATTACTACTAGCATCACAAGAAGTAGAATCATGAACATTCCTATTCCATAGGTGAGTGCATCAAATGTCACTATACTCCCTGCGAAGAGAGTAATCTTTAAAAGTTGGTAGACAGCAGCAAAGTATCGGCAGTCACAAGTACCATCAGTTCCATCCTTGTAGCAACCCTGAAAAGCATCCATTAATACATGGAGTGCACGACATCTCAGGTTGAAGTGACTAAGACACTTCTGAAAGCACCTCATGGGATAAAGGATCAACAACAGTATAGGGAGTACTATCATCAGCAGCACAACAATCAGTGCAAGTACAGCATATGGAAGGTGTTCCTTACCAAGGAATGGAACTGACCCATCATAATATAGGAATACACCACGGTTTTTTCCATGTACATCAAAAACATGTGTAGGGGCTAGAAGCCCAAAGGAAACATTCAGGAATTTTACATGAGAAAGCCAAAGAAAAGTGGCAAAAGCATTGATGATTGAGCTTCTAATATCCCACCTGTTCCTACAACACCTCTGAAACGGCCTCCATAGCTGTACAATGGGCCAGCAGCCATAAGTGTGTAGCTCAATGAGGAAGTAGGTAACAACAAGCAACAGCAGAGGATAGAAGGCAATGGCATAATCAAGAGCCAGAACTTGCAGTGTGCTCAGATTCATACAAATATTGGGAGTTGCAATACGAAAGAAGCCAAGATTGCATATGCCATATATAGTAGCGAAAGTTTGTAGTATAGGGAAAATATGGTCATGTTCGTGGAAGCCCTTCAAACAAATTTGCAGGTATTGCTATTACCTGGATTACAGCTACAACTGCATTAAGCTTAGCTGAAGTAGCACTAATACGGCAGAAAAGAATCAGCAAGAGAAATAGTGTGAGTGGAAGAAATGCCACCACAATGTACATCGGCAAGTGGTAATGAGCATCAGAGCATTGTATGCATGTTAGATCATCGGAGTACAATAGTGGTACTAAGTGTTCTTTGCAGTGCACACATAATTGTCCAGACCTATTGAAGTGCCCACACATTGCCTCGTTCAGCTCAGACTTGTTATTTGGAATGCGATGATAAAGAACATTGTGATATGTATGGTTTGATGCATTAAAACAGTTATAAATGCATGATCCGACAATGATGTCCTCCATTAATTCATCATAGTAACAGTCCAGAATGCCCAGTATGTTAAGGGTACTGTTGCAGTATACACGTCCACCTAAATTTTCTCCGCAATCATACTTTTCACTATTATTATAATACCAAGTCTGAGGACACGTCTGATTTGTGTCTTGAAGGTTGAGGGTAGAGGCTACTTCATTGTATTGCTTAAGCTGTTTATCATCACACTCACACTGGGGTGTATAGACTATTGTGGAGTTTAGCCTTCGAGCACCTTTCAAAGCAAGCTCATATTTATTGCAGGGCATATCTTTTCCCCCTTTCCAACAAGACGTATTTGCAATACCTTTCTTCGTGTTGACAAAATCTGGCTGTTTGTATGTCAGAGCTCTCGTGACAAATACAAGCCACAGTAGCATTCTTAAGGCACTATCTACTGTGAGGATCTTCATTCTCCGTTGTACTTGCTATATAGCTAGTAGTGACTATACAATTTACAATGCATTCAGCGACTCTAAACAAATTCCCTGATTTATCTGTAGGACAGTTTTATCACACATCAGGTGAAGAGTATAGAATACTTTAGTTGATCCTAAATGCTGTGATGCTTTTCTTTTCATAATGTAAATCATTTTAATTTGCTTTTCATAACAGAAGAGATGAATGATTTACTTTCAAAGCAAACTAGAAAAAGTAATTTTGCAACTATGGTGGTGCTGACATGATTGCATAAGCCGGAGAGGGCCATTAATGTAGTGGATGTTACATGATACTATGCTTGTCTTTCACAAGATAAACAAAACGTCAACCCCTCATTTGCTTTTCATATCAAATGATGGATGATTTACGGCAACTTTCAAAGCAAGCTAGAAGTAAGGCCAAATCATGTTATACAATAATAATGTGGAAATTTAGTTAAAGGACAGGAGGTCTGCTCTCATACAAAAAAACTCTGGCTGATCAATTTGGTTAGCATAGGGATAATTATGGATAGGGAGATGACAAAATTGATGTAAATTCCGATAAGGCACATATCCACCTCTGGTATAGTACTGTTACAGGAAACCACATAATCCCATATTCACAGGTAGCTATATATCACTCTGTCGACACCAAGTCCATGGACACATCTCTTAGTTACATTGGCAGTGGGGCAACTGAAAACGGAGGAAACGGAAAGCTGAAATGGAAAACAGAAAAGGAAAACTGAGATGGAAAGCTACAACAACATATCAAATGATGAAACACCCACAGTAACTTTCAGGAAAAACCATAG
The DNA here is from genome assembly GCA_963921505.1 of Phakellia ventilabrum. Lineage (NCBI taxonomy): Eukaryota > Metazoa > Porifera > Demospongiae > Axinellida > Axinellidae > Phakellia > Phakellia ventilabrum. Next base: position 1,620,762 of record OY997385.1, read on the forward strand.
CAGTATGTGCCATAAATGTACCACACTAGTGTACTCTCCAGCTGATGTAATCATGTTAGCACCCCCATAGTTACAAAATAACACTTTTAGTTTTGTTTTGAAAGTAGATCATCCATTACTTTGGTTATGAAAAATAAATGGAGATGTTATGAACTTTCGCATTTTGGGAGGAAAAGCATAACGGCATTTAAGATGCTTTTATGATAGCCGTACTCAGTTTCAGACCAAGTTGCTGAATGTATCACGAACTGTAGAGTCACTAGTACATAGCAAGTAGAAAAAGAGAATGAAAATTGATAAAGTCATAAGAATGCTACTGTGGCTTGTACTTGTCATTAGAGCTTGGACGTACAAACAGCCAATTTTTGTTAATATGAAGAAAGGTATTGCAAATATTCCTTGTTGGAGAGGGGGAAAGGATATTCCCTGCAATAAACATGACCTTGCTTTGAAAGGTGCTCGGAAACTAAACTCAACAATAGTCTATACAGACCAGTGTGAGTGTGATGATAAAACACTTGAGCAATACAATGAAGTAGCCTCTACCCTCAACCTTCAAGACACACTCGATCCAAATCAGACATGTCCTCAGACTTGGTATTATAATAATAATGAAAAGTGTGTTTGCGGAAGAAGTTTAAGTGGACGTGTACGCTGCAACAGTACCCTTGGAGTACTAGGCATTCTGGACTGCTACTGCATGACGTATGATGAATCCATGGAGGATTTCATTGTTGGGGCATGCATTTACAACTGTTTAAAAACGTCGAAACAAAAACATCACGATGTTATTTATCATCGCATTCCAAATAACAAGTCTGAGCTGAACGAGGCAATGTGTGGGCACTTCAATAGGTCTGGGCAATTGTGTGGGCACTGCAAAGAACACTTTGTACCACTACTGTACTCCTATAATCTAACATGCATACAATGCTCTGATGCTTATTACCACTTGCCGATGTACATTGTGGTGGCATTTCTCCCACTCACACTATTTCTCTTGCTGATTCTTTTCTGCCGTATTAGTGCTACTTCAGCTAAGCTTAATGCAGTCGTAGGCATTAGCCAAATTATAGCATTACCAGCAAATGTGATTGTGCTTATAATAGGCTTCCATGAACATGACCATATTTTACCAGCAATACAAATTTTTGCTACTATTTATGGCATATGGAATCTTGATTTCTTTCGTACTGTAACCCCCAATATTTGTATGAATCTGAGCACATTACAAATCCTGGCTCTTGATTATGCTATTGCCTTCTACCCTCTGCTGTTGCTTGTTGTTACCTACTTCCTCATTGAGCTACACACTTATGGCTGCTGGCCCATTGTACAGCTATGGAGGCCGTTTCAGAGGTGTTGTAGGAACAGGTGGGATATTAGAAGCTCAATCATCAATGTTTTTGCCACTTTTCTTTGGCTTTCTCATGTAAAATTCCTGAATGTTTCCTTTGGGCTCCTAGCCCCTATACATATCTTTGATGTATATGGAAATAAACGTGGCTTGTTTCTATATTATGATGGGTCAGTTAAGTTCCTTGGTAAGGAACACCTTCCATATGCTGTACTTGCACTGATTGTTGTGCTGCTGATGATAGTACTCCCTATACTGCTGTTGATCCTTTATCCCATGAGGTGCTTTCAGAAGTGTCTTAGTCACTTCAACCTGAGATGCCATGTACTCCATGTGTTCATGGATGCTTTTCAGGGTTGCTACAAGGATGGAACTGATGGTACTTGTGACTGCCGATACTTTGCTGCTGTCTGTCAACTTTTAAAGATTACTTTCTTCGCTGGGTATGTAGTGACATTTAGTGCACTCGCCTATGGAATAGCAACATTTATACTTCTACTTTTTGTGATACTTATAGTAATAGTGCAACCATACAAGCAAAAATTTTCCGTTTATAATACGATTGATACAGCACTGTACCTCTCTCTAGCAACATTGTATGCGTCCTTTTTGTGCTTCAATATTTCAGGGATGAAAAGTTCAAAGTTTACAAAACTGTCTGTTACTTTAATAGGACTGACAGCACTGGTACCCCTTTGCTACATTTTTGCAATTATTTTGCATTGGGTATGGAACCAATGTAAAGTGTACTCACATAGGCATTGCAGTAGTCTTGGCTGTTAATTGTAATATGATGATGATGTAACTATTATGGCATTTATTGTAGTTGTCACTTAGTTATACTCCATGCTAATGTTTGTTCTATACTTGTCAGTATATAATTACACTGAAAATGTAGTTATACATAGCTATACAGCTGCCATCACTGCTTGTATGTTTCAGTCTGTATACGGCTCACTATACCAGTGTACATATTCAGTATATTAATTTTATATGGTTACAACTGACATGCAGAATCCCTGGGTTGAACTTGAAGATGGATAAATAATGAGAGGATCATTAGTAGGTTGCTATAAGCTGGGCGGGTATGTGCTACACCGCACTGATGAGGCGCAATAAAGTTGAAACAGCTGTTTGAAGGTCACACTGCAGCTGGTGGGCTTCCATCATGTTTAATTTCTCATGGTATACTATAGCTATATTGTCTGATCCTGGGGAGTTATATTAGGATAAAGTAGCCTCATTCCCAGTCCATGGCATGAAAGCACTGGTGCAAAAAAAGGTATTTGATTGTTAATCTATCCCATCCTTGTTTCTGTAAAATAAGTTATCTAGCCTCATACCCAGGCTCTCCTAACCCAAATTGTACAATATCTCATTGCTGTATTGCTCCTAAGCAGGAAATACTAGACAAGTACTAATACATATTATATTATAGGTAGATAACTCATAATCAAATGATCTGATTGTATAGCCTCGTATGTTAAAATGGAAAGATGGATCTAGAATCATGCATAAAAGGTTGAAGATGAGTTGTGAAAGTTCTTATTAATTCAATTCCTATGAGAGATACTCTCTGAATGAGGCAATCTGCCCCCAAAAAATCAACAGAAAACAATTTATTCTAGAGTTTTCAATGTTTAAATTCATATGCATCATATCATGTAGCAAGGGTGATGTTGTAGTTCCATGGACAATACAAAGTTTGCAAAATGTATCTCACAATTCCCAGAAGTAATTTGCATGGCTGTCGTCACTCTGTTATTACCAATAAATCAAAAATCTAGTTAAAAATAAGTAACAGGATACAGCACAATTAGTAGCCTCATACCCAGGCACATTATTCATATATACTGCAAGTGATGATAAGCTGCAAGTAAGGCTATACAATTAGATCGGGATGTTTATAATTATAGCAAAATACTTTCTGTTCTTTAAAACAAAAAAATGAATACATTGCCAAGAGTAACAATTTAATGTTTGTTAATGTTAATGTTTTCACAGAGGAGTGAAACATTATGATCCTTGGGTGAAAACTAGGAAACGCATATGAAACTCCCCTTCTTCAGTTTTGTAAGGAGTTATGACCAAAACAAAACTATACAGAATTTATCTGGGTCTTTATGGGCCCCCTACAAGGTGCGCAAATGTTCAAAATGGTGTCTCTGGCACATGGTTCCAGGTTGGTTGTTATTTTTGTGATAGGCAGGCTCGTGACCTGTCTCGCCCCACCCAAGTTGTGATTCAATTGCATCCCCTTCAACTCACCTGCTTTACTATAGTGCAATTACCCTCAATAGAGAATAAAATTGTGTTTCATACATGAAAGAATTGAAGCTGAGCTGTGCAAACCTAAGTTGATACTAATTCAAATCCCATTAGAGTACCTCACAGTTTCCAAAATTTTCAGTACATCATGAGTAGGCTCTACATTTTGATTTTTGTAGTACTTGCTTTAGCAAACACTTTCAATAGTTTAAAATGGAACGATGAAAGTTATTACTAATTCAATTCCTATGAGAGTTACTCTTTGAGTGAGGCAATCTATCACTCAAAATAAACAGAATACAGCTTATTCCACACAGAACAGGATTTTTATCCATCAATGGTTTATATGCAATGGTTGAACCCCATCTGTTGATCCAGCATTTCTCTATTCCTCAGGATACAAGTACAACCACACTGTGGTATATCGACATGGAGAAACTGTATACTTCAGTGAGGATAATACCAGCCATTTTCTGCCTCATCATAATCGTAGGCCTACCCGCTATCTTACTTTCAGCACACTACAAAGTTTTAGCCTTTTTTGGACTGAAAGAGAGCACCGCAATCTCTAGGTGTATAAAGATGAAACCTCTCTTGACTCTTTCCAGAGTTGTTATAAGGATAATTATTGATGCTATGCAGGAGTCTACTTCACCTATCGCTTTGGGAGCTAACTTTATAAGAAGTTACCCTGCCTTCTATACTTATTTAAAATAATGCTGATGCTCTCATCTAACAATACTGTTGACACCTTCATATATTATACCGACTTGGCGCTTATCACTGGTTTGACCTATTACCATTACAGGATGAAAAAACATTTTCAGCCCACACACAAAATGTTAAAGTGATACTGAGCATTCAAATTATCTTAATTTACCTATCTATTATTATACATATATAGCAGCACTACTGTAGGATTAACTGCCTTAGAGGCAGTCTTGTTGTCAAGGTCAATGCTATTATAGAGGTAGCTTCATCTTGTCAAGTCAATACTGTGTACATGTACCATATATATCACACCACAGATTATAGTAGCATCACATAGCCGAAGGGGAGGGCTACGTACGCCAGACTAAGATTATAGAGTACTAAATGCCAGTTACATCACGCATGCACACTGCACACACTCATTGACTATAGTGTTGCTCCTAGTGTCGTTCCCAGGCCATTTCTTTGGCCGCGTGGCCTGGGAACGAGGCTAGTGTCACTCATATCGGACTTTTGCACTCAGTCATTTGGGAACAAGATATTCATTGACACACACAACATATTTATTGACATCCCTAATTGGACAGCTGGTAAAAGAGGACAAAAATGAAAAACATTTGCAAAAAAAAAAGTAAACAGATGTAAGGATGAAAGTGCCCAAAGCCTTCAGTGTAGAGATAGCTCAAACACAAAGTTAAAAAGAAGCTTTACCCATTAAGTACAAAATATTAATCAGTAATCCATTTCCATGCATGGTTCTCGAAGTTCAATATCGTTATTCAGATCAAGCAATTCACGAAAGTTAATGTGTGTCACAGTTGCACAACCATCTGATGAGTGTGGTGGACTTGGTGGAGACACGTCCTCCAGGTCAGAGTCTTCATCGCTTTGGGGGACGAGTTCATTGTTGTCATTTTGTTCAAATACTTTCCATAGCTTGGGAATCTGTTTAATTTGCTGAATGGAATGGTAGGCAACAATACAAACGAATGTTGCGAAGGCTATACTGATAGAGGTGAATGTAACGGCATTCTGGTTACCTCCCGTGGAACGGATATACAAGGACGCTAATGCAAGAATACAGAGATTGGCAATGTAGGACAATTCCAAAACATTCAAGTACCAGCTCTTGTAGATTGTTTTTCCAAGTAGGGCATAGGCAATCAGCAGCACAGCAGTAACAGAACCGATAGCCAGGAGGTTAACACTGGGATCCCCAAGAGCATTTAAGGCAAAGAGAAGGAACAGGATACAGCGGACTAGAAGCATCAGTCCGGTCCAGTAGCGGTGTTTACTGGTATATGGTGCATGGTAGGCATCCAGAAAGGGAAAGATTCTATGATGATCAACCCAAGAAAAAATCTTCCACTCTCCTAACCTAGACCGAAGCCACTGGCTAAAAATCAGAAATAGTGTGTAAGGAAGAAACAGGACAATCAGGCACATCAATGCAGCTGTGAAAAGTGGAATATGCTTATTACTAAGATATCCGATATTTCCATCATAGAGCCACACAGCAATCAATGATTTGTTTGGGTATTCCAGGAGTGTATAAGAAAGTGCTTCAATAACTGTACGGAGTAATTTAGTGTACGACAGCAGAAAAAGTGTCGCCAGAACTGCGATTGGATTAGTTCCTAGAAGAGCAGCCACTTTTGAGGAGTAGTGGCTCATGAGGATTATGATGCCTATCAGAGCCCACACATAGAAAGGGAACACAAACTGTAACCATGATTTAGTGTAGGCGTCCATGCCATCAAAGAAACAAGTTTCAATTCCTAGATCCAAGTTTAGCCAAGCAATGAACACTGTCAGAATATTAGTAATACGAGGCCTAAAGAATGTAGCTGAATTCATTGCAAAGATGTTGGCATAGAAAACCAGCCCATTGATGGTACCAGTAGCAACGGTTAGCCTCAGAGCTAAAAGTAAAAGTACTAATGTCACACCAGCAAAAGCAAATGCTACAATGAGCCACAGATAATCATTAGAACACTGCAGGCAGCGGTTGGTGCCCAGTGCCAGGCTGAAATTTTGACCACATTTTCCACACAGCAGACCTGTTCTGTTGTTACTACACTGCTCGTCACTGTCATTAACTGCAATGTACATTTTCTTTGGTGTACAGTAATCAAAAGGGCAATGAGGATGAAGAATTAAACCATCGGATGTACTGTTTGGTATGTACCCCACCCAAATCTCAGGTGTACGCTCAATTTTTCCGTCATCGATTGTACATGCATTTGTAAATCTTTGAAGTCTCTGTGCGCAGTAGCATACTGGCTGAAACTGTAGTAATTCAAACCCAGGAGGACATTCACAAATACTGACATGAACTTTAATATTACTTGGTAGCGATGACACAGTACTTGCTTTGAGTGGACAGGGACTTTCGGCATACAAAGTCATTTCTTGAACAGTTCCTACTGCAGCTGTCTGCATGGTAAACGTAAGAAAAGTGCAGCTGTTTTTGACACTCTGAGTGTTTTCGAGATCTCTTTTACTTTTAGGTGTGACATGTATCACAGCAGGAGTTGTCCCATTCCGCTGCCCAAATGCTATTATGGGAACTTCTATTGTGCCCCCCGGATACACAGACCTTGTGATGGAAGAACTGCAGTCAATTGCTTCACCATCTTCACAGATGCAGATGTACAGTGGGTCTGAAGATATGTCCAGCAACTGTTGCTCTGATCTAGTTATGTAGTTAAAAACTTCACCACTGTTAGGACACCTGTACACAGTTTCAAAATATTTAAATTGTGAAAGCTGTGGATTAATAAAGTTAAGACTACAATTATCAACTGAACCACCATATAAGGCAGCACCTGCTTCAAGTGCTGTATTGTTTTGGAAGTAGACTCTGACATTGTACAGTTCAGTAATCTCAGAAACATTGGTTTCAGCATCATATTGTCTTTGGGTTTCAATTTGAAAAAAACATGCACTTTTTAATAAGAATTCACAGGATACGTCAACACAGTAACTCAGAGGATTGCTTTCTTCAACTTTGATTGCTCCTCCTTTTCTTCCTACAAAGTTATTTGTAAAGTTTATGGTTGTATTTGGCAGTAGGTGTAGTTTAGAGCCTTCAGTGAGCAGCAATCCTCCACCATTCAGAGCTGAATTTCTATTAATTGTGATGTGCTGCTTGAAGTATAATATACTACCAGATGAATAAACAGCACCTCCATCTTCATCTGCAAAATTGTCACTAAAATGTGCTTGCCCGCTGACTTGTGACTGTTCAACATAAAATCCTCCACCAAAACTAGCATTGTTATTGGCTATTAATAGGTCTCCAGCCATTGTTATTTGGCATTGTAATGCTGCAATACCTCCACCATATTGAGCTGTGTTATTTTGCAGTCTGTGGCTCCCTAATACTCCCAAAGTACTATTGCTGAAGCTAAAAATTGCCCCACCATACGAACGGGCTGTGTTTCCAGTGAGATTATTGTTAGTGAGATTTGCTGTGCTTTGGTGCACCACTATGGCTCCCCCTCCAAAGCCGGCGGAATTGTTTTCAAATGTATTCTGTGAAAGGTTGAGGATAGCATTTAAATGCACATAAAGAGCACCTCCACTATTATCAGCAGAGTTGTTATGAAATGTGTTTTCAGAGATGTTGAGAAAGTTTTTTGTTTGTGCAAAAATAGCTCCTCCAAACAGGCCACTGTTGTTAAGAATTGCGTTCCCTGAGAGGGTGAGGGTGTTATTTGCGTACACAAAAATAGCTCCTCCAATCCCACCAGAGTTGTTCTGAAATTTGTTTTCTGAGAGGGCGAGGGTGTTGTTTATATATGCATCAAGAGCACCTCCATAGCCGGCAGAGTTGCTTTCAAATATGTTATCTGAGAGGGTGAGGGTATTTGTTCTAGTTACATAAAGGGCACCTCCACCAATATGAGCAGAGTTGTTTCGAAAAGTGTTCTGCGAGAGTATTAAGGTGTTGTTGGTATCTGCACCAATACCACCTCCAAAATCAGCAGAGTTACTCTGAAATGTATTCTTTGAGAAGGTGAGGGTGTTGCTTGTAATTACCATAACATTACCTCCGTAGGTAGCAGAGCTATTTTGAAAAGTATTCTCTGAGAGGGTGATGGTGTTTATCGTATATGCGAAAAGAGTACCACCCCAGTTGGCAGAATTATTCTGAAACGTGTTCTCTGAGAGGGTGAGGCTGTTGTTTGTAACTGCAGTAAGAGCACCTCCATAGTAAGCAGAGCTGTTCCAAAATGTGTTCTCTGTGAGGGTAAGGGTGTTGTTTGTTTGTATATAGAGAGCACCTCCAGATTCAATAGAATAACTATTCTGAAATGTATTCTTTATGAGGGTGAGGGTGTTGTTTGTGTACGCAGCAAGAGCACCTCCAAAGTTAGCAGAATTGTTCCAAATTACATTTTCCGAGAGGGTGATAGTGTTGTTTGTGTATGCATAAAACGCACCTCCAACACGGACAGCAAAGTTGTTCTGAAATACGTTCTTTGTGAGAGTGAGTTTGCTATTATATACATAAACAGCACCTCCATGTTTTTCAGTAAGATTTTCTGAAAAGAGTCTGTTTGTGTTATTCTGGAAGTTGCAGTTTGAAATATTGGTATTCTGCACTGAAAGAATATTGACTGCTGCACTGTCATTATGTCCACATGAGATGAAGGCCAGTGCATTGATGTGGAGTTCAGTGATACCTGAAAAAACAAAACCAGCTGGCCAATTGCATACAATCCTACTGGTGACCTCTGGAAGGGAGGAGGGGTTTCCAAGTAGGTTGAGGGAAGAGTGGGGATAATAAAAACGCTTGAGAGATGTTTGATTCATGAAATTAGAGATTGAGATGGTAACATTGAGCATGTGATCTCCAGGAAGGAACACCAGCGTTGCATTTGAGCTAAATTTCGAATAGTATTGCTCAGCATACTCAGTGAGGGTGTGACATGGATGTTTAGGACATGGTGTGTTGGGTGTGGGGGTGACATAGTAATCACTGAAGCTGCTAACTGCAGTCATTGTTAGTAGCAGCAGCATTGTGTGCCAGTGCAGTGCTACAGGCTTCTCCTTCATTTTTACTGAATGTTTGGAGGAAAAAAATGTACATTCAATGCACTATACTAGCGGTTACTGAAAGTGCAAGTGTCCAACTCAGAACATATACATATACACATCGAGGGGTGACCACACTGCCAAAAGTAAGTAAGGCAGGCAAGTAGATAGCTACAGTGGCGTAGAAGGACAAGCTGTGGCGGCAGCCACAGTGTCAGCCGCCCGGCTATTTCATGAATTCAGTAAGCGCGATCATAGTAAGCGCATAAACAGAACCGAGACGATATATTATGGTCCCCAAATACTAAAGCTGCTAATATAATCATAAGGTATCATTTGTCACTAAGTCAATCGCTATTATTTAGGTAGCTAATATTATAAAGAAAGTATCAGTCTCTGGGTTGTCGGGTCTTATTGAGGTACATCAATCATAATCAGCCACCATAGACTGCGTACTGTAAGTACGGTGTCATTCCTACCTCGTTTGTTTGCTTTTTGGAAATTCCATCCCTATGCATTTTAAAATTCTTTTTGTGAGTCATTCAGCCATATGTGAAGTCCAAACAACATTCTGAACCATTTAATCCAGACTCCCTCCCTAGGCCTCCAGTGTGATACATATGATCACCACATTGGTTCATTAACTTCAGAATGTAGTTAGTCTCCTTCCTACAGTGTGGTACACATACCACAACACCGGTTCATTAACTTAGCTAGCTAATCTGTTCTCCTTCCTCGATTCTATTACATTCCAAAGTTAATGAACCAGTGTGATAATATTTAGCTACAGGCACCTTGTACCTTACAACTCTATCAACCATGCAAGGGTTGGTTGTTTTGTAGAGTTTGACCTACTTATACATGAAAGTAATAGCCTATAATGCTGTTAGCTTCCATTGCACAACCAGGATTTAAAATTAGTTCTGCAAGCCGTCACGCCCACCTTAAGGGTGAGTTATAATCATACCTACCTACTGCAGCGATTATTGCTTTCCTTGCTGCCTACAAAGATGACAAGTAGGGTAATTTGTATATTCCTAGCCATGTTAGCATGGTATATACGTTTTAACTAATGATAACTTCACGGCCCTGACCCCCTCCCCCCTTAACATCACAATGACATTATCTTTGGCAAAATGGTTTGGGGACACGCCCCCTTAGGGCTCTTATCCCAACTGGACATTAACAGTCGTTCTACCAATGGCAATATACTTATATGTAGCTATACATTTTACGAAATAACATAAGTAGTTGACGCTAACACTTTTGATCTGGCCATGTACAGACTTGTGGAAGGCTGTCACTTGGCTAACCTCAAATAAAAAATTTGGCCGTAAACAGCAACACCCTCATATGAAGGTCAGAATTGCATAATTGCACACTTTGTGTGGTATACAAGCTCTGTTACAGGCACTCACATGCAGTCAATATTAGATCCCCCATGTAGATCTCTTTTCTATAAGTAGCTAAACAAGGACCTTTTACATTCAGTGGGGTTATGTTACTAGCCGCGTCCCTAGGTCTTGGATGGTTCAATTATGCTTCACGAAATATGAGTACGATTTTCTTAGTTCACCTCCTTCAGCAGCATGCAATTGGTACCATTTCAAAGCACTGTAATAGGACTACAAAATATATAAAAACAAGGTGTAGTGGAGGAATTGTCCGAGATACACGCGCTGGTGTGCAGACTAAAAATTGTTAGATAAATGTTATCGCATGGTAATGGAAAAATCTAGTTTCGAGTAGCCAGACCCATCAAAAAAAAATTCAACGGGTCTGGGTACCCGAGACTAGGCAAAATCATGAATAATACAATAACACATATCACTTTCAGTATTGTAGTATGTGCCCTAGAATGTTCTGAGACACATATCTAGACCTTAGGGTGAATTTGAAACTAGCTCTAAATACAAACACAATCACATGCACATAAAAACAGATTTGCTGTATAGGCTCTGCTATGTGTACACCCACAGATTGAATATTATAACATTTATACTCTAGAAAATATATGTTCACAAAGAGGGATTTCAAACTACAATAGTATGATATTTAATACTTACAATTCACGATACTGTAAACACCTGGTTGAGCTTTGATTCAAATCAATTCAGGTATAGGACTGCGATCTCTATAAGATATGAGGAACTCAGTCTGCTTGAATGCACAGCCTTGGTGATTCTAAATTAGTTAATCTCGCACAAATCTTCAGACTTTAGCTAGCGTACTGACTCAACAGGCGAGGGCGTAATTACGAGAATAATGCGGAAGTGTAAATCGGGAAATTTGTTCTCGATCTCACGTGCAAGTGCGCCAGCGAAAGTGCTGATACAGCAATTTCGTACTGCGCTTTCAGGTAGCGATCAGAACTTGCGCAAACTGGATTATCATTGCTACCCACCACTCTTTCGCCGTCTAGGCAACACAATACTAATCTACCTTGGCCTAGTAGCTTCCACTGTGCTCATAGTAACGGAATGACGTAAATTAGCGCACGTGATAATTGCGGACGATCGAACACACTGCAAAAACGTAAGGCGCGCGCCCGGCTGGTAAAAAATAATTACGCAACAATCAAGACAATAATAAAGTGTAAGATACATGTGTTTCTGCAATTTAGGGGAAATGAAAATCCTCTCATATGATCATTAATTCAATTTTCCAGTTAAAGCAAGGGATTCTGCATGCATAGTTGTATCTACTAAACAAAAATGAATATACTGAGTAACATAATATATAAAATGTGTACACACAAATATTGTATATACACTAAAACATGCTATTATACAGTGATTCTGAGTTCTCTATGGACTCTATATACATGTAACTACATTTTTAGTAAAAAATACTGACAAGTACAGAACACAAGTACAACATTAGCATGGAGTAGCTATATCTAAGTGACACTACAATAATGCCATAATACATCTTAACAGTCAAGACTACTGTAATGCCTATGTGAGCACATCTTACATTGGTGCCATACCCAATATAAAATAATAGCAAAAATATAGCAAAAGGGTACTAATTCTGTCAGACCTATTAAAATGAAAGACAGTTTCACAAATTTAAAACTTTCTATCTCCGAAATAGTAAAGCACAAAATGGACGCATACAATGTTGCTAGAGAGAGGTACAGTGCTGTATCAATCGTATTATAAACGGAAAACCTTTGCTTATATGGTTGTACAATTACTATTAGCATCACATAAAGTAGAAGTATGAATGCTCCTATTCCATAGAAAAGTGCACTAAATGTCAATACATACCCAGCAGACAAAGTAATCTTTAAAAGTTGACAGACAGCAGCAAAGTATCGGCAGTCATAAGTACCATCAGTCCCATCCTTGTAGCAACCCTGAAAAGCATCCATGAACACATGGAGTACACGACATCTCAGGTTGAAGTGACTAAGACACTTCTGAAAGCACCTCATAGGATAAAGGATCAACAGCAGTATAGGGAGTACTATCATCAGCAGCACAACAATTAGTGCAAGTACAGCATATGGAAGGTGTTCCTTACCAAGGAACGGAACTGACCCATCATAATATAGGAACAAGCCACGTTTCTTTCCATGTACATCAAAGATATGTATAGGGGCTAGGAGCCCAAAGGAAACAGAAAGGAATTTTACATGGGAAAGCCAAAGAAAAGTGGCAAAAGCATTGATGATTGAGCTTCTAATATCCCACCTGTTCCTACAACACCTCTGAAATGGCCTCCATAGCTGTACAATGGGCCAGCAGCCATAAGAGTGTAGCTCAATGAGGAAGTAGGTAACAACAAGCAACAGCAGAGGGTAGAAGGCAATAGCATAATCAAGAGCCAGAACTTGCAATGTGCTCAGATTCATACAAATATTGGGAGTTACAGTACGAAAGAAATCAAGATTCCATATGCCATATATAGTAGCAAAAATTTGTATTGCAGGTAAAATATGGTTATGTTCATGGAAGCCTATTATAAGCACAATCACATTTGCTGGTATTGCTATAAGTTGGCTAATGCCTACAACTGCATTAAGCTTAGCTGAAGTAGCACTAATACGACAGAAAAGAACCAGCAAGAGAAATAGTGTGAGTGGGAGAAATGCCACCACAATGTACATCGGCAAGTGGTAATGGGCATCAGAGCATTGTATGCATGTTAGATCATAGGAGTACAGTAGTGGTACAAAGTGTTCTTTGCAGTGCCCACACAATTGTCCGGTCCTATTGAATGGCCCACACATTGCCTCATTCAGCTCAGACTTGTTATTTGGAATGTGATGATAAAGGACATCATGATGTGTTTGTTTTGACGTATTTAAACAGTTGTAAATGCATGCCCCAACAATGAAATCCTCCATGGATTCATCATACGTCATGCAGTAACAGTCCAGAATGCCTAGTATTCCAAGGGTACTGTTGCAGTGTACACGTCCACTTAAACTGCTTCCGCAAACACACTTTTCATTATTATTATAATACCAAGTCTGAGGACATGTCTGACTTGTGTCTTGACGGTTGAGGGTAGAGGCTACTTCATTGTATTGCTCAAGTGTTTTATCATCACACTCACACTGGTCTGTATAGACTATTGTTGAGTTTAGCCTCCGAGCACCTTTCAAAGCAAGCTCATGTTTATTGCAGGGCATATCCTTTCCTCCTCTCCAACATGAAGTATTTGCAATACCTGTCTTCATGTTAACAAAAATTGGCTGTTTGTACGTCCAAGCTCTAATGACAAGTACAAGCCACAGTAGCATTCTTATGACTCTATCAATTTTCATTCTCTTTTTCTACTTGCTATATAGTAGTGACTCTACAGTTCGTGATACATTCAGCAACTTGGTCTGAAACTGAGTACAGCTATCATATTCACTTTTTATCAGATATCTGACATCATGATGAAAAGCATCTTAAATGCCGTTATGCTTTTCCTCCCAAAATGCGAATGTTCAAAACATTTCCATTTACTTTTCATAACCAAAGTAATGGATGATCTACTTTCAAAACAAAACTGAAAATGTTATTTTGTAACTATGGGGGTGCGATTACATCAGATGGAGAGTACATTAGTGTAGTATGTTTATGGCACATATATACTGCTATGCTTTTTCCTAGCTTGTTTTGAAAGTTACTATGAGTGTTTCATCATTTGATATGTTGTTGTAGCTTTCCATCTCAGTTTTCCGTTTCTGTTTTCCATTTCAGCTTTCCGTTTCCTCCGTTTTCAGTTGCCCCACTGCCAATGTAACTAGCTAAGAGATGTGTCCATGGACTTGGTGTCGACAGAGCGATAGCCACTTGTGAATGTGGAGATGAGTTAGATTACGTGGTTTCCTGTAACAATACTATACAAGAGGTGAATATGTGCCCTATCCCTTAATTTACATCAATTTTGTTATCTCTCGGGACCCTATCCATAATTATCCCTATGCTAACCAAATTTATCAGCCAGAGTTTTTTGTATGAGAGCAGACCTCCTGTCCTTTAACTTAAATTCACATTATTATTGTATATATAACATGGTTTGGCCTCAATCACTTCTGTCAAAACATAACATTTTCTAGCTTGCTTTGAAAGTTGCTGTAAATTATCCATCATTTGATATGAAAAGCGGATGAGGAGTTGATGTTTTGTTTATCTTGTGGAAGACAAGCATAGTAGTATGTAACATCAACTAGATTAATGGCCTTCTCCGGCTTATGCAATCATGTCAGCACCACCATAGTTGCAAAATTACTTTTTCTAGTTTGCTTTGAAAGTAGATCATTCATCTCTTCTGTTATGAAAAGCAAATTAAAATGATTTACATTTTGAAAAGAAAAGCATCACAGCATTTAGGATCAACTAAAGTATACTATACTCTTCACCTGATGTGTGATAAAAGGTTCTCGTTGTCTAATTGATATGCCAACTGTACTACAGATGAATCAGGGAATTTGTTTAGAGTTACTGAATGCATCGTAAATTGTATAGTCACTACTAGCTATATAGCAAGTACAACGGAGAATGAAGATCCTCACAGTAGATAGTGCCTTAAGAATGCTACTGTGGCTTGAATTTGTCACAAGAGCTCTGACGTACAAACAGCCAGTTTTTGTCAACACGAAGAAAGGTATTGCAAACACTTCTTGTTGGAGAGGGGGAAAAGATATGCCCTGCAATAAATATGAGCTTGCTTTGAAAGGTGCTCAAAGGCTGAACTCAACAATAGTCTATACGGACCAGTGTGAGTGTGATGTTAAACAGCTTAAGCAATACAATGAAGTAGCCTCTACCCTCAACCTTCAAGACACACTCAATCCAAATCAGACATGTCCTCAGACTTGGTATTATAATAATAATGAAAAGTGTGTTTGCGGAAGAAGTTTAAGTGGACGTGTACACTGCAACAGTACACTTGGAGTGCTAGGCATTCTGGATTGTTACTGCATGACGTATGATGAATCCATGGAGGATTTCATTGTTGGTGCATGCATTTACAACTGTTTAAATACGTCAAAACAAACACATCACGATGTCTTTTATCGTCACATTCCAAATAACAAGTCTGAGCTGAATGAGGCAATGTGTGGGCCATTCAATAGGGCCGGACAATTGTGTGGGCACTGCAAAGAACACTTTGTACCACTACTGTACTCCTATGATCTAACATGCATACAATGCTCTGATACTCATTACCACTTGCCGATGTACATTGTGGTGGCATTTCTTCCACTCACACTATTTCTCTTGCTGATTCTTTTCTGTCGTATTAGTGCTACTTCAGCTAAGCTTAATGCAGTTGAAGGCATTAGCCAAATTATAGCAATACCAGCAAATGTGATTGTGCTTATAACAGGTTTCCATGGATACGACTATATTTTACCTGTAATACAAATTTTTGCTACTATATATGGCATATGGAATCTTGACTTCTTTCGTACTGTAACTCCCAATATTTGTATGAATCTGAGCACATTACAAGTTCTGGCTCTTGATTATGCTATTGCCTTCTACCCTCTGCTGTTGCTTGTTGTTACCTACTTCCTCATTGAGCTACACACTTATGGCTGCTGGCCCATTGTACAGCTATGGAGGCCATTTCAGAGGTGTTGTGGGAACAGGTGGGATATTAGAAGCTCAATCATCAATGCTTTTGCCACCTTTTCTTTGGCTTTCTCATGTAAAATTCCTTTCTGTTTCCTTTGGACTCCTAGCCCCTACACATGTCTTTGATGTACATGGAAATAAGCGTGGCTTGTTCCTATATTATGATGGGTCAGTTCCGTTCCTTGGTAAGGAACATCTTCCATATGCTGTATTTGCACTAATTGTTGTGCTGCTGATGATAGTACTCCCTATACTGCTGTTGATCCTTTATCCCATGAGGTGCTTTCAGAAGTGTCTTAGTCATTCAATCTGAGATGTCGTGTGCTCAATGTGTTCATGGATGCTTTTCAGGGTCGCTACAAGGATGGAACTGATGGTACTTGTGACTGCCGATACTTTGCTGCTGTCTGTCAACTTTTAAATATTACTTTCTTCACTGGGTATATAGTGACATTTAGTGCACTTTTCTATGGAATAGGAACATTCATACTTCTACTTTATGTGATGCTAATAGTAATAGTGCAACCTTACAAGCAAAAGTTTTCCGTTTATAATACGATTGATACGGCACTGTACCTCTCTCTAGCAACAATGTATGCGTCCTTTTTGTGCTTTAATATTTCGGAATTAAAAAGTTCAAAATTTACGAAACCGTCTTTCGCTTTAACAGGACTGACAACATTAATACCCTTTTGCTATATTTTTGCAATTATTTTATATTGGGTATGGAACCAATGTAAGATGTGCTCACGTAGGCATTGCAGTAGTCTTGACTGTTAAGATGTATAATGCAATTATTGGAGTGCCACTTAGATATAGCTACTCCATGCTAGTGTTGTACGTATGTTCTGTACTTGCCAGTATTTCCACTAAAAATGTAGTTACATGTATATAGATGCCATACATAACTCAGAATCACTGTATAATAACATGTTTAGTCTATATACAATATTTGTGATTACTTACAATCTCATAGCAACAGTGTACACATTTTATATACTGTGTTACTCAGTATAATATAATTTTTGTCCATGTAGATACAACTGTGCATGCAGAATCCCTAGATTTTACTTGAAAATTGGACAAACGATCATATGAGAGGATTTTTATTTCCCCTATAGCAGAAGCACATGCACGCCACACTGTATAATATTGTCTTGATTGTTGTGTAATTGTAGTGTGTTCTTTAGCTAACTCTCTAAGTGCTAATATCTTGTTCTGTGTCTTTGGCGTTTCTGAATTCTTGGTTCTATCAGTTTTCAAGCTGGTAGCTTCCCATCTCGTACTGTCGATTCAGCTGGGACTGGGCTTCTTTAATCCGGGACTTTGCTAACATTTACAGTAATCTTATTCACCAGTATGAGACTCAATACAAATTTCTCCACCTCCAGTTACTGTCTGACTCGGAGGCTGAGGATTGGGTTCTCATTCCCAAGATGACAGTTGTGGAGGTTAGGGATCTGACTGAGTGTGCCCGCTTGAATCATCAGCCTATGTCTGATTTCTTACCGACAGTTTTGGCTTGGCCATTGTTGGGTTCGTAGAGAGACAACAAGCTGTAGTAAGAACAGGAGATTTTGTTGAATTCTGGAGCATAGTATTGACAGACAATAGAGACTGGGCTGGAGTGCTAGCTACATGCATATTATGCTCCAAAATTTACCTATTATTCTTTTAGGAACCTCCCCAAAAATCACCTATTATTCTCATAACTTTATCCTGTTATGTTCATATTCAATTATTCTCCCATAATATGAAAATATAATCTGCACACATGCATGACAAATAGTCAGTGCTTGTTGTACTCCAACGTAGCTAAGTGAGGTTTCTGAGCTCTTTGGCCTTAAATACATAATTATTTACTCAGCAGCAACAGAAGAGGCTGCACTAAAGTACTTTTTTTGCTACTTCAGTACGATAACGTTTTTCAGAGATCGACAGATATCAGATTGTCACTGAGAGATCGATTCTTCCACTTGGATTGTGATTTCGTATGTGCCTAAACACTAATTCAGAGGACTTGGGCGAGGTTGGCAGGGCGTTCAGCCTTGCTTCAAGTTCACCATGGTTGAACCCATGGGTTGAACCCTTACATAGCTGTTAGGGCTAACCTATCTCTTAGTGGACATTAACAGTCGTTCTGTCCTATTACAGTGCTTTAAAATGGTACCAATTTCATGCTGCTGAAACTGCACCTCAACTTTTAAAGATTACATTCTTCGCTGGGTATGTAGTGACGTTTAGTGCACTCACCTATGGAATAGCAACATTTATACTTCTACTTTTTGTGATACTTATAGCAATAGTGCAACCATACAAGCAAAATTTTCCTCTTATATATAATGCAATTGACACAGCATTGTATCTCTCTCTAACCATATCGTATGCATCCATTTTGTGCTTCAACATTTCAGGGATGAAAAGTTCAAAGTTTACAAATCTGTCTGTTACTTTAACCGTTTAACTGCTATAGACTCGTATTCAGAGTTCATGACATCATTTCCTGCCTATAAATAGTTTTTGGCGCGAGCCAAAAAGCGGAGGGGGAGGGGGAGGGGGGTGGGTGGCGGGAAGAAACCTGAATCCTGTCCTGCTGAAATGGTGGCTTTCCATCTCGCAGCTGATTTCTCATAGCAGGTTTGCCTGTTTTTGTCATTTTCAGTGCTTCTGGTGGTGCATGCAGCCTTATTTAGGGCCGTTTTCTGCAATTCTGGGTCCAAAAGTGCCATTTCTGGGGTGGATTGCGTGTAGCCGAGCTCTGGCTGTTGTCTCAGTCCCGCCATGTGTAAAGTGGGCGTGGCTAGCCGTGTGTGGGAGCCCTAAGCCTGGGGTAGCAGCCTCAGGTGGTCAGAGAGCAGTTTTTCTGCGTCTAGCTAGGATCAGAGCCTTGAAACTGTGTCTAAAAACCTTAAAAAGCCAGCTTAAGCCAGAATTTTAATTCAGCAGTTAATCAGTTAATAGGACTGACAGCACCGGTACCCCTTTGCTACATTTTTGCAATTATTTTGCATTGGGTATGGAACCAATGTAAAGTGTACTCACATAGGCATTGCAGTAGTCTTGGCTGTTAATTGTAATATGATGATGATGTAACTATTATGGCATTAGTTGTCACTTAGTTATACTCCATGCTAATGTTTGTTCTATACTTGTCAGTATATAATTACACTGAAAATGTAGTTATACATAGCTATACAGCTGCCATCACTGCTTGTATGTTTCATTCTTTATACAGCTCACTATACCAGTGTACATATTCAGTATATTAATTTTATATAGTTACAACTGACATGCAGAATCCCTGAGTTGAACTTGAAGTTGGATAAATCATGAGAGGATCATTAGTAGGTTGCTATAAGCTGGTCAGTAGGTTGCTATAAGCTGGTCGGGTATATGCTACACCGCACTGACGAGGCGCAATAAAGTTGAAACAGCTGTTTGAAGGTCACACTGCAGCTGGTGGGCTTCCATCATGTTTAATTTCTCATGGTATACTATAGCTATATTGTCTGATTCTCGGGGAGTTATGTTAAGATAAAGTATAGCCTCGTTCCCAGGCCATGGCATGAAAGCACTGGTGTAAAAAAAGGTATTTGATTGTTAATCTATCCTATCCTTATTTCTGTAAAATAAGTTATTCTAGCCTCATACCCATGCTCTCCTAACCAAAATTGTACAATATCTCATTGCTGTATTGCTCCTAAGCAGGAAATACTAGGTGCTAATACAAGTACTAATACATATTATATCATAGGTAGATAACTCATAATCAAATGATCTGATTGTATAGCCTCGTATGTTAAAATGGAAAGATGGATATAGAATCATGCATAAAAGGTTGAAGATGAGTTGTGAAAGTTCTTGTTAATTCAATTCCTATGAGAGATACTCTCTGAATGAGGCAATCTTCCCCCAAAAAATCAACAGAAAACAATTTATTCTAGAGTTTTCAACGTTTAAATTCATATGCATCATATCATGTAGCAAGGGTGATGTTGTAGTTCCATGGACAATACAAAGTTTGCAAAATGTATCTCACAATTCCCAGAAGTAATTTGCATGGCTGTCGTCACTCTGTTATTACCAATAAATCAAAAATCTAGTTAAAAATAAGTAACAGGATACAGCACAATTAATAGCCTCATACCCAGGCACATTATTCATATATACTGCAAGTGATGATAAGCTGCAAGTAAGGCTATACAATTAGATCGGGATGTTTATAATTATAGCAAAATACTTTCTGTTCTTTAAAACAAAAAAATGAATACATTGCCAAGAGTAACAATTTAATGTTTGTTAATGTTAATGTTTTCACAGAGGAGTGAAACATTATGATCCTTGGGTGAAAACTAGGAAACGCATATGAAACTCCCCTTCTTCAGTTTTGTAAGGAGTTATGACCAAAACAAAACTATACAGAATTTATCTGGGTCTTTATGGGCCCCCTACAAGGTGTGCACATGTTCAAAATGGTGTCTCTGGCACATGGTTCCAGGTTGGTTGTTATTTTTGTGATAGGCAGGCTCGTGACCTGTCTCGCCCCACCCAAGTTGTGATTCAATTGCATCCCCTTCAACTCACCTGCTTTACTATAGTGCAATTACCCTCAATAGAGAATAAAATTGTGTTTCATACATGAAAGAATTGAAGCTGAGCTGTGCAAACCTAAGTTGATACTAATTCAAATCCCATTAGAGTACCTCACAGTTTCCAAAATTTTCAGTACATCATGAGTAGGCTCTACATTTTGATTTTTGTAGTACTTGCTTTAGCAAACACTTTCAATAGTTTAAAATGGAACGATGAAAGTTATTACTAATTCAATTCCTATGAGAGTTACTCTTTGAGTGAGGCAATCTATCACTCAAAATAAACAGAATACAGCTTATTCCACACAGAACAGGATTTTTATCCATCAATGGTTTATATGCAATGGTTGAACCCCATCTGTTGATCCAGCATTTCTCTATTCCTGAGGATACAAGTACAACCACACTGTGGTATATCGACATGGAGAAACTGTATACTTCAGTGAGGATAATACCAGCCATTTTCTGCCTCATCATAATCGTAGGCCTACCCGCTATCTTACTTTCAGCACGCTACAAAGTTTTAGCCTTTTTTGGACTGAAAGAGAGCACCGCAATCTCTAGGTGTATAAAGATGAAACCTCTCTTGACTCTTTCCAGAGTTGTTATAAGGATAATTATTGATGCTATGCAGGAGTCTACTTCACCTATCGCTTTGGGAGCTAACTTTATAAGAAGTTACCCTGCCTTCTATACTTATTTAAAATAATGCTGATGCTCTCATCTAACAATACTGTTGACACCTTCATATATTATACCGACATGGCGCTTATCACTGGTTTGACCTATTACCATTACAGGATGAAAAACATTTTTCAGCCCACACACAAAATGTTAAAGTGATACTGAGCATTCAAATTATCTTAATTTACCTATCTATTATTATACATAGCAGCACTACTGTAGGATTAACTGCTGTAGAGGCAGTCTTGTTGTCAAGGTCAATGCTATTATAGAGGTAGCTTCATCTTGTCAAGTCAATACTGTGTACATGTACCATATATATCACACCACAGATTATAGTAGCATTACATAGCCGAAGGGGAGGGCTACGTACGCCAGACTAAGATTATAGAGTACTAAATGCCATTTACATCACGCATGCACACTGCACACACTCATTGACTATAGTGTTGCTCCTAGTGTCGTTCCCAGGCCATTTCTTTGGCCGCGTGGCCTGGGAACGAGGCTAGTGTCACTCATATCTGACTTTTGCACTCAGTCATTTCGGAACAAGGTATTCATTGACACACACAACATATTTATTGACATCCCCAATTGGACAGCTGGTAAAAGAGGACAAAAATGAAAAACATTTGCAAAAAAAAATGTAAGGATGAAAGTGCCCAAAGCCTTCAGTGTAGAGATAGCTCAAACACAAAGTTAAAAGGAAGCTTTACCCATTAAGTACAAAATATTAATCAGTAATCCGTTTCCATGCATGGTTCTCGAAGTTCAATATCGTTATCAGATCAAGCAATTCACGAAAGTTAATGTGTGTCACAGTTGCACAACCATCTGATGAGTGTGGTGGACTTGGTGGAGACACGTACTCCAGGTCAGAGTCTTCATCGCTTTGGGGGACAAGTTCATTGTTGTCATTTTGTTCAAATACTTTCCATAGCTTGGGAATCTGTTTAATTTGCTGAATGGAGTGGTAGGCAACAATACAAACGAATGTTGCGAAGGCTATACTGATAGAGGTGAATGTAACGGCATTCTGGTTACCTCCCGTGGAACGGATATACAAGGACGCTAATGTAAGAATACAGAGATTGGCAATGAAGGACAATTCCAAAACATTCAAGTACCAGCTCTTGTAGATTGTTTTTCCAAGTAGGGCATAGGCAATTAGCAGCACAGCAGTAACAGAACCGATAGCCAGGAGGTTAACACTGGGATCCCCAAGAGCATTTAAGGCAAAGAGAAGGAACAGGATACAGCGGACTAGAAGCATCAGTCCGGTCCAGTAGCGGTGTTTACTGGTATATGGTGCATGGTAGGCATCCAGAAAGGGAAAGATTCTATGATGATCAACCAAAGAAAAAATCTTCCACTCTCCTAACCTAGACCGAAGCCACTGGCTAAAAATCAGAAATAGTGTGTAAGGAAGAAATAGGACAATCAGGCACATCAATGCAGCTGTGAAAAGTGGAATATGCTTATTACTAAGATATCCGATATTTCCATCATAGAGCCACACAGCAATCAATGATTTGTTTGGGTATTCCAGGAGTGTATAAGAAAGTGCTTCAATAACTGTACGGAGTAATTTAGTGTACGACAGCAGAAAAAGTGTCGCCAGAACTGCGATTGGATTAGTTCCTAGAAGAGCAGCCACTTTTGAGGAGTAGTGGCTCATGAGGATTATGATGCCTACCAGAGCCCACACATAGAAAGGGAATACAAACTGTATCCATGATTTAGTGTAGGCGTCCATGCCATCAAAGAAACAAGTTTCAATTCCTAGATCCAAGTTTAGCCAAGCAATGAACACTGTCAGAATATTAGTAATACGAGGCCTAAAGAATGTAGCTGAATTCATTGCAAAGATGTTGGCATAGAAAACCAGCCCATTGATGGTACCAGTAGCAACGGTTAGCCTCAGAGCTAAAAGTAAAAGTACTAATGTCACACCAGCAAAAGCAAATGCTACAATGAGCCACAGATAATCATTAGAACACTGCAGGCAGCGGTTGGTGCCCAGTGCCAGGCTGAAATTTTGACCACATTTTCCACACAGAGACCTGTTCTGTTGTTACTACACTGCTCGTCACTGTCATTAACTGCAATGTACATTTTCTTTGGTGTCAGTAATCAAAAGGGCAATGAGGATGAAGAATTAAACCATCGGATGTACTGTTTGGTATGTACCCCACCCAAATCTCAGGTGTACGCTCAATTTTTCCGTCATCGATTGTACATGCATTTGTAAATCTTTGAAGTCTCTGTGCGCAGTAGCATACTGGCTGAAACTGTAGTAATTCAAACCCAGGAGGACATTCACAAATACTGACATGAACTTTAATATTACTTGGTAGCGATGACACAGTACTTGCTTTGAGTGGACAGGGACTTTCGGCATACAAAGTCATTTCTTGAACAGTTCCTACTGCAGCTGTCTGCATGGTAAACGTAAGAAAAGTGCAGCTGTTTTTGACACTCTGAGTGTTTTCGAGATCTCTTTTACTTTTAGGTGTGACATGTATCACAGCAGGAGTTGTCCCATTCCGCTGCCCAAATGCTATTATGGGAACTTCTATTGTGCCCCCCGGATACACAGACCTTGTGATGGAAGAACTGCAGTCAATTGCTTCACCATCTTCACAGATGCAGATGTACAGTGGGTCTGAAGATATGTCCAGCAACTGTTGCTCTGATCTAGTTATGTAGTTAAAAACTTCACCACTGTTAGGACACCTGTACACAGTTTCAAAATATTTAAATTGTGAAAGCTGTGGATTAATAAAGTTAAGACTACAATTATCAACTGAACCACCATATAAGGCAGCACCTGCTTCAAGTGCTGTATTGTTTTGGAAGTAGACTCTGACATTGTACAGTTCAGTAATCTCAGAAACATTGGTTTCAGCATCATATTGTCTTTGGGTTTCAATTTGAAAAAAACATGCACTTTTTAATAAGAATTCACAGGATACGTCAACACAGTAACTCAGAGGATTGCTTTCTTCAACTTTGATTGCTCCTCCTTTTCTTCCTACAAAGTTATTTGTAAAGTTTATGGTTGTATTTGGCAGTAGGTGTAGTTTAGAGCCTTCAGTGAGCAGCAATCCTCCACCATTCAGAGCTGAATTTCTATTAATTGTGATGTGCTGCTTGAAGTATAATATACTACCAGATGAATAAACAGCACCTCCATCTTCATCTGCAAAATTGTCACTAAAATGTGCTTGCCCGCTGACTTGTGACTGTTCAACATAAAATCCTCCACCAAAACTAGCATTGTTATTGGCTATTAATAGGTCTCCAGCCATTGTTATTTGGCATTGTAATGCTGCAATACCTCCACCATATTGAGCTGTGTTATTTTGCAGTCTGTGGCTCCCTAATACTCCCAAAGTACTATTGCTGAAGCTAAAAATTGCCCCACCATACGAACGGGCTGTGTTTCCAGTGAGATTATTGTTAGTGAGATTTGCTGTGCTTTGGTGCACCACTATGGCTCCCCCTCCAAAGCCGGCGGAATTGTTTTCAAATGTATTCTGTGAAAGGTTGAGGATAGCATTTAAATGCACATAAAGAGCACCTCCACTATTATCAGCAGAGTTGTTATGAAATGTGTTTTCAGAGATGTTGAGAAAGTTTTTTGTTTGTGCAAAAATAGCTCCTCCAAACAGGCCACTGTTGTTAAGAATTGCGTTCCCTGAGAGGGTGAGGGTGTTATTTGCGTACACAAAAATAGCTCCTCCAATCCCACCAGAGTTGTTCTGAAATTTGTTTTCTGAGAGGGCGAGGGTGTTGTTTATATATGCATCAAGAGCACCTCCATAGCCGGCAGAGTTGCTTTCAAATATGTTATCTGAGAGGGTGAGGGTATTTGTTCTAGTTACATAAAGGGCACCTCCACCAAAATGAGCAGAGTTGTTTCGAAAAGTGTTCTGCGAGAGTATTAAGGTGTTGTTGGTATCTGCACCAATACCACATCCAAAATCAGCAGAGTTACTCTGAAATGTATTCTCTGAGAAGGTGAGGGTGTTGCTTGTAATTACCATAACATTACCTCCGTAGGTAGCAGAGCTATTTTGAAAAGTATTCTCTGAGAGGGTGATGGTGTTTATCGTATATGCGAAAAGAGTACCACCCCAGTTGGCAGAATTATTCTGAAACGTGTTCTCTGAGAGGGTGAGGCTGTTGTTTGTAACTGCAGTAAGAGCACCTCCATAGTAAGCAGAGCTGTTCCAAAATGTGTTCTCTGTGAGGGTAAGGGTGTTGTTTGTTTGTATATAGAGAGCACCTCCAGATTCAATAGAATAACTATTCTGAAATGTATTCTTTATGAGGGTGAGGGTGTTGTTTGTGTACGCAGCAAGAGCACCTCCAAAGTTAGCAGAATTGTTCCAAATTACATTTTCCGAGAGGGTGATAGTGTTGTTTGTGTATGCATAAAACGCACCTCCAACACGGACAGCAAAGTTGTTCTGAAATACGTTCTTTGTGAGAGTGAGTTTGCTATTATATACATAAACAGCACCTCCATGTTTTTCAGTAAGATTTTCTGAAAAGAGTCTGTTTGTGTTATTCTGGAAGTTGCAGTTTGAAATATTGGTATTCTGCACTGAAAGAATATTGACTGCTGCACTGTCATTATGTCCACATGAGATGAAGGCCAGTGCATTGATGTGGAGTTCAGTGATACCTGAAAAAACAAAACCAGCTGGCCAATTGCATACAATCCTACTGGTGACCTCTGGAAGGGAGGAGGGGTTTCCAAGTAGGTTGAGGGAAGAGTGGGGATAATAAAAACGCTTGAGAGATGTTTGATTCATGAAATTAGAGATTGAGATGGTAACATTGAGCATGTGATCTCCAGGAAGGAACACCAGCGTTGCATTTGAGCTAAATTTCGAATAGTATTGCTCAGCATACTCAGTGAGGGTGTGACATGGATGTTTAGGACATGGTGTGTTGGGTGTGGGGGTGACATAGTAATCACTGAAGCTGCTAACTGCAGTCATTGTTAGTAGCAGCAGCATTGTGTGCCAGTGCAGTGCTACAGGCTTCTCCTTCATTTTTACTGAATGTTTGGAGGGAAAAAAATTACATTCAATGCAGTATACTAGCTAGTACTGAAAGTGCAAGTGTCCAACTCAGAACATATACATATACACATCGAGGGGTGACCACACTGCCAAAAGTAAGTAAGGCAGGCAAGCAGATTGCTACAGTGGCGTAGAAGGACAAGCTGTGGCGGCAGCCACAGTGTCAGCCGCCCGGCTATTTCATGAATTCAGTAAGCGCGATCATAGTAAGCGCATAAACAGAACCGAGACGATATATTATGGTCCCCAAATACTAAAGCTGCTAATATAATCATAAGGTATCATTTGTCACTAAGTCAATGGCTATTATTTAGGTAGCTAATATTATAAAGAAAATTATCAGTCTCTGGGTTGTCGGGTCTTATTGAGGTACATCAATCATAATCAGCCACCATAGACTGCGTACTGTAAGTACGGTGTCATTCCTACCTCGTTTGTTTGCTTTTTGGAAATTCCATCCCTATACATTTTAAAATTCTTTTTGTGAGTCATTCAGCCATATGTGGCCTATGCGAAGTCCAAACAACATTCTGAACCATTTAATCCAGACTCCCTCCCTCCCTCCAGTGTGATACATATGATCACCACATTGGTTCATTAACTTCAGAATGTAGTTAGTCTCCTTCCTACAGTGTGGTACACATACCACAACACCGGTTCATTAACTTAGCTAGCTAATCTTTCTCCTTCCTCGATTCTATTACATTCCAAAGTTAATGAACCAGTGTGATAATATTTAGCTACAGGCACCTTGTACCTTACAACTCTATCAACCATGCAAGGGTTGGTTGTTTTGTAGAGTTTGACCTACTTATACATGAAAGTAATAGCCTATAATGCTGTTAGCTTCCATTGCACAACCAGGATTTAAAATTAGTTCTGCAAGCCAATGTCACGCCCACCTTAAGGGTGAGTTATAATCATACCTATCTACTGCAGCGATTATTGCTTTCCTTGCTGCCTACAAAGATGCCAAGTAAGGTAATTTGTACATTCCTAGCCATGTTAGCATGGTACATACGTTTTAACTAATGATAACTTTACGGCCCTGACCCCCTCCCCCCTTAACATCACAATGACATTATCTTTGGCAAAATGGTTTGGGGACACGCCCCCTTAGGGCTCTTATCCCAACTGGACATTAACAGTCGTTCTACCAATGGCAATATACTTATATGTAGCTATACATTTTACGAAATAACATAAGTAGTTGACGCTAACACTTTTGATCTGGCCATGTACAGACTTGTGGAAGGCTGTCACTTGGCTAACCTCAAATAAAAAATTTGGCCGTAAACAGCAACACCCTCATATGAAGGTCAGAATTGCATAATTGCACACTTTGTGTGGTATACAAGCTCTGTTACAGGCACTCACATGCAGTCAATATTAGATCCCCCATGTAGATCTCTTTTCTATAAGTAGCTAAACAAGGACCTTTTACATTCAGTGGGGTTATGTTACTAGCCGCGTCCCTAGGTCTTGGATGGTTCAATTATGCTTCACGAAATATGAGTACGATTTTCTTAGTTCACCTCCTTCAGCAGCATGCAATTGGTACCATTTCAAAGCACTGTAATAGGACTACAAAATATATAAAAACAAGGTGTAGTGGAGGAATTGTCCGAGATACACGCGCTGGTGTGCAGACTAAAAATTGTTAGATAAATGTTATCGCATGGTAATGGAAAAATCTAGTTTCGGGTAGCCAGACCCATCAAAAAAAAATTCAACGGGTCTGGGTACCCGAGACTAGGCAAAATCATGAATAATACAATAACACATATCACTTTCAGTATTGTAGTATGTGCCCTAGAATGTTCTGAGACACATATCTAGACCTTAGGGTGAATTTGAAACTAGCTCTAAATACAAACACAATCACATGCACATAAAAACAGATTTGCTGTATAGGCTCTGCTATGTGTACACCCACAGATTGAATATTATAACATTTATACTCTAGAAAATATATGTTCACAAAGAGGGATTTCAAACTACAATAGTATGATATTTAATACTTACAATTCACGATACTGTAAACACCTGGTTGAGCTTTGATTCAAATCAATTCAGGTATAGGACTGCGATCTCTCTAAGATATGAGGAACTCAGTCTGCTTGAATGCACAGCCTTGGTGATTCTAAATTAGTTAATCTCGCACAAATCTTCAGACTTTAGCTAGCGTACTGACTCAACAGGCGAGGGCGTAATTACGAGAATAATGCGGAAGTGTAAATCGGGAAATTTGTTCTCGATCTCACGTGCAAGTGCGCCAGCGAAAGTGCTGATACAGCAATAGCTACCGTTACCCATTACAACGTCATTATGACGTCTGGGGGGTATTAGTAGGCGCTAATTGGAATACGAAGCGGTGCGAAAAGCGCGACTGTACCCGCTGTTCTCTGCTTTTTCTCAGCGGTACAGCTGTCTTTCAGTACTTACGCCACTTTCAAGGTTAGTACAGTGATTTTTTAATGTTATAACGTTCTTTTTGAGATTCGATGGCGACTGTATCTGAAGTTGAGGGCTGTTCATCTTTGCCTGGCCCTTCACAATCTTGTAGTGCTGTTCCCATCCACAAGTGGACATGTTCTGCACTAAAAGTTTGCCCGCGGACTAAGCTATTCTGGACTGAAAAAGGACGAACTCGTAGCAAAGTAAATAAATCAGTTTCACTTTAGAGAGCAGTAGGCGGGGTAATTTACCCCTCCCTTTTATACAGATAAACGCATGACACAACTGCATAGGGTTGAGGGAGCAATCAGATGCGGGCTTGATAGGAGAGTGATGACGAGAATGATGAGACCGCACCTGATAATTTTGAGGCAACACTATCATCAGAATGCGGATGGATAGAAGCTAACTTCAGTAATCTACCTCCACTTACCCTAAAGCACATACATCAGTTCTTCATAACAGGACGGGTGCGCAAAGAGCGGGTTACTGTATCAAAACCATTTGAGAGGGGATATAGGTTGTTCAGCGCAGGGAAAGTTCAATCTCTATCAATTCATGGTGTGACCAGTGCCTCCGTTTACTGCATCGTTCGTGCAACAGTGCTACCCTCACAGAAACCTGGAGCATATAAAACAGCCATTGCACTCAACAAAACAAATGGGCAGGTACTGTAAGCCAGCTGTACCAATGTGGCTGGTAATTCTGCCTGCAATCATACGGCCGCAATGATGTTTGCAGTAGATGATGTAAATAGGGAGCAGGCTAGCCGTGGAAATAGTGGACCTCCAAGTTCCACCTCTCTGCCAAGAAAATGGGGGGTTCCGGCCAAATCTAAAAAAGAACCAACACCGGTAATGATGCTGGAGGTAGCTAAACCAAAGTATGGAAAGGAGTTACGTGCACAACCCACCCCTACAGATGCTCAACCAATTGATCCTGCTCTTGGACTAGTAGACATGGCAAGAGTCATGTCGCTGTGGGAAGACTTAGAAAAGAATAATTTGCAGCAAAGCAATACTTCTATAGCTATGTCAGGTGTGGCCGTCAAAACCTGATGCAAAACAGATAGATAGGCTAATACAGACACAGTCAAGGCGAAGAGAAGACTAAAGGATTACTTTATGTACATGCATGTACAACACTATTGTTGGTAACTGCTACTTAAATATTATTATGGAGATAACGATGCCAGCAAAACAGAATACACAAGCACACATACTCATAACTCATTATCAGAAAGTAGTAGTGCGCTTTCAGTTAGCGATCAGAACTTGCGCAAACTGGATTATCATCGCTACCCACCATGCACAGTTGTATCTACGACTAAAATTATATTAGACCTAGTCATGAATAATATCCTTTGAAGTATGCCTGCCTAATAAGGTATCTAAATCTGATAGATACCTGCTGGCAGGTATCTAAACGCCCGTTTAGATACCTCATCTATATTCATGACATTAGTGGCTGCCTATCACAACTGAAGCGTTCAGCATGGGTAGTCTCGTGTCCAGACGTCCACGCGCTCCTTCGCCTGGAGGGCGTGGACGTCTGGGCACGAGACTACAGCATGGGGCAGGTTGCTGCTTCCTTCAAAGGGCTAATTAGCTAATTAGCAGCGGTCACTTATAGAGGCGCTGTTATAATAGATACCTCGCTTCGCTCGGTATCTATTTTCCTGAGATACCTCCACCTCGGCATCTAACCTATTATTTATATTGAGTAACACAATATATAAAATGTGTACACTGTTGCTGTGAGATTGTAAGTAATCACAAATATTGTATATAGACTAAACATGTTATTATACAGTGATTCTGAGTTCTCTATGGCATCTATATACATGTAACTACATTTCTAGTGGAAATACTGGCAAGTACAGAACTCAAGTACAACACTAGCATGGAGTAGCTATATCTAAGTGACACTCCAATAATTGCATTATACATCTTAACAGTCAAGACTACTGCAAAGCCTACGTGAGCACATCTTACATTGGTTCCATACCCAATATAAAATAATTGCAAAAATATAGCAAAAGGGTATTAATGTTGTCAGTCCTGTTAAAGCGATAGACAGTTTCGTAAATTTTGAACTTTTTAAAATCCGAAATCTGAAAGCACAAAAAGGACACATACATTGTTGCTAGAGAGAGGTACAGTGCTGTATCAATCGTATTATAAACGGAAAACCTTTGCTTATATGGTTGTACTATTACTATTAGCATCACATAAAGTAGGAGTATGAATGCTCCTATTCCATAGAAAAGTGCACTAAATGTCACTACATATCCAGTGAAGAATGTAATCCTTAAAAGTTGACAGACAGCAGCAAAGTATCGGCAGTCACAAGTACCATCAGTTCCGTCCTTGTAGCAACCCTGAAAAGCATCCATGAACACATGGAGTACACGACATCTCAGGTTGAAGTGATTAAGACACTTCTGAAAGTACCTCATGGGATAAAGGATCAACAGCAGTATAGGGAGTACTATCATCAGCAGCACAACAATTAGTGCAAGTACAGCATATGGAAGGTGTTCCTTACCAAGGAACTTAACTGACCCATCGTAATATAGAAACAAGCCACGTTTATTTCCATGTACATCAAAGATATGTATAGGGGCTAGAAGCCCAAAGGAAACAGAAAGGAATTTTACATGAGAAAGCCAAAGAAAAGTGGCAAAAACATTGATGATTGAGCTTCTAACATCCCACCTGTTCCTACAACATCTCTGAAATGGCCTCCATAGCTGTACAATGGGCCAGCAGCCATAAGTGTGTAGCTCAATGAGGAAGTAGGTAACAACAAGCAACAGCAGAGGGTAGAAGGCAATAGCATAATCAAGAGCCAGAACTTGTAATGTGCTCAGATTCATACAAATATTGGGAGTTGCAGTACGAAAGAAGTCAAGATTCCATATGCCATATATAGTAGCGAAAATTTGTATTGCAGGTAAAATATGGTTATGTTCATGGAAGCCTATTATAAGCACAATCACATTTGCTGGTATTGCTATAAGTTGGCTAATGCCTACAACTGCATTAAGCTTAGCTGAAGTAGCACTAATACGACAGAAAAGAATCAGCAAGAGAAATAGTGTGAGTGGAAGAAATGCCACCACAATGTACATCGGCAAGTGGTAATGAGTATCAGAGCATTGTATGCATGTTAGATCATAGGAGTACAATAGTGGTACGAAGCCTTTTTTGCAATGGCCACACAATTGCCCAGCCCTATTGAAGTGCCCACACATTGCCTCATTCAGCTCAGACTTGTTATTTGGAATGCGATGATAAAGGACATGATGACGTGTTTGTTTTGACGTATTTAAACAGTTGTAAATGCATGCCCCAACAATGAAATCCTCTATGGATTCATCATACGTCATGCAGTAACAGTCCAGAATGCCTAGTACTCCAAGGGTACTGTTGCAGCGTACACGTCCACTTAAACTTCCTCCGCAATCACACTTTTCATTATTATTATAATACCAAGTCTGAGGACATGTCTGATTTGTGTCTTGAAGGTTGAGGGTAGAGGCTACTTCATTGTATTGCTCAAGCTGTTTATCATCACACTCACACTGGTCTGTATAGACTATTGTTGAGTTTAGCCTCTGAGCACCTTCCAAAGCAAGCTCATGTTTATTGCAGGGCATATCTTTTCCCCCTCTCCAACAAGAAGTGTTTGCAATACCTTTCTTCGTGTTGACAAAAACTGGCTGTTTGTACGTCAGAGCTCTTGTGACAAATTCAAGCCACAGTAGCATTCTTAAGGCACTATCTACTGTGAGGATCTTCATTCTCCGTTGTACTTGCTATATAGCTAGTAGTGACTATACAATTTACGATGCATTCAGCGACTCTAAACAAATTCCCTGATTCATCTGTAGTACAGTTGGCATATCAATTAGACAACGAGAACCTTTTATCACACATCAGGTGAAGAGTATAGTATACTTTAGTTGATCCTAAATGCTGTGATGCTTTTCTTTTCAAAATGTAAATCATTTTAATTTGCTTTTCATAACAGAAGAGATGAATGATCTACTTTCAAAGCAAACTAGAAAAAGTAATTTTGCAACTATGGTGGTGCTGACATGATTGCATAAGCCGGAGAAGGCCATTAATCTAGTTGATGTTACATACTACTATGCTTGTCTTCCACAAGATAAACAAAACATCAACTCCTCATCCGCTTTTCATATCAAATGATGGATAATTTACAGCAACTTTCAAAGCAAGCTAGAAAATGTTATGTTTTGACAGAAGTGATTGAGGCCAAACCATGTTATATATACAATAATAATGTGAATTTAAGTTAAAGGACAGGAGGTCTGCTCTCATACAAAAAACTCTGGCTGATAAATTTGGTTAGCATAGGGATAATTATGGATAGGGTCCCGAGAGATAACAAAATTGATGTAAATTAAGGGATAGGGCACATATTCACCTCTTGTATAGTATTGTTACAGGAAACCACGTAATCTAACTCATCTCCACATTCACAAGTGGCTATCGCTCTGTCGACACCAAGTCCATGGACACATCTCTTAGCTAGTTACATTGGCAGTGGGGCAACTGAAAACGGAGGAAACGGAAAGCTGAAATGGAAAACAGAAACGGAAAACTGAGATGGAAAGCTACAACAACATATCAAATGATGAAACACCCACAGTAACTTTCAGGAAAAACCATAGCAGTATGTGCCATAAATGTACCACACTAGTGTACTCTCCAGCTGATGTAATCATGTTAGCACCCCCATAGTTACAAAATAACACTTTTAGTTTTGTTTTGAAAGTAGATCATCCATTACTTTGGTTATGAAAAATAAATGGAAATGTTTTGAACATTCGCATTTTGGGAGGAAAAGCATAACGGCATTTAAGATGCTTTTCATCATGATGTCAGATATCTGATAAAAAGTGAATATGATAGCTGTACTCAGTTTCAGACCAAGTTGCTGAATGTATCACGAACTGTAGAGTCACTACTATATAGCAAGTAGAAAAAGAGAATGCAAATTGATAGTGGCTGTGGTCATTAGAGCTTGTACAATTTTTGTTAATATGAAGAAAGGTATTGCAAATATTCCTTGTTGGAGAGGGGGAAAGGATATTCCCTGCAATAAACATGACCTTGCTTTGAAAGGTGCTCGGAAACTAAACTCAACAATAGTCTATACAGACCAGTGTGAGTGATGATAAAACACTTGAGCAATACAATGAAGTAGCCTCTACCCTCAACCTTCAAGACACACTCAATCCAAATCAGACATGTTAAGTGGACGTGTGGACGTGTACTGCAACAGTACCCTTGGAATACTAGGCATTCTGGACTGTTACTGCATGACGTATGATGAATCCATGGAGGATTTCATTGTTGGTGCATGCATATACAACTGTTTAAATACGTCAAAACAAACACATCACGATGTCTTTTATCATCGTATTCCAAATAACAAGTCTGAGCTGAATGAGGCAATGTGTGGGCCCTTCAATAGGGCTGGACAATTGTGTGGCCATTGCAAAAAAGGCTTTGTACCACTACTGTACTCCTATGATCTAACATGCATACAATGCTCTGATACTCATTACCACTTGCCGATGTACATTGTGGTGGCATTTCTTCCACTCACACTATTTCTCTTGCTGATTCTTTTCTGTCGTATTAGTGCTACTTCAGCTAAGCTTAATGCAGTTGAAGGCATTAGCCAAATTATAGCAATACCAGCAAATGTGATTGTGCTTATAACAGGTTTCCATGAACATGACCATATTTTACCTGGAATACAAATTTTTGCTACTATATATGGCATATGGAATCTTGACTTCTTTCGTACTGTAACTCCCAATATTTGTATGAATCTGAGCACATTACAAGTTCTGGCTCTTGATTATGCTATTGCCTTCTACCCTCTGCTGTTGCTTGTTGTTACCTACTTCCTCATTGAGCTACACACTTATGGCTGCTGGCCCATTGTACAGCTATGGAGGCCATTTCAGAGGTGTTGTAGGAACAGGTGGGATATTAGAAGCTCAATCATCAATGCTTTTGCCACTTTTCTTTGGCTTTCTCATGTAAAATTCCTTACTGTATCCTTTGGACTTCTAGCCCCTATACATATCTTTGATGTACATGGAAATAAACGTGGCTTGTTTCTATATTACGATGGGTCAGTTAAGTTCCTTGGTAAGGAACACCTTCCATATGCTGTACTTGCACTAATTGTTGTGCTGCTGATGATAGTACTCCCTATACTGCTGTTGATCCTTTATCCCATGAGGTGCTTTCAGAAGTGTCTTAGTCATTTCAACCTGAGATGTCGTGTACTCCATGTGTTCATGGATGCTTTTCAGGGTTGCTACAAGGATGGAACTGATGGTACTTATGACTGCCGATACTTTGCTGCTGTCCGTCAACTTTTAAAGATTAATAGGACTGACAAAACTGTCTTTCACTTTATTAGGACTGACAGTACTAATACCCTTTTGCTATATTTTTGCAATTATTTTGTATTGGGGAACCAATGTAAAGTGTACTCACATAGAGTCAGTAGTCTTGGCTGTTAATTGTAATATGATGATGATGTAACTATTATGGCATTTATTGTAGTTGTCACTTAGTTATACTCCATGCTAATGTTTGTTCTATACTTGTCAGTATATAATTACACTGAAAATGTAGTTATACATAGCTATACAGCTGCCATCACTGCTTGTATGTTTCATTCTTTATACAGCTCACTATACCAGTGTACATATTCAGTATATTAATTTTATATAGTTACAACTGACATGCAGAATCCCTGAGTTGAACTTGAAGTTGGATAAATCATGAGAGGATCATTAGTAGGTTGCTATAAGCTGGTCGGGTATATGCTACACCGCACTGACGAGGCGCAATAAAGTTGAAACAGCTGTTTGAAGGTCACACTGCAGCTGGTGGGCTTCCATCATGTTTAATTTCTCATGGTATACTATAGCTATATTGTCTGATTCTCGGGGAGTTATGTTAAGATAAAGTATAGCCTCGTTCCCAGGCCATGGCATGAAAGCACTGGTGTAAAAAAAGGTATTTGATTGTTAATCTATCCTATCCTTATTTCTGTAAAATAAGTTATTCTAGCCTCATACCCATGCTCTCCTAACCAAAATTGTACAATATCTCATTGCTGTATTGCTCCTAAGCAGGAAATACTAGGTGCTAATACAAGTACTAATACATATTATATCATAGGTAGATAACTCATAATCAAATGATCTGATTGTATAGCCTCGTATGTTAAAATGGAAAGATGGATATAGAATCATGCATAAAAGGTTGAAGATGAGTTGTGAAAGTTCTTGTTAATTCAATTCCTATGAGAGATACTCTCTGAATGAGGCAATCTTCCCCCAAAAAATCAACAGAAAACAATTTATTCTAGAGTTTTCAACGTTTAAATTCATATGCATCATATCATGTAGCAAGGGTGATGTTGTAGTTCCATGGACAATACAAAGTTTGCAAAATGTATCTCACAATTCCCAGAAGTAATTTGCATGGCTGTCGTCACTCTGTTATTACCAATAAATCAAAAATCTAGTTAAAAATAAGTAACAGGATACAGCACAATTAATAGCCTCATACCCAGGCACATTATTCATATATACTGCAAGTGATGATAAGCTGCAAGTAAGGCTATACAATTAGATCGGGATGTTTATAATTATAGCAAAATACTTTCTGTTCTTTAAAACAAAAAAATGAATACATTGCCAAGAGTAACAATTTAATGTTTGTTAATGTTAATGTTTTCACAGAGGAGTGAAACATTATGATCCTTGGGTGAAAACTAGGAAACGCATATGAAACTCCCCTTCTTCAGTTTTGTAAGGAGTTATGACCAAAACAAAACTATACAGAATTTATCTGGGTCTTTATGGGCCCCCTACAAGGTGTGCACATGTTCAAAATGGTGTCTCTGGCACATGGTTCCAGGTTGGTTGTTATTTTTGTGATAGGCAGGCTCGTGACCTGTCTCGCCCCACCCAAGTTGTGATTCAATTGCATCCCCTTCAACTCACCTGCTTTACTATAGTGCAATTACCCTCAATAGAGAATAAAATTGTGTTTCATACATGAAAGAATTGAAGCTGAGCTGTGCAAACCTAAGTTGATACTAATTCAAATCCCATTAGAGTACCTCACAGTTTCCAAAATTTTCAGTACATCATGAGTAGGCTCTACATTTTGATTTTTGTAGTACTTGCTTTAGCAAACACTTTCAATAGTTTAAAATGGAACGATGAAAGTTATTACTAATTCAATTCCTATGAGAGTTACTCTTTGAGTGAGGCAATCTATCACTCAAAATAAACAGAATACAGCTTATTCCACACAGAACAGGATTTTTATCCATCAATGGTTTATATGCAATGGTTGAACCCCATCTGTTGATCCAGCATTTCTCTATTCCTGAGGATACAAGTACAACCACACTGTGGTATATCGACATGGAGAAACTGTATACTTCAGTGAGGATAATACCAGCCATTTTCTGCCTCATCATAATCGTAGGCCTACCCGCTATCTTACTTTCAGCACGCTACAAAGTTTTAGCCTTTTTTTGGACTGAAAGAGAGCACCGCAATCTCTAGGTGTATAAAGATGAAACCTCTCTTGACTCTTTCCAGAGTTGTTATAAGGATAATTATTGATGCTATGCAGGAGTCTACTTCACCTATCGCTTTGGGAGCTAACTTTATAAGAAGTTACCCTGCCTTCTATACTTATTTAAAATAATGCTGATGCTCTCATCTAACAATACTGTTGACACCTTCATATATTATACCGACATGGCGCTTATCACTGGTTTGACCTATTACCATTACAGGATGAAAAAAAATTTTCAGCCCACACACAAAATGTTAAAGTGATACTGAGCATTCAAATTATCTTAATTTACCTATCTATTATTATACATAGCAGCACTACTGTAGGATTAACTGCTGTAGAGGCAGTCTTGTTGTCAAGGTCAATGCTATTATAGAGGTAGCTTCATCTTGTCAAGTCAATACTGTGTACATGTACCATATATATCACACCACAGATTATAGTAGCATCACATAGCCGAAGGGGAGGGCTACGTACGCCAGACTAAGATTATAGAGTACTAAATGCCATTTACATCACGCATGCACACTGCACACACTCATTGACTATAGTGTTGCTCCTAGTGTCGTTCCCAGGCCATTTCTTTGGCCGCGTGGCCTGGGAACGAGGCTAGTGTCACTCATATCTGACTTTTGCACTCAGTCATTTCGGAACAAGGTATTCATTGACACACACAACATATTTATTGACATCCCCAATTGGACAGCTGGTAAAAGAGGACAAAAATGAAAAACATTTGCAAAAAAAAATGTAAACAGATGTAAGGATGAAAGTGCCCAAAGCCTTCAGTGTAGAGATAGCTCAAACACAAAGTTAAAAGGAAGCTTTACCCATTAAGTACAAAATATTAATCAGTAATCCGTTTCCATGCATGGTTCTCGAAGTTCAATATCGTTATCAGATCAAGCAATTCACGAAAGTTAATGTGTGTCACAGTTGCACAACCATCTGATGAGTGTGGTGGACTTGGTGGAGACACGTACTCCAGGTCAGAGTCTTCATCGCTTTGGGGGACAAGTTCATTGTTGTCATTTTGTTCAAATACTTTTCATAGCTTGGGAATCTGTTTAATTTGCTGAATGGAGTGGTAGGCAACAATACAAACGAATGTTGCGAAGGCTATACTGATAGAGGTGAATGTAACGGCATTCTGGTTACCTCCCGTGGAACGGATATACAAGGACGCTAATGTAAGAATACAGAGATTGGCAATGAAGGACAATTCCAAAACATTCAAGTACCAGCTCTTGTAGATTGTTTTTCCAAGTAGGGCATAGGCAATTAGCAGCACAGCAGTAACAGAACCGATAGCCAGGAGGTTAACACTGGGATCCCCAAGAGCATTTAAGGCAAAGAGAAGGAACAGGATACAGCGGACTAGAAGCATCAGTCCGGTCCAGTAGCGGTGTTTACTGGTATATGGTGCATGGTAGGCATCCAGAAAGGGAAAGATTCTATGATGATCAACCAAAGAAAAAATCTTCCACTCTCCTAACCTAGACCGAAGCCACTGGCTAAAAATCAGAAATAGTGTGTAAGGAAGAAATAGGACAATCAGGCACATCAATGCAGCTGTGAAAAGTGGAATATGCTTATTACTAAGATATCCGATATTTCCATCATAGAGCCACACAGCAATCAATGATTTGTTTGGGTATTCCAGGAGTGTATAAGAAAGTGCTTCAATAACTGTACGGAGTAATTTAGTGTACGACAGCAGAAAAAGTGTCGCCAGAACTGCGATTGGATTAGTTCCTAGAAGAGCAGCCACTTTTGAGGAGTAGTGGCTCATGAGGATTATGATGCCTACCAGAGCCCACACATAGAAAGGGAACACAAACTGTAGCCATGATTTAGTGTAGGCGTCCATGCCATCAAAGAAACAAGTTTCAATTCCTAGATCCAAGTTTAGCCAAGCAATGAACACTGTCAGAATATTAGTAATACGAGGCCTAAAGAATGTAGCTGAATTCATTGCAAAGATGTTGGCATAGAAAACCAGCCCATTGATGGTACCAGTAGCAACGGTTAGCCTCAGAGCTAAAAGTAAAAGTACTAATGCCACACCAGCAAAAGCAAATGCTACTATGAGCCAAAGATAATCATTAGAACACTGAAGGCAGCGGTTTGTGCCCAGTGCCAGGCTGAAATTTTGACCACATTTTCCACACAGTAGACCTGTTCTGTTGTTACTACACTGCTCGTCACTGTCATCAACTGCTATGTACATTTTCTTTGGTGTGCAGTAATCAAAAGGGCAATGAGGATGAAGAATTAAACCATCGGATGTACTGTTTGGTACGTACCCCACCCAAATCTCAGGTGTACGCTCAATTTTCCCGTCATCGATTGTACATGCATTTATAAATCTTTGGAGTCTATGTGCGCAGTAGCATACTGGCTGAAACTGTAGTAATTCAAACCCAGGAGGACATTCACGAATACTGACATGAACTTTAATATTACTTGGTAGCGATGACACAGTACTTGCTTTGAGTGGACAGGGACTTTCGGCATACAATGTCATTTCTAGAACAGTTCCTACTGCAGCTGTCTGCATGGTATATGTAAGAAAAGTGCAGCTGTTTTTGACACTCTGAGTGTTTTCGAGATCTCTTTTACTTTTAGGTGTGACATGTATTACAGCAGGAGTTGTCCCATTCCGCTGCCCAAATGCTATTATGGGAACTTCTATTGTGCCCCCTGGATACACAGACCTTGTGATGGAAGAACTGCAGTCAATTGCTTCACCATCTTCACAGATGCAGATGTACAGTGGGTCTGAAGATATGTCCAGCAACTGTTGCTCTGATCTAGTTATGTAGTTAAAAACTTCACCACTGTTAGGACACCTGTACACAGTTTCAAAATATTTAAATTGTGAAAGCTGTGGATTAATAATGTTAAGACTACAGTTATCAACTGAACCACCATATAAGGCAGCACCTGCTTCAAGTGCTGTATTGTTTTGGAAGTAGACTCTGACATTGTACAGTTCAGTAATCTCAGAAACATTGGTTTCAGCATCATATTGTCTTTGGGTTTCAATTTGAAAAAACATGCACTTTCTAATAAGAATTCACAGGATACTTCAACACAGTAACTCAGAGGATTGCTTTCTTCAACTTTGATTGCTCCTCCTTTTCTTCCTACAAAGTTATTTATAAAGTTTATGGTTGTATTTGGCAGTAGGTGTAGTTTAGAGCCTTCAGTGAGCAGCAATCCTCCATCATTCAGAGCTGAATTTCTATTAATTGTGATGTGCTGCTTGAAATATAATATACTACCAGATGAATAAACAGCACCTCCATCTTCATCTGCAAAATTGGCGCTAAAATTTGCTTGCCCGCTGACTTGTGACTGTTCAATATAAAATCCTCCACCAAAACTAGCATTGTTGTTGGCTATTAATAAGTCTCCAGCCATTGTTATTTGGCATTGTAATACAGCAATACCTCCACCATACTGAGCTGTGTTATTTTTCAGTGTATGACTCCCTAATACTCCCAAAGTGCTATTGCCCCACCATATGAACAGGCTGTGTTTCCAGTGAGATTATTGTTAGTGAGATTTACTGTGCTTTGGTGCACCACTATGGCTCCCCCTCC
The DNA here is from genome assembly GCA_963921505.1 of Phakellia ventilabrum. Lineage (NCBI taxonomy): Eukaryota > Metazoa > Porifera > Demospongiae > Axinellida > Axinellidae > Phakellia > Phakellia ventilabrum. Next base: position 1,662,326 of record OY997385.1, read on the forward strand.
AAAGCCAGCGGAATTGTTTTCAAATGTATTCTGTGAAAGGTTGAGGATAGCATTTTAATGCACATAAAGAGCACCTCCACTATTATCAGCAGAGTTGTTATGAAATGTGTTTTCAGAGATATTGAGAAAGTTTTTTGTTTGTGCAAAAATAGCACCTCCAAACAAGCCACTGTTGTTAAGAATTGTATTCCCTGAGAGGGTGAGGGTGTTATTTGCGTACACAAAAATAGCTCCTCCAATTCCACCAGAGTCGTTCTGAAATTTGTTTTCTGAGAGGGTGAGGGTGTTGTTTATATATGCATCAAGAGCGCCTCCATAGCCGGCAGAGTTGCTTTCAAATATGTTATCTGAGAGGGTGAGGGTATTTGTTCTAGTTACATAAAGGGCACCTCCACCAAAACGAGCAGAGTTGTTTTGAAAAGTGTTATGTGAGAGTGTTAAGGTGTTGTTGGTATCTGCACCAATACCACATCCAAAATCAGCAGAGTTACTCTGAAATGTATTCTCTGAGAAAGTGAGGGTGTTGCTTGTGAGTACCATAACATTACCTCTGTAGGCAGCAGAGCTATTTTGAAAAATATTTTCTGAGAGGGTGACGGTGTTTATCGTATATGCAAAAAGAGTACCTCCCAAGTTGGCAGAGTTATTCTGAAACGTGTTCTCTGAGAGGGTGAGGCTGTTCTTTGTAACTGCAGTAAGAGCACCTCCATAGTAAGCAGAGCTGTTCCAAAATGTGTTCTCTGTGAGCAACTGTTCTGAAATGATTCTTTATGAGGGTGAGGGTGTTGTTTGTGTATGCAGCAAGAGCAGCAGTTTGAAATATTGATATTCTGCACTGAAAGAATATTAACTGCTGCACTGTCATTATGTCCACATGAGATGAACGCCAATGCACTGATGTGGAGTTCAGTGATACCTGAAAAAACAAACCCAGCTGGCCAATTGCATACAATCCTACTGGTGACATCTGGAAGGGAGGAGGGGTTTCCAAGTAGGGTGAGGGAAGAGTAATAAAAATGCTCGAGAGATGTTTGATTCATGAAATTAGAGATTGAGATGGTAACATTGAGCATGTGTTCTCCAGGAAGGAATACCAGTGTTGCATTTGAGCTAAACTTCGAATAGTATTGCTCAGCATACTCAGTGAGGGTGTGAAATGGATGTTTAGGACATGGATGTTTAGGACATGGTGTGTTGGATGTGGGGGTGACATAGTAATCACTGAAGCTGCTAACTGCAGTCATTGTTAGTAGCAGCAGCATTGTGTGCCAGTGCAGTGCTACAGGCTTCTCCTTCATTTTTACTGAATGTTTGGAGGGAAAAAAATTACATTCAATGCAGTATACTAGCTAGTACTGAAAGTGCAAGTGTCCAACTCAGAACATATACATATACACATCGAGGGGTGACCACACTGCCAAAAGTAAGTAAGGCAGGCAAGCAGATTGCTACGGTGGCGTAGAAGGACAAGCTGTGGCAGCAGCCACAGTGTCAGCCGCCCGGCTATTTCATGAATTCTGTAAGCGCGATCATAGTAAGCGCATAAACAGAACCGAGATGATATATTATGGTCCCCAAATACTAAAGCTGCTAATCATATAATCATAAGGTATCATTTGTCACTAAGTCAATGGCTATTATTTAGGTAGCTAATATTATAAAGAAAATTATCAGTCTCTGGGTTTTCGGGTCTTATTGAGGTACATCAATCATAATCAGCCACCATAGACTGCGTACCGTAAGTACGGTGTCATTCCTACCTCGTTTGTTTGCTTTTTGGGAACTCCATCCCTATACATTTTAAAATTCTTTTTGTGAGTCATTCAGCCATATGTGGCCTATGCGAAGTCCAAACAACATTCTGAACCATTTAATCCAGACTCCCTCCCTCTAGTGTGATACATATGATCACCACATTGGTTCATTAACTTCCGAATGTAGTTAGCTAAGCTAGTCTCCTTCCTACAGCACGTGTGGTACACATACCACAACATTGGTTGATTAACTTAGCTAGCTAATCTATTCTCCTTCCTCGATTCTATTACATTCCAAAGTTAATGAACCAGTGTGATAATATTTAGCTACAGGTACCTTGTACCTTACAACTCTATCAACCATGCAAGGGTTGGTTGTTTTTGTAGTGTTTGACCTACTTATACATGAAAGTAATAGTCTATAATGCTGTTAGCTTCCATTGCACAACCAGGATTTAAAATTAGTTCTGCAAGCCAATGTCACGCCCACCGGGTGAGTTATAATCATACCTATCTACTGCAGTGATTATTGCACAGAAAGCTTTCCTTGCTGCCTACAAAGATGCCAAGTAAGGTAATTTGTACATTCCTAGCCATGTTAGCATGGTACATACGTTTTAACTAATGATAACATCACGGCCCTGACCCCCTCCCCCCCTAACATCACAATGATATTATCTTTGGCAAAATGGTTTGGGGACACGCCCCCTTAGGGCTAACCAATCTCCTATCCCAAATGGACATTAACAGTCGTTCTACCAATGGCAATATACTTATATGTAGCTATGCATTTTACGAAATAACATAAGCAGACATCTGTAGTTGACGCTAATGCTTTTGATCTGGCCATGTACAGACTTGTGGAAGCCTGTCATTTGGCTAACCTCAAAAAAAATATGGCCGTAAACAGCAACACCCTCATATGAAGGTCAGAATCGCATAATTGCACACTTTGTGTGGTGTACAAGCTCTGTTACAGGCACTCACATGCAGTCAATATTAGATCCCCCATGTAGATCTCTTTTCTATAAGTAGCTAAACAAGGACCTTTTACATTCAGTGGGGTTATGTTACTAGCCGCGTCCCCAGGTCTTGGATGGTTCAATTATGCTTCACGAAATATGAGTACGGTGTTCTTAGTTCACCCCCTTCAGCAGCATGCAATTGGTACCATTTCAAAGCACTGTAATAGGACTACAAAAAACAAAAAAAACAAGGAGTAGTGGAGGAATTGTCCGAGATACACGCGCTGGTGTGCAAACTGAAAATTGTTAGATAAATGTTATCGCATGGTAATGGAAAAATCTAGTCTCGGGTACCCAGACCCGTCAAAAAATTGACAATTTTTCAACAGGTCTGGGTACCCGAGACTAGGCAAAATCATGAATAATACAAACTAGCTGTAAATACAAACACAATCACATGCACATAAAAACAGATTTGCTGTATAGGCTCTGCTATGTGTACACCCACAGATTGAATATCATAACATCTGTACTCTAGAAAATATATATTCACAAAGAGGGACTTCAAAACTACAATAGTATGATATTAAATTTTAATACTTACAATTCACGATACTGTAAACACCTGGTTGCGCTTTGATTCAAATCAGTTCAGGTATAGGACTGCAATCTCTAAGATATGAGGAACTCAGTCTGCTTGAATGCACAGCCTTGGTGATTCTAAATTAGTTAATCTCGCACAAATCTTCAGACTTTAGCTAGCGTACTGACTCAACAGGCGAGGGTGGATGCTGTCAGTCCTGCACCTAATTCGAGAATAATGCGGAAGTGTAAATCGAGAAATTTGTTCGCGATCTCACGTGCAAGTGCGCCAGCGAAAGTGCTGATACAGCAATTTCGTAGTGCGCAGCGATCAGAACCTGCGGCTGCGCAAACTGGATTATCATCGCTACCCACCACTCTTTCGCTGTCTAGGCAACACAATACTAATCTACCTTGGCCTAGTAGCTTCCACTGTGCTCATAGTAACGGAATGACGTAAATTAGCGCACGTGGTAATTGTGGACGATCGAACACACTGACAAACGCAAAAACGTAAGGCGCGCGCCCGGCTGGTAAAAAATAATTACGCAACAATCAAAACAAGAATAAAGTGTAAGATACATGTGTTTCTGCTATTTAGGGGAAATGAAAATCCTCTCATATGATGATTAATTCAATTTTCCAGTTAAAGCAACGGATTCTGCATGCACAGTTGTATCTACTAAGCAAAAATGAATATACGGAGTAACATAATATATAAAATGTGTACACACAAATAATACACTAAAACATGCTATTATACAGTGATTCTGAGTTCTCTATGGCATCTATATACATGTAACTACATATTTAGTAAAAATACTGACCAGTACAGAACACAAGTACAACTCTAGCATGGAGTAGCTATATCTAAGTGACACTACAATAATGCCATATTACATCTTAACAGTCAAGACTACTGTAATGCCTATGTGAGCACATCTTACATTGGTTCCATTCCCAATATAAAATAATTGCAAAAATATAGCAAAAGGGTACTAATGCTGTCAGGCCTATTAAAACGAAAGACAGTTTCACAAATTTAAAACTTTTTATCTCCGAAATATTAAAGCACAAAATGGACGCATACAATGTTGCTAGAGAGAGGTACAGTGCTGTATCAACCGTATTATAAACGGAAAACCTTTGCTTATATGGTTGTACTATTACTATTAGCATCACATAAAGTAGGAGTATGAATGTTCCTATTCCATAGAAAAGTGCACTAAATGTCACTACATATCCAGTGAAAAGAGTAATCATTAAAAGTTGGTAGACAGCAGCAAAGTATCGGCAGTCACAAGTACCATCAGTTCCATCCTTGTAGCAACCCTGAAAAGCATCCATGAACACATGGAGTACATGGCATCTCAGATTGAAGTGACTAAGACACTTCTGAAAGCACCTCATGGGATAAAGGATCAACAGCAATATAGGGAGTACTATCATCAGCAGCACAACAATTAGTGCAAGTACAGCATATGGAAGGTGTTCCTTACCAAGAAAATGAACTGACCCATCATAATATAGAAACAAGCCACGCTTATTTCCATGCACATCAAAGATATGTGTAGGGGCTAGGAGCCCAAAGGAAACAGAAAGGACTTTTATATGTGAAAGCAAAAGAAAAGTGGCAAAAGCATTGATGATTGAGCTTCTAATATCCCACCTGTTCCTACAACACCTCTGAAATGGCCTCCATAGCTGTACAATGGGCCAGCAGCCATAAGTGTGTAGCTCAATGAGGAAGTAGGTAACAACAAGCAACAGCAGAGGGTAGAAGGCAATAGCATAATCAAGAGCCAGAACTTGTAATGTGCTCAGATTCATACAAATATTGGGGGTTACAGTACGAAAGAAGTCAAGATTCCATATGCCATATATAGTAGCGAAAGTTTGTATTGCAGGTAAATACTGGTTATGTTCATGGAAGCCTATTATAAGCACAATCACATTTGCTGGTATTGCTATAATTTGGCTAATGCCTACAACTGCGTTAAGCTTAGCTGAAGTAGCACTAATACGGCAGAAAAGAACCAGCAAGAGAAATAGTGTGAGTGGAAGGAATGCCACCACAATGTACATCGGCAAGTGGTAATGGGCATCAGAGCATTGTATGCATGTTAGATCATAGGAGTACAGTAGTGGTACAAAGCCTTTTTTGCAATGGCCACACAATTGCCCAGACCTATTGAAGGGCCCACACATTGCCTCATTCAGGTCAGACTTGTTAATTGGAATACGATGATAAAGGACATCGTGATGTGTTTGTTTTGACGTATTTAAACAGTTGTAAATGCATGCACCAACAATGAAATCCTCCATGGATTCATCATACGTCATGCAGTAACAGTCCAGAATGCCTAGTACTCCAAGGGTACTGTTGCAGCGTACACGTCCACTTAAACTTCTTCCGCAAACACACTTTTCACTATTATTATAATACCAAGTCTGAGGACATGTCTGACTTGTGTCTTGAAGGTTGAGGGTAGAGGCTACTTCGTTGTATTGCTCAAGTGTTTTATCATCACACTCACACTCGTCTGTATAGACTATTGTTGAGTTTAGTTTCCGAGCACCTTTCAGAGCAAGCTCATGTTTATTGCAGGGCATATCTTTTCCCCCTCTCCAACAAGAAGTATTTGCACTACCTTTCTTCGTGTTAACAAAAATTGGCTGTTTGTATGTCCAAGCTCTCAATACAAGTACAAGCCACAGTAGCATTCTTATGGCACTATGAATTTGCATTCTCTTATTTTACTTGCTCTACAATTTACGATACATTCAGCAACTCTAAATAGCTTCACTTGTTCTGAAACTGAGTACAGCTGTTACCTTTCATCAGCTGTCACAATGAAAAACTTAAGTGTTAATCTTAAATGCCGTTATTATAATACTTTTCTTCCCAAAATATGCATGTTCAAAACTAATTCAATTCCTATGAGAGTAACTGTTTGAGGGAGCCAATCTATCACTTATAATAAACAGAATACTGTTTATTCTAGTTTAAACAAATTTTCCAATACATCATGAAGTAAATGTGATGTTGTAGCTCCATGGACAATACAGAGTTTGGAAAATGAATTTTCATAATCCCCAGAAGTAACTTGCATGGTTGTTGCCAATGGTTACTATTAGCTACATCAGAAAGTCATAATGTCAAATCAAATAACATGATACTGTACAATTAGCTACTAGCCTCATTCTTAATGTATCACTATACAATTGCCAATAAATCCGACTGATTTTTACATGCAAGCATTGAAAAGCTGCAAAGAGAAGGAACAGTCTACAGCAGACTAGAAGCATCAGTCCGGTCCAGTAGCAGTGTTTACTGGTGTATGGTGCATGGTAGGCATCCAGAAAGGGAAAGACTCTGTGATTGATCAACACAAGAAAAATCTTCCACTCTCCTAACTAGACATTAACAGTCATCTTGCCAATAGCAATACACACATATGCAGCCATGTATAAATTTTTATGGAATAACATATTAAGCAGGCGTCTGTAGTTGACACCAACCCCTTTGATCTGGCCATGTAGCTAGATCCAGACTTGTAGAAGGCTGTCACTTGGCTAACCTCAAAAATTAATTGCAAAAAATAGCAACACCCTCATATGAAAGTCAGAATTGTGTAATGCACACTTTGTGTGATGTACAAGCTCTGTTACAGGCACTCACATGCAGTAAATACTATAGATCCCCCATGTAGATCTCTTTTCTATAAGTAGCTAAACAAGGACCTTTTACATGCAGTGGGGTTATGTTACTAGCCTCATCCCCATGCAGGCCCTACACAAATAAAAAGGGGCTTATCTTCTGCAACCAAATAAAGTGGTTAAATAAAGTACGTTTTCAATTAGCCATTGTACGTGGACGTTTCAATTGTGCCTCAATAGAGGTGCACTTTCAGCAGCATGAAATTGGTACCATTTTAAAGCACTGTAATAGGACTACAGAATATCTAGACCTTAGGGTGAATATGAAAGTAGCTGTAAATACACACATGCACAATCACATGCACATAAAAACAGATTTGCTATAGCTATAGGCACTACCATGTGTACACCCACTGATTGAATATCATAACATCTATACTCTAGAAAACATAGCTATGTTCACAAACTGAGACTTCAAAACTGCAAATGATATGGTATGATATTGCTTAGCTACAATTCACGATACTGTAAACACCTGGTTGCACTATGATTCAAATCACTTCAGTCAGTGATATAGGCCCGCAATCTCTACGCTGTGAGAAACTCAGTCTGCTTGAATACACAGCCTTGGTGATTCTGCATTAGTTAATCGTGCATGAATTCCCAGACATTAGCTAGCATAGTGATGGAAGTTCTACATGCATGCATGAACCCAGGTACCGCACGTGCACGTGAGGTCGAGAACTTCTGCATTATTCTCGTGGATCTAATATTGACAGTATGTTACAGATATTGTATACCGTACCACACAAAGTGTGCAATTACGCAATTCTGACCTTCATGTGAGGGTGTTGTTGTTTTCGGCCAATTTTTTTATATGGCCCGATCAAAGGTGTTAGAGTCAACTACAGACGCCTGTTTGTGTTATTATTTAAAATGTATAGCTACATAATATAAGCATACTGCCATTGATAGAACGGCTAGTTGGGATAAGAGATAGGTTAGCCCTAATAATTATGTAAGGGTTCAACCATGCCCAAGTCCTCAGTTATAGTGTTTAGGCATATAAGAAATTACAATCCAAGTGGAAGAATCGATCTCTCAGTGACAATCTGGTATTAGTTGATCACCGTAAAAGTTATCGTACTGAAGTAGCAAAAAAGTACTTTAGTGCAGCCTCTTCTGTTGCTGCTGAGTAAATAATTATGTATTTGAGGCCAAAGAGCTCAGAAACCTCACTTAGCTACGTTGCACTACAACAAGCACTGACTATTTGTCATGCATGTGTGCAGATTATATTTTCATATTATGGGAGATAACTGAATATGAGCATAACAGGATAAAGTTATGAGAATAATAGGTGATTTTTGGGGAAGTTCCTAAAAGAATAATAGGTAAATTTTGGAGCATAATAAGCATGTAGCTAGTACTCCAGCCCAGTCTCTACTGTCTGTCAATACTATGCTCCAGAATTCAACGAAATCTCCTGTTCTTTCTACAGCTTGTTATCTCTCTACGAACCCAACAATGGCCAAGCTAAAACTGTCAGTAAGAAATCAGACATACTGGACCAGGAGGCTGATGATTCAAGCGGGTACACTCAGTGAGATCCCTAACCTCCACAACTGTCATCTTGGGAATGAGAACCCATCCCTCAGCCTCCGAGTCAGATAGTAACTAGAGGTGGAGAAATTTATATTGAGTCTCATGCTGGTGAATAAGATTACTGTAAGTGTTAGCAAAGTCCTGGATTAAAGAAGGCCAGTCCCAGCTGAATCGACAGTACGAGATGGGAAGCTACCAGCTTGAAAACTGATAGAACCAAGAATTCAGAAACGCCAAAGACACAGAACAAGACATTAGCACTTAGATAGCTAAAGAACACACAACAATTACACAACAATCAAGACAATATTATACAGTGTAGCATGCATGTGCTTCTGCTATAGGGGAAATAAAAATCCTCTCATATGATCGTTTATCCAATTTTCAAGTAAAATCTAGGGATTCTGCATGCACAGTTGTATCTATATGGACAAAATTTATATTATACTGAGTAACACAATATATAAAATGTGTACACTGTTGCTGTGAGATTGTAAGTAATCACAAATATTGTATATAGACTAAACATGTTATTATACAGTGATTCTGAGTTCTCTATGGCATCTATATACATGTAACTACATTTCTAGTGGAAATACTGGCAAGTACAGAACTCAAGTACAATACTAGCATGGAGTAGCTATATCTAAGTGACACTCCAATAATTGCATTATACATCTTAACAGTCAAGACTACTGCAAAGCCTACGTGAGCACATCTTACATTGGTTCCATACCCAATATAAAATAATTGCAAAAATATAGCAAAAGGGTAGTAATGTTGTCAGTGCTGTTAAAGCGATAGACAGTTTCGTAAATTTGGAACTTTTTAAATCCGAAATCTGAAAGCACAAAAAGGACACATACATTGTTGCTAGAGAGAGGTACAGTGCTGTATCAATCGTATTATAAACGGAAAACCTTTGCTTATATGGTTGTACTATTACTATTAGCATCACATAAAGTAGGAGTATGAATGTTCCTATTCCATAGAAAAGTGCACTAAATGTCAGTACATATCCAGTGAAGAATGTAATCCTTAAAAGTTGACAGACAGCAGCAAAGTATCGGCAGTCACAAGTACCATCAGTTCCGTCCTTGTAGCAACCCTGAAAAGCATCCATGAACACATGGAGTACATGGCATCTCAGATTGAAGCGACTAAGACACTTCTGAAAGCACCTCATGGGATAAAGGATCAACAGCAGTATAGGGAGTACTATCATCAGCAGCACAACAATTAGTGCAAGTACAGCATATGGAAGGTGTTCCTTACCAAGGAACGGAACTGACCCATCATAATATAGGAACAAGCCACGTTTATTTCCATGCACATCAAAGACATGTGTAGGGGCTAGGAGCCCAAAGGAAACAGAAAGGAATTTTACATGAGAAAGCCAAAGAAAAGTGGCAAAAGCATTGATGATTGAGCTTCTAATATCCCACCTGTTCCAACAACACCTCTGAAACGGCCTCCATAGCTGTACAATGGGCCAGCAGCCATAAGTGTGTAGCTCAATGAGGAAGTAGGTAACAACAAGCAACAGCAGAGGGTAGAAGGCAATAGCATAATCAAGAGCCAGAACTTGCAGTGTGCTCAGATTCATACAAATATTGGGAGTTACAGTACGAAAGAAGTCAAGATTCCATATACCATATATAGTAGCGACAGTTTGTATTGCAGGTAAAAGATGGTCATGCCCATGGAAGCCTATTATAAACATAATCACATTTGCTGGTATTGCTATGGATTGGCTAATGCCTACGACTGCATTAAGCTTAGCTGAAGTAGCACTAATACGACAGAAAAGAATCAGCAAGAGAAATAGTGTGAGTGGAAGAAATGCCACCACAATGTACATCGGCAAGTGGTAATGAGCATCAGAGCATTGTATGCATGTTAGATCATAGGAGTACAATAGTGGTACGAAGCCTTTTTTGCAATGGCCACACAATTGCCCAGCCCTATTGAAGTGCCCACACATTGCCTCATTCAGCTCAGACTTGTTAATTGGAATGCGATGATAAAGGACATGATGACGTGTTAGTTTTGACGTATTTAAACAGTTGTAAATGCATGCCCCAACAATGAAATCCTCTATGGATTCATCATACGTCATGCAGTAACAGTTTAGAATGCCTAGTACTCCAAGGGTACTGTTGCAGCGTACACGTCCACTTAAACTTCCTCCACAATCACACTTTTCATTATTTTTATAATACCAAGTCTGAGGACATGTCTGACTTGAATTGAGTGTGTCTTGAAGGTTGAGGGTAGAAACTGCTTCACTGTATTGCTCAAGCTGTTTATAATCACACTCACAGTGGTCTCTATAGACTATTGTTGAGTTTAGCCTCTGAGCGCCTTCCAAAGCAAGCTCATGTTTAATGCAAGGCATGCCTTTTCCTCCTCTCCAACAAGAAGTGTTTGCAATACCTTTCTTCGTGTTAACAAAAATTGGCTGTTTGTACGTCTGAGCTCTCATGACAAGTACAAACCACAGTAGCATTCTTAAGGCACTATCAACTTTCATTTTCTTTTTTACTTGCTATGCAGTAGTGACTCTAAAGTTTGTGATACATTCAGTAGCTAACTATCCCTGGACTGCAACTGAGTAGCTACAGTTCTTATATCCATTAGAGACATCATAACCGAAAGTGTAATCATTATCACTGCACAAACATGAGGGTTGTTTTAACCAAGCTTCAGTTATCAGTTGCAATTTTGAAGGTTCATAATGTTTTTGGAGTGCACAAACACACGAGGACTGTTTTTTGAGCATGCACTATAAAAACATGAGGGTTGTTTTTGACCCTTAAACTGCAACTGTGGTGACCAAGCTGGCTTATAACAACTGTCTTTTTTTTTGCGATAATTGTTGATCTGAAATGCTGTTATGGTTTTCTCCCCAAAAATAACATCTCCATTTGCTTTTCATAAGCAACGTAATGGATTATCTACTGTCAAAGCAAAACTAACATGATTGCATCAGCCGGAGAGTACATCAGTGTAGGTAATGGTACATAATGCTATGTTTTTCTAGCTTGTTTTGATAGGCATGTCGTCATTTGATATGAAGACCAAATGGGGGCTTGAATTATGTTTTCCTTCCACTGCTAATGTGGAATAAGATGAGTATCGACATTAACTTATTTGCAGCAATGAGTAGAAGCATGGCTCCCTCAATGTATCTTCTGGCAATGCTATTCCTGTTGCTTGAATACAGTTTTACAGCTAAAGGGTCGAATTACTCTCAGCATATCATCTATGTTCACCATGATAATGGCACAATGGATAGTTCATGTTGGACGGGAGGAGAGGACCTACCATGTGCTACCTTGGACCTTGCTCTACATGGAGCAGAGCAGATACATCCCTCCATTGTGTTTGTGAAGGATGAATGTAAGTGCACCAGTCATAGTATTAATGTTCCCGGAGTACTAACCAATGAAACACAGATTTCCTACGAAGACCAAAAGATGTGTCCATGGACTTGGTCTCGACCTGGTACCTGTGAATGTGGCGATGACTTGAATTATGTGGTCTCCTGTAATAGTACTATACCAGAGGTGGCAGTAATTGACTGCTATTGCATCACCTATGATAAGGTTGCAAACAGATCTGTTGCTGGTGCATGCTTTTACAACTGTGAAAGTAATTCCCATTCACGTAATTCGTTCTACCGCCCTTTACCCTGGAATGTTTTTGAACTAAATGAAGCAATGTGTGGTCATCTCAATAGGAAAGGACAGCTCTGTGGTCAGTGCAAAGATGGATTTTTCCCATCAGTGTATTCATACTATACACAATGTGTCAACTGTAGTGGTGTCTGGAACAGTAGAATTACATATGCCATTGCAGTAGCTCTTCCCCCCACCATCTTTTTTGTACTTGTCTGTGTGTTCAGGATTAGTGCTACCTCACCACAACTGCATGCATTTGTATTTGTTAGTCATGTGCTTGCAACGTCAACAAGTGTACGCATAGTTACAGGTGTAATGCAAATTCACAAACATAGTAAGACAGCAATCCTTATTGTGGCTACAATATATGGAATTTGGAACTTGGACTTTTTCCGTACAATTCTTCCACCCATCTGCTTTAATGTAACAACACTACAGGCCTTGGCACTCGACTATATTACTGCTTTCTACCCTCTAGCACTTTGTGTGACTACGTATCTTCTTTCAGTGATGTACAGTAATAACTTCAGACTCATAGTGTGGTTATGGAGGCCCTTCGATAAGTGCTTCTCTCGTTTCAGACAGCAATGGGACGTCAGAACTTCAAGCATTGATGCACTGGCAACATTTCTCCTCCTGGCATACACCAAGCTGATCAATGTGTCTGGTGATCTCCTCATTCCAACTGAGGTGTTTAATGTATCTGGTAAAACAATTGGCTTCTACCTCTATTATGATGCAAATATTAAATATTTTGGTAAGCAACATCTACCTTATGCCATCCTTGCATTAACTATTGGGCTTTTTCTTATAATCCTTCCTTTAACCATACTATGTCTTTACCCCACAAGATTATTCCGTAACTGCCACCTTCAGCCAGGGACTAGATATCATGTTCTTTATGTATTCCTTAATGCATTTCAAGGTTGCTATATGAATGGAACTGATGGGAAACGTGACACTCGCTACTTTGCTGCTACTTATCTTTTAGCTAGAATAATTCTAGCTATAGTGTATGGGATAACACTGACTGAATACTACTTTGCACTTGGCCTTGTAGTTCTTATACTTCTAGCCCTCTTTATTGCAATAATTAAACCATACCAGAATGCAATATACAATCGTGTTGACACTGTGTTAATTTTGCTACTTGCTATGATATACTCTTCCATCCTGAGTTATAACATTGCTTCTGCAAAAGAATCTCGATTCATAAAACCAACATTGCTAATTACATTTATTGTTGCTGTGGTCCCACTTGTGTATTTGTTCATCATTTGCTTATACTGGATCCTAACACGAAGGCTGGTTCAAGACAAACTGTTGTATGGAACTAGAATTCATCGATGGATCAACAAAAGGGGGAGTTCAACTCCAGACACTGATATTCCTTATAGGATGCTTGACTCAGAGAATAGTTATGATACTGCTGCACTTAGTACTGCCATGTTAACGGGGGATTAATAAGTAATGACTCTGTATATGAGGAAGTGATAAAGTAATCACGATACATTTTAATTACGTATTTTAATGTATCCCATAATTATCCCAGCATGCATGATTGTTGTGTTTTTTTTGCACAAGTATTGTAATTATTATCTGTTCAACCGCATGAAAAGCACTGGTATGAAAGAACCTTTTTTTTGATTGTCACTGTATCCTATCTGTATTTGCAAGCTCCTAGAAAAAGAATTCTGTAAAAACTGTTCTCAAAAAATTTCTAGCCTCGTACTCAGAGTCTCCTCACCCAAATTGTACTATATCTTATAGCTGCATTGTTTCTGAATGACCAGCTCAAATGCAATAGTCAGCAATGGAAGTTGATACTGGTGTCTGAGTCACTTAGCCTTCAGATCTTACAGTGAGTTTCTATATGCAATGTGCAGTATAGCACAGCCTCATTGTTCCAATGCAATAGGTAGTATAATGCTTACAGTCTTGTATCCAGGTGTAGTTTAAACTAACAGTCATTGTATAAAGCTATAAAAAATTTGCCTTTCAGTTGGTATAACTTGTCCACCCATGTTTTAGCCGGAAGCTGCATATCTGTAAGTTGACAATGTGGGATCAAATGCACTGTGGACCCATTGTTTAGAACATGCGAGGGTGTGAGCTGGTTTTTGGAAAAGTTCAGATTGCTTATGAATACGTACTATTAAATTACTGTCCAGTTTTGTCATTACTTAACCCTTCCATAAAATCTAACTTATTTTCTTACAGTCCCTCGTTTGGACGTCAGTATGTTAGCAAGTCGGAGTGGTATTGGCACTTGTGTGTATGAGTTCCCAGGCCTTCCTTGCAGCTTGTCATAGTTTTAAAAAAAACACGTGCCTGGAGATGAGGCTACTAATTGTAGTATATCATATTATTATAAAATTTCTGGAAGCTCTATTTTGTCTAATAGGTTCTGTCTAATAGATTGTCTTCCTCTAAGAATAACTGATACAATTTGTTTATGAGCAGAGATAGAACAATTAAAAAAATAATTCTCTGATGTAATGGTTAAAAGCCAATGATAATAGCCATACAAGGCTGTGAATATGAATGTGTCCATAACATTATAGCTATCACCTCTTTTGATAAGGCTGGATCGGGCATGAAGAGAGATAAAATTATTACAGCTGTCATGCAGAATACAGGGTAGCACAATAGTTTAGCTCCATGGATGATCGAGCAATAAGTAAATACAGCCCTGCAATAAATTGACAGCTACTGCAACAACAACTCCGAAAGGAGTCAAAGAGAGGCTTCAGCTTTGTAACGGGAATCCACCTGGAGATCACGCTGTTCCCAGTCTAAAAGGTATTAGCTATATTCAGACATAGATAGTACAGTCTGTCCTTCTATTCTACTAGCTATGATTCAGCGTATACTAGAAGCACGGTAGTAGATATGCATAGCCTTGCTCCCGCGCAGGACTCTCCCTAGCTTTCATACCACAAGCAACAATGAGACTAGTATACGTAGGCCTCCGATTATATAATGAGACAGAACATTGCTGGTAATTCTTGTGGTAAATCCGTGTTGATGGTCTCTCAGTATCATTTTACCACCATGTGGTTGTACTCGTATTGTTAGGAATACAAAAAAAATTGGGCCCAGGATGTTGAAGATAATCCATGAAGTAATACTAATGAAGGAAGGGATATATTCACTCAATCGAATCCCTTTTGTCAGCATAATTATGAAATTGTCTGATGCAAGTAATAGCACATTTAGGGCTGCAATTGTGAAAATAATGTTGAAAATCATTGCACTAAAAGAGTAGTACCAAAGGTTGATCATCCTTGCCATAACTTAACAGTGATAGTGGGTGGAGCAACCATCCCTACACATAGCACTGAGTATCCCAGTATGAATTCATAGATAGAATTACAAGCATATGTTGTGCTGTCAGAGGGAATTCCTCACATTGCTCACTAGAGAATTGGTGTTTCTTATTCCACACATTATACATGTGAATAATCAGGACACAGCTACCAATTGGTTGAGCCCTTAAAAATACTGATGGGTTATTCTTTTCCCTTTGTAGTAATTGATAACAGTTGCTAAACACAAGAAACTACAATCACATCTTAAAAAAGTTGTCACTTCTAAATTCTAATGAATATGCTTGTTCAACAAAATTAGATAATCATGCTTTCAGCCTTCATTTTCCCCACATGTCAGCAATGGATTTCAAACTGTGAATATGAAACTACACTCTAGAAGTACCAAGTATCTGAGCCATTTAGTCTTGATACGGTGAGTTTCTATTTCTTTCTGGCCTAGCAGAAAGTGTTTTGCTAATACAAGCACCACCACTAACCCTTTTCCCTTCACTGATTGTATAACCTCATACTTTAACATGGAAAGATGGATAGTGAGGATAAAGCTTAGTTATATTTCATGCACGAAGGATTGAAACTGAATTGTGAGAGTTGTTACTAATTCAATTCCTATGAGAGGTACTCTTTGAGCAAGGTAATCTACCACTAAGAATAAACAGAATACAATTTTTTCTAGACAGAACAGAGTTTCCAAAATTTCTATTGATCATGAAACAAAAGTGATTTTGTAGCTCCATGGACAATATAGAGTTTGCAAAACAAAATTCACTATTCCCAGAAGTAATTTGCATGGCTGTTGTCAATAGTATGGCTCTCTACCAATACATCAGAAAATCTAATCCGAAAACAAAAAACAATTATATAGCAGCCTCATCCCCGAGCACATTATTCACATATACTGCGAGTCATAAGCTGCAAGTATAAAGCTGAGGACAAGGCCACACTGCAAAAACATGTGGGTTGTTTTAAACCAGCTTGATTACCACAGTTGCAATTTTAAGGGTGAAAAACAACTCTCATGTTTTTGCAGTTAAGTTTCAAAATCAACCCTCATGTTATTGTAGAGTGCATACACAAAAACGTGAGGGTTGTTTTTGATCCTTAAATTGCAACTGTGGTAATCCAACTGGGTTAAAACAACCCACATGTTTTTGCAGTTGCATACAATTAGATCATTTTGATTACCTACCCATGAGTAGTGTTTATAATACCAAAACTCTTTCTATGTTTTTTAAAATGGAAAAAGGGGGAGAGTATAAAATCGTATTTCATACATGAAAGGATTGAAGCTGAGCTGTGCAAACAAATTGTTACTAATTAAACAGAATACAGCATATTCTAGACAGAACAGAGTTTCATAAATTCCTGTACATCATGTGATGTTATAGCTCTACAGAGTTTGAAAAATGAATTGTCACAGTTCTTACAAGTAACTTTGATGACTGTCATCAATGTTATGACTCTTTATTAATAACATGCCTCATTCCCAGGCATGTTTTTCAGAAAGTATCACTACCCAATTGCTAATAAATCCGACTGATTCTTACATGCGAGCATTCAAAAGCTCAAAGAGTAAACCCCATAGGAATTGAAATAGTAATAGCTTAGGTCTGCACCGCTCAGCTTCAATCCTTTTGTGCATAAAATATCATTTCATTCTCTTCTCTGTGCATTATTTCCTTTTAAACTACGAAAAGTGTTTGCTAATGGAAGTCCTACCAACATGAAAGTGTAATAGCCTCGTCCCCAAATCTTCTTTGCAATGATGCCCTCAAAATAAATTGAATTCTACCCAGAACAGAGTTTCACAAATTTCTATTCACCTTGAAATAAAGGTGGTGTTGTAGCTCCATCTAGTTTGTAAAATGATAATTCCCAGAAGTAGCTAGCTAATTTTCAGTATAACGGATTGGGAAAAACCTCAGTGTATATGCAAACCAGACCTATGCCCAAACAGCTACATATCAGTGAGATTTCAAAAGTGTCATGGGTGCATTGTTTTGCTGTGTGTACTGCTATTAATACTGGGGACTATTCCAACAAGTCTTGGTTGCTTGACTAATCACTATGGCAGTGAGTGCATCATATCTGTTACAAACGTTACTCAAACTGGCAAAAACATTTGCATCAACAAAACTTTAAATTGGAATGCAAGTGATACCATCCATCCAAACCACAGTAGCATTCTTAAGGCACTATCAACTTTCATTTTCTTTTTTACTTGCTATGTAGTAGTGACTCTAAAGTTTGTGATACATTCAGTAGCTAACTATCCCTGGACTGCAACTGAGTAGCTACAGTTATTACATTCATTAGCTTTTATCAGACATCATAATCGAAAGTGTAATTATTATCACTGCACAAACGTGAGGGTTATTTTTACCAAGCTTCAGCTATCACAGTTACAATTCCGAAGGGTCATAAATAATCCTAATGTTTTTGGAGTGTACACTACAAAAACATGAGGACTATTTTTGGAGCATACACTATAAAAACATGAGGGTTGTTTTTGATCCTTAAATTGCAACTGTGGTGACCAAGCTGGCTTATAACAACCGTCATGTTTTTGCGATAATTGTTGATCTGAAATGCTGTTATGGTTTTCTTCCCAAAAATAACATCTCCATTTGCTTTTCATAAGCAACGTAATGGATTATCTACTGTCAAAGCAAAGCTAAAAATATTATTTTGTAAATATGGGGATCAGCCGGAGAGTACATCAGTGTAGGTGATGGTACATAATGCAATGCTTTTTTAGCTTGTTTTGATAGGCATATTATCATTTGATATACTGTGATTTTTTTGCACTAGTATTGCAATTATTATCTGTTTAATTGCATGAAAGCACTGGTATAAAAGAACTTGTATTTGATTGTCACTGTATCCTATCTGTAAGCCTTATTGACAATGTATGATCAAATGCACTGTGGACCCAGTGCTTAGAACATGCAAGGGTGTGAGCGTGTCTTTAGGAAAACTTCAGTTTGCACGATAAAATGTTAATGTTGCCTGGTAACCATGCATATTGGACAAGGCAGATTGAAGATAGCATGCAGGCTACAAGAAAAGATCTCACAGAGTAAGTCCCTGAAGCATACTAGCTATACAGGTCAGTGGAGGAAGTATCCTGTGACACATCAGGTGGACTCTATACAGTGATTGTCAAAAAAAAGATATTTTGTATGAGGGGCAGTATATCACGTATCTAAATTATATTACCACATCAAAAAAATTGTTCTACACCTTACATAAACATTCAGTGGTACATACATGGCATAATTATAAACAATTCACGCCACAGAAAGCTGAAATCACTGCCAAAGGTTTGCACATGTCAGTTTGAAGCACCAAGCATGAAATTAATCCATCGGAAAAGTGTCCTACCTTACCTTACCTTATTTGCAGTACTGGTAAATCTCAAGAGCAGTGGAATTCCTAACACCATCCTCACCCCTGCTTGGTGCTCAAATCTTTAGTGTCCATGCTAAAGTTTGGAGAGTGTAGTCACTCATCTAGTCAAGATAAATTCATCACTAAGTTCATAACCCCCTGCCTAACCTTACTATCAGTCCGTGCTATTATTGGCCAATACACTATTCCAGTCCCACAGTCCTGTTCAGTAATCCAGTCCCACGTTCCAGTCCCACATTCCAGTGGAGAATCCAGTCCAGTGTTTAGAGACACCCGTGGGATAACCATACTTTCTACTAAGAGCAAGGTGTCAAACAACAACATTAAATTTTAGAATTGCAAATGGATAGGCAACAAAGCTCAACATGAATCTACAGTGGACATTTTATCCCATAGCTGGGACATTCTAAGCTATGGCCTTCTACCTGTTCCATAGTTTAAAGACTGCCAGTTTAAGTCAAATAAAGCCAAAATACATATGTGTGACCCTGGTTCCCCATCATATATGCAATATGAGACTGGTAAAGAAGTGTTTCTAGCAAACAAGTTTGATATCCATTTCATTGGGAATGTTTATTTTGAAAACAACAATGGTTCAGCAATATATCTAACCTCAAGCATCTTAGAATTCTCCCAAAGAGTAAATACAATCTTTATTAACAACTCTGGCTCTGAAAGTGGAGCCATGGCTATGATAGGTTCACTTCAGTTCATGTGCAAGAACACTCCACATTCCTCTTTATAAACAACACAGCTACAGAAAAAGGTGGAGCCATCTTCTCGTATTCTATTGATAAACGTGACTATGTGGGAGCATGTAGCTGCTTCATTCAGAACAAAGGTAATGATACAATTCCAATAGAAGAGAGAAATGTTTAACTTTAATGGAAACAGAGCTGGAGGCTATGATTATCCAGTGACAATGGAGGTATTAGTCCCTATGGGTAGTCATTAGTTTCATCTTCCTTCAATCCTTGCTTTAATTCATGCTCTGAATCCAAAGACCCAAATTTTAATCTAAAAGTATCAATGGAATTCATGGAAATTTTTTACATATGAAGGAATCAAATATGAAGCATAAAGTGCTGGTAACATGTTCACTGTAAATGATATATAGTTCCACACTGCCACTCAAAATTATCCCAGGAAAGCAATTTGAGCTCCCAATTAGCATAAACGATGAATTTAATAATGAAGAGAACTTAGTTTACCATGTGACTATTGAAAACCATAACAAATCTCTTATCATGATTGATGAAGTATACTCTTGTCTGTATGGTAGACAAATAAAAGTATTTGGCAAGATTAGGGAAGCTTAAAGGAGAAATCCATAAATTTGCATTGTCCTTTGACGTAGAAATGGAAGAATGCCCACAGGAAGACAAACTTTTTGCAAGAGACTAACTCTACATATCCAGGATTAATGAAATGTAACTACACACTTTATTAAGCTAGTTTTCGCCTTCACTATTGGATGCTTGCTCACGAGGTTCCAATATCCCCGCTGTGCTGGTGTTTCTTATACTGTCAGCCCTGATTCACTTTATACCTGCTCTAAGAGGTGTATACAAATCATTTATCTTTTGTATGAGATCCAGAGTACAGCACCAGTGTCAGTAAAATTCAACATACTGACTCTTGTTTCTTCAAACAAAGGATTGTATTGTTCGGTGTGCAAATGCTATATTGCATCACCTTATGTAGGCATATGTACACAAACATAAACCCACCCACCCACCCCCACACATACATTCATGAAGTATATGCACACAGTCAACTACCACTGTAAATTTTGACTAATGTAATCGCATTATGGCATTGGAGACATAACACATTAACAGAACATTTTGCTTTCTTCTTTGTCTAAATATTATTTAGCTACACTGCTTCTAAATGTAATACCCGGTGAATGCTTTAGCTGCTGTCAGATTAATTGCTGGAGAATTACTCACTATGTGTTCATTCAAGAAACCACTCTCACTGATGCTGATAGTAGGCCTGTTCAGTCACAGACTCATATCAGGTTTGTTTCTATAGTTATAGCCTTTTTCCATGTTCTCCCTTCATATAAAATACTTTGAAGAATAAGATGTAGAAGAGCTGGAGGCAAGGGGCAGTGTTTTAGTAAAGGCCATTATATAGCTACATGTACCTTAAGAACTGCATGGTAGATAGCATATATACACATGAGTGATAAATACAATCATTCAATTGAGTGTAATACTGTACAAACCAGAAACTTAATATGGAACATGATGAGATCTGATGAACTCACACACACATACACACACACACACACACACACACACATTAATGATACCCCATTACAGCACAGATGACTGACAGCAATTTTTCCATACCGATGATATTTCCTTACACAAACTGCAGTTTGATGCCCTCATCTCCTTTGGCATACTACCTGTACTTTACACACACGTCTGACACTAAGGAGCTACTCTTTGGGTTCCCAGTATTAAAGTCTGGGAGAAAAGACTGGTCATACCCAGATGGAGATAAAACATGGCAAAATTCACATATTCAACCCATTATAAAAGAGCACCCTGATGAGTATGAGTATTATAATGAACGGAACTACTACTGTGAGAACCCAGTTATTAGCTTATTCAATTCCGTGAAATTTGGTCCAACAGTATCCCTAAGTGCCAGTATAAGAGGCTACAAGTTTGCTCATGTATTTAGCACCCTTCCACTAGCACTGATAGACAGCCCCAGCACTGGTGAAGACATAACAGCCTTTGAATATTATATAATCTTTGGCT
This sequence comes from Phakellia ventilabrum, assembly GCA_963921505.1. Lineage (NCBI taxonomy): Eukaryota > Metazoa > Porifera > Demospongiae > Axinellida > Axinellidae > Phakellia > Phakellia ventilabrum. The sequence continues at coordinate 1,684,095 of OY997385.1, forward strand.
CCTATAAACGACCGAATTCCATCAGTGCAGTTGGAGTTGTAGTAGGAGGTACAGGTGATCACAAGGCCGATGTACGGATAAAGTCAAACACAGAGATGGTTGCCATAAAGAATGCAACCTATTTAGCAAACTTTATGGAAATCATCAGTGGGGAGATTAGCCTAACCACAAATGAAGTTCTTTGGATAGAGCCAGCTACAACTAATTGCATCAGGATACAAAAACTCACAGGGACTACAATGATATCTACCGAACCCCTAGCTGTATTTACAGCATATGGCAGATGTCGTAGCTCTGGTGGTTTTCGTTATGACTTGAACCTGCTCCACCAAATACCTCCAGTCCATAAATGGGGCAAAATATTTGTTATGGATCTATTACATCTTGAGATACTGCCTTCAACTAACAAAGACAATACTATTAGTTTTACTATGGTTTCTATCCAAGACAAAACTAATGTACTCTTTGAATGGTACGGCCTAGAGCTTCACAATAAATCAATGGTATACACATTAGAAAGTAAACGACCTATCACAGTAACCCAGAATGATTACAGTCAATTCAGTCATATCCAGATACAAGCTGCAGAACCAATCCTAATACTATATGAAGCCTACTCGCCTTCTGAAGAAACTGTTTACTTTTCTGTCGTATTGCAGCCTACTGAATGGTTCTCAAACCAGCAATCAGTAGTTCTCTCTAAGCCTCTTGGATTACAACATACATCTGAATGGCAGTATCACATCACTATTGCAATTCCAAAGGAACATTTTAACACCAGTAGTATAATGATCAATAACACCAGTTCTAAAACTCAGTCTAAAGTGCCATTGGAACAATTCCAATATTATCATGGGGCTGTATATATGGCTGGTATTTACGTATTAATTCCATTAGAACTAAATTCAAGTTTGCATTTGGAAGACAGTACCTCGTTCTTCCTCATAAGCCACACTAATCCCTGTGCAAAACTAGGAACCACAGTGTATGCCAATGGGCTGAATACAACAGGCTATGCTTACGCCAATGGATTTACAGTGGGTGAGTTGCGGGGCATATAGATGCCCAAGCGAGCAGTTATGTTTAAGGCCAATTATATGCTTGCAAAGTCTTGAGTATATAGCTACTACTGCAGTTGCAGCAACTTGTAAGAGGCAATCTCCTGTAGAAATGGTGTTTAATCCTTTATTAAATAGTATACAAGGAACCTGTAATCAGTTGCTTTGTTATTGCTGATCCATTGGACAGATACTAAAGCTCTTGGAGTACTATAAATACTTCTAAAACACAAGGTGAATGACCATGGCTGTTGCAGCAACCCAATCAGATGTTCAGCACTATGGTAGCAGCATGACAGTGCACTTATTTTTCTTTTTTGTATGCATAATATTTATGATCAACAGGCCTATTTCCACCAAATGCAGATTCCAGCCCTTCGGATGGTAGAAAGTGTTCAGTGTCGACAAGAAAGGAAGCAGCGGTGAAGAAAGGCACTAATGTATACAATGTGGTGATTGGTGTGATCAGCGCAATACTAATATTTGCAATTACTGTAGTTATTGCTGTTATAATGTGTGCAAAGAAGACAAAATACAGGGATGAAGAACCAAGCTATGGTTAGTAACAGATAAATACCGTTTTGTTTACTCAAATTAAAAATGGTGTTCCTGTAGGAAAAAGCTTTGTTTTCACTGGGTTCCCAGGTAGTTCCAAAATAAAGGAATGGGTGGGGTGAGAGAGCGTAGCTTAGAAATGGGAATATGATGTTATGGAACTGTGTATGTCTCGCTTTTATTCACAGATCCATATGAATTTGATGCATTTCTTTCTTTTGCCGATGAAGACAAAGAATTTGTTATAAACTTTCTTTATCAACCTCTCACTAACAAAGGTTATCACTTGTTCTGGCATTATGAGCACTTCATTCCAGGCAAAAGCATCGATGACAACATCATTAGAGCAACTGTAATTAGCAGAAGAACAATCTTTGTGTGCAGTTCACACTTTCGTAAGAGTGGATTTTGTCAAATGGAGCTCAAACGAGGACTGGAGCAATACTCTAAGACAAGGACAAGAAGGATTATTCCTATTATATTGCAAGAGGAATGCTGTCCAGAAGAACTGCAGTACTTTAACCAGTTACGGCTGAATCATACGGATCTAACCACAGATGAAGCTGAGCAATTGATACATAGGATACAACTTGGTGAGTAACAACTTATGTGAAGTGGGCATTTAAATAGATGCTACTACAGGAAATATCATTGTGGGAGTGAGCCTTTGCAAGGCTAGTAGTGTATACACAATGAATGAATATTAGATCTACTTTTAGTCATGGGGACTCAACGATGACAACATCTGCCACCCATACAGAGCCAGAATGTTCTGTATGCCTATGTGGGATTACCTCGGGCTCCCCCCCCCCCCCCAATAATGCCTAGTCTGCCATTAGTGGAATGCAGTACATATAATACTCTATTTATTCAGGTGTTAGCTATACCCTCTATAGGTGACTACATCTGTACCATGTAATGGGTTCATACCACAGTAAGCTGCATAAGAGCAGTTCCTACTATTGCAAATTCCTGTACATGTGTACAGCAGAATACGTGGATTCTATCAGACAGCAAGTAAGTAATAATATGATGCTGTGATCTATGACTTAATCCTTGTAGGAAAATCCATCCAAGAGTACAAAAAGATAAAATGAGGCTTATCATCATAGCCTTGATTAATTAATGCAGGTATTGTATCCACATACTTTGCTACATACATTAGGGTGCTTTGCTTACTACATTATTATGTACAGTATGTATATAATGATAATTGAGTGTATTATACTCTCTGAAGAAAAGAAACAAAATCAGTATCCACTTCAAGAAAGTATGATCTAATCTGTTTGACTTACATAGTGGTTACTTGAATTGCAGGTGTCTGAGCATGTATGACGATATTGGTATAAAACTTTGTTACTTGAATCTTAAGCAATTTGATATTTATTTTTAATTTTATTAATTTCTTGATCAAGTTTGTGATTTGAACTCATATTGCTTGTATTTGGCTGCAGCTGGTCCTTTGGACTTGCTCGAATACTGCAGACTTATCTAGTATCCAATGATATTGGACACTACCCATCCAATAAGGGCTAGGTATTATAGGAGCCTTCTACAAAGCAGGTTTCAGTTCAGTTTCAGTGAACAAGTTATAACAATTTTTAAATGCTTGGTAGCTAGTCATAAAGTTTGATAATTGCCTGCAACATTTCAGTTCCTGTATGTGACACACTACATTCATTAGAAGCAATACTGAACCTGCACTCCAAGCTGTGCATTAGTGATATTATTCAAACACTGTAAATATTCATGTTTCAGAAGGAATTAATCAGGCCAACGGTTATATTGTTGTATTATCATAGCATACCACCATGTAGTGTGACACTCAGGACTGGGAATGTGAGCAACTCAGTTACAACACTAGTAAATACTCCATGCCTGTGTGTACAGTTCCAATGAAATAGGACAATCATGTAAGGGGCCTAATGTTAACAAATTGTTGTTTCCTTTCATATCAGCAAAGTTTAGAGCTAATAAGTCTATATAGTCATGTTCACTGGTTTCCAGTATCACTAAAAATCTCTGTCTCAGTTCATTAGGTTTATGACCTAATGGTTAAATATAATGGTGGCACGTATGCAGCCTTTTGACCACTATCTATACAGTTACTGGCTCGAGGGGTAACCTGCATATCCTAGTCAACTGCCTGGAAGGCTGCATGATGTGTTATTAGCTATGTCAAGGCCACCAAATTATTGAAGCACACATAGCTGTGTATAATTGTCAGTGAAAAACATGTACAAGCAAAAACTAAAGAAAATAAAATTAGATGAGTCATTCAATGACTCCATTATATTCTGTTAGCTACTGCATTCATGCTGCATCAACCTTTTCATCTTTTACCACTCCTAATAAAATTAAAATTATCTGTACCTATCACCTGAATATTTACCTGTGATGATTAACTTTCGCTCCAGAAACGTTGAAGTTTAACCAGGTAGGAGTCGAACTAGCCACGCCCACCATTTCTTGCATGCTGCAGACACGCATGCGCAGATTCTCGTCGAGAGTCTGCAGACATGCGCATTCAGTCTCTTGCCCTTGAAACCAGTGATCATGTTGCAGCCATCGTAACAGAAGCAGTACAATCCTCTCTTATATCATTCACACAGAGAGGATTGTACTGCTTCCAGAATCTGTTACGATGGCTGCAACATGATTGTATTCATCACCGGTAACTAAGGCTACTATCTATGGTGCACGAAACCCGATAAAGGCTAACGCATGACTACCTCCATTTTTAATTTTTAAAACCACTCGCTACTTCAGCTAGAGCGATATCTATGGGCTAGAGAATGTACAGCACAAGCTACCAGGCATGAAGAATAAACAACTTACGTTACGGATTGCACTTGTAACGCTAGTCTGTCTGTCAGGAACGAGGTCGACAAGGCTAGAATGGTTCGATGCCAGTGACAGCTCTGCTCTTTGCAATGACTTCACAAGAGCTGGCTACTTCCTACGGAGAGTGAACACCTCGGACAATTGGATTATATATCTCGAAAGTGGAGGGCTATGCTACTCGAATGAGACTTGCAATAGGCGTTTCTTCCTGTCAGAAGTGAGCAGCAGATTCAATCGTCCACCTAGTGGTGAAAACTACTTCGAAGAATATTATGGAACTTTTGACACTGCAGAAGCTTGGAATGAAACTATTGTGTCTGGAAGGGAAGCTGCTGTCGATGTTGTCTCTCCTCTCATGACTTCAATGCGCTGCTTTGAAAACAGGACTGATTATTTCCCACAAGGGTTTTCAGTGCAAGGCACAGATATCTTGGACCAGGACTGTGAGAAGAACCCACTGTTTTGTGATTACAATCACGTTGTGATCCCATACTGTAGCAGTGATTTATGGCTAGGAAGTGAAGTTGATGGAACAAGGAACAGCACTGCAGCACGTGGAGAATGCACTCAGTGTTTTGATTACAGTAAGTTCCAAATTAAAATTATGATACAAGAACATCAGTGCACTGGCCTATGCTATAGAGGTTTAGGTCATTCATTTTGTTGTCACAATTGTGTAGTTTTTATTCCATTACATAGTGAGTAAATAAATGAGTGCATGGGGCCGGCCGGTAGTCAATGAGCTGTATGTCAAAGGGGTGTGGAGGCTTGGGTGCAAATGAGTGGTAGTCAATGAACCGTATCAAAGGGGAAATGGAGGCTTGGGTGCCATGCAGCTGCCAGTTGACTCCTACCTTGCACTGAGTCTATGTGGAGGCAGGGTTAAGCAATCACTTTAGTCTGTCTGTCATTGTCATAAAAAATCGAATTATCTCAATAGATGATTAGAGGGTTTAGTGACTCCAACATGGAGTATTAACATGCATTGCCAGCTCTTTCTTATTATTGGTGCCGTCTGCCATTTTAATGTGGCAATGAGTCACGCCCACAACAAAAAGCCAATGCTGAGCTTGCCATCACATTTCGAAGCAGAAAAGACAGCTACAGACGCTGCCGCCACAGTTATTGAAGAGCTTGGATGACTGTAAACTCATTTCGAGTGTTTAGAGTCCTGAACCCTTCGCTGCTAGAAACCAGAGGCCGTAAAGCCTGCCGTATTCATTATACACTTTTATGACACAAAAAATTAACGGATTCATAACCGAATGTGACGTGATTATCACATGAATATAGCACGGTAGTTCATGGTTTTCCATGGAAACTATGTGTATGTGCAAACAGTGGATACGGACCACTTATTTTTCGTAGGGTGTGGCTTGGGTACGGGGCTAGCTCTTGGTCAGAATAAGGCAGTGGGTAGCCTCAAACCCAGGCATACCCTTGCAGCTTTAATTTGCAGCTGCTTCTTTCCCATGGCGGCGAAAAGCTGCAACGGGAGGCCTGGTTATGTAATGGTTGAGCTGAAGTAAATGAACTGCCTGTTGCATAATATGGATGTATGCCCACCAGATGTACTAGTATGGGTCCATTACCCCGTGCTGTATACGTCTGTATAATATTACGTAGAGGTAGAATAAAACAATCAGTTTGTCTGTCTATCTGATTATCCATCTGTCCTAAAAGATTTTTTAGAAAACACCTTAGAGGGTTTAGCGACTTCAAACACAATTCTGTTCTTCGCATTTTTAGTTCTTTATCATTATTGTTGTCCACCAATGGTGATGCGGCTTGCACTTCTGCCACAGTTTGTGAAAATTTGAAATGGCTGTAAATGACACATTATTAGAAGCAGCAGGCATAGTACTTTCATCTGATATACCTTGCATGTAAGTGCTATTCTTGGGTTAAACTCAGCATTATTTTTCAAACAATGTGGTGTGTATGCATCTGTCTCACTCTAGTCTCTTTCCTCAATTTTACTGTAATATGAACCAGCATTATATATGTGCATGAACACCACACTGGTTCATTAACTTCACTGTTATATTCCAAAGTAATATGAACCAGCATGATACACATGACTATTGCACTGGTTCATTAGCTTCAGAATGTAATCTGAATGAGGGTAATCACACTACAAAATGTAAAGTATAGTGGGTTTGTAGAAATGCGGATGTAGTGAATCACGACCTGGCGAGCAAAATAACAACTAACCCAGAATCATGCATAACAATGGTCCTGGAGAAGCTGCAAAAAAGCGACTGGTCTTCAGCAAATTGCTGTCTCTATCTGCAACATAATTTCAAGGAACAGCCATGGCTGCTACGGCAGAGTGGAGAGATGAGCTGTGCTGCTTGAAACTCACATGTGCATCATTCGATCGTACCGTCAGTTAATAGTACTACTTATACAGAGGCTATACAAACTCTACTAACCTAGTAGACTCCTACTCTTGACTGTCTGCGCTTTTGGGCAGAAAAATACGATGGCTGCATGCATTGCCAGGAACACTGAAAATGACAAAAATGAGCCTACCTGCTATTCAAAATGAACTACCATTCTCAGGGTGGCCATTCCAACAGGAATAGATTTTCCTCCTCTGTCTCCTTTTTTTGGCTTCACCAGGAAATAATTTCATACCATGAATATGCAAAAAAGGAAAATTGTAACTTAGCTATAATGAAAGAAAGCTCAAACTTCACTCATAATTGTACAACCCCAGGGACTATTTGTAAGTATTAGGTCATCATTGTATATAGCCGCAGGCTGCAGGGGAATAATCGACAATTTACATCCACACAGAGTTTCTAGCCAGGTACAACCAAGATATTGAGAAAAGAACAGCACCTACAGAGTACCAAAGCGATAATATATATTTTAGAAAAGTTATCCAGACAGTCTACTAGGGCACTATCGTGACAATACTAGTAAATTGTGACAATGGTAACTCATACCGCAGGGCCACATGTATACCTATAGCCTCGTACCCAGACTTTCCTCAGCCATATTTATCTTGCAGCTATGGGGAGTAAGGCTTAATACACACCTTGATACAGGTGGGGAGGCTGTAGTATTCAATGAGTCACACGCAGATATACCAGCACCTATTGACCTACAGTAAACTCGGGAGTATAATGACTGGTCACTCTATTTGCAAATTGTGCATTTTAGAGGCTGCTATTAATTATATTCATGGGGTTAAGTACCATGAAGGTTAAAAATACAGTAGTAAAGTACCTACTCACCAGGCAGGACTTACTACATTCAATTAGTGCACAAGGTAAACAGTTAGCCCACTAGGTGAACTGTGGGAAGACCACTAAGGCTGCATGCAAGCCTGTCTATCTGATTATTAGGGGTAGGGATTATGCTTGAAAATCTACCTATTATGCTATGCTGCACCGCTCCAAAAATGTACCTATTATGCTCAACAAACGCCCCTATTATGCTCGTTAAATTATCAACAAAACAGCTTTCCTGATTATCTTACCCGAAAACTCACTCGCTCTCTGCGTGCCTTTCTGATCGCGTTAACCGAGTCGGCTTCGCATCAGTATCTCGCAGTTCGTTTACTCTAACCTACAGATAGCATAGAGGGCTAAGTAGCGATGTCGGTGAAGAAGTAGATGCCTGTAAGCTGCTGCCAGCCGCTTGGCTCTCACTAACAGCGCTGAGATTGCTAGTCGTCGCCATCACGGAATCATTAGATTCACCACGTGGCCGAGTTTCCGCAAAACTCTAATATAATGACATAATTTCCTCAGAAAATTGACCTATTATGCTCGCATTACGCTCGATGCTTTCACGTACCTATTATGCTCATTTTAATGCCGGCATAATCCATGCATCCCTACTAATTATGCACTTAGTTGGGATTATGTGCCCTCAGGCTCGTGCTTCTATCCCCCCTGGGCATGTTATCACATATACATAATACAAGGCTAATATGTATTATAGTTGTAGTGGTGGTTTACTTTGTAACAGTTGTCTGATGGGTAAAAATATTCATAGGGTGATTCTATTCAAACAGCAATACTATTCAAGAACCCATAGTAATGGTTTTGATAGGTAAATAAAATAACAACTAACCCAGAATCATGCATAACAATGGTGCTGGAGAAGCTGCAAAAAAGCGACTGGTCTTCAGCAAATTGCTGTCTCTATCTGCAACATATTTTCAAGGATCAGCCATGGCTGCTACGGCAGAGTGGAGAGATGAGCTGTGCAGAAGTGCAAGCCGCATAGAATATGTGAAAACTGGATATGTACACGACCTAGTCTCCGAGATATACGCGCTAGTATGCAGACAAAAAATTGCGCATAAACGATGCGAGATATACACTATATTCATTTTATTTTTGCTACAGACCAATCGAACGGCTGCTTCAAGTTCAATCCTCAGAGTGAGAGCATTCAGTTTACCTTCCGCGGGAAAATAATTTTCATGTCAGTTATCAGAGACCTACTGGCAATGGGAATGAATATAGCTTCTGAAGTCGTCTTGGCTGGGTCCAGTGCTGGAGGTCTTGGGGCATTGAATAATGCTAAATGGCTGAAAAGTGAGCTACAGAGTGTTGGTTCAGCAGAGCTTATTGTGATATTTGATTCAGCCTGGTTCATTAACTTCCAAGGAAATATCTACCGAGAATTTGATGGCACCATTAACCGCAATGAATCTGAGATGCAAAGAGAGAATATTCAAACCTTGCTCTCAGTATTACAAAGTAACGAAGCTTGTACTGATGTGCATCTTGGCTTTCCTTGTTGTGCTTCTCCTCACTGTCTTCTTACACAAACAAATGATGCTGGTGAAAGATACTACCCTGAAATCCCTACATTTGGAATACTTAGCTTATACGATATATACCTCCTGGCTCCCTCACTCAGTGGATTAGGAACTATTGCAGATCAAGGGATAATTTCTGTTGGGTATGGAATTAATTTTCTTCTCACTGTTGGTGAATATGGAGGTGAGATGAACAAAACTCTTTTGTTGACGGGAACTGAAAATACTTTCTTTAGCTTCTATGCAACACAATGTTTGCAGCATGTCTACCTCGCTACTTCCACACTCTGGGGACTTCCAGGAGCTAGTGTGTTTGGGAGGTTATCTGTAGAGCTGGAGAGAGACTTGGCATCTTTTAGGTAAGATGCATAATTTTATGTATTGTTAAGTGTATACATCTACACCTCTTGCCCCACCGTATTTAACCTGTTCTTTCACCACACCCACACTTGGCTATGTGTTTACGTTAAGATTTATGCTCTGGGTAGTGTGTATCTTAGAATATCACTGCATAATTGAAAGGTTCATTTCTAATACCTTTGCCGAAGTTCATTCCTAATACCTATGTGAATGTTCTGTAATTTTACTGGTGTACTTGGGAGATATGAGGGGAGGGGAGTGTAGCGCTATATCAGCCTTGTATCCCATGGAAAGGGGAGGAGCTTATCCACCTTGCATCCTTTGAAGGGGGAGGAGCTAGCTTACTTATGTAAGCAGAGCCATGTTCCTAGTCTCTCGGTTTTGCATTGCTTGCAACTGGAGTGGAGAGGCTGGGAATGATACAAGACTAATGCACCATTTTTTATGTTAATTATGTATTGGACACAATGTACAGCTTTCTGCAATATTGTGATTTACACTTGCACACACACACACACACACATACACACACACACACATGCACACATACACACGTGTGTATATACATTCATACATTCAACAATAGCCATTTGATAGAACCTGGTATCTGGAACTCACGGCAACTAGCAGGAATTACAATACAAGAAGCACTCATGCAGTGGTACAGTAACCGAACTGTACCTGTGCACTTTCGTGATACATGCAATGGACCTCACTGCAATGATCAGTGTCCAGAAGATTTCTCCCTGGGGAAATTAAACTCAAATAATTGGTATCCTGTTGCAAAATGTGTCATAGTGGGCATCGTTCTTCTTATTATGATCCTGTGTGTAACTCTAAAGCTTGGATTTTGTATCTGGCTACGGAATCTGCAGAAGAAGCAAGAGAGCTATTATAAAAAGGAAGAGAAAGGAGAAACTAAGCCAAATGATGCATGCATTCAGGTGAATACTAATTATAATTGTAGTATATACCTCTGTTGTTTTGCTCAATGATTGTGTATTAGACACAATGTATAGCTTTCTGTTTCTACATTTGGTCTTGCAGAAACAAAGTCAAAAATTGGATGGTCGTATATCTGTGTCCTGCCTGGATTTGAGCTATGAAGTCACCTTGAGGTATATCTACCTGTAAAATAAGTATGAATAGTTTCTGTCTTACTGTTTGTTCCTGGTTTGCAGTGCGAACAAGCTACCGGGGAAATAATTGTCTGCGGTTCAGAGGAATAGGCTTGATGGTGGAGTATCAAAAGATAGCAAATTCAATGAAGTTCAAGCAAACAGTTTTGCTTATCCAAAGCCCCCAAAAAAGTAGCCAACATGACTATTTATGTAGACAGAAAATTATCAAGAGTAAAGAGTCTGTATATTGTTAGATTTTTCTTTTGGAATAAGAAAACAGAGCGGAGGGCTCCTCCTACTCATATAGGAAAGGTGCCTGGAAAATATACAAAGATTTTCGCAGTTTTAGACACACTCGTACCAGTGATGCATGCTACCATATTAAGTGTTAAGTGAGTTTTTTTTGCGTGGATTAGAACCCTGAAATCATGTGTATTGAGTGCAAAACTGACTAAACTATCTTAGCGGTTAACAATTTTATACTTGCACCTCTTGTTGCTGTGTGTTTAATTTTGAATTTACTGTATTGAACATTTACCACTTGTAATAGGCAAAGGAAAATTAAAGATGAAAAACATGACCAAAGGCCTCCACAAGAAATTGAAATGCCAACAACTCCACATGTACAAGCTCAAGGAGAAAGACCAAAAGGCAGATTGCTAAATGGTTGCATCGTAAGTTCACTGACAAAGTAGATACCATAAATCTTCAAGGACATCTGCTTAACTTAGAAGTAGCTATTATTACAGCCTGGATCTCAGATCCCAGGTTTTTAAAAGCTTCTTCTTGCCGACTCCTTCATTGCACAGACATATAGAATATCTATTATCACTATTTCATATTATTAATCATCTAGGCACAACATTGGTCACAAGTGTGTAAGCTCAGTATTAACAAGCCATCAGCTACTTAGTTAAGCTCTGCTACTGGTTTAACTATCTGAATGATAATGATATTGATGTAGAAGTATAATTACATTCTTCTGTAATTTTTACCCTGTAGCAGTGACACTTGGTACTACCCTGTGTGCATATGCAGCTTCTATAGTGTAACATCATTCATTTTAGTAATCATGTAATGTATAGCTGTTATCGGGTGTGAGAAACAATATATTATAACAAGCAAGTGCGGCCTTCGGCCGCACTTGCTTTGCGGCGTGCACTGAGGCCTGCCATAAATGGCAGGCCTCAGTGCAGTTTACGGTCAACTATTTCAATATACTTATCACTGCATAAATGTGCACATAGAGCTAGAACTAGGCTTGAATTTTCATGGGAAGATTAAATTATCTGTAGTATTGCATATTAAATTTAAGTTCAATCCATTTTTTTAAATCATGAATCAACAGAATAAGTGCATAATTATAATATAGGATAGGGAATAAAGGTTCAGAATAATACAGAATAATGGGACAGTATAGAATGTCAAGATTCAAGTAGCAGCAGTGACATGAGTTCTCCTGTCAGAAGAGGGGCTGCTGGCTTTGCCCCTCATCTTGGAGGCTGGGCTCCTCCTCCCCTTGCAGAGAGTCATCGTCATCAAGACTCGTCATTGATGTCTCCAAAGCCACACAGGCCCTGCAAGGGAAGCTTGCCTGCGAAGCCTGATCTTTTGTCATACTTGTGTTCCACAGCAATCCCAGCCTCCTTTGCTGCACCTATCTACCAACAAGCTGGCACAGCAGCGGTCTCCGTGGACATCCAACGGGCCCTGACAGCTCTCATTTGGTCTTGATGCCGCCTCCGTCGCTCAGCGGAGGTGGTAGCGTTGTGGGAGCCAGGAGGGCTGGTTAGTAGCTTCGCTCAGACGCCTTTGAGCCATTCTTCGCTGCAGTGTCATGCTCTTCGTCATGCGCCTGTCCCCAACAGCATGCAGTTGGTCCATTTACTCTCAATCAACAAAATCCAGTATTTAGAAAGCAGACTATCAGCGCCTGTCATCGACAATTATACACGCTACTCATCACTGCCAGTCATCGCTGGAAAGTGCTCGAACACTATTTACCTGTCATGGCTGGATTAGGGCACGTGCGTTCACCCCCGACGGGTTTTTACGTTCGCGGGTCACAGGTCAAAGTACATCCGGGAGCGTGCGCATGCGGCTTCTGCTTTCGGTACACGGACAAAACCAAGCGTAAGTATAGATGGTGTTAGCTATATACAGTATATAAAGGTGTTAGCTATGAAGGAGGGGTCATAGATTCCTCACTTTGTATAAAGAATTCTCACTCTCTATTCCAAAATTGTGCATTTTAGAGGCTTCTATTGCATGGGTGATTGTATTCATGGGGTTAAGTACCATGAGGTTAAAAATACAGTACAATGTAAGTACTCACAATTACTGCACAAGATAAACTGTTAGCCATCTAGGTCAACAGTGGGTAGACCACTAAGAGTGCATGCAAACCTGCACTTAGTTGGGATTATGTGCCCTCAGGATTTTATATTATAGTTGTCATGGTTTACTTTGTTGTCTGATGGGTAAAAATATTCATAGGATAATTCTATTTGATTGGGTAATAGTATAGTGACAATTTGATAGGTAATTATATTCATGGGGTTAATGTAATTAAGGGGTCACTATACTCCCGAGTTTTAGCCTCGTTCCCAGGCTCCACTCCCCAGCTTTTCTCGCACCGTGTAGTACTACACAGTGCGAAAAAAAGCTGGGGAGTGGAGCCTGGCTCCAATAAATCTCGCACCGTGTAGTACTACACAGTGCGAAAAAAAGCTGGGGAGTGGAGCCTGGGAACGAGGCTACCCGAGTTTATGGTATGGCCATAAAACGTACATGGATATTCCATGATCCATAATGGATTGGCAGGTGTTGATCCACACCAAGTGCACTTTACTTTCCTATAAATATTCTTGTATAGGCTTGTACATACTTCTTTTCCGAGAAAAAAATCATTATTTTTGTTTGTTTTATTAAGCTGTGCTATCTCTGGAGCCAACTCCAGCTGTGGCTGCAAACAGGAAATGCCCTACAATACGAGTGAATAATCACTTTCATATACTGTTACTTACCAGTAGGTCTGATGGAAATAGATTTGCTTCAGCCAGAGCCGCATTTTGGTTGGACTAACCTGTTGCATAGCCGTGGATAGTTTATGCTTTATTTGGATATTATTTTTATACAGTGGCTGTAACAGTAAGAGTGCATATGGACTGAAGCAACTTAGCTTGTTAGGAATTATGCAGTGTAGAGTTAAAGTATCAGAGCTCTGCTATCTTCTTTCTCAGGAGAAGCTAAAGTCATGTTGTGGGTGGAAGACGAAGACCATTTTGAATGGCATCACAACATACTTCAAGTATGGAGAACTTACAGGAATAATGGGAGCTTCAGGTAAGTAATGTTGATCTATAGTGACCCATCATAGCTGATCAGTGCATGTAACATCTCTCTCCAATCCTCCATATGCCTACCAGACACCAAAACAACCTTTCCTAGCTGCCATTCCCCCCAGATTAAAGGCCTCTTAGTCCTAATTAGACCAGCAGAGAGACTGAAGTTACTATAGTAGGATGCTTACTTAGACAAAGAAATGTTACTAAATGCCATCTTAGTTGTGACTTCATTCACCAACAGAGGTCCATGGAACTCTGGGCGGGCATGAGCCGATGATGCATGATTTGTACTTCAAGCCCATCAATATCTGCAAAATTTTGCCTTCTTTTATAAATATCAATTACAAAGTGCATGAACGCAGGCTTTTTGAACATCAGCATGATAGACATGTACCGTATTAACACCTCTCAGAACGTTTACTACAACATGTTAGGCATATACTTCAAATTGCTTTATTAATGAGCAAAACTGCATAAAACTTGGTAGTTGACTATTTACTACCTGCTTCACACAGATTTTATTTGAAAATAGTTTAAGGCATCTCATGATTGGCAGATTTCTCATTGACAAGTTGTTGGGAACTTACAATCCTTGCTGTTAGGGCAGTCAGCAATTCTTCTTCATAACTTCTTGCTGGGACCTTGTAATATGAGTATCAAAGATCACAGCTGTGGAAATATCAGAGTTTTCATTTCACTGGCCTACAATATCACAGCACTTTATCTTCCCCTGTTTCAAACTACACAATTACGATGTTGCAAGTTATAGCTATTGTAATATGAGAGGAGCAGTAAAGTAGCCTGGGACAGGTGTATAGGTCTAGTGAATTGGAAAGTATTCTTCCCTACTCACTACCCACTCCAAAGGCTCTGGAAAGACCACACTTCTGGATCTCTTGACTGGACGACGAAAGTCAGAAAGTGTAAGTCATACAGAGTACTTGTGAGTAATTTCTAAAAGGAGGAATGGAAAGTGGGCACCCATTGAATTGTAGTTTAGTCCGTATATAACTACATTTTCTTATAAGCAATCACAAACATGCATGACCTTCCATGTACACACATCTAATGAACATTCATCATTTGTAAATTTAGCCGAATGCTCAAATATGACGTGAGGTAGATGATTATGGAACGTAACAGCAAGTTAAGCAATACTTTCCACCATGATTCAGTTGTACATTTCACAGGTAGCGTAACCAAAACAAACCTACAACCTTTTGAATAGCCTGCCATCAGTTCTGTTGTGTATAAATTTTGCCTTCTTAGTTCAATACCAACACATAAACGCAGGCTTTTTGAACATTAGTATGATAAACATGTACCATGTTGACTAATTGTCCAACAGCTCTCAGAACGTTAATGATAGTTTAATACAACATATTAGGCATACACTTCATTCTCCTTAAACTGATTTAGAGTACGCTTATTGAAATGGTATACCTTAGCTTCGTTCTCAGGCTCCACTTCCCAGCAGAGAAAGATGTGGAGTGGAGCCTAGAAATGAAGGTAATCGATTTCTTCTATACCCTTGTATCATTTTTATGAGGAACTAGCATTACAGATTGACTTACTGTACCATGCATAAATTCATATTCTTAATGGTTCAAACATGCACATGTACACACAGGGTGAAATCAAGTTTAATGGACGCGAAGTAAAAGAAGAGGATATTGCCAGCACAGGCTATGTATTACAGCTGGCCACTCCCTACTATGAGGAGTTAACAGTCTGTCAAAACCTTACTCTTGCTGCACAAATAAAATTGCCTATTAGCAGCCAAAATGAGAAGTTTGAACGTGTGAAAGAAGTTATGGAAAGGGTAAAAAAGTTATGCTACCTAGTATCATTACGCTACTTAAATTATAGCACTAGTCATACTTCCAGCATTATGGATGACACTGTATAAGTCATTTAGAACTAGCACTGAGACAGCTGCAGTACAATGCTGAATAGCTTTGCATGTAGAGAATGCGTATATACCAAGCAAAGTGATTTGCACCTCAGTAGTAATGTGGCTAGAAGGCACTTTTGTATTTCATATTATGATCTAATATGCATGCTTTCCATCCTCTCTTCAACAGACTGGATTACGTGATCATGCTGATACAGTTGTAGGTGGGGCTACTGGGCCTGGACTCAGTGGTGGAGAGGTGAGAATCTATCTAATATAATGATAGCTACGAATTATGAATGTGTTGGTGTATAATTTGGTACCATAGTGAACAGAATAACTGAGTGTAGAAATAAGTATAGGCAATTAAGTATAAATATGGCAAAGTAGCCTCAAAATAGATATTGGTAAAATGGTGGTGGCATACATCACCAAAGCCCCGCAAAAATGGTCACAAACTTGATTTCACCCAAACCCAGCCTAGCCTGCATGATTAGCCTGTATAGGGAAACAAATTTGGTGAATTGTTATCAGAAGCGCATTAGTTAAATCATCAATACTACAAAAAAATTGACCGAAATAAATTTGGATTAGGGTTAGGGTTAGATTTACTTTCCTTGTTTTGAGTAATTCTCTGCTTTAAACTTTGCATGTGGTAAGTTAATATTCTTCATCTGTGGCGAATTGTCATATCAGAATATAATGCTAAACATATTCTTTTCTTTTTACAATAAATTGCACTGCCAAATGTAAATTATAGCAGGCGAGTAGAGATGCGGATGTATTAAATCACGCCTTGGGTGGGGTGAGGCAGTTCGCAAGCCAGCCAGCCTGTCGCATCACTCGATTGTGCCTTCGGTTAATAGCACTCGTATATCCAATTATGCAGAGGCTACATAAACTCTACTAACATGGCAGCTGTAGTAAACCTTCCTTGGCAAAAGTGTGTGCTAGACTTGTCCATGCAGATCTCTGACTCTTCGTGCTCCACAAATTTGAAGATGGCATACATGTAACTACCAAAGATGCCATTTTAAACACATTCCAAGTCATTTGGGCCATAACTTCTCACAGAAATTGAAAGTGGGGAAAGCCTAGGTTAAAAATCTTTATTTTCACCCAAGGATCAAAATGGTGTAAATTTTAATTCTCTCCGACCCTTACTTCATACTAAACATTATATCTCCTTTAAGTCTTTACACTTGGCAGTGTATCTACTGAAACAGTTATCAGAAAAGAATTGGGGTTGTCAGCTATACTCCATGTTCTGTCTCGTCGTGTGTATCATGGTTCTTTCTTAAACATGGTATGCTGAGTTAAAAGAAAGCAAAAGCTTGATAATCACTACTAAGAAGCATAACCTGGATTTTAATCACCAGTACAGTGGCGTAGGAAGATGTTTTGGGAAATTAGGGCTGACACAGAGGCTGTGTAGCGGCCGATAGTATTTCCCATGCGAAGGGCGGAAAAACTTTTTTTGGCCTATTTTTCGAATGTGAAGAAGCAGCTCTCGTTGCATCTACCTGTATCGAAGGCCATGCACTAACATTATGTATACTGTTGCTCTTAGTGGCCGTGGCCACTGTTGTGGCTACGTCACTCTTGGCATCCAAATTGCGAAACAAGAAAAACACTTGCTGCGAACTAGAATTTTTTTGGCCAAAGAATGAGTCGATCTATCTTTGTTCCATCAATTCTTGTAGAGCAGCTTACTGGTGCGCAACACAGGACTGTCTGTTCGGTCTGTACGTGATGCAGTGTTGTATTGCGCGCGCACGTGTACGTGTATGAGGGCACGCCCACGTACCTGTAGAAATTTTAGGGGGGCGCCAGCACCCGGCACCGTGGTTCCTACGCCACTGCCAGTAGGCCAAATAGCTCACGCTATGCTGGTTTTATGTTTAGCCAGTAAGCCACTTTGTGTTTACGGCATAACCTACTAGCTAGAGTAAGTGATGAATTATCGACCGCCATGTATAATCGGACGCGATATCTTTCGGACCAGTGTAGCTCTGAGGTGCGCTAAGGCATACAGGGAGAGGGGAGGAACGGTGAATATACCTGCCAGTTGAGAGGGCCCTTGACTCGTCGACGCTCAGCGTAACGGGCCGCTAAGGGCAGCGTCCGAAGATACTTAATGTCGGACGATGGTACGGACGGGCGGACAACCAGTTACCAAAGGACCCTGCTGCGCTTTTCTAACCCGTAGTGGTTGGAACACCAGTGGCGAAAATAGTCGGAGCCAAATTCGCGATCGGATCGGATCAAGGACCATTGACGACTACGCGGCCATGTCTCATTCCACGCATGCGTAGTTAAAGACACGGCACATGGCTAAAGTAGCGAACGCCGACGAGAGTGCTGGTCCCTTAAATCCTTTTGACCGCCTGACTGTCAGCAGCAGGCAGGATCTGGCTATCCTGTGGTGGATTGAGAATACGCGTTGGCTAGGAGTGCTAATTCTGCTTGACCGCCTGACTGTCAGCAGCAAGCAGGACCTGGGTACCCTGCGGTGCAGTGCCCTCCATTTTTGCGTTCACATGCCGTTTCCATTCAGTAAGTTCATACATGTAATTTATATCCTAGACTGTACATTGTAGGTTAGCTTCCCATAAGAAAATCTGTAATGGTTTACATGTCCTTAACCAACGGGATCTGTATGGTAATTCACTGTGTATGTGGGTGTGCAATTTATTGGACTTGAGAAAGCTGGATTGTGGTTACCTATATGTGGAACACCATGTAATGGAAATTGTGTTGGCTGAACAACTGTTCTGGTTGAAGAAAGGGCCAGCGGGTAAGTAACAATGGGGACTAGGTGTGCAGCTAGGTAGACTTTGAATGGATGATGTCGCCATAGCCCAGCAAGGTACAATCTTATTAAAGTGTCTAGGTCAGTATATTATGCAATGTTTCAGGTTCCGTTGCCTCCTACATACATTTATACCACAAGCTAACTAAGATAAAACTCAGCATCCTTAACGTGCACAAGTTTTCAAAGGTTTATGCCATAGATTTATATTTTAGGTCTAAGGATGTTAGGAAAAGTGAGCAAGTGAGTTTGTAGTACATGTAGCTTTAATAGTGTTTTTTATGTTATTCCTGCTACAGTGCGCTTTAAATTATAAAGTGATTATGACATCATATGGGCCATTGCGTGAACGTATACTCAAGAGTAGCAGCGTTTCACAACAGTGTGTGGGATCCAAGTTTGGCCCACTTCGACCACCCCAATATAAGGGATGGTCTCCTGAAAGCATGCTAGGTGCGATGAAGGCAGTTATTGACGATGGCAAGAGTGTTCGCCAAGCAGCTGATCTATACAATATACCAAAAAGTACCCTTGGTGATCGTATAAGTGGCAGAGTTCTTCCTGGGGCTACAAGTGGTCCACCTACATACCTAACAAGAGAGGAAGAAGAGGAACTAGTCACTTTCCTCTGTCGTGCAGCTGACATTGGTCATGGTCGTACACGACAAGAGGTCATCGCTATTGTGGAGCGAGTGCTTGCTTCTCGTCGTGATGTCAATCATGCAAGAGCCGTCACCTCTGGTTGGTGGGCTTCGTTCATTGCAAGGCATCCTAAGCTTGCTTTACGCACACCGGCTACCCTGTCGCTAGCTAGGGCAAGTGCATCTGATCGTGGCACTCTTGATAATTACTTTGATGAGTTGGAGTCCACCTTGGAAGTAAATCAACTATTGGACCAACCCTGCTTAATTTTTAACATGGATGAAACGGGCATGCCCCTTGACCCGAAACCTCCAAAAATTGTAACATGGAAAGGCCACAAGAACCCCTCCCAAGTATCTGGTGGAGTCAAAACACAGATTACCATTGTTGGCTGTGTCAGTGCAGGAGGTCAGTGCTTGCCACCTATGGTGATATGGGATCGTAAAAATCTCCCTCCTGAATTAGCTGTAGGGGAAGTTCCGGGGACCATATATGGACTATCTAGCAAGGGATGGATTGATCAAGAGTTGTTTAATTTGTGGTTCTCCCAGCACTTTCTACGTTATGCTCCCCCTGCTCGTCCATTGTTACTACTACTGGACGGGCATTCTTCTCACTTCTGCCCTGCAACTATAAGGTGTGCGGCTGAAGAACAGGTCATTGTTTTTTCACTTCCACCCAACACCACGCATTTGACACAACCGTTGGACAAGGGGATCTTTGGGCCATTGAAGGTCGCTTGGAGAGAAGTTTGCCACCAATTCCTTGTCAAACATCCTGGTATGCAGGTGAATAAGCTCAATTTCTCTTCCCTCTTCAGTGATGCATGGGTACAGGCTCTGACACCCAGGAATATCCTAGCAGGGTTCCACACAACGGGAGTGTACCCACCAGATCGAAATGCAGTCAAATTGCCAGGTGAACAGACACTAGACCTTGCACAGAAAACTGGCATCGCCTACATTCCACTTTATACTCCGGCTAAACGCAGAATTGCTGACCGCACTTCAGCAAGCTCAGCATTTAGTGAAGATGAGCTGGAAGATTTTCAAAGTTTCTATGAAGAGGGTGGTGATTGTGAGAATCCAAGATACCAAAAGTGGCTGAAGATGTACCGCCCCGAATCTCTTCTCCTATCTGGGTCTCCCTTGCCAGTATCCTACCTGCCAGCAGTGAAACACAGTTACATGGATCAGTTCCTTGATTGCCCAGAGCCACCACAACGGCCTCCTGTGGTCACAAAGAAATCTTCTCTGCGGGTGCTTACTAGTTCAGAGAACCTTAAGAGAATTGAAGATAAAGAGAAAGAAAAGCAGCGAAAAGCTCAAGAGAAGGAAGAGAGAGCAAAATTGAGAGAAGCTAAGAGACTTTCGAAGGAACGGCAGAAATGTACTCGGACGAAGCCAAAGAAGCAGCAACCGCAGGATCGTCAAGGAAAGAGTACCACTTTCTCAGAGAGTGAGACAGCGAAGTTTGTCCAAAGATTTGAAAACGGCTATGATATCAATACAGATGAACGATACAATTTGTGGCTAGAAATATTTCATCCCTCACAAGTGGATACTACATCTTCCTGTAAGTACATATACATACGTGTTCCAATTCTATTCCCCTGCATCTGTATGCATCCCACATACTTGCCTTTTCTGTGTATGCACACACACACACATGCATTTCTTACCGATACCCTATATCACTCCAGACAAGGAGAGTGCTTCAACTGCTGAACCTTCATCTGGCAGCATGGGCCGTGGAGGCCGTCAAGGTCGCGCAGTTGGTCGACCAGCAGGTTGTCCCAGGGCCACCCTTGCAAGTAAGAAGAGCAAGCCTTCTTCCGACAAGGATGCTGGTCGTTGTGGCAGAGGTAGAACACGGACGTCAGCTGGTGCCATGGCAATTTCTCCCACCGGAGGGAAGGGAGAAGAGCATGCAGATACCTCTGAGGACAGTGGTGGGTCACTCATTTTACATTCACACTCCCTCATATACATATACACACTCAAACACACACACATACACACACACACACACACACATTTGCCCACCAATACCTTCTATCACTCAAGACGAGGAGACTGCTAAACCTTCATCTGGCAGCAAGGGCCGTGGTGGCCGTCAAGGTCGCGGAGTTGGTCGACCAGCAGGTTGCCCCAGGGCCACCCTTGCAAGTAAGAAGAGCTAGCCTTCTTCCGACAAGGACGCTGGTCGTTGTGGCAGAGGTAGAACACGGACGTCAGCTGGTGCCATGGCAATTTCTCCCACCGGAGGGAAGGGAGAAGAGCATGCTGATACCTCTGAGGACAGTGGTGGGTCACTCATTTTACATTCACACTCCCTCGTATACATATACACACTCAAACACACACACACACACACACACATACACACACACACACACATACATACATACACACACACACACACATACACACACATGCAGTTGCTTGTGTCTGCTGCATTTTTACTTGCACCCATTGACTGTCATTCGTATACAGATGATGAAGGGGCTCTTTCTGACAGTGTAATTGAGTTTTCTGCTAAGAAGAGGACAGGTACTCGACGTCGAAGTGCATCTGCCGGTGCCAAGAGCAAGCATGTGATTGGTTCTACAAGAACGAGGAAAGGGGGCAGGAACAGTGGCATTTCAAGTGATAGTGGTAAGTCACTCTCCATATGCTTTTCTTCTCTCTCTCTCGTCTACACTGCACATCTTTCTACTTGTCCTCCCTCCTTCCTTCACCTACCCTCTCATACACACACATTCACACACACACACACACACACATTTGCCCACCAATACCCTCTATCACTCAAGACGGGGAGACTGCTGAACCTTCATCTGGCAGCAAGGGCCGTGGAGGCCATCAAGGTCGCGGAGTTGGTCGACCAGCAGGTTGTCCCGGGGCCACCCTTGCAAGTAAGAAGAGCAAGCCTTCTTCCGACAAGGACGCTGGTCGTTGTGGCAGAGGTAGAACACGGACGTCAGCTGGTGCCATGGCAATTTCTCCCACCGGAGGGAAGGGAGAAGAGCATGCTGATACCCCTGAGGACAGTGGTAGGTTAATCATTTTACATTCACACTCCCTCGTATACATATACACACTCCACACACACACACACACACACACACACACCCACACAGTTGCTTGAGTGTACTGCTTTTTTACTTGCACCCATTGACTGTCATTCGTATACAGATGATGAAGGGGCTCTTTCTGACAGTGTAATTGAGTTTTCTGCTAAGAAGAGGACAGGTACTCGACGTCGAAGTGCATCTGCCGGTGCCAAGAGCAAGCATGTGATTGGTTCTACAAGAACGAGGAAAGGGGGCAGGAACAGTGGCATTTCAAGTGATAGTGGTAAGTCACTCTCCATATGCTTTTGCTTCTCTCTCTCGTCTACACTGCACATTTTTTTACCTGTCCTCCCTCCTTCACCTACCCTCTCACACACACACACACACATTTGCCCACCAATACCCTCTATCACTCAAGACGAGGAGACTGCTGAACCTTCATCTGGCAGCAAGGGCCGTGGTGGCCGTCAAGGTCGCGGAGTTGGTCGACCAGCAGGTTGTCCCAGGGCCACCCTTGCAAGTAAGAAGAGCAAGCCTTCTTCCGACAAGGATGCTGGTCGTTGTGGCAGAGGTAGAACACGGACGTCAGCTGGTGCCCGGGCAATTTCTCCCACCAGAGGGAAGGGAGAAGAGCATGCTGGTACCTCTGAGGACAGTGGTAGGTCACTCATTTTACATTCACACTCCCTCGTATACATATACACACTTACATGCACACACACACACACACACACACACACACATTTACCCACCAATACCACTCAAGACGAGGAGACTGCTGAACCTTCATCTAGCAGCATGGGCCATAGAGGCCATCAAGGTCGCGGAGGCTGTCAAGGTCGCGGAGTTGGTCGACCAGCAGGTTGTCCCAGGGCCGCCCTTGCAAGTAAGAAGAACAAACCTTCTTCCGACAAGGACGCTGGTCGTTGTGGCAGAGGTAGAACACGGACGTCACCTGGTGCCATGGCAAATTCTCCCACCGGAGGGAAGGGAGAAGAGCATGCTGATACCTCTGAGGACAGTGGTAGGTCACTCATTTTACATTCACACTCCCTCGTATACATATACACACTTACACGCACACACACACACACACACACATGCACACACACACACACACATATTTGCCCACCAATACCCTCTATCACTCAAGACGAGGAGACTGCTAAACCTTCATCTGGCAGCAAGGGCCGTGGAGGCCGTCAAGGTCGCAGAGTTGGTCGACCAGCAGGTTGCCCCAGGGCCACCCTTGCAAGTAAGAAGAGCAAGCCTTCTTCCGACAAGGACGCTGGTCATTGTGGCAGAGGTAGAACACGGACGTCACCTGGTGCCATGGCAATTTCTCCCACCGGAGGGAAGGGAGAAGAGCATGCTGATACCTCTGAGGACAGTGGTAGGTCACTCATTTTACATTCACACTCCCTCGTATACATATACACACTTACACGCACACACACACACACATGCACACACACACACATATTTGCCCACCAATACCCTCTATCACTCAAGACGAGGAGACTGCTAAACCTTCATCTGGCAGCAAGGGCCGTGGTGGCCGTCAAGGTCGCGGAGTTGGTCGACCAGCAGGTTGCCCCAGGGCCACCCTTGCAAGTAAGAAGAGCAAACCTTCTTCCGACAAGGACGCTGGTCGTTGTGGCAGAGGTAGAACACGGACGTCACCTGGTGCCATGGCAAATTCTTCCACCGGAGGGAAGGGAGAAGAGCATGCTGATACCTCTGAGGACAGTGGTGGGTCACTCATTTTACATTCGCACTGCCTCGTATACATATACACACTTACACGCACACACACACACACATTTGCCCACCAATACCCTCTATCACTCAAGACGAGGAGACTGCTAAACCTTTATCTGGCAGCAAGGGCCGTGGAGGCCGTCAAGGTCGCGGAGTTGGTCGACCAGCAGGTTGTCCCAGGGCCTCCCTTGCAAGTAAGAAGAGCAAGCCTTCTTCCGACAAGGACGCTGGTCGTTGTGGCAGAGGTAGAACACGGACGTCAGCTGGTGCCATGGCAATTTCTCCCACTGGAGGGAAGGGAGAAGAGCATGCTGGTACCTCTATGGACAGTGGTAGGTCGCTCATTTAATATTCACACTCCCTCGTATACATGTACACGCTTACACTAACACACACATTTACCCACCAATATCCTCTATCACTCCAGACGAGAAGGCTGCTGAACCTTCATCTGGCAGCAAAGGCCGTGGAGGCCGTCAAGGTCGCGGAGTTGGTCGAGCAGCAGGTTGTCCCAGGGCCACCCTTGCAAGTAAGAAGAGCAGGCCTTCTTCCGACAAGGACAATGGTCATCCTGGTAAAGGAAGAACACAGACGTCAGCTAGTGCCAGGGCAACCGGAGACATGACAGAAGAGCATAGTGGTAGGTCACTACTCGCTCACTTAAATCCACTGTTTATCTCTTTGTTTGCTGTTATCAGGTTGCATGACTGCTCGCACTGCTTCTGGACCAGTGACTTCTCAGTGAAAAAGAGTGGTTACGAAGAGAACTATCATTCATGTTTCTTTGACACTATGCCTTTTTGTTTGTACAATTATGTTTGGCAGTAATGGGCAGTTTCTAGTGGAATCAGATCTGTAACTGATTGCCCCAGAGTTTAGGCCGAATACGCATTTCTTGGTGCGAGGAGAGCGGTCACGTGATTTATAATCGCCACGTGCGGCATGCCTATCGGGCGATTTGCAGACTCACAGTCGGAGAGTCGAGTAAGATAGTAGCTACTGTACGAGGACTGAAATGCGGCAGAATCATCTGGTAACTGGTTGTCCGACCGTCCGTACCATCGTCCGACATTGCATATCTTCGGACACTCCCCTTAGCTGCCCGTTACGCTGAGCGTGTACAAGTTCAAGGGCCCTCTCAACTGGCAAGTATATTCACCGACCCTCCTCTCTCCTGTATGCCTTAGCGAATCTCACAGCTACACTGGTCCGAAAGATTTCGCGTCCGATTATACATGGCGGTCGATAATTGATCACTTACTCTATATACCAAGATCATGAATGTAATAGCTATACGTACCCTTTTCTCTTTACTATAGAAACGGCGCTTATCAATTGCCCTTCAACTGCTGAAGCAGCCTAAAATTCTCTTTCTAGATGAACCTACTTCAGGTTTGGTTTGATACTAGCACAGCTATGTTTTCTTGTAAGTAAAGAATGTGGGATAGGCCATCAATTTGACACCCTCTTATGCCATTTCTAGGTCTTGACGCAACCTCTGCAGATATGCTTCTCACTAAACTAAAGGAGTTAGCTTATACCAGTCTTAAGACATCTGTCATTCTCACCATACACCAACCCAAAAAGGACATTTTTCACTTATTCAACAAATTGCTGCTGCTTTCTAATGGAAAGGTATATGTGTGTGTGTGTGTGTGTGTGTGTATAATTTCATCAAAGATTAAGCTCATGTTGATAATAATTGCCATCTGTTCGTACTGCATGGCTGTTGCTCCTTGAATGTACTACATAAATATACTTCCAAGGTAATGGTGTAATAAAGTATAATTTATCAAGTATCCCTCTAATTAAATATGGGACGGTAGTAATGCTTTCAGTGATGTAATGCAGCACAGTAGTAGCGGCATTGGAATATTTGCTCCCAATGCCCATATATTCAATGCTCTTTATTCATTTTAAGTATAGGTATTGTAAATTTTGCTTGATATTCCCATAGGTTGCCTACGATGGACCACCTGAAAAGGCATATGAAACGTTTGTAAAGGCTATGAAAGGCTACGATTGCAAATTCAAGCTGAACCTACACTCTAACCCTGCTGGTAACCTTACCGAACTGTGTAGTTACTCATGTAACACCTACTGGCTGCTATGCACACACACATGTACACCAGCATCAAACTTCCACTCTGTTTACCCTTGTGTACCCAAGTAACTGAATATAGCTTGTTTAACTTTCCTTTAATAGATGTCATCATAGATATTCTAGGCGATCACATATGTCGGCAAATAATCACTGACAAATACGAAGGAGAGGAGGAGATAAGAAAATGTATCGAAGAAGCAAGGTTAGATGGTTTATGATTCCAGCTCATCCTAGGATTGCTTTCCCCATTTTAATTTCGTCTCAGATAAATGTGGGCATTTACACTTATTATGTGCGCCAGAATGCGTTACTTTACGACTGCACAGTCTACTAGCATAACAGAAGCTACAAGTTAGCTTAGTCTCAAGCTGACTGGAGAATGAAAGAGTGATCAACAGCAACGATAACCCTGTTATGGCGAGAAATGGTTGCTAATGATAAAATTAGCTTCATTATAAAATTTTCTATCTCATCATTGAACACAAAATTTCCCTCCAAATTTATTTTGGCACCTGGATGTAGCTATCTAGCTAGCTGTGATCACGAGTTGGCTATTTTGCAGTACATATTTGGAACTAAGAAACAGACTTTTAAATGTAGGATGTTTACTCTCCCCATCAATACCTTCTCAGGCAGTTGCTGAAGCATCCACTATAAGAAAGTAAACACAGGCCGCACAAATGGTATAGTCTCGGAAGTAATCTTGTCATTATGGCATGGCTGCAGATAGGTCAACAGCGTACCTTCATGCATCTTCCAGCTAATGATGTATACACAATATAGACATAGACATGCAAGAGAACATTCCAATATAGATTACTACTCCAACAAAACTATTCCAGTATCCTATATTACCCATTGGAGGCATATCACATTATGCACTTTGCAAAACAATAGAGTTTGAGTATATAATCTGTTGTACACAGAGACTTCAAGAGAAGGTAATGGCTGATAATTTACTTTTAAAAGTCATGCATAATAGGGATAAGTCGACTTATTTAGGGTGTAATTATTATTGTACTATAGTGCGTGGGTATATTGTTCAAAGGTGTCGCACCATATTTATAATATACTGGTGTCCGCATAGCTGTCATCTAACTATTGATTCCGCTACTATAGGCATACCATGACAACCATAATTGGTAGTTAAACGGTGCTTAGTCAGCGAACACCTGTCAGTAGTCAGTGTACTTACGTAGTCACAAGAGGGGAGCCTGTGTGAGTGCAAGTGACTAAGTCATTCTATACATGCAATACAAATTATATATAAACCACAGCTAGCATGCTTACAGGATAGCACTCAACAGTTATTCAATTAGAAGCCTTGGCTTAACTTCAGCCTCTAATTGGATAACTGCCACACCTGTGGTTTATCTCTAACTTGTATACTAGCTACCATATCTTCAATTGGTCTGCAGAATTTTGAGCTTTAATTCTCAATTTTCCCCCCCATTTCTTACTGGTACCAGACCTACTGATCAATCCTCTCTCAGCAACCACCAAGCAATGCAGTTAAACAGGCTGGCTGTCCTTGAGGCGAGGGCTTCAATGCGGGCAGACTTTTGGCAGAAAATTTATCTTCCTATTATCTTTTTGCTCTACGGAGTGCTACTGGGTATGCATATTCAGTTACAGTATAATGTACTTAGTTACAGTATAATGTACTTACCAGATTGTGTGCCAAACTGCTCTATAATTAATGTGTAGGATGCTTACGCAATTAATCCAAAACTAGTGTATTTGCTACTGTGTCTAAATTAATGTACAATGGATAACTTGATAACTCCAAATGGTGAATGTATGTAGGGTGCAGGACAGAACATATTTATAACACTTTCTAGGTGTCAAGAATATACTGTAGGAGTAATATATGATTCAGCCCCCCCCCCCCACACACACATAAAATTCCAAGTACAACAGACCACAACATGTGTAGCAGATGGTTGTGGATATTTCATTCCCAGAACTCATTAACAAATATAATTTCTCTGTTGTTGTAATATCCTTTTGTAACAGTTGCTCTTACTGACAGCCTATGTTTGGAGGTTTATTGCTCTTCAGGCTCATTTTTATGTATGGTTCTATGTCCTTGTCACAATCCACACTTGGTCGGTCATTCAATAATTTCGTGGTGCATGCATGCAGGTGAAAAGGGTATACTTATGAATCCGCAATATAATAATGGACAATTTAGAAGTGTCTATAGTTTGAAGAGTGGCAAGTAACATATCAAGATCGCACAATATTATGAGGTTTACCAGCCCTGGGATTGTTTAGAAAAGAAATGTATTGGTCTACAGCCTGACAAAGCCTGTTTGTGCCATTTTAGCTGTATTTGTGAGCTACAGCTGCCTCAATTTACTAATACTGCCGCGCAAGTAGTCTTGTCTGGGTAACTTTACCAAAAATCTAGTTCACAAAAATAGCTTTATCGGGCTTTATTCCTTTTACATATTCTAGCACATTTTGTCCCATTTCTTAGTTATTCCTGGCCAGAAAACTCGATACGAATGTAAAATGTTGATTATTCCTCTATTGCCTGTAGCTATACGATGATATGTAATATTTAGCCCATGGTGTAAGATTTGAAGTTTCTTCAATGCGTTACAGTTGACTTACAGTTTTCTCCTTTTACTAACTCATTAATTGATAGTACCTATACTTGAGTCTAGCTGCAGTTGAATATCTCTTTGCTGTATTAGAGATTGGAAGATAAATCATTAAAATTACATTTATTTATAGGTACTGTGTATCTTCAACAGACAAACCCAGTTCTTGTTGTCTCAGGATTTGCAGCTTTTTCGTTTGCCAGCTCACTTGTCATGTTTCCAATGCTCTATGCCAACTATATCAGAGCACTTGAGGTCAGTGTAGCACTTTATTATATTTTTGTCATGGAAATTGGCGTGTAAGTGCATGCATGTTGTAATGTTGCTCTGCACCTGTAACTAGTACACACACACACACACACACACACACACACACAAACAGATTTTTGGGTATGAATACAGGGATAGAGTAGTTCGAACACGTGATCTGATTTTCCAAGGCTTTTGCAGAGCAATCTCTCTGGCAACACTACCAGTGATGTTTAGTACAGCTGCCCTATATTTTCTTGTAAGTTTCAATATCAATCCACTTTCTATTCCTCCTTTTTTATTTCTATTTTTTGGGTAAAAGCTTTCATTTTGCTACAATTAGTATAATACATGATATAGTCCGTGGTAATCTTTACAATGACTATGCTTATGATATATAACTCAACTACTTGAAACACCATATGCATAGACAACATTACCAAAGGTGGCTTTAGTTATTTATGTCATACTACAAGGTAACATTTCTCTTCTCTGTATTATTATGTTCTATCGTATAGTGAGTACCTATAGATTCTTTGCTGTGTCTTTACCAGATTAGGCTGGCTTATGTATGCCTTCCTGGCTCCCTCCCTCCCTTTCTCCCTCCCTCCCTCCTTTCTTCCTCTCTTTCTCCAGTTAATAAATGCAAGATCATACGACTTTTATGTGTTTGGTCAAGTGGTGATAGTGAACTTGGCACTGAACCAGACATGGACAGCTCTAACTATTTTTATCATCTGTGCTGTTCCTAAGCATGCTATTCACCTATCGTCAGCTGTTGCTAGCATGGCAGGTTTTACTGCGGGTTTTTTCATACCCATTGGACAAATACCGTGGTGGTACGTAAGTGTATTGTCAGTGTACATTACTGAAGTACTTAAAAGCACTGTGTTGGAGAGAGTGAGCTGTAGCTAGGAGTATATGCTCTAGCGCTCCTTTGAGTTAAGATGACACTGCAGTTTCTGATAATTAGAAATACTGTTTATTAAGTATTATGTATACTGTGTGCAATGTACTAACTTATGAAAGATTTACTAGCTTTTGATTACTACACCACAATTTTTTTATTATCATGTTTGTTAGTTATAGCTACCTTCATGAACAGCAACATTAGCAGATGTTTCCTTCGTGCATTATGGCTGAGCCTGCAACTAACTGCTTTTCTTTTCACTAACTATAGCTGCATAACCTCTAGCTAGCTTATTGATATTTCTCTGATGTATGTTCACTTATTGCATATTTTTTTGATGAAAGTGTGGCATTTCAAAGGTACTGCATGTATAATGCTACAACTGAAGGTATAGAGATAGAGGTTGATGCAA
This sequence comes from Phakellia ventilabrum, assembly GCA_963921505.1. NCBI lineage: Eukaryota > Metazoa > Porifera > Demospongiae > Axinellida > Axinellidae > Phakellia > Phakellia ventilabrum. Next base: position 1,714,635 of record OY997385.1, read on the forward strand.
AGGTGAAGATTCCCTACATATCCTGTCTAGCATCAAAAGGCTCTTATATGGGAACTCGCAGAGAATAATGATCTAATTTTTAAGTTCTCTGTTCTCATGTGCTTCTATTTTAGGTACCGCTGGATCTCCTACATCAACCCAAACTACTATGGCTTTTCAGCCTCTGCCTTTCTGCTGCTGAATGACTTCCAGACAGACTGCTCTGAGACTGAGTTTGAATGTTTCACTTCATCTGGGGAATATGTTCTACAACAGTTCAGTTTTGAAGAAATTAATCCTTATCTGCACATTGTGGTGAGTAGTTAAAGGCTGCAAGAATGTGCACTCAAGATGCAGTGACACTAATTTTAAGTATCTAAGTTTGTAAACCCTGGGTAGGAGTACTAGCAACTATAGCCTCTCATACTTCATATAATACGTAACAAGGAATTTTCTAGTGGTAGTTATGGGCTATAGAACTGCACGCAGTATTGATGTGACCTTTATTTGTATGTACATAATTCTTGCTTCCTTTCATTTTTCTCTTTCAGATTCTCGTGGGCTTGACCCTGACATTTTTGCTCCTGGCTTGGTTGTTTAACTGGCTGCACTTTAACCATTATAAAACCTGGAAGATATGGGAAAAGTAAGTCTGTGTTACCATGTATGTTATAGACAAGCAGTTTAGTAAACATATACAATACTACTCATTGTGTGAGTACTGGTAGTAGTACTGTTGTATACTCTCTTTGCCAAGAAACCCAACGTCAGCGGTATATATAAGTTCTAGCCAGCTTCAATTTTGCTCTGCTAAGTGCAAAGTATGGCGGGCGAGTAGAGATGTGGATGTAAAGAATTACAATCTGGGCGGGGTGCTCGTTCGAAATGCGAAATTGCAGATGCAATTTTGCATATGCAAAACATGTGGCACAAAAATTCAGGGCCGTGAGGTCAAAGTGCACCAATTCCGTGTTAAAAGTGCGGTACAAACACTCAGAACCGAGAGCGGCGTGGATTATAAAAGTGACTCAGGGTCTTTAGATATCTGCAACATATCAGCCATGGCTACTACGGGAGAATGGAGAGACCACTCAAAACCTACATGTACATCGCTCGATTATGCCGTTCGTTAATACCACTCATGTCTTTACTTATACAAAGACTACACAAACACTACACAAACTCTACTAACCTGAGAGCTATAGTAGGCCTCCCTTGGTAAAACTATGCTAGCTACAGCTCAGTACTATGCCCTATGAGAGCCACATGCACATCAGGCTTAGGAAAATGGCCACCGCATGGTATCTTAATGCCTATGTTTATGGAACCCCATCAAGGCATGTGTTCAAAATGGCGTTCTCTAAAGGACGAGCTTACCCAGACTAATGTGGTCCAAATATGTTTTCATTCCTCTGAAAAGAGTCATGGCTGTCTACAAAATGGATGGCACGATCGAGCGATGTGAATGTAAGTTTCAAGCAGCACAGTCCATTTCTCCACTCTCCAGTAGTAGTCATTGTTGATCCTTGAAAATGAGACATCAATCTCCTAAAGATAAATCAATTTTTTATCTACTCCAGCAGCATTGTTATTCTCACAACGGGTTGGATTACAAAAATACCCCTGTCTCACGACACCAGGTCGTGGATCATCACATCTGCATCTCTGCATGCCCGCAGTCTCACCCACTTGACAGTGTGGTAGATAAATAAATGTTGTGCATGAATGAGCAGTCAGAGTGGCAAAATGTGATCCTTGGGTGAAAACTAAGATAATAATATACTCATGTTGCTGCCGTAGCGCTTACGCCATTGACCACGCACCCACAGACGCAGGCGGAGCTTGTAAGACCTCCAGTCAGAGGACAAGAGCAAGAACAACCAGAGACCACACAATCCTGATCACCATACAATTCCTTCTTCCTAGTCTCCCATATCAATAATACAAAGCTCTTAACTAGCTTTAATAATGCTTTAAAATCATCTCTGTTCCAATTCTCAAATCCTAAAATAAAACTTGCCTTATTAAAATTATCAAGTGTACTAAACTCCCCAAACCTCCCCCCCAATAGATTTTCTAATTCTACCATGAAATTATTTCTAATGCTGTCATATGCTGGACACTCCCAGAGAACATGTACCACACTCTCACATTCACCCCTGCATAATTTACACTGTCTATCATCATTTTTACCCCTATGTCTTCCTAACTCTTCATTCAGACCGTTCGTACCTGACCGAAACTTAAACAATAATCTTGTACCCGGATCACCTACCCCCTGCAAATAATTCTTGAATTCTATTTCCTTACAGAAAGACTTGTACAGATTCAACTTAACTTTAGTATTCAAGCTGTCATTAAAGTCCTTGTATTCTCTATCCCTCAACGCTTCGTCTACCGTATCTAAAAACAAATTAATATTATCTGCAGCTAATACCTCTTGGCTATCTAAATCTAACTGCAGCAGCAATTCATTCATTACTTTCATTCAAGTTTTCCTTTGCCTACCTCTACATGGTTTCACTTCCCACTCAGCATCTAATAGTACTCTAGGATACCGCTCATTATCCAACTTATTGACTTTATACCACCACTTAAGTTTGCTTCTATCCCTCCTCCCTTTCAAGGACTCTAACCCCATATCTCCCCTTACCGCTTCATTACACGTTTCAACTTAGGTTTACTCCACTTTGATGACCAAAACAAAACTATAATTATACATTTTATTTGGGGGCCCTTCCCCTGGACAGCAAGGTACGTATTAAAATGGCATGTCTGGTAGTTAGATGGATGCTCAGCCGGTCTTTGAACTTGCGGTGCACAAGGAGTTAGAGACCTTGTCAAGTCTATCACATAGTTTTACTTCCTGCAGCTCCCAATCCCGTTTATTTTATAGTTGGCAGTGTGGTTCGTCCTTGTTACTATAGTAACATATACTAACTTGAATGCTGACCTAAGATGTATACTAGATGTGAGTATATACTCTGCCAAGTATAAAGCTAAGAAGTGGGTGTAATATAACATAAACACTAGACATAATGCATGGCATTGTGGGGGCGAGCCTGAGCGTGCGTATGCACAGACGGTGTGCTGCATACTGTTATAGAAGAGTGGTGCGACATTTGGTTTGAACGAGAGGTTGAGTCGATTTGGAGAATGGCAAGTAGCTCCACACTCAACAATTTTGTAGTACGTTTGTAGTTAACCAAAACATTCCAAAACTGGATTATTATCACTGTCTAGCCCTTCTTCGCCATGTAAGCAACATAAAAACTAGCGTAGATTGACATACCTTGGCCTATTCGGCCTGCAAACTTCCAGTAGCTTCCATTCTGCTCATGCCACAAACGTAGTGACGTAATGGGCTTTGCATACGTATTGCATAATACACAAAATTGGAACTTATGGCAGGACGTACGACGACGATATGCATACATACATATTCCAAATTTCTGCATCAACATGCTATTGTGGAGCTCGCTCAGGCTCGCCCCAAATGTAATGTTTGCTATGAAGGAGGGGTCACAGAGGAGTGAAATATATACCATTGTGATCCTTGGGTAAAATCTGTATCACCCATGCAAAATTTTACCCTTCTACCACCCTTCTACTTTCTGCGTCACGCACGTGAGAAAGGTACCAGTCCCACAACTGCACTAAACATGAAATGTGCACCTGGGCCTGGGAACAAGGCTACATTACATCTATATCTTGGCTCAGTTGTTGTACTTTAATACACCCTCATCTGACCTGCTGTACTTACACTTGGCAAACTGAAAGCAGAGAAGCTTCTTTTCTTAGTTTTCACACAAGGATCAGAACAGTATATGTTTTGCTCCACTGTGACCCCATATTACATTACACCCCCCTTAAATCTTTACACTTGGCAGCGTATTATGTATTGGACTTGTCCCCAAGCACTCCTCTTGCAGAACCGATGCTATTATATATATCTAGAGCTTCCTAAGGTGCTCTATGGTATGCTTTACAATTTGGCAGATAGTGGTGGGAAGCTAAGCCATGTTGAACTACGCACACAGTGCAAATCTGTCCATGGAGGTGATATGGGAGCTAGGTGATGTATAGTACAAGCCACTTCAATGATGGTAGTTTCGTGGTTAGGGCCCTCTCAAGACCCATGATTTTGCTCAATGCTAACTATAACTTACATTTACCAGATAGCTCCCTTAGCATCTATTCAGCTTGGAGCATCCATTTAGGAGTTATTTCCTGCCCTTCCAAAGTGTGTAAGGTGACTACCACATGTTAATTAGTTCCTTCCTCTCTTGTACAGGAGACCTAAGGATAAACAAAAGCCTGAGCGACGAGTACAAGAAGACTCTGCGAGGTTACAAGAAATGGAAACCATTGAGCAAAGGCAACCAGTACAAGAAGACTTTGCGAGCTTACAAGACGTGGAAACCATTGAGCAAAGGCAACCAGTACAAGAAGACTCTGGGAGCTCAGATGAAGGCAGAAGTACAAGTAGGATAAGCAGCTTTAATCAAATAACATTAACAGACATCTGTAGCTATTATGGTTGTTCAGCAGCAGGCCAAGCTTATTCCAACATAAAGCAGATCAGCTTTGATTGCATATAAGTAATTAAACTCGCAACATTAGTGCTGACTCAGCAGTTTTTTATCGCGCCTTCACAGTTCTATTTAGCAACTAGGATTATTATAGCTATTTATCACTCTTTCATTATCTGGCCAACACAAATGCATGCACCCACTATGATTACAGCTGCTTGCCTGCATAGCAGTGCTTTTTGTATGACTCCATGGATAATTTGGATACACAGACACTACCGGAGCATATTATGGGGTGTGCCTTGTTACTATCATGACTTTACTGATCCATGTCCTGCTACTGACTGGGCATTAACTTAATATTGTCTCCTGTTGAAGTTGTGTTGTGAGCACATTTGTTTATAATCTAACTCCTACAGAACCCCTAGGCCTAAAGGAATACCTTCGCCAACAGCAAGAGATGCTGGATAAATGCATAAGAAAAACTCACACAGAACAGGCAACAGCAAGCGACCAAAATTAATGGGGAAGAGCGGGAAGAGTATTGCTGTTTAGCATTTCTGTAGTTTTGATTGGTTAATGTGATTAGCATTATTAATTTATAAATCTTTATGTTGTTGATTGACATTGTGCCATTTTGTATACTGAAAATTTTATACTCATAGGCAATTAATTCACTTAGTTTAGTTTATAATTTAGACGTATATAGCTCACAGGAAATTGCAAGGCCTAGTTTTAATTTGGATGACATTTATATTGTATATATAGGTCATTGCAGACCTGTACCCTAAACGTTTATACATATAATGCATTCTACACCAATGTCATGCTTCATGAGTTATCAAGAATGTACTCTGGACCAGTTAATCTAGATTGTTTTGAAGAATTCCGGAAAATGTAACCTCCATGCCACTTACAGTGATGAAAGTATTCAGTTCACTTTGTTAGACAATTAATACTAGTCCTAAGCAGGTAATTAATGACTAAGTATTTCAAGGAGGATCTCGGTTGGTTCTCAGTATTCATATCGATCAGGTTCTCTTTCTACCAACCACAAATTGGCTCACAAACATATCATCAAAATGCCGATGTTTCAACTGCTGGGCTGCAGTCTACATCAGGGCAGAACATCAACAGCTTAATATTGTCAATTGCAAGTATTATTTAATTAGTGTATTATATAGTCCCACACGCAGGTTCTGCTTTTATTAATTTAAATGTGTTCCATTCTTTGTTTCTCACTCTGCCTGCGTATACAATCACAATTTTTTCTATACATAATCTGATTATGTATAGAAAAATCATGATTGTATACGCAGGCAGAGTGAGAAACAAAGAATGGAACCCATTTAAAAATTAAATATAGAGAGTTACTAGCAAATTGAATCTAGGTAATAGTTGTGCAGTGGTCCATTCCAGTAATCCTCCATGATCATGAATACACACTCCCAATAGAAAAGGCTAGCAAAGATTCTTGACTCTGAATGCAGAAATCAGTTGAATACCATCAAAGAATAATAACAGAGCACGTTTTGTGTATGGGAATATAGTGGAATGGCCATGCAAATGTTTATTTTCCCATGCTAGTGGACCAACTTTCCATAAGAATATTTTCTGGCTGTGGGCATTCTTAGTACATGCACCTAAACAATGTAGCCAAAGTAATTAACCAAAAGGCTATATATATGCTACCTCAGCAGCTAGTCTAGCCACATCAACTTACTGTAAAAGAAGCACCTCTTGACTTTCTTGGGAAGCAATTTACTTAGAACTCAATGCCTTCTGAAGGCGAAAGATAGGAAGGTACCGATTACAGCCTTGTACCAAGGCTTTCCTCACCCAGATTTGATCTCACAGACACGCTGCTTTTATCAGGAGTGTATTGAGTCAGCAACTTCACCAGACTGGCTTAATGTGCTCCTCCGCCTTTCAGCAATGTAAATCTCACATTTTGGGGCGAGTCATTACATACTATGGGATCAATATCATTCCACTATTAAAGAAAGATAGCTAATACACTAGCTAGCTATTTCTCTGGAAGAAATTTAGTAGAGAATGTGGCAGAAACTGAAGGAATTACTCTGAGCTGGCTATACTGTCTTGGGCTTGGGACACCACAACAGCACTCATTTTCCGTCCTACAAGCCAAACCTTCATGGGCAAGTCGAAAACACGGAACCGGCGAATACGGAAATGATCCATGAGTAAGCAATGAGTAGGGCAGTGTAGCTACACTACTAGCATTGGCCTATTACAATCCCCAAAATCGCGAACAGTTTATCTCTTTTTACATTGATACTAGAGCCTATAATAATTTGCACCAGGCCTTCCACACTGATAATTTCCATGGCTGCATGAGAGATTAAAAAAAAGCCTAGGTGTGAGGCTATAATGCAACTATACATAATACTTCAATTGTGAAAATGATGGTAAATCTATCAGTTAGAGTTTTCACTGTCTTGTAAGAAAAAATTGTCTTCTCTTAACTTCTTCTTTGGTTCCAAATACAGGTCACTGTCTGAATCAGGCTCTGCAAACAAGGGAAGCAAACGTCAAAAGCTGATTGTTCCATACTGTATTATACCATTTCAATCTCTATAATACAGTGTTCCAAATGATTTTTGTACTCTTGTACTTTTCTAAGCACAAAAGTCAGTTTTGACCTAGTACCTGTTGACATTATTACTTCTGCAACTTTGCGTGCCTGCATGGCTTCTCACACCAATTTTCTATGTGATACATCAATGTGGTAGGTTTGGAAGCCTAAACTCCGAATCAAAATAACAGGCGTAAAGCCTGCTGCCTTCATTCTACACATTTGTGACACAGAAGCATTAACAAATTCGTAACCAAACACAACACTGAAGCGTCTGGGGGGAAAACTGAGTCACTATATCTTGGGGAGATTAAGTGCATGCACAAACAGTGTGTACCAGGCGTTCCTTTTTCTGACGTTGGATTTTTCTTCAGGTAGATGCCTAGAAAGTAATTGATAGTTTGAATTCAATCCTGTTTACCACCTGTATAGTAAGCGAAAGACAATCTGATTCCGATTTTTTGGACCAATGAAACTAATTTTCTATCCACTACGATTATGGCAGCTATCTTACCATAAAAATTCAGAAGAGCCCCTTTAGGTCCAGTATACAGTAACTGCTTGATTTTCAATCTCGGATCTGGCCTTCTGGGCTCTTCAGTACACTGTGTCCATACTACTCGTCATGTGACTAAGATCATTCACAGATACATTTACAAATCTCTTTCCGTGGTACTCACAATTCTTGTGCATGCATGAACAGTATGCACCAGGCATTCTTTTTTCTAACACGTACCATTTTAGCACAAAAAAGTAGGCTGGCAAGCTTTCAAGACACAAAATACTAGCTACAAGTGGCAAACACTCCCAGCAATATTAGCAAACACGTACAACAGCTAAGAGCTACGGTAAGTGGCAAACACTCCCAGCAATTGTAGCAAACATGCACAACAGCTAAGAGCCACAGTAGCTACCCGTCTCGCCCATAGCCTAGTACCATTTTGGATAAAAAATAGTAGGCTAGCAACGTGGCCACACGTATGAACACACAGAAACGCAACAAAATTAGCTACAGACGAAGACCAGCAGCTTACTGTGCTACCCCACATCAATTTCCAGGCAAAAAATGTCATACATCATGCCTAGGCTCCCCTAGCCACCAGCCCTACCATAGCTTTCTGAATATTTGAACCATTGGAATGGAATTGGGTACCCACTTCACGTAAGCAATCAGGGTATACTTTCCCCCCGTGGTAGGTATGACACGTTATATACCCGTAATGCTGAAATCTGATTGGTTAGAATGACTTAGCATAAATACATATTGATTGGATACATACGTACCTTCATCAACAGGTGCCACAAATCTTTTAGTACCAGATCGAGTTCTCCTATTTCCAACTTGAATATTCTTACTCTGTTGAACATCTGAGACCAGAGGTTGAGAGACAGGTTGCCTATCCTTTTGCTCACTCATATCACCCTCATTGGCAGGCAAGTACTGAGAGCCCTTCTTGCCTTCAGACGTGACTTGCAATTACAGCACTTTCATCTTTGATAGACTTGGCCTCACTTCTTGAGGCATCACTCAGCTCTCCACTCTCCACCTGATCAGCGATCTGGGACAGAATCTTCTCTGTGAAAGAAGTAGTACATACGCATGACATAACAAGTTGTAGAGATATTATATTATTCAGTTGCACATCTAATGAGTTGTAGCACGTTAGTACAGGTGATTATATATAATGTCAACAGGCTGGCTGTTGGTTCATGAGCTCCTGGTTACTGCTCAGTTGGACATATGTGACAGTGTTCCATGACAGTCACATCACTGCATTATAAACTGCTAATTAAATGATGGCAACTGCACCACTAGCTTAGTAGGTATTTTAGTTAACAAACAGGATTGAGTCAGACTACTGAGCTAGAATAGCAGTGAACTAGAGAGCTATTTTAGAATATGTATAACTAAAATATATATAACATTGTAATTTCTGAATGAAATTTATTATAATAGATTATACTTTTACAAATTTAGGATCTCAAGGTTGAAAAGGAATAATTAAGGAAGATAGTCAAATTAGCTAACCTCTGTGCTCCAGAGCCTTGGCGCTGGTGCCTTCTTCTGAGGGGTACTGCTGTGTCAGCACTTTTGCTGCAAGCCCCGCAAGATGAGACAGCCTAACCCGGTGCAGAGCACAGCCTTCTATAGGATGATGTAAAAAATTCCTGGTTGGTTATCGGATATGTAAATTAGTTATTAAAAAAATCGATTATGAAAGAGTTAGGACACAAGGCAAAAAAGCATTAATGAATATCCTGTTTCTTGCAAAAAGGCAATTACCCCTAGAATTTCTATATTCTTATGCTATAACTGCAATATACCTGAATACTAGCTCTGCATATATGGTGCCATGCTCCTTGCCTTCTCATAATTATGCTATTTCTACTGAGTTATCTTCATTACCTCAATGTAATTCAATTCTCTCCTCAAGCGATGAATGTCATCAACAATTTCAGCCCTGCAGTGAGGAAAATATACATGATCTGCTGAACAAAATTAACTCTACAACACTACACACAATGGCATTCTTGATCGCACAGCAAATTTGCTTATGATTATAAAGATGGACAGTCATTGCCGAGTGCAGCGAGGCCAATAATCGCGACCTATGGGCTCAGAATCTCAGCTAGTGTTTATATATATATATATATCTCGAGCTGTGGGTCACGTTTTGTCCCGGGGGGCAACGGCACGTGTTCAAAATGGCGTCTCTAGTAGAGTTGATGTACCCGTTGTATAAGTAGAGATAGGAGCGCTGGACACGGACGGTACGATCGAGCGATGCAAACGAGAGCTTCAAGCACTACAGCCCCTCTGTCTGCTCTCTCGTGCCATCCACGGCTGATTCTCGGAAAATCTTGTAGATAAGAGACATAGTTCACCTGGATATCAGTCGTTTTTCGTACCTGCTCCAGCTTCTCTGTTTAGCTAATATTTTGCGCGACTGACTCGCGAAAATAGTCGCCCCCATGTGCATCGGGCAACCCCAGTATCCCACGTGCAACCCGGTGCGATGACGTCAGTACAGGCCCCCAGGGGTTAACTTAATACACGTGATACAGCTTAGAGATCTACTTTTGAAGGCCATGTTTTTTTTCTAGTCGTTTTTAGGTAGTCTGGTAGCCACGCGAGGCATATTACACTAGTACTTAGCTGCAGCTGCTAAAAGTCGAAGTGTCCTTATTATTCAAGGAATGTGAGAGCCGGAGGAGTGGCCTCACGTACCACAGTCTCCACCTCTGGTGACGCAGTGTGGCCACCAACTCACTAATCCTTCCCCCTCCCTCCGTACGTGCACGTGTATGGACCTGACCGAAACTGCAGCTCTTCAAACACCTATAAAACGACACAGCTCCCTCGCCAAGCTTCAGATTTTTGAAAATGGAAAGTTGGCACAAATGCGCGTAACTTCTCTACAGGCGCCAACTGTAGACAGGCAGCACTAATTGGAAAATATTTTGGCCAATCAGATCGCAATATTCAAGTCAGTGGTGGGAAACTTGCGGGAACCGAGACTACATGCCAAAGGGTTAACAGTAAACTCACCAAACTTTGTACATGTACCGTAGAGACCGGTTAATAGGCGCATACAGTTATTAAGCGCATAATTTTTAATAAGCGCATACTTTCTTTTGCATTAATTAATTGGCACATCCGCTGGTTACACGTGTCAAAATTGTGTATGCTGTGTTTGCGAGTTAGTGAGACAACGAGACAGCATGCGCTGAAGCACCTCGCACTCTCCAAGCTACCGTGGATAGCCAGCCACCCGACAAACAGAAGAGGAAGAGCTATACCAGAGAGACTAAGCTGAAGGTGATCCGACGAATTCGGCACACAGTAAAACGGTCGTGATCGTTTCTCTCCTCGCGCGTATGTTGCAGAACCTCGCCAACAGTAGGGGACCATACTCTCTTGTAGATATGGTGACCTCGAACAACACTCTCGTGCAGATACGCAGCAGCATCTTCATCGGTTAGACTTGCCATGATCTGTTGTATTAAAAAATCGTCCAATAATCGCACACTGTCCAATAATCGCATACCGTTAATAAGCGCATACTTATAATAAGTGCGGAACACGATAAGCGCATGCGCCTATTAACCGGTCTCTACGGTATTGTCAATGGATGCCAAATTAATATAATCTAATTAGTTACCATAGTAACCACTCATGTGATTAACCGCGTGCTAATTTTTGCAAGTCAGCAGTTCTGATTCTAGACAGTGCTTACAGTCTGGTGTTTTACAAGTATATAGTGAGGCTCTAGTTTACTTGGGACTTTATTTGAACTACTGGTTGTTGTAGAAATTACTACTTTAGACAGCAAGTCTGACATTCATTCACCCTTTTACCAGTTCGTATTCATGTTCAGAGATTAATTCTCTTTTCAACTGTTATTAATTTGATGTGTCAAGTGTCATTGTTAACACTGTTTCTGTGCAGTTTCTCAATTTTAACCAGAAGATTTTGTAGCAATTGAAGTGCCAGAAGTTCTGCTAAAGACGAACGGCTGGAGCAATTGAAGCACTGCTTCACTCTAGTTATCAGTGCAGTATACATCTTTGACGAAAGAGTGGGCACTACAACAGCAGACCATACCATCTCCTATATCCTCCATTACCTCAAATCAGCAGGTAAAGTACCTTCATGGGTTACTCAACTTCATGTGTTCCTTGATAATGCGGGCTCTACTAATAAAAATCAATATTTAATGTCATCATGCATGGAGCTAGTACAACACCGTGTTGTACAATACCTACGAATCTCGTTTATGGTTCCTGGACATACCAAGTTTGCACCAGACCTTCTTTTCTCTCGCATTGCCAAGTCATACTACAATCTGATGTATTTAATGAAACAGATTTACAGCTCATAGTGGAACAGTTTAGTCTTGTAATCATTGACGATGGAAGAATTGTACGGACCTGGAGGGAGAAAGTGGGTGAAAATATTCCAACTTACCAGGAATTAGAGACCTACATGATTTTGTAGCAATTGCAGTGCCACCTACCAAAATTGTTATGAAGGTACGTGAAAAATGTTATTCTGGAGCTTTACGTGACTCTCCTACAAAGGTCAAGAAAGACTTCGTCAGTACAGATTCGTGCATTCCTAGGGTTACAGATTCGTACAAAGCAAGGGGGAATCTTAGATCTCTAACAGACAACAAGCTTGGGCATCTTAAACAAATGTATGCTAACTTTATTGCAGAGGAAAAATGGCCTGACTTTGTTAAGTCACTTTAGAGTTCCACAATGTAAAAACGTCTATGGTGTACTGTATATTTCTGTGTATATCTCTCCCAAAATGTATGATATTGATCTGAAATTTTGCCAACAAATTTTCACATCAGTTAGTGTTGTGTACATACCAAAATGTTATTTTTGTCCATACTTCCATAAGGTTCCATTTCCACTCTAGGCGCCCACCTATGGCTTACTGTATATATCTGTAGCTTGCTACACTTTTCTGAGCTGTAGCCTGTGAAGAGCAGGGTTGTGACATCTCGAAGAACGCCTGTGATTTCACAGACCGGTCAGCTCACGGAACATACTATAAGAACGTGGTGGCCATTAAGTGGTGTTATAAGCCTCATGGCCCGAAAAGAAGCAGTGAGTAGGATCCGAAAAAACGTCCAAATGCATGTTAATGGATAATCGCAGAGTGTAATTGGTACTGCATGTAAGACAGATGAGACTTCATACTGTCAATCACGTATCAGTTTGTTTCCGGTGCACACCATGGTACATGCCTTGGTACAGGTGATGTATGTCTGAGCACTGGTCATCACTATAGCTTATAACAAATGCTTTCTTGCAGTCTGTGCACAAATCACCAATAATTCACTCCGTAAAATCTTTTCAGATCGGCAATCAACTGGTTAGTTAACATAGTGGGCATGAAATGTTTTTCGTGCACACTCATGTGGCCATGTACACTACAATCTTTGTGAAAAAGTTTTCTGCAAGGCTCAAAAGTCCGGTAAGTGACTACAGCAGACATATTCTTTAGTCGCTACTCGAGGGGGCTATGTTATCAGAATGACATGTCCCCAAAATTGTGGTTGATGTGAGAGATGTGTCTATTGTGCTTATAATGGTGTATGTGGGAAGAGGCGTATCCATTGTGCCTCCCAATACGGATGTGGGTGGAGATATACCGTTGTACATGCTGATGTGGTGGTGGGTTTGTTGCCAATGTGGTGGTGGGTGTGGCTTCCAATGTGGTGGTGGGTGTGGCTTCCAATGTGGTGGTAGATATTGGAGCCAAAGTATCCAGATAATAGTGTATTATATTTTAACAACATTCCCATATCTCTTTCATTGAACGTCAATCAAGTGAGCAGTGTTCCTAAGGTGGAACACTCATGCTCATCACTAAGCACTGTTGAATACTCAACAACCAGTAAGTGCACTAAGCAGACAATCTTTGGAAGGACACAGTTACCCTTTTGAAATGAACGATCCACCACTACATACGTTTAGGGCCACTCAAAGAGCAGTTGTCTATTCCAATCTTCAAGTTAACACTGGTCTGAAGCGGGCCACGTGAATTTTTATATAATACACTGCAAAACTCTACCGATAGACCCGCTATTGCAGGGTTAACATTTAAGAACTGTGCTGTATCGTTCTCTTCTCACATTCGGAGGAATTTGCTGACAGAGAGCTTACAGACAGCTCTTCAGATATTAAGCAAACAGGGTATAGTTGGCTTTCATTTTTTTGCTTGGAGGAGGATGGCTGTATTCAACAGATGTAGGCTACTGGAATGAAGATAAGCTGATGGGCTCTAGCTCTAGAAGTAAGTCTTGTTATATTAGAGTGCATGTCATACTAGCCTGTGCTATTTTGTGTCCTTTAACAGCTCCAATATCTACCACCACATTGGAAGCACACACCTTCTTTTACCTCTCCTACTCTTCGGTAGGTACAATGGTATATCTCCACCCACATCCATATCTGGGAGACTGCAATGGACTCATTTCTCCTTCAACTTGGCAGCGAGGAGCAACTTCATCACTAGAGATATCAGTACTTTCATTAATAAGATGGTCGGTGCCTTTACTATTGAAAGACAAAGACCATGTGAATGCCTCAGTAGCTTACAGTTGTAATTGCTCGTATGATTTTAAAGCTCACTGTTTTGCTTGGCTTTAAAGTTTTTTTCAAGATCAGGATTGCTTGTCCAGATGCTTGTTGCCTACAATGAAGTTTGCTCTAGTCTCTAGGTCAGTTTGCTTGTCTGGAAATATTCAAGAGTGCAGTTTGGTTTTCTTATTGCCTAGATCTAGTTTGCTTGTCGTGAAATTTCAAGAGTTTGCTTGTCTTAAAATGACAATGTTTGCTTATTTTTCAGGTGTAGCAGCTGGTATCCTGACTGCAAAAAGAACTCCAGCTGTAGTGTAGGAAAGACTGCAGTGTCAACAATAAGCAACCCTAGACAGCTTCATGAGAAAAGTGAACAGAAAGAGCAAGAGTCAGTGGAAGAATCGGAGGAGTCCTAAGAAAGTGAAGAACAATGACTTTATACACATTACTTCAAGTTACATGTACATACATTTCGTTTTTACTCATTTCTGTCTCATCTTCATCAAACTAAGGTTTATTTAAAGTACTGTTTAGTCATCAAGCTTAGGATATAAATAGATGATAATCATATGGAAAGAGAGCTGGAGATGGATCTATCCATTCCAATAGTACCTGTGGCATGGAATATTTACAGAGGTCAGTTTAGTGCCACTGCTTAAAGATCATACAAAATTTTATGTCTGATAAGGGAGGTCTGGCAGCTAGTTATTAGGCAAGTGCTAGAATCACTGAATATGAACTCAGGGGCGCTATTAAGCCGGAAAAAAACAACCCTAGACACCATCTCAATAAAATTGCGAAAGAGGAAGACAGAGACCACACCATATGGGTAAGCGAGATCCGTGCAATCAGTCCTTTCACCAGTAATGTCAAACCATCAAGAAGAGGGTGCATGTACAGTAATTGTCGCAATAGAGACTGGTTAATAGGCGCATACAGTTATTAAGCGCATAATTTTTAATAAGCGCATTTCTGTCTTCCTGTTATTTTGTACTAATTAATTGGCGCATCCGCTAGTTGTCAAAATTGCCGATATCAAGATTGTATGAAGTGTTTGCGAGTTAGTGAGTACCGAGATGGCACGCAGTTTGAATACCTTGCATACTTTCCAAGCTACCGTGGATAGCCAGCCACCCGATCATACAGAAGATTTTATGTCTGGTACCAGAGAGACGAAGCTGAAGGTGATCGACTGAATTCGCCGCACCGCACAGCAAAACGGTCGTGATCGTTTCTCTCCTCGCCAACAGTAGGGGACCGTACTCTCTTGTAGATATGGTGACCTCGAACAACACTCTCGTACAGATACACAGCAGCATCTTCATCGGTTAGACTTGCCATGTCAGATCTGTTGTATTAAAACTCGTCCAATAATCGCATACCGTTCAATAATCGCATCCGTTAATAAGCGCATACTTATAATAAGCGCATAGTTTCTTGCCGCTGAACACGATAAGCGCATGCGCCTATGTAATAGCTGCAATACACAATGCCACAACCTGCTGTCAAATACCCATGCAACACCTTGGAGATGTACGAAGAATAATTAATTTTCGCGATGATTACTTTTGCTGCCTACATGTATGTATGTATGTATACATAGCTGAGCAGGTTCATCTTGATTTGTTTGGCTGTTCTGACATAATCACTGACATCTGTCTTGTTTGTCAGGCAATGTACTGCAGCCTTGTCTGGTATATTTCCCAAGGTCTGGGACAGCTCCACTGGATTACTCCTTCACACCCTCCAACACTGTTACAGTGTGTACTAATGGGTATGCTCAGCACTATGCTGATGGTCCTCATGTATAAATTGTAAAGCTTTTATCTTAAAGCAACCCCACTTTGTTCCAGTATACATATAAACATATGGGGTGCATATGCACGTTTTGAAATTTTCACTTCTAAGTCTAAAGTAACAGCATGAAGAAATCTTCTGGTAGAAGACAAAAGGGAAGCCTGAGTAAGAAATTGGAGAAGAGAGAAAGAGAGGAATGTTTACACTGCTTAACGAGAAGAAGCAGATGCAGCCAATGAAGAGATAAACTGATAATTGTGGAGGGCTCCACCAGAGTTCCACAGTATTCTGTGTGCTGTAGAATTGGTTAATGTATGGTGACACCCCCAAAATTTGCAAGCTACCCATGACCATACTGCATATTGTGAGCTGTACTCGTATGCTCTTTTCAAAATGTGGTGGCATCCCCCTTTCAATCAGAAGATCTAGTGGGTTGGCATAATGAAGACTTTTGGTGATTATATGCTAGCATTGGCAGCTGAGTCTCACGTTTTTATCATGTATATTGACCTCCTACACATACATTGCTTGCCGTCAAATTTTTTAATACTTTTATGATGACTATAGCAGACTTTCCTTAGATATTCATAATAAAGACAGTCTGAGACAAATGACCAGTATATTGTACCATAATGCCTGACAGTTGACTATAAAGTGTCATCATGTTCATACATGTAAAACTGTGGACACAAGATAAAGCACAGAAAGTAATCGACATGCTACACTACTACAGTGTACCTAACTCAAACCTAGAAGACTGGGTTAGTAGAAGGGTTGTCCCAGGAAGCATTAGTGGCCCCCAGAAGTACTTAAGTGAAGAGAAAGAGGAGCTAGCTAGACTAAGCGACATTTCACATAGATATTCATCAATAGGATATGTCAAATCTTGCAAAGAGCTGATTGCACTGGTCGAAAGAATGACACTAATGGGGTTGCTTGACCATTTCCAATGGGGGTGGTGGGAATCATTCTGCTGAAGACTTCCAAAACTGATTCTTTGAGCTCAAGTGCCTTCATCATAGAGCAAGGGCGAAAGCAACCAATCCAGAAGTGCTTGACCATTATTTTAAGCTCTAGAGAAGACCATTAAATTAATGGCCGACAACAAGCTTTTAAACAAGCCTTGCCAGATATTCAAAACTGGTAAGCCTTAAATTTTGCAAAAATAGTGTAAGTGGCCATCTATTGTGGAGTATTAATTATCGTACAGCTCACCCAGCCCATGTTTAACATGAAGAATATAGAGTTTTATGCAATGCAAATGGAAACACTGCCACACGGGACAAGTCAAAGGTAGGCAGAGTTACTTTTTCTGACATAATCTGTCTAAAGGTTTTTTAAAAGGAGAACTTATTGTGTACTAATTTTGCCCTAATAAGGTAATCCATAATAGCTCTTGCCCACGGTAAATGACACAGAAGAGGAATTTCAGGAGCTGTGTTTGCCAAGAAGCCACACTATGTTGCTAACTGTCTCGCTAAGCAAAGATGCTGGAGTGTTAGTAATGAAGCTATGCTAGGGGCCATAGACACTGTGAAGAAAGATACCGTCTTATAGATCCCCAGGGAGATTAGATGGGGGACCCACTTTCATCTGATCGAGTATGGATAGTCTTTCTTGATGAGGGAAGGGTAATGAGTTCAGGTCACTGAACGTTAAGCTGCCTTTAACGGCTGCTAAGCTCACTCTACGACAACTGAGCTGTGTTTTTACCAATTCAGAGTTGGAGGCTTCAAATGTGTCGCCGGCCCCTCAAAGGAAGATCGTGGATCCGAGCAAAGTTCTAGGCATTCGAAGTAAGTAACTGTATCCCACTTTACCATTTTTGCATCCATATAGCATGTACACTGCAAGTTTTGGCTTGAAGACATGGACAAGATGGAGCAGAGGAGGCATCAAGACCTTGTGAATTCAAAGTGCAGAAGAGAAGACCTGAGAAGGAGACAAACTATACAACACTTAATTTGACTACTGTAGGCACGGTTATAGTTATTTTCCGTATGCTTACTCACTTGATATGTTCAGGACTCATTGTTGTCGTTGTACTCATCGTCCTAAGTATTGACCAGAAATTTAAATTAATTAATGTTCATGGCCACTTGACGGTTCAGAAGCTGTTCTATGCTTGTCCCCAGCTCCAGTCCAAGCTCCATACAGTGGTCAGCCAGAACATTCATCACAGGGTATATTATAGATGTGCGTACTACAGGCGTGCAAATATTCTTCTGTGCATAATTTGTCATGCTGGGACCAGCCTCAACAGCACCCACGAGAGTAACACGAGATACACATGGTATGCATACGCTATTATCGGCAGCCTTTCCTCTTGTAGGTGGAAATAGATTTTGCTAGGTGCCAATCATATATGCCAGCGCTGGAAGTGAGACAGCAGTTCTCGCCGTATTTCGCATGCAAATTCACGCAGTTCTGCGAGAACGCACGCAAAAACGTAGCTGTTATTGCGCGCAACATGGATGTGTTTGCGCAATGAACAATTACTCAACCATACAAATGTACAATGTAGATGCGACCAATATTTTTCATGACTCCTCAAAGCTAGAAGGTTTGTGCTAAAAAAGGAAAAATAAAGCAAGTCAACAGAATACTCTGGAAGAGTGAGAAGTACCATAGCATTATGAGAAGTAATGGCAGATTCCTTCAGTAAGTATGTAGAGGCAATTCCCATCCCAGACAAGACCGCAGTGTCAGTTTCCTGTGGAATTTACAACGTCTACTGCTGCCTAGGTACTCCTCTTCACATCATTACTGACCAGGGAAAGGAGTTTCTCCATCAGGTAAATTTTCAATACTGGATTATAGACAATACATATTATGAATGAGTATTAGCATGCTAGTACATGTATATAGCTATTAGATTTCTTGTTTGCGTAGCTAAATGAGCTCCTGCAGAAGAGTTTTACTGTGTTACATCTGCCTACCATCCATAATCAAATGGTCTTGACAAAAAGATTAACCAGACCCAGGAACGATTGGTATTTTCTGACAGCACCTCTTTCACTGTTTTACAACAGAGAGAATAAAGTTACATGTATTCCCACCCACTGAGAAGCTGTGAAGACTAGGGTGCAGACGAGTAACAAGGTGAATGACCATGGCTGCTGCAGTAACCCAATCAGATATTCAGCACTATGGTAGCATTGTGACAGTACACTTATTTTTCTTTTTTTGCACGCATAATAAATATGATCAACAAGCACATTTCCACCAAATGCAGATTCCAGCCCTTCTGATGGTAGAAAGTGTTCATTGCCGACAAGAAAGTGTTGAAGAAAGGCACTAATGTATTCAATGTGGTGGTTGGTGTGATCAGCGCAATACTAATATTTGCAATTACTGTACTTGTTGCTGTTATAATGTGTGCAAAGAAGACAAAATACAGGGATGAAGAACCAAGCTATGGTTAGTAACAGAAAAATACCGTTTTGTTTACTCAAATTAAAAATGGTGTTCCTATCGGAAAAAGCTTTGTTTTCACTGGATTCCCAGGTAGTTCCAAAATAAAGGAATGGGTGGGGTGAGAGAGCGTAGCTTAGAAATGGGAATATGATGTTATGAAACTGTGTATGTCTCGCTTTTATTCACAGATCCATATGAATTTGATGCATTTCTTTCTTTTGCCGATGAAGACAAAGAATTTGTTATAAACTTTCTTTATCAACCTCTCACCAACAAAGGTTATCACTTGTTCTGGCATTATGAGCACTTCATTCCAGGCAAAAGCATCGATGACAACATCATTAGAGCAACTGTAATTAGCAGAAGAACAATCTTTGTGTGCAGTTCACACTTTCGTAAGAGTGGATTTTGTCAAATGGAGCTCAAACGAGGGCTGGAGCAATACTCTAAGACAAGGACAAGAAGGATTATTCCTATTATATTGCAAGAGGAATGCTGTCCAGAAGAACTGCAGTACTTTAACCAGTTACGGCTGAATCATACGGATCTAACCACAGATGAAGCTGAGCAATTGATACATAGGATACAACTTGGTGAGTAACAACTTATGTGAAGTGGGCATTTAAATAGATGCTACTACTGGAAATATCATTGTGGGAGTAAGCCTTTGCAAGGTTAGTAGTGTATACACAATGAATGAATATTAGATCTACTTTTATTCATGGGGACTCAACGATGACAACATCTGTCACCCATACAGAGTGCCAGAATGTCCTGTATGCCTATCTGGGATTACCTCAGGCTCCCCCCGATATATATCTAGTCGTTTATTAGAGGAATGCAATACATATGATACTTTATTCATTTAGGTATTAGCTATACCCTCTATACCCTGACTACATCTGTGCCATGTTATGGGTAAATCATATAGATTTCAGAATAATTGCATCAACTAACTGCATAAGAGCAGTTCCTACTATTGCAAATTCCCGTGCATGTGTACTACAGAATACCTGCATTTTATATTAGACTTGAATGAAATACTGCGATCTGATTGGTCACTTGCGGGTGTCTAAATCACTTATACCACCTGTGATTCAACTTATACCCCCTGTAACTGAAACTGAGGGTTTCATCGTAAGGTATTTACACTATAGCCAATTTCAAGCAAGTCATTTTCTGCGTTAGCAACTAAACTAGCTAGCAACAGCTACTTACAGTTCAATTCATAAATTCTCAGAATGAGTGAGCTCTCTGACATTGACAAGCGTACTAGACTAAGAGAACGTCCTTTTGCGTAGTTTGAGGCACGGGCTGCCTTTCTTGCCTCCTTGACTGCTTCGTCGAACAAAGGCACGGCAAAGTGAGTGAGTGGGGCTGGCTCGGTAGCCTCGACCACTCGGGCCTCGACACATCCGCCAGGAAGTCCATGATGTCAATGGGGTGGGACGACATTTTCGGTCTCAATCTCAACCGCAGTCTCCGACTACGGTTCTGAATCCGTATCCCAACCGCGAGTCGAAACGTGCGCTTGTCAGAGAGCTCACTCATTCTGAGAATTTATGAATTGAACTGTAAGTAGCTGTTGCTAGCTAGTTTAGTTGCTAACGCGAAAAATGATTTGATTGGCTATAGTATAAATACCTTATACGATGAAACCCTCGGGGCCTACGGGATTTAGATCCCCTTGGAAACCTATAGACACCCTTGCGCTTCGCGCGCGGGTGTCTATAGCGGTTTCTGCGGGGTTCTAAATCCCGTAGACCCCTCGGTTTCATCGTATAACCTATATTTATCAGATAGCAAGTAAGTAATATGATGCTGTGATCTATGACTTAATCCTTGTAGGAAAATCCATCCAAGAGTACAAAAAGATAAAATGAGGCTTATCATCATAGCCTGCAGGTATTGTATCCACATACTTTGCTACATACATTAGGGTGCTTTGCTTACTACATTATTATGTACAGTATGTATATAATGATAATTGAGTGTATTATACTCTCTGAAGAAAAGAAACAAAATCAGTATCCACTTCAAGAAAGTATGACCACATCTGTTTGACTACATAGTGGTTACTTGAATTGCAGGTGTCTGAGCATGTATGACGATATTGGTATAAAACTTTGTTACTTGAATCTTAAGCAATTTGATATTTATTTTTAATTTTATTAATTTCTTGAATCAAGTTTGTGATTTGAACTGATATTGCTTGCATTTGGCTGCAGCTGGTCCTTTGGACTTGCTCGAATACTGCAGACTTATCCAGTATCCAATGATATTGGACACTACCCATCCAATAAGGGCTAGGTATTATAGGAGCCTTCTACAAAGCAGGTTTCAGTTCAATTTCAGTGAACAAGTTATAACAATTTGTAAATGCTTGGTAGCTAGTCATAAAGTTTGATAATTATTGCCTGCAACATTTCAGTTCCTGTATGTGACACACTACATTCACTAGAAGCAATACTGAACCTGCACTCCAAGCTGTGCATTAGTGATATTATTCAAACACTGTAAATATTCATGTTTCAGAAGGAATTAATCAGGCCAACGGTTATATTGTTGTATTATCATAGCATACCACCATGTAGTGTGACACTCAGGACTGGGAATGTGAGCAACTCTGTTACAACGCTAGTAGATACTCCATGATAGCCATGCCTAGAAGCAGAACTGCATGTACAGTTCCAATGAAATAGGACAATCATGTAAGGGGCCTAATGTTAACAAATTGTTGTTTCCTTTCATATCAGCAAAATTTAGAGCTACTAAGTCTGTATAGTCACTGGATTCCAGTAAGAATAAAAATCTCTGTCTCAGTTCAGTAGGTTTATGACCTAATGGTTAAATATAATGATGGCCCATATTCAGCCTTTTTGACCACTATACTGGCTCAGGGGGTAACCTGCATATCCTGGTCAAGTGCCTGGAAGGCTGCATGTTGTGTTTCTAAGTTCAGCAAAGATGAGTGAGGGTCTGCCTGAATTTCCCAAGTGAGGAAGGGAAGAGCCTGGAAACAGGGAATAGTACTCAGGTGAGCTGCAGCTCCAGAATAAATACAGACAGAGACGTTTGCACTATGCTATTCTGTCTGCAGTTTTGCGAAGGTTACACTAATAATAATAATATACTCATGTTGCTGCCGTAGCGCTTACACCATTGATCACGCACCCACAGACGCAGGCGGAGCTTGTAAGACCTCCAGTCAGAGGACAAGAGCAAGAACAATCAGAGACCACACAATCCTGATCACCATACAATTCCTTCTTCCTAGTCTCCCATATCAATAATACAAAGCTCTTAACTAGCTTTAATAATGCTTTAAAATCATCCCTGTTCTAATTCTCAAACCCTAAAATAAAGCTTGCCTTATTAAAATTATCAAGTGTACTAAACTCCCCAAACCTCCCCCCCAATAGATTTTCTAATTCTACCATGAAATTATTTCTAATGCTGTCATAATTATGCTGGACACTCCCAGAGAACATGTACCACACTCTCACATTCACCCCTGCATAATTTACACTGCCTATCATCATTTTTACCCCTATGTCTTCCTAACTCTTCATTCAGACCGTTCGTACCTGACCGAAACTTAAACAATAATCTTGTACCCGGATCACCTACCCCCTGCAAATTGAAATAGGCTAGCTCAGTTGCTGCTTAACTATGCTTTAAAGTGCAGCCTAGTTTGGCATACATGCATATAAAGGGAAGCTGGCCCCACCACCCAATTTACCAAGTTTTTACATAGCAGAATCATTCTGGGGACTGGATCAGCAATCACTGAGTCCAGCTCGCTGATTTGTGTGCCTTAGAAAAACAGAAAAAAATTATTAGCTAAAATAATTCTGTACACATGGCTAGTAGGTTTTGTAAGAATAAGGGAGAGAATTTGACTAGGAGTTGTAACTATGATGGTAATGTATCCTGGATTCTTTAGGTCCCCCATAGTACATTGCATACTTATAATGCCTCCAAATCCCCAGCTCATACTTAGTCTACCAGTCTGAGGGTAATAGCTGATCATACACTAATTACATTCTAACAAAACAGTCCTATAAACAAAACCTACACATTAATACCCATTTTTTTTCTAATCTTCATTAAATATTTATGCAGTGGAGTAACAGATTTTGGCATAGTTGTATAATGTCACTATCTTCACACGCATGCTTGATAAGTATGCATGTAGAGTCATAATACATGAAGCACCTGACAAGCTAGGGCTATCTCCTTTTGGCTTCTGGCTTTTTGCCATGGAAATTGGTACAGCATTCATGCTGCAGTTGAGATAACCATAGTTGAGTTAAAGCTAATAATCTCCGGCATCAACTGATCCAGACCCGAACAGAGTCATCGATATAGTATAACTCACCTACAACTGTTATGTAGCTCCTAACATGTCACATACACAAACCAGGTTACTCCGTAACTGCCAGAATAAGTGGCAGATGGAGTTTGGGCAATTGACACGAGGGGTTGTTAGGGGAGGCAACACAACCCCGACAAGGGTCAGCTTGCATCAAGGAGGGTGAGAGCCTGCTGGGTGACATGCTCTAGAATCTGAGGCCAGGCTACTATACCCATATGTGGTATGGGATGGAGTCAAGAAGGCGGAGTTACCTCCCTTTCTTCGCACAAGGAGTATAAATACTCCCCCCAAATTAATATATCGCTGAGCGTAAAGTCATGGAACATGCGAGCAGCTGTGACATGACACAGAGAGATTATTACTTAGATTAATAAACATAGAAAGTTATTGATCAATAGACCCAAGCCGGTTGACAAAACAATAGCTGCCCATTGAGCCAAGTCGTCTTGAATAAAAACCCTCATGGCCAATGCTTTGCTTCTGCTTGTGCTGCTTGCCTATGCATTATGCTTCTGCTTGTTTTGGGCTTCACCCCCAGCTTTAGCCTTTGGCTTTACTCTGCTCCATAGCTACTGCTCATGCTAGTCCTTTATGTTGCTTATGCTTCGCTGACATTTTCTCATGTCTGCTTATGCTTGAGCAATTGCTTATAGCTACTGCTCATGCTAGTCCTCTGCTTATGCTTATCTTGTGCATACGCTTGTGCTCAATTTTCCTTTCTTCCTTGACTCAATTATTTATTCTTCATGACTGAATGGTTATGCCTACACACCTACTTGATACGCCTGCATGTGCCTTACGTAGCATAATTATGTCTAGCTAAGTCTATAGTCAACTTTTCTTATGCCTTTGCACTCAGTTATGCCTATTCTTCTGCTTATGCCGATGCTATATATGCTGACACTTATGCTTCTGTTTATGCTTGTACTTGTGCATACTTTTCTGCTTAAGCTGCTGCCAGAGCTTACTTGTTATACATCTGCCATTTCATTGCTTATGTCCATTGCTCATGCCCCTATGTTTGTACATTTGTTTATGCACTCAGCTACACTTATGCTTATACAATTGCTTATGTTCCTGCTTGATTTTCTTATGCTTTTATCGTGCTTAAGCTGCCATGGTACAGGGCCTTTTGCCTTAGTGATCTTGAGCATAGTGCCTTTGCCTCTATTGCGTTTATTGCCTGCTTATGCTCTGCATGTGCGGACAGCTTGTGCTTATGCTGAAATATCACCTGGATTTACCCCACTTCCATTAAAGGGTGCACTGCTTTTGCTTTTCCTTGTGACTGCAGGCTTATGCTGTGTGGCTGACATTTTCTCATGTTGCTTATGCTTGAGCAATTGCTTATTTTTAATGCTTCTGACTTTGCTCATGATTCCCTTGCGCTAACACTGTTCATCCGTATGTGCACGTTCCCCTATGCACGTGCACCTTTCTGCTTAAATGCTCTGCATTTCCTCGAAATTATGCCTTTGCCTGTGTTCTGCTTAAGTCTGTCTTCTTGCTCATGTATCTGCTTCAGTTTTGCTCAATGTCATGCAAGCATTGGTTCTCCTGCGCCCTGGGTCTGCTTAAATCCCCAAAGACCAGACAAAATATATTATGCATGACTGACTGCCCTCAGCATGATATCTTGTCCTATTCAGTCCAACCCAAGCTGCCATGGTACAGGGCCTTTTGCCTTAGTGATCTTGCATAGGCAGGTCTATTGCGGATTGCCTGGTCTGGGTGCGGACAGCAGCATATGCTGAAATATCAGTGGAGACCCCACTTCATTAAAGGGTGCACTGCTGGCAGCTGGACTGTAGGCTGGCTGTGCGGCGAGTCCAGTTGGTGCTGGAGTACAATACATTGACCGACAGTAGCTCTGCCACATCCACATAGCTAGCTATTGCCTTGCCCGGATGTTTGCCTTCAACTTGAATGGACATGGAGAAAAGTGGTAGTTACCATGGCTCCTGTAGTTATGGCTTGGGGACGGAGGGCAATTGTTGGGGAGAGCCATGATTAGACCCATCCTTATCTGAATTCAGTCGGAATAACCATGCAACTGGCCCAGGTCAACTAGGTTGGCCACCTTGACGCCTGAGGCAAAGGCTGGCGGGTCACTGGGTCTGGCCTGCTAGGTCTGGGCTGGCTCAAATAGGCCCATCTAGATCCGAACTATGGGCCGGTCACCCTCGGTCCATAGCAAGGTGCGCTCAGCCAGCGGCGTACTCGCGCTATAACCACTGAGTGGGTGTGCTCACCCCAATAAAAAGTGGCTCTTTCCTATCAGCCAGCTTGGACCATACTGTGCTTGTCACTTGCTGGCCATGCTTAACATGGCCCTCTGCTGGCTGTACCTGTAGCATTGCAAGGCCATTGCAGGCTGCAACATAGTGGACTTGACCTAGCCTTTCGCTGCGCTGAAGGCCTGGCCTGGTCTTACCTATCCCAATTTAACTTGTAACTATGCTCTATTTCTTTTTTATATAAAACACACCTATGCTGAGCAGCTTGGCCAGGACCTGCCTTGGCCTCCCATGACTTCTAGCCAATCACAAGCCTAGCTTCATGGGGCATGGTCAGACCCATTGCTGTCCCTGCTTATAAAACCCAATTTGTCCTTTATAATCAATGCCTATGATGCTGCCCAGCATAGCTTATCTCGGACCTGCCTTGGTCTCATGTGTCTCTGGCCCATAGCAATCCTAGCTTTACGGCATAGCTACGATCACAATGGCCTGACCCCACCTTTATCTGGTGGCTTGCCCCACCCTCTTTCACCTCACCTAGGCTGCTGGTTTGGCTATGATCTACCATGGTCCTGTATGACCTTGGGGCTTCTGACCTGTTGCAAGCCTAGATCTATAGGTCCCCCTAGTCTGCTGCTGTTCCTTTTGCTAATGCCTTTTTATAGGGCTGGGCTTGGTGTGGGATGCATGGCAGGACCTGGCCTGGTCTACCACTAAATGCCGGCTCGCCCTGTCCTTGAGTGGCTACCCCACCCAGGCCTGATGCTTGGCAGAACCTGGCCTGGTCGATTGTCTATTCCTGTGCCAGCCAGTCTGCCCTGGCCTTAGGACCTGGCAGATGATGCTGGCATAATGTCAGGCATAATACAAAAACGTTCAGTATAGGAACATATTACAGCGTAATACAGTGCCTTCAATAAACATAATAATAATGCTTGCCGAGAACGCTAGGTAGCTACTGACTCCTTTTCCGCCTCTGGAACTAAGTCAGGTACTTCAGGTTCATTACTAAGCTGACTAGCTACTTGCATTCTCTAGAACTGCAGCCAGGAGCCATAAGCCCATAAAGACTATTACAGTCAAAACACCAGCTTTGGGTCAAAGGTTACAGTATACAAGTATAATAAGTGGAAGAACTAACTTTTTGGTTTTTAAACCTGTCGATAGTAGTAAAAGAACCTGTTTTTTCTATCTGCTATGATTATTGTAGCTATCTTACAATAAAACTTCAGAGCATCTCCTAGCAGTAACTGCAAGCTGCAGATGGCTTGTGGCCTTCTAGGCTTTGCTTGTACAAGTTCTAGCTAACCTGACACGCATGTAGGTGCATGCTTCAATACTTCGGTGGCCAGTCCTTAACATAATCATGCTGAGCAGCCTCGTACTTGCTGTAAGTTAGACACACAAGGAATGAGTGATCATCTAGCTAGCGTCAATGTGTTGGTGTGTTTGCACTGTTTGAAGTCTACTCTATGCACTACAAAAACACAAGGATTAACTAACGATGTTTAATTCGTATTAAGTACCCATGAAATACACAACTTAACAAACTAGATGAGTCATTCAATGACTTAATTTCATATTCTGTTACTAGTACTGCATTCATTGCTGCATCATTTCCTTCATCTCTTTATCTCTTATCACTCCCAATAAATTTGAAATTATCTGTATCACCTGAATAGTTACCCATAATGATTAACTTGGGCGTATACAATCGCTGGACTGGATCGATGGACTGGACTGTCCAGCGCGCGCTAGTATAAATAGCTAATTTGTCTATGTACGGGTCTGTCTACGAGCTACATGTACGTATCTCTACGGTCAAGATACTGAGTCCTTCCTGTATAATTTATTAATAAACAATGCTGCAACGTCATAGCCTCATTCCCAGGCCCACGTTCAGCTAGGTGCCATGCAATGACGCTAGGGTAGGAAGCGCAGAACGTTTTTTTTTGCGTGGGCGAGGACATCCTGCAGTTCTCCAGACAACGAAGGAAGGCAGAGAATCTACACTTCTTGTAACGAGCACCGGCCTCCCCATGTCAGCACTTGTGCTCACACCCTCGCATTGCTCAGGTATGAGTATGTGCTGACATGGGGAGGCCGGTCCATAGGCCGATCTGGTGTGCTCCCGTGTGACTGCTGTCCTTGTTTGTTACTTTTTAGTAATTTGTTTTAATATTTGTCATATATTTTTTTACATATATTTTTTAAGAATCAGGGGGGGGCGCACCCCCTGACCCCCCTGCTTCTTTTGGGGGGGGGGGGCACGTACAATGGTACGGTCCATCCATAGGCAAATGTGGTGAGTGTGATTGTTTATTCATACTATGTCAACTGTAAAGTATAGTGGGAAGCACGAATACGGCATCTCCCCTCCAAGTAGTAAAGAGAGGAGGGGCTACAGATGGGGGTATTTTGATGAGGCAGCGCTTTGCATGAATAAATACTAGCCAGAAAAGAAGATACAGAAAGGGTATACAGGTAGGATGGTCGTAGTGTCGGACGTTTGAGGATAGATGATAGTAAGGAACGGTGTTGTGACATTGTTTTTTATGGAGGTGGAGTATTGAAGAAACAGTAGAGATGAGAGAAAATGATGAAGACTTGTGAACAGTGGAGCTATTTCTAGTTTGTTGTACGTTGCCATGTGGGCAATTTTTGTTTGGTGACACTCAGATGTTGTGGATTGTTTTATATTCATAGGATATATATGCAGCTGTTGTTAACGTTGTGGGCACTCTGATTGATACAATGGAGGAGTGATGTTTTAGGGGTATTGCATGGGGATATCGAATGTACCGTCTTTGCAGTGTGTAGGAGTTTAAGGTGCTGCAGGTCACAGTGATAGTGCATGACAATGAATCAAGTTCTGTCTGTGAGGGGTGCACGGTAAAGATGTTGAAATGTAGCAAAGTTGAATTGATCTAAGAGATCTAAAAACTCGCTGCGGAGCGTCCGTGTCAATTTGACAACACTAATCCACTCAGCATGCATGCCATCATGCATTCAATGACAGGTGGTTGGGTTTTGGCATCCGCTCACACCCATGCCCCCAACCACCCCTGGGTGTAGTTAACAAGTAGCCCTACCATTACCTGCTCCCTGGTGTGGGACCCTTTGCCAAACCCTGTCATGCTAGTTCCACAATTAGCCAGCAGAGGAAAGAAAAAACAACAACAACAACAGCAACAACAACAGCAGCAATAACAAAAAGGAATGCATGTACGGATCGAGGGAAGATTGATAGAGGGTCAAAAGGCAGGATACCAATCCAACAGCTGCGAGTGGAAAGTTCTACCATGAGGTCTAGGGATGCTGTGCACCTGTGTATAGGCCTGTGATCACAGTCCCCTCCCCCTTTGGCTCTACTTGATGTTGGTTGCATGTTGAAGTTCATTAACTGTATCATAGTACTGTGTGTAGCCAAGTCACTCATGCCAGCAGCAGCTCTATCCGCACTGCTGACAGACTCACTTCACTCTTGCGCAACACATCGATCTCAAAGCACGCTAATCACTCTTTCTACTGTCCCCAAGGGGAGCGTTACTTGCACTTGTTATCGATACCCGCTATTAATTAAAGACTTCTACTTGAAGTTCATTAAACTGTATAGCTACTGTGTGTAGCCAAGTCACTCATGCCAGCAGCAGCTCTATCCGCACTGCTGACAGACTCACTTCACTCTTGCGCAACACATCGATCTCAAAGCACGCTAATCACTCTTTCTACTGTCCCCAAGGGGAGCGTTACTTGCACTTGTTATCGATACCCGCTATTAAAGACTTTTAATAACGCCCATCACTTATGGCCACTAGGCGCCTGGTTCCTCCCTAGTCTGGCGAAGCCAGAACCCGAAGCGCGAAGCGCGAGGGTCTGGTGACAAGCCTATACCAACTTTTGTTCCGCAGTACGTAATACTATACGTAAGATTACATAACGCTTAATGAATATTATTAAGTACAGCAAACACATCACGACCCTTTACAAATGTCAGTACGACTTTCAGCTGTTCAGGTTTGAAGTCCAGGTAGCTCAATTCCCTTGCTGCACTTCTGGCTGCCTCTCGTTCTGAGCGGGTGTCAAAGCTTACTTGCACTCGAAGCCCGAAGCCGTACCGTCTAGCGGGTTCACGTGGTATCGGTATTTTAATTAGCCGTTCTGCAATCTGATTGGACTGCAAAATTTCTGCAGGGAGTACAAAACGTAATATAGGCTTGTCACCAGACCCTCGCGCTTCGCGCTTCGGGTCTGGCTTCGCCAGACTAGTTCCTCCCACTACCTGTTTTTCCAAACGGGTTCCACCAGTGCTACTCTTTAAAGTCCAAGACAGTTTCCTTTCAACTGCAGTGTGCGCAGTTCCCTGTATATCGCAAGTAACTAGCTCCAAGGTCTTACAGACACATGACATGCTCAAACTGCTAGCTATGATGTATTTATTAATGACTTCTTTTCTCTATTATCGCTATTACTTTATTTTCGCTTCCTACTCTCTCTCCTAGTCTATCTGTGCTGCTAAATCAATGTATACCAATAAATATTTGCGGCAAAAAAAAAATACACCACTACAAAACAAATCTGAAAAAAAGTATCTAAAGAGAACTCGAACTCCTGCATTCTGCTTCGCACCCTCGTAATGTGCCACAACACCAACTCTCCCTGCCAAGGCAGGAACAGGAAGAAGTCGTAATTATGCATTTTCGTCGATAAGAGTATTACGTAGTGCGGCCACGGTGACACACACATAACCCAAACCCAACATAATACTCTCCGCTAAGTAAGCTACGCCCCATTTACCACTCCTCAAATTCGTCGTTAGATGTACTCATTCGGCTAGAGCAATATCTATGGGCTAGAGAATGTACAGCAGAAGCTACTAGGCATGAAGACTAAACAACTTACGTTACAGATCGCTATATTAGTACTTGTAACGCTAGTCTGTCCGTCAAAAACAAGGTCGACAAGGCTACAATGGTTCGATGTCAGTGACGGCTCTGCCCTTTGCAATGACTTCACAAGAGCTGGTTACTTCCTACGCAGAGTAAATACCTCGGACAATTGGATTATATATCTCGAAAGTGGAGGGCTATGCTACTCGAATGAGACTTGCAATAGGCGTTTCTTCCTGTCAGAAGTGAGCAGCAGATTCAATCGTCCACTTAGTGGTGAAAATTACTTCGAAGAATATTATGGAAATTTTGACCCGGAAGAAGTTTGGAATGAAACTGTTGTGTCAGGAAGGGAAGCTGCTGCTGATGTTGTCTCTCCCCTCATGACTTCAATGCGCTGCTTTGCAAACGAGACTGATTATTTCCCACAAGGATTGTCAGTGCAAGGCACAGATATCTTGGACCAGGACTGTGAAAAGAACCCACCGTTTTGTGATTACAATCACGTTGTGATCCCGTACTGTAGCAGTGATTTATGGCTGGGAAGTGAAGTTGATGGAACAAGGAACAGCACTGCAGCACGTGGAGAATGCACTCAGTGTTTTGATTACAGTAAGTTCCAAATTATGATACAAGAACATCAGTGTACCAGGAGAGGTGCTATAGAGGTTTAGGTCATGCATTTTGTTGTCTCAATTGTGTAGTTTTTATTCCTCTACATAGTGAGTAACTAAATGAGTGGTAGTCAATGTGCTGTATGTCAAAGGGGTGTGGAGGCTTGGGTGCAAATGAGTGGTAGTCAATTAACTGTATCAAAGGGGAAATGGAGGCTTGGGTGCCATGCAGCTGCCAGTTGACTCCT
Organism: Phakellia ventilabrum; assembly: GCA_963921505.1. NCBI lineage: Eukaryota > Metazoa > Porifera > Demospongiae > Axinellida > Axinellidae > Phakellia > Phakellia ventilabrum. Next base: position 1,746,423 of record OY997385.1, read on the forward strand.
ACCCTGCACTGAGTCTATATGGAGGCAGGGTTAAGCAATCACTTTAGTCTGTCTGTCATTGTCATCAACAGATGATTAGAGGGTTTAGTGACTCCAACATGGAGTATTAACATGCATTGCCAGCTCTTTCATATTATTGGTGCCGTCTGCCATTTTAATGTGGCAATGAGTCACGCCCACAGCAAAGAGCCAATAGTGAGCTTGCCATCATATTTGGAAACAGAAAAGACAGCTAGAGACGCTGCCGCCACAGTTATTGAAGAACTTGGATGACTGTAAACTCATTTCGAGTGTTTAGCGACCTGAAGCCTTCGCTGCTAGAAACCAGAGGCCGTAAAGCCTGCTGTATTCATTATACACTTTTATGACGCGAAAAAATTAACGGATTCATAGCTGAATGTGACGTGATTATCACATGAATATAGCAGTGATATGAGGTGGAGGTGAGGGATTAATGGTAATATTCTGAGAACTAGTTACAAGATGAGGATGTGAGAAATACGTCTTCTTGAATATATGTTCAATAATAACTTAGCATTTGGGCTTCTGGTAGGCAAGGTCGAAAACAGAATACGCACACGACATTCAAAAGTGTATCAGCAAGTGAAGATGACATGATGAGCAGCTGAGACTCCATGATAACAAAATACTCTTTGGTCTCATCAGTTAGTCCAATAATGATGTACGGCTCTTCTCTGTCATTTGCTGCAGCCAGGTAGCCCTATTATTACAAGAAGACAAAAAACTTGGGATGGCATATACATGACACTAATATATCGCAAAGCCTATAATTCTATTTGAAATTGCATGAATGGAGCCAATTGAAATACTAGGTTTAAATGCAGCTATCAAAGTTATGCCCAACCTCCCTAGTAGGAGGAGGGTGGGGCAAGGGTGGGAATTTGAACGTCAAACGCCCAACCCCCAGGGAAAACTTAGATTTAGTATTCCCCATCCCACACCATGGGACATTATTCCATAAGTGACAACAAAATACTATGTGCCTACTCCGGACAAACTTCACAATGTATTATGTACTCTTATACAAGTTCCAGTATAAATTAAGCCAAACAAGAAGCACCTTTCATGTAGCTAACAGTTGTTTATCAATGTATGATCCCTGACAACAGGCAATTGGAATTGAGTTGGACACTATTCACAGCAGTGTAGACCCTCACCTAGTTAGTGGGTGTGTCTGGTATGCAACAAGAGAACACCTGTCTGTGCATTAAGGCTAAGCATGACTCTAAATGAGTTGACTCAGGCAATAGTCAGTTATAAATATGCGATGGCATGTAATTCTAATCACTGTAAAAAGAAAATGGTTAATATAGGGATTGACATGACTATCTGGCTTTCAGTCAGGAGTACAGACCACTTCCTGTGGTAGTGCATCTCATGACTAAATTCCTTTCATGCATGTTTCAATTTGCTCCTGAGCTACATACCACTTCTCAGAATGAAACTCAGATAGCCATGTTTGTTTTAACCCTTACCTTTTTGCAGGTATAAATGTATTTAGATCATGTAGAGATCTTCCTTTGAAATGATAAGGATTCCCGCACTTACATGAAGGGTGTGTCCCACATACAAAATGTAACCTTTATTGCTTATCAGTTTGTGATCCATGACGACAGACAATAGGAACTGAGTCAAACAACAATGTATATCTCACATGGGGTGTGTCTCGTATGCAATCTGGGAGCAGGTGTAGACTCAGGCTATAAATTCTAGTTAAGCATATGACCCTGAACTGTCTGGCCCTCCCCTTTTTTTCCTTTGTGTGAGGTAGCTACAGGTGTGTATATAGTTAATGTGCAATGTATATCTCACATGGGGTGTGTCTCGTATGTAATCTGGGAGCAGGTGTAGACTCAGGCTATAAATTCTAGTTAAGCATATGACCCTGAATAACTTGAACACTCTGGCCCTCCCCTTTTTTCCTTTGTGTGAGGTAGCTACAGGTGTGTATATAGTTAATGTGCAATGTATATCTCACATGGGGTGTGTCTCGTATGTAATCTGGGAGCAGGTGTAGACTCAGGCTATAAATTCTAGTTAAGCATATGACCCTGAATAACTTGAACACTCTGGCCCTCCCCTTTTTTCCTTTGTGTGAGGTAGCTACAGGTGTGTATATAGTTAATGTGCAATGTATATCTCACATGGGGTGTGTCTCGTATGTAATCTGGGAGCAGGTGTAGACTCAGGCTATAAATTCTAGTTAAGCATATGACCCTGAATAACTTGAACTGTCCGGCCCTCCCATTTTTTCCTTTGTGTGAGGTAGCTACAGGTGTGTATATAGTTAATGTGCGAGGATTTTTGGTAAACAATTTTGTATAAGCAAAGTGCTGGCATATACATGCAACATGTAGCTGTTTACACATGGACGGATCATGGTCACATGACCTGGTGCCCTTCCTTTGAAATGATAAGTGTGGGATCACTATGATAGCATTACATGAGAGGCTTAACATGCTATGGTCCCCTCCACAGCAGATTTTAAGTGTAGATTACTGCCCTATGGCAGGTATCTGAGGATGGTACCTATCGTTACCAGGACAAAGCCCAAAGTGATTACAGGTGTATCCCAAAGACAGCTGAGATACAGTGCTCCAAGCCTAGAGAGTAGATTTTTGGTAAAATTGGTTAAATTGATCTACCCCCTACATGCATTGGAGTTAAGGTCTCAGAAGCAGATTATACATACCTACACATGTCTGCTACAATGTGGTGAAGGTTAATTAGTGAAAATCTAAGGATTCTATGGCTTCCACAAGGCACCTGATTTGAAAAATCGCTTAAGGTCCTAAAATCTACATCTTAGCTTCGAGAGAGTTCAAACTTTGGATATAACAAACAATCAGGGTAAGGTAACTTTGGATTCTAGTATTGTTCCTCTCACTTGATCAACACCGGAGAAAAGGACGAAAGTTCAGATTTTGAGGGGGTTATCGCTTAAGGTAGTAACTTCAGAATTTATCATCCGAGAGACATCAAATTTTTTTCAGAAGTATATAATTGTTGTTAATCATTTGCCACTACTCCAATAATTCCTGAGTTTTACCGTTCATTCAAAAAAAAAAATTCCTCTCACCAGGCGCTTTCCACCATTTTGATTGCGTATTCTGACGTTTTTCAGTCATCACACGACTTATGATGACGTCCAACAACAGCGCGTGACCAAATTTTCAGTACCAACAGTTCAGAGACTGACTAGAGTGACTTGAGGGACGCAAAGCTAGCATATGGAACTCCAAGATGAATGAGTACGAGCAATTCGGCGTCGTTGCTTTTGTCTCCCGCCCCGCTGCTCGTGGCAAGCTTACCGGTGTGCAGATAGCGAGAGCGCCTGCCCGTTGGTTGTCGGACTGCTGCTGTGTGGGTCTCTCTGTGCGACAGGGTAAGCGGTAACAGTGTTAGATGGGTAGTTGCTGGCTTTATCGTCCCTGACAATCGGCATTCATAGCCTACGGTAGCTGTTTCTGGGCCATCAGTCCATCAATCTGCGGGTCTTCGTCGCTGTTCTCGGCTCTGAGGTACTTTCGACATCAGAGAATCACAGCCAGCTCTCCTCCAGTCTTCGTAGCTGTCTAATACACACAGAAAACAGTTTGAGCACGCGGTGCGGCAAGATCAGAGCGCTTGGTAATGTATTCCACGCCTACCTTTAATTGAAGTAACGACGAGTTACGTCATCGATGTGACGAAACTGAAAATCCGTGACGTCAAATAAAAATGACCGCTTAAGTACAGCGGTCTATGGAGGACTTGGCAGAAAAGTGCTTTACTGTCGGTCCACAGCCTTGTTTTTCAATTGGCTGAGCTTATTAACAGGTATTATAAATATTTACATTAATTTCTTAGAGTAGGATTGACAGAAGATGCCTGCAGCAAAAATCTACTCTCTAGGCTTGGAGCACTGTAGCTGCTAGAGGCTTGGACTATGGGTTATATTTCAGTTTCTCTGTGTGAAGGATGATGAGATGTCTAACTAGATTTTAAGACCTTAGTTCAGATGACCTAAGCATATTCCATAGTTCGATGAATGATAACATTAGGGTAATCAAAAACTTTGTGGTAACCAATCACGCACAAAGTGCAACCATGAATATCATTGTCCACAAATAATCCACTTATCAATCTGATCCACATCATAACAAGTAGCTACCTACTCCATTTGTGACTGATTTGCTTGTCGCTTCCTGCTGTCTAAGATTAATGTATCTGCTCTGATAAATATGCCACCTACGAAACACCTTGGAGTGGCACATTTACAAGAGCAGATATAATAGCTACATGTATGTTTGAACATGAAACCAATTTCCCACTGCCCAAAGGAAAAGTAACAAACAACACCACCCTTCCCCTGTCCATTGCATAATTATGCCGTTCCTTTGCCTGCAAAGGACCGGCTCATTTACAGTCATGCTTAGCTGTAAAGCATGGACAGGTGTTCTCTTGTTGCATACCAGACACACCCACTAACTAGGTGAAAGTATATATTGCTGTGAATAGTGTCCAACTCAATTCCAATTGCCTGTTGTCATGGATCATACATCGATAAACAACTCAGGTGCTTATTATTTAGCTTATCGTATTTCCGTGATCAGATGCCGCCCTCCATTAGTCGCCGCCCTCGAATTATAGCCGCACCTCCGGACGTGCCGAACAAAATAGACACCGCCCTCCAATACTGGCCATGGCTAGTATTAGAGTAGCACGTAAACAAACCTTGTGACTGCATACATAGCAAATTGATACAGTATACAGTGTACAGTTTGACGTACGGCTTGGAATAGTTAGTTAACAGTCCTCAAGGAGAACTTCGTCCGCCTCCAGCTTGTCTTCGTCTTCGAGAAAACGGATTGGAGGTGCCGTGTAGTTACCACTTTACAGCAAAGCAACGGCTGATCAAGAAACTTGAAGTTCTGAGTCGCAGCATTGTGATTCTAGCTTTTCTAAAAGCCCTCATTTGTAAAAAAGATTTTTACCTGATTCATGCTAAGTTTAATAAACACCGCCCTCCATTAGTCACCGCCCTCCATTAGTCGCCACCCTCGAATAGTAGCTGCACAAATTTGCGTGCTGAAATAAATAGTAGCCGTGGCGTCTGATCGCGGAAATACAGTAATTTATACTGGTACTTTAAGGGTGACATTTTTATAATACATCATGAAAATTGTCAGGAGTATAAATTATAGGGTACACAGTTATGTCCTTTAGGTATAAAATGGTGAGATTTTGTGTGCTAATATTAAAACCAAACAAGGATGCTTACCACGGAATGATGTACCAGGCTCATCTTGTTGTTCTGTGCTTGTGGGTACAGCAGGTGTTCCAAGATGGTAATGCACTTGATGTCATCAAAACTGCATGATAGTATAATAAATAGTACAATGCTGGAGCAGCCAATAGTGTGCAGCCAGAGGAGGTCGGCCACGGTTGACCTTTCAAAATCAGGTCTCATTAAAATCACATGACATATGCAATCATAAGGCAATATTGCACATGATCAATGGTAATGAGCCGTTAAGTATTGCAAGCGCCATAGGAAAAGAATCGACTGTTTTCCCCTGGCCTATCTCTTCAAGAAAAGACTTGTAAGGAAAAAAAATTATTGCTGGTATTAGTTTTCCCCTCACAAATGTGAGGCCTTTGTTGGCTCTGGTGGCAGAAAGTCCACTGTCTTTGTGGAGCTAGCTCAGAATGGCAGAAAGGTGTGACCCCTGTGTAGGGTTGTAACTAGCAGTTTGCTGATGAAAGTTGCTTGTATTAGCTATTTTGGAGGATTCTTGCCACTAAACTATCCACTGAAGCGGTGCTGTTTTGCAGTCAAAGGCAGCTACTGTCTCTTTCATACCCGAGACCACTCATATCTCGATTACGCCCCAGAGGTAAGTTGTTCAATCAGGCACACCTGTCCTTCTTTTTGGAAGAATAGTTAATCTAGAAGCTGAGCCCTAAGTCAGCACTGCTGCAGAGAAACCCTCATTTTGGCCCTCTACTTGTCACGTGACTAACCAATCCTTGAGCGAACTTGATTACTAAAGGTCTACCTTCATGACCTTGGCCGACCTCCTCCGGTGTGTAGCTATATATAAAGTAACAAAATTTTTTTTTTTTTTAAATGAAAGAACATATAGGGATGGAATCCCCAAAAAGCAATCAAACAAGGTAGGAATGGTACCACAATACCCTTACGGATTGTCATCCCTATATCTTTTGCCATTTTTGCAACTAGTTCCGAGCAAAGCGAAGCTATACTCCAGTTCGATTGACCTTTTTTCGTCGTAACCTGTTCCAGCCAGTTCTCCTGGTATAGCCTATCAAACACACAGCGAACACTTACCTTCGCTATAAACTGTGACTCCTAACGGGGAGACTTGGAAGCGATCACTATCACAGTAAGCTTGCTTCGGCCTCTGGTCTTCTAAGCACATAATAGCAAGCAGCCATTTTGTTTTATGGGTGTGTGTTTGACCTTTTTCATTTGTGGGTGGGTGCTATGGGCGTGCCACCTGCATGCCATGTGCCACACCCAGCAATTCTCGTGAAGCGAGGACATCCCTGCACATTGTGTATCACTAGTATACATAAGTGCTAGTTACATGGGACGACAGGATGTTAGATTGTGGTGTAGATGATTAGGTTTTTTTGAACGTACTTTGGTATAATAGAGTAATGTTTTTGGAAATGTGTTCCATACTAACTGTTGGTGAGGTGAAAGGGTGTTGTTGCAGGTGGAAGAGTGTAGTTGTCATTGTAGGTGTGGATTGTGGTGTAGAATGTGGGGTAAGTGGTACATGTATGTACGAGTGTGTATTGCTGCATGTGGAGGATAAGTTGTAGTGTGAGGGGGTGATGTGTGTTGCATTGTGAAGTGCTGCAATTGCCATGCACATTCTATTGGCTGTGGATATGGCTGGTGTGGCATGGCAGGGATTGGTCTGTGTGCGCGTGTGTGTGTGTGTCGAGGTTGGAAAAATGGCAAAAGATATAGGGATGACAATCCGTAAGGGTATTGTGGTACCATTCCTACCTTGTTTGATTGCTTTTTGGGGATTCCATCCCTATATGTTCTTTCATTTTTTTAAATGTTTTTTTTTTGTTACTTGTTTCTGTTGTTTTTTTGTGGGGAGAAAGGTATGAATGGTGTTTAGATGGTCTGGTGGTGTGGGGTAGATGAGCGTTATTAGCTGTATCCACATATGCTCCCATTTATGATAAACTAACAGCACCTATAATGTAACAGACACAGAATGCACTTTGCACTGCAAAGCTTTCAGTGGGGCTTAAAGATACAGCAGAGTAGCAAAATACAGCTAATGTGAATTGTAGCTAAGCGCCTACCGACTTGAGAATGCCACTGTACACCCACACATTCTTGTTTGTAACATAATTTGCAATGGCAGACGGCTGCCTACAGCAGTTTGCCGACTCCATTTAATGCACATCATGGAGGTTAGTATGGTCTGTAATGGTCTAGCAGTTGTATCAGTGTTCTTACTATTATAACGTAACTACAGCAACTCACTTTGGGTCCGTCATAAAGCGTACTCCAAGTATTATAAGCGTCCAAGCAGAACAGCTTGTCCATGCAGCATGCTCGAGGCTGCGTTTCCGGTGTAGGCGTAACCATCGCTTAATGCGCAGAACGGAACGGAACAGAACGGCGTATAGCGGCAAGTACTTGCTTCGAGCGCTTGAGAATCCGTGCTGAACAGTTTGAGTTGTTTGAGAACGCTATGGTGTGGGTGCACTAGCACGAATCCAGTAGCGCTTCTTCGCGTTTGAATTATTGTAATCGCTTTAGTCATTGTTGCTCTAGCCCATCGAAAGAATCAGAATAATAATATGAACAAATGCTGGTTTAGCGACTTGCCGATGAGGTACTTCATCGATACTCTCTACCTACTGTAACAGTCTTGTTAGTTGTGAAAGTACTCGATAATGACAGGTATGGCTCATTAAGGCTTTATACTATGGGTTACCAGACTTATGAGCACATGATTTTGTACACATGATATGGGGCGGCCATTTTTTCCCCGTGCCATCCCTATATATGGAGTACGGTATACAAGTCACAAAAAAGCATTTTAAAAATGAAATGACATATAGTCCACAAAAAGCATCCAAACAAGGTAGGAATGACACCACAATACTTTTACGGATTCCCATCCCTATATCTTTTGAGATGACTGGATGTTAGATTGTGGTGTGTAGCTACATCTTGTGGCGTTTTTCAGAATCACTTTTGTGTTCAAAAAGTATTGGTCGAAGACGGTATAACTATTTCAAAGTGTGTTGTTACAGGCGGGACTGTGTAAGTAAGTGGGTTGATATGTGTGGAAGGATGTGAACTAGGTATATATATTGAATCTACAGTGTACATTGTTACAAGAGAAGAGTTACGTATAGCGTGAGCTTGTGAGGTCACGTTGTAAAGTGCTGCAATCATTTATTGGTATCGCTGATGTGGCATGTAGGGGATTGTGGCGTGTGTGGTTGGAAATAAGTCAAAAGATATAGGGATGGGAATCCGTAAAAGTATTGTGGTGTCATTCCTACCTTGTTTGGATGCTTTTTGTGGATCCATCCCTATATGTCATTTCATTTTTAAAATGTTTTTTTGTGACTTGTTTCGGTTGTTGTTTTTTTTTGAGGGAAAAAGATGGTAGCCGCGCTGCAGCTTGTAGCTATATAGAGCTACTGGACTGAGTAAAAAGCTACTCAGGTGGATGATTGATAGCTAAACTGTCATTCACAACTAAATTGTGGAGTGTTAGCAGGGACAGGGACAGTTCAAGGCCACCACAAACAACTGCAAGGCAATGTTGCCAAGGACGGTCGCAAGCGTACACAGCGGTTGTACTGACTCCATTTAATGCACATCATGGCAGTTAGTATGGTCTACACAGGTCTACTCTGGTCTAGGAGTTGTATCTCAGTTCTTCACTTGTACTATTATGACTGAGCTATAGCAACTCACTTTGGGCCCATCACTGTTATACTTCAAGTATTATAATCGTCCTAGCACAAGTAGTAGCAGAACAGCTCGGGCTTAAGGCTCCGTTTCCGGTGTAGGCGTAACCGTCGTTACGGGGAACGGAACGGGGCATACCTAATTTCCGGGACGGGACGGGACGTATCCGGAAAATACGCGTACCTAATTTCCGGGACGGCGGGACGGTCACGGAAATTCTAACTTGCCTAAAGTCCGGGATAACATCACGAAGTCAAGATTAGTCAGTCTATAGCTACGCAGGATGAATCTAGAGGGAAAGCATGACCGTCCATGCATGCATGCTAGTCGCAAGCCAACCCCCTTCCGTTCCGCAGCACCGATCGCTTTTTTTCACGCGTGCCGATACTGATTATGTTATGTATTACAAGAGGTAGGAACAGCTGATGTACAAGCTGGAGGTTTATGAATTGATATGAGCATAGGGGTACAATCATAGCAAGTCTTGTGCACTATTCTTGCCTCCAAGATACAAGGCTAGATTGGCCTTGATTCTGGGCTAGGAATAATGACTAACTTTTATTTGCATTGATATTAATAATTATAATTAAAAGAGTCTTTTACCTTTAAAACCAGCTTTCTCCTTGGATGATTAGATGAATATGGATCATCTTCCTTTGCTCAGTGCAGCTCCACCCCCAATTTCTATAGCCCCGCCCCTCCACGCAATAGCGGTATGAAAAGAGCATGCAGGTCCAGTACTACCATGTTATGCCGCAGTATACAGAGTAAGTACTTTATCTTCATGATCCCGAACTTTAGGCAAGTTAAATTTTCCGTGATCCCGGACTTTAGGCAAGTTAGAATTTCCGTGACCGTCCCGGAAATTAGGTACACGTAAATTCCGGAACCGTCCCGTCCCGTCCCGGAAATTAGGTATGCCCAACGGAACGGAATAGAACGGCGTGTAGCGCTAAGTACTCGCCTGAAGCGCTTGAGAATCACTGCTGAACAGATTGATTTCTTTGAGAACGCTATGGTGTGAGTGCAATACCCTGGGAGAATTGCCGCTTCTTCGCGTTTGAGTCACTGTAATTGCTTCAGCCATTGTTGCTGTAGCTTGGCTTAAGAAAGAACATGAACATGAACAATTTGCCGGTTTAGCGACTTGCCGATGTGGTACTTCAGCGGTGCTCTCCAGCAACGTTAACAGTCTTGTTACTGATGAAAACACTCGAGAATGACAGGTATAGCACTTAAAGGCTTATGACTATATCTAGGGCAGAGTTTTGAACGTATCATTTTGTACACATGCAATGCGGCGGCCATTTTTTCCCCGTGCCATCCCTATTAAATTATATGGAGTACTACCGTACTCCATGATAAATTAGCTTACCCAGTCAGTTATCGGCTTCATTTCTTCCTTCACACTACTTTGTTGTGCTTTCACCTCCACCGCATCTCCAATTTACCGTCACCATCTCCTCTCAGTAGGTGCTGTTCACCGAAAACTGAAACTAAGTGTGTAGCACTTGAGTGTGGCAGGATCGAAGTTATTACTGTGAACTATGAACCCAATCAGGTATTTTGCGTAGAAATTTACGCTGTTTTAGAACATGCCAAGCGGTCCAACAACGGACTGAAACGTTGCGCGTACGGTGCAGATACGGTTAGTTTCAGCAACGAACAGTGTCCGTCCTATCCTGTATACATAGGCCCATTTCCCTGTGAATGGCAATGCGGCTTGCGCTGCTACCACAGTTTTTGAAGGTTTGAAATGGCTGTAAAAGACACATTATTAGAAGCAGCAGGCATAGTACTTTCATCTGATATACCTTGCATGTAAGTGCTATACTTGGGTTAAACTCAGCATTATTTTTCAAACAATGTGGTGTGTATGCATCTGTCTCACTCTAGTCTCTTTCCTCAACTTTACTGTAATATGAACCAGCATTATATATGTGCATGAACACCACACTGGTTCATTAACTTCGCTGTTATATTCCAAAGTAATATGAACCAGCATGATACACATGACTATTGCACTGGTTCATTAGCTTCAGAATGTAATCTTATAATATGAATGAGGGTAATCACACTACAAAATGTAAAGTATAGTGGGTTTGTAGAAATGCGGATGTAGTGAATCACGACCTGGCGAGCAAAAATAACAACTAACCTAGAATCATGCATAACAATGCTGCTGGAGAAGCTGCAAAAAAGCGACTGGTCTTCAGCAAATTGCTGTCTCTATCTGCAACATATTTTCAAGGATCAGCCATGGCTGCTACGGCAGAGTGGGGAGATGAGCTGTGCTGCTCGAAACTTACATGTGCATCACTCGATCGTACCGTCAGTTAATAGTACTCATATCTCTACTTATACAGAGGCTATACAAACTCTACTAACCTAGTAGACTCCTACTTTTGGCTGTCTGCGCTTTTGGGCAGAAAGATACGATGGCTGCATGCATTGCCAGGAACACTGAAAATGACAAAAATGAGCCTACCTGCTATTCAAAATGAACTACCATTCTCAGGGTGGCCATTCCAACAGGAATAGATTTTCCTCCTCTGTCTCCTTTTTTTGGCTTCACCAGGAAATAATTTCATACCATGAATATGCAAAACAAGTCAATAACAAATAAGGTTGTGCCTTACTTAGAGAAAGTAAAATTGTAACTTAGCTATAATATATGAAAGAAAGCTCAAACTTCATACATAATTGTACAACCTCAGGGACTATTTGTAAGTATAGGTCATCATTGTATATAGCCGCAGGCTGCAGGGGAATAATCGACAATTTACATCCACACAGAGTTTCTAGCCAGGTACAACCAAGATATTGAGAAAAGAACAGCACCTACAGAGTACCAAGGCGATAATATATATTTTAGAAAAGTTATCCAGACAGTCTACTTGGGCACTATCGTGACAATACTAGTAAATTGTGACAATGGTAACTCATACCACATGGCCACATGTATACCTATAGCCTCGTACCCAGACTTTCCTCAGCCATATTTATCTTGCAGCTATGGGGAGTAAGGCCTAATACACACCTTGATACAGGTGGGGAGGCTGTAGTATTCAATGAGTCACACGCAGATATACCAGCACCTATTGACCTACAGTAAACTCGGGAGTATAATGACTGGTCACTCTATTTGAAAATTGTACATTTTAGAGGCTGCTATTAATTATATTCATGGGGTTAAGTACCATGAAGGTTAAAAATACAGTAGTAAAGTACCTACTCACCAGGCAGGACTTACTACATTCAATTAGTGCACAAGGTAAACAGTTAGCCCACTAGGTGAACTGTGGGAAGACCACTAAGGCTGCATGCAAGCCTGTCTATCTGATTATTAGGGGTAGGGATTATGCTTGAAAATCTACCTATTATGCTATGCTGCACCGCTCCAAAAATGTACCTATTATGCTCAACAAACGCCCCTATTATGCTCGTTAAATTATCAATAAAACAGCTTTCCTGATTATCTTACCCGAAAACTCACTCGCTCTCTGCGTGCCTTTCTGATCGCGTTAACCGAGTCGGCTTCGCATCAGTATCTCGCAGTTCGTTTACTCTAACCTACAGATAGCATAGAGGGCTAAGTAGCGATGTCGGTAAAGAAGTAGATGCCTGTAAGCTGCTGCCAGCCGCTTGGCTCTCGCTAACAGCGCTGAGATTGCTAGTCGTCGCCATCACGGAATCACTAGATTCACCACGTGGCCGAGTTTCCGCAAAACTCTAATATAATGACGTAATTTCCTCAGAAAATTTACCTATTATGCTCGCATTATGTTCGATGCTTTCACGTACCTATTATGCTCATTTTAATGCCGGCATAATCCACGTACCCCTACTGATTATGCACTTAATTGGGATTATGTGCCCTCAGGCTCGTGCTTCTATCCCTCCTGGGCATGCTATCACATATACATAATACAAGGCTAATATGCATTATAGTTGTAGTGGTGGTTTACTTTGTAACAGTTGTCTGATGGGTAAAAATATTCATAGGGTGATTCTATTAGACGGTAATACTATTCAAGAACCCATAGTAATGGTTTTGATAGGTAATTATATTCATGGGGTTAATGTAATTAAGGAGTCACTATACTCCCGAGTTAACAGTATTTTCCTTCAATAAATTCTGGGTAGTTTAGGACATCAGTGACTTGCTATGACATTAATAAGCCAACCTGGAAAGCAAAGGGCTATTTAGAGTCTAGCTTTTTGCATTGCTAATTCCGAATTGTTCCTTTAACAATCTTTGAAATGCAAATCATACTTGGAGAGAATCTTATTAAGCCCTATAGTAATTGTAAGCCAAGCTTACTGGTAATTATTTACCTAGAGCTGTCTCAGTCTCTCAACAGTGACACAATTTTATATTATTCTTTCACAATCTGGAATAACTTGTAGGGTCAAAGTTTATACGTGTATGTAATCAGCCTACCATTAATGATGTGTCCAATTATAGACGGTAGGGCAGAGAAGCAGAGCTGTTTTTGTTTGGCTTGTGATCGAACCTTGAGATCTAAGGCATGCCTTAATTGCTAGTGTAAAAAATTCCTTTCACTATATTCATTTTATTTTTGCTACAGACCAATCGAACGGCTGCTTCAAGTTCAATCCTCAGAGTGAGAGCATTCAGTTTACCTTCCGCGGGAAAAAAATTTTCATGTCAGTAATCAGAGACCTACTGGCAATGGGAATGAATGTAGCTTCTGAGGTCGTCTTGGCTGGGTCCAGTGCTGGAGGTCTTGGGGCATTGAATAATGCTAAATGGCTGAAAAGTGAGCTACAGAGTGTTGGTTCAGCAGAGCTTATTGTGATATTTGATTCAGCCTGGTTCATTAACTTCCAAGGAAACATCTACCGAGAATTTGATGGCACCATTAACCGCAATGAATCTGAGATACAAAGAGAGAATATTCAAACCTTACTCTCAGTATTACAAAGTAATGAAGCTTGTACTGATGTGCGTCTTGGCTTTCCTTGTTGTGCTTCTCCTCACTGTCTTCTTACACACACAAATGATGCTGGTGAAAGATACTACCCTGAAATCCCTACATTTGGAATACTTAGCTTATACGATATATACCTCCTGGCTCCCTCACTCAGTGGATTAGGAACTATTGAAGATCAAGGGATAATTTCTGTTGGGTATGGAATTAATTTTCTTCTCACTGTTGGTGAATATGGAGGTGAGATGAACAAAACTCTTTTGCTGACGGAAACTGAAAACGCTTTCTTTAGCTCCTATGCAACACAATGTTTACAACATGTCTACCTCGCTACTTCCACACTCTGGGGACTTCCAGGAGCAAGTGTGTTTGGGAGGTCATCTGTAGAGCTGGAGAGAGACTTGGCATCTTTTAGGTAAGATGCATAATTTTATGTATTGCTAAGTGTATACATCTGCAACTCTCTTACGCACCATATTTAACCTGTATATGTATTAGATAAACCACGCCACCCAGGGGTGTATGGGCTTTAGAGTACGCGAGGGCAATAACCAATTAGAGCCCGAGGGCTCTAATTGGTTATTGCACGAGCGTACTCTGAAGCCCATACATCCCGCAGGTGGCGTGGTTTAACTGATTTGTAGCCCAATGGCTTCTGACTATTGAGGTCAGCATTAGCTAGTGCTGCATTGAGCGTGTGCAAGTTGTAGTCAGCAGTCACTATTATGTAATCAATGTAAGTTGTGTGCGTGCATTGTGTCATTTCCTGTGGTAGTTACTGGAGCAGCAGGCTAGTAGCTAGCAGTTGTAGTGCTGTAGTCGGACTGTTTTTTGTGAGGCTTTTGAATTCGGTACCTAGCTGCTGAGAATGGCATCCTGATGTGTGAAACCTTTTTTTTGCATTTTTGGTTTTGTGTTGCTGCTACTGTACTAACTGACCACTTGATCTTAAAAATGCTATTTCTTTAAAAAACATTTCTTCAGTGATTGACCACAGGGCAATATATATATATTATACTATACCTAAGTCATTCTAACCAATCAGATTTCAGCATTACAGGTAAATACTGCTTCGTATTCTACCGCGCGAAAAAATATACCCCGATTGCTTACGTAAAGCGAGTACCCGATTCCGTTCCAATCGTTCAAATGTTCAGAAAGCTGTGGTAGGGCTGGTGGCTAGGGTAGCCTAGGCAAGACGTATGGCGTTTTTTGCCCGTAAATCGATGTGGGATAGCACGGTAAGCTATTGGTCTCCGTCTGTAGCTAGTTTTGTTGCGTTTCTGTGTGTTTGTACGTGTGGCCACGCTGCCAGCCTACCGTTTTTTTGCCAAAATGGCGCTAGGGCGGGCTAGACGGGTGGCTACCGTGGCTATTAGCTGTTGTTCATGTCTGTTACAATTGCTGGGAGTGTTTCGCCACTTGTAGCTACTATTTTGCGTTGTGAAAGCTTGCTAGCTACCTAGTTTATCGCGTCGTGCTGAACGGCACCTTTCGAACCTTCTGGCGAGCAGTAGCTTGCCTTGCAGTTCTTGATGCTTTGGCAACTCTTGTCAGAATGACTTAGGCATAGTATAAGATAGATAGACCACTGCGTAGCGGGGTGTATGACCCGTTATCTACCTTGGGAAAAATTATCTCCCTTGGAAGCCTCGGAAGTATCTCGGGCTTCGCCCTCGTACTTCCTCGGATTCCGCGGGAGATAATTTTTCCCGCGGTAGATAACGGGTCATACACCCCGCTACGCAGTGATCTATCCTATACATTGCCCCTACCACAGGGCAATATATATATATTGCCCTGACCGCAGGGCTCTACTGCGTATACAGCCCTGTCGGTACCTTTGAACCGCCCATGCAAAGGTCTACAATATCTATTCTTTCACCACACTCACACTTGGCTATGTGTTTATGTTAAGGTTTATGCTCTGGGTAGTGTGTAACTTGGAATTTCACTGCATAATAAATATTGAAAGGTTCATTTCTAATACCTATGCTTGCATATGTGAACATTCCTTAATTTTACTGGTATACTTGGGAGACACGAGGGGAGGGGAGTGTAGTGCTAGTAGCCCATAGAAAGGGGAGGAGCTTTTCTGCCTTGCATCCTTAGAAGGGGGAGGAGCTAGCTTGCTTATGTAAGCAGAGCCTTGTTCCTAGCCTCTCGGTTTTGCATTGCTTGCGACTGGAGTGGAGAGGCTGGGAATGATACAAGACTAATGCACCATTTTTTATGTCAATGATTGTGTATTGGACACAATGTACAGCTTTCTGCAATATTGTGATTTATTCTCCATCACCTGCACACACACACACACATACACACACACACATACACACACACATACACACACATGCACACATACACACGTGTGTACATTCATACATTCAACAATAGCCATTTGATAGAACCTGGTATCTGGAACTCACAACGACTAGCAGGAGCTACAATACAAGAAGCACTCATGCAGTGGTACAGTAACCGAACTGTACCTGTGCACTTTCGTGATACATGCAATGGACCTCACTGTAATGATCAGTGTCCAGAAAATTTTTCCCTTGGGAAATTAAACTCAAATAATTGGCCTCTTGTTGCAAAATGTGTCATAGTGGGGATTGTTGTTCTTCTTGTGATCCTGTGTGTATTACTAAAGCTTGGATTTGAAATCTGGCTACTAATTCTGCGAAAGAAGCAAATGTGCTATTATAAAGAATTAGAAAAGAAAAAGAAAGGAGAAACTAAGCCAAAGGTTAAATGTAATGCATGCACTCAGGTACGGTTAGCCTCGTACCCAGGCCACAGTGTCCTGGGGACGAGGCTAAGGTACGGTGAATACTAATTATAATTGTAGTATATACCTCTGTTGTTTTGCTCAATGATTGTGTATTGGACACAATGTACAACTTTCTGCTTCTACATTTGGTCTTACAGGGAAAAAAGCAAAAATCGAATAGTTGTATATCTGTGTCCTGCCTGGATTTGAGTTATGAAGTCACCTTGAGGTATATCTACCTGTAAAATGAGTATGAAATAGTTTCTGTCTTACTGTTTGTTCCTGGTTTGCAGTGCAAACAAGCTGCTTATTAGTGGGTAGTATAGCCATTCTGCACTTTACTGTGGAAATAATTGTCTCCAGTTCAGAGGAATAGGCTTGATGTTGAAGCATCGAAAGATACCAATTCAATGAAATTTGAGCAAACATTTTACTTATCCAAAGCCCAAAAGAAGTAGCCAACATGCAAGTTTGTGTAGACAGAAAATTATCGAGAGTAAAGAGTCTGTATATTGTTAGACTTTTCTTTTGGAATAAGAAAACAGGGCGGGGGGGGTTCCTCCTACTCATATAGGAAAGGTGCCTTGAAAACGTATGAAGATTCCTCAGTTTTAGGCACACTCCTTTTTAGTGTGCCAGTGGTGCATGTTACCATATTGAATGTTAAGTGAGTTTTTTGTGTGGATTAGAACCCTGAAATCATGTGTATTGAGCATAAAACTGACCAAACTATCTTAGGGACAATTTTATAATTGCTTACACCTCTTGTTGCTGTGCATTTAATTTTGAATTTACTCTGTTGATCATTTATCACTTGTGGTAGGCAAAGGAAAATTAAAGATGAAAAACATGACCAAAGGACTCCACAAGAAATTGAAAAACCACCAACTCCAGAAGAACTTAAAAAACGATCAGCCTCGCAAGAACCTGAAATACCACCAACTCCACAAGAACTACAAGCTCAAGGAGAAAGACCAAATGGCAGATTACTAAATGGTTGCATTGTAAGTTCACTGAAAGTAGATACCATAAACCTTCAAGGACAGCTGCTTAACTATTATTGTAGCCTGGTTTTCAGATCCCAGGTTTTCAAAGGCTTCTTCTTGTTGACTGCTTCATTGCATACACATATAGAATATCTGTGATCACTATCTCACATTATTAAACAGCTATTAGTAAGCACAACATTGGTTACAAGTGTGTAAGCTCAGTATCAACAAGCCATCAGCTACTTAGTTAAGCTCTGCTACTGGTTTAAATTTCTGTATGATAATGATATTGATGTAGAGGTATAATTACATTCTTCCATAATTTTTACCCTGTAGCAGTGACACTTGGTACTTCCCTGTGTGCACATGTAGCTGCTATACTGTAACATCATTCATTCTACATATACAATATATAATAGTGTTAGCTATGAAGGAGGGGTCATAGATTTCTCACTTTGTATAAAGAATTGTCACTCTCTTTCTCTAAATACATGGATATTCCAGTGATCCATATTGAATTGGCAATGTGAGAGCCCAGTGTTGATCGACACCAAGTGCACTTTACTTCCCTATAGTTTTTCTTGTATAGGCATGTACATAATTGTTTTTCCAGAGAAACAAGACTGATATATCATATCTATAAACCAGCCGGGTGTTGTTGTTTTTTTACATAAATCATCCAACTGAAGGTTGTGCTCAGCAACAGGCCAGTCTAAGCTAAATACAGCTGTAGAATGGATCAACTTGGCTAGACAGTCTCATCATATGTAGCTTCCAGTGAAAGTGCTGACACAGCAATTTTGTAGTGCACTTCCAGTTAGCGATCAGAACTTGCACAAACAGAATTACCATCATTACCTATCACTCTTTCATCATCTAGGCAACACAAAACTAATCTAGCTTGACTTACCTTGACCTATTGAGCCTGTAAACTTCCAGTAGCTTCCATTGCACTCGTGGCTATAGCGGTATAGTAACGGAATAGCACACATGATAATTGCGGACGAACACACACACACACAGACAAATGCGAAAACTTAAAGCAATCTTAGTACCAGCCGGGCGCGTGCTTGCGTGTGCCCGGCTGGTAACATTTTTTTTATTTTTGTAATTGTTTTTTAAGCTGTGCTATCTCTGGAGCCAACTCCAGCTGTGGCTGCAAACTGGAAATACCCTACCATGCGACTGAATAACCACTTTCATATACTGCTACCTACCAGTTGGTCTGATAGAAATAGATTTGCTTCAGCCAGAGCCGCATTTTGGTTGGCCTAACCTGTTGCATCGTCGTTGATAGTTTATACCAAAATTGTCTAGTTGGTTTTTAGATAGTATGAGTATCAACCGTGTTTAAATATCATTTTTATACAGTGACTGTAGCAGTAAGAGTGCATATGGACTGAAACAACTTAGCTTGTTAGGAATTATGTAGTGTAGGGTTAAGAGTATCAGAGCTCTGCTATCTTCCTTCTCAGGACAAGCTAAAGTCATGTTGTGGGTGGAAGACAAAAACCATTTTGGATGGCATCACAACATGCTTCGAGTATGGAGAACTTACAGGAATAATGGGAGCTTCAGGTAATTACTGTTGATCCAATAGCACATCTCTACCCAATCCTCCATATGCCTACCAGACACCAAAACAGCCTTTCTTAGCTGCCATCCCCCCAGATTAAATGCCGTTTAGTCTTAGACCAGCAGAGAGACTGAAGTTACTATAGCAGGATGCTAACTTAGATGAAGAAATGTTGCTAAATGCCACTTCAGTTGTGGATACGTAGGTGAAATGAACTTACTGTAAGCTTTCAATAGAGTTTATTCACCAACAGAGATCCGTAGACCTCTGGGTAGGCATGAGCTGATGTATGATTTGCACTTCAAGCTCATCAACATCTTCAAAATTTTGCCTTCTTTTATAAATATCAATTACGAAGTTAAATAGCAGCGCATAAACACAGGCTTTTTGAACATCAGTATGATAGACATGTACCATGTTAACACCTCTCAGAACTTTAATGATAGTTTACTACATGTTAGGCATATACTTCAAGTTACTTTATTAATGAGCAAAACTGCATAAAAATCTGGTAGTTGACTATTCGCTATCTGCTTCACACTGACTTTATTTGTTGGGAACTTACAATCTTTGCTGGTCTAGCTGTTGAGGAAGTCAGCAATTCTTTTTCTTCGTAACTTCTTCCTGGAACCTTGTAATATGAGTATCACACAGGTCACGAGATTGCAGGTATGGAAATATCAGAGTGTTCACTTCACTGGCCTACAATGTCACAGCACTTTATCTTCCCCTGTTTCAAACTACACAATTTCCATGTTGCAAGTTATAGCTATTATTATAATAGGAGAGGAGTAGTGAAGTAGCCCAGAGCAGGTGTATAGGTCTAGTGAATTCATTATAAAGTTGTACTGTATATCATTTAGACAATATTCTTCCCTATGCACTACCCACTTAAAGGCTCTGGAAAGACCACATTCCTGGATCTTTTGACTGGACGACGAAAGTCAGGGACATTTAGTGTAAGTCATAAAGAGAACTAAAGCTAAATTAGTAGTACTTGTGAGTAATTTCTAAAGGGAGAAATGGAAAGTGGGCACCCATTGAATTGTAGTTTAGTTTGTATATAACAGTACCTTTTCTTTTAAGCAATCACAAGCATGCATGGCGTTCCATGTACGTACACGCATCTAATGAACATTCATCATTTGTAATTTTAGCCAAATGCTCAAATATGACGTGAGGTAGAAGATTATTGAACATAACAGCAAGTTAAGCAATATTTTCACTTTCCGCCATGATTCAGTTGTGCATTTCACAAGTAGCATAAGCAACTGAACCTTACAACCTTTTGAATAGTCCACCATCAGTTCTGTTGTGTATAACCTATCACTCTGCTCTTTAAACTGAGTTAGAGTATGCTTATTGAGCTGGTATACCTTAGCCTCATTCCTAGGCTCCACTCCCGAGCATTTTTTTTCCACAGAGAAAGATGTGGAGTGGAGTTATGAGGGATTAGCATTACAGATTGACTTGCTGTACCTTACATAAATTCATTAGGCATATTCTTAGTGGTTCAAACATGTACATGTACACACAGGGTAAAATCAAATTTAATGGACGCGAAATGAAGGAAGAGGATATTGCCAACACAGGCTATGTATTGCAGCTGGCCAGACCCTACTATGAGGAGTTAACTGCCCGTGAAAACCTCACTCTTGCTGCACAAATGAAATTGCCTAGCAGCAGCCAAAAGGAGAAGTTTGGACGTGTGGAAGAAGTTATAAAAATGGTAAAACTGTTATGTTACTGTATTACTATGCTACATAAATAATCATACTTCCTGTAGTATGAGTCATTAAGAGAATGAGCACTGAAACAGCTGCAGGACAGATGCTATATAGTTTTACATGTAGAGGATGTATACCACCTCAGTAAACATGTAATATGACCAGAAGGCACATTTCACATATGGTCTAATACGTCTATTCTCTCTAACAGACTGCACTGGGTGATCATGCTGATACAGCTGTAGGTGGGGCTACTGGGCCTGGACTCAGCGGTGGAGAGGTAAGAGTCTATTGCTATGCTATATGACAGCTAAGATTTATGAACGTATTGGTATATAATTTGGTACCATAGTGAACTGAATAAATGAGTGTACAAATTACCAATAAAGGTAAATATAAAATTCGGAAAAGTAGCCTCAAAATAGATATTGGTAAAATGCAGTCACCAAAGCCCTCACAAAAGTGGTCATAGACTCTATTTCACCCAAACCCAGCCTTTTCTGCATGATTAGCCTGGCGAATTGCTATCAGAAATGCATTAGTTAAATCAAGCGTAAAGTATAGCAGGCAAGTAGAGATGCAGATGTATTGCATCATGACTTTAGCAGGTTGAGGTAGGTTGCGAGCCAGCCTGTTACATCACACAATCGTGCCGTCGCTCATATGTCTAATTATACAGAGGCTACATAAACTCTGCTAACCTGGCAGCTGTAGTACGCCTTCCTTGGTAAAACTTTGTGGTAGACTTGTTCAGATGTCCGACTCTTTATGCACCACAAATTTAAGATTGGCATCTATGTAACTACCAGAGATGCCATTTTGAACATATTCCTTAATTAATGGGGTCCAATAAAGAAACATATAGCAGGTGCCTTGTGGAAGCCATAGAATCCTTGGGTTTTCACTAATTAAATTAAAACCTTCACCATATTGTAGCAGACATATGGAGGTACATATAATCTGCTTTTGAGAACACAGCACCAATCCATGTAGGGGGTAGAGCAATTTAAGCAATTCTCAAAAATCTACTTTCTATGCTTGGAGCACTATAAATGTTCATTTTGGCCAAAGCTTCTCACAGAAACTGAAAGTAGGGAAACCGTAGGTTACAAATCTTTGTTTTCACCCCAGGATCACAGTAGTATAAATGTTAATTCTGTGTGACTTCACACTTGGCAGTATATCTACTGAAACAGTTAACAGAAAAGAATTGTCAGGTATACTCGTCGTTCTGTCTCATGTGTATCATGATTCTTCCTGAAACATGGTATGCTGGGTTACAAGAAAGCAAAAGCTTGGTGGTTACCACTAAGAAACTTGACCTCATTTTAAAGTAACAGTAGGGCAAATAGCTCACACTATACTGGTTAGCCAGTAAATCACTTTGTGTTTATGGTGTAACCTATATATCAAGATCGTAAATGTAATAACTATACGTACCCTTTTCTCTTTACTATAGAAACGGCGCTTATCAGTTGCCCTTCAACTGCTGAAGCTGCCTAAAATTCTCTTTCTAGATGAACCTACCTCAGGTTTGGTTTGATACTAGCATAACTATATTATCTTGTAAGTAAAGAATGTGAGCTAGGTCCATCAATCTGGAAACCTTTTATACCATTCCAGGTCTTGATGCAACCTCTGCAGATATGCTTCTCACTAAACTACAGGAGTTAGTTTACAACAGTCCTAAGACATCCATCATTCTCACTATACACCAACCCAAAAAGGACATTTTTCACTTATTTGACAAATTACTGCTGCTTTCTAATGGAAAGGTATACGTGTGTGTGTGTATAGTTTCATCAAAGATTAAGCTCATGTTGATAACAACTGCCATCTGTTCGTACTGCATGGCTGTTGCTCCTTGAATGTACTACATAAATATGCTTCTAAGGTCAAGGTGTAATAAAGTATAATTTATCAAGTGTCCCTATAATTAAATATGGGACAGTAGTAATGCTTTCAGTGATGTAATGCAGCACATTAGTAGCTGCATTGGAATATTTGCTCCCAATACTTGTATATTCTATGCTCTTTATTCATTTTAAGTATAAGTATTGAAAATTTTGCTTGATATTTCCATAGGTTGCCTATGATGGATCACCTGAAAAGGCATATGAAAAGTTTTTAGAGGCTCTGAAAGGCTACGATCACAAATTCAAGCTTGAGCCAGACTCTAACCCTGCTGGTAACCTTACCGAACTATGTAGTTACTCATGTAACACCTACTGGCTGCTATGTACACACCCATGTACACCAGCACAAAGTTCCACTCTGTTTACCCTTGTTTAGACCATATATGAATAATTAATGAGGTAAATCCTTTGAAGTATGCCGGTTAGTAGAGGGTGTTTAAGTAGGTTAAAGCCCTCATTAGTTGCTAAGCAGTATCCAGCACTTTGATGTCTTCGCACCTCTAGATTGTTTATATAGTCTAAGTAGGATAGACACCTGGCTCTCAGGATTTAACCTACTTAAACACCCTTGGGAACCTCGGAAGTGTTAATTGAGTCTCGGGCTCCGCCCTCGACCCAATTAACACTTCCTCGGTTCCCACGGGTGTTTAAGTAGGTTAAATCCCTCTAGCTAGGTATCTATCCTATACTTATGTGTGTACCCAAGTAAAATATAGCTTGTTTAACTTTCACTTCATAGATGTCATTATGGATATTCTTGGCGATCACAACTGTCGGAAAATAATCACTAACAAATACAAGGAAGATGAGGAGATGAGAAAGTATATCGAAAAAGCAAGGTTAGAAGGTTTATGATTCCAGCTCATCCTAGGATTGCTTTTCCCATTTTAATTTTGTCTCAGATAAATGTGGGCATCCACACTTATTACATGCACCAGAATGGGTTACTTTACAACTGTACAGTCTACTAGCATAACAGAAGCTGTTAGTCTGAAGCTGACTGGAGAATGAAAGAGCGGTCAGCAGCAATGATAATCCTGTTATGGCGAGAAATGGTTGCTAGTAGCAAGGGTGTAATAAAATTAGTTTCATTATAAAATTTTCTAGCTCATCATTGAACACAATATTTTCCTCAAAATTCATTTTGGCACCTGCATGCATGCAGCTATATAAATGTAGGAGGCTCACTCTCACCATCAATACCTTCTCAGGCAATTGCTCAAGCATACATTGTAAGAAAATGAACACAGGCCGTACAAGTGGTATAGTCTCTGTTCTAGGAAGTACTGTTGTCATGCATAGACATGCGAGAGCACAAATCTGATATAGATTACTGCTCCAACAAAACTATTCAAGTATCCTGTTTTAATTACCCATTGGAGGCATGTAACATTATACACTTTGCAACAGGCAGACAGTAGAACTGAAGTATATAATGCCATATATAGAAAATTCAAGAGAAGGTAATGACTGACGATTTACTTTTAAAAGTCATGCATAATAGGGATAAGTCGACTAGGGTGTAATTATTATTGTACTATACTGTGTGGGTGTCACACCATATTTGTATACTGGTGATGCATAGCTGTCATCTAACTATAGATTCTGCTACTAGGCATACTATAACAACCATAATTATTAGTTATAAACGGTGCTTAGTCAACAAACACCTGTCAGTGGGCAGTGTACTTACATAGTCACAAGAGGGGAGCCTGTGTGAGTGCAAGTGACTGAGTCACTCTATACATGCAATACAAGTTATATATAAACCACAGCTAGCATGGTTACAGGATAACACTTGACAGTTATTCAATTAGAAGCATTAGCTTCACTTCAGCCTCTAATTGGATAACTGTCTCACCTATCCCTAATTCCTATGGTAGCTACCACATATTCAGGTTGAATTTTCAATTTTTTTCATCTCTTATTGGTACCAGACCTACTGCTGAATCCTCTCCCAGCAACCACCATGCAATGCAGTTGAATAGGCTGGCTGTCCTTGAGGCAAGGGCTTCAATGCAGGCAGACTATTGGCAGAAAAGTTATCTTCTCTGTATCTTCTTGCTCTACGGAGTGCTACTGGGTATGGATATTCAATTGCAGTATATTTTCTACTGTGTCTAAATTAATGTACATTAGATTAAGTGATAACTCCAAATGGAGTACTATAATCACAATAGTTAAGTGGTTTTGGGCAAATGTTTGTGTGTAATGTACAGGATAGAACATATTTAAAACACTTGTTAGGTGTCAAGAATATACTGTAGGAGTAATGTATGATCCAGCCCACATAGAATTCCAACTACAGCAGACCACAACAGGTGTAGCAGACTGTTGCTTTTTTGTTTGTTTGTTTGTTTGTTTGTTTGTTTGTTTATTTGTTTTGTTTTGTTTTTGTTTTGTGGTTGTTGTTGTTGGTGGTGGTGTTGTTGTTGCTTTTTTTGTCTGTTGTAAATAACATATCAAAATCGCATAGGTATGCACCATAGATAATGCCTATTAAGGTGGCACCCTGATTACCGATGTTTGAAAATTTTGTATGTACCGCTAGTGTACAGTGAATATTACTTGAACCCGCAAAATGATAGCTGTTGCAGTGTAGAGCTTTTGGACATGTAGCTGCAAGAGATTTACTAGCTCTGGGATTGCTTGGAAAAGAAATATATATAATGATCTACAGCCTGACAAAGCCTGTTTGTGCTATTTCAGTTCTATTTGTGAGTTACAGCTGACTCAATTCACTAGTACTGCCACGCAGGTAACTAGTCTTGTCTTGGTAACTTTACTAAAAATCTAGTTCAAAAATAGCTTTATCGGGCTATAGATCTTATTCTTTTTAGATTTTTTTTTAGCACATTTTGTCCCATTTCTTGGCCAGAAAACTCGATGCGGATGTAAATTGTTGATTATTCCTCTATTGCCTGTGGCTACAATGATACGTAATATTTAGCCCCTGGTGTAAGATTTGAGGTTTCTTCCATGCGTGACACTTAAGTTGTAGTTTTTCTCCTTTCACTAATTCATAATTGATAGTACCTTTACTTGAGTAGAATATTTTTTGCTGTATTAGAGATTGGAAGATAAATCATTAAAATTACGTAATAGTTGTAACATGGCCTTGAGTGCCATAGGGCACAGTTGACACAGGAAGCCCGAGGGCTTCCTGTGGCAAGTGCCCATATCTCACATATGGCACTTGAGAAGCCATGCTACAACTAATTTGTAGCAATTTAGATTGTAACCATGGTGCATTACGCTGTCACTGGTGCTTTGGTTGGGAAAGTTTGCATTGCATGCATTATGCATTGCATTTGCATTGCATAATGCATTGTTTGTACAAGAACAGCTACTTTATGCTAAATGTAGGCACAGCCGGCCCTTTTGATGTAAGGCTTCACCATGCTACAATTCTATTTATAGGTACTGTGTATCTTCAACAGACAAGCCCAGTTCTTGTTGTCTCAGGATTCGCAGCTTTTTCATTTGCCAGTTCACTTGTCATGTTTCCAATGCTCTATGCAAACTATGTCAGAGCACTTGAGGTCAGTGTAGCACTTTATTATATTCTTGTCATGGAAAGTGGCATGTAAGTGCACGCATGTTGTAATATTGCTCTGCACCGGTAACTAGCACACACACACACACACACACACACACACACACACACACACACACACAAACAGATTTTTGGGTATGAATACAGGGATAGAGTAGTTCGAACACATGATCTGATTTTCCAAGGCTTTTGCAGAGCAATCTCTCTGGCAACACTACCAGTGGTGTTTAGTACAGCTGCACTATATTTTCTTGTAAGTTCCAACATAAATGCACTTTCTATTCCTCCCTCCTTTTTTGGGTAAAAAGCTTTCATTTTGCTACAATTAGTAATATATAGTCCGTGGTAATCTTGACTATGCTTATAATATATCACTCAACTACTTGAGACACAATAATTATACATAGACGACGTGGTGGCTTTAGCTATTTATATCATGCTACAAGGTAACATCAATTCTCTGTATTATTATGTTCTATCAAGGGCGCATCGAGCCGCCGAAGGCGGCGAGAGGGCATGCAACTTCCTATAGTGCACGTATAGACAGCGTAATGCTAAATGTTACTAAAAATAGCGCTTCCGGGTAACCACGTGGTAGTGAGTATACGGTATGTTTGCAGGCATGCACGGTACGTTTGCAGTGATGTACGGTACGTTTGCAGAGGTCAGCTAAGTAATCCAGAAAAGCAGTATGTTTTGCCTTCTACCAGCCCAGTTGCTTCTCCCACTGCCTTATCGGACCAGATTCGGTGAAAGAGCATGCTAGACACAGCGTGTAGCACTGCCAAGGCACGGGCTACAGTGAGTCAACTCTCAGAGCTGCATCAGTACAACTCCGCAAGCCCCCAGCCCAGATCCAGTTGGCGGTTCTATGCGCTCTTTGATATAGCCTTGTTTGAAGCTAAAGAAGTAAGTTGTATATACCGCTAGCTAAAGATGAAGCCAAGCATTCTTAAGCTTACTGACAGTCTGACTGCTTAAGCTTACTGCCCGAGATAGAGTGATTGACACTAATGCCCCGCCTTGTTAAACACTTACCAATGGCTTCAATTCACTCTCCCGACCAGAACAAACCTTCAACTGCCTGTCTATCGCGTTTTTGCTATAGTGCTGTATATGGCAAGATCAGAGCATTCCCCAAAACCATGCACTTCCGGTGATAATTTAAATTCTATTTTTAGTAACATTCAGCATTTCGCTGTCTATACGCGTTGCATGCCCTCTCGCCGCCTTCGGCGGCTCGATGCGCCCTTGGTTCTATTGTGTAGTGAGTACCTATAGATTCTTTGCTGTGCCTCTACCAGATTAGGCTGGCTTATGTATGCCTCCCTCCCTCCCTCCCTCCCTCTCTTTCTCCAGTTAATAAATGCAAGATCATACGACTTTTATGTGTTTAGTCAAGTGGTGATAGTGAAGTTGGCACTGAACCAGACATGGACAGCTCTAACTATTTTTATCATCTGTGCTTCTCCTAAGCATGCTATCCACCTATCGTCAGCTGTTGCTAGCATGGCAGGTTTTACTGCGGGGTTTTTCATACCCATTGGACAAATACCGTGGTGGTACGTAAGTGTATTGTCAGTGCACATTACTTAAAAGTATTGTGTTAGAGAGAGTGAGCTGTATTATGGACAAGAGCAGTCACTAGCTAGAGTAGCTATATGCTCTAGTTCTTCTTTGAGTTAAGATGGCACTGTAGTTTCTGATAATTAGAAATACGTTTATTATGTATTATGAATACTATGTGCAATATACTAACTTATGAAAGATTTGCTAGCTTTTGATTACTACACCACTAATTCTTTACCTTGTTTGGTAGTTACAGCTACCTTCATGAATAGCAACATTATCATGCATGACTAAGGTTCTTTTGTGCATTATAGCTGAGTTACAATTAAACTTCTTTCCATTTCACTAACTATAGCTGTATAACCTCTAGCTAGCTTATTGATGTTTCTGATGTAGCTTCACTGATTGCACATTTTTGTAACTCAGCTATAATGCACAAAAGAACCTTAAATTCCCTACATATTCTGCCTAACATCAAAAGGCTCTTACATGGGAACTTGCAGACTAATTTCTTAATTTCTCTCCTTTCATGCATGTGCTTCTATTTAAAACTTGTAGGTACCGCTGGATTTCCTACATCAACCCAAACTACTATGGGTTTTCAGCCTCAGCCTTCCTGCTACTGAATGACTTCCGGACAGACTGCTCTGAGACTGAGTTTGAATGCTTCACTTCATCTGGGGAATATGTTCTACAACAGTTCAGTTTTGATGAAATTAATCCTTATCTGCACATTATGGTGAGAAGTTAAAGGCTGCAAGAATGTGCACTCAAAATGCAGTGACACTAATTTTAAGTATCTAACAATACTTAAGTTTGTAAACCCTGGGTAGGAGTACAATAGCAACTATACCTCTCGTACTTCATATAATATGTAGCAAGGATTTTCTAGTGGTAGTTATGGGCTATAGAACTCCACACAGTATTGATGTGACCTTTATTTGTATGTACATAATTCTTGCTTCCTTCATTCATATTTCTCTCTCAGATTCTTGTGGTCTTGACCCTGACATTTTTATTCCTGGCTTGGTTGTTTAACTGGCTGCACTTTAACCATTATAAAACCTGGAAGATCTGGGGAAAGTAAGTCCATGTTACCATGTATGTTATAGACAAGCAGTTTACATATATGATACTACTCATTGTGTAAGTACCGGTAGCAGTACTTTTGTATGCTCTCTCTGCCAAGAAAACCTAATCTCAGCTGTATAACCGCTTAGCCTAGCCAGCTTCAATTTTGCCCTGATATATATTTTAGGTCAGCATTCAAGTTAGTATATTAACAAGGACGAACCACACTGCCAAGTGCAAAGTAAAAGGGACTGGGAGCTGCAGTAAGCCTTTCTTAATAAAACTATATGATAGACTTGTCCAGCCTCTGACGCTTTGTGTGCCGCAAGTTCAAGGATGACATCCATTTAACTACCAGAAACGCCATTTAATACGTTTCTTGCTGTCCAGGGGAAGGGCCCCCCAAATAAAATGTATAATTATAGTTTAGTTTTTGCCATAACTCTTCACAGAAACTGAAAGTGGAGCTTAGTTTTCACCCGAGGATCACATTTTGCCACTCTATGAGCCCTCACTCATGCACAACATTTATTTGTTTACATTATTGAGGGGTGACCACACTGTCGAGTGTAAGTGGGTAAGACTACGGGCGTGCAAAGACGTGGATGTAATGATTCACGACCGGGCGTGGGGTATTTTTGCAAGCCAACCCGTCGTGAGAATAACAAACATGCATAGCAATGCTGCTGGAGTATATCGTAGCTACAAAAAAATTGACTTGTCTTTAGGAGATTGATGTCTAGGGATATATAGTACAAGCCACTTAGATGATGGTAGTTTCCTGGTTAGGAAACCCTCTCGAGGCCCATGATTTTGCTCAATGCCATCATCTAACTATAACTTATGAGATAGCTCCCTTAGCATCTATTCAGCTTGGAGCATCCAAGAAGTTATTGCCTGCCCTTCCAAAGTGTGCAAGGTGACTACCACATGTTAATTAGTTCCTTCCTGCCATGGACAGGAGACCTAAGGATAAGCAAGGGCAACGAATTCAAGAAGACTCTGGGGGATTCATGGAAATGCAAATTGCTAACGTTGAGCAAGGACAACCAATAGAAGATTCTGGGAGCTTAGATAAAGGTAGGAGTACTAGTAGGATAAGCAGCTATAATCAAATAACATTAACAGACATCTGTAGCTATGGTTGCTAGGCAACAGGATAGGCCAAGTTTAAGCCAGCTGTAAAAAGATCAGCTTTGATTGCATACAAGATTACAGCAGTAGTGCTGACTCAGCACATACCTTCACAGTTAGCAACCATAGATTGCTGGAACAGGATTATTATTGCTGCTTACCACTCTTCCATTATCTGGCCAACATGAAACTATCATGCACCCACTGTAATTACAACCACTTGCCTGCATAGCAGTACTAGTGCTTTTGTATGACTCCATGGATAATTTGGATACACAGACACTACTGGAGCATTATGTGCCACTGAATGGGCATTAATTAATATTGTTTTCTGTTGAAGTTGTGTTGTGAGCGTCTTTGTTTATAATCTAACTCCTACAGAAGCCCTAGGCCTAAAGCAACACCTTCGCCAACGGCAAAAGATGCTGGATGAATACATAAGAAAAATTCACAAAGAACAGGCGACAGCAGGAGACCAAATGGGGAAAAGTACTGCTGGTTAGTTTTTCCGTGGTACTGATTGGTGAATGTGATTAGCCCTATTAATTAACACATAATAATCTTTTTGTTGTTGTTTGACAATGTGCTATTTTTTATACTGACATACCTAGATCTATAGGCAATTAATTCACTTAGTTTAGTTTCTAATTTAGATGTATATATAGCTCATAGCAATTTGCTTAGTCTAGCTCTAATTTAGATAAATATATTTAGCTCATAGCATAGCTGTACTCTAAACTTTTATTCACATTTATTAATTAATTTATTAATATTATAATGCATTCTGCAATGTCATGCTTAATGTGCACGTGAGTTATCAAAAATTATTTGCATGGCATATATACTCTGGACCAGTTGATCTAGATTGTTCTTGACCATGGAAAACCTCCATGCCACTTACAGTGAAAGCATTCCATTTATTTCATCAGACAATTAATACTAGTCCTAAACAGTTGCTGACTTAGTAATTCTGTTGAATTAACCAATTATCATTAGTGGTATATAGTCACAGGTCCTGCTTTTATTGAAAAAAGTTGCAATTAATTGTATACGTAGGCCAGGCCTATATAGTGAGAAAGAAAGAACGAATCCATTACAAAATTACATTCAGAGAGTACTAGTCATATATAAAAATTTAATCTAAGTAATGCTTAATTAGTTGTGCGGTGTTCCATTCCAGCAGGTCCAGTCCAGTAATCCAGGGTTCCATGATCATAAATACACACACCCAATAGAAAAGGCTAGCTTGAATTGACTCCACTGCAGTCAGTTGAATGTCATTAAAGAATATCAAAACACAGCACGTTTTACGGGAATAGTGGAATGGCCATGCAATCTTTACGAGTTATTGTAAAAGGATCCTATACAATGGAGGCAAGGGGTATTATTAGCCGTGCTAGATTAGTGTGCTGAACCAATTTGCCGTAAGAATTTGGCCGTGGGCATTATTAGTAGAGACTATACATGCACCTAAACAATGTAGCCAAAGTAATTAACTAAAAGGTTATAGTAGATGTTACCTCAATAGCTAATTCTAGCCACCTTACTGTAAAGAAGCACCTCATGAAGGCTAAAGATAGTAAGGTAATGATCATAGCCTTGTACCCAAGCCAGGCTTTCCTCACCCAGATTTTTATCTCGCAACCAAGATGTGCAATAGTATGTTACCTTGCAGCAGTACAGCTGCTTTTATCAGGGGTGTATCGAGTCAGCAACTTCACCAGACTGGCTTAATGCGCTCCTGCTTCTTTCAGCAAAGCAAATCTCACATTTTTGGGCAAGTCATTAAATATCGTGGGATCAAATTCAAGATTCCACTGCTAGCGAATACACTAGCTAGCTATTTATCTGGAAGACATTTAGTACCGAATGTGGCAGAAACTGAAGGAATTACTCTGAGCTGGTTATACTGACAGGATGAGACTACTTCACATCTGCGATTAAGTGTTCTTGAAAGGTTCTTTCTGCAATCGACTCCACAACAGCACTGAATTACCATCCCACAAGCCAAAAATGTATGGGCAAGCGGAAAACACGGCGCCCGTGAATATGGAAATGAAAACCAACAAGTAAGCAATGAGTAGGCCAGTGTACACTACAGGCATTGGCCTAGAGTATCTGTAAAAGCTGGACTCTGGACTGGACTATGGACTGGACTAGGTCTAAATTTTGATTAGTTCTGCTGCTTACAGTTCTGAAACGTTAGTACCAGTGGGAAATTGACTGCATCTCACCGTTTTTCTAGGTAAGAATGCTAGCGGTTGGTCCACTATTGTTAGAAATCGTACCTATAAGCAAGTAGGCGTAACGTATATCAACACTGCAAGATTCCAGATAAGAATCTATAATAGAAAACCACTGAAAAATGATAAAGGCT
Source organism: Phakellia ventilabrum (assembly GCA_963921505.1). Classification (NCBI taxonomy): domain Eukaryota; kingdom Metazoa; phylum Porifera; class Demospongiae; order Axinellida; family Axinellidae; genus Phakellia; species Phakellia ventilabrum. Next base: position 1,779,055 of record OY997385.1, read on the forward strand.
AGAATCAGCCTTCATGTACCCGCTTACCAGTATTGAACGGCTTTCAACACTGCTTCTGCGTCTGTAGCACCAAAGGACACTGGAAAACATGACACAGTAAGATTTGGCAACTTAATGAACATATAGAAACTCTTAGCGAGCACTACAGGTGATCCTAGACCGTAAAACTGACCCACTGCTGCTTTAATTTACGTATGCGTGTACCAAAATATTCAAAATTCGGAATGAAATTGTGGAATGACGTCATAGCCTCCAGCTTCGCGGCCTCCTCGATGCTACAACGGTGGGTGCAGTCAATTTCCTTGAATCACCCCACAGGTATTAACGTCTCAGAACTGTAAGCAGCGATTGGCAGCAAAATCTAGACCTAGTCCAGTCCATAGTCCAGTCCATGGTCCAGTCCATAGTCCAGTCCAGAGTCCAGAGTCCAGCTTTTACAGATACCCATTGGCCTATTACAATCTCAAAATCGCCAAAAGCTATCTCTTTTAAGTCACAATAGCTAGCTACATTGATACTAGAGCCTATAATAATTTGCACCAGGCCTTCCACCCTGATAATTTCCATGGCTGCACGAGAGATAAAAAAGCCTGGGTGTGAGGCTATAATGCAACTATACATAATTATACTTCATTGGCGAAAATGATGTTAAATCTATCAGTTAGAGTTTTCACTGTCCTGTAAGAAAAAATTGTCTTCTCTTAAGGTAGGAAGGGAAGTCGAGTAGGGTTGAAGCCGAATCTCCGAACCAAGTTGATGGTTATGTCGGCAACATTCTAGCCTACACCCACATGACAATAGGTAAGCACCTAATTACCCCCTCTGCTTAATATTCACAAAAATACCTCTTTTGCTAAAATTCCAAATATTGCACTCCCCCGCACAGTTTCACCATTCATCGTCACCTACACACAACCTAGTCTCGGGTACCCAGACCCGTCGAAAATTGTAAGAGGGTCTGGGTGATAGGCTTGGGCGGAAGTGTACCGTGCGCCTGGAATGCAGGCGTACTTCCAATTGGCTTAATAATTACATTCTAACGTGCATTAATTGAAAGAGTCACGTTTGAATCGCGTTTAAAAGCTGCTTAGAGCGCTATTGTGCTTCAGAGTGTCAGTTTTTCCTCTGTATCAAGGTACAGCCTGGTAAGTGATAGAGAAATCTACTAAGCTAGCATTAGCAGGGAGGCAATTATGAGTTAATAACATTCCGGAGTGTACATTTCCACCGAAGCCTATCGCCCAGACTCTCTTACAATTTTCGACGGGTCTGGGTACCCGAGACTACACACAACCTACACAGGACAGGCCAAAATCCTACGCATGCTTTTCCACAGAAACACTTCAAATCCGGTTTTACAGCTAAATCTGCCTTGCTATTCACACATACACGCATTTCGCAATCCGGACTTGCCAATTAAATATTGCAACAATCCACGCCTGCTACAGTAGATTCACCCCAGGGTTATGACAGTCAGCCTACTCACAAGGAAACTACGCATGCTTTTCTCCCCTAACCCCTCCCTTGCTACGTTACACACGCACACAGCCTAGTTACCACTTACCTCTGTTTTTGCCAGGACCCCACAAACGGCAGCTAGCCGCGAAAATGGGCGGAGTCTACGAGATAGAAAGGTCACTTTCCTAAAGACAACTGACTAGAGAAGACTGGATGACCATCTGTCTGGCTAGCTGCCTGCCAGCCTTTCAGCTACACTCACAAACACTATTACAGACTTCAGGCTGGATTTTACACACAAACAGCATACTCAGCACTACACACGGCCTAAACGGCATCTTATTAAACAAAAAAACCAAAAAAAAAGTCTTGAAAGTGAACATCAAAGTGCCGAATTTGCCCTTGAAAGTGCCGCTTTCCACATCAAAGTGACACACCCCCGCTTTTGATTCCAGTTGCCGCCATGGGGAAATGTAAATAGTTCAATGAATCTCATTAACTTCATAAGCAGTTTTACGGGGATTTTTTCAATTTCCCTTGCTACCTTAACTTCTTCTTTGGTTCCAAATACAGGTCACTGTTTGAATCAGGCTCTGCAGACAAGGGAAGCAAACGTTAAAAGACATAATGCATTATACCAATTCAATACAGTATAGTGTTACAAAGTAAAAATGCCTTCTTTCGATGTTTTTTTTAATGCTTTTGTACCTTTCCTAATGTTATAAGCACAAGAGTCAGTTTTGATTGGGTAAATGTTGACATTATTACTTCTGCAACTTTGCACCCCATTAGGCATCTTACTGGTGCCTGCATGGCTTCTCACACTGAACTGATTTTGAAAAGTCACAAAAAAGCATTTTAAAAGACATATAGGGATGGAATCCCCCAAAACCAACCAAACAAGGTAGGAATGAAAGACACCACAGTACCTTTACGGACTCCCATCCCTAGATCTTTTGACATTTTCCCAACCAGGTCTTATGCTTGTTACATGGAATGACAGGATGTTAGATCATGACATGTACATCCTGTTAGCCTCGTCCCCAGGCCACACCCCCACCCACGAAAGAGTGGCCCGGTATCCACTGTTTGCGCATGCGTGTAATTTACCAGAAATCTTGGTAAATCGGGAACTAGCGTGTTCTATCCGTATATAATGACGTCACGTTCGGTTACGAATCCGTTAACGCTTTCGTGTCATGAAAGTGTAAATGAAAATAGCAGGCTTGACGGCCTGTAGTGATGGTTTTTCGCTAGCTACGTGCCTAGACAGTGATCGGTAGTTCGAAATTTCGATCCCATTTGCCACTTAAAAGCCTAGAAGGCTACATCTGTGATTGAAAATCGAGCAGCTCATGGTTACTGCCAGGAGAGAGGCGCTTCAGAAATTTTATGGTAAGATAGTTATTATAATCGTAGCGGATAAAAATTGCAGGTTCTTCTAGTATGCCTGACTGGTTAGAAAGCCATTTCAGCTGCAGAAAGTCTGGTTTGTAGTTCTTCCGCTTACTATGTTCGTATACTGTCTCAATACTACTCCTGGCCACGTGTCTAAAACGGTTCACGGATACGTTTACTGACCCTATTCCGTATACTCTTCCAATTATCTCGCGCATGCGGGAACAGTAGATACCAGGCCACTCTTTCGTGGGGGTGTGTGGCCTGGGGACGAGGCTAACATCCTGTGGCAGTTTTTCGTAATCTTAATCGCAAATGGATTACATTATGCTGTTGGTCGAAGATATGTAGTAGTGTGCTGTTTTAGGCGAGATGTCATTGTACAAGTGGGGTTGGTGTGTGCGGAAGGATGTGGAGTGGGCGGTATATATTGAATCTACCCATAGTGTATGCTGCTGTGTATGATAAGTCATAGTGTGAAGTGATGTGTTGTACGTGTAAAGTACTGCAATCATTTATTGGCTGTGGATATGGCTGGTGTGGCATGATATGTAGGGAATTGTGGTGTGTGTGTGTTCGGAAAAATGTCAAAAGATATAGGGATGGGAGTCCGTAAAACGTACTGTGGTGTCTTCGTTCCTACCTTGTTTGGTTAGTTTTGGGGGATTCCATCCCTATATGTCTTTTCATTTTCAAAAATGCTTTTTTATGACTTGTTTCAGTTGTTTTTTTTGGGGGGGGGGGGGGGGGGGGGGAGTGGGGTGGGGATATACAGCTACTGACGGTACCCCGATACGCATGTATAGCTACTCAGGCTCAGGTGATAGGCTCAGATGATAGCCAAACAGTAGACGATATATGATAATTCTAGTGTTAGCAGGGACAGCTATGGTTTCAAGGTTCACCACAAACAACTGTAACGTCTGTAAGGTAATGTGGGAGAAGATGGTCGTAGAAGTGCATGAGTGGCGGTACTGACTCCATTTAATGCACATCATAGTATGTTATGAGTCTGTAGCGGTCTAGCAGTTGTATCAGTGTTCTTACTATTATAACGTAGCTACAGCAACTCACTTTGGGTCCGTCATAAAGCGTACTCCAAGGTCGAAGCAGAACAGCTCGTGCTCGAGGTTGCATTTCCAGTGTAGGCGTAACCACCGTTGCGCAGAATGGAACGGAACAGAACAGCGTGTAGCGGCAAGTACTTGCCTCGAGCGCTTGAGAATCACTGCCGAACAGTTTGATTTGTTTGAGAACGCTATGGTGTGGGTGCAATAGCCCAGATCCAGTAGCGCTTCATCACGTTTGGTAATTGCTTCAGTGAATATCGCGGTAGCCCAGGTAAAGAAGACAAAACAAGAAAAGGAACAATTTGCTCGTTTAGCGACTTGCCGATGTGGTGCTTCAGCGGTGCTCTCCAGCAACTCTAAGAATCTTATTACTGATGAAAATACTCGAGAATGACAGGAATTGTCTACAAAAGCTTATGACAAATTCTGGGGCAGAGTTTTGAACATATAACTTTGTACACATACAATGGGGCAGCCATTTTTTTTGGAGCCATCCCTATATATGGAGTACTACCATACTCCATAATACATAGACCTTAAGAACAGATACTAATTAAGAGCTCACATTTCTATGTGATACATCAATGTGGTAGGTTTGGAAGCTTAAACTCCAATGTCAAAATAACAGGCGTAAAGCCTGCTGCCTTCATTCTACACATTTGTGACACAGAAGGATTAACAAATTCGTAACCAAATACTACACTGAAGTGTCTGGGGGGAAAACGGAGTCACCACATCTTGGGGAGATTAAGTGCATGCACAAACAGTGTGTACCAGGCATTCCTTTTTCTGACATTGGGTTTTTCTTAAGGTAGATGCCTACCAAGTAATTGATAGTTTGAATTCAATCCTGTTTACGGCTAAAGAGCCCAGAAGGCCAGATCCGAGATTGAAGTTACTGCATGCTGGGTCTAAAGGGGCGCTTCTGAATTTTTATGGTAAGATATCTGCCATAATCATAGTGGACAGTAAATTACAACTTTTATTGGTGCAAAAAAATCGGAATCATATGATTTTAAGTTCTTTCGTTTACTATACAGGTACACTGCGTTCTTGTGCATGCATGAACAGTATGTATGAAGCATTCTTTTTTCTAACATGTACCATTTTGGCACAAAACAGTAGGCTGGCAAGCTTTCAAGACACAAAATACTAGCTACAAGTGGCAAACACTCCCAGCAATTTTAGAAAACATGTACAACAGCTAAGAGCCATGGTAAGTGGCAAACACTCCCAGCAACTGTAGCAAACATGCACAACAGCTAAGAGCCACAGTAGCTACCCGTCTCGCCTGAAGCCTATAGTACCATTTTGGTCCAAAAATAGTAGGCTGGCAGCGTGGCCACATGTACGCACACATCGAAACACAACAAAACTAGGTACAGACGAAGACCAGTAGCTTACTGTACTATCCCACATCAATTTACCGGCAAAAAAAACAAAACACCATAGCTACATCCTGCATAGGCTCCCCTAGCCACCAGCCCTATCACAGCTTTCTGAATGTCTGAACCATTGGAATGGAATTGGGTACCCACTTCATTTAACAAATCAGGGTATATTTTCCCCCCGTGGTAGGTATGACGGGTTATATACCTGTAATGCTGAAATAGGATTGGTTAGAATGACTTAGTATAAATACATATTGAATGGATACATACGTACCTTCATCAACAGGTGCCACAAATCATTTAGTACCAGAGCGAGTTCTCCTCTTTCCAACTTGAAAATTCTTACTCTGTTGAACATCTGAGACCAAAGGTTGGGAGACTGGTTGCCTATCCTTTTGCTCACTCATATCACCCTCATTGGCAGGCAAGTACTGAGAGCCCTTCTTGCCTTCAGACGTGCTTGCAATTACCGCACTTTCATCTTTGATAGACTTGGCCTCACTTCTTGAGGCATCGCTCAGCTCTCCACTCTCCACCTGATCAGCAATCTGGGACAGAATCTTCTCTGTGATAGAAGTAGTACATACACATGATATAATAAATTGTAGAGATATTTTACTATTCAGTTTACATTATAATCAAGGTATCTGAAATAATAGCCTGTACTAAAGTGCTAGGTCTAGATAACTCATTAGATCTGCAACGGCTGGTTGTTGGTTCATGAGCTCCTGGTTACTGCTCAGTAATGTGACAGTTTTCCACGACAGTCACATCACTGCATTATAAATTGCTAATTAAATGATGGCAACTGCATCACTAGCTTAGTAGCTTTTAGTTAACAAACAGGATTGAGTCAGACTACTAAGCTAGAATAGCAGTGAACTAGAGAGCTATTTTAGAATATGATAATAATTAAAATGCCTTCATGCACTGTCTGAAGTTATTCAAATTACATGACATACACTGGACCAGTATATAAATTTAGTGGCACAATATACCAACATTCAGTTTAGTGATCTAAACGATCATAGGTCTGCAATGAAAAGTAGCTTTACATTCTGTACTACACCATGCATAATATGTTTATGTATAGACTGTCAAAACCATAATTATGACCACAGCAACAAATACACTGTTGTGTGTGTGCGGATTAACTTCAGCAAGTGGCCGTGAGTTGCTGCCTGACAGCAGGAAACTGTTGCCTGTCTCCGAATTGACTTCCTGCGTGTGGTATCGATATCCTGCCATGGAAGGCTATTTATCTGGAAGAAATTTAGTAAAGAATTGGCAGAAACTGAAAGAATCACTCTGAGCTGGCTATTAATACTGACTTGGGCTAGGGACGAGACTACTTCACATCTGCTATCAAGTGTTTTTACTTTCAGCAACAGATACCACAGCTGCACTGAATTTCCATCCCACAAGGCCATAATATACCCCTTTTAAGTCAAAATGGCTAACTACATCGATACTAGAGCCTATAATAATTTGTACCAGGCCTTCCATCCTGATAATTTCCATGGCTGCATGAGAGATAAAGAAAGCCTGGGTGTGAGGCTATAATGCAACTATACATAATTATACTTCATTGGTGAAAATGATGATAAAGCTATCAGTTAGAGTTTTCACTGTCTTGTAAGAAAAAATTGTCTTCTCTTAACTTCTTCTTTGGTTCCAAATATAGGTCACTGTCTGAATTAGGCTCTGCAGACAAGGGAAGCAAACGTTAAAAGCCATAATGTTCAATCTGTATAGTACAGTGTTCCAAAGTAAAAATGCCTTCTAGTGACGTTTTATTTTTGCCTTTTGTACCTTTCCTAATGTTATAAGCACAAGAGTCAGTTTTGATTGGGTAAATGTTGACATTACTACTTCTGCAACTTTGCACCTCATTAGGCTTCTCACACTGAACTGATTTTGAATATAATTTTTACATAGACCTTAAGAACAGATACTAATTAAGAGCTCAGATTTCTATGTGATACATCAATGTGGTAGGTTTGGAAGCCTAAACTCTGAAGTCAAAATAACAGGCGTAAAGCATGCGGCCTTCATTTTACACATTTGTGACACAGAAGGATTAACGAGTTCGTAACTAAATACTACACTGAAGTGTCTGGGGGGAAAATGGAGCCACCACATCTTGGGGAGATTAAGTGCATGCATATAAACAGTGAGTACCAGGCGTTCCTTTTTTTGAAGTTGGATTTTTCTTAAGGTAGATGCCTAGCAAGTAATTGAATTCAATCCTGTTTATGGCTCAAGAGCCCAGAAGGCCAGATCCGAGATTGAAGTTACTGCATGCTGGGCTGAATTTTTATGGTAAGATAGCTGCCATAATCGTAGTGGACAGTAAATTATAACTTCTATTGGTGCAAAAAAAATCGGAATCAGATGGTTTTAAGTTCTTTTGCTTACTATACAGGTACAGTGTGTTCTTGTGCATGCAAGAATAGTTTTAAGAATAGTATGTACCAGGCATTCTTTTTTCTAATACGTACCATTTTGGCACAAAACAGTAGGCTGGCAAGCTTTCAAGACATAAAATACTAGCTACAAGTAGCGAACACTCCCAGCAATTGTAGCAAACATGCACAATAGCTAAGAGCCACGGTAGCTACCCATCTTGCCCAAACCCTATAGTATCATTTGGTACAAAAATAGTAGGCTGACAGCGTGGCCACATGTACGCACACACTGAAACGCAACAAAACTAGATACAGATGAAGACCAGTAGCTTACTGTGCTATCTCACATCAATTTACCGGCAAAAAAAACAAACAACGCCATACATCCTGTGTAGGCTCCCCTAGCCATCAGCCCTACCACAGCTTTCTGAACGTCTGAACCATTGGAATGGAATTGGGTACACACTTCACTAAGCAATCAGGGTATATTTCCCCCCCGTGGTAGGTATGACACGTTATATACCCGTAATGTTGAAATCTGATTGGTTAGAATGACTTAGCATAAATACATATTGATTGGATACATACGTACCTTCATCAACAGGCGCCACAAATCGTTTAGTACCAGAGTGAGTTCTCCTATTTCCAACTTGAAAGTTCTTACTCTGTTGAACATCTGAGACCAGAGGTTGAGAGACTGGTTGCCTATCCTTTTGCTCACTCATATCACCCTCACTAGCAGACAAGTATTGAGAGCCCTTCTTGCCTTCAGACGTGACTGCAATTACCACACTTTTATCTTTGATAGACTTGGCCTCATTTCTTGAGGCATCACTCAGCTCTCCACTCTCCACCTGATCAGCGATCTAGGACAGAATCTTCTCTGTGATAGAAGTAGTACATACGCATGACGTAGAGATATTATATTATTCAGTTGCACATCTAATGAGTTGTAGCACGTTAGTACAGGTGATTATATATAATGTCAACAGGCTGGCTGTTGGTTCATGAGCTCCTGGTTACTGCTCAGTTGGACATATGTGACAGTGTTCCATGACAGTCACATCACTGCATTATAAACTGCTAATGAAATGATGGCAACTGCACCACTAGCTTAGTAGGTATTTTAGTTAACAAACAGGATTGAGTCAGACTACTGAGCTAGAATAGCAGTGAACTAAAGAGCTATTTTAGAATATGTACAACTAAAATATATAGCTAACATTGTAATTTCTGAATGAAATTTATTATAGCGGATTATACCTTTACAAATTTAGGATCTCAAGGTTGAAAAGGAATAATTAAGGGAAACAGTCAAATTAGCTAACCTTTGTGTTCCAGAGCCTTGGCGCTGGTACCCTCTTCTGAGGGGTACAGTGATATATACTTCTCCCCAGCAGGGTAGTGCTGAAAGAATATTGTGAAAAAAACATAACTTTATCCAACGCTCTTAGACACACCTGCACTTGCAGCCAATGTTTAAGTTTAGTACTAAGTTGTCAAAAAAAACTATAATAATTTTGATCATAAATTTATGGTCTTTCTTAGGGTAGCAGGGCTTCATTTGGGGGGCGGGGGGGCCATTCGCCCCCCCCCCCCCCTTGGAAGCTTTGTGCCCCCCTTTGTGATTTCAACCCTTCCAAATTAAATATTGCTCACTATACACCCCCCCCCCCCCCCCAAATGTCTTCCAATGTGCTTTTGGGCATTTTCCTAAATGAACCCCTGGGAAGGGTACAAAGAGATTTGAAGTGAAATACCTACTATAAAAGAAAATGTAAAAGCAAACTCAAGTTTTATTAGATGGGTACACACGAAGTGCACGCTCGGCTGGTACTAAGATTGCTTTACGTTTCCCGGGTCAGTCTGTTTGTCTGTCTGTCCACACTTATCACGTACCCTAACGTAATATCATTGCATTACTAAGCCAGACAGCTACTGGATGTTTGCAGGCTCATTAGGCGAGGTACATCAAGTTAGCTTAGTTTTGTGTTGACTAGATGGTAAGCAGTGGTAGGTAGTGGTGATAATCCTGTCGTGGCATGTTCTGGTAGCTATATAACTGAAAGCACACTGCAAAATTGGTGTGTCAGCACATTAGTTGCAAGCCCCGCAAGATGAGACAACCTAACCCGGTGCGGAGCACAGCCTTCTATAGGATGATGTAAAAAATTCCTAGCTGGTTATTGGATATGAAAATTTAGATTGTGAAAGAGTTTGGGCACAAGGTAAAAAAGCATTAATGAACATCCTGCTTCCTGCAAAAAGGCAATTATCCCTAGAATTTCTATATTCTCATGCTATAACTGAATAAAATGGCAATACACCTGAACACTAGCTCTGCATATATGGTGCCATGCTCCTTGCCTTCTCATGATTATACTCTTTCTACTGAGTTATCGTCATTACCTCGATGTAATTCAATTCTCTCCTCAAGCGATGAATGTCATCAACAATTTCAGCCCTGCAGTAAGGAAAATATACATGATCTGGTTAAATGATAAATGATAGTAATTACCTCTACAACACTACACACAATCCCATAAGGAAGATACGGGGTGGAGCTCACGGCATTCTTGATCGCACAGCAAATTTTCTTACGATCATAAAAATGGACAGTCATTAGTACTTAGCTGCAGCTGCTAAAAGCTACTGTGGAAAGAAGCAGTGAGTAGGATCCAAAAAAACGTCCAAATGTACGTTAATGGATGATCGCACAGAGTGTAATTTGTACTGCATGTAAGACAGATGAGACTTCATACGGTCAATCACGTATCAGTTTGTTTTCGGTGCACGCCATGGTACATGCCTTGGTACAGGTGATGTATGTCTGAGCACTGGTCATCACTATAGCTTATAACAAATGCTTTCTTGCAGGCTGTGAACAAATCACCAATAATTCACTCCGTAAAATCTTTTCAGATCAGCAATCAACTGGCTAGTTAACATAGTGGGCAGGAAATGTTCTTTGTGCACACTCATGTGGCCATGTACACTACAATCTTTGTGAAAAAGTTTTCTGTAAGACTCAAAGTCCAGTAAGTGACTACAGCAGACTTAATCTTTTGTCGTTCAAGGGGGCTATGTTATCAGATGATGATGAATGAACGATACAGCACAGTTCTTGTTCACAAATGGTAAAATTGTACCCTACAATAACTCTATCGGCAGAGTTCTGCAGTGTATTACATAAAAATTCATGTAGCCCGCTTCAGACCAGTGTTAACTTGAAGAATGGAATAGACGACTGCTCTTCGAGTGGTCCTAAACGTATGTAGTGGTGGAGGCGTACATTTCAAAAGGGTAAAGTTAACTGTGTCCTTCTTCCAAATTTTTGCTTTAGTTACTACCATGCGTGTTGGTATTCAACAGTGCTCATGGTATAATTTATAAGCATGTTTCCACCTTAGAAACACTGCTCACTTGATTGACGTTCAATGAAAGAGATATGGGAATGTTGTTAAAATATAGTACTCTATTATCTGGATATTTCAGCTCCAATATCTACCACCACATTGGAAGCCACACCCACCACCACATCGGTAGGTACAATGGTATATCTCCACCCACATCCATATTGGGAGGTACAATGGATACACCTCTTCCCACATACGCCATTATAAATACAACAGACACATCTCTCACATCAACCACCATTTTGGGGACATGACTCTTCTCACATTGGGAGGAATTTGCTGACAGAGAGCTTACAGATAGCTCTTCAGATATTAAGCAAACAGGTTATAGTTGGCTTTCATTTTTTTCTAGGAGGAGGATTGCTATACAACAGATGTAGGCTACTGGAATGAAGATAAGCTGATGGGCTCTAGCTCTAGAAGTAAGTCTTGTTATATTAGAGTGCATGTCATACTAGCCTGTGCTATTTTGTGTCCTTTAACATTTCAAAGGATGAAAATGACACACACCTTCTTTTACCTCTCCTACTCTTCTCTAAAGCCATTCATGGTAGCCACTAGCAATCTGGAGACTGCAAGGACTCATTTCTCCTTCAACTTGGCAGCGAGGAGCAACTTCATCACTAGAGATATCAGTACTTTCATTAATAAGATGGTCGGTGCCTTTACTATTGAAAGACAAAGACCATGTGAATGCCTCAGTACTCAGTTGTAATTGCTCGTATGATTTTAAAGCTCACTGTTTTGCTTGTTTAAAGTTTCAAGATCAGTTTGCTTGTCCAATGCTTGTTGCCTAGAACAGTTTGCTTGTCTTGAAATTTCAAGGTCAGTTTGAGTTTGCTTGTCTTCAAATTTCAATGTTTGCTTATTTTTCAGGTGCGGCAGCTGGTATCCTGACCGCAAAAAGAACTCCAACTGTAGTGTAGGAAAGACTGCAGTGTCAACAATAAGCAACCCTAGACAGCTTCATGAGAAAAATGAACAGAAAGAGCAAGGGTCAGTGGAAGAATCGGAGGAGTCCTATATATGAAAGCGAAGAACAGTGACTTTATACACAATACTTTAAGTTATATACATTTTGTTTTTATCATTTCTGTCTCATCTTCATGAAATTAAGGTTTATTTAAAATACTGTTTAATGATACAATTCATTAAAATTAAAATTAGGATATAAATAGAAGTTTTTATAAGTACCCATGCTCAGTTTGAATATTTGCATACTTTCAACTACTTAAAGATCATACAAAATTTTATGTCTGGTAAGGGAGGTCTGGTTGTTAGGTGAGTGCTAGAATCACTGGATATGAACTCAGGGGCGCTACTAAGGTGAAAAAAACAACCAACAATTTCAGGCTGAAGTTTCCCCATCTCAATAAAAATGCGAAAGAGGAAGACACAGACCACACTATGTGGGTAAGCGAGATCCGTGAAATCAGTCCATTCACCAGTGATGTCTAAAAACCATCAAGGAGAGGGTGCATGTAATAGCTGCAATACACAATGCCACAACCTGCTGTCAAATACCCATGAAAAACACTTTGGAGATGTACACACAATAACTAATTTTCGCGATGATTTCTTTTGCTGCCTACATGTATGTATGTATGTATACATAGCTGAGCAGGTTCATCTTGATTTGTTTGGCTGTTCTGACATAATCACTGACATCTGTCTTGTTTGTCAGGTGATGTACTGCAGCCTTGTCTGGTATATTTCCCAAGGTCTGGGATAGCTCCAGTGGATTACTCCTTCACACCCTCCAACACTCTTACAGTGTGTACTGATGGGTATGCTCAGCACTATGCTGATGGTCCTCTAAAAGTTAATTACTTCTGAACACGTTTGCAACCTGGAGAGCTTGAGAGTCTGAGACACTAATCCATGTCGAATAGGTGTTCTTTGTTGACATAAGCTATCGTCTTGAACCCTGCAACAATAGACAATCAATTAAGTAACCAGTGCACGAGTTTAGGTGTTTATACTGAGTGAGACGAGGGGAGAGAGGGGGAGGGATCTCCACATGCATGAAAGCCCTGAGTGACACAGAGAGACAGAGCTAGAGTGAAGGTGGGGGGGGGGGGGGATCTCGGGAAACCGTGTCATGCAAATAATAGCTTTATTTTTTGTTGACCTTTATGCTTATCTATATAGTAGCCTCGTACCCAGGCCACGCGGGGGAAAAAAAGAGTATCTATATAGCTACATATAGTGTTGAGTTGTCATGCCTCTAACTGTTTACATTGCATATATTATTCTGAAACGTGTTCCAAAACAGCTGTTCATACATTCAAACACAAACCAGTCACTAAAGACTCAGAATCAGGTGGTAAGCTGAAGCTTTACAAACTTTTTAAGGCTGCACCCACTCCTGCCAGTTGTGTATATTTATATGCATGTTAATATATTATAATATGATATCATTTATACAGAGGTTTGTACTGCTTCTGTCGCAACATGATTGTATTCATCACCGGTAACTAAGGCTACTATCTATATGGTGCACGAAACTCGATAAAGGCTAACGCGTGACGTTCAAGAAACTGATTGGTCATAATTATGGCGTCTGCCGTCCATTTTTCGTGATGGGCGGGCTGCGTCAGACTTTAAATGCTACGCCCCATTTACCACTCCTCAAATTCGTCGTTAGATGTACTCATTCGGCTAGAGCAATATCTATGGGCTAGAGAATGTACAGCAGAAGCTACTAGGCATGAAGACTAAACAACTTACGTTACAGATCGCTATATTAGTACTTGTAACGCTAGTCTGTCCGTCAAAAACAAGGTCGACAAGGCTACAATGGTTCGATGTCAGTGACGGCTCTGCCCTTTGCAATGACTTCACAAGAGCTGGTTACTTCCTACGGAGAGTGAATACCTCGGACAATTGGATTGTATATCTCGAAAGTGGAGGGCTATGCTACTCGAATGAGACTTGCAATAGGCGTTTCTTCCTGTCAGAAGTGAGGAGCAGATTCAATCGTCCACTTAGTGGTGAAAATTACTTCGAAGAATATTACGGAAATTTTGACCCTGAAGAAGTTTGGAATGAAACTGTTGTGTCAGGAAGGGAAGCTGCTGTTGATGTTGTCTCTCCCCTCATGACTTCAATGCGCTGCTTTGCAAACGAGACTGATTATTTCCCACAAGGATTGTCAGTGCAAGGCACAGATATCTTGGACCAGGACTGTGAAAAGAACCCACCGTTTTGTGATTACAATCACGTTGTGATCCCGTACTGTAGCAGTGATTTATGGCTGGGAAGTGAAGTTGATGGAACAAGGAACGGCACTGCAGCACGTGGAGAATGCAATCAGTGTTTTGATTACAGTAAGTTAAGTTATGATACAGAACATCAGTGCACTGGCCTAGACCAGGAGAATTACTATAGAGTTCTAGGTATTGCATTTAATGTCACAATTGAGTAGTTTTTATTCCTGTTGTCTATACAGTAACAAAATGAGTAGTAGGTAGCTATACAGACAGTGAATCATATCAAATGGGAAATGGATGCTTGGGCTAGTTGACTTCGGCTTCATTATCACGCGCTGAGTATGCAGTAGGCAAGGTTAAGCAATCGGTTTAGTCTGTCTGTCAGTCATAAAATATCATTCCAACAGGGTTTAGTGACCCCAACATGAAGTATTAACAAGGATATCAGGCCCGTAGCCAGGATTTTCCAAAGGGGGGTTACATCGGTCGTCGGTTAAGGCGGCCGCGCAGCGGCCGAGGGGGGAGGGTTGCGGGAGGGTGGTGTCCCCCTTCCCGCGCGAAGCGCGGAAGCCTAGAAAATATGCCATTTTTGATAGCCTTAAAATGGCCCAGTTTCAATATGTGCAGTTGAGCAGTAGTAACCTCGTTTCTTCTGTACTACGTAATTAGCTACTAGTTAGCAGAACGTGTCGTGGGCGTACCCGTGAACGCAAAACTCGCTCTATACATACGAAATCTGCTTTTTAAAGTTGTGCGACTACACTACCTGAGACCTACATTGTCATATATACATACCCCGAGGTAAGCCTTATCCGCTCTGAGTGAGAGAGTACAGAGATCCGTACATGTACCGGCAGCAGCGCAGTGCAGTGCAGCGGGCGTAGTCTGGGCGCGAGGGAATGAGGATATGCCGTTTCGTGATGTGAGTAGCCGTATCAGATAAAAATTTAAATTTATGCGATGTATTTACCAAGACTACTGTCAGAATCGCCGTTCTGCGAGGATTCGAATGGTGGTTATTTCAACTAAATACGTCCAGTATTTTTTGAGATATTGGACAATGTTTCCTCACGATTCGATCCAATTTTTCAGTAATCTTTTTCTATACGCTATATTGGAATGGCACGGCACCACTTGATGTGCTTGATTTGGAGCGAAATATCTCTGGAACGCAAAGACGGATTGACTTCAAATTTTCAGCGTTAGTCAAGCAATGTCTGGGCTACCTAGCGCTGTGCTAAAGAAGTAATTTGAATATTGTCTAATGAGTACAAAATTTTAGACGCTTTGCGAAGGTATTGAGTAGGGGTAAGTAAGTTTGGATATTAAAGTATCTATGAGGTTAAGTATCTGTAATCCAGTACTGAGAGATTGTAGTGTTTATAGCACATAAATACATTCTTCCTGTAGTGATATCGATGTGTAGGCCTAGCCCAAGTATGCTAGCATAATTTCAATTACGTACTGTACCATCAGTATATGCACTGTGCAGAGAATCCAATGTTATGATAAATGCTTATAGTCTAAACCTAATATTATAATGCTAGTTGCATGCTTTTAAAAAAATTATGGCCGCTCAGGGATTCGGAAACCGCAATGGAGGAGCTACTATAAAGTCCTGCGCAATGCCGCTCGAGCGTACGAGTGCACACTGTGACAGCGGTGCAAAAACGCCGCCTTTCTCGTATGTGTTGTGTGTTAAGACTACTGCAGCAGCTGGTATTACTGCAGGCCGCCGACCTGTGACAGCGTTGCAGACGTACGATCACGAGTACGATGTCGTATTGTACGCTTGCGCGTAATATTTAATTGCGCGCCCTCTACACGTCAATTTGAAACTTTAAAAAAACTTTTTCTAGGCAAACCTAATCCGTAGATTTAAAAAATAATAGTTTCCTTTGCGCGCATCCCGTTTCCTGCTGGTGAAGATGGTGCAAACTGCATTATCATAGGATGTTGCACTACGGAGATATCCCTTAATAAAGAAGAACATGACCTCAGAAGTGTTATTGTACGGATAGATTTCATACGTTTTCCCAAATGTCTGACATCGCTAATGTGAGTTGCGCCGCCTTTCGCCTTTCTGTTCAGACGACGGTGATTCTTGGACCGGTCGACTAGAAACGGTAGAGTTTGTAAAGCTAGGTTGTGTGTAATTTTTTTTTGGCCTTCCCAGGAAGGGAGGTTCGTGCGAACCCCCTCGAACCCCCCCCCCTGCCTACGGGCCTGCCATATGTTAGGGGCAATAATGGTTCTGTTCTCTGCGTTTCCAGCTCTTTCATATTACCATACGACTGGTTTTAAATGCATGGTAAAAAGATTGCGTTTCCTGGGTTTGAAAGGTAATTGAGCTTGTAATAATTGCGATAGGACAGCCCCTTACACAGCTACAGTATGCACGCAAACAAATAGTTTATTCATTGCATTTCAAAATTTTGTAAACCAGCTATAAATTTGCAATATGATGTGTGCTTGAGTGGCTGTAGCTCCATAATGGAGTACGCTGGAATCATAGGACTCTTGTGCCATCTGAAAGTTGCCAATTCTATCAATCCCTGTTTGTGGGGGTGACATCGCAAGATTCGGAACTATTGGCCTCTGAAGGTAGCCAAGGATAGCACGTACGAGGCTTTGTACAATCAGTGGACTGGTGGACTGGACTGGACTGGACTGATGTACACTGTAAAAAATTAATATGTGATTGTTTTGAGTATTAAGTGATTACCTGACTTTCAGAAGTCTCAGTGTGAAGGTAGGAGTTCGGGTAATTTGTTCCTTATTATGAAAATTGACTATGGAATGTCAAGGTCCATTAGCAAGGAACAAATTACCTGCTTTGAGGCCTGAGGCCTAACTCCTACCTTCATACTCAGACTTCTGAAATCCAGGTAACCACTAAATAGTCAAAACAACTACATATTTTTGGCAGTGCATGCAATTGCACTGCAAAATAGCCAGGTTATATTAACTCTGGCTTTACATGGTTGCTGCAGTTGCATGGGATCGCCACATAGCAGTTTGGCTGTCTAAATTGCAAACTTAGCTTGGATAAAGAGTTCAAGACAAGTGGATACCGGGTTATTATTCACATTTCATGAATACCAAACCTTCGGATGACAACATTTTTCTGAACATACTCTAATCATTAGCCAAGCAGTATGCTGAGCATTGTGCTCTTATCAAGATGGGTTATCACCAGACACATCAAGAGGGGTGGAACAAGGTTTGCTATTCACAGTTTCCAACTAAAGTATGAATGATGAACCTTGTTTCATCCCTCCGAGTTTTTATTAAGCCAGTTTTGCAATTCAGACAACCGAACTTTGGTTTAAATAAACCATCAATGTTTTCAGTGTATAGCTCGCTATCCATATATGTGGCCTGTCTTAGAAATTAGTTATACAAAGACAATGTAAAGTAAAACAAACCCTCACTTTTTTTCAGTGTGCATGCATACTGAAAAAGTGGGGGGTTGTTTAACCACGGTTTGGTTGTCTGAATTGCAAAACTGGCTTGATAACAATCCAGAGAGGTAAAATAAGATTCATCATACACATTTCAGCAAAATTGTGAGTAGAAAACCCTCTTCCACCCCTCTTGATGTGTCTGGTGATAACCCAAATTGTAACTATGTTCTGATAAGCGGACAATGTTTTGAGTAGCGATTCTCATGTGTGGGCTATGAATGTAATAAGTGAGCATGTGGGGGCATCGCTTGGCTTATGAATGTCAATGACATGTTATCATCCAATGGATCCTAAAGTCTGATAGTAAATAATGACCCTGGGGTCTCTCCTATGGGTCTATTCAAGCTTCAATTTGCAACTGCAATTCAGACAACCAAATTGTGGTTGAAATAATCTCTCCATTGTTTCAGTGAATTGCACTGCAAAATAGCCAGGTTATATTAACTCTGGCTTTACATGGTTGCTGCAGTTGCATGGGATCACCACATACACTGAAATAACTGAGGGTTTATTTTAATAGCAGTTTGGCTGTCTAAATTGCTAACTTAGCTTGGATAAAGAGTTAGACGAGTGGATACCAGGTTATTATTCACATTTCATGAATACCAAACCTTCGGATGACAACATTTTTCTGAACATACTCTAATCATTAGCCAAGCAGTATGCTGAGCATTGTCCTCTTATCAAGATGGGTTATCACCAGACACATCAAGAGGGGTGGAACAAGGTTTGCTTGTTTGTTGGTTTCCAACTAAAGTATGAATGATGAACCTTGTTTCATCCCTCCGAGTTTTTATTAAGCCAGTTTTGCAATTCAGACAACCAAACTTTGGTTAAAATAAACCCTCAATGTTTTCAGTGATATAGCTAGCTATTCGTATATGTGGCCTGTCTTAGAAATTAGTTATACAAAGACAATGTGAAGTCATATTCTGAAGTTAATAAACCAGTGTAGTGGGTAACCTCATATCTAGGCATACCATTGCAGTTTTATCATGGCTGGTACTATATAAGATTGCTTTACGTTCCTGCATCTGTCTGAGTGTGTGTGTGTGTGTGTGTGTGTGTGTGTGTGTGTGTGTGTGTGTGTGTGTGTGTTCATACACAATTATCACGTGCGCTAAGTTACATCATTTCGTTACTATGAAGTTTGCAGGCTCAATAGGCCAATAGGCCAAGGTACGCCAAGCTAGGTTAGTTTTGTGTTGCCTAGACGGGGAAAGAGTGGTAGGTAACAATGATGATCTAATTACTAACTAGAAGCGCACTACGAAAATGCTGTGTCACCACTTTCGCTAGAAGCTGTACCTAGCCAAGCTGATCTATTCTACAGCTGCGTTTAGCTCTGTTGCTGAGCACAACCTTCAGTCGAATGATTTGTGTAAAAAAAATACCCGGCTGGTTTTTGCAAGGTTACGATGAACAGCTCATAATTAAATTATTGTAGAAACTTCATCATTTATATCTCGGAAACTATAGCTGATTTTAATCCGAAACAAGTTGCATTGTAATAGCACAAGAAAGCAGTATAGCTTGTAAAACAGAGAAGTACCTGGTTTGAAATGTTCCAATTGCCTGCCACTACCCTAACAGCTTAAACACCTTTGCTCCAAATTACTCAGTGGCTGAGGGGAGTAGAACCCTCACATTTTCTCTGGCACCAGTTCACATGACTTGCTAGGTCGTGATGAAAAGCTACCTAGTACTCTGTGCATTTCATGCTGATTAATATTACAGTAGGAACAAGACTTAGGGTAATCGCAAAGTGTAAAGTATAGTGGGCAAAGTAAAAATGCAGATGTATTGAATCACGACCTGAGACGGGTTATGAAACAGTCTGTCGCAAAAATAATAGCAGCTAACCCAGAAGCATGCATAACAATGCTACCGGAGAAGCTACGAAAAAGTGACTTGTCTTTGACAGATTGTTGTGTCTATCGACAACATATTTTCAAGGATTAGCCATGGCTGCTATGGCAGAGTGAAGAGACAAGCTGTGCTGCTTAAATATCACATGTGCATCACTCGATGCACATGGTAGGAAATGATGTCATTAATCATGAATTTACAAAAACAAGTCAATGGCAATAAAGGTGGCTATTGAATGGAGAATATACTTTTTGCTATACCTCAGCTATAATATAGGGAAGAACTATATATCATTGCATATAGCTGCAGGGATCAAAGACTCGAACTAACAATCACTTTCTAGGCATCTACCTCGCAAAAAAAACATCAGTATCGGGCTCAAAGCTTGCTGTCTTCACTTTTCACTTTCGTAAAACGAATAATACACGGTTAGTATACGTAACAATGTACGTGTAATGTGCCCGATACTGATGTTTTTTGCGAGGTAGATTACCATGGTAATTTGTGCGCATGCGCAAACAGTCGATACCAGGCCACTGCCAGGAGAGAGGCGCTTCCGACTTTCGGTGGTAAAACAGCTACCGCAGTGTTAGCGGATAGAAAATTACGGGTCCTTTTGCTATTCCTGGCTGATTATAAAGCCATTTTGGTTGTAGAAATCAGAACCTAGTTCCTATACTCGTATACTGCTGATTGCCATGTGACTCAACTCGTTTACGAATACGTTTACTGGCCGTTTTCCGTAAATTCTTGCGCATGCGCGAACAGTGTGTACCGATTGTGAGCCGAGTGGGAGCTTCGATACTGAAAGAGACTGTAAGACTTGAGGCGCTCAACAGGTCTTGGATAGTCTGCGTCCGTACCAAGACTGAGGGGAAGAGAGGCTTGCCTCTCCAGAAGTCCCAGGCGCAGGGGGCTTGAGAACGCCCGACGCTAGTTACTACTGACAAACGGCGGAGGTGGCAGCTCCTGAGTATCGATGTGCACTGAACGAGACATTGACCTAACAAGACATGCAAGTGCAAGAGACATCTACCGAGGTTGTATTCGCCTGGACTATCGACTATCTGCAGTCTGTGTGTGTGTTGTGACGGAAGGAGACTGGCCAAGGGGACCAAAAGTTGGGGTTTCCCGGGTGGTGGCGCGGTGTGAATGCTACCTGTCAGAGGTCCGCATGCCTCTGTTTATCTGCCATAGTCCCTTGACTCCATAGATGTGAATCTGGTGACAAGGCTGCTAGCACTGTCTGGACATTGTGCTAATTAGTTATGCATTGTGTTTGCATGTGCTTTTTTGCAGCTGTATTCTGTATGCCTCATATAGCCGCAAACAGAACATGAACTTTGAACTTTGTACCAGGCCACTCTTTCGTGGACTGCTACAGTACTAGTGAATTACTGTAACTCACAAAATTAATATTACCAAAATGGTGAAAACAGGCTTTGTGATGCTATGGACTTATAAATTTGCTTTTGAAACAATCTTAGAGCTATTGTATTTGCATGAGTAATACCTACTATGTAAACATAACCGCCCATAATTAATGACGTAACGCTAATTAGCGTTTGCACGTTGAAAGTCTAAACAGAGCGCCTAGAGTTAATAGTGACGACAATCAGACCTGTGTAGAGGAAAGAACAAAGAAGTCAGCATTAGTCGAAATTTGTGTAGCGAGAAAGCCCTAGCTACCTATGGAGTTCGTTCAACTTGCCTGCCTAAAGGCTTCCTGCATCAAGGGACACCATATCTACCTAGCTGATCTCAACGTAGGGGATATTTATGAGTGTTTGCTAGAGCACAAATGATGACGCGGTCATCGGACATGTGCCGGATGGTTTAGAAAAGCTTGCTACAACCACTAATGTTGTCGGGTGTAAGTCCACAGGGTACAAGCAAAAGTTACGGATCCTCCGCGTCCAGCACAAGGAACCGTCTTTGAAGAAGAGGCGTATGGGGCAAGACTATTAACTAGTTGTTGAGTATTATGTACTGCAAATTTGCCACGCTATTAACTGTTGTGTTGCAAAAATAACCGATCTGTGATTATAACCGCCCATGACCGCCCATTGAGGCTAATTATAACCGCCCCCGTTTATTTATCAGAGTTTACGGTATGCCATTTCAATAAACAGGGTGCCATGCACCGTAATGGTTAGCTCATAGGCACTGTACTAAGAATTAGTGTGTATATTATTTATGCAATAATCTAATGTAGTGGTGACTAATGCCTTTTGATTATGTGGTGTCCATTGATTGATACAATACTCTAGACAAGTTGGAATAACTTGACAGAGCGTATACTTAGTGTAGTCGTTGCACACTACAGTATAACATTTTAAGGTCAAAGGTCAGAGGTATACGATAGTCTGCCATTAACGATGTGTCCAATTATACACTGGTAGAGAAACAGTCTTTTTTGTTTAGCTTGTGACCAGACCTTGAGATCTAAGGCATTCCTTAATTGCCAGTGTAAAATAGTTCTTCCACTACATTCATTTTATTTTTGCTACAGACCAATTGAGTGGCTGCTTCAAGTTTAATCCTCGGAGTGAGAGCATCCAGTTTACCTTCCGTGGGAAAATAATTTTCATGTCAGTAATCAGAGACCTACTGGCAATGGGAATGAATGTAGCCTCTGAGGTCGTCTTGGCTGGGTCTAGTGCTGGGGGTCTTGGGGCATTGAATAATGCCAAATGGCTGAAAAGTGAGCTACAGAGTGTTGGTTCAGCAGAACTTATTGTGATATTTGATTCAGCCTGGTTCATTAACTTCCAAGGAAATATCTACCGAGAATTTGATGGCACCATTAACCGCAATGAATCTGAGATACAAAGAGAGAATATTCAAACCTTACTCTCAGTATTACAAAGTAATGAAGCTTGTACTGATGTGCGTTTTGGCTTCCCTTGTTGTGCTTCTCCTCACTGTCTTCTTACACAAACAAATGATGCTGGTGAAAGATACTACCCTGAAATCCCTACATTTGGAATACTTAGCTTATATGATATATACCTCCTGGCTCCCTCACTCAGTGGACTAGGAACTATTGATGATCAAGGGATAATTTCTGTTGGATATGGAATTAATTTTCTTCTCACTGTTGGTGAATATGGAGGTGAGATGAACAAAACTCTTTTGCTGACAGGAACTGAAAACGTTTTCTTTAGCTCCTATGCAACACAATGTTTACAACATGTCTACCTCACTACTTCTACACTCTGGGGACTTCCAGGAGCAAGTGTGTTTGGGAGGTCATCTGTAGAGCTGGAGAGAGAGTTGGCATCTTTTAGGTAAAAAGCATAATTTGTAATCCTAACCATATTATTAAGTTATACAACTACTTCTCTCACCCACTGTCCTTAACTGTATATATTATCAGCTCACTCACCACACCTACGCTGATTGCATTGAGGTTACGGGTTTGACTTATGGTTTTATTTCATGTGTAGTGAATGATTGATGCATATCATGCAATAATTTTTTCCCCCAAGGTAACTGAGGTCAGTGATATTGCTGGGTCAATACTTTTACTCTCTAATGATTCCTT
The DNA here is from genome assembly GCA_963921505.1 of Phakellia ventilabrum. Classification (NCBI taxonomy): domain Eukaryota; kingdom Metazoa; phylum Porifera; class Demospongiae; order Axinellida; family Axinellidae; genus Phakellia; species Phakellia ventilabrum. The sequence continues at coordinate 1,802,291 of OY997385.1, forward strand.
TCTGTATTCATGAGTGACTGACATTAGCTTTAGAAGCAATTATCTACCACAACAGAATGGCAGGTGACTAGTATATTATAGCCTCGTCCGGTTGGCTAGGTGAATAGGCCTAGATTTGAGCCTACTTGGCCCACATATCCCAGGTCAGAGGTCATCTCTAAAAAGCAAACACAAAAGGTTCTGTCAGTCCCTCATGAATACAGCAAAGAATCCTTAGAGAGTCATAGTGCCCCCCCCCCCCCCAACACACACACATACACACATGCATACACACATGTACACACATACACACTATTATAGCCATGTGATAGAACCTGGTATCTGGAACTCAAGCCAACTAGCGGGACGTACAATACAAGAAGCACTCATGCAGTGGTATAGTAACCGAACTGTACCTGTGCACTTTCGTGATACATGCAATGGACCTCACTGCAATGATCAGTGTCCAGAAACTTTCTCCCTGGGGAAACTAAATTCAAATAATTGGCATCCTGTTGCAAAATGTGTCATAGTGGGCATTGTTCTTCTCGTTATGATCCTGTGTGTAATTCTAAAGCTTGGATTTGATATCTGGCTATGGAATCTGAACAAGAAGCAAAACCGTTATAATGAGAAAAGTCAAAGAGGAAATGAGTCACAGGTTAAGCATACCTATGTATGTATGTACTAAGGATGTACATAGCCTCGTTCCCAGTCTCCACTCCCAGTTTTTGTTCGCATGTTGTAAAAAAAGTGTTTTTTTTACAACATGTGAAGAAAAAAAACTGGGAGTGGAGACTGGCAACGAGGCTAGATGTACACTGAGTGTATGTACCACAGTGTATTGATAACATATATACCTGTTATACGCACAAAATGCATGCGTTCAGGTATGGTAAATACAAATGACTACATGACTACTTGTGATTGTAAATATCACTGGTATACATCTGTCATTTTGCTCAGTGATTGTGTATTCGACACATTGGATAGCTTTCTGCTTCTACAGTTCATCTTGCAGGAGCAGAATCCAAACATGTATGGTGGTATATCTGTGTCCTGCCTGAATTTGAGCTATGAAGTCACTTTAAGGTAATTACCTGTAAAAGAAGAATGATTAGTTTCTGATTTATTATTTGTTCCTGGTTACACTCTGTTTCCAGTGCAAAACAAGTTGCATATTTAGTGGGTAGTACTTTAGTGGAGAAATAATTGTCTGCAGTTCAGAGCAATAGGCTTGATGGTGAGGTATCGAAAGATAGGAATTTTGAACGAGCGTTTTTAATTACTTACCCAAGAAATAAAAACTGCAATTTACAGAGCTGAAAACTAAGTTGCCAGCATGCATGTTTGTGTAGACAGAAAAGTATTGAGTGTATATTGTTAAATTTTTCTTTTGGCATGAGAAAATGGGGGGAGGGGCTCCTCCTACTCATACAGGAAAGGTACCTTGACTATTACTCTGTTCAGGTGCACTCAGTGTACCAGTGTTGCATGTTACCATACTTAGTGTTAAGTGAGTGTGGCCAATGGCATAGACGTCTCACTCTGAGGAGATACCCTCAGATTTTTTGTATGGATTAGAACCTTGTGTATTAAGCTTTAAAATGACCAAGCTCTCTTAGGGCTTAAAGATTAAAAACTTTGGCACTTGTTTGCACCTTTTGTTGCTATGTGTTCAATTTAGAATTGAACTTTTATCACTTATGGTAGGCAAAAGAAAATTAAAGCTGAAGAAAATGACAGAAGGACTCCACAAGAACTACCGCAAACATCAGTAGATGGTTGCATTGTAAGTTCACTGATAAAGTAGATATTATAAGAGTTCATACCCTCCTACGGTTCGCATGCCCATTTAAACCGATTTTAACTAGATCGCACATGCTTTCAAGGATATGTATAACTTAGGTAGTAGCTATATTAGCCTAGTTCTCAGGTCCTAGGTTTTCAAAGGTAAACTTAAGCTTCTTACTGATGGGCTTCACTGCACAGGCTTATAGAAAGTCAATTATCACTTTATCACATTATTAAACAGCTATTGATTACGAGCACCGAGTATGTAAGCTCAGTATTAACAAGCCATCAGCTATATACTTATACTTAATTTCTGCTACTGGTTTAAACTTCCGAATGATGACAATAGTTTGATGTAGAAACATACATTCTTACATGATTTTACCCGACAGCAATGACACTTGGTACTTCCCTGTGTGCACATTCAGTAGTAGTAACCATGTAGTGTATAGCTGTTATCGGGTGTGAGATATACCGCAGATGAGTATAAAACTTTATCCACTACATATATAATAATAATAGTGTTAGCTATGAAGGAGGGGTCATAGAATCTAAATATGGCCATAAAACACACATGGATATTCCGGTGTCCCACTGGATTGCCAATGTGATAGCCTGGTTTTGATCCACACCAAGTGCACTTTACTTTCCTATTTCTCGTATAGGCATACTTCTTTTTACAGAGAAAAAATGTATTAAATTTTAGTTTTTTTAAGGTGTGCTGTCTCTGAAGCCAACTCCTGCTGTGGCTACAAACTGGAAATGCCCTATAATGCTGCTGAATAAGCACTTTCATATGCTGATATCTACCAGTAGGAAAGATGAAATAGCCTAAAAGCAGTTTTGCTTCAGAGCTAACCTGTTGCATAGCCTTGAATGTTGAATGCAAAAAAATTTCAGTCTGTTTTTTTAAACAGTGACTGCAATAGTAATACATATGTACTGAATCAGCTTAGTTTGTTAGGAACTATGTAGTGTATAGGGTTAAAAATATTAGAATTCTGTTTCTTTTCATATCTACCTTTTCAGGAGAAGCTAAAATCATGTTGTGGGTGGAAGAAGAAGACCATTTTGGATGGCATCACAACATGCTTCAAGTATGGAGAAGTTACAGGAATAATGGGAGCTTCAGGTAATTACTGTTGATCCAATAGTAAGCCAATAATTGTATGCATCCCTCCCCAATCCTCCATATACCTACCAGACATCAAAATGGTCTCTCTTAGCAGCCATTTCCCCAGATTTAATGCCTCTTAGTTCTAGACCAAACGAGGATGCTTACTAGATAAAGAAAATGTGGGTGCCTATAAAAGCTGTACTGGACTGGACTGGACTAGACTATGGACTGGACTAGACTATGGACTGGACTGGATTATGGACTGGACTATGGTTGATATCTAACTTTTGGTAGTGGTATATCTGGGCTCAGTGAGTGACCTTGCTTCCAGCTGCCTGTGGCATCAAGGAAGCCGTGGTTCAATATCAGTAAGCGCTAATTCCAGTGCTTTCTATTGTAGATTTTTGTTTGGGATCTTGTGCGTTGATGTACGCTATGCCTACTTGCATATAGGTATATACAATCGAGACATGTGTTGGTTGTGTAAAGAAGCTAATAATAGTAGTATATCAACCGCTAGTGTTCTTACCTAGAAAAAGGGTGGAGTAAAGTCTGTTTCTTTGAATCAGTACTGATACCTCAGAGATGTAAACAGCTCTTGCATTGCTTTGGAAGCAAAATCTAGACCTAGTCTAGTCCATAGTCCAATCCAGTCCAGTTCAGAGTCCAGCTTTTACAGACGCCCAGAAAAGGTTGCTAAATGCTATCTTAGTTTTGATGGGTAAAATGAGCTTATCGTAAGCTTTCAATAAACCTCATTCACCAGCAGAGATCCATAGAACTCTGAGGAGATATGAGCTAATGTACAATTTGTACTTCAAGCCCATCAACAACTGCAAGATTTTGCCTTCTTTTATAAACATCAATTGCTTTGAGCAGTCTTAAGTTGTCGGCAACTTACAATCCTTGCTGGTCTAGATGTTGGGGCAGTCAGCAAATCTTTCTTTATACGTTTCTGCTGGGATTTTGTAATATGGGTATCATACAGGTGATGAGATCAGAGGTACAGAAATATCAGAGTGTCAACTTAACTGGTCTACCATGTCACAACACTTGGCCTTCCCCTATGGTAGGGGGAGGCCTGACAATGAGACTACATAATTACATGTTTCGTGTTATAGCTATTATATGGTGGAAGTACTGAAGCAGGGAACCTGCCTGGAAATTAATTGGTTGCAGGTGTATGGCTAGTGAAGCTAGTCATCATAAAGCTGTATTGTATGTGATGTAGAAAGTATTCTTCCTTTCCCACTACTCACTTAAAAGGCTCTGGAAAGACTACATTCCTGAATCTCTTGACTGGGCGACAAAAGTTTGGGAAATTTACTGTAAGTCATTAGCAAAATTGGTAGTATGTACTGTGAGTATTTTATAATGGTAGGAATTTGAAGCGGCCACACGTTTTTTTAGATAGTTCTTGTAAGCAAACATACAAGCATGCATGAGGTTCTGTAGGGGATAAAATTATTTGCATTACAGGTTGGCTTGCTGTAGCCTAGTATAAATTGATTAGGTGCATACTTAATGATTCAAATATGCACATGTACACACAGGGTGAAATCAAGTTTAATGGACGCGAAGTGAAGGAAGAGGATATTGCCAACACAGGCTATGTATTACAGCTGGCCAGGCCCTACTATGAGGAGTTAACTGCCCGTGAAAACCTCACTCTTGCTACACAAATGAAATTGCCTAGCAGCAACCAAAAGGAGAAGTTGAAACATGTGAAAGAAGTTATAAGAATGGTAAAACTGTTATGTTACTGTATTACTATGCTATATAAATAATCATACTTCTTGTAGTATGTGTGTGTATAAGTCATTAAAAGAGTGAGCACTGAGACAGCTGCAGGACAAAGGCTGTATAGTTTTACATGTAGAGGATGTATACCAAGAAAAGACTAATAAGTGATTTGCACCATAAGGATACATGTATATAATATGACCAGAAGGCATTTCTGCATTCCTCATCTGGTCTAATACATAATACCTTTGACAGACTGAACTAGGCGATCATGCTGATACAGTTGTAGGTGGGGCTACTGGGCCTGGACTCAGCGGTGGAGAGGTAAGTGTCTATTTTAGCACTATGCCATATTTGTGATGTATTGGTATATAATTTGTTGTGCTATACTGCGTGGGCAGTTCAAAGGTGCCGGTAGCAGTCTATACCTCAAAAATAGCTGCCTATGCTCTATCTGCCAGTTTCGGTAGTTATAACAACCCTAACTAACGACCCTAATTGGCAGATAGAGCATAGAAAACTTAACTAAGCTGTCTGCACACCACAAACCAAATTAGTGTGCTCATGGAGCATGAAGTGGGAGGGATGTATACTACAAGCAACCGGAAACGAGGAAACTGAAACTGAAAGCTGAACAGAAAATTGAAATGGAAAGTTACAATAGTATGCTAAAATAGATTTATGCCGAGTGAGTCAAGGTAAACACAGGTCTGCAGCGCGAGCTACGTGAAACGTATTTCTACTGTAATGGAAAACAGCAAAATTAGTATCTACGAATGTGCTAATGCTTTCTGAAACTCCACTCCTTCGCGGCTGAGAAGTCTGTCGACGGTATTGCACATCGTTCCCGGTCAGTCATCTGCGTAGTGGTAGTTGCTTGGGACTGCCTTCTCTCTCCTGCATGTTTTGGTGAGTGACTTAGCATTTAGCCTCCTCCCCACTAGAGTCCCCATCCTCCTCGCTCTATCTAATGATTTCTAGACATGAATAAAGTGGCATTTCCCTTCCTTTTTCAGGCAGCAATACGTGCGACCGCCACTCATTGTGCTGGCACGCAAGACTACACTCATCCGAGAAAACTTCAAGGCTCTACAGCCACGCATACTTTATAAATAAGAGTTAGAAATCCAGAGCTAAATAGGTAAGCAATCTGCTACTACTAATGTAAGGCTCAAGGTGGGATCGTTTAACTATGTGCAGTGCATACGCGTATAGTCAGTCAGAGAGGGGCTAGTTTGCAAAACTAGCATATACGTGATGCAGCTGGTACTATATAAAGCATTTAGTGTTTCATTTCAGCTTTCTGCTTTAGGTTTCCATTTCAGTTTTCCGTTTCAGCTTTCCGTTTTCTTCGTTTCCAGTTACCCAGTCACTTGGATAATGGTATTTTTGTGGTTTACAGGAAACCAACTCAAGGCTTCATCTGATAGACCACGTGCTGAATACCTTAACTTTGAAGGTGCTTCTCCACGGTTGAGGGAGTAAACCCCACATTTCTTGAACCCGGCCGTTATGTTGACTGGTGTCACAGACTGGGGCCATGCAACAGCTCACGATGATCTAACTTTCGGAGCATTCAGCACTCTTCTCTACTTCTTTATTAGATGTACAATTGAATGGCAGCAAGATTAAAGTGTGCAGTCAACTGGTTAATTGAGTCTACCCAAAGTCTACCCTATGACACGGCACATGATAAATGATACCAGGTCTTTTCTTTTCCTTTTCGCTTTGCTCGCTCGCATTACATAACACACACAGAGTGGGGAGGCCTGGCAATGAGGCTAGCTACCAGCCTAATAATTTGATGTTATGTATGTTGTAAAAGCAATAGCAATTACAGGTATCCTGCAATATAGAAATTGATTGATTTAATTGTAAAATAAAGGGGTAAGTGGAAAACGCTGAAAACTGAAAAACTGAAAACTGAAAAACTGAAACGCTGAAAACTGAAAACTGAAACTAAATAAAGATTATAGTTTAGCAAACATACTAGCCTTGATGGCTGTAGCCTATATAGTCACTGGTTTGGTTGGTCCGGTTCGTGGACCACTTTCTGGAGCACCTAATTTTTTTTCAACCACTATGCACGTTGCCTTCTGGATAAAAACAGTGGTGTTAATCTTAGCTGCCTTGGCCTGCTCACTTGCTATTGGTATGACAGTCTTCTTTAAAGCATACAAGAAGTTTGTCCATCGACTTGCACTCTGCAGCCTTGTTATATTGTTTTGCCTTAGCTAATACTCAACACTGTCAACAGTATACCAGTTGAGAATAGATGTGGCTACCTGAGTGAAGGATTCTTGTATTGCTACTGGGTTTTTGGATCAATAGCTACACTGCATGGGTGATTCTTCTTTTGGTATGCTGGATAACTCTGCAACTCTTAGTGCTTGGTGTTCTCAAACGCAAGCTACGATTCTCTCAAATACGAAGTAGCACGAGAAATAATGACCCTCGTAGCTTCATATGTGAGGCATGTATTGCGGAGCCACACCAGACTGTAGCTACATATATAATCCATGGTCATGCAGAGTGTACTTGAACTTAATGTCACAATTACTTGCTGCAAAACCTAGCCATAGCTCTTGCTAGCTATAGTCTCGCGCTCAGCGCTTGCAGAACTTGAGAAGGCGTGGCTCCACAATACATGCCTCATGTATGAACGCGCATAGTGGTGAAATTTTTTGGTGCTCCGGAAAGACAGGACCGGTGGCTATGGCCCTTATTGGCTCTCACAAGGCTGCTTTTGCTAGATTGTTTGCTAAACTATAAGTGTACACTTCTTTATTTAGTTTCAGTTTTCAATTTCGGGCTTTTCAGTTTTTCAGTTTTCAGTTTTTCAGTTTTCAGTGTTTTCCACTTACCCAAAATAAAGTGTCCCTTGCTGGCTGGTTACCAGGAAGTAGTCATTGGATGCCAAACACATCCATATGGTTGCAGCATGATCTTGCAATCATAGGCAAGATGACCAAAAAACCTGATTTCCTCAATCATCACTCTTCTTGGTGTACCAGAGAGATAATGCAATGCAAGAATAGAGTGCAGTAATGGAGATAACTCAGACATAGTGATCCAAGCTACCTGCAGCTACACATAGTATCTTCATACATGTAGATATATATCACCAATGAGCTCATTGCTATTTTTGGAACAATTATATATGATCATGACCATATGCGCAGGTTAGCTTGGTGCTGCATGTTAGTCATTACTAAAAAGTGTGACAATAGCTCACACTATATCGGTTTTACATTTAGCCAGTAAGCCACATTGTATTTATGGTGTAACCTATATCAAGATATGAATGTAATAGCATTCTCTTTTTGCTACAGAAACGGCGTCTATCAGTTGCCCTTCAACTGCTGAAGCTGCCTAAAATTCTCTTTCTAGATGAGCCTACCTCAGGTTTGTTTGATACTACCATAACTATGTTCTTATAAGTAATCTCAGGGGCATCAATCTGGCAACACTTTTATGCCATTCCAGGTCTTGATGCAAGCTCTGCCAGGATGCTTCTCACTCAACTGAACGCGTTAGCTTGTCCTGACAGTGATAGCAGTCCTAAGAGATCTGTCATTCTCACCATACACCAACCGAGAAAAGAAATTTTTCACATGTTCAACAGATTATTGCTGCTTTCCAATGGAAAGGTATATATAGACACGCATGTGTGTGTGCTTTCAACACAGACTAAGGTCATGTGCTCTGTATGGTTGCTGCTTGTACATTTAAAATATGCTAGAGGTGTAATACAATATATATATGTGATCAGGTGCCCCTGTAACTCAACATGGGATACTGGTAATGCTTTCAGTGATGTAATGCAGCACATCTGCAGCTGCTTTTGTACATTTGCTCAAAATGCCAATGCTCTTTGTTCATTATTATGGACTTCTGATAAAGTACTGTAAGTCATGCTTGATTTCCATAGGTTGCCCATGATGGAACACCTGGAGAGGCATACGAGAAATTTAGAAATGCTGCGAAACAGATTCCTAACTTCGAGCTGGCCGATAACCCTGCTGGTAACATTACCAAATTGTGTATTTACTCACGTAGCACCTGCAGAAAATCTCCACTTTGGTTACCCTCATCTGTGTATTTGTTAAACCTTCCCTAATAGATATCATCATGGATGTACTAGACTCTCATGATTGTCGGGAAAAGATTACTGAAGCATACAAGGAAGATGAGAGGATGAAAACAGAAATCAAAGCTGCAAGGTTAGATGGTTTATGATTTCAATTGATCCTAAAATCGCTTTCTCCATTTCAATTTTGTCTCAGACAAACATGGGCATCCACACTTATTATGTGTGCACACTATACAACTACTAGCATGACAGACACTACATGTTAGCTTAGTCTCAAGCTGCCTGTAGAATGAAAGAGTGATAAGCAGTGATCATAACCCTGTTCTGGCAAATAATGGTTGCTAATCACAAGGGCATGACAAAATTGGTTTCATCATATAGATCATCATCAAATATACAGACTTAATTTTAAACCACTCTCATCCTCAGTATAGCTTTTCAGGCATTTACTCATGAAGTCCAAAAAGCCATCGACTGTGAGAGAGTAAACATAGGCCTTAAAAGAGGTATAGTCTCAGTGTTCTGGAAGTACTCTGGCCATCATGGCATGGTTGCTGGTAGATAAACAGGGTACTTTTATGCATCTTCCTGCTAATAAAAAGTGTGTGCATACTCAACAAACATGCAAGACTACATTCCCAATACAGAGTACTACTGCAGCAATACACCCTGTTTTAATTACGCAATGAAGGCATGTAGCCATATACACTTTGCAACAGTAGTGTTGGTATTTAGCAGATCTAATTAGTAGTATAAAACCTGTTGTACTTCACAAGTGTAGAATTTGTGTGTAGAAATTTCAAGAGAAGATAATAGCTGCTAATTTACTTTTTAAAATTAGAAATAATGGACCCTTATTGGGGCGAGCCCATACAGCAACCTCATCAAGTTCAAATGTAACTTTACAAATGGCACTATAATCAATATGTACATCCATTTGTTTTCCATATCGTCGAAGATGGCAGCAAGTGAGAAAGTGTTTGCTGATTCTGTTTCCTATCGTCTTTCAAGAGTTGGAATTCCAGAGTTCACCCTCAAGCCCCAGCAGTTGGAGGCTGCACGTCACGTGTACGAGGGGAAAGATTTTTTATTTTTATGGCTAGTGACTGGCTTTGGTAAGTTGGTGTGCTACAAGGTGCTGCCCTTTGTGATGGACCACAAGAGGGACAATATTGAGAGTGGGGAGGGGAGTCACAGCACCATTTTAATCCTCTCACCTTTAATGTCACTGATGATGGACCAAGTTACCAGCCTGAGGGAGCGTGATGTGATGGCAACTATTGTCACTGGCCACCCTGCTGTTAGCACAGACTCAGCTGTCTCCACTGCCTCAGTTAGCCATCAGAGTTAGCCATCGAAGCATGATCGAAGTCAAGTACTATAGTGAATTCGAATACGCACATGAGCACAACATGTGACTGTTGTTGGATATTTAGAAAATAAGCGTATATGCAGTATGGTGGACGTACAACAGGCGTACGTACAGAGAAATTGTCCCACTGTACACGCTAGTATAGGGCTCACCTCAGGAAAGCAGTGGAGGACAAGGTCTGCAAGGCCCCAACAGAGATGATAAATCAAGTTTACCGTAGATAGTGCAAATACTCCTGAAGTAGTAGAACTAAGATTTGCATTACCATAAAGTGCACGTGATGGTGAAGTATTGATCTGTCCAATACTCCAAAGTGGCAGAGGTTGGGATAATGCCGAAGCTGGAGCTGTTCGGACAGTATTGGGCTAGGTCACCTCTGATGTACGTGGAGACTGGAATATGCTCACTGAATTTTTTCAGTTGTACCACTGCACATAATCAATCAATAAGCTGTGTGTTCTTTTCAGCAACAGCAACACAATGGGACCAGATCTTAGGACCTTTCCAGTTAGTCACAGCTATATCATTCTCCTTTATTGAGCGTTACGGCTGATATTCAGTTAAAAGCCTCAGCTTCGCCTTGGTCTCTAGTTGAATAACTGCCTCATGCATATCCTGTAACCTGTAGTCTGTGGTTTATCTATAACTTGTATGATATAACATTTTCAATTGGGTTACACAATTTTGAAACACACCTAGGTTTACTTCTCATTTTTTCATCTCTTTTTGGTACCAGACCTACTGATAAACAGTCTCCCAGCAACCACCATGCAACACAGTTAAACAGGATGGCTGTCCTTGAGGCGAGAGCTTCTATGCGGGCAGACATTTGGCAGAAATTTTATCTTCCCTGTATCTTCTTGCTCTATGGAGTGCTACTGGGTATGCATATTTAATTGCTAATGTAAAGTACTTAGTAATTACATCAAGAATTTTGCTCTGATTGTGTACCAAAGTGCTCCATAATTTATAGGTTTGCTTATTTAAGCCCAAACTAGTGACATAATTGCTACTATGTGTAAATTGTTAACCTAAATCCAAATGAAGCACTAAAACTACAATGTGTTTAGTAGAGTGGTTTCAAAAAAATTCTCTACAGAGCAGTATTTCCAACATGCAAATTATGAAGCCTGTGTCTGTAGTGTTGTAGCACTTACTACTTGATTAGCATGCTATCTACAGAGGTATGTATTTATACTGGGGAATGCAGGATACTGTGGGGGTGAGCATGATCGAATGTTTGAGTGTAATGTGCAGAACAGAACTTATTTACAAGGCTTGGGTGGTGTCAACAACATACTGTAGCATAGGCGGCAAAAGGAGGGGGCGGGGCATTGTGCTTGGAGGCACCTCCACAGAGGCTGCAAAGCCGCTGATTATATTATCTGTGTGCAGTGCAGAAATTTGTTATGCATGCTTTTAGCTATCAAGAAAGGGCTCTCGATCATAGCAACTTTGTGCATTTCGTTGACAAGGCAAACCCCTCAAAATTATTTACCTTTCAGCAATTTTTGTTGACCACCGAGAAGTTGTTGGCTCATCCGAGCATCAGGCCACGCATTTATTACTACACATTATTGTGTCATAGATAATTGAAGTCAACTAAATACAACTGTCAGCATAAGGGTATGGCATAACTTACTCATTGACGGACAACTTTGCTACCATGCGTTTATTGTGCATCCTTTTTAGGGGGGCATGGCCCCCTTGCAGACATTTTGGGGGGGCACATGCCTCCGGTGCCCCCCTGGTTCCACAGCCTATGTGTAGGATTAAATCGTGATCCAGCATGAGCTAGCCTCGTACATGCACATACAATTGTAAGTACAGCAGACCACAACATGTGTATCAGATCATTGCAGGTATTTCATTCCTGAGAAATCAGAACTCCAGAGCAACTTACATAATTTCTCTGTTCTTTTGATGCTCTCACTGACACTCTATGCTTTGCGGTTCTATTGCTCTTCTGACCTGTCGTCTGGCTTATCTGTACCTCCGCTGGTGGTGTGCTAGATTCACCAGATCATTTCAGTATGCTGTCGCTAGCTGTTCCTGCTCATAGCTGCCGTATGATCAGTTTTCTGTATATGGTACTGTGCCCTTGCCACAATCCACACTTAGCCAACCATTCAATATTACTTTGGTGGCACATGCATGCAGCTGAAGTGGGTATACTTGTGAATCTACGATGTATGGACAACTTTTGTATAATCTTAGGATAGATATATTGGTATAATCTGTAATAAATAAGTGTCTATAGTTTGAAAGAATGGTAAGTAACATGTGATAAGCACACATTATCATGAGGTATTCACCATGGGTAATGGCCTAGAAAGTATTCTACTGCAGCTGAACTCAAGTATGTATAGTTATAATTCGTGATAAACTGAGCTGTATGAGGTGACTATCTTGTGATTAGATTGGAAGATAGATATCTTACAATATGAAGATTACATCTATTTACTTACAGGCACTGTGTATTTGCAACAGACAAATCCATTTCTTGTTGTCTCTGGATTTGCTGCTTTTTCATTTGCCAGCTCACTTGTCATGTTTCCAATGCTCTATACAAACTATATCAGAGCACTTGAGGTCAGTGTAGCACTTATATTATATTATACTAGGTGAATGCAGGGCATTGTAGGGCGAGCGTGAGCAAATACTCATTTTCTGAAAATATTAGCAGAGCACAAAGCAATTCACACATCAGCTAGGGGTTAAATTTAAATGTGAAAGAGGAGTATCTGCACAAGCAGGGGGATCATATGCACATTTTCTATGCTCAGGAAAGTGTTTGATAGAGGAGCGAGGGTAAAAGGTTGAATTGTCTAATGACTATGCATATCAGTTGAGGCTATGGTATGCTTAAAGTTGAATAATATACTAATGTTGTTGCTGTAGAGTCTCCACCCTCGCCGTTCTCTCTCGCACTGTAGTCTTTGCTCCCTCTCCTCTGGAGCTTCGGCAGCGAGTCTCCGCCCTCGCCGTTCTCTCTCGCACTGTAGTCTTTGCCCCCTCTCCTCTAGAGCTTCGGCAGCGAGTCTCCGCCCTCGCCGTTTTCTCTCACACTGTAGTCTTTGCTCCCTCTCCTCTGGAGCTTCGGCAGCGAGTCTCCGCCCTCGCCGTTCTCTCTCGCACTGAGTCTTTGCTCCCTCTCCTCTAGAGCTTCGGCAGCGAGTCTCCGCCCTCGCCGTTCTCTCTCACACTGTAGTCTTTGGTCCCTGAGCCTCTCCTCTGGAGCTTCGCAGATATATTGCTACTGCACTGCTTGCTACTCATGACTCATGCATTACTTTCGGCCTCATGTATGCAATATTACTTTCAGTCGTGGCACGCGCATGCAGGTGAAATAGGAATGTTAGAGTATTTGCGATATTGGGACATACCCTGTCGGTTCATGACAAAAATTGGCAACTGACTACACTAAGGGGCTCGCTCACGCTCGCCAATTATATTTTTGTCATGGAAATTGGTACTAACTGGTATGAAAGTGCCATGCATGTTGCAATGATGCTCTGCATGAGTAACTAGCAGCTGTGTCACAGTGACCATAAAGAGAAAATAAATCCAAAACCGATGAGAATTCAGCTGTTCAGAATACCCTGTGCATGCACACACACACACACGCACACACACACACACGCACACACACACACACACAGATTTTTGGGTATGAATACAGGGATGGAGTAGGTCAAACAAGAGACCTGATTTTCCAAGGCTTTTGCAGAGCAATCTTTCTGGCAACACCATCAGTGGTGTTGAGTGCAGCTGCCCTATATTTTCTTGTAAGTTCTATCTTATGTACACTAGTCTTTCTATTCCTCAAAGTAACAGCTTTCATTTTGCTACAATTAGTATAATAGTCCATGGTCATCTTGCCTATGCATATGATATGTCACTCAGCAACTTGAGACATCATAGACAACATTAACCAAGGTGGCTGTAGTTATTTATGTCTCCTCTGTATTATTGTATAGTGAGTGTCTGGTTTCTTTGCTATCTGAAGGGGTAGTCACTTACGTGTTGCCTGCCTATAGAAGCAGGATCAAATCGACGAAAATCATCCTTGATTGCTTGATTGTTCCTCTGAGTGTCTTAATTGCTTGATTTATGGGGTTCAAAGGACAAAACAGCAGTCACACCCTTCTTAATATTGAAGAAAAGCCGTTGAACCATTATTTCTGTCGCTCGGATTTCACCTTGATTCCTTGATTGTCTCTTAACAATTACCTTGATCATTTGATTTCCTTTTGATCCCGTTCGCAAATTCTTCCATAGGAGATACGTAAGTGTCTACCCCTTGTATATCTTTAATAGATCAAGCTGGCTTATTGTATGGCTCCCTTCCTCCCTCCCTCCCTTCCCCCCTCACTTCCTCCCTCCCTCCCTCCTCTCCAGTTAGTGAATGAAAAATCGTATGACTTTCGTGCATTTGGTCAGTTGGTGATAGTGAACTTGGCACTGAACCAGACATGGACAGCTCTAACTATTTTTATCATCTGTGCTTTTCATAAGTATGCTACCTACATTTCGTCAGCTGTTGTAAGCATTGCAGGTTTTACTGCCGGGTTTTTCATACCCATTGGAAAAATACCATGGTGGTACGTAAGTGTATATTCCGTATACATTAGCGAAGTACTTAAATGCATGTATTAGAAAGAGTGAGCTGTAGTATGAACAAGAGCAGTCACTAGCTAGAATATGCACTAGCTCTCCTTTCAGTTAAGATGGCACTGCAGTTTCTGATAATTAGAAATATACTGTTTATTATTATAGTATGTACACTGTGTATAATATACTTACTTATGAAGGATTTGCTAGCTTTTGATTGCTACACAACTAGTTCTTTGTTACCTTGTTTGTTAATTACAGCTACCTTCATACACAGCAACAAAATCATGCATGGCTAAGCCTCTTTTGTGCATTATAATGAACTACTTTTCCTTTCACTAACTGTACCCCTTAATTGCTACTTCAATTGCTTAACTTAATTACAAGGGGAACTCAATTATGTTCTGATCACTATAAGTGCTCATTATCATGGCCGGTGGAAGTAGTTCGGCCAGTTTGGTTTAGGCCATACCACTTTTTGGCACAGCGACCATCTCATAATTAGTAGGGATTGTCCAGTTCATAAGAACTCAAACAGCCAAACTACTGATATTGTCAGCAGAGAAAGTAAAATGCAGATGAAAATGTATGGAGATGCAATAATTGCACTTCCTGATAGCTGAAAATCATGCAGAGAAAAGTTTTCTTCACACTTCACAACCTCTGCAGAGGTGCTGTGTACTTTCAGCAGTGTATATTTTAAGTCTTTAAGATTTAGTTGCTCCAGTTACACCCAGAATTTAGGCCTGTTATCTATAGGTTTTAGGCAGCTTACTTAGTGATAATGGTGTGGAAACCTGTGATTCCACTCCCACAAATCCTATGCAAAACACCCTGAACTCAGCTGTATAACCTCTAGCTAGCTTAGTGGTATTTCAATTTTTCCCTGATGTATCTTCACTGGGTGCATGTTTATCAGATGAAAGAGTGGTATTTGAATGGCACTGCATGTATAATGCTACAACTGCAGAGATTTATGCAAAGGTGAACATTCCCTGCATCCTGTCTACCATCAAAAGGTAGAGCTTGTAAGCTAATTTTTTAAAATTCTATTCTAAAACTTGCAGGTACCGCTGGATCTCCTACATCAACCCAAACTTCTATGGCTTTTCAGCCTCAGCCTTCCTGCTACTGAATGACTTCCAGACAGACTGCCCTGGGACTGAGTTTGAATGCTTCACTTCATCTGGGGAATACGTTCTACAACAGTTCAGTTTTGATGAAATTAATCCTTATGTGCAGATTGTGGTGAGTAGTTAAAGGTTGCAAGAATGTGTACTCAAGATGTAATTACAAGGATCTAACAATACGTTAGGTTTGTAAACTGGCCCTGGGTAGCAGTACTAGCAGCTATACCTCACATAAATAAAATTATACAACAATGATCTTAAAAACTTCCTGGTAGCAGTAATGGTCTGTTGACCTGCACGTAATTCTTGCTTTCCCCATTTGTTTTATTCTCTCAGATTCTTATGGTGTTGACCCTGACATTTTTGTTCCTGGCTTGGTTGAGTAACTGGCTGCACTTTAACTATTACAAAATCTGGAACATCTGGGGAAAGTATGTATAGAAAGAGTTTACATATACAGTACTACTCATTGTGTGAGTACTGGTAGCATTACTGTTGTATTCTCTCTTTGCCTAGATAGTATATGTCACTATGGTAATGAGGACAAACCATACTGCCAAGTGTAAAGTAAACAGTTGAACAGAAATACGGATGTACTAATTACGACCTGGGTGGGGCTGAAACTTTAATTTTAGGATAATATGCACATGCACAAAACCATAGTGTCAAGAACACGAATGAGGCTTATTTGAATATGCATTTTCTCATGTAATAGGGTGAGCGGGAAAGCAAAATGGTCTAATCAAACTCACTTTACCATGTTGCCTGTCTTGTACTGTCCACATGTAAGTTTGAACACATGCTACATAATATTATACTACAATCACTGTGCCATTAGCAGGCCTTCTTGCAAGAATATAGTACACTTGCTGAATCCAGCCATATTTACTGCTACTCACAAGACAGGTTTTCACATGTGTAATGGTTCACAAACTATCTGGGCAGCATGGTATCATAATTACTGGGCCACATAAGATTTCCCCTTTCCATTCAGAAGCTATCTTGGTGCAGCTACTGGTTAAAATGGTGAACATACAAAGGCCCGCTATCCCTAGAACTAAGAGCACTGTGAATTTTTAGTGTAGCTAAGTTCATGAAAACCCAATACTTACAGTCCTAAGAATCACTCCTGTCCTGTACTTGACTACAGAGATAGCATAGTCCAAGGTGGTCTTGTGAAATGAAAGTGGTATTTGTATAGAAAAGAAGGTGAAAGACGTGTAGTCATAAAGAAGAAAGAATAGAACCCATAAGAAGTAAAAAAAAGCTAGGTAAAAAAAACAACAACAACAAAAATGGAAATCTTATCATCTGTAGAGCAGATTGTATACTGCTTGAAACAGCATTTAAGGGCTATAAAGCACCCTGTTTTGTTTTGATCATATCTCTTCACAGAAAATGAATGTGGAGAAGCCTCAGGTTGAGTTTCGTAGTTTTCACCCAATGATCACATCGATATGTGTTGTGCACCTCTGTAGCTCCTGCTTATACTAATAATAATAATAATATACTCATGTTGCTGCCGTAGCGCTTACGCCATTGACCACGCACCCACAGACGCAGGCGGAGCTTGTAAGACCTCCAGTCAGAGGACAAGAGCAAGAACAACCAGAGACCACACAATCCTGATCACCATACAATTCCTTCTTCCTAGTCTCCCATATCAGTAATACAAAGCTCTTAACTAGCTTTAATAATGCTTTAAAATTATCCCTGTTCCAATTCTCAAACCCTAAAATAAAACTTGCCTTATTAAAATTATCAAGTGTACTAAACTCCCCAAACCTCCCCCCCAATAGATTTTCTAATTCAACCATGAAATTATTTCTAATGCTGTCATATGCTGGACACTCCCAGAGAACATGTACCACACTCTCACATTCACCCCTGCATAATTTACACTGCCTATCATCATTTTTACCCCTATGTCTTCCTAACTCTTCATTCAGACCGTTCGTACCTGACCGAAACTTAAACAATAATCTTGTACCCGGATCACCTACCCCCTGCAAATAATTCTTGAATTCTATTTCCTTACAGAAAGACTTGTACAGATTCAACTTAACTTTAGTATTCAAGCTGTCATTAAAGTCCTTGTATTCTCTATCCCTCAACGCTTCGTCTACCGTATCTAAAAACAAATTAATATTATCTGCAGCTAATACCTCTTGGCTATCTAAATCTAACTGCAGCAGCAATTCATTAATTACTTTCATCCAAGTTTTCCTCTGCCTACCTCTACATGGTTTCACTTCCCACTCAGCATCTAATAGTACTCTAGGATACCGCTCATTATCAAACTTATTGACTTTATACCACCACTTAAGTTTGCTTCTATCCCTCCTCCCTTTCAAGGACTCTAACCCCATATCTCCCCTTACCGCTTCATTACACGTTTTGGAAGAGCAGCCAAGTATCTTCTTAGCTGCTCCTAGCTGGATGGATTCTAAGGAAGTTGCCTGCCGTTTATTACAAGCCCACACTTCACTACCGTATTCTAAAGTAGGACGAAGTACTGAAACTAACAATAATCTGCTCCTGCTTATACAATATATGTGTATTATTTATTTACAGTTTATATTATATCTCCCCTTAAATTTGTACATTTGGAAGTGTACCAAGGTATAGATTCTTCCAGTGTTTACCACGAATGTGTGGGGGATCGAGGTTGTAAGTACCCAGAGCCCAGGAAAAATCGGAGTGAGGGTCTGGGCAATAGGCTTCAATAATGTACACTCTGGAATGTGCTTTCTGCTCTAGATCCTATCTTAACATCAGAGAAATTCTGACTGTCTGAAGAAAAATAGTGCTTTACTACTGTATAATGAGATTCAAAAATAGAAGCTACTTTCAATTAAAGCACAATAGAGTGCCATTACTAAGTCACTTGGAAGTGTGCCTGCATTCCGGGCACGGTGTACACTTCCGCCCAAACCTATTGCCCAGACCCTATTTTCCAGTTCTCCTACAATGTCTGGGTGCTTCAGACTAGAGCAGCAGCTAACTAGCTACTACCTAGGTATGGCATGAGCCTATAGGTAGGATATACTTTATTCCTTTGCTCACATGTTGAATGTAGAAGCATGGTAAGCTACTGTTTACTGTCTATGGCTGCTATTCTGGATATTTGCACGTGGCCATGCTGTCAGCTTAGACTGTGTTTTGAAAGCATGATGCTAGCTGTACCAAGCTGTAGCTTGCCTTGCCTAGCTGTAGTTCTTCTGGAAATTATGGCAATTCGTATCTGACTTAACCTTGCTTGACATTCTGTTTTGAAGGCCCATTACTAACATGCCAGTCATGCCAGATGATGGCCGGTGAGCCTCCACCAAGAACATACGAAGGCTCGCTATCCCTAGAACTAAGAGCATTGTGAATTTTTAGTGTAGTTAATTAAGTTCATACAAAGCCAGTACAATCCCACGAATCACTCCAGTCCTGTAGTTAACTACTGAGATAATGTAGGAAGCATGGTAAGCTACTGTTTACTGTCTATAGCTGCTTTTCCGGATATTTGCATATGGCCATGCTGTCAGCTTAGACTGTGGTTTGAAAGGATGATGCTAGCTGTACCAAGCTGTAGCTTGCCTAGCTGTAGTTCTTGCTGGAAATTATGGCAATTCGTATCTGGCTTAACCATGCTTAACATTTAGGTTCTGTTTTGAAGGCCCATCACTAACTTGCCATGCAGTCATGCCAGATGATGTCCTGTGAGCCTCTACCAAACTGCAGCATGCACTGCATGTTCTTACTGTAATTCACGTCTCAGACTGGCTTATTAAACAATGCTAAATGTACCAGTTGTGCCTAATGCTATTTAGCTACCTTGACCAGTAGACTATATTATGCCTTTTGAGGTACAAGCTCTGTACCAAGCTATAAAGTTCCTGCTGCTGCTTCTCAATATAATTTGTATCTCCTTGAATTTAATAGCTTCTCTACTTCCATTAATTTAGGTGATATTAAATTCTTCTGATAATATACTAAATGGCTTAGAGCATGGGCAGCTATGTTGTAACTATACCAGGGTGGAGCCGAGGTCTAGTTACAAACATAGCTACCCATGCTCTAAGCTAAACTTAGAGCATGGGTAGCTATTTAGACCGTGGGACATTAAGTTGAGCTACAGGTAGGCCTGCGCTAATTTTGCCGGAATAATTTTGAGAATAATCGGTTACTTAAACAATAAGAATAATGCAAGAATAATCGGCATGCTTTTGCGTAGATTGCATCATTCTAATAATTAGCAGCAGTGTCTTAAGTGCTTTTTACCTTATTTGGAAAGTGTTGCGTACACAGCACAGCGCATAGTGAGCCATTTTTCACCTACCATATATGGTTTGGCAGCAGCCATTGTACACGTAAGTCTATTACACATGCACCAGCAGCAGAACTGCATCCAGGACTACATAGAAGCATCACTAATGCTAAGCATTTATGTATTTTGGTAAGTTTATGTGCTGTAATTTGTTGAGAATAATCGGCTGCTTTTGAAAAAATAATATGATTTAGCAAGAATTCAGGAATAGAATAATAGGCAAATTAAAATGAATAATTAGCTCAGGCCTGCACAGTGCAAATCAAATTAGTGTGCCTAATGGAGTGTTATATGGGAAGGATATATATATATATATAATATAGTATCTACAAGCCACTTGAACTAACTTTGATGATATGGGAGGGATATATTGTGCAAGCACTCCAATAATCGTGGTTAGGACACCCAAACCACAATAATTATTTTGTTGAATGCCATGATCTAACAACTTAGCAGACAGCTTCCTTAAAATTTATTCTTGGAGCAGCTAAGAAATCAGTGACTGTTCTTTCAGAGTGTGTAAGATGACTTACCAAATGTTAATTAGTTTCTTCCTTCCTTGGACAGGATATCTACACCAGAGACTGATGAGCAAGGACGACGAATACAACCAGACTCCGGGGACTCTACAGAATTGCAAGATACCCAAGATACAGATGGTAGGAGGGGCTAGTAGGACAAGCATTAAATGTAATAAACACAGCAGCACTGGGAGGCTCCACATTGGAGTGTGTTATATCATTGTGATCCTTGGACCATTAAGGGAAGACGTATTAGAAATTTTCAGTTTCGGTTTCACTGACAAGATATTGATGTTTCGTAAACATCGATCCTTATAATTACATCGATGTTTAGTAAACATCAAGCACCTACATCGATGTTTAGCAAATATTGATCAGCAGTTAGTAGTGCTTGTGTGGTCTCTGTGCAATCAGTGCTAGAAGCAGATAGCATGATCAAGTGATGTGCCATGAAGTGAGCTGGAAGCTGCACAGCCTATAAAAACCATGTGGTGCAATGGGTTTACTCTGGGATTATTCTGGAGTACTATGGGTTTACTCTGAGGCTGCTTCACACAGCATGTCCTATTGAGACCCCACCCAGGCTGATCCTTACCATTTACATTTGTTTCTGAGTGTCACACAATTCTTTATGCTGGTTCGCTCGAAATAATGTAATTGGGCAAGTGTGAGCGAGCGCCACACTAGCGTGTTCAATTTAGTCTGTACGTCTGTCCATCCGTCCGTACGGTCCATCGCATACCGCATATCATTTGCGTATCCAATACAACGTTTGAAAACGTTTCATACCGCATGCATATCGATATATCGTCACTCCACGTGGCCTATACCGCAGTCCTTACCATATAACACAGGCTGTCAGACAGTGAGTTAGTGAGTAGCGAGTATGCCTGTACAGACTACATTGCAGTTGGAGAGGGAGAGGAGGGCTGCTGAGTCTCCCGATGCCAGGGAGATTAGGCTTCAGCAACGCTGACAGAGGAGAGCTGCTACGTCTCCAAGCCGCTGACAAGCCACACTGCAGCAGAAAAGGGAGCGAGTTAGAGCTCGGAGAGCTAGATCTCCAGGTGGCTGACAAGCCAGTTAACCTCGCTCACGCTCGCCTCAGAATGCTCTGCATTCACCTAGTATAATTAATATTTAGTATGAGGAGGGGTCACAGAGAAATGAAATTTATACCATGTGATCCTTGGGTGGAAAGTAGGAAATAGTATGTGAAGCTCCTTTACTTTTAGTTTCTATGAGGAGCTATGACGTCGACCAAAACAAAAAACAAAACTATACAGAATTTATATGGGTCTTTATGAGGCCCCATGTTCAAAATGGCATCCCTGGCAGTTACATGGATGCCGTCTCCAGATTCATGGTGCACAAAGAATCAGAGATCTGAACAAATCTGTCACTTAGTTTTACCAATGGAGGCCTACTACCATTGTCACATTAGTAGAGTTCGTGTAGTCTATACATACAGTCTCTGTATGTGTAGAGATACGAGCGCTATTAACGGACAGCACGATCGAGTGACGCTCATGTGAGTTTCGAGCAGCATAGCTTGTCTCTCCACTCTCCTGTAGCAGCCATGGCTGTTCCTCAAAACCATGTTGTAGATAGAGACAGTAAGCTGCCAAAGACCTGGCACTTTTTGATAGCACTTGTAATTGGTTCTGGTTATTATTTTTGCGACAGGCGGGCTCACGACCTGTCTTGCCCCGCTCAAGTCTCATGATTCGATTACATCCGCTTCTGCTCGCCCAGTATACATGCACCTCACACTTGGCAGTGTACTGACCTTTAATACATGTAGAAATAATTGAACTTACATGTTTCATCATGCCTTCGTAGTTAACAGCCATAGCTAGGATTATTATTGTTGCCTACCACACTTTCATTAATTATCTGGGCAACTCAAAAGGGCAACTTGAAAAGCAGGGAACGGGAAACGGAAACGGGAACGGGAAGCGGGAACGGGAAAGGACCACCGATGGTGCGCAAAATGTACATGTACTATGTCACACGGACTCAAAAGAACGGTAGGCATAGCTAGTTTTACAGCTACAGTAGCCTGTAGATAGATGTAAGATAGTTTGTACAGACCTACAAGGGAAGCATCTTGCTGTTTGTTGATCACCGAATCGACGTAGGTACTCCAGCGATACCTTGCCGACGGCTAGATAGTTTAGCACCGCAACTACCCAGGGGTTGAACGGGGTTGACTCGCTTTCCTGAAATGCGCTCCATTCAACCTCCTAGAGCCACGTCCCGTTTATGTTTCCCGTTCCCGTTTCCGTTTCCCGTTCCCTGCTTTTCCAGTTGCCCAACTCAAAACTACCTCAACAGACTCTCCCCCCTCCCCTCTAGTTACAACCACTTTCTCACTTAGCAGTGTTTCTGTATGTAACCATATAAAATTTTGATACACAGACACTGGATAAATGTTTTTAACTGGATATCAAATGCTTGTCAGACAAATCATACTACAAGTGTTACCAAGATGAAGAACTGAATCAGCTATAGCCTCGTGCCCAGGGTACGAGGCTAAATCAGCTAATTATAAAGGCAAAAGTTGTCTACAAAACCAAAACTAAGAGCCATCAGGACACAATGTATGTCTAAATGGAGTTGGGCTAAGAACACCACCCTGACAGATGATTATAGGGTGTGCCTTTGTTACTATCGTGACTTTACTGATTGGGCGTTAATTAATATTGTCTCCTGTTGGAATCATGTTGTAAAAGTTATAATCCCCTTGCTCCCTATAGAAGTAGATGGACCAGCAGCCCCATCCGTCCCGTCCATCCAGGAACCTATAGCTAGGCCTGAATCCCTACAGCAACGCCTTCGCCGACAGCGAAAGATGCTGGATGAGGACATAAAAAATGTTCATGATCAAGAACTTCGTGATCAAGAACAGATGACTGCAAGAGGGCAATGGGAACAAATTCGTACAGAAACTGCTGTTTAGATTTGTTCCCTGGTTCGGATTGGATAATGTGATTAGCCTTGTTAGTTAAATATTTTTGTTGTTGTAGCTAGTTATAATTGACTTTGCACTGTTTTTGTACTGAGATAACTATAGCCAAATAATCCACTTAGTCATGTTTCTAATTTAGATGCGATACGTGTATAGAATACAAACATTATAATTATAATGCATTCTACATGCTTCATGCACTGTCTAAAGTTATTAAAATTGCATGACACACATACACACTGGACCAGTAAATTTAGTGGCACAATATACCAGCATTCAGTTTAGTGATCTAAAAAGATCATAGGTCTGCAATGAAAAGTAGCTGCAATTTTCATTACATTCATACTACAGCATGCTTATGTATAGACTGTCAAAACCATATGACCACAGCAACAAATACACTGCATGCTGTGTGTGTGGATTAACTTCAGCAAGTGGCTGGGAGTTGCTGCCTGACAGCAGGAAACTGTTGCCTGTCTCCGAATTGACTTCCTGCGTGTGGTATCGATATCCTGCCATGGAAGGCTATTTATCTGGAAGAAATTTAGTAAAGAATTGGCAGAAACTGAAAGAATCACTCTGAGCTGGCTATTAATACTGACTTGGGCTAGGGACGAGACTACTTCACATCTGCTATCAAGTGTTTTTACTTTCAGCAACAGATACCACAGCTGCACTGAATTTCCATCCCACAAGGCCATAATATACCCCTTTTAAGTCAAAATGGCTAACTACATCGATACTAGAGCCTATAATAATTTGTACCAGGCCTTCCATCCTGATAATTTCCATGGCTGCATGAGAGATTAAAGAAAGCCTGGGTGTGAGGCTATAATGCAAATATACATAATTATACTTCATTGGTGAAAATGATGATAAAGCTATCAGTTAGAGTTTTCACTGTCTTGTAAGAAAAAATTGTCTTCTCTTAACTTCTTCTTTGGTTCCAAATACAGGTCACTGTCTGAATCAGGCTCTGCAGACAAGGGTGTGACACAGAAGCATTAATGACTTCATAACCAAACAAAATACTGAAGTATCATAAAAAAAGAGCCACCACATCTTGGGGAGATTAAATGCATGCATTAAACAGTGTGTACCAGGGTTCCTTTTTCTTCAGATAGATGCCTAGAAAGTAATCGATAATTTGAATTCAATCCCTGAAGAGTCCAAAAGACCCCTTTAGGCCCAACATGCAGTAACAGCTTAATTTTCATATCTCGGATCTGGCTCTTCTGAATTTTATGGTAAGATAGCTGCCATAATCAGCAATTGTAATAAAATTACAAGTTCCATTGGTGCAAAAACTCAGAATCAGATGGTTTCAAATTCTTTCGCTTAGTACATAGGTACACCGCCTACATCTCACTAATACTTGTATACATATATACAGATACATTTATCGACCTCTTTCCATAGTACTCACAATACTCTTGTGCATGCATGAATAGTATGTAGCTACCATGAATTCGTTTTTCCAACACGTACCATTTTGGCACAAATCGGTTGTCTGGTAAGCTTTCAAGACACAAAATACTAGCTACAAGTGGCAAAGACTCCTAGCAATTGTAGCAAACATGCAAAACAGCTAAGAGCCACAGTAGCTACCCGTCTTGCCCAAACCCTATAGTACCAGTTTGGCCCGAAAATAGTAAGTTGGCAGCGTGGCCACATATACGTACACACAGAACGCAACAAAAGTAGCTACAGACGAAGATAATTAGCTTACTGTGCTATTCCACATCAATTTACCGGCCAAAAAAATGCCATACATACGTCCTGCCTAGGCTCCCCTAGCCACCAGCCCTACCACAGCTTTCTGAATGTTTGAACCATTGGAACGGAATTGGGTAACAACTTCGAATTCATGTAAGTAATCAGGGTATATTCTCCCTCTGTGGTAGGTATGACGCGTTATATACCTGAAATTTGATTGATTAGAATGACTTAGTATAAATACATATTGTACCTTCATCAACAGGTGCCACAAATCTTTTAGTACCAGATCGAGTTCTCCTATTTCCAACTTGAATATTCTTACTCTGTTGAACATCTGAGACCAGAGGTTGAGAGACAGGCTGCCTATCCTTTTGCTCACTCATATCACCCTCATTGGCAGGCAAGTACTGAGTGCCCTTCTTGCCTTCAGACGTGACTGCAATTACAGCACTTTCATCTTTGATAGACTTGGCCTCACTTCTTGAGGCATCACTCAGCTCTCCACTCTCCACCTGATCAGCGATCTGGGACAGAATCTTCTCTGTGATAGAAGTAGTACATACACATGACATAATAAGTTGTAGAGATATTAGTTGCACATCTAATGAGTTGTCTAGACCTAGCACGTGACTCAGTACAGGTGATTATAATGTAAACAGGCTGGCAGTTGATTCATGAGCTCCTGGTTACTGCTCAGTTGGACACACGTATGTGACAGTGTTCCATGACAGTCACATCACTGCATTATAAACTGCTAATTAAATGATGGCAACTGCACCACTAGCTTAGTAGGTATTTTAAGTTAACAAACTGGATTACGTCAGACTACTGAGCTAGAATAGCAGTGAACTAGAGAGCTATTTTCGAATATGTATAACTAAAATAAAATATATAACATTGTAATTTCTGAATGAAATTTATTATAATAGATTATACTTTTACAAATTTAGGATCTCAAGGTTGAAAAAGGAATAATTAAGGAAGATAGTCAAATTAGCTAACCTCTGTGCTCCAGAGCCTTGGCGCTGGTGCCTTCTTCTGAGGGGTACAGTGATATATACTTCTCCCCAGCAGGGTAGTGCTGAAAGAACATTGTGAAAAAAAAACACTGCATAAAACTTTATGCCACGCTCTTAGACACACCTGCACTTGTAGCCAATGTTTACATTTAGTACTAAGTTGTCAAAAAAAACTACAATTTGATCATAAATTTATGGTCTTTCTTCGGGTAGCAGGGCTTCATTTGAGGGGGGGGGGGGCGTGCGGGTGGGAAGGGGGGGCAAACGTGCTTTTGTCCCCCCTTGGGGATTTTCCTAAATGAACCCCTGGGTAGGGTACAAAGAGATTTGAGGAGTATTATAAAAACAAGGTTGATATTTCATATCTAAAAAGCAGCCAGGTGTTTTTTACATAAATCATTCAACTGAAGGTTGGGCTCAGCAAAAGGTCAGTCTAAGCTAAATGCAGCTGTAGAATAGATCAGCTTGGCTAGGCAGTCTCGTCATGTACAGCTTCCAACGAAAGTGCTGACACAGCATTTTCGTAGTGCGCTTCCAGTTAGCAATCAGAACGTGCCAAAACAGACTTATCATCGTTACCTACCACTCTTTCGCCGTCTAGGCAACACAAAACTAACCTAGCTTGACGTACCTTGGCCTATTTAGCCTGCAAACTTCCAGTAGCTTCCAATGCGCCCGTGGCTATAGTGGCATAGTAACGGAATGACGTAACTTAGCGCACGTGATAATTGCGGACGAACACAAACACACACACACACACACACACAAACACACAGACGCAGGAACGTAAAGCAATCTTAGTACCAGCCGGGCGCGCTTCACGCGCGCCCGGCTGGTAAAAATGTAAAAGTAAACTCAAGTTTTATTAGATGGGTACACACGAAGTGCACACTCGAATGGTACTAAGATTGCTTTACGTTTCCTGGGTCAGTCTGTTTGTCTGTCTGTCCACACTTATCATGTACCCTAACGTAATATCATTGCATTACTAAGCCAGAAAGCTACTGGATGTTTGCAGGCTCATTAGGCGAGGTACATCAAGTTAGCTTAGTTTTGTGTTGACTAGATGGTAAGCAGTGGTAGGTAGTGGTGATAATCCTGTCGTGGCATGTTCTGGTAGCTATATAACTGAAAGCACACTGCAAAATTGGTGTGTCAGCACTTTTGTTGCAAGCCCCGCAAGATGAGACAACCTAACCCGGTGCGGAGCACAGCCTTCTATAGGATGATGTAAAAAATTCCTAGTTGGTTATCGGATATGTAAATTAGTTATTAAAAAAATCGATTATGAAAGAGTTAGGACACAAGGCAAAAAAGCATTAATGAATATCCTGTTTCTTGCAAAAAGGCAATTACCCCTAGAATTTCTATATTCTTATGCTATAACTGCAATATACCTGAATACTAGCTCTGCATATATGGTGCCATGCTCCTTGCCTTCTCATAATTATGCTATTTCTACTGAGTTATCTTCATTACCTCAATGTAATTCAATTCTCTCCTCAAGCGATGAATGTCATCAACAATTTCAGCCCTGCAGTGAGGAAAATATACATGATCTGCTGAACAAAATTAACTCTACAACACTACACACAATGGCATTCTTGATCGCACAGCAAATTTGCTTATGATTATAAAGATGGACAGTCATTGCCGAGTGCAGCGAGGCCAATAATCGCGACCTATGGGCTCAGCTAGTGTTTATTATATATATATATCTCGAGCTGTGGGTCACGTTTTGTCCCGGGGGGCAACGGCACGTGTTCAAAATGGCGTATCTGACAGTTACAGGGATGCCGTCTTTGAACTTGTAGCGCACGAAGAATCGGAGAGTTGGACAAGTCTACCACATAGTTTTACCAAGGAAGGCCAGGTACTACAGCTCCCAGGTTAGTAGAGTTGATGTACCCGTTGTATAAGTAGAGATAGGAGCGCTGGACACGGACGGTACGATCGAGCGATGCAAACGAGAGCTTCAAGCACTACAGCCCCTCTGTCTGCTCTCTCGTGCCATCCACGGCTGATTCTCGGAAAATCTTGTAGATAAGAGACATAGTTCACCTGGATATCAGTCGTTTTTCGTACCTGCTCCAGCTTCTCTGTTCAGCTAATATTTTGTGCGACTGACTCGCGAAAATAGTCGCCCCCATGTGCATCGGGCAACCCCAGTATCCCGCGTGCAACCCAGTGCGATGACGTCAGTACAGGCCCCCAGGGGTTAACTTAAGGGAGGCTTTTACCATTTTTTCGTGATTTTTGTCAAAATATTAAAAAAAAATCTTTTATTGCTCTAATCTATACCTTGATGCATGTAATAGTTATATTTCAAGTTTCAGAGCATTTCAATGCTCCATTATGAAGTTATGCATCTTTTTGTGCATGCTATTTCACACTATCAAGCTACAAAATACCGTTTGAATCTTGAAGACGGAGCTCCCGCCAAAGGTAAGCGTATCTCCCTAACCGTTCATGGTAGAAGTCTGGAAAAGGGTTCTAAATAAAGCTCTCCGTTAGCTTTCTATTGCTATAGTTACCACGCAGCCATGTGCTGCCATCACATGATCTGCGCATCCTGTCAGGTGACCTTCATCATTTCAAGATGCCAGTTGGCAAGTTCAAGGCGAAGAAGCGTCCAGGGCGCTTTCTTGGAACCCCCAATCTTCTTGGTAGAGAACTAAGGTCTCCCCCACACTCTTCTGGGGTTGAGGAAGCTGGAACATCGGAGGAGACTCCAGAAGAGAGGCCAATCCCCTTGGAGACGGCCAAATCAAAGAAGTTGGCGATTTCTCAAAGTTTTCCAGCATCGAGTGGACCCTCCCGAGGTGCAGCAAGCAGTTCACAGCCCAGCACTACTGCTGGTGAGTCTGAAGCTTCTGGCTCTGAGTCTGACTCTGAGCCTCTTGAGTCGGTGAAGGAGATGAAGGGCTACCGTACTGTGGACTGTGAAACCCTCAGTCGAGTAGTGAGTGAGGCATGTGTGTGCTCTGTTTGTACCTCCCCGCTTGTCGTCATGGAGGACTTAGATCAGAGGAGGGGTTTGGTGTCGACCTTGAAGATCTGCTGCACTAATACCGAGTGCGGCAAGGAGAGCAAGATATCGGACCCCTACTCTTCACAGTCCAAGTCATTGAACGCCAGGTCGGTTTTGGCAATGAGGGAGATTGGTAGAGGTTGCAAGTACATGGAGTCCTTCTTTGGGATGATGGATATGCTCCCTCCAGTTAGCATCCGTTCCTACATGTTGCACAACCAGGCTCTGGCTGCTGCTTCAATGTCCATTGCCAAGGACAACATGATCGCTGCCTCAGAGTACCTTCATCGTCTGAATGGCATCGAGCCACTCGATGTCCTCGATGTCAAGGTCACCTGTGATGGTACCTGGTCCAAACGTGGCTTCACAGCCATACACGGTGTGGTTGTGGTCATCTCCTATGACACAGGACAAGTTCTCGACTTTGAGGTGATGTCCAAGTCCTGCCCTGCGTGTTTACAGCAGCAGACGAGACTGGGAGCGGAGGAATTTGATGTGTGGCTGGATGGACACAGGGAGGAGTGCCTTGCCAACCACGATGGGTCTTCACCAGCCATGGAGTGTGCTGGAGCTCTCATTCTCTGGAAGCGTTCTGTGGAAGCCCGCCACCTCAGGTACACCGAGGTCATTTCAGAAGGTGACTCGAAGACAATCGCGGTCCTTAATGAGCGTGAGCCTTACGGCAGTGGTGTGAAGATCACCAAGCACGAGTGCGTGGGGCACGTGCAGAAGCGGTTGGGCAAGCGTGTGCGGGCGGTCAAGAAGGAGCTTGCATCCACCAGCAAGGGGCCCAGGGAACAGATCAAGGTGCTGACGGCAGGCTTGAAGGATGTGCGGAGGCTCTTGAGGGATGCCAAGGCTGAGGTGAGGGAGGAGAAGAGGGCTGTGGTGGTGGAAGGCAGGGGAAGAGGCAGGGGGAGGGGGAGGGGTTCAGTCTTGGAGGAGGATGGGGAACCACGCACTGATGCAGAGATGGCAGTGGTGGCTCTTGAAGTGGAGATCGAGGCACTTGAGAAGGAGATCGAGGTTCAGCGCACGAGGACAGTGCGTGGGAAGATGATGGATCCCGAGATTGATACCCTGCAGAGCCTCTACAGGAAAGCCATCGTGGACCATCCTGGAGACCTCGCAGGTATGATGACAGCGTGCTGGGCCGTCTACTACCACTATATCTCCACCGATGAGGATCCACAGCACGATTTTTGCCCCGATGGTGCTGATAGTTGGTGCAAGTACCAGCAAGCACTGGCCATTGGTCAAGAACCACCAAGTACCCACACCTTGATTCCTGCTGACTACCGGGAAGCTGTCGGGAAGGTTTTCGAGGACTTGTGCGACGAGTCTTTGCTCAGCAGGTACTTGCTTGGAGCCACCCAAAACAGGAACGAGTCCTTCAACTCTCTGATCTGGGCACGGTGCTCGAAGACAGACTTCAGCGGAACGTCCATCGTTCAGATTGCGACCAGTCTTGCTGTGATGGTTTTCAACGGCGGAAGTCAGTCCTTGACCCAGGTCATGGACAAGATTGGTGTTGAAGCTGGTCCTCTCTGTAGAGCTCACCTTGCTTCGCGAGACAGGGCTCACGTTCGTGCAGCGAGTTATGTGGTGTCAGAGGAGGTGAAGCAGAGGAGGAAGTCCAAGAGGAGGTGGAAGAAGGGTGCAGAGGAGGCTCATGTGGAGGAGGAGGGTGTGACATATGAAGCTGGAGGGTTCTAGCTTCCTCTCTTTTTTTTTAACCGGTTTTTTTCATACCCCACTTTTCATGGCTTCTCCTGAAAATCACTGTTTTCCGAATCTGGAAATATTCTAACTTGCTCATTTTTTTATGTATACAAGGTTTTAATATATCATTTGAAAGCCCTTTCCCTGCTCTATAAAGTGAATGGCTAAAACATGTTTAAGTCCATTCATGGTGGAGGTATGCATATGGATATACTTACCATGTTTTGAACTTCAGATTGACCTCTCTTAAAAATCAGCTGTTGAGCTAATGGCTTTTTTAGCCATTTACTTTGCACTTCTATGATTACTCTAAGCACTTCCTAAGTGGGAAGTGGTTAGGACTAAGTGGCCATGAGTTAGAATATTTGCCCCTAATACTGAGGTGGGATCCATAACTTCACCTAGGTAGTAGATATGCAAAATCTGAACATATCAAAAGAAAGCACATTCAATGGATAAAAACTCACCTGCATTGAGAAAGAAACAAAAAAGTTATGACTAATTATGTCGACCACCCAGAAATGGTAAAAGCCTCCCTTAATACACGTGATACAGCTTAGAGATCTACTTTTGAAGGCCATGTTTTTTTCTTGTCGTTTTTAGGTAGTCTGGTAGCCACGCGAGGCATATTACACTAGTACTTAGCTGCAGCTGCTAAAAGTCGAAGTGTCCTTATTATTCAAGGAATGTGAGAGCCGGAGGAGTGGCCTCACGTACCACAGTCTCCACCTCTGGTGACGCAGTGTGGCCACCAACTCACTAATCCTCCCCCCTCCCTCCGTACGTACACGTGTATGGGCCTGACCGAAACTGCAGCTCTTCAAACACCTATAAAACGACACAGCTCCCTCGCCAAGCTTCAGATTTTTGAAAATGGAAAGTTGGCACAAACGCGCGTAACTTCTCTACAGGCGCCAACTGTAGACAGGCAGCACTAATTGGAAAATATTTTGGCCAATCAGATCGCAATATTCAAGTCAGTGGTGGGAAACTTGCGGGAACCGAGACTACATGCCAAAGGGTTAACAGTAAACTCACCAAACTTTGTACATGTACCGTAGAGACCGGTTAATAGGCGCATACAGTTATTAAGCGCATAATTTTTAATAAGCGCATACTATCTTCCTGTTATTTTGTATTAATTAATTGGCGCATCCGATAGTTACACGTGTCAAAATTGCCGACGTATCAAGATTTGTGTATGCCGTGTTTGCGAGTTAGGGAGACAACGAGATGGCACGCGCTGAAGCACCTCGCACTCTCCAAGCTACCATGGATAGCCAGCCACCCGACAAACAGAAGAGGAAGAGCTATACCAGAGAGACTAAGCTGAAGGTGATCCGACGAATTCGGCACACAGTAAAGCGGTCGTGATCGTTTCTCTCCTCGTGCGTATGTTGCAGAACCTCGCCAACAGTAGGGGACCGTACTCTCTTGTAGATATGGTGACCTCGAACAACACTCTCGTACAGATACGCAGCAGCATCTTCATCGGTTAGACTTGCCATGATCTGTTGTATTAAAAAATCGTCCAATAATCGCATACCGTTAATAAGCGCATACTTATAATAAGCGCATGGTTTCTTGCTGCGGAACTCGATAAGCGCATGCGCCTATTAACCGGTCTCTACGGTATTGTCAATGGATGCCAAATTAATATAATCTAATTAGTTACCATAGTAACCACTCATGTGATTAACCGCGTGCTAATTTTTGCAAGTCAGCAGTTCTGATTCTAGACAGTGCTTACAGTCTGGTGTTTTACAAGTATATAGTGAGGCTCTAGTTTACTTGGGACTTTATTTGAACTACTGGTTGTTGTACTGGCCATGGAAGAGGAGTCGGAAGAGGAGTCGGAAGAGGAGTCGGCTACCGAGGAGTCGGCTAACGAGCAGTCTAACAGCGAGCCGTCACTTTCTTCCAGCCCGTCTGAGAATGAGGAACAGTATGGTGCTGGAGAAAAGCGCAGACGAAAACAGAGTCGCAAAATGTTTTTTGAAGGTCAAGCTCGAAAGCCATATCGATTACGCAAAAGGCTACGCCGTTCTCTGGAGGATAATGACACTGTTATTGATGGTGTGTGCAAACAGTGTGCTCCAGCACTTGGTAAGGTCATGGGGGGTTTTCAGAAACGAAAACATCAAGGCTCAGAGCTAAAGAAAAGGAAGAAAGGGTATCCAGCTCCAAAGAATGCTGACAGGGATCACTACCGAGATCTTGTTGCCCAAAATGCATGGATTCGGGGAAATATCTTTGACCCTATGGGTAATTACATCTTTTGCCATGCCTGTGTCCATAAAGCTCTTGGAATTAATAAGCAGCATCTCTAGACAGCGTCAAGTCAAGTGTAAGCTTTTTCAACAGCAAGAAGTAAATATGCCAAAGAAAGAGGTGGACATGCAAAAGCTTACTCCATTTGTTGTTATGCCATTAGAAATTGAACTTTGTTTCAACTTATGGTGGAAAGATCTGCCTGATGATCATGAAGTCATTGTTCGCTATCCATATGAAAGGCATGGCTTGGCTGGAAAGGTATCAAATCATGCTAAAACTGATACCAAAGAAAGGTTTTTGGAATTTGTGGACGAGAACTCTCAGCCGAATGGTCGGAGGTTAGATTCTCATACATCATTATTTTTTACCAAAATTTACCACAATATCTGCACCAAAAAAAATGTACACCATTATGACAGTCGATTAGCTACATCACTTGTTGGGTAGTTCAATCGAATTCAAGTGGAGGATGGCAATCCCACTATTTCAGACTTTTCAGCCACTACATGGCTCAAGAAAGAACGTCCTAAACATGCCATATACCCTCATAAGGCAGACTATTGTGATTACTGTGCTAAAGTGAAAGCAACTATTCAGGAGAAGCAAACTTCAATTAACAGAAAACTTCAGAGTGGAAGTGCAGATGCTACTGAAATAGCCCAGTTAGAGATAGACAAAAAAACATTGGAGGATAAACTTCAAGAGCACAAAGACGTTGCTCGCGAGTCACTACAGTACTATAAGGACATGAAGACAAAATGCTGTGAGCAGTGGAAAGAAATTACTACTTTAGACAGCAAGTCTGACATTCATTCACCCTTTTACCAGTTCGTATTCATGTTCAGAGATTAATTCTCTTTTCAACTGTTATTAATTTGATGTGTCAAGTGTCATTGTTAACACTGTTTCTGTGCAGTTTCTCAATTTTAACCAGAAGATTTTGTAGCAATTGAAGTGCCAGAAGTTCTGCTAAAGACGAACGGCTGGAGCAATTGAAGCACTGCTTCACTCTAGTTATCAGTGCGGACTATCAGATGCAGAAATTGGTACCGTATTGGGGAATTAGCCCACAGTCAGGGTCAGCATACTACCTTCAAAAACTTTCTTACGATCTTTTTGGAATTGTTGACCACAGGGATGAATCATCTGCAGTATACATCTTTGACGAAAGAGTGGGCACTACAACAGCAGACCATACCATCTCCTATATCCTCCATTACCTCAAATCAGCAGGTAAAGTACCTTCATGGGTTACTCAACTTCATGTGTTCCTTGATAATGCGGGCTCTACTAATAAAAATCAATATTTAATGTCATCATGCATGGAGCTAGTACAACACCGTGTTGTACAATACCTACGAATCTCGTTTATGGTTCCTGGACATACCAAGTTTGCACCAGACCTTCTTTTCTCTCGCATTGCCAAGTCATACTACAATCTGATGTATTTAATGAAACAGATTTACAGCTCATAGTGGAACAGTTTAGTCTTGTAATCATTGACGATGGAAGAATTGTACGGACCTGGAGGGAGAAAGTGGGTGAAAATATTCCAACTTACCAGGAATTAGAGACCTACATGATTTTGTAGCAATTGCAGTGCCACCTACCAAAATTGTTATGAAGGTACGTGAAAAATGTTATTCTGGAGCTTTACGTGACTCTCCTACAAAGGTCAAGAAAGACTTCGTCAGTACAGATTCGTGCATTCCTAGGGTTACAGATTCGTACAAAGCAAGGGGGAATCTTAGATCTCTAACAGACAACAAGCTTGGGCATCTTAAACAAATGTATGCTAACTTTATTGCAGAGGAAAAATGGCCTGACTTTGTTAAGTCACTTTAGAGTTCCACAATGTAAAAACGTCTATGGTGTACTGTATATTTCTGTGTATATCTCTCCCAAAATGTATGATATTGATCTGAAATTTTGCCAACAAATTTTCACATCAGTTAGTGTTGTGTACATACCAAAATGTTATTTTTGTCCATACTTCCATAAGGTTCCATTTCCACTCTAGGCGCCCACCTATGGCTTACTGTATATATCTGTAGCTTACTACACTTTTCTGAGCTGTAGCCTGTGAAGAGCAGGGTTGTGACATCTCGAAGAACGCCTGTGATTTTACAGACCGGTCAGCTCACGGAACATACTATAAGAACGTGGTGGCCAGTGGAGTTATAAGCCTCATGGCCCGAAAAGAAGCAGTGAGTAGGATCCGAAAAAACGTCCAAATGTACGTTAATGGATAATCGCAGAGTGTAATTTGTACTGCATGTAAGACAGATGAGACTTCATACTGTCAATCACATATCAGTTTGTTTCCTGTGCACGCCATGGTACACGCCATGGTACAGGTGATGTATGTCTGAGCACTGGTCATCACTATAGCTTATAACAAATGCTTTCTTGCAGTCTGTGAACAAATTACCAATAATTCACTCCGTTAAATCTTTTCAGATCGGCAATCAACTGGTTAGTTAACATAGCGGGCAAGAAATGTTTTTCGTGCACACTCATGTGGCCATGTACACTACAATCTTTGTGACAAGGTTTTCTGTAAGGCTCAAAAGTCCGGTAAGTGACTACAGCAGGCTTATTCTTTTGTTGCTACTCGAGGGGGCTATGTTATGAGATGATGACGAATGAACAATACAGCACAGTTCTTGTTCACAAATGGTAAATGTACCCTGCAATAACTCTATCGGAAGAGTTTTGCAGTGTATTACATAAAAATTCGCGTGGCCCGCTTCAGACCAGTGTTAACTTGAAGAATGGAAAAGACGACTGCTCTTTGAGTGGCCCTAAATGTATGTAGTGGTGGAGGCGTGCATTTCAAAAGGGTAAAGTTAACTGTGTCCTTCTTCCAAAGTTGTGCATTAGTTACTACCATGCCTGTTGGTATTCAACAGTGCTCGTGATTAGTGATTTATAATTTATAGTGATTTATGTTTCCACCTTAGGGAACACTGCTCACTTAATTGATGTTCAATGAAAGAGATATATCCGATACTTCTGTAGTAACTCTGAAGAACTCATGACTATGACATAATTTATGATATCGGACTCATTAATGTACTTCAGGATACTCAGTGGTTTTGACACCCCTGAACAGGAACTTTACTAGAACTATGTTGAATAGGCTGTTGAACCAATAGTTAGGAGGACATTGATATAACAGGATATTATGTATTCAAGTGTTGTAATAATTACCTCCTGTTTATGTTCCTTCTAGATCATTCTTAGCCTTCAGTGTTTAGTATATAAGCAGAGTATTATTGCTGTAAATATTCAATTCGATCTATGCATTCTTCAAGTATCCACCGTTATCACAACTTCGGCTCCAATATCTACCACCACATTGGAAGCCACACCCACCACCACATCGGTAGGTACAATGGTATATCTCCACCCACATCCATATTGGGAGGCACAATGGATACGCCTCTTCCCAAATACACCATTATGAGCACAACAGACAAATCTCTCACATCAACCACCATTTTGGGGACATGGCTCCTCTCACATTGGGAGGAATTTACTGACTGAGAAGCTTACAGATAGCTCTTCGGATATTAAGCAATCAGGCTATAGTTGCCTTTATTTTTTCTTGGAGGAGGATGGCTATATAACAAATGTAAGCTACTGGAATGAAGACAAGTTGATGGGCTCTAGCTCTAGAGGTAAGTCTTGTTATATTAGAGTGCATGTCATACTAGCCTGTGCTATTTTGTGTCCCTTAACATTAATTTTCAAAGGATGCAAATGACACAAATTTCTTTTACCTCTCCTACTCTTCTCTAAAGCCATTTGTGGTACCCATTAGCAATGTGGAGACTGCAAGGGTGACTTCTTCAACTTGGCAGTGAGGAGTAATTTCTTCACTAGAGATATCAGTACTTTCATTAATAAGATGGTTTACTGTTGGAAGACAAAGACCATGTGAATGCCTCAGTAGGTAAGCACTCAGTAGTTGTAATTGTTCGTATGATTTTAAAGCTCACTGTTTTGCTGGTTTAGAGTTTCAAGATCAGTTTGCTGTCCAATGCTTGTTGTCTAGAACAGTTTGCTTGTCTTGAAATTTCAAGGTCAGTTTGCTTGTCGCAAAATTTCAAGGTCAGTTTGAGTTTGCTTGTATTAAAATTTCAATGTTTGCTTATTACCAGGTGCGGCAGCTGGTATCCTGACTGTGATAAGAACTCCAGCTGTAGCGTAGGAAAGACTTCAGTGTCAACAATAAGCAACCCTAGACAGCTTCATGAGAAAAGTGAACAGAAAGAGCAAGAGTCAGTGGAAGAATCGGAGGAGTCCTAAGAAAGTGAAGAACAGTGACTTTATACACAATACTTCAAGTTATATACATTTTTTTTAGCATTTCTGTCTCATCTTCATCAAATTAAAATACTGTTTAATGATACAATTCATCAAAATTAAAATTAGGATATAAATAGAAGTTTTTATCAGTACCCATGCTCAGTTTGAATACTTGCATACTTTCAGCTACTTAAAGATCATACAAAATTTTATGTCTGGTAAGGGAGGTCTGGT
This sequence comes from Phakellia ventilabrum, assembly GCA_963921505.1. Taxonomy (NCBI): domain Eukaryota; kingdom Metazoa; phylum Porifera; class Demospongiae; order Axinellida; family Axinellidae; genus Phakellia; species Phakellia ventilabrum. The sequence continues at coordinate 1,840,256 of OY997385.1, forward strand.
TGTTAGGCGAGTGCTAGAATCACTGGATATGAACTCAGGGGCGTTACTAAGCCGAAAAAAAAACAACCAACAATTTCAGGCTGAAGTTTCCCCATCTCAATAAAATGCGAAAGAGGAAGACAGAGACCACACTATGCGGGTAAGCGAGATTCGTGCAATCAGTCCATTCACCAGTGATGTCTAAAAACCATCAAGGAGAAGGTGCATGTAATAGCTGCAATACACAATGCCACAACCTGTTGTCAAATATGCATGCAACGCCTTGGAGATGTACGTACAATAATTACATGTAATTTTCGCGACGATCACTTCTGCTGCCTACATGTATGTACATATGTATACATAGCTGAGCAGGTTCATCTTGATTTGTTTGGCTGTTCTGACATAATCACTGACATCTGTCTTGTTTGTTAGGCAATGTACTGCAGCTTTGTCTGGTATATTTCTCAAGGTCTGGGACAGCTCCACTGGATTACTCCTTCACACCCTCCAACACTGTTACAGTGTGTACTAATGGGTATGCTCAGCATTATGCTGATGGTCCTCATGTATCAAATTGTAAAGCTTTAATCTTAAAGCAACCCCACTTTAAAATAGGTTACTATAGTAACAGTAGTGAGAATATCGTAGCAGCTATACTCGTACAAAACGGTTATAGTACAGGAAGACATCACACAAGTAACAATAGTAAGACACGAATGTTACTAGGATTGCCATAAGCTTTAACCTCGTTAAAGCAAGTTAACATCAGAGGGGGCGACCCGCTAATCAACTCTCTCTCTCACGTGAGGTTGGCGCCAACTGAGTCATCCAAAGTACCCTCGGCCCTGGCTGCAGCTGACAGGAGACCAGCTACATATACACAGCGTTTCTCTGCCACTCTCCCCTACTGACCCGAAAGCGAACCCCTGACTAATCCCACCGACCCGGACCAACCTTCCACATCGCATGCCAGCCCCCTTCTGCAAAATGGGAAGTTTTTTTCCCAGCCTAGGCCCCTCCATTTCCCTACCAGCCAATTCCCTCCCAGCTATCTCCAGACTCAACCCCCTCCCAGCCATCTCCAGACTCAACCCCCTACATGTACTATTTACCACCCTCCCAGCCACGATCAGGAAGTGTTCATATATCTCTGTAGCTGTCCAAATTGCGGCCACAAATGGCAGTTTACATATAAGTTATGTAATAAATAATGCTTAGTGTTTTTATGTACATGTATAATATTATGGCAGCTACAATGTCACAATAGCAGTTTTGGGAGGGTACAGCCAAAATGGATAACGGGTCTAGGGAAGGCTTGAACTTGTACGGAGAATATACAGAAGAACTTATCTCTTTACATTAAGGGAATCTTCTAGTGGTGGTATGCATGGATCAAGGGATGGCAGAGGTTGTATGTGTGTCTGTATGTAAGTGCACGCCTATAAGCTAGTACACGTACATATAGCTAAGTCTGGTTGCTGGCATAATTAAGGTCAGTAGACAGTATCAAAATGGTGGCAGCAGAGTTATCTCATTAGCCTTCCTACAGCAGTCTACCTACTCTTCTAGTCTAGTAGCTAGATGCCATAATCCACAAACCATCTGTGCTGTGTATAAACTACACACACCCGTTTACTACACCTCATCATTTTTAGAGGACTGCTAGCACTGGGTATGGTACATTTTCTATGCCTAATGTGCATGTGTGACCATGTACGATTCCTGCACCAAGCTATCATGAAGTATATGTTTCAAATCACAATCGACTCAGACCTATCTCATAGCATCCCCCCATTTGTAGTCTCATGCCCAAACCTTGGCTCCTCCCTTTTCATTGAGGACTTTGTATGGGGTGGAGCTTGGGAACATGAAGCTAGCAGAAACTGGATCAGAAAATGTTCACCCCAAAATGCGAAAGAGGAAGACAGAGACCACACTATGTGGGTAAGTGAGATCCGTGCAATCAGTCCATTCACCAGTGATGTCTAAAAACCATCAAGAACAAGGTGTATGTAATAGCTGCTATACACAATGCCACAACCTGCTGTTAAATACCCATGAAAAACACTTTGGAGATGTACACACAATAACTAATTTTCGCGATGATTTCTTTTGCTGCCTACATGTATGTATGTATGTATACATAGCTAAGCAGGTTCATCTTGATTTGTTTGGCTGTTCTGACATAATCACTGACAACTGTCTTGTTTGTCAGGCAATGTACTGCAGCCTTGTCTGGTATATTTCTCAAGGTCTGGGACAGCTCCACTGGATTACTCCTTCACACCCTCCAACACTGTTACAGTGTGTACTAATGGGTATGCTCAGCACTATGCTGATGGTCCTCATGTATAAAGCTTTTATCTTAAAGCAACCCCACTTTAAAATAGGTTACTATAGTAACAGGAGTGAGAATATCGTAGCAGCTATACTCATACAAAACGGTTATAGTATAGTACAAAACGGTTATAGTACAGGAAGACACCACACAAGTAACAATAGTAAGACACGAATGTTACTAGGACTACCGTATCACAGCAACGAGGGTGCATGTAATAGCTGCAATACACAATGCCACAACCTGCTGTCAAATACCCATGAAAAACACTTTGGAGATGTACGTATGTATATATAGCTGAGCAGGTTCATCTTGATTTGTTTGGCTGTTCTGACATAATCACTGACATCTGTCTTGTTTGTCAGGCAATGTACTGCAGCCTTGTCTGGTATATTTCCCAAGGTCTGGGACAGCTCCAATGGATTACTCCTTCACACCCTCCAACACTCTTACAGTGTGTACTAATGGGTATGCTCAGCATTATGCTGATGGTCCTCATGTATCAAATTGTAAAGCTTTAATCTTAAAGCAACCCCACTTTAAAATAGGTTACTATAGTAACAGTAGTGAGAATATCGTAGCAGCTATACTCGTACAAAACGGTTATAGTACAGGAAGACATCACACAAGTAACAATAGTAAGACACGAATGTTACTAGGATTGCCATAAGCTTTAACCTCGTTAAAGCAAGTTAACATCAGAGGGGGCGACCCGCTAATCAACTCTCTCTCTCACGTGAGGTTGGCGCCAACTGAGTCATCCAAAGTACCCTCGGCCCTGGCTGCAGCTGACAGGAGACCAGCTACATATACACAGCGTTTCTCTGCCACTCTCCCCTACTGACCCGCCGCTGATGACTGAACACGAAAGCGAACCCCTGACTAATCCCACCGACCCGGACCAACCTTCCACATCGCATGCCAGCCCCCTTCTGCAAAATGGGAAGTTTTTTCCCAGCCTAGGCCCCTCCATTTCCCTACCAGCCAATTCCCTCCCAGCTATCTCCAGACTCAACCCCCTCCCAGCCATCTCCAGACTCAACCCCCTACATGTATTATTCACCACCCTCCCAGCCACGATCAGGAAGTGTTCATATATCTCTGTAGCTGTCCAAATTGCGGCCACAAATGGCAGTTTACATATAAGTTATGTAATAAATAATGCTTAGTGTTTTTATGTACATGTATAATATTATGGCAGCTACAATGTCACAATAGCAGTTTTGGGAGGGTACAGCCAAAATGGATAATGGGTCTAGGGAAGGCTTGAACTTGTATGGAGAATATACAGAAGAACTTACCTCTTTACATTAAGGGAATCTTCTAGTGGTGGTATGCATGGATCACAGGATGGCAGAGGTTGTATGTGTGTCTGTATGTAAGTGCACGCCTATAAGCTAGTACACGTACATATAGCTAAGTCTGGTTGCTGGCATAATTAAGGTCAGTAGACAGTATCAAAATGGTGGCAGTGGAGTTATCTCGTTAGCCTTCCTACAGCAGTCTACCTACTCTTCTAGTCTAGTAGCTAGATGCCATAATTCACAAACCATCTGTGCTGTGTATAAACTACACACACCCGTTTACTACACCTCATCATTTTTAGAGGACTGCTAGCGCTGGGTATGGTACATTTTCTATGCCTAATGTGCATGTGTGACCATGTACGATTCCTGCACCAAGCTATCATGAAGTATATGTTTCAAATCACAATCGACTCAGACCTATCTCATAGCATCCCCCCATTTGTAGTCTCATGCCCAAACCTTGGCTCCTCCCTTTTCATTGAGGACTTTGTATGGGGTGGAGCTTGGGAACATGAAGCTAGCAGAAACTGGATCAGAAAATGTTCACCCCAAAATGCGAAAGAGGAAGACAGAGACCACACTATGTGGGTAAGTGAGATCCGTGCAATCAGTCCATTCACCAGTGATGTCTAAAAACCATCAAGAACAAGGTGCATGTAATAGCTGCAATACACAATGCCACAACCTGCTGTTAAATACCCATGAAAAACACTTTGGAGATGTACGTATGTATATATAGCTGAGCAGGTTCATCTTGATTTGTTTGGCTGTTCTGACATAATCACTGACAACTGTCTTGTTTGTCAGGTAATGTACTGCAGCCTTGTCTGGTATATTTCCCAAGGTCTGGGACAGCTCCAATGGATTACTCCTTCACACCCTCCAACACTCTTACAGTGTGTACTAATGGGTATGCTCAGCACTACGCTGATGGTCCTCATGTATCAAATCATAAAGCTAAAGCAACCCCACTTTAAAATAGGTTACTATAGTAACAGTAGTGAGAATATCATAGCAGCTATACTCGTACATAATATTATATGGGCACGCACTACCGTATCACAGCAACGGCCAGTACACTTTGAAGTACAGAAACATTAAGCATGCTGTCTCTGCAAAGTTTACTCAATGCCATGTTCTACTGTAACAGAAAAACGTCTGCATAGGTGGAGTTTCAGACCAGTATAATCTCCGCCTTTCCCAAATTATCCGTTGCTCCGATCTGGATCGATACCAGCATATCAAACAAAGCTCCAAAACAATGTGTGCGGGGGGGGGGGTGCATATTGACTCAGCGTGAAGAATATGACATCCAAGTAGTCTCAGAATTGCAAAACTGCCATGCTAAAATTCTTGTTCCACCAGAAATGATCAAGAAGAATGAATGGTTTTACTTTTAGCCACTTGAAAATGCACGCTTGGGCACCTCTAGTGTCTGGTACTAAAAACAATTGGGGTTCAGACTATGGTGAAGTCCATGTTTGCTGATACACAGATCCCTGGCAACTACACGAATCATAGTCTTTGAAGTACATTTCAAAAGGGTAAAGTTAACTGTGTCCTTCCAAAGTTGTACCTTAGTTAAGTGGAAGAATCGGAGGAGTCCTATGAAAGCGAAGAACAGTGACTTTATACACAATACTTCAAGTTACATTTCTTTTTATCATTTCTGTCTCATCTTCATCAAATTAAGGTTTATTTAAAGTACTGTTTAATGATACAATTCATCAAAATTAGGTTATAAATAGATGAAAGTCATATGGAAAGAGAGCTGGAGATACATGTAGATCCATCCATTCCAATAGTACCTGTGGCATGGAGTATTTACAGACAGAGAAGTTTCTATCAGTGCCCATGCTTGCATACTTTCAACTGCTTAAAGATCATACAAAATTTTATGTCTGATAGGGGAGGTCTGGAAAAACACTAGTTGTTAGGCGAGTGCTAGAATCACTGAATATGAACTCAGGGGCGCTATTAAGCCGACAAAACAACCAACAATTTCAAGCTGAAGTTTCCCCATCTCAATAAAAATGCGACAGAGGAAGACAGAGACCACACTATATGGGTAAGCGAGATTCATGCAATCAGTCCATTCACCAGTGATGTCTAAAAACCATCAAGGAGAGGGTGCATGTAATAGCTGCTATACACAATGCCACAACCTGTTGTCAAATACCCATGCAACACCTTGGAGACGTATGTACAATAATTACATGTAATTTTTGTGACGATCACTTCTGCTGCCTACATGTATGTACGACATAGCTGAGCAGGTTCATCTTGATTTGTTTGGCTGTTCTGACATAATCACTGACATCTGTCTTGTTTGTCAGGTGATGTACTGCAGCCTTGTCTGGTCTATTTCTCAAGGTCTGGGACAGCTCCAGTGGATTACTCCTTCACACCCTCCAACACTCTTACAGGGGTATGCTCAGCACTATGCTGATGGTCGTCATGTATCAAATCGTAAAGCTTTCATCTTTAAAATGCAATGTACTGCAGCCTTGTCAGGTATATTTCCCAAGGTCTGGGACAGCTCAAGTGGATTACTCCTTCACACCCTCCAACACTCTTACAGTGTGTACTAATGGGTATGCTAGTGCTCCTCATGTGCACCAAATTGTAAAGCTTTTATTTTAAAGCAACCCTATTTTAAAATAGGCTACTATAGTAACAGTAGTGAGAATATCGCAGCAGCCACACTCGTACAAAACGGTTATTGGGGCGAGCGTGAGCAAGCCCCACACTAGTGATGTGAATCGAGATTTTTCTCTGTCTGTCCCGTACGTCGTGCCGATTCTATGCCCATTATTCCATTTTTGCGTACTATGAACACGTGTGTGCGCTTATCGAAATACAAGATACTACAGCTATGGATATTTCGTCCGCTCAGCTACCGCTCGACACAGATGAGAGATCTCAACTCCCACCCACAGTTACCGATGCAGCGAGAGAGGAGAGACTTCGAAGACGGCGAGAACGCGAGAGGGCTCGCCGTGCTTCCGAGAGACCAGAAGAAAAGGAGGCAAGGTATGTAAAAAATAGCACCATTCTGAGGTTTTAATGGACACTTGCTAAATGTAGGATAAAGGTTGAGAAGACGGAGGGAGAGAGACAGAGGTAGGCTAGGCTGCAACATGACAGAGAGAGCCATAGAGAAGCACGATCTGATGAGAGGCTGGAGCACAGGGAGGCTAGGCTGCGATGTGACAGAGAGAGCCATAGAGAAAGCTACAGGGAGCAGCGAATGCAGGGAGTACCGCTGTTTCAGCAACATTCAGTTCAAACAAAGATGCTGAAATTTCATGCACATTTTGCTACTATGGAGTTGCTGAGATGTAGCACATGTACATGAGGATGATGAGGCCGAGCAGTACATTACACTGACTGGTGCCACTGTTGCAGCTGCTATATCACTAGATACATACTTAGCTTGCCTTGTGTGCAAATCCAAAGTCAACCCCACAGCTGAAGAGCTCGGCAGATGCACAAAGTGCAATGCTCTGCAAGCTTTGAAACACTGCCAGAAGCAGTGGAGCGCTAAACTCAGGTTCAATGTTGGTGTCGATTATATAACACTGCATGTGTTCGGAAGCAATCTTGTTGACATTGCACAACAAGAAGACGTCACCGACGATTCACTCGTACGTGCCCCTGCTTTTACACTGACCTACAACCTCAATGTCATCACTGGCATTCGCAGGCATTGACTGCTATTCTCAAGAGATGGCATATAACCGGACTCACTTTTGGGTTTTTCAATTCTAGTACATGTACATGTAACATGCAACATTGCAGTTGAAGACTTCAACTTTTGGGTTAATGTACTACAATTGGTCACTATTATTATCATCTGCTATTTATTATGTTAGTTGTCCTTCAACATTTATATCGGCATTGTTACTGTCAGTACACACACACCACTTTCTGCTTTCTTACAATGCTGTATTTTTGGATGTGGAAACATTGCATGACATTGCATTATTCAAAATTTGGTTAACACCATTCGCAGGCCCCCACAATGCCCTGCATTCCCCTAGTAGTAGAGGAAGGCATCACACATGTAACAATAGTAAGACACGAACATTACTAGGATTGTCATATATGGGCACGCACTTCCGTATCACAGCATCGGCCAATCACCGAATGGAATGGAAGCTGCAAAAGCACAGTAATAATGCTAGTAGCTAGTTAGTAGCTAGCCAGTAAACTTTTTTGTTTGGCTGTTCTGACATAATCACTGACATCTGTCTTGTTTGTCAGGTGATGTACTGCAGCCTTGTCTGGTATATTTCTCAAGGTCTGGGACAGCTCAAGTGGATTACTCCTTCACACCCTCCAACACTGTTACAGTGTGTACTAATGGGTATGTTAGTGCTCCTCATGTGCACCAAATTGTAAAGCTTTTATTTTAAAGCAACTCTATTTTAAAATAGGTTACTATAGTAACAGTAGTGAGAATATCGTAGCAGCCACACTCGTACAAAACGGTTATAGTAGAGGAAGGCATCACACATGTAACAATAGTAAGACACGAACGTTACTAGGATTGTCATATACGGGCACGCACTTCCGTATCACAGCATCGGCCAATCACCGAATGGAATGGAAGCTGCAAAAGCACAGTAATAATGCTAGTAGCTAGTTAGTAGCTAGCCAGTAAACTTTGAGGTACTAAAACATTAAGCATGCCGTCTCTGCAAAGTTTACTCAATGCCATGTTCTACTGTAACAGAAAAACATCTGCATAGGTGGAGTTTCAGACCAGTATAATCTCCGCCTTTCCCAAATTATCCGCTGTTCCAATCTGGATCGATACCAGCATATCAAACAAAGCTCCAAAACAATGTGGGAGAGGGGGGGGGGGGTGCATATGGACTCAGCGTGAAGAATGTGACATCCAAGTAGTTTCAAAACTGCCATGCTAAAATTCTTGTTCCACCAGAAATGATCAAGAAGAATGAATGGTTTTACTTTCAGCCACTTGAAAATGCACGCTTGGGTACCTCTAGTGTCTGGTACTATCGAAAACAATTGGGGTTCAGACTATGGTGAAGTCCATGTTTGCTGATACATAGATCCCTGGCAACTACATGAATCATAGTCTTCGAAGCACAGGAGCCTCAGAGCTATTTGCAGCAGGTGTGGCAGAAGCTCTGATACAAAATGTGTTGTAGCTTCATGGGTGCTCCTGTAGCAAGCCACCTGATGCATAGACACGCATGTATCGCAGAATCTAGGTATAGATGTGCATGCTGTAGAATACTACACAGCATTGTGACACTATAGATAGTAGAGTAGAAGGAAAGGAATCTTCATTAACACTGTTGCTCCAGTAAACACATCTTATATAAAAACATATCGGGTGCATATGCACGTTTTGAAATTTTCACTTCTAAGTCTAAAGTAAAAGCATGAACAAATCTTCTAAAGACAAGAGGGAAGCCTGAGTAAGAAGACAAGAGGGAAGCCTGAGTAAGAAGACAAGAGGGAAGCCTGAGCAAGAAGACAAGAGGGGAAGCCTGAGTAAGAAGACAAGAGGGAAGCCTGAGTAAGAAGACAAGAGGGAACCCTGAGTATGACATTGGAAAAGAGAGGGAGAGAGAGGAATGTTTACACTGCTTAATGAGAGGAAGCAGATGCAGCCAATGAAGAGATAAACTGATAATTGTGGAGGGCTCCACCAGAGTTCCACAGTATTCTGTGTGCTGTAGAATTGGTTAATGTATGGTGACACCCCCAAAATTTGCAAGCTACCCATGACCATACTGCATATTGTGAGCTGTACTCGTATGCTCTTTTCAAAATGTGGTGGCATCCCCCTTTCAATCAGAAGATCTAGTGGGTTGGCATAATGAAGACTTTTGGTGATTATATGCTAGAGTTGGCAGCTCAGTCTCACGTATACTCGAAATAGTATACTTTATACACACTCACACTTTAGTTTTACTATCCTACTTCAATTTGTACTACCTCATTCTTTAGTTAGTTTGTCATTAGTACTGCAGCTCCATTTCATTGAGCCACTACTTATATCATGTATATTGACCTCCCACACATACATTGCTTGCCGTCAATTTTTTTAATACTTTTTTAATGATGACTATAGCAGAATTTCCTTAGATATTCATAATAAAGACTGTCTGAGACAAATGACCAGTATATTGTACCATAATGCCTGACAGTTGACTATAAAGTGTCATCATGTTCATACATGTAAAACTGTGGACACAAGATAAAGCACTGAATGCCGGTGAAAGTAATCAACAGGCTACACTACTACAGTGCACTAAACTCAAACCTAGGAGACTGGGTTAGTACAAGGGTTGTCAACCCCCTCCGAGCTATCTCCAGTCTCAACCCCCTCCCAGCCATCTCCTGTCTCAACCCCCTCCCAGCCATCTCCTGTCTCAACCCCCTCCCAGCCATCTCCAGACTCAACCCCCTCCCAGCCATCTCCAGACTCAACCCTCTCCCAGCCATCTCCTGTCTCAACCCCCTCCCAGCCATCTCCAGACTCAACCCCCTCCCAGACTCAACCCCCTCCCAGCCATCTCCAGACTCAACCCCCTCCCAGCCATCTCCAGTCTCAACCCCCTCCCAGCCCTTTCCAGTCTCCTACATGTACTATTCACCACCCTAAATGCCACAGAAGAAATAATTATTTCAGGAGCTGTGTTTGCCAAGAAGCCACACTATGTTGCTAACCGTCTCACTACGCAAAAGATGCTGGGGTGTTAGCTATGCTAGGGGCCATAGACACTGTGAAGTAAGATAGTGTTTTATAGATCCCCGGGGAGATTAGATGGGGGACCCACTTTCATCTGATCGAGTGTAGATAGTCTTTCCTGATGAGGGAAGGCTAATTGAGTTCAGGTCACTGCAAGTTAAGCTGCCTTCAACGGCTGCTAAGCTCACTCTACGACAACTGAGCTATGTTTTTACCAATTCAGAGTTGGAGGCTTCAAATGAGTCGCCGGCCCCTCAAAGGAAGATCCTGGATCCGAGCAAAGTTCTAGGCATTCGAAGTAAGTAACTATATTCCACCTTCCAAACTCATCCCAGTGTGGTAATTACCATTTTTGCAACCACATAGCATGTACACTACAAATTTTGGCTTGAAGACATAGACAAGATGGAGCAGAGGTGGCATCAAGACCTTGTAACCAAATTGAATTCGAAGCGCAGAAGTAAGAGAAGACCTGTAAAGAGGAAGACAAACTATAGAACACTTAATTTGATTATACTGTAGGCACTGTTATAGTTATTTTCCGTATGCTTACTCACTTGATATGTTCAGGACTCATTGTTGTCGTTGTACTCATCGTCCTAAGTATTGACCAGAAATTTAAATTAATTAATGTTCATGGCCACTTGACGGTTCAGAAGCTGTTCTATGCTTGTCCCCAGCTCCAGTCCAAGCTCCATACAGTGGTCAGCCAGAACATTCATCACAGGGTATATTATAGATGTGCGTACTACAGGCGTGCAAATATTCTTCTGTGCATAATTTGTCATGCTGGGACCAGCCTCAACAGCACCCACGAGAGTAACACGAGATACACATGGTATGCATACGCTATTATCGGCAGCCTTTCCTCTTGTAGGTGGAAATAGATTTTGCTAGGTGCCAATCATATATGCCAGCGCTGGAAGTGAGACAGCAGTTCTCGCCGTATTTCGCATGCAAATTCACGCAGTTCTGCGAGAACGCACGCAAAAACGTAGCTGTTATTGCGCGCAACATGGATGTGTTTGCGCAATGAACAATTACTCAACCATACAAATGTACAATGTAGATGCGACCAATATTTTTCATGACTCCTCAAAGCTAGAAGGTTTGTGCTAAAAAAGGAAAAATAAAGCAAGTCAACAGAATACTCTGGAAGAGTGAGAAGTACCATAGCATTATGAGAAGTAATGGCAGATTCCTTCAGTAAGTATGTAGAGGCAATTCCCATCCCAGACAAGACCGCAGTGTCAGTTTCCTGTGGAATTTACAACGTCTACTGCTGCCTAGGTACTCCTCTTCACATCATTACTGACCAGGGAAAGGAGTTTCTCCATCAGGTAAATTTTCAATACTGGATTACAGACAATACATATTATGAATGAGTATTACGTAGCATGCTAGTACATGTATATAGCTATTAGATTTCTTGTTTGCGTAGCTAAATGAGATCCTGCAGAAGAGTTTTACTGTGTTACATCTGCCTACCACTCATAATCATATGGTCTTGACGAAACGACTAACCAGATCCAGAAACGATTGGTATTTTCTGTCAGCACCTCCTTCACTGTTTTACACGAGAGAATGTAGTTATTCCCACCCACTGAGAAGCTGTGAAGACTGGGGTGCAGACGAGTAACAACAAAGAAAGAAGTGATGGTTTATTCTGACAACAGCAAGGGGTGGCCTGATCCAGTGCTACCTGTGTGTGGAATGGCACTACCATTTATGCATTGCAATCAAATTCAAACCGCTGCTACGGTGCTGGTTTTATTTCTGAGTAGGTTCTTGGTCTGCGAGGCCAGTGAGACAGCCACCATACCGTTTACCCCATACTTATCGGGACGAAGTACTCAAGGAGTTGGAAGAGATGGAGGTGAGTGGGGTAATTGAGCCTTCGGTGAGTGAGTGGGTATCCCCAATGGAGCTGGTAAAGAAGAAGGACGGTAGTTTGAGAATGTGTGTGGATTATCGTTGGCTGAATAGTGTGTCACAGGCAGATACTTATCCTATGCCACGCATTGACGAGTTGATTGATAGGTTAGGCAAGGGTATATCACTACCATGGATCTGTCAGGTTCCAGTGGAGGCAGCCTCTTGGGATAAGACTGCCTTTATATATAACACCACGGGGGTTATTTCAATTTAGGGTGCTGCCTTTTGGTCTTCCAACGGTTGATGGATCGGGTAATCAATGGGATGGATGCAGCAGCCTACCTTGACGATCTCATTGTTTATAGTTCCACGTGGGAAGAGCACCTCATTCAAGTGAGAATGGTCCTGGACTGTCTTCGCGCAGCTGGATTGACTGCAAAGCCTCCAAATGTCAGTTCGGGATGTCGCAATGTACTTACTTGGGGCACGTTGTTGGGAATGGTTTGGTTTGTCCAGAGCCATCGAAGGTTTAGGCTGTTGAGTCGTTCCTGGTGCCAGTGACTAAGAGGCATGCAAGGAGGTTCCTATATAGGCCTAACGGGGTACTATAGGAAGTTTATTCCTGACTATGCCAAGATTGCTGCTCCTCTGACAGACCTCACAAGGAAGGATAACAAGAAGTTGAAGTCGATTCTGTGCTCCTCACTAGTGTTAGCCTCACCTGATTTTACCCGTCCTTTTACCCTACAGACAGATGCCTCAGATCGGGGCATGCGCACAGTTCTTAGCCAGTGCGATGATGATGGGCAGGAGCACCCCATTACCTACTTCAGCAGAAAGTTGTTACCCCGAAAAGAACACTACTCCACGATTAAGAAGGAGTGTTCAGCTATCAAGCTGGGAGTGCAAACTTTCAAGGTGCATCTCCTTGGGAGACAATTCGCAGTCCAGACGGATCACCGTGCCCTAGAATGGTTGGAGAGGCTAAAAGACAACAACCATCGACTGACATGCTGGAGTTTGACTCTCCAGCCATACGACTTCTCTGCAAAGTATCAAGCAAACTAGTTTGTTGCGGGAGAAGGGGGAAGGGGTGTGATGGACTGGTTGTTTAGGTAGGTTCAATAGGTCTCATTTCCCTCACATGTTTCCACTACATGTTCTCTGAGTCACATTGTGCAATTCTCAGTTACTAGATCATTTTGCGTTCTGTAAGTATTTAAAGGGTTGTTGTTCGGCATTTAGTACGTATTCAAAATGACTGTGTTTGAATGTGCTTAAAAGAGATTTTTAATACCCGAGAGTTGTGAAGTGTAGATCCGTAGCGTAGCGCGTGGCGCTAGGGCGGAGTCTATCACAGACCCTTTGCTATCAATGTTGATACCAGTACATGCCAGATGCAATCTACTTCTGCCCATGTAGAAAGAGACGGGTCATGCCAACCGTACAGGAGCACTTCCCTTTCTCCCCAGCCTTTAGCAAGTAGAGGACACTACACATGCACAGTAGTTGCTTGCAAAAGGTTATAAATGTCTCTTTAGACAGTATAAATGACGTACAGGATCGTTACCACAGTTACATGTAAATATTGGAGTCTTATTCCAGTGTTGACATTTCGCCCCTAGGGGATCCCGATCCCAAGGACCCGGTGCCCATGGGGTCTGCATAAATGCTGGAGTTGCGCCAGAGTGTCCAAGTCCTGCACAATATTGTCCAGTACCCACAAAAAAAAACATTACAAAGGCGGATCAACAGGCAGGAAGAAGAATTTAAACGTTTTATATGGAGAGCAAGCACACTTTTGTCTGGAGGGGGTACACCTCTAGTAGTTTTGTGTCCAAAAGACATGTCACCGAGGGCTACCATAAAGGCATTTTACCCCAGAAAAATGAAGATAGCTACATATATTTGGTTTTGATTGCCAAAGATGTATCCATGCATTCTTGATTAATAATCATTATACTACCTTGAGGCCAAGTGACCTGGTTGTCATAAGGATGGCTAAATCCAACATAAACTAATACAGAAGTGCACTGATTATTATAATAAATAAAGGAGCTTTTGATAAGAGTTCCACTGCTTCAAGTATGTCATCATCAGACAAAGAGGATTGCGAGTTTGAACTTGACAGCAGGATATCAGATGAAAGATCCTGGACTGTCTTCTACCCATACAGTGAAAGTAAATCAGATGATTCAGATTCAGATAAATGCCACAGTACAGGCTACTGTACACGTAGCCAAACCACCACAAGTGATGGAGATCTGTCATCACTTCACTACATTATTTCCATTCATTTAATTGTAGCACAGAACCACATTGACATTTCCGGGCTCCAAGATACACCTGTAAATCTGAATACCTTGAATCGTAAGGAAATAGCACGTTACATTGTCCCATCATCAATGGATGACAAGGCACTGAGAGAAAACATTGGCATACTTGTGTCAAGAGTACTACTTGCTCACTTGGACTTTTTCAAGTTTACTTTTGAAGATGTGGTTGAATTGCACCAGTTCTATCAGGAAACGTCTGAGAAGTACCATGAGGTAAACGAACAGCTTGTGGAGCATACTGTTGCCATGAAGATAGTTGATACATGTGTGGATGTGAATTATAATAACATGCACCCACGGAAAAAATCACATGACAAACAACTGAACAAAAACAAGAGTCATGTGACTCAGTTTTGACTATTCTTAGTATTGATATGATGCTACATGTCAGCTTGATGGGCAGGGACTGGCTGCTCAAGATCAGGTTGGATTGGGGAAGCTGTACAAGTTGCAGACAGTACTCAATGGAGAGCTACAGAAGGTGCTGGACCGGCATGTGGACGTATTCGAGGATGAACTTGGGCTGGTGGAAGCCGCCCCAGCCAAGATCCATGTAGACCCGTCGGCTCCACCACGTTTTTGCAAGCCTCGCACAGTGCCCTATACCCTCAAGGGGAAGGTTGAGCAGGAACTCGAGCGGTTCGAACACACAGGTATCATCGAGCCGGTACAGTTTGCGGACTGGGCAGCCCCAATAGTCCCAGTCAAGAGGGATGGGGCCATCCGCATCTGCGGTGACTACAAGGTCACCATCAACCAGGCTGCTAAGGTGGATACATACCCCCTCCCGAGGATTGACGATCTCCTAGCGTCGCTTGGCCGAGGGAAGTCCTTCACCAAGTTGGACCTCGCCCATGCCTACCAGCAAATCCCCTTGGACGAGGAATCCAAGAAGTACGTGGTGATCAACACGCACAAGGGGCTCTACCGGTACAACAGACTGCCTTTCGGAGTGTCCTCAGCCCCTTCAATATTCCAGCGCACCATGGAGGGCATCTTGCGAGGTATTCGTAATGTGTGTCTATATTGACGATATTCTCGTCACAGGTCAGTCGGAGCAGGAGCACCTCAAGACACTCGATGACGTACTGACCCGGCTAGCAGAGACGGGCCTGAGACTGAAGAAGGCCAAGTGCTCATTCATGCAGCCCTCAGTCGAGTACTTGGGTCACAACATTTCAGCAGATGGACGCCGACCACGCTCGCACCTGGATCTCATGCACCCAATGCTGGAATCCCGCGTAATGACTAGTCAGAGTCGTCAGAAGGCTGGACATGACCGTCGTTCAAAACACAGAGCCTTTCTACCCGATGATCTGGTCTTTGTGCGCAATTTTTCTAGTGGTCCTACTTGGTTGCCCGGAACTGTCATAGCAACCCGTGGACCTTTATCATTTGAGGTAAAGCTCACCGATGACCGAGTAGTTCGTCGTCACATTGATCATGTTCGCAGTCGCACGGCGGGGACGTTTGTTTCCACTGATGACCAGCATGATCTGGATGACGTGGATCTCCCAACCATCTCACCTGAGGAGCCAACACGTGGAGCTCAGGTAGAAGACACTCCTCCTAGTGAGCCTCGTCGTTCGACTCGAGTTCGACATCCTCCAGATCGGCTGATGTAATCTACGTTCACACTCAGGAGGGAGGAATGTAGTAACTCTGAAGAACTCATGACTATGACATAATTGTGTGATATCGGACTCATTAATGTACTTCAGGATACTCAGTGGTTTTGACACCCCTGAACAGGAACTTTATTAGAACTTATTCAAGGGTTGTAATAATTACCTCCTGTTTATGTTCCTTCTAGATCATTCTTAGCCTTCAGTGTTTAGTATATAAGCAGAGCATTATTGCTGTAAATATTCGATTCAATCTATGCATTCTTCAAGTATCAACCGTTATCACAAGGATGTAGCCTTCAAATATTGTGATCAGGATCGGAGGCTTATTTTTTGTACTGAGTACAGCATTAGAACTAAGTGCATTGAAGTAAAATTGTGTTTTATACATGTACATGTACATCATCGTTTCGTGGTTATATTTGATAAAATGGATTTATATAGAACTCCATGAATTGAAGTGAAATTGTGCTGAATACATCATTTGTCTGTGTGCTATATATAGCAATTGCTTATATGTGTGTTGTTCTAGTACTCTACAGTAACATACTTGCAGTAATGTATTGCTGAAGGATACTTGCAGTGTTTGCAAATAGTACTAAATAGTACCAAATAGCTAAGTAAGATTAACTATGTAAGTAGCCATACATTAAAGTATGACTGTGCTTCATTACTTTTTTGTTGCAGGTCTGGTACACAAGCCCCAACTGGAGTGTCAACCCTCGGCAAGGGTACCAAAGTCCTCCTATCGTTGGAGGAATGTGATGCATTGTCACAACTCATTGGGCAGGCTGTGTCTCCCACAAGAGTGAAGCGCTACAGTCGAATGACTATTGATGGGTGTATGTACCATTCTGCAAGCTATAAGAGGGCTACCAAAGCGAACAATTTCACAGTGATGTACAAAGGTGGCCTTGGGATCATCCAGAACTACAGTCATGTGGCCAGTGGGGTTGTGGCGTTTGTCCAGACTTTGCAACCAGCACCCACAAGTTTAGCAATTGACTATGCAGCAACCAGAACCTACCTAAACAACAGAATTGTATCAGTTGAAAGGGGCACACTGAAGGCCATCAAAGTTGAAGACATCATTGAGAAGTGTGTTTGGTGTCCTGTTGGGCCAGCTGAGTACATTTCGAGAATACTGCTCAAGTTTTTAATTGACTGATTTCTGTGCTCTTTGTTGTACCATACCCCTTGTCAGTGGTTTTCCCCAGCGCTATATATAGCGCTAAAAAGAAATTGCCCGCGTGTACGTACGTGTACGCACGAGGATACGCGAAGAAAACTGCACTCCGCGCTACGATGCGTAACGACATAATGCATTATTGCAGCGCGATGAAGCGCGAATATTCGCGCTTGGGCTATATGCGCGAAGGATTCGCGCTGATACGCGTTTCACTCGCACCCATTATCACCCGGGTAGGACTGTGCCGTATGCACTTCGGGGCAAAGTGGAGGCGGAGCTGGACTGTTTGGAGAAGGGGGGCGTAATCGAGCCAGTGCAGTTTTCTGAGTGGGCAGCCCCCATCGTCCTTGTGATGAAGAAGGACGGTACTGTCAAGATCTGTGGGGACTACAATATCATATTCAACCGAGCTGCGAAGCTGGACACCTACCCTCTACCCCACAATTGATGACTTGTTTGCATCGTTTTCGGGAGGTAAGACATTTTCCAAATTGAATTTAGCCCATGCCTACCAACAGGTACCTCTGGATGAGAAATCCAAGCTGTTGGTGACCATCAACACGCATAAGGGGCTCTACCGATACAATCGCCTTCCCTTCGGCATGGCCTCGGCTCCATCCACCTTCCAGCGGACCATGGATAATGTTCTCCAGGGTCTCCCTGGGGTGTGTGACTATCTGGATGACATCTTGGTGACTGGGAAAACCGACGACGAACATCTCTGAAATCTGTAAGACATGCTCTCAAGACTGGAGAAGGCGGGACTGCGGTTAGCGCCACAAATGTGCATTCCTACTGCCTTCCATCAAGTATCTGGGACACCGTATTTCAGCAGACGGATTGTACCCCACCAGTGAGAAGGTTTCTACCATCCTGGAAGCCCCAGTCCTCAAGGACGTAACACAGCTGAGGTCATTCCTGGGACTGGTCAACTACTATGGGAAGTTCCTACCCCAGCTCTCCAGCACACTAGCTGGTACCCCTGTATGCCAAATGGATGTGAGGAGTTGCCCAAGACTATTAGGGCCTTCCAGCGGGCCAAAGGTCAGCTAACAGCACCATGTTTCCTTGTTCACTATGACCCCAGGAAGGAGCTGCTGCTGTCCTGTGATGCCTCACCTTATGGGGTTGGGGCTGTCCTCTCCCACCGGATGGACGACGGCTCTGAGAGACCTGTGACAAATGCTTCATGCTCACTAGCACCAAGAGAACCACTTTTTTTTTTGCAGGATGCAAAATTGTTTAGCAAGATCAGTGTGTACTCTTGCATAAGCATGTAAGTGCACGTTGTAACATACATAGGAGGTTGGTCACTTCAATGAAAATGCTAAATTGTAGTAGCCAAGCTTTTCCATCATATAAAGAACTCTATACTCACCCAGTTGCAATCAGCATTGGAAAGAAAATGTGCGCAAATGGCAAAACTGTGTACTCTACCTACGTACATCAATAAATCAAAAGCACAGGCATGCATGCAAGCACATCTTCCAACACCACCTGCATGTTTATAACATTGCTTTACTCCCAAAGATGTATCAATCACTTCAGTGGACCTAAGACGCTTGTTGAGATTTAGTGGGATGGGCCAGCCACCACATGCGCCACCCATGCTATAGTAATTGCATTGGCTGTTGACAAGAAAATGCCCCTAGATATCGTAGCCAACACTATCCAAGGGTTCAGGATACACTGCTGTAGTTGCCATCCATATCCTTTTCCAGACTGCACGCACCATCTACACTTAACTGCATGTGGACTTAAAGGCTGAAATCACATCATATGGATATGTTTACGCTGTACACGATGTTCTGACATACATTATAATTGAATCTGCATCATCAGGTTTTACCTAAGGGATCATATTCAGGTCATAAACAATGGTATATAGCAAGTTGGTGATGGTGAGAGGATCATTAGTTCCACCAGGTCCGGCCTCCCTCTCCTCCTGCTACCCTTTTCTCTGATTGGTACGCTCTATCCTGACCTCCCTCTCCTCCGTGGCACCTGCTATCGCCGGCACTCCCTCTCCCATTAGCGCCTGGCCTCCCTCTCCTCCAGGGCACCTGTGGTATTTGTTTTGGATGCTTTGGCACCAAAATTCTAATTCCCCCACCTCCCAAAATTACTAAGATGACCTGACACTGTAACAGTTATAGCACATGATAACACGGCACTAAATAGACAATGTGCGGTATAATATCAACTATCATCCAGTGACACTCATCAACTGTATGGCTTAGGTGTGAGTTCAGTTCTGTATAAATAGTCTTGTATTTTTGCCAGTTTAAGAATAGAGAGTTAAGGTCAAGCGTGCATGACTACAAATTGGTGACGAGGATCAACCGCAATGGCAACCCACGGCAATATCGGGGCATTTGACCGTGGAGTAGAGGATTGGACGGCGTATTGTGAACGCCTGGAGCAGTACTTCCTTGACAACGACGTCGGAGAGGTGGCGAAACAGCGCGCAATTCTCTTGAGCGTCTGCGGGGCAACCACGTAGGCGGTACCAGCTGATCCTGGTGGCTCCAGCCAAGCCCACCGACAAGACCTTCTCAGCCATTGTGACGCTGGTGAAGGAGCATTACACCCCACCTTCATCGGTCATCGTGCAGCGTTTTCGATTCAATTCCCATTCGCAGAAGGAGGGTGAATCGATCGCTGAGTTCGTCGCAGAACTGCGACAGCTATCGGAACACTGCCAATTCGAGGCGGCTCTCGATGACATGTTGTGAGACCAATTGGTATGCGGTATCCGGGATATGAGGGTGGTACAGACGCTACAGAGGCAGCGGTACAAATATTACAGAGGCAGCGAAGCAATCCTGTACTGAGCGAGCCCGTCGCACGCAGCTGCTATCGGTATGGAGGGATGCACGCCTCGGACACCTGCCATTTTAAGGAAACAAAGTGCTACCTGTGCCACAAGGGGCACCTAGCCAGAGTCTGCCGGAGCAAGGCAGAGCAGCCGACAACGCCTGGTCCACGCCAGCGGCGCCGAGGTTGTGGGGACCCGACATCCGGTACGCACACGATGCAAGTGGAAGAAGAAGGAGGGGGTGACCCTGCCTACTCCCTGTTCCAAGTAAGAGGGGAGAACAACAAGACAGATCCAATTGAGGTGTTGGTGCAGGTCTGTGGAGCAAGCCTCGAGATGGAGGTAGACACTGGAGCATTTTGCTCCATCATCAGTGAAGCAACCTACAGACACCTGTGGCTAGCTGACCAGGCTCCACCATTGTACCCGACTCAGAAGAAGTTGTATACCTATACGGGGTAGTCGTTGCAAGTCAAGGGAGCCATTGCAGTCCCAGCACACTACCAGGGCCAGACAGCGAAGCTCGAATTGGTGGTTGTGGCTGGCTCAGGACCCAGCCTCCTGGGTCGAGATTGGTTGCAGACAATCAGACTGGAGAATACGGGAAGGATTGAGCCAGGGCAGTTGGCAGTCTGGGCAACTCCGACTGGCTTAGTAGTCGAGAGGGAGGGAGCCATTTGTATCTGTGATGACAATAAGGTCACCAGCAACCAGGCAGCCAAAGTGGACTCCTACCTTCTCTCAGGTATCAAAGACCTCCTTGCGTTACAGGATCGAGGGTGGTCATTCACGAAGTTGGACTTAAAAGCCTACTCAAGAGCCACTTCATTGCAACTACCCAACCAGAAGACACTTCAGGATACATGTACATGTACACTCCCACGGTTGCAGTTGGTCATTCAAGTGTTCCAACTAAGGGTGGGGGAGTGTAGTAACTGTGACTCAGTATTTAGCACTAGTTAGCACATCATGTTTGTTAGGATGTAGAGTAGACATGTTAATGTGTTAGTGTATGTGTGGTATGTGTCTAGAGTCTGTCTTTTCTGTATGGCTTAGGTGTGAGTTCAGTTCTGTATAAATAGTCTTGTATTTTTGTCAGTTTTAGTTAAAGTCAAGCGTGCATGACTAGGTCATAACAGTATTAAACGAGTTGGCTACTTTTTCCCACCTCTCTATACAAGCATCCCCCACCTAAACTAAAAAATAACTGGGTACCTGCTACCCTTCTCCCTTGTTGACGGTCCCTCTCCTGCAAGTGCCTGGCCTCTCTCATGTCCAGCATACCTACTACCTTTCTCTCTCGTTGGCGCTCTATATAGCATTGGCTCCTGACCCCTCCCTCCATTGGAGCCTGCCTCCGTGGTCTCCGAATACATATGTTGTTGCCTAGCAATTAAGTACTTCTGCTGTCCGCTCTTCTTGGAATTCTGCCTTGGCCATGAACTTCAATGCGCAAGTGAACATAACATGTGCAATTGTCAAATATTTTGAGCATAAGCACATTATGTGATACAACGAATATGTGTGCGTACAGAGACATTGCCCCCCCCCCCCCCCCCCCAAACTCACTAGTGTGGGGCTCGCTCAGGCTCACCCCAATTAGTGATTTGGGAAGGCATTTAATAGAATTAACCTCCCCCTGACCTGTTTTTGATTCCTGCTTTTGTAGGGGAGAAAAGGAATTGGACCCCAGTCATATACACATCAACCACAAGTATTAATCCTCTAAGAAGAGTGCATATGTACACAGTTTGTAAATTGCAGACAATTTCTCAGCATTAAGGCAGCCACTTATTACAGCTTTGTTGATGATAAGCCCTCAGTTGAAAGTGATACTCTGAAATTTGAATGCATTTCAACTGGGCATCGTGCTCAGGGCCAACAAAGTGGATAGTAGCTAAGTGAAGAAGACTTACATGCAGAAGAAATGTATAAAGAGCATGAAGGAAAGAAAGTTTGTGGGTCTAGTTTCCATAAAGCGTAGGGCAAGATCACGCTCATGTGTAAAGCAGTGCGATCATGCATGAGAAGACGGATGAGTTACAAATAGTTCTTAACTAGTGCATACATGCACGTAATAGTCCATATAGAGGGCTTTGCGGGAATCGAGTTGCATTACACTGCTCAGCTGACCATTCGAGGCTTTGAGAATAGCAATTATCACATTCCTGCTGCCAAATCAGCCTTATCTGCTCTCAGTGAACCTCCTGCTGATATTCCCTCCCCCCCCTCGCTACCACTACTTCTGCGTTAATGCGCACGTAGCGTCCCTAATCATCGCCGCCTAGCCTCTTCGCAGGTACTAGGTGTACATGGTCTTTGGCTCTACTGCACGTGCTGGAAGCTGCACCCGCAGGAAGTATGCCGAAATAATTGCATTCCTGTAACGTTACTTACATATATACATACATACGCGGGGTCTCCATGCAACACAATTAGTTGCCTCGCTTCCCGCTCGGCAACAAGCATGCAAGCAAATCCACCATAGAGAAACTACACACATGGGCACACATCGTAAGATAAGCCTCCAAACCTACATCTGGTAGTAAAATATAATGAGGCTCCATGGTTTCATACACAGAGATATTATCCATCCATGCTGTATTGTCCGCCCATCGCCTTCTTTGAACAAAGAGTTATGTCAGAGGGAATTTAGTATGCACTCATGTTCATGTGAGCTAAATCTATAACCACAAACTCCTAGACAGTGAGTAAAATCGAGCGGCAAAATTCGACCTTTGGTGTGCTTTAATTGGAATACCGACAGTACGTCAGCTAGCCATTTAGCTGATAATAGTTATCTGCATGCTTCCATATTAGCTTTTAAAATAGATTTTGCATCCATGCTTGGCAAAATATGCTACTTGTAACCTCACTTTGCATATTGCATATTTGCTATGTGTTTGAGTGGGCAGATACTACATCGCGATTATACAAACTATGTATTATCCGCCCACCCCCATGGGCCGATAATACGTAGAATTCGGTACAGGCAAGAGGCTAAATACACGCCAACACTGAATCATGTTCATACCTTTCTGATTCATCAGTACAGGATGAGAGTTCCTTTACTCTGGACTTTAGTCTTTTCGCCACCTTGCGCTTCTCTACACAAAAAGATATCAGAGACTGCAGATTAACCTCACCAAAAACAGAATACTCTCCAGTTGGTCCACCTACAAGTACATGTACATGTACATGTACAGTAGATGTACATTTAGGTTATCAATAGGCAGACACTGGTTATACTTGGTCATCAGTTCTTAAAGTAGGAAGCTGAAGATACATGTAGAAATGGCAGTGTCTGCTGCTTTTTGCTTTAAGAACTGGTGTTCAATGCTTCATCGTGGTTTGTGTGCCTATAATAGGCAGTTTGCTAGCTACGAATGCGTGACACAAGGTCAGTTCATGCTCAGATAATTGTATACCAGGAGAAAATGGTATATCTATGGTTGTCACTGTCTGAGAGTGGCGACCCTTTCATCAGCACTTCCAGCAATGCGGCTATAATTTGAAGGCAGCGATTAATCACAGATGTGGAAAAGTATCTGTACCTTACGCTAGTCAAACTGTTTCCTGATCAGGGAGTTTCCATGCAGGTGGGCGAGTACATGTACTTACTAACTCTCTACATGTACATACATACTTTATTTTATGCATGTACTTTTATGCAGTGCATAGTTTTGCTGATACAGAGATCTAAATCCGTAGTACAAATATAGAGGTGGTGGTCAAGGCTTAACTATCTTTCAACCTGATTTCATCATGGGTTATTCCATACATTTTTCAACCACTGGGTTAATGATGTATGGCTATAGAGTGAATCTGCACTAACTGAGGGGGACAGATGAAAGTTACATTCATTCACAGGTGGGTGGACTACAGAACTACAGCAGCACAAACTAGCAGGATTGGTGCTTACCAAAGAATCTAATCATGCGGTATTTCTTCGCAAGTTTTTTCCGTTTCTCATCCTGAATTTTGTCTCTGAGGTCCTGCTGCAGGGAGCGCAGCACTCGCTCCTTCGTCAGTCGCACCGTCTCCGGGATCTCTTTCTGCAACAGTGTACATGTATAAGACAGGACTTTGCTGCTTATGCCATAATGTGAGAATTTTGAACAGAAGGAAGTTCAGACCCTTCATTAAGTTATTAATTACACTGTCAAGAGGAAAAATAGGACCTACTAAATTTACATACACGTATTAGTTCCTGGTCACTCAGCACACCAGCCACAAATACTTTGAGGTTCTGGAACTACCAGGTGGCATACGTACATGTATATAGCTTTTTGATCAAATGGGTGGATTTACATGTATGCAAGCACATACAGCTGTAGTGTTGTGCCTTTAACAAGATCCTGATCAATCTCAATAGAATGGGGGTTATACAAGGCACGTGTTCAAAATGGCGTCTTTGCCAGTTACATGGACTCTGAGTGCTGTCTTCGAACTTGTCATGCACTAAGAGTCAGATCTAGAGATCTGCTATCACATAGTTTTACCAAGGGAGGCATACTACAGCTCTCAGGTTAGTCGAGTTTGTGTAATCTCTGTATAAGTAAAGATATGAGTGCTATTAATGAACGGCATGATCGAGCGATGCACATGGAAGTTTCAAGCAGTCTCTCCACCCTCCCGTAATAGCCATGGCTGATTCATGTTGCAGACCTAAAGATCCTTTAACATCCACGATGCTCTTGGTTCTGAGTGTTTGTACCTCATTTTTAACACGAAACTGGAGCACTTTGAATTCACGGCCCTGAATTTCTGTGCCACGTGTTTTGAGTGTGCAAAATAAATTGCATCTGCTTGCACGATCAAGCGATCACCCCGCCCAGATTGTGATTTCTGTACATCCGCATCTCTACTCACCCCCCATACTTTATGCTAGCTTGGCAGAGTGATAACCCTCGGCGTGAGAACACCTTATAGCCTCGCACGTCATGCACACGTGGGCCTGGGAACAATGGATAGCGGAGTCTATGCTCTGTGCACATCTACTTGCTACCGCACATACACTCATTCAGGATCGCCCCACAATGTCCTAGCCAGTTATATTACAAACTCGTTCACGAGCTGTATGTAGTAGGGCATCAATTAGAAATTACAATCTCTACACACCCGCATGTCATTATACTATAGCTTACGTTACTGACTCACGTACTCTAGCTAGAAGTCTTTTTGTGTCCCGAATCTTTTGCTTTAGCGATCGCTTCTTCTCGGCCATGCTGTATTAAAACTTCGCACACGTCGCACACGTGCACAGTCACGCTTCAATATAATTAATACGTAGGGTCTTAAATTAAATTTTGAAGTGAATGGAGGATTACCGAGCAGTTGGTACACTAGATAAATCTTTGTGATATTACCCCTTTTAGTTTAGCACTGCTACATTGCCACCAGTGCACCCAGTGACAGAACCAGAGTGGTCTAACCCACAGATATTAAAATTATCCCCCCCTTTTGCAATATCAGGGAATGCTGAACTTCTAATATTTTTTACTTCCAATTTGTGCAACTTCCAGTAGCTAACCATGGTCTGAGCTAGTCGCACACTCCTGTGTGTGAGTGAGGCTGGCCTGCGAGAGCCCTCCAGCAGTTGTGTACAATAAATTTCCAAAGTGCATGTGATTGCCCACTAATCATATCCTTTTCTGTTATGATGAAAGAAAACTTCTTACCGTCACAGAGTTGGCCAGAGTGCATATTGTAGAAAAAGAAAAAAATGGGCAACCCTCTTCTCCCAGCGGAACCCTAGGCCATGTGACACTGCCACGTTAAGGGGTGAACGGGCAGGTCGTTCCGGCTGACCGGGCCTTCAGCCTTTCGGGCGCCTGTCCGCTATGGTACAGGGATCGTCATCAGGTCTGTTTCAGTGTGCCAGGCTTTGGGAATCAAGGGAGGAACACGGACGGACCCTAGGCCGTACTGTCCGAGACCACCGTGGCAGTTGCCAAACCACGTTACCCTCTACCTAAACACACATGGTCACAGCCCGGAGCTAACTGCTCCACCCACTATACTTAGGTTGACATATTTATTAAGCTTGAAAAAAAGTTACGTTTTGCTTATGGGTTTAATTAACGTAACACCGAAATCAATTATATGACGTCACACAAACGCAGCCTAGTCTAGTCCTGAGCATGCGATTAGCGCCAAGACCCGGTACCATGCCTGTGGGTTGTACATGTACTGAGCCCTACAATTACAATCAGAGCTCTTTTATGTACGTAATTGGCTGTTACCGACAAATGACGATAATGCCTAGGCAATAGGTGTTTATGTGATACATAAGCATCCATGAAAACTAGTGGACATAGACACGTGCTCAGAACACAGCACACAGTCCTGATTCAACACTATGTTTTCGAGCATCTCCCTCCCCCCTCACCCCAGCACATACGAGACTAGGCTGAAAACTTGTTCATTACATGTACACAACTTTATATTCAATTAATATCAGTCCTTTTTCAGCCCGCGTTTCTTCTCCAGCAGTTCTGCCTTCTCCTTCCGCCGCCTCATCTCCAGCAGTAGCTGGTTTCTTCGAAGCGTTTTGGTATAGGGGTTCAGACGCAGCATGATATTGAGGTTCTTCAGTGGGTTCTTCTTCTGCGAGAAATGTTTGGCCTTAGGTCTGTAGTGTGTGTGTGTGTGTGTGTGTGCATGTATGTGTGTACATTGTATGTATTCGTGCATGAATGCATCAGATAGCATAAATTCACATCAATTTGCAGCACAGATGCTAAGTGAGTCAGTCGGCGAATTGTGGCAGAAAGTTCAAAGATTGAAAGTTAGAATTATCGGCAGGGGGGTGGGGGGGGGGGGGGGCACGGGGACTGCCAGCCCTTACAAACCAGAATGCTCACTCAGGCTCACCCCCAAAACTATCTCAGAACTGCAATACTTACTTGATAGGCCTGATGACCTTCTGTATCTCGTCAGAATTGATGAGCCGAGAAAGATCAGTCTGGATCATCTTGGGACGAGGCAGGCTATGGAAGAGGGGGAGAGGGAAAGGAACATATGATGATCAAGATTGCAGTATACACTAGCTGTTTTGGAATGGTGCTGATGTGAGGCATGCGCGAGTGGTATAGGCTTACTGCACTTTCCTGCATCCATTCAAACAATTTGTGAGCAATAAAACGCCATATGTCCTACCCAGCAACCTACAGCTTTCTTGTTTGAATGACTAGAACGGGAATGGGGTACCAATATGTGCGGTTCAGCCCAAACGCTTCAATACGAACATTTTAAGTGACCAATGAGATTGCAGAATTATTGACAGCTACAGCCGAACTTCAGATTTGGCACAGTTGATAGCGCATAGTTACTTGAAAATGCCATATGTGGCATTGCACATCTAGCCACTACAGCTAGCGTAAAGCACAAGTCTCTTGCAGGGCTCTTCCCTACAACTCCAGGCTCCCCGGCTTACCACTCACGTCTACAAAAAGTAGTACATTTCAATATAAGGAAAAAATTTGTTAAAACATGGCAATGCACGCTATACGCAAGATATTGGCACGGTTAAGACATATACATAAACCCCTTGCTGCCATGCCCCATCAAATACATTAGGGCCCACCCGTAATCTTTCTTGAGCGTCGACTTCTTCCTCCACGTGCCATAGAGGGCATCCAGCTTCTCAAAAGCCGCCTGGGACCAGATACAGAAGCGGCCCATGTGCCCCCCAGGAGCTAGCAGGAGGAGGTTCAGGCGATCCACTTGAAGAAGGTCGACACCGGGAAGGTTGCGGAATGCACGCGAAATCCCATGGTCTTCATTGTAGATGATCAGCGGTCCTTTTCGTTGAATGAAGCGTCGGTTCCTCATCTTCCCCTTTCCAGGACGCAGCTTCCTCGAGGCCCTGCTCTTCTCGACATCACTGTACGCATTAAGTGCCTTCATCAGCTTCACGGCTTCTTTAGTTTTGGTGAACTTCTCGATGGAATTCGATACAACGAGAGGGACTTCCCCGATGTTGTCAATCCGGTGTCCCCTGGCCATCAACAGTGCAGGAAGCCCAGTGGCGGCTACGGCAGAGCAAATAGCATAGCGACGCTGGTTGATGTTGACTTTTCGGTGCCAACGGCGCCATGTCTTAGTGGGAGCAAACATGCGACCAGCTCGGCACATCTGTACTGTTGGTAAAGGACTGAAATACGTGGAGATGGAATTGTGATAGTGGGGTGCAAATGCAGCCTTGAAATTGATCGTACAGCCAGTTGAAACTGCTGGGATATGGATAACAGTGCTCGTGGCTACAGTGGCATAGTTAACATAATGATGTAACTTAGTGCGCATGAGAAGTGCGGACAAACACAAACACAGATGCAGGAAACATAAAGCAATCTTAGCGGCAGCCAAGCACGTGTTTTACAAGCCCCCAGCAATCTTAGCGGCAGCCAAGCACGTGTTTTACAAGCCCCCAGCAATCTTTGTGGCAGCCAAGCACGTGCTTTGCAAGCCCCCAGCACGTAAAAACAAACTTGAGGTCAAATGTTTCAACTTCTAAACAATACCGGGTCGATGAAAAATTAGCTAATGTATTCAGCCTCGTTCCCAGGCCTCCGCCCAGTTTTTGTAGGGAGAGCCTGGGAACGAAACTACCTGCATACACGACCATGGCAACATATTCCTTCAAACATCGTACTCTAAGGATACATTTCCAAAGGCAGCCTGCCCAGAGCGATGCGTCCCTCCTCCCCTCACACGTGGGATCCTAGCCACCGCCCTTCCCGTGCCCCAGGACTCAGCACTGGTCTGGTGGCCGGCCCGGGCTGAGACAGCATAAGGCTGGCGCTTGTTCTTGCGTATGTTGGTGTGCACAAATTGTACTGCATGGGATGAACACAGATAGGGGTGCCATAAATCACTGAGTATAAAATCAAGATCTTCCGTGACTACTACTAGTAAATGTCAGAATATGACATTGTGGGGGTGAGCCTTCGCGAGAATTGCGACTATGCAGGGCACTATTGTTATTTAATTATACGCAATTACGTCAGTTGTAAAGCAGTAACTCTTAGAGAGAAATCACACTGCTCGGTCGTGGTGACCGTCTCCAGCATGCATACTTTTAGGCTACATCAAACCTACTAACCTGGGAGCTGTAGTAAACCTTCCTCGGTAAAACTATGTGATGAACTCGTCCACGTCTTGCACTCTGCGTGCGCCGCAAGTTCAAAAACAGTTTGCTCAATTTAAAATATCGTCCAATTCCAATCTCATCGGCCACAATTTTTCATGCACATTAAACATTCTTTCCAGCTTACCTAAATCAGAGCGGATTGGAGCTCTGAAGACAGCGGGCAGCTTGGTGGGCTGCCCTGGCTGACCCTCATCATTGAACACCGTCACCAGTGGCCTAGACTGGAGTGCAGTTAGGAGGTGATTAATCATACAGACAATATACTCATGAGGTCTACAAGTCTACTGTTGGTGCATGTATTCATTCTACAAGTTAAGGATTGCATGCAAGATGAAGTCATTAAAAGTTCATAGTGGATACTTCTAGCTACAAATTTAAACTTCGGACAAGCACCACGCATAATAAATGTAGGCCTGCATCCCCCTTCTAAAATGAACAGTCTCATATACTACACCAAACATCAACCAACCATTTCCAGTGGTTCAGTCTACGAGCAGGATGGAAAGAGATCTCTACCCCCTTGTCGTTTTATCTAACCCACGAGGATAAACGACGCTACTGCGCATGCTCAGAAAAGTTAACGTCTCGGTCAACCTTTGACCCTATACTGAAGATGGGTATTCTATCAAATGCGCCCCAGGGCTTCACCAGCGCAGTTTCTGCGCTAAATTCCTTACCGCAGGGCCTTTTAGCAGAAATGGTAAGTAAAGTGAAGTATAACGTGTACTGGTGGAGATTTCTGCAGTAACTCCAGTCATGGAAAATGAAAGATGATTCTAATTAACGCACTATAACAATAGACCAGTCCATGCACGGTTCTAATCGGAGCCCTCGTTCCCAGTCTTCCCCTGCAGCTTTTTGTTGCTTGCTGTATGAAAAGCTCACTCCTCATTTCATACTGCAAACGCAAATTGAAAGTAGAATTACGGGCCAGCCTCGCTCCATGTGAGTGAGGCTGGCCCGTGAGACTAAATTAAAAGTGTATGGGCCACTTCTCCACTAGAATTTTCTTCCCATTTAAGTTTAGAAAATGGTATGCAATAATGAGGTCATTTATTTTACGACGTGGCTATTGGTCCGGCAGGAAGTCAATACATTTATATGGGGAAAGGACGCAACTGACGCAACGCAGCGAGCTCTAAACCCAACGGTTAGGCCCTAGCCCCTAGCCAAACCCTAGCCCTAACCCTAACCTAACCCTAACCCTAACCCTACCCCTAAACTCTAACCGTTTCCTGCCGGACCAATAGCCACTTCGTTTATTTTATATCCCAAGGTCTCTTGTATGTAAAAAATAATAAGTCGCTAGTAAACCTTTTGTCAGTTGGTTACTAACCCCACCCTCAGTTCTTTATAGAAGCTATTAGCATTTCATGGTCACCAGATGAGTTGTATTTCAGTATCACCTCAGGGCGAACCTCAGGCTGGGGTACTAACCTATACACTTGGTGTTGCCTCCACTAATTAGCCCTTCAATGCCTACTAAACCAGTTTAATGCTAGCCTCGTGTTTTCAGGCTCGTGCGGAAGAGACTGGGAAGGACGCTAATTTTTAGTGTATGTCCCTCCTCCCCGCCTTCATTATAAAGTCATTACTATTTGGGGCTCCCAACTGGTGACTATAGGGAATGAACTACATAGAACCTTTGCTGAAGCTGTGTAGTACAGAGACTTAATTCTTGGAAGACCTCAGTATCATGTTTTAACTTGACCTGCTGACCCTGGTTTAAAACTTGGCTAGTGAAACTACATGTACCGATTTGAGCACTACGCCACAGTTTTCATGCTAGAATTTTTCGTGTGTAGCAGAGAGGTATTTATTAGCTGGGCCAATTCATGCCTCTGTGATTCAATTGCAATCTGATGATTCTACCTGACCCAATTCCGTTTTAGGAAAATGGCCTGAACAGTAGTCGGCCTGAGCTGTAGGAAATCCATATGTGCATGCATGACCTGCTGGTATTCTAATGTACATGTACTTGTATGGTGCTACCCATACAAAGTAACATATGCCATGACAGCTGTTCACTGCATGGCTTTCCAATGTAGTGTCAAGATGTCATTGCTTTCTTGCGGTACCAAGTAGGATTCCTCAACACAGAGAACTATGAATTGGTAAGTGCCTGGAATCCCATGTTCCTTTGTGTTGGGATGATTATTTCTCACTCTTCTTTTTAGACACTATCCATTCTGAGCATCCAGCCCAAGCCAGATGCCCAGAGCTGTGTGAACGCTCTTACGTTCATTTTCAGGTGAGAGATCACACACCACTACAACCTTTTCCGAACTCAATATTATATTTTGCACCCCTTACATAATTATTGTAACCAGCTATCTAGCTGTAGCCTCGTACCCTGGATTCCCCACACAGCCATTGAGAAAATGTTTCTCTATGATTGCATAACGGGAAGGCCTACGAGGCTAGGACAAGTGTCGCAGAATTTTAGCTGGTCATGCCAGCCAAAACACCAGTAGTAAAAGCACTATTTTAATTGTTTTATGCAGTATACTTTTTTTCTGATGTCAAGGAGAGATCTAGAGAATCTAAGTTTATAATAGAAAGCAATGCAATAATATTTCAGAATGTATTTTTCCACTAAAGCCTATTGCCCAGACCACTAAAGCCTATTGCCCAGACCCTCACTCCGAATACACACTAAGAAAAAAGAGGAATATTGAGGGTGGTACATGTACATGTAACCTGCTAATAAGGACAATCCTTTAGGAAAGTTGTTTTCTTGGGGTATTCCCACAGAGGTTTCCAGATTAAAAACTCTCTTGTGTAATGACAACAGCATGTTCTGCCATCAAAGTGGCTGGCACCTGGACAGTGAAGTCTCTGATGAAGCCCTATGGTGTTTCTACTTAGGATTCTAAATCTCAGTCAGAGACTGCTTGTATACCAGGTGCACAGTACTCTTTCACCTAGGCCTTTTGCACGGACCTTTTTCCCACATTCTTTGAGGCCCTGTATACCCAAGACTACTCTTCCATGCTGTATTTGCCAGGGCTATTAGCCCATTTGCCAACTCGCCTCATTCCCAGGCCTACGCCCCAGCTTTTGTCACTTGCTGTCACTTGCAGTACTCGACGTGAAAAAAACTGCGGGGTGGAGCCTGGGAACGAGGCTAAATACCAACCAGAGCTAAGTAGCCTTTTTCTCCTGGTCCACTGTAGGTCGGCAGCACAGGAGGGAGCTGGTGTGGACGCCCTTGTCCAGGAATTGAAGGCCTCTCTGCAGTGGGGGGAGGGAGCCCTGGCAGTCCTGAAGCATGTCTGGAAGGAAGAGGGCCCTGCCCTCTGCAGCATGCCCAAAGAGGCTCTCTCTGTGGGACAGGTGCTCTGAAATATGCCCACATACCCTTTTGTTGCTCACCTAAAGTACACGTGTGTGTGTGTACACACAAGGCTGGATGCATAGTACTTCTATTCATTAAAAGGGGCTCTTCTAAGTTAGTTTTCTGTAACTTAGCTTATCTATCGAGTTAGACCTTCTACACCACACAAGGCTGCATTTTTTAGCTTCAAGAAGTTATTTTTTAAATTTTCATGCAGCTCTGGGCCAGGTGGCTCTTTGGTTCTTGCCCTTGGACATCACTTACATGTAGTTGCTTCCTACAGTTTGTCACATATGTCGAAAGGGGTGTGTACTACTGGTCACATGACCTCTATAATATCTAATGCTAGATGTGCACATGAATAAATTTAACCCCTTTCTTGCCGTACAGATCTATACTGTGAAAAAAGACTGACTGCATGTATAGGTTAAGCTAAAGTTTTGTGTTGAGATGTACGCTTTCTTGTGAGTACATGTACTCATGTAGGCAAAACATTTTACCAGCTAAGTACTGGAATATGGTACTTGTGTCTCATGTACATGCTCCCGTCACAGCTGCTGTCCATGCAGTGGAAGTTGGGCGTGGCCATGAGCTCCAGTGCCTGTCGTTCCCTCAACTCACCCCACGTCAACTTCCAGCTTAGAGTTGCCGACTCAGCAGGGAAACCACAGCTGCACACTATTGAAATGACTATACCTGAATTTCAGGTGGGCTGGTTTACCAATGCAGTCAACTGTCTCATCATCATAAAGATGCAGTAGATTGGCCTTTAGGCTGAGTGTACCTACATGTACCTTCACTATCTTATAGGAGCCTCATTTCCCAGAAAGTGCTTTGGGCTTTGGGCATGTGCTGAGATAGAATATTCTGCTGATCTTCCATAGTGACGGTCAGCAGAGATTTCTTTTGTTCCCCTCTTGCAATCGTGACATTCTACAAATATGAACCACACTCTTGCATGGAAGAATAGGGTCTGGACAACACTTTGTACTATAGTCAACACTAAGATCTTGGCAGGACCAATTAATGCTGTATGACATCATTCCTCTACTTCAAAAACTGCTAAGACAGTTACGTAAATATATTGAAAAATGGGCGTGGTCATAGGACGTCTCTTATTATACGAAAGTGCAATGAATGGCCAATCAGATGCACTTTTCCGTCAGGAAGTAACTAATTAGTGTACCTGAAGACTAGGTTGGTACGTATGTCCTACAAATTATATATCTGGCCACACTATGTAAGCAATATCCAGCCATTCACTTATGCAATAATAAGTTATTTACCAGGAAGAAAGATGAAGCCGC
Organism: Phakellia ventilabrum; assembly: GCA_963921505.1. Taxonomy (NCBI): domain Eukaryota; kingdom Metazoa; phylum Porifera; class Demospongiae; order Axinellida; family Axinellidae; genus Phakellia; species Phakellia ventilabrum. Next base: position 1,874,257 of record OY997385.1, read on the forward strand.
AAATGCTGCTTTCTTTTTGCAGAACTTTGCCAGCCAGCTGAAAGAGATGGCAAGTACTCTAGACACTGCAGCGTGAAACTGGCCCTGGTCAGCTCCTGCATACTTCCTCTGTGTGTACATGTTTTTGTATATATATATTATATCCATTTTCAAACATAGCTACACAGTCTCATGCCACAGCCGGCCAGTACAGTAAAGCGTTAGGGGGTGGAGCTAAGTGCTGTACGTACACGCCCACTCAGGGCGTATTTCCGGTGAGGTTAACAGAGCGACAGGCCAGGAGAATTGCTACGCGGGACTAGAAGAGAATTATGGTGAAAATCTCTACTGAATTTTTTGATGTGACAGAACCACGCTCCCTGGTACCCATGGCATGATTTCTTAAGAGCTACGGATTGATCATCGTGCCAGCAACAACTAAGAAATAGCTATCAGACCATCCAACGGAAGTTCAAAAAGGTCTGGGGATGATCTATATGTGCAATTATTATATTATAGTATATAGCAGATCAGAGCACTAACACACAGAGCAAACTGATAAAGGTCTTGCCAAATTATGTCAACCACTCCAAAGGCTGATGGGTTCCATGCCCCAGCGGAATGGGAACCCCACTCAGCCACTCTAATTGGCTGGCCCTGGCGTGGGGAAATATGGCCGGAGCTTGGGAAGAGGGCATGGAGACCTTTCCTTGATGTCATTCAAGCTGTGAGCACATCAGAAAAAGTCATTGTCATTCCCAAGCCAGGTAACTTAACCATATAGTTTGTTGTACACTTTTTCAAGAGTAGCAAACAATAATATGGAACTTGTGTGTACTCTTAGTAATAGATAAGATATACTTAGTCCCTGCGTGCAGGGGTAGACCTAAATGCAGTGCTATAATATACTGACTAGCTGGTACCTCATTAACAGGTGATTTTGTATCATTCTCAAATAATTATGCCCCGGTCTTAATATAGTGCCAGGAGCCCATGAACGCGGCCCCGACCGGGTTCATGGACTTCTGATAATACTTAGCTGAGCCTTGATTGCTAAGTGAAGCATTCAGATCACCAAGAGTTGTTTGCTGACAGAACAAATCTGAATATAGCAAATTCACCCACAGAACGCAAAGTCTTGCAGGCCAGCGAGGCAGGGCCCACGAGACTACAGAATGTAGTGTTTCATCAACCAGTACTGTGATGATATGAGTATTTGTTAATAATCAATACAGTATGGGGCACTGATTAATTAAGCAAGGGTATCACATACTGTACAGATGTCAGGATTTTATTGAGGCGGGGGGGGGGGGGGGGGGGGGCATTCTCCTCCTTTCAGGAGAACCTTTGTGCCCTCCCCCTTGGGAATGAAACACCGCATGTGTTGTCCTTACTATCCAAGGAAGTTGAACACAGATACATTTTTATGATTGCTGAAACACTACTTTTATGCTACTGTTATAATCATAGCCTTATCTAATTATTGTAGGGACATTTACCAAAAAACATCACACGGAGTTAGCTTCTAAAATAGCAAACAAGCAAGTGGAGATTTGTCCACTGGCCTGTGATGATGCATGGTTCAGGGACACGGCACCAACCTTCATCATTGATCAAGACAGAAAAGAAGTCAGGGGGGTAGACTGGACCTTCAATAGCTGGGGGTTTGCAACACTTTTTGAGTGTGCTTATGAGGATGATGCTAAAGTGGCCGGGGCAATCTGTGGGATGTTAGGCCACAAACTGTATAGCAGTGACCTGATATGTGAAGGAGGAGCACTTGCCTATGATGGTGAGGGTACCATCATTACGACGGAATCAGTTTTGCTGGATGAGAAGAGAAATGGAGGGGAAAAAACCAAAGATGAAATTCAGCAGATCCTGTTGAGTCACCTCGGAGCCGAGAAGGTCATTTGGATTCCAAGGGGATTATATGGAGATGATGAGAAAAACACAAACGGGCACATTGATAATCTTGTAGCCTTTGTGGCCCCTGCAGTGGTCGTCTTAGCCTGGACAGATGATGAAACAGATCCACAGTTTCAGAGATCCAAAATGGCCGAAGATATACTGAAGAGCGTCACTGATGCAAAGGGAAGGAGCTTCACCATACACAGGTAACAGTATGAAATGCTATTATTATCTTGTAGCTATGTACCATTCATTCATCTGTCTAGATATCATGCCCCTCCTTTGGGAATAAATCTGTATTGTCTTATTGTTGTACATGTCCCTGTTGAGTTTGTACAAACTACCCATACAGCGCAGCGATTGTGATCACTGACTGTAGTCTAGTGTTATAGTATTCTGAATCGAGAATCACATTTACTAGGCTTGCTGGATCCAAAATCAGACCTGACAGATAGAGGAAATTTGTGTATGCAGGTCTCATCTCTGACTTCAGTATTCTTTTGTACACGAACAGGAGGGGGTGGGGGGGTAACTCATGCAGGCACTATAATATTTCACTACTATACATGTGTTGAAATGCTGCATGACTGTTTCCTTCTCATCCATAGATTACGCATACCTAATGAGGTGGTAGTAACAGAGAAAGACGTGACAGCCTTCACCTATAGAGATACTCACGGTCGAGATATTCCAATTGAAGGTTTGGAAAACGAGTACATACCTCTAAATGCTGCACTGCAACCATAGCTATGTGTCTTGTTAAAATCAACATATATGCGACAGGCTGCCTGAGTAATGTAATCCACTTCGTCTTGCAGACTTGGATGCAATGTATCTGATTACTGGTATGAGTGAAATCTGATGCTAAGTTATTACAGTAGTATAAGGTGTCTTGAGTCTCACCATGGCTGGATACAGAAGTTTTTTCTTTTTAAAGGCTGCACTTTTATATGTGTAGCCTGACTGCAGCTAAGAACACCTATAAAACTTTCCCCACCCCAGGGTGGGGAAGTTTATTCATGCGCACTTGCTGCAGCAGCGTGTCTGTTACAGCAAATCACTGTGTATAGTCTCGCTCTATCTTCCTACTATTATAGTACTCTACAGTCTTGAAATAATTATACTATTGCAGTGGTGGACATCATTATGCCATGTATAGCTACATACAAATATTTTGACAGTGCATTACAGGGGGTTTGTTAACTAGTGTGTGGGGACACTATATTGATGGTCAAGGGCAACGAAAGTGGATTTAAAGCGCTGTCATGTGATCAGTCTTCAATGATAATTAGCTATGTTGCTCTGTATTATTTATAGGTTCCCTTGTACCCGGCCAGAGGTTGCCCGCCTCCTATGTGAACTTCTACATCGCCAACAAGGTAGTCGTGGTGCCTCAGTTTGACCAACCAAAGTGGGACGCAGAGGCCATGAGGACTTTGGAGCTCCTCTTTCCTGGCAGAAAGATACTTGGAGTGTTGTCTAGAGAGGTTCTGATTGGAGGAGGAAATATACACTGTATCACACACCAAGTGCCGCTATGCAGCTAACTACATGTATATAACTGTTAATGTTTGATATTTAAATTGAGTAGTGTATTGCTTTATTTAGTATGTATGGCATTGCAGGGTATACGTCACTGGTATACATGCATACACTGCAGCTGCCTGTATGTGTGACTAGCCGTGTTCCCAGGCTCACCTTTCTTGCTCTACATGGTGCAAGAAAAGCCGTGGAGTGGAGCCTGGGAACATGTACATGTGGGACGCGAGACTATGGGACTGCAACTTGATATATTAAATGTATACTGCTTAAAAACCTTCATGTTACGAATCAGTTGCCAAATTAAACCGCGTTACCCTCTACCTGAACACACATGGTCACAGCCCGGAGCTACGTAACTGCTCCATCCACTAGACATATGTGTTGTGCATGATGCGAACCTCGCCACAATTGCAAGGTGGAGAGTGGGGTGGGGCTCAGAACAGCCATTACATCATGCATCCGGATCCGGTCCGTACTGCATACACAGCATGGGCAGCCACTTCTCTCAATTAAAGAAGCGTAGGTCTGGAACTGTGTCTGATGATGATGGACGATGCAAACTGATCATCATTGGTGATGCCAACACTGGCAAATCAAGCCTCGTAGGACGGTTTGTAGGGAAGCCATTGAGTGGGTACGTTGGACTCGATGTGGCCTTTCAAACAGTTGAATTAGATGGAGTTAAGACTGAAGTGGTGCTATGGGATACGGCTGGTCAAGAGAGATATAGACCACCAACTCCACTACCTTACTTAAGTAACTTATTCAAATTCCAGGGTATAAAGGGAGTTGTGATAGTGTACAGTGTGATTGACGTAATGACATTCCGTAGTGTGCCAAACTGGATACAAACATTTGGGGGTGATGTAGAGCCTGGTGCTCATATCAAGACGGTATTAGTGGGTAACAAGTGTGATCGTGTCCAAGATAAGGTTGTGGATTATGCAACAGCAGTGGAGTTTGCCAGTGAGAGACAGATCCCTTTATTTGAAGTGAGTGCAAAAGATGGCACCAATGTGGAACTGATGTTTATGACATTGGTGGCTCAAATCAGAGAATCAAAAAAATGATGGAGGAAAATACTTGCGACCTTTCAGCTCTGAGCAAACTGTAATCTACAATCAATATAGCATTCAACATGTATCTTATCCGAATCAGTATAAATTTTACTATACTATTGCTACCTATCCCAGCTCCTAGCATGAGCTCTCAAAGCTAGGATGGTTAGTATTGGTTACGCTCCCCTTTCTGGCTATACAGAGTTGGTTGTCCACTGGAAAGAACAAATGGGCAGTGACTCTGATCTCATGTGCTTAATTAGATTAGGCTAGCTGGAACAAAGGCTAACAGTTTTACACAATTACAACTGGTAAGTTAACTCCCATTTGTAGATTGCACTGGACAACCAACTTGCAAACCATATACATCAACGCGCATTTCTTCTCCACAATATAATCATGTACTGTCCTGCATCATCTCGCAAGCGCCCCTCCCACGCACTTATACACGCTACACGTGTAGGTGGAGGAAGAGGTGGGGCTCGCGTGCCAGCTAATGTGCCCAGACCTTAGCTCCGCCCCCTCGCAGCGGCGGAACCTAGTCTCGTGCCCAGACCAATGTTCACCTCGAACATAGGTCTGGGCACGAGACTAGCGGAACCGCCTGGGCACGAGACTACGCCCCCCCCCCCGGCGGGCCCCGAGCCCGCGCGCCCGACGTCGGGGGGAGGGTCTGGGCATGCACGAGACGTATATAGGTCAAAGTACTACACCAGCGTTGCACATGACTTGGCAGTATTATTAAACCTGCAGCTCTTGTCTTAAGGTACGTTCATAGAACAGCTGCATGTGCTTCCTATCCATATCCCTTGGTCACGCCTCACGTGCCTAAGTTATTTGCCCCAGCTACTAACCTAGTCTCGGGTACCCAGACCCGTCGGTAAATCGATTTTCCGAGGGTCTGGGCAGTGGGTGCCCGAGACTGCTACTATTAAACCTATGGTGATTGTCTGAGCTAGCGCCTTTCCCAAAACTGAAACGGGGATAGTCTGTGGTGACCAAAGGCGTAGATATAATATCTGTGTATGTATGCATCACTTAGCAAAAGCTTAAATATGTGACTAGTGTGTCTGCGTAAACAAATTATGCTACCCTTTCATACATATTACTGCAGAATTTCTAAAGTTGGAGCCAGACCATAGCTGTGCATCAGAATGAATGTCCTGTGGAGCATCCTGTGGATACTCTTCCTGTTATTTGTGCTATGGTGAGTGTGTATAGCTATGTGGTTTCAGGTTTAATGAGTAATTCTAGTGCCACACCCACCAGCTGTACCCCACCCACTATGACATTATGCTATGCTTTGATTTACTAAAGCACAGACTATAAAGTTTACTGCTGCTTCAATAATGTACTGTAGACATTACAGCTGTGGTTCGCTAATCTTGTGACAATATTTCTGTAAAAAAATTCACCAGTGTGTGCACTGCATTTATCGATACTCAAAACGTACCGTGTTGTTGTTGGTCGTCTCGTATGTCATGCTTACAGGCTGTGGTACTACATCCCTGCTTCCTCTCTGCAGGAGAGATCACTGACCACCGCAATCTTAGTGTTTTACACAGTGATACTACAAGTCACCTGCTAACTGTGCTATAGTGACAACTCCATCTACTCACTTTGAGTGTAGCAAGCTGATTGGTTGCTTTTGATGCTATCATTAGGTAGTATGTACATTTGTAAGCTTTTGACAATATTTCTGTAAAAAAATTCACCAGTGTGTGCACTGCATTTATCGTTATTTTTGCTTTTAGTAGCGCTAATGGATTGTTATTTTCGCATGGGTCGCTATATTTATATGGGTCGTTATAGTAGAGAGCACAATACAACTGAACATTCATAATAAATAATAATTATGACTGAGAATATGTCTTGTTCACTGTCTTGCTGAGCGCTTTGCCTGCACCACGCCAGTCTCCGCCTCTCGCGATCGTTTCTTTCGAGCACTCTTTTTCAGTTCGCCTCTGACGTACGGTCTATCCATCTTCCTGCCGTGAAGGATGTACATGCAGGGAATTACTATCCCGCCACCTTGCACCCAGACTCCTTCTTCTGCCGCTCTACTCCGTCCTGTAACTTCACATCTCATTGAATGTATTTTCCCGGAGGTTAATAGCGGAGACAAAATACCGGCCAAATCATCGGGAACATGGCCTACTACTTCTGCTGACTCCGGCTTCTTGACTACTAGAGCCCACTCACTATGAGAATTAGTTGGTTCTCTTTCACAATTGAATACTGCCCCAACAACAAAATCAGCTCGGTAGACATGATGGCCTTTGACACAGCTCTCTTTTAGCCTGGCTAGCTCACTGATAACAGACATCACTGCATGCAACTGCTGGCGGCTGTAATTTGTTCACGTGCGAAAATTTTACTAATAATTACGTTCTCGTGTGGCTTTCGTGTGAAGTTCCAGCTGTCAATCTGAGATGGAGAACGAAAGCGAAGCTGTTCTGGAACGTGAGAATGAGGCCGAGGAGTACGAAGTAGCTGATGTTTCCAAAGACAAGCGTAAGAGCTACTCCAGGGAAAGAAAATTAGAGGCCATACAGCTCTACCATGAGTGCGGTAACAAGTACAAGACGGCGAAAACATTTGGCGTGCAGCCATCAACGCTTCGCGGGTGGCTACAGAATGAAGCCAAGATACAGGCGAGTTCTAGGGGTACAAGGAAAGTTGGGAGTGGGAGAAAAGCCTTCTGGCCAGACATGGAAAGTGAACTCCATCGCCAGTACCGAGAGTTGCGTGAGAAGGGCTTGAAAGTGAAAGCATGGTGGTTTGAAGCGAAGTCCAAGGAGTTGATGAAAGATATGCACCCTGACCTTGAGTTCAAGTTTTCAGATGGATGGTTTACTGCTTTCAAGAAACGAAACAAAATCAGCTATCGCTCAACAAAGAATGTCAGTCAAAAGGCACCCATTGATCTCGAAGACAAGATCCGAGAATTTCATCAGCACATTCGGCGACTAGCGAAGCGAGGGGAGGCAAAAGGTGAAATAGGCCAGTACGAACTCCGAGACATTGGCAATGTTGATCAGACACCTCTGCCTTTCACATTCAACACTGGAAAGGGATACGACACGACGGGAACAAGCACTGTGTGGCATCGTGGCCACGCATCAGGCCTAGAGAAGAGACAGTGTACTGTTCAGCTGACAGTGTTTGCCGATGGAAAAGCACGGCGTAAAGCCACTGTTGATCTTCCGTGGTAAGGGTCTGAGAATTGCAGAGGCTGAAAAGAGGCAGTATGATGGGCGTGTTGTTGTACGTTTCCAAGAGAATGCCTGGTGCGACGAAGAAGTAATGAAATTCTGGATAAGAAGCATGTGGAAGAGGCCGTTTGGAGATGATGCCTGTCGCAACAAGCTACTCATTGCAGATGTGCATCGGGCGCAAACTACTGAAGCTGTTCAAGACATACTACTGGGTGAATGCCGCACAGCAGTTGCATTAGTTCCTCCTGGCACCACTAGTCTAGTGCAGCCACTGGATGTTTCTGTGAAATTCAGAATTCAAAAGCATCGTGGAACGGTTACAGAACCAACACATACACAGTAATGTCAGCCTCTACATTGAGGGCAAGATAACCGCTTCACAGCATCGCGTCCTGATTACCAAGTGGGTGGGTCAGGCTTGGGCAGAAGTCTGCTTGCCAACAAGGACATGATCCCTATCGTGCCTTTCAGGAAGTGTGGTATTTCAGTCCCCATAGATGGCAGCAAGGACAGTCTCATCAACATCAAAGGGCTGACTGCCTACAAGGTGGATCCAGAGGAGCCTGAGGGACTCTTTGAACTAGACTCCTGATGACTCTGACACTTTGACAGTGGATTAGAAACGGTTTTTATGTAACTACATTCATGCATTCTACTGTTATTGTAGCAACAGCTTTTGACATAATAGCCATTCTATGGCTGGAACTTCCGTTATGGGTCGTTATACTGTGGGAATATCCCACCGAGGTAGAGTAGTGATGATAGATAAGTTGTAGAATAGCAAAGGCAGCGGAGTGGTTGCCAGGTGTTGTATTGTGAGTACTCATGATGGTAATTGTCACATGATTCATGTATGGCTCCAGCGGAAAAGGGTTCAGATTAATTAGTCTTTCTTCTTTTGGCTTCTGTAATGACAATCAGCAACCTCGTAATTTTCCTCAAATATAACTGGTGGTCTCATACACAAGTAAGGTTACATAAGTCAGCCCAACAAGAGTTGCAAGGTCTGGATCTGTGAGAAGCATCCAGATCTGTATGGCAAGTTAGAGCTTGAAAGATGTCCCTTCTCTTCTGGCGCTGCACTGTATTGTACACTGGCTCACTAGAAGAGACGCTAATTGTTTCAAATGGCCTCACTGACATATGCAACACTAGGAGTCAAGGGCAGTCGGTATTTATAATTGTGTATCAAAGCACGTCAACAGTGTACAAACTCTCAAGCAATCATCACTGTGCTTAGTGTAATTCAGACCCGCTGAAAGCATAGTTAGAGCACAATACGTATGTGCTTAGAGCAAAGCCAGTGAATGGAAGCAAGGTTCAAATTACATGCAATTTACTACAAATTAATCAACGTGCTGAATTTGATTTCTGCTCTCGACTACACGTATCGTATTGATTTTAAAAGTGTTTCGTAAAGGCCTGATTAATGTACACAGCACGTTGGCATGACGTGTCACCAAGTATCCCCATTTCCATCCATTTTCCAACGTGTGAGTTCTTTCTGCTCCAGCATATCCCGCTAGCATCGTAACAGTTCTCATTATCCTGTCCAAGAAATATATTGGTTCAGGTTATATTACAGTCTGCTTTCCAGACCTTTTCGGACAGTTGTGGTAAATTTTACATGATTTTGGGCTCTTGCTGACACAGCAGTCTTGTGAGTGGCCAATCCAACCAATGGTTGCCAATCATGTGACTGGAGCAGGGGAAGGGAGGGAGGCGGGGCTGGTATAATTATAGTACCGAATATACACACCCACGTGGCAAGAGTTTTGTAACAATATCATTGCCACGAAAATCGGGGAATCATGTGATCATCACCAGACCATTTGGCAGGCATCAAACACAAAGGTCTGGGGACGAGACTACATGACTGGCAGTCCTATGTAGATAGGGAATATTATTCCATTGTGTGTTTTCGTCACGTCACTGTGTTCAAGCGCTGTATCTCATCCAGCGTCAGATATTGCTGCATTTACCCAGCACGTATGAGCCCCGCACTTAACGGAAGTTCAGAGATACAGCACTTTGAATTCAGTCACACGATCGAAATACGCAACAGAATAATATTCGACTTCTACACAGGACTGCCACGTGTAGTTTCTATAAATTCTATATGGTTTTCAGCGTGCCGTTTTCCCCCAACTCCATGCAGGTGGCTGGCAAACCTAGTGGCATGGCTCTACATCTTGCTGCTGCCCTTTGTTGCTTGCATCCCGGGCCTCAACCCCTTCATGCTGCTCCTCCTCAAGATCATTCAGTATCCCTACCAGGCTGGGGTCAACATCCGGGATGGCAAGCAGGGATGTGCCGAATATGAACCAATCAAGTGAACATAACTCGCGAAGCATTTTAGTACCTGTGTTGTGATTGTGAGTTTAGAGAGAGTCTGTAACTTTATTTGAACTTGAAGACAAAATTTAATACATGTACATAATATATGCACAGGTTTTATCTTTTGTAATGCTGTCGACATCTGTCAGTTGAGTTGCTTATTTAGTTTTTACTATATTTTGATTATTACCATCATGCCTGCATACATTTGGTAGTGCCTATAATACATAGCCAGAGTACTGTAAGCTATGTCATAATGAGCACTGCAGCTGCAATAATAATTGAAGGGCTCAGAACCAGAGTGGTCTAACCCACAATCAAGTGCTGGGAGTTGCACAAATATCTGGAGTAAGAATATAGTAGCCTAGGTTTGGCGCATACGTTTCGTATGGGCTAATTGTGCGTGACGTCATGTAATTGATCATGATTTCTATTACATTAATTAAATTAACCCATAAGCAAAACGTAGCTTTTTTTCAAACTTAATAAATAACTTATGTATAGTGGGTGGAGCAGTTATCTCCGGCTGTGGCCATGTGTGTTCAGGTAGAGGGTTGCGTTGGGAGAAGAGGGTTGCCCTTTTTTTTCTTCATTTTCTACAATATGTATACTCTGGGGGAGGGTGGGGGCAAGCTCAATATCTGTGGGACCACTGGTTCTGAGACCTTCAATTGAAGGGCTCAGAATCATAGTGGGCTGACCCACAATCAAGTGCTGGGAGTTGCACAAAAAGGGAGTAATAATATAATAGCCTATGAGCATACGTACTGTATGGGCAAAAATTCCGAATTCTTAAAGTATCAGCAGCTCCTGAAATGTATTATACCCGGGCCGGTAAGAGTACTTGTATTCAGGGAGGGCAAATTCAATGTACATGTTTGTGGGTTAGACCACTAGGACCCCTTCATATGTGGTATAGCACAGTCCATGTTAGAGTCATTGACAGCTATACCGTATTAAATGAGACAAGTAACAAAAAAAATCGAAAAGATAATAATCTGATGGAATCCCCAAAAAGCAACCAAACAAGATAGGAACCAAAATTATTTTTACGTCATCCCTGTAGATATCTTTTCACATTCTCCCATGCATGTATGCATGCTATACGTGCATATGGGATGACAGGATGTTGACTATATTATTGTACATGTTATATATGCTGTGGTATAAAATATTTTTTGAAAGTGCTTTTGTATGGGGTTAATAAGGATTATGCCTATACTGGGGTGTCTATACAGTAACTCACCTACCATTAATTACAATGCGCACATGAGTAAATTTAACCCTTTTAGCCACGTACAGTGTATACTGATTTAGCAAACGCATGCATACTGCTGCAAAGTAACACATGCAGGACATCGATCTATGTGTTCTCTTTATTTTCGAGTTATATTATTATATAGCTGTACATGTACATATGAATAGTCATATTAAACATTATTGCTGAGCTATTAAACAGCGCATAAGTGGGATAGCCAAGTAACTCCAGTCAGACTATCATAGTGACTTGAATTCCAGTCAGTTCGTAGAAACCAGGCATTTCCCAGTTGTGCCTTTTGAATCTTTGCCTTACTTTTTCTAGGCCCATGCTGATGCCACACGTAGTAGTCCCTCAGCTTCTCCATCTTGCAGACTCGGCATATTATATCGCTCGGCAGGATAGCAACCTTGAGGCCGTTTCTACAGAGCCCGAAGGTACAACAGCCTTCTGTGGTCTTCAACTGCCAGGTTATGTGGCATCGCTCTAGAGCATAGTTGAACTTCACTTGATCGTCCATTGAATCTTGTGCCACCTGACTCATCATCTCCCACAGCAGTTCTGCACAGGTAGAGAAAACAGCCGTTTCTTACCAACAGAGGTGGGAATTAAACACTTAAATGCATGCTGAGCCACACCCCCTAGGATGTCTAAGGGTATGTAGCTCTGAAGGTAATCTGCCTGGAGGGGCTTTTGGATCCATAGACTGGATATATAATTTAATTAGGAAGTTCCGAAACATGGGTGGCACTCCACCGTCTGCATTACAATGTTGTAAGTTCAAATGCGATTCTCCACGCAACACTGACTGAGAATACATCACTGGCTGAATAACAAAATCTGTACGTCTTTGCTACAGTCTGTGGTATACCATGCATGCCGATAACTATAGTATTCACCGAGAAAGAGTATGGTGGTAACATGTACAATGAGATTTTTGCCACCGCAACTACATACATACATGTATGCATATCAGGAAAAGCGGTCTTTGAGGCGCGTTGTTGTTACCAACAAGTATCACTGTGAAAAATATGGAGTTGTTTTGACTACTTAGTGGTTGCCTCAATTTCAGATGTCTGAGTATGAAGTTAGGAGTTAGGCCTCCTATAATTTATTCGTTTTTATGAAACTTCACCATGGAATGTCAAGTTCTGTAGCAAGCACAAATTACCCTGACCACTACCTGCATACACTGATATCAGAATGTCAAGATCTATAGTAAGGAACAAATTAACCACTTTGAGGCATATATCTCCTACTTGTGTACTGAGACATCTGAAATCCAGGTAACCACTAAGTGGTCAAAACAACTCAGTTTTTTTTTTTGCAGTGATCTAATAATAGTACTTCATGTTGCTGCCGTAGCACTTATGCCATTGGTAATGCACCCACAAATACAGGCGGAGCTTGTAGGACCTCTAGTCAGCGAGAATAATCAGAGATTATATCATCCTGATCGCCATATAGTATATTCTCCCAGATCAAAAATACAAAGCAGGCTTTAAAACCATACCTGTCTCAATTCTCAAACCTGCTCTATTAAAATTATCAAGTATACTAAACTCGACCCCCCCCCCCCCCCCAAAAAAACATTGTTTGAGCTATACACCTTTCATTAATTGAGGTGGTCCATTGAATATACCACCTTACGCAACACCCGATCACAATCAGCAACTGCATGTCATAGCTCACCAGTGTAGTCAGTACTCCTAAACAAGGCAACTCCCATACAGAATGTCACTCCCCACTGTTTGTGCAGCTGAAAGGGGTACACTCCAAATGAGCCTATGACATCAGCATCTTGGTGCTCATCCAAAACTGGTTGGATGTTCTTTAATACTACTGCATCAACATCGAAACTGAGAACATCGAATCCCCAATGGTTTATCAAACGGAACACAGCACACCTGGTGATCCAGATGTGGGAGAAATTAGATTGCATTTTTGTGCCACGCCGAATGACAGTTTGTGGCTTGATGAATACAGAAGGAAGATTTTTTCTCTGAAGAAAAGCATGCAGTGGTTCATCAAGTGCTAGCACCAGTACATTCTTCACAGCAGGCGTGGCTTTGACTAACGCTGAAACGAGCCAATTGATGAGATTTGGAAGAAACTTTGAGTCTGCAATCACCAGAGTTACTTGATTGGAGCTCAGATTCTGCAAGAAAGCCTTCAGAGGTCTAATCCATGGCGCTTTCTGTATCTCTATAACTGGCCTCACGGCTGAAGAATGTGGGAAAGTGATTGACGGGTTTAATGGCAGGTGTTCAGCGTTACTCCCTGAGGAAGTAATGGCGTTAGATGCTGTCAGAACGTAAGTGTGTGGATATCTCTGAAGGGCTTCTTTGGTGTACCTTGTAGCAGCAGAGTTTGAAGCGTCAGGAGCAATTATTTTTCTCACCATGTATGCAATGATCATTGTAGACGTTGCAAGTACCAAGAGGCCTAGGAAGTGTTTGACTGACATCGACATTGTTAGGTCCTGCATGAAAAAAACAATTCCCTAAAGTAATTAGTTTATGCTTTCATTACACAAGCCTTTGTAATAACTTCTTATGTCTACTGTGTCATTAAGTCATTGACCTCTGTACATGAATACAACATGAAAATCTTTTTGCTGGAGTACATTCTATTGCTTACATGTACAGTGCTAAAGAGTAAAAACGGCTTTATTTGCTGTTACAGTATCTCCAACACAGTTTGTGTATGATAGAGCGGTTGTAACCTCTGGATCAAACACTTTTATTCTCCAGGTTTGGAGCAACTCTCGTTTCTATTGCTTACATTTTCTCCCCAATAGGAAAAATATTTTAATTTGAAAAGTGTTCATGTGCGCTTCTTTGCTAGCTAGGTGGTGGCTGAGTCTTGGAAAGGTAGGCATCTTTATATGCACCCTCATCTGATCATGTTATGCAATGTTGTATAGTGGTAGCAGCTGCTTCGGAATTAAAAAAAAAAAGCTCACTATAGCTGTGTATTAATAACCAAAAGGAAAAGTAGATCCGATAAAGGGAGAACACAACTAGAAATCCAGGCATAAACTCATAGCAAGTATTTCCTGCGGTTTGCATAAACCTTGCAACCGTGCAACTAAAAGTGGCGCTAACTGAATAACGTCTAGTGGGGTCTACCTGACTATCACATCAAAGCGTTTCTAAGTGGTTTATGCCTGCAGGCTTGACACTTTTCACTTTGTAATGTTAAGTTTTACTAAAACTGCAGTAGCATAATAGGAAATCATGGCATATTAAGGGGCGTCTCCAAACTATTTTCCTAAAGTTAGAGGGGGGAGGGTAAGGGGTGTGACATTATCTACTGTGTTAGCATAGATAGAAATGTCCGCATCACTTTGCCTGGTACCCTTGTAGGCAGCAAGGAAGGCTTTTTTACAATATATATAATCACCGAGTACTGTCTGAGTAATTCATATCAAAGTATGTACACTGGGTGTACATACTTTGATATGAGAACAGGATTGGAAACGCAGAAATAATCCGCATTACAGTTTGTATATACACTGTAAAAACAGGAGGGTTGTTTTAACCCAGCTTGTTTACCACAGTTGCATTTTAAAGATCAAAAACAACCCTCATGTTTTTGCATTCACACAATTTAAGTTTCAAAAACAACCCTCATGTTTTTGCAGTGAATGCACAAAACACGAGGATTGTTTTTCATCCTTAAATTGCAACTGTGGTAAACAAGCTGGGTTAAAATAACCCTCCTGTTTTTGCAGTGTATGTACCTCTACAGCCTGCAAAGTGGAAACTCTACACTTCTTTGGCGGTCCAAGACACTTGTACTGGATCTGGGAAATGCATTGTTAGTGTACGGAATCTGAATTCGATCGTAGAGTGTATTGTGTAGGGTTGGCTACTTGTAACTGTAGTCTAAGCATAACTTGGGATTGTTTTAAGACTCCATACACTGCTCAAGATGATTGTCAGGATCTAACTGGCCCTTAACCTTGCGATATAGGTAAATCGTGAGTAAAGTGCATCACAAAATGCTGAACCATAACGTAGTTAAAATGTGATATTAGTACAGTATTAGCGTCACGTGATGCGTTTCCCGGTATCAGTCACGTTATTGTATCTATGGTGTGATGTTATGAAGTAGTCTTGTTCTCAGACAACATGAACAAAAGAGTGGTCTGGGAATGCTCATAATTCAACTTTATTCTGCCATTGAATGAGATTCATTCATTCACCCTGTACGACGGGAACACTGATATGTTATAAAGAGGGGAATATTGTAGGTAGTTTTGCACAACGGGTGAGGTAGGGGGAGACAAAGTATCTGGACCACAAATAAATTGGCAACGCCCCCTTACGCATAAGATACACTTTCCACATCTCTGGCTTGTGGCGTGAACTACTGATAGCCCCTCCTAGCCTTGTCCCCAGGCCCTCCCTAAAAAACTTTTCAAGGAGAGAGCCTGGGGACGAGGGTAAACTCCCCCTGCCCCACGTAGATTGCCTTACCATAAGTAGAAACCCATTCCTCGGCTCTCAACTCACCTACATATTCCCTGAGACACGTCTTAGCATAGATAGTCTTAGTGCTGTTACTGTAGCACGGCACAGAACTAGTAACTACACCGTCCACCACACCCTCTAAGCGATTATTAAAAGTTAATCAACATTATTAAAACTTACTCGAGTCGAATCTTGGCGCCTACATGAATTACTGAATTAGCTCAGGCGGACCAACAGTCTAGCCCCGTCCCGATGCGTACCGCGGAAATCCTGGAAGAGGTGCGCAAGCGATGGTTTTTGTTTGGTATTGTGCTTGTGATATCACTCGCAAACGTCTTTCCACCGCTGGGAGCCAAAGGAGGTGGGTTGTTGGGGTGTGCTGCATTTGGAAGGGGTTACGATAATATTACATTATTTTGTAATTTTCCCCTGCTAATATAGTAGGGGACGCGGAGTGGCCCCTCCCACTCCACGTCTCCTACCTATACAGAAGGGGATGTGGAGTGGTCCCCCCCCCCCCCCCCCCACTCTGCATTCCCTACGTGTATAGTAGAGGACGTGGAGTGCCCCCCCCCCACTCCCCACACACACTCTGTGTCCCCTACCTGTATAGTAGGGGACATGGAGTGGCCCCCCCACTGTACGTCCCCTGCTTATAGTGGGGGCCCACATCCCCTTGTGTATACATGTAGGGGGGAGGGGGGGGGGGGCACTCCGCACCCCCTACAAAATAATGTAGAGTTCTACCCACCCATTTGGAAGATTACTAATATTCCAAGCTAATTGCTGTATAGTTAGAAATTACTATTGTAAGGCTTGGCTCATGGAACTTTTCATGCAAGTAGCAATGACAGCTATAAGTGAAGTCTTACGATTAGCCCATCATGCCTAAAGTTAGTCTAATAGTCAGCCCACTAATCAAGCCTGAAATCGATTACAGTATCCCGCCACAAACAGTGGTCTGGTACACAGCCTATCTCCATTTTATTCTGTCCCCCAGAAATGTAAGGGAATCTAAAAAAAATTCCCAGCCCCCAACGAAAATTTTTTTATGCGCTCTTATTTCCCTTCATCCTTCTGTGAGCCAAACAATGGCAGGTTCTGTAGTGAACTCAGAAATATTAGCAGCTTGGAACTTACAGTTTTAGTATGTCCACTATCACTGTGGTACAGTTATCACGTAGGATAAATTCAAACTACAGCATGGGTATGACAGCAATTTCTCTTTTTGCCGCACGCTATTAGTACTTAATCGCATGTTTTGTGCAAGTGCTCTAGTAAATGATGTGGCAAAGCATGTGCTCCCTCATTGTCTTTTGAAGAAATCAGTCAAATTCCAGTCCCTCAGCTCTCTAGGCAGTCTAGTCCACTCCTGGTCCCCATTTTACAGCTTGTTGCCTGGCTGGCGTGTGTCCAACAATGTCCAAGTTCAACATTTCCTAAACTTTTCACTCAGCGCCATTTCGCCTGTTTCCTTATACACCTGTGCTCCAGCTGAAACAGCCCCTTTTCCTTTTGAAAGGCATTCGTTTCAGGACCTTTCGCAATTCCTTACTGGGAATTCTCGGTGGCTGTGACAAAAGAAAGATGCATGCCGTAGTTCTGTGCATCTACTCTATCTACATGTAGTAATTGCTGACTGATGGTATAAACTATGCAAAACAGAAAATTGCTCGAGATTCTCTCCCTCCTGACAACAGGGCCACTGCATCCAGAGTTCACGGTGAAGTATGGTGCTGTCTCTCTCATCTTCTTCATCAGTGGGCTGTCGCTAAAGACTGAGGTTAGCCTGACCTGTCCAGATGCATACAGTAAACACTAGCCTTATTCTCAGGTGCTCAGAAAACATGAGGCCTGGATGGGGACAGGTTTAATCAGCATTGCTGCATGGCCATTGCCAACACAATCAAACTCATAGCGTATAGTCATTATAATTCAACTCCATAACCTAATGTACACACACACACACACACACACACACACACACACACACACACACACACACACACACACACACACACACACACACACACACACACTCACACACACACTCACACACACACACACACTCTCATACACACACATACACTCACACATACACACACACACACATACACACACACACACACACACACACACACACACACACACACACACACACACTCACACATACAAACACACACAGGATCTAACCAATGCTATCACCAAAGTACGGCTACATGTGTTCATTCAGAGCTATACACTGCTCTTCATTCCCCTGGGAGTCACTCTCCTGGTGAAGGCCCTCGGCCTCACTAGCTTCATTGACGAGACCTACCTCAGCGGGTGAGAGGCATGTCTCTGTTGTGTGGTTGTAGAGTCAGCATTCCAGACACTGTCTAGTTCCCCCCCACCCCCCCCCCCCCAAGTTTCAAATTCCCCAACCAAATGACTACTAGCCCCACTCGAAGTAAGGAAAGTTTATTGGAGAAGATGATGGCTCTACAGATATAAAGTATAAAGCTTGCCTATAATAGCTACATACAGCAAGTATTAGACATTGACTGCTGGCGATTCATCTCCCACAAAAGAAACCCGTCGCTCATAAAAGCCCATATAAGACCTACTTTAGTGGCTCAAAGAGCCTTTGTCTCTGCAATTGCATGATGTAGAAGAAGTGGCACTACCTTGGCCTCGTTTCCAGACTCCCCCCTGTGTGGAAGAAGCGAAGGGGGGAGCCTGGTACAACTCATCACGTGAGCGTTGCTACCCCGCTTTTTGTACTGCAAGCGACAAAAGCTGGGGCACTACCTAGCACTTCAATGGAAGGCCATGTACATATACATGTAGGTACACAGTTCCAAGTGCACCTGGATTACAAGGATCCCTCCCCCTCCCCCTCCCCCTCCCCTTCTCCCCAGGTTGCACGTGGTGGGCTGCATGCCTCCTCCAGTGTCCTCGGCTGTCCTCCTGACCAAGACGGTGGGAGGGAACGTGGTGAGGGGTGCAGTCTTCTCATTAATTATTTCTATCAAACTCTTGCTACATGTCCAATAAACAATACTTGTGTGTATGTCTCACTGTAAGTTTAGGTATGTACATGTATGTACGTGTACTGGTTGTCATGGACACATAAACACACACACACACTTTTCATTCAATTGCAATCAGCCAGTTTTGGCCATCGATGTAGTCATCAATTATACTTAATGGTATGACTCACTCAGTGCTGGTATCATTTAACGTGTTGTATACAGTTCTATTATGAGAACATGTAACTGTGATCATTCCCCAGGCTGCAGCGATATTTAACTCTGCCTTTGGAAGTTTCTTGGTAAGTTTTTACTGGCCAGGTGTAGTCTTACATTTTTGCTGTAATATTGGAGCACCTGCTCTAGAGCTGAATTTGACACGCCAGGGTCTTGATGATATTTTACAGTGCATATTAATATTATAGTCCTGTGTAAAATGAACTCCTCAATTGCTTTTATATACGCATGCACACACACACACACACACACACACACACACATTTACTCACTCATGTACATACATAATTACATCTTTATTTGTCTCTGTAGGGTATAATTGTCACTCCACTGCTTCTGCTAACACTGGTATGTGAGTCTGTATGCAGGAATTGTTGTTTTTTCGCCACAATTGCTCAAGTGTGTCCTCAAGACAATAACAGATTCGTATTGTAGCAAGGTGGCCTGATCTTCAGTTCGAACCACACCCTCTGCCACACACACACCCCACCCCCTCCATATTACATTACCTAATTGCAAAACCGAACATTTTAAAACTAAACTTTACACTCTATTCCTGAGATAGGATATTGGTTCGCTATTTTCAGCAAATTACCATGTGGTGTCAAATGCTATGGAGTGTGCCCTGTACATGAAATTCCAGCTTATATGCTATGACAACACTGTCTTGAGAAACCACCTGTTTCAGTTATAGGTATTGCAGAGGTAATTACATGCCTGTCTATTACGTTTGCATATTCAAAAATGTGAGATTGCTGGGTTTGTGCACATATAATGATGAAACGTGGGCTAATTAATGGTTTAGCATACACCGTATAGCAAATTGGCCGTTAGATGCACTCATTTTCAAGCAAACGAGTCGACTCAACTGCAAGCGCTAAAAGGATAGATGTGATAGAGTCAGAGAAATGAAGAAAATCAGGAGGGAATGTTGTTTTTATGACGCCTGTGTATTCATTTTTGGAAAGCTACTATTACTGTAGTGTGCTGTAGCCAGGCCCATACACGAGGGTTTTGGCTACCGTGATCTAGACTGGCAACAGGAGCAAAGGAATGCCTCTGACCGATGTGCTGTGGCAGTTAAAGTGGTCACACATACTTGTATACTGACAATTTTTTGGCAAACTGATGAAATTTCCCCCCTGGTGAAAAATTCCCATGTTACGGTAGTACAAAAGGAAGTTGGCAAATGAAGACTGGGAACTATCTTGTTATTACATGTACGAACAGTATATGATGCGTACATGTGCAGTTACGGTAGTACAAAAGGAAGTTGGCAAATGAAGACTGGGAACTATCTTGTTATTACATGTACGAACAGTATATGATGCGTACATGTGCATGTATGTGTTTTGTATCATTGTTTGTTTTGCGTAGGTTGGAACCACAGCCACCGTTCCGTTTATCTCGATATTCCTCCAACTCTCTGTGACTGTGCTAGTACCTTTAATTATTGGACAGGTAAGACATCAGCTGGGTGCTGGCTGGATAATACATGCCTCTTAACCTGGTCCCAAGGCTTAATACGTACATGTAGATTAATTTTATTGTCGTTCCCAGGCCCGCATTTTATTCAGTTGCACAAAGGTAAAGCGAAGGGTTAGGGTTTTCATTCATGTAGCTGAAAAAATGGAGGGACGAGGCTAGGGTAATTTGTGTTGAGATAATGGTCAGCAGCTAACGAAGAACATACTGCAAACATAATGCTGCAGTATGCATGCATGGAAAATCAACATGCGTACAGGGAATGCCTGCCTGTCTAGAAAACTACGTGTGTAGTACTGTTGTGATGAGGTCCTGCAGCTACTAACCATGCATTTTTGTGTGTCTACTCTTCAAGGATTTAAGGCATGTTGCACTACACACTCTCAAATAGCAGTGTATACAATGTATATTGTGGTGGGTAGGTGATATATTTTTGGTACACTTCCAAACACAGATAGTGAGACAGTTTGTGAAACAGTGGCTGGAAGAGAAATCCCCTCCCTTTGGAACTATTGGCAGGTGAACAACTCATTATGTTCAGCCGCTATCTACAGCGATGCCAGTATTGTACATTGTATAATATTATAGACGCAGTGTAATCTGGTCATGGTATTATTTTATCACGTTTTTTTAGGCTACTTTTCTAGGGCAGCAATGGGCATCAATTGTTGAAACGTTGTTGTAAAATGATGGCTTTAAAACAAGCCTGTTGAACAAAGACAGTGTTTGGGATGAATATAAAGCAGGATGCCATGATGTTTCGCCTAGCACTACAGGAGTAGCCTCATACCCAGGTCCACCCTCACAGCTGCCATGCCTGCAAATAAAGCTGTGATAGAACACCTGGGTATGAGGCTACTATGGTTCGAAGCATTCTTGTAGCACAACAGTATAATATTTTCTTTTCTACAGCTGTATATTGCTGCTGATAATATACACTACCTTTTGTGACACTTTCAGAGGTACGTATGTAAGCACTCTACAATGTTATTGTGTTTGCTACAAATTCTCGTGACATCGTTGGTGGCATGCATGGTGCATCTTTTGCTCTAAATGCAAGCATGGCCATCAATTCTTGAAGAAATTGACAGCTGTTCATGTAATGGAGGGCTACAATACATGCACCTGCCATACTTTATACTCTAGCTTGGTTGTATGCACATGGCATAGAATATACTTGCCTATGATAAAGATAAGCATCGCATTATGTCCCACTCTCATTATCCCACAAACAAAAATAATTACTAACAATTTTCCCACTAGCTACCCCAGCGGGTAATTGTATTTAAGAACTTAACTGCTTTATGCCATTAACAGAACACACACATGGTAACTGTGCCGGTTTTTTTATTTTACATAAATCATCCAACTGAAGGTTGTGCTCAGCAGCAGGTCAGTCTAAGCTAAATGCAGCTGTAGAATGGATCAGCTTGGCTAGACAGTCTCATCATGTACAGCTTCCAGAGAAAGTGCTGACACAGCAATTCGTAGTGCGCTTCCAGTTAGCGATCAAAACTTGTGCAAACAGAATTATCATTGTTACCTACCACTCTTTCGCCGTCTAGGCAACACAAAAGTAATCTAGCTTGACGTACCTTGGCCTATTGAGCCTGCAAACTTCCAGTAGCTTCCACTGCGCTCATGGCTATAGTGGCATAGTAACGGAATGACATAACTTAGCACACGTGATATTTGCGGACGAACACACACACACACACACAAATGCGAAAAACGTAAAGCAATCTTAGGACCAGCCGGGCGCGCGCGTTGTGGCTGGTAAAAATCGCAGGAGTTTTCTGACTAAATTGAGGTGCTTCACAGTTTTCCTTGTTTTTTTCCTCACAGCTCCTCAACCACCTGTGTCTATCATGAGTGTGATCAATTTAATCATTGTAGGTAGGTGTGTGGTGTCATTATTTGTAGACCAATTAAGCAATAAGATTGCTGGGCAGAAACCTGCCCTTCTTGACTGCTGAAGTGTCCATTGTGATTGTTATCTTCGAGCTCGACTCCACGACAGTAAACAGAAGACAAGCCAACCAATTTGTCTAGGGGGTTCCTGAAGGCAGTGCTTGGCTTCTTGGGTTCCTCGTGCATTCCAGCTTATCTCGAAAGTAAAGACGAAGGTATTCATGGCCACGTCATCCCAGGGCAGAGTCTAGTGGCCAAAATTACAACTGATAGCTTCTGATTCAGTAACCAATCTTCTTTTGCACTCAAGTGGTAGTAAGCATTATTGTTGAAACTCTCAGTGAACTATATTGATGCTACGTTCAGGAGCAACACTCTGCCATACACCTGTAGTAACATATGACGCTTCTAGGTATTCAAAAAACGGCCAGAATAGACAATTAGCATGCGCTAATGACATCAGTGGGAATGGTCTATTTTACGCAGATACCGTAAACTCAGTTTCGCCAAAATATCCGAACGTGAAATTTTTAAAATGCAATTATTAATAGTTATTTTAACTATTAATTTCGCTACGTGCAGCCCGCTATCGAAATTCAATACTTAAAAATGATCATGTTAAGCATCCACAATCTTTTCTAGAATAAATACGGTATGGAGAGATTTAGAGCGTAGCAGAAGTACATGTACAATGCAGCAGGATTTATTGTATGACTGACAAAATTAGGGCTTTCTATTTAAATTAGCTAAACATAAAGATGCCTGTAAACTATACATATGTCTATACTTTTGTATATACTGTTGTTTCCCTTGCAGTTGTCCTGTGTCAGTGCACTTTCCTCTCACTGGCATTCCTGATTGGAAACTGGTAAAGTGGAACGTTTTTTATTACATACATGTAATTGGTTTTCTACAAGAGTGCTTTAGGACTGGAGAGCTGAAGAAGGAGTAGAGCGGGCAATTCCCAAGCAAAGGAAAACTTGGGAAGCATGTGTGCTTGATCTTTGCTGTTTGACTGACTTGTCAGCGGTAAACATTGCCAAAATCTCAGCATATGCTGTGGTCGGGCTTTATGAAAACATTTACAACTCAAAAAAGGACATTCGTGTCAGTATAGTCATTTCTAAATATGCAAAACATTACGTAGATGCTGAAATCTTGCATGCTATTATAAAGCTCTAACTACTTCGACAGCTCTGAACTGTATGTAAGGGGCCGTGTAAATGGTACTTTCGCTTATGTGATCAATACTACTGTACTAGGCTATAGTAACTTTCATAAAAGCTTTACATTAGAATCTTAGTTAACTAGCCTTTTAGAACCGGAGAATGACATAGAAAGTTATGATTGCAACTATAAGCTACTCTGAATAATTTGCTAACATTTTAGGCTGAGTTTGATTACGATGATACCTTTTTTCTATGCCATTCTAGCTTTGATACATTTACAAGGCAGGACATTATCGCTGTGCTTTTCTGTTCAACTCACAAGTCCTTGACCTTAGGTAAGTGTGATGCCATGTCATGAAGGTTGCACGTACCAGGGCCCCACTTTGTTTGGCTGCATGAAGGTAGGCAAAAAAAAATGGGAGCCTGGGGACGAGGCTGGGTTGCACGAGTGTACTTTTTGAGAATTTATATGACAAGTGGAATATGTATGTTCGTGAGTAATCATTTTACATGTATATGTGTTAGTTAAAATACAGCTGTGAGGGCTGTATGCATGGGAAATACACATGTGTAATGAGAGTCAGAGGGTTATGATTATGATAACTATAGTTTGTAGTCGAGCAGCGCTCTACTGCACACGTGTAGCTCTATAGTGTTACATAATTGTGTGCATGCACACTCTAGCTGAGTCAGGTAGCCGTAGTCTAGCGAGTGGAAGTCAGGTTTGTAGGTACTGCTTGAGTGCTCAACCTGCTTGAGTGCACGACCTGCTTGAGTGCTCAACCTGCTTGGTGTGGCTGGGACACTCAAACCTGTCTAGAGACTCTCTAGCATCGTCCTGCCATCAGTATCGAGTTACAAGTTGTGCTGCTGCCAGAGTGTACCTTTGAACTGCCTACGTTAAAAATGAAATGCCACACAAAAGTTGCAATAATTTCAAGCAAGACTATAATTATGTGTATGTATGTGTTCATAAATTTAGTACATTGAACTTGGAGAATGGTCATTAGTTCCATGTGGATTACTTTTGGCTTTACTTTCATCTCTTATAGGCATTCCAATCCTGAAGATCGTCTTCAGTGATTCTGAACACCTCAGTTCAATGACCCTCCCTCTGCTGATCTACCACCCAACCCAGATTCTCCTAGGCAGTGCCCTTGTCCCCTTTCTGCAGTCCTGGGTGCAAGGAGACAGCAATTGTATAGGACAAGCTCCTAGAATTTCTTCAAGACCTAGCACTCCTTTAAAAGAAGCAGCATAGGGTTCCTGTTATTAGAATAGTAATTTTAGTTTTGTACGTATGTACAAGCTCAATCATATACTATTATACTTAGGAGTACAAGTACCCATTGGCTACAAGCGTCAATACTTTATGAATACATGTGCATTACAACTATACTGCACATAGTAGAATCTATACTTTAATAACGTACTGCCAAAATTAATATAAATAATTATACTATACCTAAGTCATTCTAACCAATCAGATTTCAGCATTACAGGTAAATACTGCTTCGTATTCTACCGCGCGAAAAAATATACCCCGATTGCTTACGTAAAGCGGGTACCCGATTCCGTTCCAGTCGTTCAAATGTTCAGAAAGCTGTGGTAGGGCTGGTGGCTAGGGTAGCCTAGGCAAGACGTATGGCGTTTTTTGCCCGTAAATCGATGTGGGATAGCACGGTAAGCTATTGGTCTCCGTCTGTAGCTAGTTTTGTTGCGTTTCTGTGTGTTTGTACGTGTGGCCACGCTGCCAGCCTACCGTTTTTTTTGGCAAAATGGCGCTAGGGCGGGCTAGACGGGTAGCTACCGTGGCTATTAGCTGTTGTTCATGTCTGTTACAATTGCTGGGAGTGTTTCGCCACTTGTAGCTACTATTTTTGCGTTGTGAAAGCTTGCTAGCTACCTAGTTTATCGCGTCGTGCTGAACGGCACCTTTCGAACCTTCTGGCGAGCAGTAGCTTGCCTTGCAGTTCTTGATGCTTTGGCAACTCTTGTCAGAATGACTTAGGCATAGTATAAGATAGATAGACCACTGCGTAGCGGGTGTATGACCCGTTATCTACCTTGGGAAAAATTATCTCCCTTGGAAGCCTCGGAAGTATCTCGGGCTTCGCCCTCGTACTTCCTCGGATTCCACGGGAGATAATTTTTCCCGCGGTAGATAACGGGTCATACACCCCGCTACGCAGTGATCTATCCTATACATATATGACTACTGAAGGTGATAATTTTGAGATTTGACTCCATGTTTCACCTTGTCTCAACCTAAAGAAAACTAAAGTTATTTGCCTATTTGACTGAATTATCTGTTTTAAAACTCCAGGTGGTTAGCAATGAAGCAGAAACGATCGATAACTGATACCAAGTACTTTCAACAGACCTGAACCTGAAAAACCCTAGGCTGTTCCCTGGTCTACATCCAGATGCAGCTTACAACCACTTGACCATAAAATTATCCAAAAGTGAAACAGCAGGGAAAGTAGCTTTTGACAGGTTATCTGATGTAATATAGTTTGACATATTTTGTTGAAAGGCCATAGTGTTTACCTAAAATAACTTTTAGCAAAAGAAATTATATCATTTGTGGCTAAGCAATGCAGCCGTATTTTGGGGGTGGCAAGAAGTTAAGATTTGGGGAAGAGATAGCTATAGTACATAACTAGCTAATACATAACTATGATAAGCCCAACCTCAGGTTTTGTGGAAATGCTGACCCAGGCCTTTGAATATAAATGTTTATATGCACTCAGAGGACACGGAGTTGGGGTTCAATAGGGGTGGATCACTACACTCGATGAGGATGAACTCTTAACCAGTTACACTCTTTTCCTAGACAATTTTTACTTCTATGGTTTGTGTTCTTCCTTCTTTCTCATTAATAATCACCTTATACCTATTTTATGGATGCCTCTTCCATTCCAACTGTCATGGCCGTAGCAAGCGGTCCGGCCGGTCCGGTTTTGGCCGGACCAGTTTTCGGCAGATAATTACTGAAGGTAGTGCATATGCGAGGCTGCGAAGCAGCCGAGTATCCGCGCAAAGCGCGGAAAAATTTTCCATGCATGATTATTAGCTATCAGGAAGCGCACTCCTAGCATCTCGGCATGCAGACGACTGGTGGGGTTGCATGAACAACAAAAAACGCGATTAGCTACCAAGTTCGTACTTCGCTACTGCACGAGAGCAGATTGCTAGCCACGCCTACAGCAGTAACGGCGCGGCACGACAGGAAATTGGCTAGCTGAGTCACGCTTTTAGTCTCGTGCCTAGACTTCTACACATAGTCTCGTGCCCAGACCTTGGCTCCTCCCCCTCGGCTAGTCGACTTAGCTATTGTGTGTGATCGGATGATGACGTCAGCTAAGCAGCCGTTTCGTCGTAGTTTTATGATGAATAAAAAAATTTACTGCAGTAAACATTGGTCCGGCGGCCGCCGGGCCTGCCGGACCTGCTCTGACGCCCATGTGTATGTATGCATGCATGTATGTATGTATGTATGTATGTATGTACCACAGCAGCCATATAGTTCAAAGGCACCGCCTGCAGTGTATATCCCAGAAGACAGCTGGCCTGCTGACCAAAGTTGGAAGCTTAGCCATATTCTAGGTGGCAAAAACTCATACACCATCCTGAGTCAGCCATACACTCCTTGTGGTCAGCCATACGCTATGTTGCTGTGGTACAAATCGGTTATACCACTCCCACTCAGAGGTTTAGCGGATACACTACTCGGGCTTCGCCCTCGTAGTGTATATGCGCTAAACCTCTTCGCGGTGGTGCTGATTGCTTTTGTCCTCTACTTAGATACCTTGGGGACATTGAGGGTGGATTGAAATCTCAGAAGCAAGCAAATGAGGAGGGTGTAGATTTGGCCTGTATCTTATACAACCCGAGAAATGCAACATAAAAAATGTCGCTTCTACCGCCAATCTATTAAAATACCGGGAAAAACTCATCCAGCAATCAAGTACACTGTGACAGTAGAACACTTACAGAATAGCTCTTTACTATGAGTAGAAAGCACCTCTAAAATGAATTATGTGTTCATCAACTCAGCAACTCCCATACATACATACATACATACATACATACATACATACATACATATTCTTTCCATAACTCCATAACCACCTTAATTTGAGGTGGGAGATCGAAGTGAGGATGTATGCGAGAGGAATGGTAGAAATTCCACAGTTACAGTATATAGGCATCCCCTTGATACAGAACTGCATGCTCAAAATCATGTTGAAGTATATGCCAAGATTATCTGTTGGAGGAGTAGCTAGCTAACTAGCTAACTATATCTGGCTAGCTATCATAACTTAGTAGCATGTTTACCAGTGTCATAGTACTAGTGATTCCTGTCACCAATTCAATGATCATGACTTCCGAGTCACTCATGTCTAGGCTCAAATGACTCCAGGCCGTAATGGTGTTAGTGATGGTCTCCCTCATTCCTCTATGCCTAGGTGCCTCACTGATGGGAGTGACTCACCACTCTTCTGGTATGAATTCAAAGTTGTAAGTGACTCCCCGTGTCATTTATGCCCAAGGCTCAAATGACTCCCCAACCAAGGTAGCTACAAACCTATTCCGTGACAATAACAAAGTATGCTAATTTCATTAGTATTGATGCATACAATGATGCATTCTATATTATGCTGACTTATAGTAGCTAGCTATAGCTACATATAACATGGATAAATCTGGTCCCTTTAGAAATGAGTAGCTGGTAGCTAGTTACATGCAAGAGGACATTATTAGCTATAGGTGTTTTTAACCTGTGGGTAAATTTCTAGGTCCTATGAATAGTATTATAGCTAATACGGTTCAGGATTATTTTTATGTACATGTACATGTATGCTACATATCCTTTTAAGCGTATGGGGAGCAATAACTTTACAGTTTGTTTGAAAGTTCAATTCCTAGCTGCCAAACCCCAATCCCCTACTATCCACTGCCTCTACAGCTTTAATTTTTGTACTTGCCTACACAATGCAGCTATTAAATTTTTTGCTATGTCTAACTATAGAACAGCATTAATCAATAGCCTCAGTCACAGGCTCACTGCTATTTGCGAATGTAATGTTCATGGGAGGTGTCACTGAGTGTTCAAAAAGCATTCCAAAAGTGTGAAGACACAGCATTCAAAAATTAAAGTACATGAATACACAGCATAGCATTCAAAAGCGTGAATACACAAAATAGCATTCAAAAACATGACTATATACAGCATAACATGCAGAAAAGTGACTACATAGCATAACATTCAAAAGTCATAACCGTCAATGGGATTTCTGATAGATATCAATCTTAAAACAATCATAACAAGAAAAAGAACAAAAAAATGTATATAATGGCAACATGAATCCGCTCTCAAAATTAAAGGACTGTGGCAATCTCTACCGTATTAAGTCCACTCCCACCACCAACTACCATCATCCTATTTCCTGGAAAAACTGCTACTAAGGCCCTCCATCGTGCAGTTGGCATATCGCTGATTGCTTGCCAGCAATCGGTTTCAGGGTTGTATGTATGGATGGTTGTGGTCGCCTTACCAACCGCATCAGCTCCACCAATAGCTAGCAGTTGGCCACAGAGAGTTACACATGTGGAGCCATAGACTGGGGCATCTGCAATTCTGTGCCATGCTACGGGCTTCCTAGCTAGAGGTAGAGTACTTAGTTGCCCATCCACAGGTCGACAAGACTGGATTAAATCCGACATTGAACAACTCAGCACTGCGAGTGTCAAGTATCCATTCTGATGAATACCACCTATTGAGTCTATGCCACCCATTAGATAAAGCCTTTCTCCAGAGATTGCTGCTGCAGCGTAGTAGAAAGGGTGGGGGAGTTTGCTGGCAGTGGACCACTTCAAGTTTTCAGTATCAAGAATGTTGACGGAGCCAAGACTGTCGTCACTGTAACCACCAGCCGTTATTAGGAAATTTCCACTGCATGCAGTTGCCGGGTAGGAACATCCGGAAGGCATGTTCGGATAAAGCTTCGACCACTTCCTGTCTGTGCCCTCTCCAGTGAGGCTGAGAAGGATACTTGTGCGTTCACCTCTAAGCTTTCCTCCAACTGAAGTAAGCAAGCCTTTCAATACTACAAGGCTGAAGTCGGTTTGTGGGCAAGTGGGAAGTCTAGTCCACTCTTCATTTTCTGAATTGTAAGCATGCACTTCAGTATGGCCAAAGTCACTGAAATACGCCATATTGCCATCAGAAACAGCAGCTCCTCTGTACATTGTCTCCGGTGCTTTCGGACACTCTCTCCATCCTAATTCAATTATGCCTGCTGCCAAATTACCGGCTTGTTGACTGGGTTGTTCCCTCAGCCGTTGTGGATGTTGCAGATTTTGAATCTCCATCTCTTTGGCTGAGATAGTTTCCTCAAGATGTCTGATTGCTGCCTCCTGTTCTGAGAGATTTCTCTGAAATTCTGCTATGGTTTGATCTTTTTCTTGTAATTCCCTGTCAAGTTGCTGTAGCTGCCTATCTCTGACGTCAATGGCATGCTGTTTTTCTTCCATGTACTGATTAGCTTGTTCTAGTTCTTGTCTAAGTTGATCATTCCCTCTCTGGCTAATTGTCAGGGCAGCTTCTCTCTCCTGCACCTCCTCTTGCAGGTGTCGTCTTTGTGCATCTCCAGCTTCTAGTCGCTGCAGTAATTCTTGATTTTGGCGAGCTTGGTCTTGGTTTTGTTGGTGTAGTAAATCCTCAGTATTGTCTGTTGTAGTTGTACTTTCTACTGGTCTGTTCCTCTGCTGCATACTTTGGGTGTAGCGTGGGGACACTTTGAGGGTGGACAAATGACTGCAAAGATCCTCAATAGAAGGTCGTTCTGCCTCAGAGTAACTAAGGCAGCTGAGAGCTATTGGGAGTAAGGGATGGGTGGATTCGATGAGGTCAGTGTGAGATTTTCGACGCTCGCTGTCAGGAATTGGAACGTGAATTGTACCAACTGGTGAACGTGGGTCTTCAATGACCGTTACAGCTGGGCCGGGGTTTGGAAACTGCCGCGTCATGATCTGAATTTCTAATACTCCAAATGAAAAGCAATCAATCTTCTTGGTATAAACTGGATAATCTCTGAGAGCCTCTGGTGGCATATACACCAATGTTCCAGGGCACACAGTCAGAGACATCCTTCTTGAATTCACATCTAGCAGTTTCGACATTCCAAAATCAGTCACCTTTGCTCTGCTGCCAGCAATTAACAGGACATTATTGCTAGAGAGGTCACGATGAATGATGTCATTAGAGTGGAGATAAGCAAGGGCTAAGGCTATATCATGACATATGCTGACTTCAGTATGGTACGCAAGAGGTAACTGAGAGTGCTCGAGGAAATGTGTGAGGCTTTCATCCATGAGCTCCATCAGTAGCACTGGCAGGCCGGAGTCAGGGTCTTGGGTAGTTCCGAGGTACTGAACTATATGCGGATGTTTCATTGCATTAAGGAAGGCACACTCCTGTTCAAATCTCCTCATGGTGGTCAGAGCCCCGGGATCATCAAACTGGAAAAGAATAGGGTGCAGCAGTTTGGCGGCGCAGGGAAGTAGATCACATGTGGCTTTGCAGACGATGCCATAGGATCCAGCACCAAGGGTCTGGGTCTTAAAAAGTTGCACTTCATGAAAGTTAAAGCGTGCTTGTAGCCGTTGTGACATACCTGGTGATTGGAATAATTAATATTAAATGACTATTCCTGCTCATTACAAAATAATGGATAGCTACTGCATAAAAATTATGGCTCAAACTACACTGGCACTCCCAACTAAATTGCAGAATATAATAATATACTCTCTCAGATTAGCTACTAAAATAATGGGTTTCGTGAAACCAATATTCTTTCTCAGTGAACAATAATTTTCTTGTAGCTATAAATCAGAATGTTCACAGCTACATAGCTAATGCTGGTCTGTTTTGCTACACTTCTCATAATAAAATAGTTCTTACCTTTAGGATTGAAGGATGTATATAGAGACAACTCTGCATGAGACACGGATTAGCTGCAGCTACTACAGGCAATATAGCTGCCAAACAAACCATGGCAGCCTTGAGAACAGTACGTAAACAGCTAGCTGGACTGGAGGAGTGTACTTGAGGCATCCATAGATCAAGGTAGGGAAATCCCTGGGGATCGTTTCCAGACATACACATGCGAATTCGAACCCCCTTTGACATTCTTTGTATGACATACGTATCCCATGGGATGTAGATGAAAGCTATAACTGCACCTTAGCATAACTGTGACTTTATTACCTAGCCTTGTTCCCAGGCCTTCTAATCCCCACTCTGTGCGTATTACGTGCTTCGCTCTGCTCACTCACATTACATAACACTCAGAGGCCTGGAAATGAGGCTATGTATTACATACTTGTACGTGTATGAAAAGTACCATATCACCAACCATGAATCATAATATACTTAAAATACAGTGCAGTGTATAATGCTGTAGGCTACGTACCATAATTTTAGCCAAGGAAAGCAACAGGAAATATAAAGTGATTAGATGCAGAAATGTCAAAAAGCCCAACGCTGTAATTTTTTATACAACCATGCAATAATTGGCTGTAAAAAATGCGGAGCACATGAAGGCCCCCTCTCCCCAAAATTGAGTGTTGCAGATATTTAGCCTCACTTGGCTTCAAGGCCAGTACTTGTGCAGAATCTCAGGTGCCACTGTTGGTCCTGTACGTCATGCAGTTGGTGTAATGAGACAGCTACATAAACCACAGCCGAATGGCCATGGGCCAATTTAAATACATAAGTGATCAGTGACAAAGGAAGCAGCTACTCCAGGCATGCAATAGTTGCCAAATCAACCAACCTTGAGAACAGTAAACAGCTTGGAGGAGTGTACTTAGTTATCAATACAATTAATTTCACCATCTAAATAGCTAATAAACGTGTCATCAGATACATATCCCATGGGATATATGAAAGCCATAACTTCGTAGTTGCAGGGCCGTAGCAAGCAGTTTTGAAGTGATCCGGCCAGGGGGCGTGGTCAGATTCCCTTAATATTTGGTGTGCGTTAGCCCACTCTTTGTAGGGGGGTCTGGGGGCATGCCCCCCCCAGAAAATTTAGAGATTTTAGGTGCTCCGACGTGCTTTCTGAGGCCTTCTGAGGCATCTTTTCATGCATGCATACAGTGCAAATATATCACTACAAAAATTAATGGGTTACTTTAACCAATCTATGGTTAGCTCAGTTGCAGCTTCACTATCATGGTTACAAGTGCAGTCTACTTACTGTGTGTGTAGCTGCAACCAAAGGCATATTGGTTTTATTTTATGGACTATAGTATTGTAGGAATAAGGGAGAGGTTTGTTGGAATGTACACCCTCAGACTGGGAGACACCCTCAGACTGGGAGTATGAGCTAGGGATTTGGAGGAGTTATGACTGTGTAATTTCCCTTTTACTCCTCCATTTTCCTATCACACAACATAGTTTACCTTGTAACCAGCGGTTATTAGAAACATGCATTCCAACACATTGACCATGACTACAAACATGTCTCTTGTACAATCATAGGCACAACTATTATGTTTTTGCATGCAACTGATGTGTACAATATTCATTTGGATGGTGCAACCGTAGCTGAGTTAAAGTAACCCTTCTATTTTGCAGTGTAGTCAACAAACTCTAACATGCTAGTTCAAGATGTTTCATATCTAAAATTTAGCCAGACATTTTTAAATAAATTATCCAACTGGAGGTTGTACTCAGCAATGGATCAGTTCAAGCAAAATGCAGCTGTGGAACGGATCAGCGAAGTGCTGACTCGGCAATTTCGTAGTGCGCTTCCAGTTAGCTTGCCAAAACAGACGTATCATCGGCAATTTCGTAGTGCGCTTCCAGTTAGCTTGCCAAAACAGACGTATCATCGATATCTATCACTTTTTCGCCGTCTAGGCAACCGTGACGAAACTATTAAAGCTAGCTTGGCGTACTTTGGTCTAATGGGCCTGCAAACTTCCAGTAGCTAGCTATCACTCTTTATGGCACTGTAACGTGACGTTATACTTCTGCGCATGCGCAATTCCAAACGGTAGTGCATATTCGCCTGACCAAAGCAAAAGTGCTTCCGACGCCCCTGATACATACATACATACATACATACATACATACATACATACATACATACATACATATGCACATATGCACATATACATATATATACAGATAAATATACAGACCTTTTGCTAGAAGCTCAATGAGAGCTGACAGTAGTTATTGGACCATCATGTCCCTCAAACTGGACGACCACACCTGGCTTGCTCCCATAACGCTGCCCCTGGTACACCAGACACTCATCACTGCCCACCAGAAACTTGTTGAATTCATAGGAAGGGAAGGAGAGAGAGGTCACGGCCACTGGTCTGAGCCAAGCTGAGTCATTTTGTAGCTGTAGGCTCTCCTAAAGGAGGGAAGGGGAGGGAGGAACAGTGAAGGAATACTTGCAGAAAAAGATTGTCTTTATGCATTAGCTAAAACACACTACTGAGTAGTAGGATCAGGAGCACTGTTGCAAGTTTTGAAATCTTAAGTTTTGTCCCACACCAGGCCGTCCAGGCCCCATACCAAGCCCCACACCAGACCGGGTGCTCCCTGGGTCCCATACCAGACTGGGTGCTCCATGGGTCCCATACTGTCATCACTGAAATTACTATAAGTAAATGCCTTTTCTGTACTTTCACTTTTTTTAAACACCCATTCAAGAAACGTTGCTGAGGCAGCTACATATACTAGGCTAGCTGTGGCAGAGAGAGCATTTCCAAGATCCAGAAGCACATCTTGCCACCGTTGGAGACGGAGATGAGGTTGTGGGCGCTTTGGTTCCCAACCATGTCCAGGCAGTAGCTACACCGGCCGAGTGTGGACAGAGTTTGAGAGAGGAGAGCACAGGACAGGGGTAGCTACGGCTATTACCCTGCATGTCCCAGAGCACAATCTGTCCAAAGTAGTTACCACCAATTACGTAGTTAGGGAGGAACTTGCCAACAGCTGCTGACATCACTGCACTCTGAGGGGTCAGGAGAAAGGGGGTGGGGCTTCAGTATCTGTGGTACAAACAGGCTCTGAAGAGTACAGCTACAATAACCATTGTCTGAGAACTACTGTAACAGCTGTTCTCACCCATGCAAAATTCACCCTTTTACCACCCTTCTATGTATTAATCTCATAGCTATTGATGGTGAATTGCACTCGGCTTCGCCTCGTGTAATTTAACCCCATCCTTGGTACATTACTTGTATGATTTATCCCAAATTTCACTCCAAACCATGCTGTTACATATACGTACCCTATGCATCACACAGCTAGCCAAAGTGAAATGCACAAATGGGCCTGGGAACAAGGCTAGCACATTTATGTTAATTAACTGCACTACACGAATTCGCTATACAATAGATTGGGGATATTTCATAATTCTCCCTGTTAATATGGTAAAATTAATTAATGTACTAACTCCCACTCCCTCCCTCACGTCCTCCCCCCACTCTCTCACCAGCACACGGAACAGGTCCTAGTGGCCTACCACACCATATATGACCACACCAATCCTAGCCTTGTTCCCCCATGACCCTGACGGAGTGGCCTTCGGTACACACCTATAGTCATGTTTTTAATTGCCAGGTGAGCACACATATAAAATCAATGCATACTCAGCCGTGATACATGTAGTCATGTGACAGTCATGTGATAGCCAGTAATGCCATGTTATACATGGCATTACTGGTCCTGGGTTCTCTTGGGTGCAGTCAGAGTCTGAAATACTATCACCAGCAAGAGGTAGAGACGTGCAGCTGTCTTTTGAGCGATCCCTGCTCACATGCAATTAACTCATGTGAGATGAAATACCAGGCTCTCCAGTGCAAGTGAAATACATGCGAGAGCTTGGGGATGACCTACAGATACCCATCAAGGCCTTCTGTATCAACTTCACCAGTCTGAGACCCTCCCCTCGTCATGCATTCATCTTTTAGGGTTTTTTGTGGGGGTAATTAGCTAAGTGGGTTCTGGGCACGAGCTAGATATATAAGGCTATCATGCACATCCTTCACATGATCATCACCCGACACTCGCCTTCACATGCATATCACAGGACACTTCTGCATCTATCACACGACACTACATTAGCTCACAGAACAGTCTGTGGCATTGCAGGGAAGGGGGGGGGGGGGGGCAAGAATGGGAAGAAGGGAGAAAAAAAAGGAAAGAGGGAGGGAAGGTGTGTGTGTGTGTGTGTGTGTCATGGACAGTTCAGAGAGGGATAGCATATAATAACAATACTTTAGGCTGCACTGCATGTACACAAGGCCTATAGCCAACTCATTACATGCAACCTAGACACAAGTCTGATTGACTCATACATGTAATATTGTTCAAAACAAGTTCAAACCAGTTCAGTGTCTGGAGTGACAGGTAATGTAATGAGAGGAGGAACAGAGCCACTGTTTGTCCCTCCGACCATTGTTTGACAATTGTTTGTTTCAGAGGGACAAACAATGAAATATGAACCTGATGGATAGGTCACAGACAAAGGCTTTGTTTACTAGTGGTCTGGGCAAGTACAGTTCACAGGCAGGTTCTGGACCCCCCAAGTGCTATGCTTATCTCACAGAGTTGCCAAAGGTAGTGAAGAGTCTGCAATTTCAACATAGCTACCTGCAAATGCCATCCAAATCCAAATTACGTACATGTATGTCATGGAATTTTGCCCGTACTTACTTTCTGTGTAGCTGCAGCTTCTTGCACTCTCCTCAAATCTACATGGAGTTCCTTCGCCAAACCAAACCAGCAGTTCACTCTCACTCTTGCAGTTTTATCAGTTGACATCTAAATTGATAAGGAAAATATTGTAGTTTGAAGTCGGATTTTGCCAGATGTTAGCTACATACTCCTTTGCCACTTTCCCAGCCAAGTTTAGCTAATACATCCATAAGGCTTATGTGAATTTATATGGGCTTTTTATATTAGACGTTAGTATAAAGTACAGAGTTTTCTCTATTTTATATAGGCACATAAATGTGCCCATTGCATGCAAAGAGTTAAAATTCCCAATGTTGTATATATATAAACACACGTTTGTTCTAAAATACCCGACAGACATATATACTCAGTGTAGTTTATAACCATTGTAGATGGTACATTTTCCTCATAAAATTGATGTTGTGAAATCATTGTAAAATGTGCATTTTCACAACAATTCTATAACACATCTAGCTAGCTAGCTAATTTATAACGTTCGTAAATGACTAAAGTTTTGCTGTGGGCTCACCGCAATCATTGGGAGGCCAATTTAACATATAGTAGCATGTCCGGAAGGTCAATAATTACACTATGTCAATTTTAGAATAACGTAATATAATTAGATTAGAATAAAACAAGGAGAACTATATAGTTTTGAAATCAGTATTATGTATGCTTCAAAACGGTTTTTGTTTCATAAAAAATGGTTAAGAACTGATTGAGATACAGTCCTTTAAAGATAAACTGTTTTTTTCTTCCATACTGAATTCCCATAGACATGTGTATGTACTGTGTGTACTGAGGTACCAATGTATTTACTATGGGAGTAAGTGGCACGCAGTTTTCCACAGTTGAAGACGATGGAGTTTCAGAATGAAACTTGGCCAGAAGTTAGTACATGAACTTGGGATTATTATGCAAGTTGATCAAAGAATGTACCTACAACTATACTCAATTGAGCGGAAATTTAATTGTGTCGTCTTTGTTTTGTATTGAATTTGCCATAGGGAGCAATATCAACACTTGAAATCATTTTCCACAGTTGAAAACGATGGAGTTTCAGAACGAAACTTGGCCAGAAGTTAGTACATGAACTTGGGATTATTATGCAAGTTGATCAAAGAATGTACCTACAACTATAATCGACTGAGCGGAAATTTAATTGTGTCGTCTTTGTTTTGTATTGAATTTACCATAGGGAGCAATATCAACACATGAAATCATTCTCCACAGTTGAAAACGATGGAGTTTCAGAACGAAACTTGGCCAGAAGTTAGTACATGAACTTGGGATTATTATGCAAGTTGATCAAAGAATGTACCTACAACTATAATCGACTGAGCGGAAATTTAATTGTGTCGTCTTTGTTTTGTATTGAATTTACCATAGGGAGCAATATCAACACATGAAATCATTCTCCACAGTTGAAAACGATGGAGTTTCAGAACGAAACTTGGCCAGAAGTTAGTACATGAACTTGGGATTATTATACAAGTTGATCAAAGAATGTACCTACAACTATAATCGACTGAGCGGAAATTTAATTGTGTCGTCTTTGTTTTGTATTGAATTTACCATAGGGAGCAATATCAACACTTGAAATCATTTTCCACAGTTGAAAACGATGGAGTTTCAGAACGAAACTTGGCCAGAAGTTAGTACATGAACTTGGGATTATTATGCAAGTTGATCAAAGAATGTACCTACAACTATAATCGACTGAGCGGAAATTTAATTGTGTCGTCTTTGTTTTGTATTGAATTTGCCATAGGGAGCGCTATCAATAATTGAAGTCATTTTCCGCAGTTCAAGACAATGGAGTTTCTGAACGAAACTTGACCACAAGTTAGTACATGAACTTGGGATTAGTTTGCAAGTTGATTAAAGAATGTACCTACAACTATACTCGACTAAGCGGAAATTTAATTGTGTCGCCTTTGCTTTTAATTGAATTTGCCATAGGGAGTGATGCCAACATTTGAAATCACTTTCCACAGATGAAGACAGTACATGCAGTTCTGGAATGAAACTTGGCCACATGTTGGTACACACACTTGGGATAATTATGCAAATTGATGAATGAATAAAATATAATTAGCTATACTTGATTGACGAGCCAATTAATGCTTATGAAATTGCTTCTCAATTCCAACCCGAATTTCACATCAAAAAATATTATCAACTTACCAGAAAGCACATGGATCTGTACATTGGTATACAGTCCTCAGTATAGTAAGCCTTTTACAGCATCTCAAACCTTGAATACTTAGCTAATCAACAGCTTGCTCTGCCCATTGACCCAAGAAATTTGACTTGGTGCACCAGACCGTTCTGTGAGGGGACAAGCCTAGGTCTGGTCACGAAACTAATATAGCTACTTGTTCAAGCCACTATATTGATCCATTGCTCAGTTACTATGTAGGTTTGAAATTAATAATGCGCCGCATGACTCGGTTTAAACTGGCGGACGCTGCTTTCAAAGGGGAAACGCGTACAAATGCATAATACTCACCTTATCGACAAAAATCCGTTTCGATACTCCACTTCCCATCAGCTATATCGCAAGATGAGTACTTAAAGACATACTAGCTATGGTATAAACACGAAAACTTGCCATCCGGAAGCGAATTTCCAATTTTACAAATAATTGGATGGGCGGTGCCGTACCCTTAATTAGAGTTAATACAGTATATACGGTACAATAATTTTAACAAACCATGCAACTTCCGTTCGCTGTATCTCAGTGTGGGAATGACGGATTTTCGTCGGACTTGGACTAAAATGACCCGTATAGGGTAATGAATCCCGCTGAAGTGAGTTTTGCCGCATACACCAATATTCAAATAATGGTCTGGACATGCTATATATAGGCATAATTATGCATATTTTTTAGCGTAATTGAAAGTTCTACGAGCCACATGCGTCCTTGTAGGTCGATAATTGAGTTATGGGACGCCCACTTTATCTAAGTAACTTTCTGGTTGATCAGATATCTGAGCCTATAAAGTCTGGAGGTTTAAGCCACATGTGCATAGTATGAGAGTACACCTGGTCAGCTGTGGACTGTGAAGTGGCGTGCTTGCAGCAGTTATACATGGTAAGCTGTGTCGGGAGCGCATAATGCACTCTTAGCAGTTGGGGCCGGTGCATGGTGGAAAACTTGAATTATAATATTATATGCAGCGATAATTTCCTAGTTCTGTTCTTTCTCACTGTGCATATACGCTTTCTTTCCCCTAACAGCATATAAGAATTGTTTGTTGCAATAAGTGAGAAACGCGCCAAATCCAAATCATGTGCGTAATATTTAGCTAGATGAACTTCGTGATCGATATTCTCTTTTATTTTTATTTCCAGTGGTCGTTATCGGCATTTGAGTATTCTGAAGTAACACTGTGAAGATGTCTGATCGTGAGGCACAAGCGACGGAAAGCAGATCTGCGGATGCGGAAGGTACGTTTGATGGACATAAAATTGCACAGTAGTTTGCAGGAGTTACCCGTAGCGTTAGCACATGCAGCCTAAAACCCAATCTGCTCCATAGCTGTATTTATCAGCGCCTTTCCGGTTAAGTTGTTGAGCATTGGCTTGGATAATTCAGAAAGTCAAAATAGTTTTAGATATCTACAGCGCATAGTCAGGAACGCAAAAATTGCGATTATTATAATAAATAGCTGCAAACAGACTGAAGTACAAGTACCAGCTAATTACGGTGCATTCTTTCGCTGGTAAACCTTTCTGAGTCCTGTAAAATTGCTGAATCCGACCTCTGTACCCAGGTAAAACAATCACACTGGCAACAGTGGCCTATTAAGAATCTCTATTCAAGAGCCCTAGCTCGCTCCCCCTTCGCGTGTACTGCAAGCAACATACGCTGGGGGAGGTCTGGCATCGCCTTCAACCTACCTGGAACTTACAGCGATAAGTACTGATGCAGCAATTTCATTGCGCCTCCAGTTAGTATTGCGCCTCCGGTTAGTGGTGACAATATTGAACAACAGCATTGTGTCGCCATCTACACTTCTTTCGCCGTCTTGGTATTAAATGTAAAACTAAGCCGGATGTAACTTACAAATTGTGATCAGTACCGTTGGACTGGTAGTCTAAGTGTTTTCCTAGGCCCATGCGTTAAGTAATGCGAGCGAGAGGAAAAGCGGAGGCCTAAATTGGGCCTGGTACTTTTTTATCACGTGCCGTGACGCTGCCACGTAACGAGTGCAATAGTAGATACTAGATACGGGGAAGGAGGTATCTATGCCGGGGGTGCAATCCTGCCCACACAAAGCTTGACGCCCTACACGCTCTAAAGGAAGAAAGTTTGTGAGTTTGCAGAAAGCTAGACTTAGGGTTGATAACATACAGCGAATTTCATCACGGTGTTTTGAAATCACTAAGCACTCTAAATGGAATTTTCCCGGACGTACACAATATGCGGCGCGAGGTAACTATACGCGGCATCTATATTTCAAACCTAATCCTGTCCTAATTATTCTTATAGAATAATTATTATAATATACACCACCTGTCTGCAATGCATATCCAAGCCTCAGCCATGGCTACTACGGGGGAGTAGAGATGGGCTATGCTGCTCAAAACTTCAATCCGCATTGCTCGATCTTGCTGACGCTTATTTTTCTACTTGGTATGCAAACTGTACTAACCTTGAAGCGGTTTTAAAACTTCCTTGATAAAATTGTGTGATTGGCTTGTCCAGATCTCAAGACTCTTTGTGCTCTACAGACACCATTATAAGCATGTGCCTTTCCCCCTCCCCAAGGCCAGCGGGTAAATGTATGTACCAAACTGTTTATTATAATTCAGACACGGGGGGCACAGTCAAGTTGTTTTGGGGCTTGCTTAGGCTCGCCCCAATGATTTGGCAGGTATGCCTTAGTACGTAATTCCAATGTTATAGCCTAATCAGCTAAATGTCTTTTATATCCCATGCAGATATTCAAACTGGTGTTAACAACCTGTTTGGTGACAAAATCCAAGATGTTTCTGCAAAACCCTCAGTGGTGAAGGCATTCAATCAATTTGATCCCGATGACAGTGAAAAACTGGACAAGTTCATGAAGTCGCTCACGATAGAAGGAAAGCATGATGTCAAGATGGCCATTACGCATGCCCAGAACGCCATTCACCGTGGGGAGAGCCCACTGTTGGTCAAGTTAGCATTGGCAGTCTTCTTAACTCACAGCAAAGAGGCGCACCGCTTAGGAATAATTGCGCCGTCACTGGAGCACTACAGTGAATTTATGCATGTCAAGGGCGTCCCACAGAGCAATCCAGCATCACCAGAAACGATGCATGGTTACGGGATGCTTTCGTATTGGCGAGAAGACTACGACCTCAATGACCATCATAACCACTGGCATGAAGTCTATCCAACTAGTGGAGTAGGTGACCCGAAACACCGCACTATTGACCGCCAAGGTGAGCTCTTCCTCTACATGCATTCGCAGATGCTTGCTCGCTACAATGCCGAGTTGCTGAGCTGGGGCCTGAACGCTGTACCTGCCTTTCAGTACGATGATGTCCTGACCGATGGCTACATACCCACACCTTTTCTTACTTGGCGGTACATTCCCAGGCCTGCAAATCAGGGTTGGGACGAGACAACAAAGGCCGAGCAGATGAAGTTCAGGGATAATATATTCGCTGCAATCCATCAAGGCTACTTTGTGACCAAGAAAGAAGACGAAACCAGTAGCAAGGGTCAGCTCATTCTGACACCAGAGAATGCCATGAACTGGGTAGGTGTGGTTATAGAAGCCGAACACAAGGAACTTCAGGAAGTTACTCCGGGCGAGTTCATTGATAGGGGTCTGTATGGAAACCTTCATAACATGGGTCACAACTACTTTTCAAAAATCGGATACAAACCGGGTGGCAAATACGGAGTGATGAGTTCTGTATTAACTGCCGTACGTGATCCAGTCTTCTTTTTCTGGCATCGCCACATTGACGAATTCCGCAGAGTAATTGTAAAGAAGTACACGCATTCGGTCGATCAGTTTATGCCGGACGCTGAGCTCGAGATGGTTAAGATCTTCCCACAAGAATCGCCACTAGAAGACTCCTCTGGATGTACCCATATCAAAACGATTATGGGTCACCCTCGACTGAAGCTCAATGAGGTCAATGCCAAGGTAGACCATGAAGCATATCAGTGGAAGATAGAGGTAAAAAGCACAAAACAGCCAGTGCCAAGTAAAGCTAACCCTCAAAAAGTGACCGTTCGCCTCTTCATCGTCCCTGAGGACCAACGAGAGGACCCGCACGCATGGATTGAAATGGATAAGTTTACCGAGACACTTACGAAACGATCGACATGCATCATCCGCTGCGACATTGAGTCCACGGTCGCTCGCAAAGTTGATGGTTCGAAGTGGTGCAAGTGTGGCTGGCCGCCGAATATGATGTTGCCCATTGGCAAGACAGAAGGCATGCCTTTCCTAGCCTTTGCTATGCTCACTGAAAGTCATTTAAGTGAGGTATGTAGTACTGATCTTAGTCTCGTTCCCAGGCCACTTGGTATGAATGTCTAGAAACGAGACTATTGTAATATACAGGACAAAAGTGCAAGTATTGTAATATAGTAGGACAAGGTGCAAGCATTGAAGTGTAACAATGCCGCTAAGAACGAGCGGCATTGTTACAATTCACTCTTTGACTAGGTTGGTGATCAGATCACCAAATTAACACAATACTGCATTTGGTATACTTATGTAACTACTAAATTAAAAAAATTGTTAATGTCTACATAATTTATCAAGGGTAATTGCACTGTGCAAGCGGATGTAATTGAATCACGACTGGGATGATGTCACGGTCACAAATATAACAACTAATCCCATCCAGAAACATGCATAACAATGCGGCTGGAGAAACTACAACCGGTCTTTGGCAAATTGCTGCGATTGAGGTCTCATTCTGCAACATATTTTCAAGGATCAGCCATGGCTGCTTAGTGGAGAGACGAGCTGTGCTCGAATGCGCATCGCTCAATGTGGCACTGTCGCCGTTAATAGCGCTCATCTCTCTACTCATACAGAGGCTACACAAACTCTTAACCTGGCAGCTGTAGTAAGCCTTCCTTGGTCAAACTGTGTGGTAGACTTGTCCAGATCTATTGATTCTTTGTGCACCACAAGTTCGAAGACTGCATCCACGTAACTACTACTACAGATGCCATTTGAACACATGCCTGGGGGAGGGGCCCATAAAAATGCCACTACCTAAATCACAGAAAACAGCTCTGCCTTGGATGCCTACTCATATAGCTTTAGTTGATATCTTTTTTAGCTTCTGTATGTAAATTCAGCTTAAAAGCAGGTTTTGTACTACTTGCAAACGGCACGCAGCTATAAAAATACGTAGCTATAATTTGTTTTGGCCGTAACTCTGGATAAAGTGAAGAAACCCTAGGTTGCAAATCTTAATCAGGCAAAGCTATTGCTCAGTGTGAAGGTAAGTGTACTATATGCTGTCCTTTCATCTATTATTGCAGCCTACAGTAAGTGATGCAATCTCTTTCTGTGGGGCTGAGGCATCAGTACACACCGAAGATGAGCCAGCAAAATACCCTGATGCTCTTGGCATGGGCTACCCATTTGACAAGACATGGACGGAATTGCTACCCGGTGGAACGCCCCCTCCTGAAAAGATCCCCTCCATCATGTCCACTGTGAAGTCGAGAAGGCACATGCTTACCTCAAAGTTTAAGATCTACCGTACAATGAAAAATTACGAACCTCCGTCCAAGTGACATTTGTTGGAACCTAGGAGCCATCACATGCTGAGATTAATTGATAATTGTGTAAGTGTATATAGCTACACATGTATGCATTATATATTGTATGCATTATATATTGAATTTCATTTGATGCACACACATTCTTTAATTATTTGCTAGGTCTAGTTATGCATTATATATTGTAAGGCTTATGCATTTATATTGAATTTCATTTGATGCACACACATTCTTTAATTATATGCTAGGT
Source organism: Phakellia ventilabrum (assembly GCA_963921505.1). Taxonomy (NCBI): domain Eukaryota; kingdom Metazoa; phylum Porifera; class Demospongiae; order Axinellida; family Axinellidae; genus Phakellia; species Phakellia ventilabrum. The sequence continues at coordinate 1,918,629 of OY997385.1, forward strand.
CTATACAATTCTGACATAATAGTTATTAATTATTGGCTTGTTGATTGGGTTGTATACCTACAATTCAGAAATGAAGAGCCTTGTAGTATAGTGAAATTAAGGTTTGCTTACTTTAGTTATGGAGGAAAGCTTAGAGGTGAATGCACAATGCAAGTTATCCTTCTCAGCCTCACTGGAGAGGGCATGGACCCAGTAATTTACCCACAGGTTATAAACACCTATAGGTAGGCCTTGGCACATTATGCTAAAAAAAGGAGCTATTATGCTATACACCTATGCTCTAAGAATCATCTTATTATGCTCTCAAGAATAACCATTATGCTCCAATGGAATGTTATTAAGCTCAATAAAATTAACCCTTGACCTTATCATGTGACCCACCACGTGGCCAAAATTAACAGCTAATAACAGGACTGTGTGGAAATAGGAGTAATGCTATATAACCATGCTTCTTAGGCAATTATGTCTGTTTCGTGTCACCCAATTTTTGTTACTGTTAATTACTGTTTAAAATTTTTATGCTTATATTATGCTCTGTTATGCTCACATTGGAAAGTAATTAAGATATTATGCTCAAAATTATGCTAGCATAATGTGCCAAGGCCTAACTAGTAGCTAGCTACAATGACACTGGCATTAAAATGTGCTACTATTATATATGCAGTGACCACTCTCCTCAATGCAGAAATTAAAGTTACTCCTGCAACAGACAATTTTGGCATATCGCTTCAACAAATTCCACATCTCAGCATGTAGTTGCTGTATTACTGAAGTGGATGCCTATATATATAGCTGATTAGCTATATCAAACATCAAAGAAATATGCATGCCCATAGGTTGCAATTGTACTGGATTGATAAAAGTAGCTAGCTAGCTACACTATGGTCATCCTGAACATCTAGCTACAGATAATTTCTGCACTAAGTTGCATGCAGCCACTGCAGTCTCGTACCCAGCTGACCCTAACACTGGGAAAAATCAAGGAGCGGGGTTCTAAATTAGGAGGTGCTGGAGTTATATCAAAATTTAGAACCCGCTCCTAAACTAGATTGGATGTTTCCCCGGGAGATATAAATTAAGCCAGTGGTCTGTGAGATTGATAATATTATTAACCCTTTTCAGGCCAAGTTACCTGTTCAATATATAGCTAATACTGTGTGAGCTTGTACTCTAGAAAGTGGAGGTAGAACTTTTGGATATACGGCAATCTTATAGGGGTGCTAGATGTAGATTAATTAAATTAATTAACCCATATTACTTAATTAAAAACTTAATTAGCCATGCTGCTGTCAGTAATAGCTACCAGATATGCACAATAAAATGTAACAGAAGGGTCGAAGTTCTTTTTCTGGTAATAGCTATCCATAAACCCTCCATACGCAACCTAAATGATAAATAAATAGTCATAATCTCACTAGGGTTATGTTATCAGGGATAACTAAGCCTGCAGAAGTATACTCTGGCAAGTGTCAATGATAATGTGTTTTAACAAGTAAGTATCTCAACAAAATAGGCTAATAGGAAGCAGGCATAAATTAGAATATGGAAGTGTAACTACACTTCGATACTAATAGCACACTGCATAGATCTAACCACCTAATGGGTACTTTTCACGTGAGTTTATATCCAAGATGCGTGCATGCAGTGGTAACAAAATAATACCAATTTATTATTAAAGGAGGGGGTATGTATGGTATACTGTATACTCCTTCAAATAAGAAAGTGTATAGATTGAGTATAATAGTCTACTCCCATTATCGTAGTAGCTATGACTCCTACTGTCGGAACATATAGAATCTGATAGTGCACTCATATTATGTATTCATTATTGATGTATGTGTGTAGTATCTGACTAGCTACTAGCTACAAGATCAGAGAGAACACAGGAAACTGAACAGTTTAACAAAATCTGATAAATCACAGAAAGAACAGCACATAATTATGTACAGAAAATAGACAAAGACAAAACAAAAACCATTGTGCACAAAGAATGAAGCATGAATATGCAATAATATGTAACTCAATCCTGTCTGCCCAAGTAGTTATGAGTTTTAAAAATACACTGCACTAGCAATAGTGGCTCACATAACTACAACTAAAACTTTCGAATACCACAGTTAACATTTTTTATATCACAGACATAGAGATAGCCATCTTGGTCTGTAGTAATGCCTACAGGGATCCAAATTTCTCCCTCCTTTGTGCCATCCCTACCAAAACAGGTAACAAAGTCTCCAGATGTTGTGAATACTGATACACGACTGTTTACCTGCTCTGTAACGTAAACATAATTGTGATCCACATGAACGCAGGCTGGCCTGTTTAGATCACCTGGTTGATAACCAAATCTTCCAAATGATCTGAGGAACAATCCATCTGATGAGAACACTTGCACACGATCATTATTCAAGTCTGCAACATATACATTTCCCTTCTGATCAAAGGCCAGGTCAGTAGGCCGGTTGAACTGCCCTGCACCCACACCAGGGCTACCAAAGCAGGCGATGAAGTTTAGTTCAGTGTCAAATATTTGAATTCTGTGGTTGTTCATGTCGCATACATAGACTTTATTATTTTGAAGTCTGATACCATCTGGTTTGTTAAACTGTCCTGGGCTCATTCCTCGTCCACCTGTGGATTTTAGTAGTTCACCATGATGGTTTAGCTTCAATAGTTGATTTGTAGCCCAATCAGATACAAATAAAGTGCCATCATCATCAACTGCAATTCCAGTGGCATTGATTGTTTGCCTCTGATGTGGAGGTCCAATGATTTGAAATCTTTTTAGCACTTTCCCTTTGGTGTTGAGCACTCTAATCCCTTCAGTGTGCCCACTTACTATCAGTTGATTATTACTTGTGGCAATGATTCTACCAGCAGTGACCATCATGATGGTGCTAACTGGCCTTCTCAGTAGCTGTGGTTGCTGTTGAACATACACTTTGAAGGGACTGCCTGAAATTGGTAGTCCATTCACACTCACAGTTAGTTCATGCCTCCCTCGAATGTTAGGCTCATAAGATGCCTCATAAGTAGGTGGACTTTGGCACACTACACTGACTTTAATGATTAAACTGTTCACTAGAGATTTCAGCTCTGCCGTCACCTCCTGCCTCTCGGTGCATGGCCTGTTGTTCATGTCTACAAGGTGGACTTGGAATTGAGTTGCTTGATTGGTCTCTCCATATGCCAATCCCTGCCCAACTGCTTTGCACTGTTGGGGATCCGGCTGTGTGAAAATAGATAAAGTATTAGAACTATACAACACACAGGCATCCATGCATTACCCATGCACATCTATAACCTCCACCATTTCACATCTGCATTGTGTATACTTGCGCTCATGCATACAGGACTCAAAAGTGAGGCATATTATTATAAGCACAAATGCCTTGTGAGAGATGCTCAGTCACCACAGGCTTCTATTATCAATAAGGTTTATTTATCATTCATCATTTAAGGAGAGCCCCCCCATAGGGTAACATGGTAATGTTGGCATGATCCTGTATCAGAGCTCTGCATGATGAATGATGGTGGCTAATACCTTCTACAACATATGGAGAGCTTAAAGTGTACCAACCGCATGCAACAGTTACAATTATACTATGTGTCACAGTAATCAGTGGTTGATAAGAATACTCTGAAAATCTATACATGTTATGTAGCAAAAGTTGTAAAATTGAGTCATACAGCAGAACCTCTCTATATCATTAGAACAGGGAAATTGCATGTACGTGCTCCATGGTCTTACATAATTACCCATGCACATTGCATACCTTTCCTGGCTGAGTAAGGAGTTTGGTTTTTAGCAAGACAGTTAATCTACCCTGATCATGAGTAGCATCAGTTTCATTATCTGCAGATCCGAGCTCAAGATTTCCCAGCTTCCAGATTGGTCCCTCCTTGAAATCTTGCTCAAAATCTTTTGACGGGATGTGGAAGGAGAAGACCTCTTTAAAGTGTGGAAAGATATGGTGGTGTTTAGAATGGAGGAACGTGTAGTAGAGACTGGCTTCCACTGCTTTCATTATTAGTATGAGAGGTTTGTCCACTCTGTGGAAGAATAAAAAAGTCTAATTTAAGTATTATGCATGAAGAGCACAGTTCAATTGCCAACTTGATGTTACAGAGAGAAACCAAAGTCTCTAAAGGAAAGTGGCTCTGTAATGGCCCAAGAAGACCACAGCGCTTATATGCATCTCAGGGCAGAGTTAGCCAGTAAGAAAACAAAAACTCCATGTTTCTATATCAACTGCTACCTTCCCTGAGGTATATTATAATGTACATTGAAGCTACATGTTTACTGCAGATCTCATTGGCCTCGCTTTTCTTGCCGCACTTAGCAACCATAGCATACCTTGTCCTGAACTCAATTATGTTTTGCACAGAGTGATATTTTAGCAGCACTTGGAAGAGGAAGTTATTTTGTGGAAAGTCGTGCTCCTTGTATTGCAGTGGCAAGATGGCCTCATAGCAGCCCTTGTTGATGTAGCAGGGCTGCATGTGCTCTTGTGGATTCTTGATAGCATCTGAAAGTAGGAAGGCAATCAGTCGGTGGTAGAAGTGTTCTGTAGCTGGAATGTGGAGCAAGGCGTAGAGCACCACTGGGCAGCTGGCAAATTGTACTTCAAGACTGGGGTCCCACCTAAAAAAGGCATTATCTGATAGTATCTCCGTTGCTAAGAGGGGGAAAAAGAAACTCTCCCCTACGTCTTCCACCATGCCAATGCTATAAGCAAGTTCAAGTTGCTTTAACCACTTAAAAAGCAATACTTGATCTTTATGCTCAACAGCACCAAGCTCAGCCATTCGGACACTCAGTAGTGAGGAGCTGATGATTGGTAGAAACTTCAGGAATGACGGGAGGACCATATCTACCTGGTAATCTTGAAATGCCTTCATCCTCATAAACAACTCGGGAATGAAAGATGGGCACAGGAGGGAATCTGAAGTAATATAAATGTTTCAGTCAATATATATGCTAGCTCAGATAATAGTGCAGTCAAAATATTAACACAAAAATCATATACATTAATGCAAAGTACATGATTAATTGCCATAATAAGACCAGAGTTGGGAAAGGGACCTTACCATGGGATTTGGAATACGTACACTTCAAAGGTGCATATTTCCGCAAAATTATGCATAATCTAAATGAAACATGGGTTGTTTTTATTGGTGCACTATTGAACTAGAAATGAAGCCTTTCTGCCATACCACAAGAGAGATACGGGGTAGAGTTTGCAGCATTGTCAATCATGTGGTGAAATCCGAAAATGTAGATGCTACCAAGGCATGTATCTAAGGAAAGGAATGAGCTGCAGACTTCTAGCATGGGTTGCTATTATAAGTTAAAGGCTGGATACTGTACCAGGTTTATTGTTTATTAAGATACAACAGTTTGAAAATTGTCAAAAACTGTAAAAATGTGAGTTAAGGTTACTTTTCTCGAATCTAGAATTGAGTTGGCTCAACCTGCTTCTGGTTTTATTATGGTACAAGCATCACAACACTCAATAAGCTCTAAATATACAGATCTCTAGCACATATAGTCTCACCTCCTTCACTATCAATGCATCCTGTAGTATACGCAGCTATGGTTTCAAAGTATTTCTGTGGTAGTGGCTTTTCAGAGAGTTTTTGGATATTTTTAGACGATTCCACTATCTTTCTCCTGGCCAGTGCTGACAGCTGGATGCAAACCTTTTGGTAGGTTTTGAAAGGGAGGAAGGTGGATTTGAAGTAGCCCTGGAAGTACCACCAGGCTTGCTCAATGTGGACGTCCATGAGGTTTTTGAGGCAGGCACAGAGATATTGGAGATCTACTGGTGCATTGTCGAGATCGAACATGAATATGAAGCCTTTCTCTTCTGTAGGGAGACTGAAATTCTGCTTCATTTGATCTTGGATGGCTGTGTTTAGGTGCTGTACACACTGTAGAATCTGATCGCTGCGCTTTTGCACTTCAGATTTGTGGTACATGCCTACAACTACCACTCTCTTTAATTTGTCTGGCCTGACGTTGGTCTGAATCAGCCTCAGCCAGTAGAAGAGGTTCTCATATTGCACGAGAGGGTCACCCAGTATATCATCAAGACCCACAACGACAAGATAAATGCCGCTTGACTTGAGAAAAATGTGTGCAAACCGCCTGTCCACATCCTTCTTCAGCATGTGCAGAATAAATTGCTGCTCTCCAATCTGTGGACGTGTGCTTACTCCATGGTCCTTTGGAGAGGGATCCTGGGGCATCTTAGTACCTACTACAACATCTTGGGGGGTTAAATCATCAATTTCGGACTTGCTTGTAGCATCGTGATCTCTACTGTGCTCTGAAAATTTTTGTTTGGTATCATTGAAGTTCCTTTCATTTGATAAAATAGGATCTTGATCCAGGTCCACGGGGCTGGGGGTAATACGGTGAGGAGTAGGAGAGGAATCATGGCGGATTTTTTTAGGCTGTACTTCTGTATGTGGATAAATATTTTGTGGTCTTTTAAACAATCTTGGTTGCTTAAGATTCAGGCTTGAAATATCCACATTAAACTTGTTCATGGGAACTGCAGCACGCTTAATACACTCATCAGACTCTGAAAGTTCTCCATATGATTGCATCTCAATTCCTCCATGGGGTGAGAGCATATGACCTTCTTTGAGCCCGCAGGAGAGTGGGTCTTCATAGCTAAGAAGCTCAAACAATTTGTTCTGAATATGAAAATTATTCCCTATGATGAACAGGGGGGTTGGAAGGTAGTCTGAAGTGTTGTATCTAGACTGTTTTTCTGTGAAACTTTGGATGGGTATTGAGGGACGACTAGGGAGTTGGCGGGGTTTGGTTAGTATTGTGACTGAATGAAGAGTTCGCACCATAAGTTGGATATGAGGATGTGCCAAGCATTTGAATATTTCTGTAGCCTTCTCAATTGTCAGCCCGTCAAGCAATATGCCATTGATGGACTGAATGTGTGTGTATGTACCTAGGTGGTCATACAGCACACTAAAATACTCATCACTACTTTCTTTGCTGAGTACTATTGTTTCAAATGGAGATTCCAGTGCCATCTGTAGAAACAATAAAATAATAGTTGGAATGGAAACAGTCTCATAACCTCAAACATCAGAGGCTCACCTCTCCAATCATTATCACATCTGAGAGTCTGCTGTCTTCGTCTGTGAACAGATCAACTAGTTCTGGCTCAGCACTCCAGTAACAGTTATCCTCTTCACATGCCTTGGGAGGTGGGGCTAATAGTTGGAATACTTATACTAAAATATAACACAACACATAATATAATAAGTATATATTATATATAATAGCATACTTCATTCATCCTTGACTTTAATTTCATGCACAATCTACTCCAATTCCATAGCGGACTGTGAATTTAAAGTCCAGCATACTTCTACATGTATAATCACTACTGTGCTATATCTGTATGCCTATAGTTGGTTTACACAAGCAGAAGAAGGGGTGGATACTATGGTTATTTGTTAGCTATGTATTGAACTCTATGTCCCTTAGTAGCTATTCGTTAGCAGAATATACTCCGGTATTAGCAGTAAGGTGCGATGCATTCCTCACAGCAAATTCTTACCTAAAAAGTGTGCCAGGGCAGCTTCAGCCAGCCATGCTGAATCTTCCCTGTAATCCAGCTGTAAGAATCGCCCCAAACAAACTGAGTCCTTCTGACGATTATCCTGGGCCATACATACTGGCATGCTGTGTAAAACCATCACTGTATTTGATAGCTTTCTTTTTTCGACGAACTCATTTTTGTGTATAGGCCAAGTCATATTGGCCATGCTAATGATGATAAAGTGTGTGCACTGATGCTCACTGGCTCTTTCTGGCAAATTGCTGTACTTCAGCAGGAGCGTTGGGATATTCTTACTTTTCAAGTGCTCGGCTATGGCTACAGCTTTTTGCTGATGCCTCTCACTGTACACTACACCTATCTTGGTGATGAAATATTGATGCTTCAGAAGAACACTCAGTCTTTCCTTGCTGAGCTTATGATTCTGGATGTACTTCTTCCTTTTCATTTTAAGCTTCAAATTTTGCGACAACAAATAATACCATTTCTGACAAACCAGGGGTACCTGACAGAGATCAAGAGGGTCCAAATATTGCAGTATCTTGATGGCTATCTCTAGTGGCAGGTGACTTAAGATGTCAGGTGAGCCAGAGCAGTTACCAGGATCCTACAGTGTAATGTAAAATGTGTAGGAGTTAGGTTGGCATGTTTTAAATATACATCCAAGGTCTAAGGACCCTTCTGAGATTGACTGCTGAGGCACTAGCAAGGTCAATCAGAAATGCTGCATCTTTTAAGCTTCTACCAAGCTCTAGTTTACACTATACACCTATTGATATAATTTCTTGATGCCATTCACAGATCTTGTTGGAATGGCGTAGGCAAAGTATAATATCCCAACCAAGTGGGATATACTTAAGACTTGTTGTGTTATTTTGGGAAAGGTCAGTCCATTCATGAGGCCTCGATAGTTTGTTTATTTAATACTGTTGTACATGCACACTGCAATACATGAGGATTGTTTTAACCCAGTTTGGTTACCTCAGTTGCAATTCCAGGGTCACCTCATATGCATGTAGTTGCAGGAATAACAAGTGGCCAGCTTTTCCTTGTTAGCGACATGTACAAGGGAAAGTACACAGTTAGTGACTACCTAATTGTGTTTCCTGTGACTGGCTTCCCTAACTGGAAGTATGTGGTTGTACTGGCTAGCTTTCTGGCACCAGTCAAATTATCTGAAAGGAAGTATTTTTGTGAGTGATCATCCGGTAATTAATTGATCTGATGCCGAAGTATGCAGTTGCAGGAATAACAAAGTGGTTGAGTTTCCTTTGTAGCTAGCAACAAGAGAACCTCTAAGTACCTTGTTATTCCTGCAATATACATATGCGAATGAGGTGGCCCATCTCTCACTCTGCAACTGTGGTAACTACTCCGTAGTTAAATCAATCTATTTATTTTTTCAGTGATATAGAAACAGCAATCCTCTTGAGTTATTTACAATAATAACGTTTCCTTCGTAGTTTATGCATATACTCTGAGATGAATCTTTCCCCTTGGGAGAGCATTAAGCATTTTAACTGCATGACCCTGGTTATATATAGCTCCTACAATTACGCGTGCATAATAATCATTTGCTATTATGGCATATCATATTTGGGACAAGCATGAGTGAGCTCCACATAAACTATTAGCAACTGCTAAAGCTGAAAGTCGGAAGATGGGAATTTGAAGCTAGAAACTTGAAGTTGGAAGTTGAAGCTGGAAGTAATAGATATGCCCATTGCTATATGTTGTTTTATTTAGAGTTAGTGCATGATTAATCAGATTTTTACATTGCGTGCAGAGTGATGGAAAAACAGCATCCTGCTGGAATAAATCCACCCATGCAGTGTAGAATAGAGTGCCATGCATGCAGTATTGGCAACAATGATGAAATGAACAGCATAGGGCAAGAAGAGTTGCAGAAACACCCACAGCTGGAGCCTCGGAGCGTCAGTTACAGCGACAAAGGGACAAGCGACTGCAGAACAGAGGCAGCAGCCTGCACTGAAACGACCAGTGCCATCAGGTGCAGCAATGAACAAGACATACATACATTTTCAAAACAAACAATACTCTTCCCTGCACATTCGTAAATCTAACAAAGGTTTGTCCCCAGATTTATTAATGTAATAGCTAATCATTCCAAAATTACCAGTGGAGGAAAGTTGTAGTTTCCACAGGTGAGTCTGGCCACCCCAATGAGATCAAGAGAACGTTCTTGTTTTATAGATAGGGGAAATAGATCTTCCTCTACAATGGAGGGGATCTGAAATAGAAGCTCCACACACCCCTCATCAATGCGACAGAGGTAGAGTGTATCAGATGTTACTCCAAGTGTTTCCGCAAGGGTGTTTCGCAGTTGAAGGATCTGATTTAATGTGGTCCTTGTGAGTGCAATTGATGAATCACTTGGATTGATTGGATCCCATTCATCGAGTTTTACCACTAGGGTTCTCCTTCCAGACTCAGTTATCTGACCAAAAATATCAGGTGGACATTCAAAAGTTCTTCGCCTGCAAAACTGCTCGAAATGTTTGGTGTATTCTTCCAGACGTTTTTTGTCTTCTAGTGTACCAAACCATCCAATGACTTTGTCAATTATCCCATGATTAAAGAATGAAAAGTATGCTGGCAGAATTAAAAACACTCCATCAATTGTCTTGCATCTCTGAATGTCTTCCAGCCGATCTTGTAATAGAGGTTTCTGCAGATGAATCGATTTATATGTCCCGAGAGTTGCCAGTCGTGATGAAAGAACTTCTACAGTTACTTCCGGATTGGCTTTTAGGGAGTTAATTGTGTAGTGAATCAGATCACTAAACTCAAACATCGTGTCATTGGTATCTTTCAAAAGTTTGCCTAGAAGATTAAGCTTTTGTAGTTGATCCATACTTTTCGTATCAAGGTACGGAAATGCATCAGAAGTGTTGACATGATGTTGATTTTTAGCCAAAACATCACCTGGTCTTGGAAGGTTAGTTGTCTTATGTTGTACTGTTACTTGATATGAACATGCATCAGAAGTATTGACATGACTTTCAGCCAAATTTTCACCTAGCCTTGGTAGGTTAGCTGTCTGATCATGCTCTCCTGTTACTTGATATGAAAATGTATCAGAAGTGTTGACATGATTTTCAGCCAAACCTTCACCTAGCCTTGGTAGGTTAGTCATTTGATCATCTACTAATGTGCACACAGCAGCGGGTGTAGGTGATGTGGGAGGTCCAGAAGTTGTCCTATCATGTACCAGTTGCTCAGGAATATTGAAACCTGCATCTGCAAATGAATTCAATTTCCTATTATTAAGGTGCAAGGCAAATAATCGTGCAGTGTGGGGACGAAATCTGAACTATTGTATGTATGTATGTTAGGGCTGTTGAGTGCTCTAATTGGGTTACACATGAGTGCTTGAGTGCAATTATACCAATTATACCATACAGCCATAGAAGGGGTGGTTTAACTGTCTATTCAGTCACTCATCTACGCAATGAGTATCATGGAGTATGGTAGTACTGGATGGCTCCAAAACAAAATTGCTGCCCCATTGTATGTGTACAAAGTGATGTGTTCAAAACCCTGTGCTAGATTTAGTCATAAGCGTTTGTGGACCATACCTGTCATTCTCAAGTGTTTTCATCAGTAACAAGACTCTAGCGTTGCTGGAGAGCACTGCTGAAGCACCACATCGGCAAGTCGCTAAATGGGCAAATCGTCCTTTTCTGATTATTGTTTCTTTCACTGGGCTACTGCAATACTGACTGGAGCAATTACAATGATTCAAATGCAAAGAAGCGGTATTTTTTCTGGGGTATTGCACCCACACCATAGCGTTCTCAAACAAATCAAACGGTTTGGCAGTGATTCTCAAGCGCTTGAGGCAAGTACTTGCCGCTGCACGCCGTTTTGTTCCGTTCCGTTCTGCGTAACGGTGGCTACGCCTACACCGGAAATGCAGCCTCGAGCACGAGCTGTTCTGCTTAGACAATTGGAGTGCTCTTTATGACGGACCCAAAGTGAGTTGCTGTAGCTACGTTACAATAGTAAGAATACTGATACAACTGCTAGACCACTATAGACCATGCTAACCTCCATAATGTGCATTAAATGGAGTTGGTACCGCCACTGCTGTCGCCCACAATGCCTTGCAGTTGTTTGTGGTGGACCTTGAACCATAGCTGTCTCTGCTAACACTAGAATTATTACATATCATCTACTGTTTAGCTATCATCTGAGCCTATCACTTGAGTAGCTCATACATGCGTATCGAGCGTCAATAGCTCTATCATCTGAGCCTATCCCCTGAGTAGCTCATACATGCGTATCGAACAGAAACAAGTCACAAAAAGGCAGCATTTAACGAAATGAAAAGACATATAGGGATGGAATCCTCAAAAAGTAACCAAATAAGGTAGGAACCAACGACACCACAGTACCTTTACGGACTCCCATCCCTATAGCTATATGTCTTCTGACATTTTTCCAACAACACGCACACCATAATCCCCTACATGCCACACCAGCCATATCCACAGCCAATAAATGATTGCAGTACTTTACATGTACAACACACATGATCTCATACTATAACTTATACACAGCAGCATGTACTGTAGGTAGACTCAATATATACTGCAGCTGTCCAATCCACATCCTTCCACACACACCAACCCCACTTGTACAATGACATCTCGCCTAAAACAGCACACTACTATCTTCGACCAACAGGATCCATTTGTGGTTAAGATTATAATCATACAAGTGTGCTTTCAAAAAAATTGCCACAGGATGTACACATCATGATCTAACATCCTGTCATTCCATGTAACAGGCCTAAGATGTGGTTGGAAAAATGTCAAAAGATATAGGATTGGAGTCCATAAAGGTACTGTGGTGTCATTGGTTCCTACCTTATTTGGTTACTTTTTGAGGATTCCATCCATATATTATGTCTTTTCATTTCATTAAATGTTTTTTGTAACTTTACCTAGTACTATAACCCTAAAGAAATGTAGAACCAGCTCATAATCTGTCCAAAGTAAGAGGCCTGTTTAACTAAGGTGACTTCATTGTGATTCTCTGAGCATGACAATTAAAACTTGGCTGCACCTGGCCAGAAGTGGAAAACACTGCAAACTGAAAACTGAAAACCTGATAATGGACATCACAAACTGAAGTGTACACTAATAGCTATAATCTAGCACACATTACTTGGTGACTAGATATATCTACTAATCATTGCATGATATATTACACATGCTACATTTGGGAATACAGCACATGCAATTATTCCTTCAAGAATTCAGTGACTGGTGTTTTGAAATCATACGCCAGTCTTAGTCCCAGTGGTGTTTAGTCATTGGAACTAAGACCAGTGTAATTTCAAAATAATGTGAATATGTAGTGCCAAATCGCTTCATAGATGCAACTAAAGTAACCATTTTCATGTTAAATTTATGATTCACGTTTTACAGTGCATGGGGAATCATTCTACCCAGGGCTATCACAAAATACCTGTGTCAGATTGACAGTATAGTAAGATTTCTGGGGAAGTGGAAAACAATGAAACCAAAAAATTGAAATCACATATATTATAATCACATAAATGCCTATAGCTTGCACTGGACAACCACTACTGGTAGCTACAAACATAACGTATGTAGCTAGCTACAAAACTGTACGGTAATTATTATTATACCTTCAAGTTGATCTCCAGACAACAGCTGAACAATCAGTTCAACAAGGTCTTCTCTCCCAACCTTTGAAAACGCTCCAGCCAGACCACGATACGTCGCCCTCTCGCCGAACCTCTGTTTCCAAAGTCTCAGCATTTTGAGCTGTTGGGCTTGTGGATCACTGGAATACGCTTTTATTGCTTCTTCATCGCCCTCCGAGAGCTCCAGCCAAGGAGCTATGGTCAGCCACTTGGTGACATGGAGCGAAATTTCACGGATATGCTCATCAGAGCACGGCTGTTGGAGTCGGTTTTCAGAAACGTCACTCAGGTGCCCATCAACAGCGCCGATCGCACCAGGTGTGCTACTCCGGTTACTCCAAAGATTTCCCATTCTTAGTCATACGAATCGGCTATTAATATTATGCTACATGCCTCACGGAGCTAGCGTAGCTATGTATGAACACTTGATGCACCTGTCGTACCCAGCTAGCCTGCAAGCAATGGGACGGCTGGATAACGTTCCGCGAAAGTCCCGCTGGGGGAGGAGTCAATTAACGTCTGAGCATATAATTACCTATATAGCTATGAGCTCACTTAGCTAGTGGCGAGCGCTATAGCGTAAGCGAACCAATAAACGCTAACATGTCGACAGGGGCTACCCCAATAGGCCGAGAGCAAGCGCATAAAAATAAAACTACACCGTAGCCTCCCCAGGCCACACCCACTATTTTCCATAGGCTAAACTAGTAACTACACCGTTATTGTAATCGGCTGTATCGTACACAGAGTTTAAAATCATGCTACCGTTACTGACGACCAAAGGAGTCCGACTGTGCAGTTTGGTATTGTTGTTCAGCTTGTGGCTGGCTCTGCTACCGCTGCTCGATGCTCAGACGTCAACAGAGTGGGCATTATTTGAAAAATTCCTGGCAAAGTATAAGAAAGACTACCAGAACGACTCCACTGCGATACAGCAGCGATTCAACGTGTTTCAAGTGAGATACCATTAACTAAAATGATATATTAATCATGCAATGGACTTCTTAGTCTGCCTTTTGGTGGAGTCTGAATTGGCCATATGTATCAAGGGGGGAGGGGCACTCCCATAGACTTTATGGTCACAACTGTGACCACATTTGGTCAATTATGAGTGGTTTACATGTATGACCACTCAAAAGGTCAAGATCTTCACTGTAGTTGCGGTTGTGACTAATAATAAGCTTTAAGGGAGTGACCCCCCCCCCCCCCCCCAACTTAAAATCCTGTATGAAACCCTGAAGAATCACATCATTATCACACAGCAATGGCCTCCTAGCCTCGTTCCCAGGCTCTCCCCCCTAAAAATCGTACTGCAATGGACAAAAGCTGGGCGGAGGCCTGGGAACGAGGCTAATAGTCTCCTAGTATGATAAACTAGACGTAGTGCATGGCATTGTGGGGGTGAGCCTGAGCGTGCATATGGCGCAGACGGTGTGCTGCATGCTGTTATAGGAGTGTTTGAGCGAGAGGTTGAGTTGATTTGGAGAATGGCAAGTAGCAGAAGGCGGGCCTCTCTCCACACTCAACAATTTCGTAGTGCGTTTGTAGTTAACCAAAACATTCCAAAACCGGATTATTATCACTGTCTAAGCAACATAAAAACTAACTTAGATTGACATACCTTGGCCTATATATTGGGCCTGCAGACTTCCAGTACATGCAGTAGTTTCTATTCTGCTCATGCCACAAACGTAGTGACGTAATGAGCTTCGCATACGTATTACATAATGCGTAAAATTAGAATTTACGGCAGGACGTATGACGACGATATACATACATACATACATATTTCAAATTTCTGCATCAACACGCTAGTGTGGGGGTCGCTCAGGCTCGCCCCAATTAAGCTACTGGATGTTAGCCACCAAGTTCATCACACTTTACGTGTTGTCTAAAGTAAAAAATACCTGTACATTTAGATTAAGTGATAAAAATAAAAATTGTAACTGCTAACTGGACCAACCTTCCAGCCCGAGGGGAAAAACAGTGACCTGTGCTTCTTTTGAAGCACTAATGCCCCCCAGAAAATTTACGTTCCCTAGGTTAGGAGGGGGGATTTCCCCTCTTTCCCCCTCCCCTGTATGAAACACTGCTCTACTTGCAGTTGCACACATAATATATATGCACACGGTGTACAAACACAGAAAACATGAAGCGATCTTAGCAGGCTGGCTGGTAATACATGCCATTTAGTCATCTACTTGAGTACCCAGCTTCTAGTGCCACACTTGCCCCTCCCACAGGTCAGCCTGCAGCGTCAGCGGGAGCTGAATGCTTTTGAAGCTGAGAACGGTGGGACGGCCGTGTACGGAGTGAACAAGTTCTCTGACCTCACTCCAGAGGAGTTTCAAAGTAAGATCAAGTAAGACTACCATGGAGATGACCAATGATTTTCAGAAGTATCACACACAGTAGTAGTCATGGTGATGGTGAATGATCTTCCTTGTACATATAATATTACGTACGCCATTTGTTTGAATCAGAGGTTAAATTTCGTAATGATGCTATTCTCCTTTGCAGGTCTTCTTTTGTCAGGTGTCAGACGTAGTCCTCCACTTCGGTCCGGCAAGCATCTGCCACAGCCAGCCAGTGCGCGGGATCTCCCAGACAGGTTTGATTGGTGAGTGTGGAGATGATTGTAAACATACATGCATGCCTATACATGTACATGTAGCTTCCTACATGTACATGTAGTAGCTAGGCCTAGTAAATCTAAGACCTTGCTGACCCACTGTCATCCCTCCTCTTCCCTCCAGGCGTCAGGAGGGAGTGGTGAATGCCGTGAGGAACCAGGAGAAGGTCAGTCTAAATCTCTGACTAAGTCTTTATATAGCAGAGTCATGCTATTCCTGTACGTGTGTACATGTGCTGTTGGACGGTCATGTTTATTGTGCCACTCTTCCACCCCACATGTGCTGACATAATTCTGTGATCTCTTTGGACAGTGTGGGAGCTGCTGGTAAGAGCTACATGTAGTCTCTGAGAAGGTGCCCAAATATGTCCATGTACATGTACAGACTGTCCCTTATAGTCACGCACATGTACTACAAGTCATATATACGTTCCGCATTCTGCGGATAGGAGACTACTGGTCTTTATATCCTCCCCTCCCCTCCCCTCCCCTCCCCTCCCCTCCCCTCCGCTCCGCTCCGCTCCCCTCCCCTCCCCTCCCCTCCCCTCCCCTCCCCTCCCCTCCCCTCCCCTCCCAAGGGCCTTTGCGGTGGTGGAGACAATAGAGAGCCGTTATGCCATTCAGCACCCTGGTCACCTGCTCGTGCTCAGTCCTCAGCAACTCATCTCTTGCGACTATGACCCCGAATTTGGGCTGGATGGATGCCATGGTGCGGTATTGGGCAATGCCTTCATGACTGTCAAAGAAGTGAGTAAAGCATCATTGCATATGGTATATACACGTAACTACATGTTTTCTGGCTTCAAATGGAATTTATGAGGTATACTAGCTACGTATATGAAGCTTGCCTACTGCTCCTCTGTTCAGGAGCTCCAGTAGCTCAGTGGGTAAGAGCATCTGACTAGTAATCAGAAGGTCCTGGGTTCAATCCCCAGCTGGGTTCTCAATGTCTATTAGGGTGAAATTGCATATGTAACCGGATGTGACCAGAAGCTAGCCTCGTCCCCAGGCCCCGCTTTTTTTGGTTACATGAAGGAAAAGCTTTGTGCAACTGAATGTACAACCGAATAAAGCGGGCGTCTGGGGACGAGGCTAACCAGACGTTGTTTTGAAGGGGAGTGAGTGTGATAGCATGACCTACAGTAGATTATGTCTGATTAATGTTATTGTATGTGTGCATGTATGTTAGTATTGTGTGCAAGAAAGTGGTGGCGTATGCGAAAACAGTATGCGAAAACAGTGCGTATAGTGACTGCTGGGGCTTGCAGATACTTGCCTGTAGATCAAGAGCTATAGCTTATTCTGAAAGCGATCTTACTTTAAGAGGTATTGATGGAGGGTTTTCTGATTAGAAGAACATATTCATTGCCTCATTCCCGCCCTGTGAGTGAAGCAATGAGAAATACAGCAGGGAAGACCTGGAACATGGTGGACATTTTAACACTCCCTCTTATGTGATCGCCTGCCACTTCCATTCTGCTTTAAGATGTATAGATGACAACTATAAAACGTTTTGTACAAAGCCATATTATTAAAAAAACAACAACCTGTAGTGGAAGTAATTACCCATACTTTGGAGGGGAGCTCATGATAGGCATACATTAATATGGATACCCTTAGTAATTAGCCTCGTTCCCAGTCTCTCCTAACTCCCCCCCCTCCACGTAGGTATTTCATTAACTCCAGTTCTAGCGTGCATACTGCATGCTTAAATGTAGCCATGCTTCTCTTGTTAGAAAAATATGACTATTGTGAAGGACTCTGTCTACCCGTTCATCAGTAAAGACGACAAGACATATCCCTGCAGGACTTCTCTGTAAGTTCTGATTTGCTCACTGTGCTACATACCACTATAATACATACAGACATATGTACATACATACATACATACATACATACATACCTACATACCTACATTCATATATATACATGTATAGTTTGGGTCCGGGACAAGCCTGAACGCGTAGTTGACTATGTTCTATGTGTGCACATTTTTTGTGATAACGCATGCATGGTCAATACACCGCAAGTATTTTATTTGGCTATTTCGGCCACTTGCGCACGCAACAGACAAGAAATAATATTTTACAGCAGCCAACCACAGCCACTGTAGTGGGTCAGCAGAGCTAGGGAGTGTGAGTGTGAGCAGTGATTTACTCACATGTGGAAGGGAAAAGGGCAACAGAGCAAGGTCAGTGTCAATGAAGAGCTACCGTAAACTCTGATAAATAACCGGGGGCGGTTATAATTAGAATTAGTAGCCTCAATGGGCGGTTACTTTTACATGGGCGGTTATAATCACAGATCGGTTATTTTTGCAACACAACAGTTATTAAAAATAGCGTGGCAAATTTGCGGTACATAATACTCTACAACTAGTTAATAGTCTTGCTCCACGCGCCTCTTCTTCAAAGACGGTTCCTTGTTCTGGATGCGGAGGATCCGTAACTTTTGCTTGTACCCTGTGGACTTCACCCGACAACATTAGTGGTTGTAGCAGGCTTTTCTAAACCATCCGGCACATGTTCGATGACCACGTCATCATTTGTGCTCTAGCAAACACTCATAAATATCCCGAGATCAGCCAGGTAGATATGGTGTCCCTTGATGCAGGAAGCCTTTAGGCAGGCAAGTTGAACGAACTCCATAGGTAGCTAGGGCTTTCTCGCTACACAAATTTCGACTAATGCTGACTTCTTGGTTCTTTTCCTCTACACAGGTCTGATTGTCGTCGCTATTAATACTCGTCTCTAGCCGCTCTGTTTAGACTTTCACATGTGCAAACGCTAATTAGCGTTACGTCATTAATTATGGGCGGTTATGTTTACATAGTAGGTATTACAAGCGAGTGAAATGTTGTTACAGCAAATTGATCGGCTATACTAGAGGGGCGGTTACCATTAAGGGGGCGGTTATTTATCAGAGTTTACGGTATATCATTAGCAGCCTAGGGTATACCGTCCGTGACAGGCTGGCATGTGTCAGTTTCACGACTGTATAGAGCAACTGGAGGCATCATCGGATGGACAGAGCTACCTTCCACGCCAAGAAGCTAAGAGTGCATGTATGTCCCCATTCATCAACTGATTAACCTACCACAGGATGTAGCAACCTCTACCACCACCCTTCCTTGCCGTCTCAGTACCCTTGATCTCCTGGTCATCTCGGGATATTTCCTTGCCAAAGCTCGCCCCCACAATGGCGCTTAGTAACATGCATCTCAATAACTAATCAGTTATATATAAAGCCTCTTAGTCTTATGTAACTATGGGGTTGGCAGACTCGATTCACTCCACATAAGTATGCGAGTAGCTTTGCTCGTTTCACTCACTTTAGAGGCTTCAGGCTTGGCTTTGCTTGCTTACGGCACAGGAGCAAGGTCCTTATAACCCTCACAGTTGTCTGTCTTGTACATTCTAAGGTGTAGGTTAGACTTTAAGAGTTTACTCTTGGTTGGTTGCAGGTACTTTCTCGAGTGTGCTCATTATTGACATTGTGTACATCACATTCCTCTGCCTCAGGCCCAATAGCGGTGTTCAGCTCAAGGAATACAATTTCACTGATCAGTAGGTTTCTTTGTACTGCAGTATATATGTGTTTTAGCCACTTTCACTGCATGATTAATAAGTGGAGAGTCTGAATGTTGCTGTATCCGATATGGGGTGGATATTGTGTATTAATGGCTAACCTCGTACCCAGGCCACACCCTCACACCATGATCAATTAATGTATCTGTGAATGGTCCTAGTCAAATGGCCAGGTGTAGTATGGAAACAGCATACGTGTATAGCAAGTGGATGAACTAAAGAACATCTCACTCTGCAACTGAAAAGGCATTTGAATCAACCAACAATAGTAAAAGAACCTATACATGTATTTTTTTCTATATTTGCCACAAGTATGGTAGCTATGTTATTACAGCCTCAAATGACACATGCATGCGTGTGGGACAGTTTTGCCATCCTTTATCACTCATATACAATATTCTGTGGCTTTCTATCCTCCAGCATGGGAAACGAAACTGAAATGCAAGTCCTCCTGCATACGTACGCTCCCCTCACAACATCAGTGAATGCTGTTCCCTGGCAGGATTATATCGGTATGCTTTACAGGGGTGATTTGGTGTACCATACCTCTAGGATTTGGATACCCTTATATACTGTAGCAGTGTACTATGCACACTGCATTGCTACAAGGTTCTTAATCATCCTCTATTTGAAGCAGGCCACGACAACTGTATGTATGGACTAGTCTCATGCCCAGGCATTCACCTCCCCCCCCCCCCCCCCCCCCACCCTGAACGTCTGGTGTTCTAAACAAACTTTCTTGTCACAGACTCCATGTTTGCTGATAATAATTTTCATATGCAATTGGTGACTGTATATACAGTAAATTTCAAATTTGCATTCTAATTCATTGAACTGACCAATAGTATGAAGATATATTGAACTAATGTCATGGCAACTTTACGGAAGGACAAACAGCTGCAATCTGATTGGACCCTTTGGAATTCCAAAAGGGAAAGGTGTCTGTGACGACAAAGTTTGTTTAGAACACCAGACATTCTTTTGCGGGGGTGGGGGGGGGGGGGGGGGTCAACGTCTGAGCATGAGACTATATATGGACATATGTGTGACTGTAGGGAGAAATGTGACGGCTGTAATATTTTGAATGAGTTAGTTGGAGTGCTAAGCTGACATGTATCCATATCTGTACGTTAGATATGGTACAAGAGAAGCCACGAACACTGTAGCACCAGAGCTGTTCTTTAGATTCCTTCACTCATTCAAGAATTATAACCAGAGCTGGAACTAGATAATGAAAGGCTAGTAAAATACACCAATGAAAGTTCCCTTTACTGCAGCCTTACAGACTGCATGGCGTATTTGTTTTATTGGCCTTAATTGTTCCACTCTGTTCAGCAATTACTAAACGTACTATATAGCTATTAATTGAACTTGGAATTAATTGCTTTTTCTCATTTTGGTAGCTAGCACTTAGTTTCACTCAAAGTCAGTCTTCTTTTAGAGTAAGCTTTGATCCTAGTAAATATTATTTTGTTGACTAAGTAAATGAGACCAGAGTACCTGTATGGATGCCAATAGAACACATATCCTTGTCGTCACATGGAAATATAAAGCATAATCAAAGGGCATATCAGGTCATTGTGATGGTTTTAAATACTTTCATAAAGAAGGTGAATTGTGTTACAATTATCCAGGTGTACATGCCAGTGTTAGTAGATTGGGCGTGTGGCTGACTATCACACTGAGTGTGCATGTTCTTCTCCTTGCACAGGTGGCATTATCCAACACCACTGCACCTCCTCCTACATCAACCATGCGGTGCAGGTGGTTGGCTATGACCTAACAGGTACATGTATGAAGTACATGTGTACTGTATAGTCGGTTATTTTCATTGAGTTCTAATTTTGGCTATATTCGAGGGACTATTGTGAACCGTGAAAATTTCTCACCATGAAATATTGGGCCTTGAAGTCTCAAACCGCGACACATTGATGAACCAGGAGAAAACAGTGGCTGCAGTCCTGTTTAAGCTTCTCTAGGAGTGGAAGGACTGTACTGGCTAAAAGCAGACTGGCTAAAGAAAAGAAAAGTAGTGGGTGAGAATCAAAGGCAGGCCTATCGAAGTTTTAGTAGCGAGCCAGCAAGAAGAGAATGCTAGCCTTTAGCTCAGCTACCTAGCAGTACAAACAAGCTCTGTAGGGGCCTATAAGGTGCTATGAAACCTGAAATAAGGTGTGTTGCTACTCTCCCACTGGCTTTCTTTTACCCATAACAGTCTTTACTCAATCAAGTTAGTGTGCGATCAAATCAATAATCGAATTTCCATGCTCGAACTGTGAAACCAAACACCGTGAATTTTTCTGCTGACGGTCAGTATGAAAAAATCGCGACAAATTTCACTCGCAAAAAAACAACAACAATAAACAGCTATACGGTACTTGTCACTAGCCTTTGTACTCAGGCCACATGCAAATATTCGGAGAAGTGGCCTGGTACCCACTGCTTATGCACATGTGACCATTTTGGAATCTGTGTATGCTTAGCCTCGTTCCCATGTCAGGCTAGTGTATGCTCAGAAATGGTTCAGATCATCACTACATATACGTCCAGATGATGTCCGCATTATCAAACATGGCAACCAGTGGGAAAGCATGGCCTGATCTTGTAGTGCCATACATGTAGCTGCTTGTGTATGTGAGTGAGTGAGCAGATACTAAATAGACACATAAGGATTTGCCTTCCCACACAAAGCAGATTGTGTGCAAGACGATATATCATGGACAGATAATAAATATGAAATGTAGTATTGCAGAATTAAAGGAAGTACAGCTCAAGAAGGCTCACCTCTTGATGGTTACAAGCATATTTTGAGAGGTCTGGACAATGCCCTATTTGACCTACTTCTAGAGAATATTCATATGCATGGCTAATTAGACTTCTGCTATTGGTACTGGCTTTCTATATTATTGCTATTATAAACCTGACATGTTTATATATTTCTCGCAGGTGTTGTTCCCTACTGGATAGTGCGCAACACCTGGGGAACTGACTGGGGAGAGGACGGCTATGTTAGAGTCAAGTTCGGAGCCAATGTCTGCGGTACGTAGGTCATTTTCGACAAGGCACAGTTTTTGGAAATTAGCTGCATGGACATTGCCTTACCCACATGTGCATGAGGTAAATCCTTAGTTTGCACTATAATGAAATTTACATATTATGTGATGTGCTAGGCAAAACCTGGCATACCCACATTTATATACATTAATTGTCAAAAATATAAGAAATGTTGAGTATTTGCTCATGTGTATAGGTGTCGCTGTCCTGAATTTAATTACTAATAGTATACTGCTAAATGTGAAATGGAATCAACATTCCAAGAAATGGGATCCAGTAAGCAGACCATACACCTCTCTTGACCCTCCCCCTTCCCCCCCTGAAGGGTATTCAGAGCTTTTAGGATATGTAGCCGCATATAATAGGCATTACCTCAACTAGGAAGTATAGAACACCTGGTCAAATTGAAAGAGAAAATGATTACATCATGTGGTGCTATATACAGTTACATTGGCTAGAAGGATATTATAAACAGTAGCCAGCAGGTGAGATCTGGAGTCGCTTTATGGGTCTTACTCTGTCTCTGGCATTCATGCATTCATTACTTGCATAGAGCTTGTGTACAATCCTGTAATTTAGTGAATAAAGTTCTATTTAATTAGGGTATTCTGTATTTTAGTGCTAACACTCAAAATTACGATGAACGATAGCCGGAAAAGTGAAATAGTAGATCTTATAACGTCAACAGGAGCAATACATACAACATACACAATATATAAGTGTAATCTACATAGCTAATCTTAAATGACTGTCCATAAGGCCACTCCAAATCAAATTGTAGTTTCTCATTTCCCTTACTGTGCAAGTTGCATGCAGGCAGGCGGTACTTACTTAGCAAAGCGAAGAGTCTCGAGTGCAAAAAGCCTCAAGTGGGTGCACAGACACAAGGTTACTCAGATAATAAACTTATCTCTGCAGTTCTTCTACTGTAGTCAGCGTGCAATGTGCCATGGTTCCATACTCCGCATGTGTACTATTAAATTCAGCTTCAAAAATGCATGTGGGTGGAAATGAAGGTGAGATGAGAAACTGCTAATTGACTTGGAGTGGCCCAATTTTATACAAGGTGAATTTTATGCTTTGTTATTATTCTAGAGCTTTCCCTCTCCTTCATTTATAGGCATTGCTGATGAAGTAGCAACTGTTATGGATGTAGTTGGTGTGAATCTTTAAATCTCTGTTCATTCCATGCATATACCCGTATCACTGAATAAATTAGTGTTATGACTTTGGTCATTTTCAGCACCATTACATGTATTATCACTAAATGTATGGTTGACTTAACCCCCATCAAATTAGTAACAATAAGTGTGTGTTAAGGTTGTATTTCCGCACTCAAAGTATTGCGAACATAGTGACTCCCCATTCCTTAAATTGCTGAAGGATAATATTTCGTTGAAAACTTCAGGGACACAATGCCACTCTCCCTATAGCTATATGTGGGGCAGTTTCATCACATTCTCACAGCCCATGAATGCTATCCAATGTATCCATATACTTGCTCGCAGTCCTTGCCTGCTAGCTATTCTGTAGCTAATACTTGTAATTTTAGGCTTTGTGGATGCATCACACGTCTAGCACATGGTATCATGCTACTGTCTGAGTAGAATGCCTTATTATATTAAATATATAATACACACCAACAGACAGGTGTAGTAAGTAAGTAGAGGTGATATAAGAATTAATCACATGAAATAGAGTCTATCATTTGATCAAAAGAATGGTCAGCACAAGAGCAACGTAAAGATCTAATAACATTAGCACAAATCTGAGATTGAGAATCATAAATCTTCAAGTGGGATGAGCCATACAGGGAATTATAACCACAGAAAGAGTACGAAACAGCAGCAGAGTCACGGAAAATAACACGAACCAAAGTGGAAGGACAGTTCGATGCAGCAATACACAGAGAATGACATCTGTGAAACACAACATTGAAGAGACTAGGTAAATTCGCAACAAGATGTACAATTGCTGTGTGACTACGATAATGCAGGCGCCAGATCTTACGCAGAATTTTGTTAAATGCTACCTCAATATTGCGTATAGCAGGAGAAGACAAGGACCACAAACACGAACCATACAAGGAAAGGCAGTAAGACTGAAAAAGACGAGACAATATAGCGGGACCAACACCGGGAAAGGAGGCGAAGAGACAATTAGCTTTCCTAATCATGTCTCTTAACTTGCTATTAACATCAGGCAAATCATCAAGATTATAAGAGAGAAGGTGACCAAGGTGTACAACTGAGTCAAGAAGAGGAAGCTCAGAACCACAGAGATGAAAACGAGCAGCACAGACTGAGGAGGGTGAGGAGGAAAAGCGAATTAGCTGAGTCTTGGAGGCATTAAAATGGAGACCACGTTCAAGGGCAAATGACTCGCAGAACCGAAGCATGATTCTTAAGGCAGAAGGAGATAGCGCCAAAAGAACCAAATCATCAGCGTAACATAAAGCACCAGCAAACATGGAACCCCAGAAGCAGCCAATCCCTAGATTGGACAAGCCAGTCAACAAATCATCCAGATAAATTGTGAACAAAATAGGCGAGAGAACGCCACCTTGCCGTACACCATTGGACACAGAGAATGGAGCAGAGAGACAGTCCCCCCATCTGACAGACATAAACTGACTTTGATACCACGAGAGCAAGAAACGCACAAGAGGGTGAGGCATATGCTTATCAAGAAGTCTCTTAAAAAGAATCCCATGATTTACCAAATCAAACGCTTTTGATGCATCAAGAAAGCAGGCAAAGACAGAAGAGCCACGAAACCTATAATGAGAAACAATGTTCTTGACTGTGCCAGTGCACAAAGAGGTGGACATCCTCTTCTTGAATCCAAACTGCAACCCAGAAGTCACAAAGAACTGAGGATAGGCAAGAAGAATGCACCACTCCAGAGCTTTGCTCAATGTGGGAGCAAGAGCTATTGGACGGTAGTTCTCAGAGAGTGTAGGGTCTTTGTTACCTTTAGGAATCGGGACTAAAGTGCAATCCCTAAGCAATTTCGGCATATACCCATGTCTTAAAATGGCAGTGAACAGAGAGGCAAGAGAGTCACTCAAAACAGGAAGCGCATGTATCCAATGATCTGACACAAGAGGGGTGCCATCCCCTTTACCAGACTTCAGGTGAGAAAACGCCTCAACAACACAATCTACAGAGATGGAAGACAAAGCAAGATCATCAGAGGAAAAAGAAGATGCAAGACCTTGTAATAGTGAATTACGCTCAAAGCAGTCATGAGAGTTGAGAATACCATGAAGTTTAGCAGAGAACAACTGAGAAATGGACTGAGCACCAGAGACACCATCTACAGAAGGACCAGAGGAGGTTCTCTGGGATTTGTTAACACAGCGAACTTGATGCCAAAAGCTATTTGAGTTGTGCAAGGCAAGAGCTGCAGCCATCTTCTCACGTCACAGCTCACGAATAGAATCAGGAAAGGACGGAAAAGAAGAAGACACTGATGAACAGAAAAGAGCAGAAAGCTCAGGCGAAACAGCATACCAAGCAATACGAGGATTGTCATGCAAAGAAGTAGAAGAAGAAGAAGAGGGGCAAACTGAAGAAAGAGCAACAGGAAGTGAGCAGAGTAATGGTGAGTGATCCGACAGATTGGCACCGAAATCATAGCGACAAAAATTAGAAAGACCACAAGCAAGAGAAGGGTCACAAAGATAGTGATCAAGCCAAGAGGAAGCAGGAGCGCATTGACAAACATCGTGATATATAGGCCCGGCTTACTCCAGCTCACTCCAATACGACGTAAGCTGAATACGGGCCATGCAGCTAAGCTGAAGGTAGGCACTTATACGGCATTGATGGTATACCTGCATTACAAAGGGCACATAATATTATCTCCAGTATATAGAGAGGTGTCCATATCTATGCCAAAGGAATAGCCACGTATCATCAGATCCCCCATAACAACAACACAACCAAGTAAAGCTGATTCACTGATAACTCACTCCAGTTCTACCATGCAGATGCTCCCTATTAATAGTACTCCAAACCCAGGTCCAAGCACGGCATGTATACCCCAATGACTGAAACCATCGACCTGTCACCATCATCTGCCGAGAATCGCACAGCACAAATACAATCTGACGAGATCCCTGCGACTGGAGTGGCCCCAATACTCATATGATGAGTTTTAACGTTGGTTAAGGCGAGTTAACAGCAGAGGGGTGTGCATCTATCATTATTAACAAACCCACGTGCATAGACTATCACGAGATATCAAAGAGCCAGCTCACATGACTTGCGCGCCTTTTGTCAGTCAGCCCAAGCCAAGTTCTAGCGACTGAGTGAATCGGCAAGTCCTCCTGATTTTCCCACCCATTGATGAGCCTATTCCCTCCGCTTATAATATAGTTTGATAACCCTCCACTGAGCTGTGCAATCATGCATTCACTAGCTCAGTGTGAAAAAGCAGAGCTAGGTGGAACCAGGATGGGAGGCTACACCTCCATGTCCTTCAGCTAACCCTCCAAGCATTACAGATCAGGGTATGGACTTAATTCCGAGGTGTATCCGTCTCTCCAAAGGTCCTAACCTGTGCTTGGGGCACAACTTCCTCTGTCCTCTGCTTTACCACCAAGTATTAAATAGGCAGCCCCACACTCGGCTGCCTATGCACAATCCTCATAGCTGTTAACCACAGCATACCAACTCCACCACACCCCAAGTTCCACCCTCAGATACATCCGTCAGCCTGCTATCTGCTTTAGCAGTCGCAGCATACTCATCATAGATATTTTTCAATTTTTCAAGCTCATACGGCTGTAACTATAGTGCTCAGACAAAACCAGAATACTTGGTCGCTCCCCCAACAAGCATCGAATCTAAGGGACACTGCAGGACAGCCCACGGCAATTCCAACAACCTAAAGTTAAACCAGCCCTTGTTGCACTTCCTGTGTGTGATGGAACATTTCTTCCCGTCACCTCAGAACGCTGGTCCGGACTTTGCTGATCTGGACGTTTTGTATTGCTTAGCTATATGCGCATGCGCGGCCCTATGGCACGCCGTTAGTAACAGAATTGTCAGATAGTGCCTAAATAAGCTTATCTCGTAACCAAATAACAGAGCTTATCTCGTACCCAAGTAAGCTTATCTCGTAACAAAGATTATCTCGTACCCAAGTAAGCTTACCGCGTAAGCAACTTATAACTTGGGTACGAGATAAGCTTATTTAGGCATCATCTGACAATTCGTTACTAACGGCGTGCCATACGGCCCCACCTCTCCTGCAGCAGCTGAACGTGACGGGCAGTATGAGGTTACCCTCGGTCCCAGGCTCATTCCACTAAAGAGTCTGGGATCGAGGCTAGTATGAGGCAGTACCGGTACGCTTCGCTGCATGCGAGTACTTAAAATTGATTTCCTGTAGTGGCTGTAGTTGGCTCTCACTTCTGTCTATTTTGGCTTATATATATATATATATATATATATGGTTCAAGGTCACTGCTACTGTGCTATATTTCCGCACCCAAAGTGTTGCGAACATAGTGACTCCCGATTTCGCTAGGGCTCTGAAAAATAAATACGTACCTACAACGGTTTTGCACGACTCCCGATGCCGCTAGCCTCCCGATGCCGCTAGCCCTAAGGTTCTGAAACAGCTATCATTAACATGGCTTGTACCGAAGGAGTATATATTATTCAACATCATAAGACGCAGCGCTACTTGTTCCAAACCGGCGAACCAGTGCAACTTGGAGATGACGCAGTTTCGAAGGACGCACCACCCGTTGTCGGAACTGATTCAAACTACTTTAATCGAGCTTACTGGAAGATAACTCAAGATGGTGACAAATATGTCATTGAAAACATTGTGACTCGGAGATATTTGTTCCAAACAGGCGAACCAATGAAAGACAATCGCACAGCTGAAAACGGTTGGAAGGCTGCGCCTCACGTCGTGGGAGCTGATGGACACTCCGACGATCGAGCTCACTGGAAGATATTTCCACAAGGTGATAACTACCTCTTTGAAAGTGTTGGGACTAATGGCAGATGTTTATTTCAATCTGGCGAGAAAATTGAAGGTGAACCGGCTGGAAATGAAGGACTGGATTTTGATGCGCCACCCACCGTGGGAGCATGATGCAAACTACTATAATCGAGCTCTATGGAAACTAATAAAGCCGTGAAAATGAACACAAACAGTAACTGAATTATGAAGCTATGTGCGTGGTTGTTTATAAGCTTAAAATTTTATTTCTTTCCTGACATATAAATTTTGTACAAAAATGCGTGACTTTTGAAAGCTTCCGCCGCAATAATTGATTACTTTTGCATTCCTAAAAAATAGTTTTGTGTCTTTGAGACCGAACTCCTATCTACATGCCCAAACACCTGCATGCATACGGTGGCCCTGGAGGTCACTCCACGTTTCATGTTCCAATAGCTACCATGTTTCAGTAGCTTTCGCTCCTCGTTCCGATGCCACTCACTCCTCATTCTAACTCTCACTCCTCATTCCTAAAGCTCTCGTTCCTCATTCCAATAAGACTTGCTCCTCATTCCGATAACTCCCGCTCCTCGTTCCAATACCTTTAATTTTGCTTGCATATTCATAATGTGTACATATGTGGTGGTTTCAGCAATCATGCAAAGTACAAATTAACCAGTCATTTTTTCGGCAGTGCATTTACTGCAAAAATTGAAGTATTACTTTAAACTATAACTGGAGTAACCTATAGTTAAGTTGCAGTTGTACACAAGCTGATCGGGTCAATTTGCCCTATTAAATGTAGGGGGAAGCTGAATAGTAGTCCCATGCATAGCAACCTGCAAATAGCAGTAGTTGTTTTTCTTCTTAAGTGGGGGACCATGCAGCCAATGCAGAGTAAGTGCTCTACGCCCTTTGTGCACACATTCTTGGCCTATCAAACTGGAGCGTGGAACTGAAATATGTCACTAGAATACTATAGCTACTTGAATAGTACGTATATTGGCTCCTGAACAATGTCAGCATATCAAACAATGCAAGTAGCAAGAACTGAAACTAGATGTAAAGAAGGCATTTAATTAATCTTGAGTTCAGTGTTGAGCTAGGAATGAGTGACTACACCAGTGTTGATGCTATACCTTTGCCTGCATAATATATCTACTAGTTGCATTGCAATGGCTTGCACACATCAGCTAACAGCAAATTCACCAGAAGCATGCATGAGCTTAAAGATGTTCTATTTAGTAAATCATTATTATTTTGCAAGTCAGAATATCAGGTTAGAGACAGTGAAATAATCTGCCAGGCTGTTGTTACCTTACATGATCAGTTCCTGCCATGACAGTCAAAACTTAATATCAGTTCCTGTAAGTTTTACTTCGCTTACCCTGGTTACAGATAAGTGGGTATTGAACAGTAATTGCATAAGAAGACCTAGTCTATTGAGGCCCACAAATTTGACTACTTGACGCAGTGTACGCCAGCAAAAAAATTGTTCCTGCCAAAATAATGTTAAGTTCAAAGGTCTATCGACAATACACATGCGCACAAAGCAAAAAGCATGTAGCGACTAACAGAACAGTTCTACACTCATTGTGGGACAGCACTTTCAGCAATCTGATCCATAAACCTATGAAGCAGGCTCCCAAGAATTTATCAGACATTCAGTAGGATCGCTACAAGAGTGCGAAGACTGCATTTACTGCTATGCCGTATCGGCTTACCACGTACAGAGTGATTGATCCCAAAGGTTCTAATCCGTTGTCCTTTTTGCCTTAAATTGCTGTAGTCGATAGTTTTCCAGCAAACACAGCAAAGAATGTTCTAATCCGTTGTCCTTTTTGCCTTGGATGGCTGTACATGTAGTCGATAGTTTTCCAGCAAACACAGCAAAGAATATATTGTCTCCTTGAGTTAGTAAGTGAAAAAAACAGCCACACACTACACCAGTAAGTTTTGGTTCACATATGAGTTTTAGTATGCCATTTTTTTTGTTTCTTTGATGGGTGTGGCATCATGTATGATGCCACTTCCTTCCTACTTCCTTAATTAATTTTGTACTAATTACATCCTGTAACTTTTAGCTGACCTACCGACCCTAATGTGTGGATCAAATAGCCCATACACCAAGTAATCAAATTGTGTGGCCTGATGCAGTAATGAGTGTCTCTAAACACTGGACTGGATTCTCCCTTGGAATGTGGGACCGAGTATGGGACTGGTTTATTGAACTAGAATGTGGCACTGGAATATATGACTGGAAGGAATAGCGTATTGGCTCATTTGTCCTATAATCATTTTACCTCCATGGTCCAAGGATCACAATAATAGCTGTAGCTAACACACTCGTATGTAGAACCTCTCACTTTTGTAAATTTCAGTGTATATAATCCTCTCAAATCTTTACACTTGGCAGTGTAGCTATAAAGAGCTAGGCGATGTCATGTTATCATTTCCTCCTTGATATTATAGAGCTTAACGTGGCACACAAGTAAGCATAGCTACTTGTGGTGAGAAGATTTTGGGATGGAAAGAACAGTCAGGAGTTATTATTTTGCAGTGCATGTAGACAGCCAGTAATCTAACTTCCTAACTGCTTGTAATTATTCTTGGTACTCATATCAACTAGCAGTCTCCATGGCCACTCTTAGACTAACTTGTATGATTATTAGCTATAATACATGCAACAGTAGTGAACTGCTGGCTCTAGAACCCTTCTATTTTTCAGTACTGCATGCATGCATGCCTACATGCACAGTGTAAAAATGAATGGTCTGGTATAATAACTTTAAAAAGACGTTTAGGGGTAAACTGGACATTTCACACATTAATATTACTTAAGGTAGCAAGGGAAATTGAAAAAATCCCCCCCCCCCCCCCCCCCCCCCCGTAAAACTGCTCATGAATAATTAATGAGCAATCAGCAAGATCACGTGAGCTATGTAAAGTTAATTAATTGGCTATGAATCTCACTAATAACCTCATGAATATGATTAATTGACTCTCGTTCAGCAATGTCCGGCTTGCTGGCTCTACAGTGCTTAAAAATCAAATTGACATTTTATTAGCAAACTTGCAGGTTATTGAGAGGATTCCTAGTCATTAATGATATTCATTGACAGCTGGATCAGATTGTATAGGATAGGAGCCAAGTGCATGTGCTGTATGGGAAGTGGAAATTGTTCCTTGAATAGTTAGGCAGTAGGAAAGATACGGTGGGAGGTTAACGTACTGTACACTAAAGGATGTGTGATTAGCTAACACATTAGAGATCACAAATATGTAGTATAACTTCAAACTTCCGTTAGCTACTTTAACCTAGAGCCAAGGTTATTTCATGTTCAATTGCAGCTTCATTACAGTACCTATATACATTATGCAATCTATAGCTATATATGCTACAGACAAACAGTTAACTTTCAGTAATTTCTCAGTGAGTAATAATTGAGGTAGTGATATGCTGTTCACAGCCCAACCCAACCACTGACCTTGCTCTAAAGATAATTTTGCCATCACATGGCTTCCTAGTGAATATATGTCTTCAGCTGTTTGTCTGATTGGGCTTTCAGTGTTAGGGTAGTAATTGTCACAAATGCACTAATTAATTAAGGCACCATATTTGTCATGCAGAACCTTCCCACAAGTAAGCTGATAACCACCACTAGTCTCATTTCCAGTCTCTCCACACCCATCTTTTTTGTCATTTGCAGTACTGCAAGCAATGGAAAAAAAAGCGGGAGTGATATTTGTATGGTTGCTCTACTGGCTATATATGGGAGTTTTGAGAAAACTACTTTTCCCTGTTGTTTTTATGGATATATGTAAGTGATTGTAAACTCTAAATTCAAGAAAAATGTTCCACTATCTTTGTTTACATCACTGTACTCATTTATCAGGGTGTCTCTAAACACTGAACTGGACTCTCCACTGGAAAATGGGACTGGAACATGGGATTGGATTATCAAACTGGAATGTGGGACTGGAATATGGGACTGGAATAGTATATTGGCTCCTGAACCAAAAACTGGTAACCTTTTGCGTCAACACTGAAGTTTGGCTAGTCAAGATAAATTCAACACTAAGGTTCGTAATTCT
Source organism: Phakellia ventilabrum (assembly GCA_963921505.1). Lineage (NCBI taxonomy): Eukaryota > Metazoa > Porifera > Demospongiae > Axinellida > Axinellidae > Phakellia > Phakellia ventilabrum. The sequence continues at coordinate 1,951,254 of OY997385.1, forward strand.
GCCTAACATTATCAGTTAATGTACTATTCCAGTCCCACAGCCCAGTTTGATAATCCAGTCTAGTGTTTAGAGACACCCCATTTATCACGTTATTTTGCCACTACAACATTAACAAATGAGTGTTAAATATGTAATAGCTTTTTCATGTAAATCACTCTAATAAAAGTATGTGCAGCCTTAGCTGCTCCATATCACCTCAGTTTCAAAGCATGAATTTTATCTGCTCATTATAGTATCATACATGAGCTGTTGTGTGTGTAAACCAGTGGGCAGATATTACATAGGCATGTGTGTATTTGCCCACACAGGAGATAGATTGTGTGCAAGATAACAGAGTCATGGAAGGACAAACACTGCTCAATAGTTTAATGCAATTATCCAGCAATGAGAGAAGCTAAAGTCTGGACAATGCAAGACTGACTATAGTTGTCCCTGTTTAATTAACATAACTTAAAAATTTCTCCATTAATAATATCAGGGAATTCTACTCATATGGCTGATTAAACTTCTGTTGGTAGTAGCTACCATAGATCCTACAGTTTATAATATCTATGGTAGTACTGGCTTTCTGCATGTTGCTGTTATAAAACTGACATATTTATATATCTCCTGTAGACACTATTCCAATAGTGCACAACTCCTGGGGAATGGACTTGGGAGAGGATGGCTATGTGGAGCCAATATCTGCGGTATGCAGGTCATTTTACTATAATGTGTGAAATAATATTATTCCTACCCCAACCCTGTGAGGATCCCTACAATAGAATGAACGACAATTGTGTGGATGAAGCGGTTCCCAAAGGTTCTAGTGGGTGTGGTTTTGTGCTAACTATTTGTCATGCGTGTACCATTCATGTTTTATTTAGAGTGTATGTAGCATTTACTCCATCCCATTTTCTAGAATCAATGATCCATATCCCATTAACAATGAATCATTGAATTCAGGGCGGTCATACCTATACTGTTATCTGCTACAGCTCTAAATAAACCATGAAGATTTTCACAGGAGGCCTTGTTGCAGCAATAATCCGGAAATGATGCACTTCTGCTGTACTGAATTCAATTTGTACATTGTTACATGGGAAATGGATCAATGATTCAAAAAATGGGATGGAGTAACTGACTATACACCTTTTTAACCTAGCTGAAGAGTATTCAGAGCTTAATATAAGATATGTAGCTGCATATGATATACATTACCTTAACCATAAAGTACAGAACACCAAACAGAAAGTGAAAGTAGTCATATGACACTATAACAAAATTACATTGTGAGATCATGAGCCCATAGAACACTTGTACTCCATGGCCTCACTCTGCCCCACTGCAACCAACAATAAAACAGCTCGTGCATGCTTCACACTCCATTATAATACCTCTCTTTGTGGTTCTCACATTACCACCTACGGACCAGGCAGACCAAGATGTACCTTTCGTCCCTTATTTCAAATGTGGTGGAACTCATCAGTTGGCAATCCCAACTCTGCCAGGTAATAGCCTACAATAGTTAATGAGATGGAACAATAGTTAACAGCTAATAACAGGCTACCATAGTAGTCCCTGTCAAGTGCCACATAGTAGTCGGTGCTACTCAGTAAATGCTGGCAGTGCACTACAACTTCCAGTCTAATCGTGATTACGTATGATTGTGCTTTCAGAACCCCAAGCCAACCAGAAAAATCTCTCCCTCTCCAACCATAATGAACCATAGTCGCTCCAGAGGCCAGGAAGGAGAACATATGCGACCCAACGATAATAATGTACTTGTGCCACATAGTAGCACAGACTACTATGTGCCTAACAGGGACTACTATGGTATCCTGTTAACTATATTGTTCCATCTCGTTAATAGGGACTACTATGGTAGCCTGTTACCTGGCAGAGCTGCAGTTGCCTAGATGAGTCCCACCACATTAGAAGCAAGGGACAATAGGTACCTCTTGATTTGTCTGGCCTGTAGCTAGGTGGTTTTGTGAGAACCTTAATTACTCAGTGCCACCGGAAAGCTGTACATTATTACCTCTCTTTGAACTTGTATTTGGTCAATGACTGAATACCAGTTCAAAGGAATTTAGCATTGCCCATTATTCAGCTGCCATCACATTTTGGCCCCCTGGGGGCTCTCTGAGATTCAAACGGTACCTCTGCAGCCACAGTCTTCCAATTTGTGGCACACAAATAGTTGAATTGGAAATCTGGACAGGAGGTTTTACAGGTCCAAAGTTATTATAGGTTTGTATAGACTCTAGAGATATGAGCACTGGAAACAGATGGCACAATCAAGCAATGCAAACATGAGTTTCAGTAGCACAGTCCATCTTTCCTCTGTCCTCTACATCCATGATTGGTCCTTGTAAATGCATTGCAGACAGAGATATCAAGACCAGTAGTTTTTATAGCTTTTCCAGATAGCTACGTATTCATGGTGTACATGTAGCTACATAGATAGTTTTCTCATGAACCTGAGTAGCCGGCTTGTGAAAATATTATTTAAGCCAGCCACCTATACTTTAAGTATAAAGTGTATGTGCATACTGGATTGTGGGAAGTTTGTGCCCGTTCAATTTAGAAGAAGACTTAGACCCTGTAGACCATATGGGGGGGGGGGGGGGGGGGCCTTTCATCAAACAAATGTTTTGTTGTGCCACTATTGGTTACTCAATACAAAGAACACCAAAGAACATTCTATACGTGGCACAAATAATTCAATAGTAGTCCTTTACCACATTCAAGATGGCAAACACCTTTTAAAAAAAAGATCTTGGCCAAATTACCCCCCCCCCCCCCCCCCCTCCAGGAGATAGAACCCTGAATATTACTTTATGAATACACTATTCACCCATCATGGGAGTGCGTAAAATAACAAAGAAGTACGAGTGGGAAACGATGGCAACTGTCTTTGATATTGGCAACTATTGCTAAGTATCTGGTTTGTGTACTTGGCTGCTAGTGACTAGTTTGTGCAGTTTGGGCTAACCTTTGTTTCATGGTCAGTTAGCTGCGTAAGAAGTATCACTGCTGTGCTAGGGTGCTTTCTTGAGCAGTAGTCAAGACGATACTTGGTGTCTATGGATGCTAGTCAAGCAACAAGCGTTTAAATGAATACTCTTATAGCATGAATGAACAAAGTATGCACTTTAATATTTTCTGTTTCAGTTTCCGAATTATGTAATTTAGTGCTGACACTCAAGTTAGGACTAACAGTAGTCAAACTTAAATTTATAGATGTTCTTTATACTCTTAGCTTGAAAGGTGCAACTGACGAATAGCCTACACAATACATAAGCATAAGCTAAAAAGCTAATCTTAAACAACCCTCTTTAGCTACATATTGCAAATGAAATTTGCTATTATTCCAGTCGTCCTTTACAGGCGTAGCTGATGAAGTACATGTGGCAGCTGTCAATACTGTTTGTGTGAATCACTGCATGCATATATATCACTATTTTGTGACACAGTCAGTAATGCATGCAAGTTATTGCATACGACCTGACTATACACTTTGCATATTAGTAATAGATGTGTGACTGACTTCTAATCATCCCCAATGTGTAATTGAATTGTACCCCCCCCCCCCCCCCAATGTGCTATTTATCCTATACATGTGAAGGTAGTGTCACTATTATAACAATTGCTGGGGATGTGGTGTAGCCTCTTCCCCACGCTCCCTCTTGATAATTGTAAAACTGCAGTGTTAGGGAGGGCCTGGAGATAAGTGGTGAACTTATCAAAATACTGAAAGGCCAAGGGAAGCTAAATATAGCTCTAAATTGGAGAGTCCTGTGTAGTGGATATTGAGAGTATACTGAAAGCAAAATTGCAGATAATCTAATGTACTATATCTAACCTCAAAGAAACATGCTGTGAGAATGCGGTTGAACATGCAGTAATCTAGTCTCGTGTGGCCAGACCCTTGACCCAGCCTAGCAGTAATCATGTTGCGGTGGACATGGTAGTGCTATGTGCATCATGTAGTCAGAGGACCAGAACAAAGTAACCACAGATTACAGGCAGAATACCTTGCATGATCACCATATTATGGTAGTGCTTTATTGACCATTGGCCACAACTGCAATAAGATCTCTACTCATGTTCAGAGTACCAGAACAAGAGCAACCAGCTAGAGTTTACATTATATGCAACAGAGAAGACCTGTATACATTATTCTGCTGTACTTGGGCAGGAGGAGAGAACTTGCATCAGTAGCGTGTGCATTACAAATGCTACGAAGGAAGTAACTCGGTCTCTAAGCTGCATCATATTGTGGTTCCTAGGGGTAGTCCCCCAGGTGGCAAACAGGGCTGGTAAAGTATTCTCGCAAGCCAGGCAGTCACAAGAATTCAATAACTGAACCAGCATTATATCAGCATATTGGTGATGCCAGGTTTCTGAAAAAGCGACTGGTCTTTGGGAGTCTGACATGTCTGTCTACTACACATTCTCAAGGATCAGCCATGGCTGCTATGGGAGAGTGGAGAAAGAAGCTATGCTGCTTGAACTTCACATTTGCATTGCTCAATCGTGCCGTCCATCTCCAACACTCACATCTCAGATGCTACACAAACTCTACTAACCTGGGAGCTGTAGTAAGCCTTCCTTGGTAAAACTATAATATGTGGTAGGCTTGTCCAGATCTCTGACTCTTCATGCATCACAAATTCAAAGTCAGCACCATTTAACTGCCAAAGACACTGTTTTAAGCACATGCCTTGGGGGAGTGTGACTAGCAGATCTATCCACCTACCTATATATATGAAATAAACACTAGCTGAAATTCTCAGGCCGTATGTCGCAATTATTGGTCTCGCTGCACTCGGCATTTACCCATACCCTAAAACAAATTACCTAGTCTGTTTAACTTTTTTTAAATGCTCTTAATAATGTAGATCTATGTATAGCTTAGAGCATGGGCAGCTATGCTCTAACTAGGCCTAGGCGGAGCCGAGGTCTAGTTAGAGCTATGAGCTACCCATGCTCTAGGCCATTTAGTAGATGTACACATTTCCTGTATTTCTAGAGCTTTCTACGCTCTATGGGATTCTTACTATGCTCTATGAAGAAAATACTATACCATGTTACTATAGTAGCTAACATAATTATACTAAATGCCATAAAAGTTTTTCTATTAGCAAGTATGAGTGAACAGATGAGTGAGAAATGGGTGAACAGAGTGATGGGTGAACAGAAAAGCAAGACTTCATGATCAATTGTGTCTAGTACTAGACTTGAGTGCACATGAAATACTTGTCTGAAATGGACAAACTAGCACATTGATGAGTGCATGCCTATTCACAGTAATGTTTATGTTCCTTCAGTCACTACCAGACTGCAGCAGTACCGTACAGTTTAATTGTAATTAAATACATTCTAGCCACACGCTACTGCATTATTGATGTGAGCCCCACATAGCTAGCTAGTAGTACAGCACAGCACGGTTCTGGCTGTGTGAGGAGAGGGAAGAATACAACACAGGCATGCAACCTAATTGGATTAATTAGTATTTTACGTTTCTGTGAGTGCACACAATCCCATAATCTCACTTGCTTTTCGGTGAGAGTAAATCAACATTCTCTCCAATACTACTTTTACTCCAATACTACTTTTTCTCCAATTGGTCCCCTTTACTTGGATGGTTCCATTGCATGTGCAGGCCAATTGCAAGAGTTCCCTTTTACCATAGCTTAGCCTCAGGAGTATCAGATCATTAATCATGTCTATAATTGTACACTGGTGCATGGCCTACTTTATTAATAAGTGTTTTTTTTGGACAGTCTTCAGTGAGAGTTTAGATGCTATCTTTGATAGAATCTGCAAGCCATGCAAAGGCCCCACACTGGACATCTAGCATCCTTATCTGGCACCCATATATATATAGGGTCAATTAATAGAACCCTAAACTTTCATTGTGGAAGCACTCCTCTCCAATCATTAATTACAAACAAGTGGGTGCTTCAGATAGGCTACCCACTAGGGGAGGAAAAGTCTTTAAATGCACTTTCACTTTCATTTACTGGAATTTGTATATAATACAGTCCTGATTTGGGCATCCATCACCTGAAGTCTATGCAGAAGCAGTAATTTCATAGCAAGGTATATAACTAGTACTAATTTGTTGCATGCATTTTGTGTATACTACCTACTATAAGACGAAAGAATAAATGCCGCTGCATTTTTTGGTGCTCAGTGTTTAAATCTTACCCCTACAGATGAGCCAAATTCCGGAAGACCTGCAGCACCACACCAAAATATGGGGCAAAGTTAACGGTCAAGAGTTCGAGCTCGTTGGACAGGGCCGCGGTCGTCCATACGATGGTAAGCTCGAATCACATCTATCAAGCACCAAAGGTCCACTGCACTTTTCGATGCATCTCCTCGACATCGTAGCCATTTTTGGCTACCCCACATACAGCAAATATCACGCGGATACCAAGGATCTGTTTAAGATATCTGACGGATACGAATACGAACGGAATCTCACCTTCGAGAATGGTGGTTTCATGAAGACGCTGCACACTATCACCCGCCAAAAAGATGGACTGCACGGTGACTTTCAGGTGATAGACGCCCAAGTCGAATGTCCAGATTTGGAGGGAATCGAGCCAATTGCAGAGACTTTTATTCCTGCTGGACCTGGAAAAATCAATAGCGAAGCCGTTATTGCCTGGCGCACTGTAGGCGGCGGTCTTTTCACAGCCACTTGCAAGAGTGAATACAGGCTGAAGCATAACAACTGCCTCCCCTACCTTCACTTTCGACTGGTGGATTTCACCACCAACCACACACAAGAGAAATTGAACCAGGAGGAAAATCTCAACGTTCTGCGTCATTTCCAGCCTGCTCTGAAAGCCTAAAGGTCATATATCGCGGCACTACACCCAGAGGAGTGATGATAAATAAATATAGGCCTAGGCTTAAAATCGAACTTTACCGCAACTGTATAGCTGAGTGTATTATTATAAAAAACTGTTATGGTTTGATAGGTTATTCAATAAATGTCTGATTTGTAATTTTCCACTCTGAATGCATTAAGCGACTTTGCCATCTGAATGTGATTAGATTCCAGCGCGACTCCGCAGCGAGTACACGTAACGAATAGCAGTACTTTGTGCTCACAGTGTGCGTTCGTACGAATGGTCTATCCATATACAGTAAGCTTAAATGTGTAGGCCTATTTAGGCGCGCCGTGGAACAAAAGATAGACATACGAATGCTTTAGATCAGAGACGCTGCGAGCGCCCAAGCCAAAATGTAAAACCAGGTAGTACATGTAGTCTATACGTGCGCATCGTAGCCGCAAGCCTCGTTCTCCGGTGCGGCCTGTCGTCCACTGCAGCTGTTCGCGCTCACGAGATAGAACCGAGTCAGTAAATGTATCCGTGAACGGTCCTAGTCACGTGGCCAGGAGTAGTATGGAGAGTAAGCAATACCAGACTTTCTGCTATTTTAACGGCTTTCTAACCAGTCAAAGTTTCTATCCGCTACGATTACGGTAGCTATCTTACCATAAAAATTCGGAAGCGCCTGTCTCCTAGCAGTAACTGTGAGCTGCTCGATTTTCAATCGCAGATGTACGCTTCTACGCTTTATCAGTGGCAAACGGGATCGAAGTTTCAAACTACCGATCACTTTCTAAGCATATACCCATCATTGAAAGCGATATAACCTGCTGTCTTTATTTTTATTTTCGTGACACGAAAACGTTAACGGATTGGTAACCAAACGTGGACCTCATTATAACACGGTAGTTAACGATTTTCCGCACATGCACACTCTTTTGTGGGGTGTGGCCTGTATTTATTCTGCGGTCAGCTACAGGAACGCTGTCTCTAAGGGTAATTAAATTTTGAAAGGCAGAAACCATACAGCTGTCTATACTTGCCAATATGTCGTCCAACTCACTCGCTAATGAGAGTACAGTAGTCGCAACTGTAACTGCGAACGTTTCGGTTAGGGCAGCAAACAAGTACGATGTGAAGTCAATCTACCGTGTGCACGTAAACTCCATCAGGGAAGTCTGCTCTAAGTCATATTCACAGACAGAAATAAAAATTTGGTCTGACCGACAGTCTCAAGACAAGTATCTGCGTTTCATGGAGTCAGAGGAGGAATCACTCTATGTAGCTGAAAACCCAAACGGAGTCATTGGATTTGGGCACTTAGGTTTCTATAAAGCTGAAACTGACCGCCAATTTCAAAAAACTATGGAGGTTAAAGCACTGTACGTGGCCCCAGAAGAAGTTATGAAAGGCATTGGTCGAAAGATTCTGGAAGAAATTGAGAGAAAAGCAAAGGAGTGCCATTGCAGGGAACTACTAGTTTATTCCACCCTAAATGCTGTAGGATTTTATGGGCACTGTGGTTTCATCAAAAGGGAAGAAAGCTATCACTCTATTGGAGACGGCCTTTCCCTCAAGTGCCATAAAATGTCTAAGAAATTATCAGACAACTCTTGGAAATGAAATTCTTGTCAGTTGCATTGTTTAGTATTGTCATGTGGCTTCACGCCCAGCTAAATTTAATACCATGCTTGGAGTGAAGACTGGGAACGAGCCTTGAGCGGATCGTTTTGCGCCACCGCTGAGTAGCTGCATGCTGACCTTGACAGCAAAAATTCCCTTGTGAATGTTATCACTACAGTGCACTGCTCTCAGTAGAGTGAACAACGGCCTTCATGCACCCGCTTAACGATATCGAATAGCTTTCAACACTGCCTTCGTAGCTTTTTCAGCCCCCGAGAAACACATTATACACTGGCGGTGCAGTAGGGTTTTGCAAATTTATCAACTTACATAAACTCTTAGAGAGCACTACAAACGATCCTAGACAGTACAGTAAAACTTAGCTTTAGTTTAATACGCACACGTACACCGAAGATATTCGGGATTTTATCACGCACAGATCCCGCGGAATGTAATTATGTCATGTGATTTTTAATTGACGTCATAGCCTCTTCCAAGTGCATCAGCTATAGTCTCGTGCCCAGCCTCTCGCAGATCGGCGAGGGGAGGAGCCAAGGTCTGGTCACGAGACTACATCGGCGAGGGGGAGGAACCAATGTCCGGTCTCTGGGCGTATACACAACTCGAGTACTCGCGATAACTCACGACCGTACGCCTCTCAAAATGAATCGGAAGAATGTGTTAGGACTAGTAGTGGTAGCGGCTGTTTTCCTCATTCTCGTGTGTATCGTGCATCTCCGGAACAAAGTGGTCGCTAGTAAACTTCTCCAAGCAGGTGGCCTGCACAAATCTGACACTTACTCTTCACTGCCAACTGGTCTCTCCAAGTCACCTACTGCAGTGTCAGTGATACCCCCCCGACAAAGCCCGATACCAGACACAAATAAGAGTGCTCAGCAAAGTTTCTCAACCACGTCCACGAACTATGGTATTAACCCCGGATGCGTGAGTAGGAAACTGGCAGACTACAAGCCAATCCAGACAGCAACAGTGTACCACCATCCTCCCATCGTTCACTATGCGTGGTTTGGTTCGGACATCAACATTGATTTTATGCAATACGTAGCAATGCTCTCAGCTTATAGGTTTCTCAAACCAGAAAGGATCATCGTCCATTCCAACGCCAACATCGGTGGGAAGTATTGGGATCTCACTCAGAAATGGGAAGGTACATCAGTAGAGGTCAACAAAGTGGCCACGATTCACCAACTGGGGGGGAGGCATGTGAGCTACGTTCAGCATCAAAGTGACTATCACAAGCTGAGCCAAGTACTGGAGCTTGGCGGTGTAGCATCTGACTTCGATGTAATCATTATAAATGGAACAAGAGTCCAAGAAGCACAGAGAAAATCTGAGTGCCTTTTATCTAGAGAAGGGGATGTAGTAAATAGTGGCTTTCTGTCCTGTGTACAGAATTCCTCCTTTATACGTAAATGGTTGGAGAGTTACCACAAGAACTATCACCCAGAGCTCTGGGTTTTCAACTCTGCCAATGTGCCAACACAAATCTTAAAAGACAAGGACAGCAGTGTTTGCTATAATATGTTCCTGGATGCAACCATATGTGTTAAACCAACTTATGCACAAGCCACCAAATGGTGGTTGTCACCTGGGAGTGGTGTGGAATGGAGGAAGAAAACAGCAGCTCATTACTTTATGAAGAGGTTAACCTCTCATAACCTGAATTCTAATAATTCCTTTGGTGAATTATTAAGATATGTATGTGCTGCAAACTATTGTTAGCTCTATAATATTATATGTAGTAATAACTCTTCCAAATATTGTATTCATGCAGTAGCTATATATAGTAAACCATCCTCTACTGAATTAACTCCACCTCCCAATTTTAATATTGACTGGAGCTCCAGCATGTGGACAACTCTGATGGAAATACCTCAATGATGCCTGCATGTCTGCTACTGCATGGAATGGAATAATGATGACAGAGTGGCAATCAGTATACAGTAGACACAAGCCTGGCAATAATTAAACTATACAAAAGTGGCTTCTTTGTCATAGCATTGATAAAAGATAATTTAAAACATGACGGATAATTATGTGACACCAAACAATGTGACCCACCTACTGGAGTTATGTTTAAGATCCAGCTTCCAGGGAGCACTGTACAAACAAACAGAGGGTATAGTTCAGCTGAAATCACAACTCAACTAAGCGGGCTTGTGATTGATCTGTTTCACCATTGGCTCGCACAAGCGCTAGCCCAGATGATCTTGCATATGACCCTGGATCAGTTGGTATAATAGCAGAGTATAAGAACCCCTAGGGAGGGGGGTGTGGCCTGGGGACGAGGCTACTTGAAAACTAGCTACGCGTGACTACATTTTGCGCATCCCCACATTCTGAGGTGGGTTACGCAGCCTGGTTTCACTATACCGGATACTGAACAGGTTTAAATGCGTAATGCCTAGGGCTAGGCTTTAAATAAAGTTATGGTCACTGTCACCGCGCAGTGGATCCAACCCGATGTCCCTATGTCGTTGTACCGCCATGAATAGAAGAAAACTATACCTATTAGTGATATCGATAATTTTCCTTCTGTTCGTGTGTATCGTGAAACCCTATCTTGGCTGGAATAACTTCCAAACGAGTACTGACCTTCACAAACCCAACTGTTCACTGCCAACCGATCATTTCTCCGAGGCTAAGTCACCTGCAGTAAGAATACTCCCCAGGCAAGGCCCGGACATAAATAACAGTCTTCCACCAAGTTTCCACTCGCCCCCATCAACGTCGAACTATAGTGTTAACCCTGGATGTCTGAGTAAGAAACTGATCGATTACGAGCCAATCCAGACATCAGCAGTGTACCACCATCCTCCAATTGTCCACTATGCATTGTTTGGTACGGGCGTCAATATTGACTTTATGCGCTACGTGGCAATGCTCTCAGCTTATAGATTTCTTAAACCAGAAAGGATCATCGTCCATTCCAACGTCAACATTGGTGGGAAGTATTGGGATCTCACTCAGAAATGGGAAGGTACATCAGTAGAGGTCAACAAAGTGGCCATGGTCCACCAACTGGGGGGGAGGCATGTGAACTACATTCAGCATCAAGGTGACTATCACAAGCTGAGCCAAGTACTGGAGCTTGGCGGTGTAGCATCTAATCATTGTGAATGGAACAAGAGTCCAAGAAGCACAGAGAAAATCTGAGTGCCTTTTATCTAGAGAAGGGAACATAGTAAATATCGGATTTATATCCTGTATACAGAATTCCTCCTTTGTACGTAAATGGTTGAAGGGTTACCACACCGACTATCGCCCAAAAAGCTGGGTTTACAATTCTGCTGAGGTACCAACACGAATGTTAAAAAATAAGAACAGCGGCGATTGCTATAATATGTTCCTGGATGGAACTATATGTATTCAACCTAACTGGGCACAGGCCTCCAAGTGGTTATCACCTGGGAGTAAGGTGGAATGGAGGAAGAAAACAGCAGCTCACCACTTCTTAAAGAAGCTACCTTCTCGAAGTACTCTAAGTGCTGACAATTCTTTTGGTGAATTGTTAAGACATGTATGTGAGACGAGCTATTGTTAGCTAGGAGTGCTAGGAGTAGAGAGAATTTGTATATCGTCAATCATAGTTAATACCGTATTGTAATAACGTTCTCAGTATGAAAATATATCATGCACATATTAAACTTCATTGTTTCCCCCTGATGATAACTACAACATCTAGTCAGAATGTCAGTAACTCGCGATTGGCTTACAGTTCTGTGCATGAATTCACTGCAAAAATAGCAGGGTTAAACTCTAACCCAGCTAGGGTTATATCTCAGTTGCAGCTTTATGCGCACCTATTCTAATTGAATACTCTACACACATCAGTTACATGCAAAAACATTATGGTTAATATGTGTAGTACCTACATACGAGAAACATGTTGGTAGTCATGGTCAATATTTGCTGGTATGCATGTTTCTAGTAAGAGCTGGTTACAAGGTAAACAACACCGCGCGTGGGAGGATGAGCTTGGGAAATGGAGCAAATGTTATCATATTACAGTCATAACTCCTCCTTATCCCTAGCTCAAATTCTCAGTCTGAGGGTGCAGTTTCCACCCGAATTTTTACGATACTATAGTCCGTAAAACAAAACTATAGTATGGCTTTGGTGCCAGATACACACACATGGGTGAGACTGCACTTGTAAGCATGATAGTGAAGTTACAACTGAGCTACATGTTAAAGTAACCCTTTGATTTTAATTTTGTAGCGAATTTCGGAATTAAATCAACTGCAATCATTAACTCCACCTCTTAACAGTGGATCCAGCCTATACTAGTTCTGTATCACATGTACAGGCTGGGAAAGTCTACACGTATATAATCCACAGTAGCTAGTATAGCTATGTGCAGGACAATTTCCTAAATTTCCAAGAGATAATTCTTATATGTATTATATATAATTATAGACTTTCATTCACAATACTTGTGACAATGTCAGATCATGCAGGAAATTTAGCTCTTGTCCCAGTGCAGGTGGTGAGTAGAGAAATTTTTGAGCTGACCTTTGTAAGACTGAAGGCTGGTTTTAGTCCAGTGTTTTATAATGTAAAACTGGGTTTGAAGTGTTCCTGTGATAAACCTACAATGTCGTACATTTTTGGCCTGTCCTGTGTAGGTGTCTGTGATGGGGTCAGACAGCATGTGAGTGGGACTTTTGCAGGTCATAATTTCCAACAGACGCTAATTTCTTATAATTATATGTAGATCTCCTCATTAGAAAGGAAATGTGGTTGTTGTATGGATCTCCTAGTGTAGCACATAATTATTGATCATAACAGATATATATACCACAAAAAAAATACAAAGGGCCGGGAGTGCTTTCTCCACATAATTAGTCTATAAACAACATTATGGTAAAGGACCACTATTACTAACTGAGAAGTCTGTAGGCACTCTGTTCCTGCATTTCAAATGCTCCTGTATGATTTCCTTGAACTCTTCTCTTCCCAGAAACTCATAGGCAAGTGGTAGGAGATGAAGCACCACATTATGGAACTGGTCCCCGTGGCAGAAGAGGTCTAGCCCCAGCTCAAGACCCATGCCATAGTCACACTCGTCGTTGGCAAACTGAACAAATGTGATGATCTCTTGAAGAGCTTCAAAGTGTTTTTCTCTTTTCACGGGATCTGTGAAGCTGGCTATCTTGTTTAATAGTCTTTGAAGTTCTCCTGCATGTGCACATATGATAGATGCATAATATAAAGATGGTAGGAAAATCATGATACTACATCTACCTACTGCATTTCCTTAAATAAAGTCACGGGCGTTTATTTCTTTTGTGTCACTGATATTGAAATGAGGGCGGGGTTTAAACAGGGCCAGCAGTAACTGTTATAAACAAAATTAATGCCTACTTGTACGTACACAAAAATTAATCCCAGCTAAGACTTACAAATGTACCACCAGTGAACTAAACACTCTCAGCACCTGTAGCAAATACGACAGACTGCTAGCTATGCCCATCCAGCCTGAAGAGAGCCTAGCACCATTTTGACACTAACCAGTAGGCTGGCTGGCATATGGTCACATGCACACACAACACAAACACAGACAGAGAACAGTAGTTTACTTTCCCAACTACTGCACTCTGTCTGCAAAAACATGAGGATTGTTTTAACCCAGCAATTCAAGGGCCACCTCATATGCATGTAGTTGCAGGAATAACAAGTGGTCAGCTTTCCCTTGTTAGCTACAAGGGAAACTACCCAGTTAGTGACTATCTGATTACTTTTCCTGTGACTGGCTTCCCTAACTGGAAGTATGTGGCTATACTGGCTAGCTTTCTGGCACCAGTAAAATTATCTGCATTTTGTGCATGAGTGAACATCTGGTAATCGATTGATCTGATGCCAAAGTATGCAGTTGTAAAGTGGTTCAGTTTCCTTTGTAGCTAGCAATAAGGGAAGCTCTAAGTACCTTGTTATTCCCGCAATATACATATACAAATGAGGTGACCCATCTAGCACCCTGCATCTGCACACTGTCAAAATAAAATGGTAATTTTAACCCATGCATGGTGGCTGCCACAGTTACAAGGATCTGATTGTAGGTCAGGATAGCCCCATGTAAAGGTTTTCTGCATGTGGCATGTACTGGTCATGTAACCCACAAAAAGAGTGCTGTTGCCATGTAATCATGTACTTGTCATGTACTCCATGAAAAAGATCACTGCACTGTTGCTGTGGATAGTATAGCTTGTAGCTTCCCACTAGGGTATTTTTTCAGGACACCTCCATGTAAACATTTCTCTGAAAGAAACCAATGTGGTAACCTGCATGTATGTAGATACCTAATCTGGTACCATGTGGCATGTACTGGTCATGTTCCCCATGAACCTAACTAGCTGTTATAGTGGTGGAACATTTGCAGGTTGTAACTTTCTATACTATGGTACATTCTAGATCATGCATTGCCAACTGTAGCAACCACCCAAGGGTTAAAGTTACCCATTCATTTTTGCAGTGTATAGTGACCACTCAGTAGTTAAATCAATCTATTTATTCTTACAGTGATTGATTTTACAATAACAGCTCTTACTGTCATTCATTGGTAGAGGTCTGTACCCCAGCTCTGTGTCCTTGTCATATGGCACAATTAGGCCTATCTTATGGAAACACTTTGCCAAAACATCCTTTCTCCTTTGCCTTGCCAGTGCTCTGGGGTCGCCCAACTCTAGCTGCAGTTTTTTAACTTCAGAGGCTAGTTTGGCTTCAAGTTCCATTATATTCCTCTTCTGTTCTTCGCTCAATGATTTATCTTCTAGTTTGCTTGCAATCTGGATCCTAAAGATCGAACAATAATGATCAGGATATGTACGTACACAAGGGGCAGATCTAGAAAATGGAGTGGGTAGTTTTATTATAGGAGGCAATGCAGCAGCTGTTTATGGGCAGACAATTTTCTTCAACTGTCAGAAAATACCTTCGTTACATTGCATGCACCTCATTAGGCTGACGTATTTCTTATACATGCAACATACAACAGTATAGCATACCTATATAATATATATATGTATATATATATACATACATGAGCTCACTTTATTGCTGCAAATATGTTCTCTGCTTCGGGTTGAATCTCGCAGTTCACTTGGGCACAGTTAGAAGCAACAAAACATGTAGTGCTCTCGGGGTCATCCCTATAGTAATGCGAAACACTACATAGACACACAAGTGTCAACACATTTCGTTCAAGTCTATGATTATTGTAACCCCGTTCCCATACTGCAGGCTCCACTCCCCAGCCTTTCTCATACCGTGTAGAAAAAACATACCTGGTACAAGAAAAGGTGGGGAGTGGAGCCTGGGAACGAGGCTACAATACCGTTTGCATTTGGTGACTAGTTTTCTGTACTGAGCAGTTGTTGCCTGCATAGCTGTACGCCAAAATAGAATTTACATTAGAGATTTCCTGAAACATACTGCCTATATAATCGGCTCATTGCTATATATATGCTAACACAATTGAACCATGATGAGTTAGTTGAAGATATTAACAGAGAACTGTCTGTACAACATATACAGAACATTGTAATCTCTTCATCAACATTCTGTAGTGCAACAGCAGTATCGTCAAAGCAATATTCACAACCAGGAATACACTAGAAGCCTCCTCACAAAGGTGAAAGGACCCGGGGCAGTACACGTCAAAGGCAAGGTACAGTGCATGAGGTCACCTATGAATGTGGCAACACATACACATGCACGCTGAAAGAGCACAAACACATGTACAATGTGTCCTGTGCTGATATAAACAGTGGCATTATGATAACATGCAAAACAATCAGATCCTCTGGGATCGGGCCAAGGTATTAGTACCCAGGTGGTGGAGAGAGGGAGTTCTTCTGGATGCAGGAGACCTTGAACAACAAGAAGACCAACTGTCCAATGACTTACCACTTCCTGTATTACCACTTCCTGTTGTTTTAGAGTGCACCTGCAAATTATTTGTTACCATTGTTGTTCAGCTGAAGAAGATCCTCGGATAGAAATGTTTTATAATGTAAATTCCCGGTATATTTTCCCATTACCATATGTATGCTCACCGGAATATGCTCCAAATGGCAGTGTGACTGGTGCTACTATGCACACTGTGATATTAACTGTAATATTATTATGTGCAAGATAGTGGAAGCTTGCCTACTGTCCTTGTCCCATTGTATAAAGGGGGAAACTAGCCTATAGTATAAACTATTCCTATAGATTGCATGCTTCTAGTAGCTACCTGAAGTATCCGATATGGAATCCGGTTGTCTCGTCTCCCCTGATGACCGTAAGGAACTCAGGAGGGTCGTAGAAGTAGCGGTGGTGCAGTACACACCTCTGCCAGGGTACGCCTCTCAGCCTACCAGCCAGCACATGATACGGCCCACCCAGTACCAGACCTAGGGAGGGCTGAAGAGCAGCTGGAGGAAGAGGAACGGAGGGGTATAGCTATACACTAGAGAGTGAGAGACCGAAATCATAGTTTCAGCTACGCACAGATAATCACAAATTGCTGTGATGCACATTTTACACAGAAATAGTCTCGTCCCCAGGCCACACCCCTGTGGCCTGGGGACGAGACTAGCACTAATCATACACCTGCTAAAGTGACCGTTATTTCGGCCACATACATGCATTTCGCTGTATGACAACATTACAGCTTGGAGGGCGTAGTTTAGCTAGCATGAGCCACGATGAACCAAAAGCATATTACAAATGCAGACCTACTTATAGTAGTGCACCCAACCATAAACTGTCAGTGGTGCATCAAGCCGCTGAAGGTAGCACACTTGATACCACTAAGAGGATCTGTTAAGTGCCACAAACCAGTGTTATGGAGCGCCAGACTAATGTTGTTGAATGGATTTGAATTGTACATGTTTGTGATTGCACATGAGATTGTCTACTGTGCAGGTGCCATTCGACAACAGTTGGAACTGGCACAGTGTGCAAGGTGAACACTGCTTTGCTGCATGTTACACATAAGCTCCAGCCACTAATGTACAATCAATACTGAAATGCACCAGTCTCAAACTCACAAAGATGATATTGCTATTGCTCTGCATAGTTTTTGGACACAGAGATGCAAAATTTGTTAACTTTGATCACGTTTTGGAAAATTGATTCTTTACAACACTACAAAGCCTGTTTGTACAATTTTGACACATTTGTAAATTACAACTGTCCCATTCACTAGTACTATAATTGTGACAGTGCCACGTCCTCACCTTCAGGGCAGGCAGGGTTGAGCATCTTGCAGAACTCCCAGAACTGGTAGAAGTCCTCTGGCATGTCCACCAGAAATTTCCTCCTGACGTTCTCCCTCACATCACTGCTCTCTCTGGCCAGTTCCTCGGCATCCACAGGGCTGGGTAGCAGGAATGAACAGAGATATAATCACAGACTCAAGCACATACCTTGTAAACAGGACTGGCGAATGGGTGTGCACATGCTATACTCATAAGTCACTCGGCAATTGAACAACTATCTTTCGCAAAATCTGAATATTTATTACATCACCTAAAATGCTAGATGAGGTAAGACGTCTAGCCTCAGTCCTAATTTGATCTATTTTAGCACATACATGGTCAGATTCCTCCCTATAAGTATTATGTCTTTATCCCACGTCGTGTGTGGAGGCAGGGTAAAGCAATCAGTTTCGTCCATCCGTCCATCAAAAAATATCTTCCCAACAGTGACTTCAAACACAGTACATGTAACTGCTGAGCGTAGTGAGGCAATATTCTGGAGAGCTCAGCCGTCCCAGCTTTTTTCGCTTCCAGTAAGAAAAAGCAGAACCACCTTTTCTTTACTGGAAGCAAAAAAAAGCTGGGATGGCTGGGTACGAGGGAACCGCTTTTTCTTACTGGAAGCGCTGGGACGGCTGGGTATGAGGCTACTTGAGAGTGGTGATCCAGCTCGCCCCAGCAATGGTATTAGTATAAAACACAGCTCAGGTATTCACACAGAGTAGTTTCCTCAGCCACAGAAATTATTTGCTTACCTCTCTGTGGCAGCCCCAAGACTTTCTTGAGGTTCAGACACTCCTCCCTCGGGCCCATCTCCACTCTCGTGTCCTTCCCCCCTCTCCTCCCACCTGGGTCTCTTGGCAGGCGGGGAGCCCTCTGCTGCCAGCACTCTCTCTGCAGATTGGCTCTCTCTCTTCCCATAAAAGGAGGCCACAGTGGCAGTAGCTTCTGGGTCCTGGAGAAATGTAGCCACAGGTTATTGTTGATGGGCGTGCGTTACAATTTTCTCCAAAAGCTGTGAGGGGAGGCCTGGGTATGAGGCTAGCATTTCGGGTCTCATATCTCCAGGTTCTCAAGTGCATTTCACGTGGCGAATTTTGTAAGTGTTTTGAGTATCAGGTGAGGTCTGTCTAGTTACATGTAAGTATGTATATAGCTGCCTGCTATAGGAATAACAGCTTCTGCAGTTACATAAGCAAATTCTCTATTCCAATTGCCTAATGAGTTAAGTACGTACACACACACCAGCACAATATGCAGCACGGCATTGTATAGTATGCGAAGCTCTAATAGAGCACTCAGCTATACCTGAAAAATATTCCTATTATGCTGGTCGTTATAATTCCAACCGTTTTCACATACATGTAGCTATTTCATTTTGAACCAAAATTTAAGTTTGCCATTCTCTACATCTTGGCTTATACCAGCCCCTCCCTCCAGTATCTACCTGCAGAACTTTGTGATTAATTGGGAGGCACCAACTTTAGCGTCATTACATCAGTAGCTAGGTATATTATGTCACTTGATAGCTCTTCCCCAAGGCCATACTAACTCAATCCTTTAATACGAATATTATTATCCATGAAAGTGTATGACACCACTGCACGAGTTTCAGATGCACTGACTCAAATCTCGACTGGAATATTGATCTCACATGAATTTCGCTTTCAATACTTGGATGAGATGATAAAATTTCACGTTATCATTTAATTTTAACGACCTAGCCTCGTTTGCAGCCTCTCTGACTCAATGATGCAAATGGAACTGGAGATTAAAATATCAAATTTGTACGGCCCATTCAGTAATGGAAAATCATCTATGGTTACTACAAAACTACAAATTATGTAGGTAGCAAATCATATAATTAAATTTGTAGATTTACTGCCTGCATAATTTGTAGTTTTAGTAGTAAACCATTATACCTCTAGCTTTGGGGGCGTTACTGTCTTGCCAGCAGCCTCAACTTTCCCCTCCCTATCGGGGTGAGCAAACTGCCTCAAATGGTCGGGGTTCTTGCGATAGCACGCTGCACCATACTTGCAAACAGGTTTGGAGGTCATCACAGCGCCTAGCCTGCACGAGCTGGCATGTGTATTGGATAGCTAATTATCCGGACCAGCTAGGAACTATTAGTAATTTTAGAATTTTGAAAAGTTAAGTTGCTTAATAGTTGTGATGTTTACCTTGCTCCGAGGACTGTGGAAGTACTTCTTTAGAAAAGACGAGTACTATATCGTCATCCTTGGCCTAGACAATGCGGGGAAGACGGTAGGTAGTGTCGTACTAACTCCCTAATGGAATTTATCTAGCTTACATGTACCTGCAAGTTGACTTAAACTCTGAAGTATACTACACATCTTGTGCACACTATGTAATTCTGTGTCTGTAACTGACTACGTCTGCTATAAATGCTTTGATGTGTAGTGAGAAAGGTTGTTTAGGAAGAAATCTGACAACCCAAGTTATTGATATAAGTATGTCATACCAGCAATATGAAGCCATAGATAGTAGAGTAGAAGGACGTCCTTCCACTCTACTATCTACGATGAAGCTATCTACATGTACCTGAAAATGTCTACAGAAACTCTCCAAACATTTCCTATCTCCACCTCCCAAGTGAACCAGCCCATGACTAACCCTTACTCGTGTACATATGCAATTCATATAAGACGGAAGAGAAAAAACATCGAGAGAACAAAGTATCTCTGAAAAAAAATCAGAGCCCAGCTGGGGATTGAACCCAGGACCTTCTGGATGCTCTTGCCCACTGAGCTACTGGAGCTCCTGAGCAGAGGAGCAGTCAGTCTCGCGTAGCCAGACTCTCGACCGTGGAGAGCCTGGCTATGCGAGACTAGGAGCAGTAGGCAAGCTTTACATATCTGCTAAACCCGCTAGTAGACATCATCATATACATGTGTATAATACGGAATTACCGTGATGATTGTGATAACAATAATCGAACAGGGTAAAATGCAATACCGCCCAACACTAATCAGCAACTTGTACAGCCATTTGAATAAGCATCGCCTGATGTCAATATTTAGAGATATCATGGCATTACTTGTGTCAATATATCGTGACTGTATATTTTGATATCGCCCAGCACTACCCGCTAGTAGCACTTGCCAGTAGGACCCAGCCAATTGGTTATTGAGCACCCTTTAAACGCGGTTAACGTGCCACATCCAAACTTACATGTATGGTCTCTGGTGTGTGTGTTATGTGCAGACATTTCTGGAGAAGACCAAGCACTTGTTCATCAGGAACTACCAAGGAATGCCCCTAGAGAAGATCACCAGCACGGTCGGACTCAACGGTGAGAGTCTGATAACACAGCGCTGTAGCTACAGTACAGTGTATGCACATCTCCCTGTGTTTAGTAAGTATAATCAACATATGGCCACCACACGCCCGTAGGAAGCAAATTTCGATTGGTCCGGTGGGGCCGGGGTAGGGCTGGCTCGATGTAGGTGTCGCGCGCAAAGCGCGCCTGCTAAGGGGGTCTGGGGGCATGCCCCCCCAGGAAAATTTTGGATTTTAGACCATCTGAGATCGTTTCTGGTGCAATCTTGGGGTGAAATAGCAAGAGTCGGACAACGTGCTGCCAAACCTAGCCATTATGCTTGAAGCCTTTAACGCTCGCAGAATTTAAAGGCGTGGCTCTCAGGCTGCGTAATGATTATTGCGATTTTAGCCATAATTACGTCTTGCATGTGATGCCACTATGCGTGCGTACGTTAGTGACTATGTACTAAAAGTTACCAGTGTAGCGTTTGGTGGTTTTTGCACTTACTAAGTCAAGGAAGCAACGGAAATTTTGCTAAATTTGTTGAAAGACTATCTGCTGCAGCCATTTTTTTTGGTTGGTGCGCCGAACTTTGGTCCGGCGGCCGCCGCACCTGCCAGACCTGCTCCTACGGCCCTGCACGAGGTATAATTGGATGCTAGCTTTAGAAGCAGGAAGTTGCAGACATTTTTTCCTACGCCACCAGGTAGCCCTGTACATGTGCACCAGCTGAAAAACAAGCTTCATCTCTAAAGGAGCACAGCTTCTGTGATTGAACTGTTTTGGGTAAAATAATGTACGTACGTTTATTACCCGACGACTGTCATAAACTCAAATTCAAGTTGTGTTGTGAATAGTCCAGGGCTTCCCTTAGAAAACACACATTATTCCGTTACATATTTAGATTGCATCATTGCGCTAAAGCTCTGATCAGAACTTTCGTTTTGGGTGAGGCTCATACACGCTATGTGATAGCATCAATACAGTATGCAGCGTGTATGAGCCCCGCTCTTAACAAAGTTCATAAATACAATGCTTTGAACATAGTGACATGGTTTGAAATACGTGACGGAATAATGGTCATTTTCTACCCAAGACTGCCACATATAACTTTTGAGAATTCCTGTTGCTATGTGCAGCCACCCCATGTCCCCCTTGTGGTGTGGCTGAAAGGCTTCATTTCTGTATCATTAGTGAAGCAATGCGTCCTGTAAACATGGTTACATGGGCCCTGTGAATTACGGAGTTAAGCTTCTTTAAAGATGACGTGTTGCAAAATGCCAGGTAGTCCCTCAGCGATGTCTATGTTGGCTAATATGTTTTTGGAGTATGCACTTCGAGGCCATACTCCCCAGGCATTTTTTGGGGGGGGGGAGGGTGGGCAGTATCAAACCACATTTGTACATTCCTCCATTTGGCTTCTGATCTTTCTTCAACTGAAGTCAGTATCAGTTCTTTGCTGCAGGTCTATAGGGAAAATTTGCTTGCAAAAGGCTGTAGGGTGAGCTTGACTTAAAGATACATTGGGAGTCGCTCTCCACTTGCATCTTGCAACCCGTAGAGCTTCAGTCCTCCTGGCTACTGCTGTGGCAGACATGTAGTCTTCTTTCTTATCTTCAGACTGCTCATTACATGTTTATGTGCATGCGGGCCAATTATACATGTAGCTATACATACTGCTGCTGGGCCAATAGCTAATTGTACTGTTCCAGGTTTAGTAGGCCCAATTTCATTCTCTCTATCTGGTATTCTGTAGCACTTTAGTTGAGGCCAAACTGCACACCAAACAGTACAACTAGCATAGCAAGTATGTATTCCATGTCTTCCGGACCCAGATCTATACCGTCAATTACATAATGTATGCACACACACAAAATGGCGGTGTAGTTCAACTACGAAAAAAACCAGGAGAAACGCTTAATCCTTAAGTTTATGTATGTTTAGTTTATGTACGTTACCCACTTTATGTACGTTTAGACGTTATGTTAATTTAGTTTAGTTTATGTGTGTACATGTACATGTACAGTAACTTGTATGCAGGTAGTGTCTAGCTAGAGCCATGTGACAAGCAACACTGCATGGGTACCTTCAGTCTCAGGCCATGTGAAATTTGAAAAGAGTCCTTCCTGCCATTTTTTGAGTCAGTTAGGCTAGTAGCCTTTCCTGTTCCTCATCCTTTGCTGAGATGAAGATCTGAAAGAGCTAGCCAGCCAATTAGACTAGACTTCCTTTCTGTAAGCATGCAAGTCACTGAAGTGCTCAGTGGGCATATAGTCATGTGGGGTGAGTTTCCTGCTGTGGCTTTGTTACTATACCACTTCAGCAGGCTTCTGGATCTGGTTGGTGTAGCAGTGCTGGTGATGCAGTATCACTTACATGTATAAAGGCAGGAAAGTGATTCTGAGTTGTCTGGCCTCAGCTCCAATGCCTAGTTCTGTGGAACTACATATGTATATAGCTTCAAATTAGTTTTAATTTTGGGATGACTCTGGGCCGGATGGCTTGTGGTTTTCATGTCCCAGCTTTGGCGTTTTGTGACAACTTTTTTACCTTTAGGTTGCGTAATTAGGCCCAAGTTTCTTTGTAGACTACTGACTAGTATTAATGATGTACGTATGCTTTCTTGTATAGCCACAGATGCACCGCCATGTTATACTGTTATTTCTACTATTCCCTGCACTCTTCTTCACCCCTCACTCCGCACTCTCCCCTTCCCCACTCTCACCCCACCCCCTCTCCCCTTCTGTCCTCTCCCCACCCCTCTCTCTTCCCTGTCTTCCTTCCCCACTCTCACCCCACCCCCTCTCCCCTTCTGTCCTCTCCCTACCCCTTTCTCCCTTTCTCCCTTTCTCCCTTCTCTCCTTCTCCACTCGCTCCCCACCCCTCTTTCTTCTTCATCACTCACCCCTTCTCCCCTCTCTCCCTTCTCCACTCTCCCTCTACCCCACTCCCCATTTCCCCCAATCTCCCCTTCCTCACTCTCTCCCCTACCCCACTGTCTTCCCTCTCTCCCCTACACCACTCTCCCTGCCCCATCCTCTTCCCTCTCTCCCCTACACCACTCTCCCTGCCCCACCCTCTTCCCTCTCTCCCCTTTCCCACTCTCCATTCCCGCCCCCTCTCTCCCTTCCCCACTGCTCGGATCCTCAGTGGCTCGATTGGAGCAGGGATCAGCCAGGCTAATCTTCTGGGACCTTGGGGGACAGGAAGACCTACAGAGTCTCTGGGACAAGGTCAGTGGCCAGACAAGTAAACCTCTGATGCCCTGCACAGAGTTCTTCTGATTTAATTAACCTAATGACATGTGGCTATGTCACAACACCACTCATTAGCTGCAGTCACCTTTGGGACCCGTCAGAGTGGCTGCAGTGCATGTGGTTAGCCTGGTACCCAGGCCTCCCCTCGCAGCTTTTTTGCACGAGACTAGCACGTGGCTGCTTTATGAACTACAGTGTTCTACAGAGCAGAAGAGCGTTATTCCTCCTGGGCTTTGTGGGTCACTTTCTTTGGTGTGGTTATAAAAAAAACACAGGGTCATAAAAAGGTGTAGTGGAGTGGTCAGACCAGAGAGGCTGTGAAGCAACCGAATTTTCCAGTGATCATGCAGAAAGTATTTTTGTAGTATCTCACTTGGGTGCAAGGCTAGATTGTATGCTAAAACCGGAAGATGTAATTAATCATTGCATGCATAATGGATACGTATTACAGCGGCCTATGTGGCAGCTTTGGACAGGTACATGCATGTACATCATTTACTAGCAATGGCACAGAGCAGTGCTTTCTAAAGATCAGAGCATATCTGTGGTTCAGGGCCAGTCCGACTGGTCAGTCCATGGCTGGACCACTTTTCTGGCAAGATTATTCTTGCTGATGAAAGCATTTAACTGGCTGGTCCGCTTTATGTTTTCTCTCTCTCTCTCTCTCTCTCTCTCTCTCTCTCTCTCTCTCTCTCTCTGTGTGTGTGTGTGTTTGTGTGTGTGTGTGCGAGTGTGCAATGATTATGTTAAAATCATTACCACACAACAGTGCTACAACCTACAGCTATTAAACAGAACTTACAGTGACACAGCGATTTGGTAGCGCCTCCAGTTACAATGTAGCAGTCACACCATTGAACAACAGCATAATTATTATCTCTGTCTACAGATCTATAGTTAATGCAGCTCTGACATTGTAGTATAGCACTAGTGCATATACTCGAGATCTACTGGAGCTGTCATAGAAATTAACTCACCTGGATCCATGAGACACAGATTGAATCAGTTTTGCCTCGTTTCCAGGCTCCACTGCCCAGCCATTTTTGTATGTTGGAAAACGCAGGTGTGTTTTTACAGAGGGCATAATTATGAGCGCCACTTCGCTCCAGGTTTTTAGCACATTGGAAACACACACTGAAAAGACGCTGGACTGTGGAACCAGGAAATGAGGCTATTTTGTTAGAGACAAGGTCATGGCATTGTGTGGGTAAAGATTGTGACCTAAACCTGACATTTACATGTACATGTAGTTCATCAGTATAATGCCTCCTCAGCTTGACCTCATGACCTCATGACCTCATGACATAGCAAATGCAACCATGGATAATAGAGGTAGCAACTGAACAAGTGCATCCATAGGTCATAGGAGGAAATACAATCCTTGGCTGTGACATCAGAATACCTATCCTGTCCTTCTTCATCAGCAGAGCTGTCAAGTGGTAAATTGGGTATCAATTTCTAGTAGACAATGAGTGGGAAGTAACTTGTAGGCAGATGAAGACCTTGATGAAAGGCATTGAGGGGGCGAGCCTGAGCCCAGCCTGCATAGTTTACATGCAGGACATTATTCATAAATTAAGTGAATAATTTTGGGAAGATGGTACTTGAAGTAATAACTGGGGGAAGATGGTACTTGAAGTGCTATACAGTGGAACCTCCACATTACACAGTCATCTTTGGGACCTGTCAGTGTGGCAGCATTAGAGATGCATGGTGGCTACTTTACCGATTGTAGTATTACGGGGATCACAGATGATTACTACGCACTAGAAGTTTCAATCCTTGGTGACGTGTGTGTGTGTGAAGGCAGTGTCACACCCACATTGGTGATGTCATTATGCATGCACAACAAATCCACTGGGAGTTTGCATTACATCCAGCTAATTAAGTTACGTGTACCTGGTTAATTGTGTGTTGCCTATATATGGTGAAAACATGGTAGGTAGTGATATATAAAATATGCAGGTATGTACTTGGATGTGCACTGAGTGTTTGTCGACATGCTGCTCTGTTGCAACCATGTCTACTTCTCATCCTCGGGCAGAGAGTTAGAAAGCCCAACCATACCTCCGAGTTTTGATTTTCTCAGGATTAGATACCAGTCTCTGGTACATGTAACTACAAAAGTATGCAGGGGGAAATTTTTTCCATGCTTTACGCAGATACTCGGCAACTTTATGACCTCTGTGGAGGCGTGTTGTGCCTCCAGGAATTATGGCCTCACCTCTTGTATGCTTCCAACACTATTGCTACAGATGGTTGGAGTGTGCGTCCAAGTGATCTCAAGATCTTCGTGATGATCGATGATCGGTATCAATCACGAACGATGGTTGCACAATAGCAGACTTTAGAGGTCTGTAGCTCCACTTCCTTATAAGGCAGCTGTGTACGTTGCCAGTGTTCATCAGCTACTGAAACATCAGGAGGCCTGATCAAGAGCAGATCCAGAATGTGGCCGTTTGCCAGAAAGAAGCGGTTCATTATGCTTTAATGGGTTATTTCATGGTACTCTAATTGCTGGCGTGTGTGGCCAAACTCGATTGGCAGTGCAGGTGTGTACACAGACTGTGTGACTGCTGGCCCACTATCCCATGCATGTGACATCAGTTTTGCTGGCATCTCTTTCGCTGGCATCATGCATCCCCTCTGGTAGCCAGGTAGGTTGAGAGGAAGTCTCTGCATGTCCTTCCTGCCCTCAAGGACTGCACAAAGCCAACAGGCTGATTCTGTTTTGTATAGCAACATACCCGTTGCTATGGAGCAATGAATGGTGGGGTACAAGAAGGCTGTTTGTATGAAGTAAAGCTGAAAAGAAGCTCTCTGTGTGAAATGGAAATTTGTATATTGCACTTCTTGCTGTAGAGCAGTGATCTCGTACACGTTACGTTTAGGCATGTCACTATAATTCTCTGTATTACACAATAAATTTGCCGTGTAGCTCTGCGATGAAGGACCTAAATCTGAGAACAAGTCGTCAAGGAACAGTCACCAGTTGTACCGCAGTTTGTAGGCCAACCATTTTACAGCAGCTACAATCAATGAACTACGTACCCCTGCATGTAACCTCGTCTCTAGGCCTGTACGACATTTTGAGGGGAGAACCTGGGGGTGACGCTACCCTGCTTCTACATGCAACCACTACACAACCACTACAGCTGCTACAACACACAGGGCTGTATGTACCCCCCCCCCCCCCCCCACTGTGATGCCATAGTGTACCAAAATGAGATTTGATTCATGACTTGCATTGGCCATGTTAATTAAGCCTTATGTACACACCTCGTCTCATCACACTCTTAGGGTTTCATACAGGATAATTTGGTGGGGGCGGTGGGAAAAATAATGCACGCAGAGCACACCCCCTAGGGGGTGGTCCCCCAGGAAATTACGTGCTCTGAGGTTACTTCTGGGGGCCCAAAATGCTGAAAATTAACTACCTAATAAACTTGTGTGCTTACCATGGATTAGGAGTATGTACGTGTATAGCTTTTTGTATAGCTTTGTGATAACGCATCCCCTGTTGAGTACATGTAATTGCTAATTACTCTACTCTCAGATGGATTCATGTGCAATACATGTAGTACATGTTGTTTTTATTACTTCTCTCCTGCCAGTATTACTCCGAGTGCCATGGGGTGGTGTATGTGGTGGACTCCTGCGACGCTGAGAGCCTGACCATCTCAGCACAAACCTACAGTGAGTACATGAACTTGTGTATTAGCGCACTTTCAATTAATTGTTTGTTAGATATGTAAGTGATGTGACTCAAGAAAATGAAGGCAGTACAGATCATTAATGATTGTGCACTGGTATAGCCCTAGCTGGTGGTAGCCTAGTTCCCAGTGACAAAACTTGTGCAGAGGTCTGGATTGTCTAAATACAGTATTATTTCAAAACCCTTTTTATCTGCCATGACGTAATAATCTTGCATACATATTCCTGTAGTTAACACACTACTTATGCATATTAGCTAGCGAGTATATTTCTGCCACTCTCTTAGAAAAGGTCATTCTTCATCCTGATCTGGAGGGAGCACCCTTACTCATTCTGGCTAATAAGCAAGACAGGCCTGTAAGTTAACCACAGTGGTTGGTGTGGAAAGTAATTACTAACTAGTGATACACAATGTGCAGGGATGTCCTCGCTTCGCGAGAATTGCTGGGCGTGGCACATGGCATGTAGGTGGCACGCCCATAGCACCCACCCACAAACTAAAAAGGTCAAGCACACACCTATAAAACAAAATGGCTACTTGCTATTATGTGCCTAGAAGACCAGAGGCCGAAGCAAGCTTACTGTGATAGTGATCGCTTCCAAGTCTCCCGCTTGGAGTTTTATAGTGAAGGTAAGGGTTCGCTGTGTGTTTGATAGGCTATACCAGGAGAACTGGCTGGAACAGGTTGGCAACAACGACAACGAAAAAAGGTCAATCGAACTGGAGTGGAACCTCACTTTACTCAGAATTAATTACATAGTTTACTGGAAAGGTTGCAAGTGCTGTACATGTATATAGAGGCCTCAATCAGCTCTCGGCACTCTTTGTCATAATATTTGTTGCGATACAAGTGCACTCAGAATGGTTTACTGGCTATGCTAAGAATGGTATCTAGAGCATGCCCCTGTAACTATATACTGGCTGCCAACCAGCAGAAGTCACTCTATGGCTAAACCTCCAGGCCTCCATGCCCAGATTTCCACTCAGTTGTAACACATGTTTGCTTACTATAACTGTTTGACACTGGTAGCACATACTAGCCGCGTTCTCTGGCCTTCCCCACATGAGCTAGCAAAGCCAGCAAGGAAAAGCGCCTTCCCTCGCTGGCTCTTGTGTGGAAGGCCCGAGAATGAGGCTAAATACGTACCTGTTGGAATGCCCCAAGCTACATTCATTTCACTCAATCTAGCATATATACGTAGTTAACCATATATGATGCATGCGTTTGCACGTATATAAAAGGGATTTTAGTACAGAAGAAATTAGGGGCTTATTTGTAAGTGAGTTGTGGCCATTCGATCTTTGGTAGCTAATTGTTTAGGAGTTCCTGTAAATTTCATTGTCTTTTTGTGTTTCCTGGGTGTTCAAGGTGTTAAAGGATGCTGATTTCATTTCGGAACAGTGACATAGCACTTTTAATTTATAAAATCCATGCTGTCAAATATGCCTGCTATTTGCTATGCCATGGTTGTTTTAAAGAACCTAGTTCCCTGTCTCTTCTCTCCCTCCCTCTTTGGGCCTCAGGATGCTCTACCTCTGACGGAGGTCGAGGCTTCCTTTGACACCAGTGTGGAGTCCATTGGTGACAGGGACTGCAGGATCCAGAGGGTCTCTGCCCTCAAAGGGTGAGCACAACACTCGCTGACTATGATCCTCACTTTCCAGGCTCCCACTAACCCCTTGCAGTAGTGGTGTTTTCTCACAAGTCTAAGTGAGTTCATTTATGTATGGCAGGTAGCGGAAATAGCCTTTTACCTTCCTCCCCGCGTGTAGGGGAGGGGAGCCTGGGAATGAGACTCGGCCAACAGTAGACTCATTCCCCGGCTTCCTCCCCACGTGTGGGGGAGGGGAGCCTGGGAATGAGACTTAGCCAGCAGTAACAACCGTGAAGCATGTGTCTGGGGACCAGGTCAGTAGCAAATCTAATCTAAAGTTTAAAGTTTCTGTCTTGCATCTCTTAGACTAGCAGCATAATAAGAACTGAGCAACTAAAGACAACATTACATAATGTAGCTGTGTTAAGTAATGTTGTTGACAATGCAGTAAAGACTACGTCACTGATCATACATTATCTCAGTGCTGGAAGAAACCAGTCTTGAACGCTCTTTAGTCACGCTGTTGCAGTATTGTGTCAATGGTACATGTATAATTACTGGGGGTATCATTAGATACAAGGGGGCGAGGGTGGGTGCTGGAGCAGTTAAGATGTGCTGACCTGCAGCGCTGCGCTGGTAGAGGAAATTCAGTTTTGGGCATGTCTGTTTATTTACAGCAAGACCACTGACTCAGTCATTTTGTGTTTCTTAGAATCTTAGTGGGCCATCAGTTAGCAACGGCAACTTCAGGATATTATGTTTTTGCTGTCTAGGCAACACAAAAGCTCCAAAGCATTCCAAACACCTGTATAGTCAGCTAGGATCCAAATGCCCTCATTATGGAAGGTGTGGGTGGTTCAGAGGTTAATTAATCTGTGCAGGTCATAGACTGGTGACTGTAAGTAAAACAATGTGCACACACAGACAGGCACTTGCACATACCCAGTAGGCTACTCTCTGGGCTACTGTCAGTGCAGCATGCCTCCTCCTCCTCCTTAAGCCTCTTGAGCCTCTTCCTTACTTACTCTTGTCTTTGTCTTCTCTCTCTCCCGCAGTGAGGGGGTGCGCGAGGGCATTGAGTGGCTGTCTCAGAGGGTGCAACACAATCCCAGTAGACCACTCCAAAGGACGACAGGATGATACTAAATCAGTCAGGCCATTCATTACAGAACATTGCATGCAAATCTACGTCATGTATTTTGTATTGAATGTGAATTAATAATGCATGACTGTACATTGCTTTCGCAAAAAGTCTCAACTGAATCAGCACCCATACAATAGTTTAACTTCCGGTGAAGATTAAAGTACAAATGTACCGGTGAGTGTACGTTCGATTTTTCAGACGATACTGTCAAGAAGATGTACAAGCTCAAGAGAATTTCTTTTGCGTTGCTTCTCGTTTGGACCCTGCAGGCACTCGATCTTACCTTGCAACAGGGTGAGTGTATGCACGCAGTTGACAATAGGCTAGCCCACATCAAGGGTAAGGGGTCGTGGCGCCTTGATGCGGGCTGGGGATCCGGGACGAGGCTAAGCTCAGGGAAGCAAAAGACGTGCTACTGGTACTATAAGTCTAATACATAAAAACACAAAGACAATTTTTAGTGCGTAGCTGTTTGCAGGACACTGGGAAAGCGTAGCCGCGCATGAGATCGAGTGGTCATTATCGAATGCGCCATTATTGAAGACACATATTATAATTGGATTACATGTAGTTGTTAGTTTTTTTGTAGTATGGAATTGCTAATACATTTTCTAGACCCTGAATCTTGCTGTCTAGTTAACTGCTCCAAGAGATGACCAGATTTCTGCCTCCAGTAGTTGCCCCTTTTCACTAGCACGCCATTCACTAGCTGTTTTGAGCCGAACGTTACGTTGTCTGTTGGGGCATTGTGGGGCGAGCCTGAGCAGTGCGTGTGATACAACACACACAGTGAATGCATGGATTTGTAAAAGCCGTTTACACCCTGAATTAGATGTAGCTGCACCCACATTATTTATGGTCTGGTTAACGCAAAGGTCATTACAAATTAATTTGTTGTTTCTCGGCCGACTGACCCAAAATTGCAACTATCAGAATAAAAATATTGGGCCATTGTGATACAAAGTGCATGGCACAAGACTGTATAGCGACGGGCAGTGGCTAAGGCCAAGTATGGCGGTTAAAACAACTACACAGTTGTTAGGATGTGGTTAATTGCAGTTGGAGTGACACTGGGCTAGAGAAGTTCGGAAATGGTTTTGCAGCTGAAGTTAGTCTTGCGTAGCCAGATCCTCGCTATGCGAGACTCGTCATGATTTTTTGCTGATATTATTTGTATTTTGTTTCTCAAGCCAACCTTTAGCTACTGACTCAAAATTTGTGACAGGGCATCCCAAGAAACAACCTATCTAATTTGGAATGGCTTAGAGATTGTTATTGGTAAATATGTCCAGGGAGCTGGTTGCAGTGTGGGCTTCACTGTAGCTATAGCTAAACAGTCATCACATTCTTCGCATGGTTTACTGCAAAAGTGCTGACTCAGCAAACTTTGTAGCACTTCAGCTGTCCAAACTAGGTAAGAATGAAATTAGCTACGTATGGAGAGCAGATACATGAGATAGGCCGTGATGCTCCATACACACACACACACACACACACACACGCACACGCACACGCACACACACACACACATAGTCTCAAGTTTATAACAATACTAGTATGTAATTAGCAAGTCTATGAGCACTGACAGCTAGTAATTAAATAATAGGTATGTTTAATGTGGACTAAGCATGCAGCAACCCAACATTGTGTCATAGGGAAGTCTGGGCAGAGACTAACGCACTAGATCATTTATCCCCCGTACATAAACGCTACAACACTGGGAACTATAGCTAGCCTACCCTATTATAAAGTAACAAAAAAACATTTAAAAAAATGAAAGAACATATAGGGATGGAATCCCCAAAAAGCAACCAAACAAGGTAGGAATGGTACCACAATACCCTTACGGATTGTCATCCCTATATCTTTTGCCATTTTTACAACTAGTTCCAAGCAAAGCGACTCCAGTTCGATTGACCTTTTTTCGTTGTGACCTGTTCCAGTCAGTTCTCCTGGTATAGCCTATCAAACACACAGCGAACACTTACCTTCACTATAAACTGTGACTCCTAACGGGGAGACTTGGAAGCGATCACTATCACAGTAAGCTTGCTTCGGCCTCTGGTCTTCTAAGCACATAATAGCAAGTAGCCATTTAGTTTTATGGGTGTGTGTTTGACCTTTTTCATTTGTGGGTGGGTGCTATGGGCGTGCCACCTGCATGCCATGTGCCACACCCAGCAATTCTCGTGAAGCGAGGACATCCCTTCACATTGTATATCACTAGTATACATATACGAGTGTGTATTGCTGCATGTGGAGGATAAGTTGTAGTGTGAGGGGGTGATGTGTGTTGCATTGTGAAGTGCTGCAATCGCCATGCACATTCTATTGGCCGTGGATATGGCTGGTGTGGCATGGCAGGGATTGGTCTGTGTGTGTGTGTGTGTGTTGAGGTTGGAAAATGGCAAAAGATATAGGGATGACAATCCGTAAGGGTATTGTGGTACCATTCCTACCTTGTTTGGTTGCTTTTTGGGGATTCCATCCCTATATGTTCTTTCATTTTTTCAAATGTTTTTTTGTTACTTGTTTCTGTTGTTTTTTTTGTGGGGAGGAGAAAGGTGTTTAGATGGTCTGGTTGTGTGGGGTAGATGAGCGTTATTAGCTGTATCCACATATGCTCCCATTTATGATAAACTAACAGCACCTATAATGTAACAGACACACTTGGAATGCACTTTGCACTGCAAAGCTTTCAGTGGGGCTTAGATACAGCAGAGTAGCAAAATACAGCTAATGTGAATTGTAGCTAAGCGCCTACCGACTTGAGAATGCCACTGTACACCCACACATTCTTGTATGTAACATTGCAATGGCAGACGGCTGTGTACAGCAGTTTGCCGACTCCATTTAATGCACATCATGGAGGTTAGTATGGTCTGTAATGGTCTAGCAGTTGTATCAGTGTTCTTACTATTATAACGTAACTACAGCAACTCACTTTGGGTCCGCCATAAAGCGTACTCCAAGTATTATAAGCGTCTAAGCAGAACAGCTCGTCCACGCAGCATGCTCGAGGCTGCATTTCCGGTATAGGCGTAACCATCGTGAAATATTACATCCGGGATATCCAAGCGCGTACTCTTCCGGCTACGTTCAGAAAATGGCGTGGAACGGCAAGCGTCCACTGGAGAGCACTACTGAATCACTGCTGAACAGCTTTGAGTTCTTTGAAAGCGCTCTGGTTTGAGTGCACTGCTCCGCCGAAAATGTCGCTTATTCGCATTTGAATCATTGTAGTGGCTTTAGTCATTGTTGCTCTAGCCCGTCTGAATCAGAATCAGAATCAGAAGAATATGAACAGATGCTGGTTTAGCGACTTGCCGATGTGGTACTTCATCGATACTCTCTACCTACTGTAACAGTCTTGTTAGTTGTGAAAGTACTCGATAATGACAGGTATGGCTCATTAAGGCTTTATACTATGGGTTTACCAGACTTATGAGCACATGATTTTGTACACATGATATGGGGCGGCCATTTTTTTTCCGTGCCATCCCTATATATGGAGTACTACCGTACTCCATGATGCATATTGAACTTACTCAGATCTCTGCCCACAAGTTGAAGATGGCATCGATGTCTATTGCCAGAGGCACTATTTTGACCAAAAGTGCCAAAGTGCCTTACCTCTGGAGATTACATCCTAAGCGTAACTGATACACGTATTAAATGCTAGCTGAGATTCTAGGTTATACTGCAAAATTACTTGCCTCGCATTTATTTAGGCACTTGCCAAATTATGCTTAAATTGAACTGGAAAGATGCATGGCATATCATCACCAGGAGTGCATGAAGTAGAGACTATATGTAGTACGCTACTAGTTTTTGGGGGCAGTTGCGTATAAGGTATAAGTGATTTATACTTGCGCCCTGCACTCCAAGTGGGTAGTATACTGATACATAACTATAGCATTGGCTCACACAAGGCTACATGAAGAAAGAGTGAGGGGCTACGACTTTGTTCTAGCCATGCTGCCTAGGATTGCTTTAGGCGCGTACAGCATACAGCAATGCTATCAGTGTCTGTTACCAGCTGCCTTGCACACTCCTTGCTGTCACCCTACACTAGCTTTCATAACTGTACGCTCAGTATAAGTATAGCTACTTCGTACATGCGCTGAACTACCACTGATCGCAGTAACTTCGAAGAGACCGCATTCTAAAGATAGTACAATCCTTGGCATATGTTAGTTCATATGGCTAGTAGAGACCTCTTTTCTAATTTGTCCTGCTGATCACATCTCTTAGCATTGTTGGCTCTGGCCTTGCTGCCAGGTTAAGGTGTCAACTCCCATATATAGATATATCTATGTCATATTTCCTTGAACTTGCCCCTGGCTTCAGTATTGAGAAGCAAGTGCACTTCCTGTGAACATTCATAGGTACAATAGAGAAGCCATGGAATCGATTTGTGCTATGGTAGGATTTCTGTGTTATTGGCGAGCGTGAGCAAGCCCTTTAGTGTAGTCAGTTGCCAATTTTTGTCGTGGACGTCGATGACGGACGACGGGTGGACGGACCGGGGCTGCCCCATACCGCAAATATGCTGACTTTCCTATTTCACCTGCATGCGCGCGCCGCGACTGAATGCATGAGGCCGAAAGTAATATTGAGAAGGCTGGAGCGTCACCGAGAACTGCAACGGCTTAGGGTATCTGGTGAGTTGGCAGAAGCTAATGAGGGGCGGCTGGAGCGTCGCCGAGAACTGCGACAACTTAGGGTATCTGTAGCCTCGTACGAGGCTAACGGTATCTGATCAAATGGCTGAAGCTACGGACACAAATCACTTCACTTTCACTCATCCAAGCTCACGCTCGCCCCTTGTATCCCATGATACCCCTAGTAATACTCTATAATACTCTAGCCTAGTACCCCAGCTTTGCAGTCATCCCAGCTTTAATTACTTCAAGCGAAAGAAAATTGGGATGGCTGAGTACCAGGCTGATAATACTCAAGGGTAGGGATAAGCTTTTACAATTCTATGATGAGGAAAAAGAGTGTAGGGTATACCTTTCAATTTCCAGGGACTGAAGGTGAAACATGTACTGTGTGGTATTCTGTTTTCCCCATGCACCCATACAGTGAGAGGGGAAATGGACTATAAGTACTAAACTGCAGCGATTAACCCTTTCTTAATAAATGATGTGGTGTTAAATGGCTGTCATATGTCAACGCAACACAATTTCTACTCCAAGAACAAGCAAGTCTGATGCAGATTATTTCACATGGTAACTATTTTGTGGTCCTGTCACTAGGAGTGATGCACAAAATATTTTACAGAAGGGATTTTCAATGGCATACGTACATCACGACTGAGCTGAACTTTCGTCACTGGCTGGTCAGAGCTCTTTTCTCTTTTCGACTTCATTTATTATGTTGCTATGTGAATGTGTTCGTATTTAGGGTATGTGGAAGTATATGAATGTGTTCGTATTTAGGTTAAGTGAATGTGTTAGTATTTAGGGTATGTGGAAGTATATGCTAAGGGTTAAGGGGGCTGAATAATTAGCATGGGTGGATTTGTTTAGGTCTAAAGCATGGTAATCAATATGTGTACTAAACTCCCCAAACATGGCATATTATGTAATCTACTAAGCCATAAGGGAGTGGTGGCCAAACCTGTAGGTGCTAGGACAAAAAGAAAACATGCAAAAAAGTGCACACACAAAAGACTGTTGAGGACTATATAGCTACATCAGTGAGACAGCTACTACAAATTGACAATTCTAGTCTGTGAGAAGCATCAAATAACCCTCCCTTCACGCTATATCTCTTGTAATACACTCCTGACCATGCTTTGTTTGGAAGCTGTTCAATCCCCAGCTGGGCAACTATTTGTATTCAGAGTTTCTTTACTCTCACAATGTTTGTTTTTTTCCATCTCTGACGATTTTTCTAGAAGTACTAGTACATTAATATTATCTGGTACTTAAGCTAGGTACTGGGTTATTGCAGGTGCACATTAAAAGACTTTCCCCTAGGGCGGGAAAGTTTATTACATTGTATGTGTTCTTGCATGCATGCATGCATGGTTGTTGCTCCTTTGCTTACACAGTGTGCTTGATACTCTTGTAGTCTGTGAACCAGTGTGTCCTCTTCTGCAGAGTGCAGTGAAGGTGACGTGAGGCTGTTGGATGGGAGCTCCAGTCTTGAGGGTAGGGTCGAGGTCTGCATCGGAGAGCGGTTACGGTGTGCGATGATGACTGGGATGGCAGGGACGCGGCTGTTGTCTGCAAACAGCTGGGATATAACAGTGTGTAAGTGGCGACTGTTTGTTGGCTATGGGCACGGTATTTGCCAGACCTATCTGGCACGTCTTGCCATTTTATCAAGTGTTGGACATGCCATGTATGGAAGTCTGCATTCATTCAGTAGTGGGCGTGGTCAGCATAAGCTGCTAACCTTCGCCTTGTGAAACATTTGCATAGTTGTCTCCTCAAAGGTCCTGATATACAGCAACTAAGGAACTGCCATCTTGCTCCCCGCCCATGTAGTACTCACAATTTGGTCTGTAATCAAATCTACTGCTCAACAAATCAATAAGTTGCTAAGTAAACATGGTAATCAATATGTTGCTAAGTAAACATGGCATATTATGTAATCTACTAAGCTAAGGGAGTGGTGGCCAAACCTGTAGGTGCTAGACAAAAAGAAAACATGCAAAAAAGTGCACACACAAAAGACTGTTGAGGACTATATAGCTACATCAGTGAGACAGCTACTACAAATTGACAATTCTAGTCTGTGAGAAGCATCAAATAACCCTCCCTTCACGCTATATCTCTTGTAATACACTCCTGACCATGCTTTGTTTGGAAGCTGTTCAATCCCCAGCTGGGCAACTATTTGTTCAGAGTTTCTTTACTCTCACAATGTTGTTTTTTTCCATCTCTGACGATTTTTTAGAAGTACTAGTACATTGTATTTCTGGTACTTAAGCTAGGTACTGGGTTATTGCAGGTGCACATTAAAAGACTTTCCCCTAGGGCGGGAAAGTTTATTACATTGTATGTGTTCTTGCATGCATGCATGCATGGTTGTTGCTCCTTTGCTTACACAGTGTGCTTGATACTCTTGTAGTCTGTGAACCAGTGTGTCCTCTTCTGCAGAGTGCAGTGAAGGTGACGTGAGGCTGTTGGATGGGAGCTCCAGTCTTGAGGGTAGGGTCGAGGTCTGCATCGGAGAGCGGTGGGGGACGGTGTGCGATGATGACTGGGATGGCAGGGACGCGGCTGTTGTCTGCAAACAGCTGGGATACCCCTCAGTGTGTAAGTGGCGACTGTTTGTTGGCTATGGGCACGGTATTTGCCAGACCTATCTGGCACTTCTTGCATTTTATAAGTGTTGGACATGCCATGTATGGAAGTCTGCATTCATTCAGTAGTGGGCGTGGTCAGCATAAGTGCTAACCTTCAGCCTTGCGAAACATTTGTAGTTGTCTCCTCTCCTGACGTATGTGTATATGTCTCAATAGATTCACCAAATTACTGCAACGTTACGCATGATTGAGGCTATTACTCAATCATGGAATACGGTAGTACTCCATATATAGGGAGGGCACAGGGAAAAAATGGCCACTGCATTGAATGTGTATAAAATGACATGTTTAAAAGTCTGCTCTAAGTGACAGTCTAAGCCCTTATGAGCTACAATGTATACCTGTCATTCTCGAGCCAATAAATGATTGCAGCACTTCACAACACATGAACTCCGCTACTATCTATAATTTATTCTTTGCAGCATCATGCACCCCACATTCTCCTTTCCACGCACCACAATCTACACCAAGGTACAACCAACAGCATAGCAATTGCCACAGGATGCACACATCACAATCGTATAAAACTAACATCCTGTCATCCAATATAACAAGCACTACAGGACCTGGTTAGAAAAAGATATAGGCTAGTGTCCACATAAGTATTTGCGCATTAGGGCTATAGGGCTATATGCACTATATACGTACATGTACTGGGATATGGTTGTAGCTAGAAAGGTAAGTGAATTGACCTCATAATGTCTGAAAATCGCCAATTTCCTGGGGCTCTAGTTTCGAGCTGCTTATGACAGCTCTTACAAGTTCAGTCCCCCCAAAGTGAAATGGCTTCCTGTACATTCCCTAGCATTGCACTAAAATACAGCCTTTAATTTGGGAATAGCACTCGTGACTGAGTGTAAAACTTTAATAGTAGAGACCTGAGGAAGTAGTGGCTTTAGTGTTTCTGTAATAGCTCGGTCGCAGTCTGTGTTCTTTTGAGCACTTTTGAGGGGAACTCTACGTTGCAGTCAGCTTCACATTCTCTGCAGAGCGAGCTACAATGTACAACTTACCCAAAAGCTACATGTACTTGACGTGTCTCCACAGCAGCCACCGATGAAAGCAAAGCAGCAGATTCCTAAGCACGATCGGTACATTGCTATGTGGAAGCATAATTTGGTAGAAGGATAATTTGGCCACTTACCTAAACAACAGCTCCTTGGAATAATGGCATTTCTATCACTCAATGAGAAGGCAGCCCTACTCACACTAATGAGATGCCCACAATTAAGTCTAAGTACTTAATTGCTAATCAGCTAATGCCATTCCTTGTACTAAGTGTATGTATGTGTAAAGCGCAGTATATATAGCTTGCCCTCCTGAATACTAGGGTAGGCAGATTGTGCTCGAAAATCTACCTATTGTATGTTCTGCTGCACTGCTCCAAGAATGTATTGATTGTGCTCTGCAAATGGCCCTATTATGCTCGTTAAATTATCAGCAAAACAGCTCTCCTGCGGAGACTGTGATTATCTAACCCAAAAACTCACTCACTCTCTGCCCCACACTCACGCCTTTCGGATCGTGTTGAGAGAGTTGGCTTCGCACCATGCAGTGTCTTGCAGTTCATTTACCCTAACCTTCAGACAGCTTGGGAGCTCAAAGTTGGCTAAGTAGCGACGTCGGGGAAGAAATAGTTGCCAGTAAGCTGCTGTCAGCCACTTGACTCTCGCTAACAGCACTGAGATTGCTAGTCGTCGCCATCACAGAATTACCACGTGACCGAGTTTCCATAACTTTAATAAAATGATGGAATTTCTTTAGGAAATCTACCTATTATGCTCTCATTATGCTCGATGCTTTCGTGTACCTATTGTGCTCATTTTGATGCTGGCACAATCCACACACCTCTACTGAATACTCTTCCTAGCTCTGTATCACGGTTATTCTGCAACGGCTGGCTTATACGAATAGATATATCAGCTCAGTTTCACCAAAATATCAGAACACGAAGTACACATAGCAACGAGAACTTTTAAAATGCAATTATTAATAGTTATTTAATTTCCAGTTTCGCTGCACATAGCTTGCCATTGAAATACGGTACCTAAAATTGATAACGTTCAAGGCCGATAAGAAGGATGCCTAAGCTAGCTACTATATATTTGCACAGGTAATTACCATTTAACCAGCTATGGGCGGGGTCAGAATGTAGTTATTAACTAGTTGTTGCTAACGTAGTCATGTGTGGATTACGTGTTGGGCCGAGACTCTCGGCCCACGTGAGGACATTTTGGTGAAACTGCACTACAGGTTTCAGCATGCAATAGTGCACGTACTGACAGCTGCATCTCAATCATTCAAGTTACACTTGCCCATATGCGTGGCACTGGTATGGAACAATTACATGTATTTGATGCCAAAGAGAAATTTGGCACCAGATATTTAATTATTGTAATAGTTACAGCTTATACATGTACCTTGCAACCATACAAAAGAAAGCCTTACAACCATACAAAACTGTTAAACACAACTCACACTGTAGAACTATTGGCAGCTGTTGAATTTGAAGCCTCAGATGATCGGAAATAGCTGCTAACTGGCCGGTATCTTATTTTCGACTGCTGTTATTTAGGCTTAGAACATTGTATATAAGCTAACAAAGATCCTACATCTGGCGGACTGCTTATATATCAGATTTGCCACTATGTACAAGTAAGTTAGTCTACAGATCTTACAGTAGATATTATTACGAAAATAAGAAGGACTTGAGCCAACTAATTGGCTCCTGGCACCTTCATGATGGTCCTATAGGCTCTCGTTCACACAGTAGCTTTTCTCCAATGGTGGCTTCCCAGATGTCTTTATACATGTAAATGTGGTAGCCATGCACACTCAACTCAATCGCCGATTCTTCCTTCATGAGTCACACGTGTCACTAATTAAAAGAATTTTTGCGGTGACGTATGCCAGCGAAAATTTCCCATGCGAAATACTTGTGTATCATTTTTAGTGGCTAAACCACAAAATAATTGACACGCAAAATAGTCTGTGGATGTGGTGCACTGCTCACAGATGAATTTCTCTGTTCTTCAGTTTCTACTGCCTCCAAGTTTGGTCGGTTTGGGATGGTAGGTCGTGGCGAAGACCAACCAATCCACCTGGACGAGGTGAGGTGCACTGGGTCCGAGGACCGACTGGTCGACTGCTTCCACAACACAACAGGAAGCACCGACTGTAGTCACAGCGAGGACGCTGGAGTGATCTGTCAGGGTGAGTAGAACTTTAACATGTATTTAGAAATTCTAATAAAAGCTCACTGTATGGTCAGTCAACTGTTGCATTTGCTTTTAGCATGTCGCTAGATGTTACCGTAGCTTCTTTTAAGCACTACATTGAGTGTAGTGTATTGGGTGTTTAAAAGGAGCTACATCTAGCAACATGCTGGAATGTACCCTGCATGGGCTGCAGGAATGTTTAGCATCTCACCAGAAGTTGGAGAAGTGGGATCTCACATGCAAAAAAATGTCCTGTTTTGTGAAATACCTGCAGCCCGGGTATTATCGTTCAACTGAAGGTTATACTCAGCAATAGGTCAGTTCAAGCTAAATGTGGATATATCTCCATAACTGCAAGAGAAAATGCTGACTCAGTAATTTTGTAGTGCATTTCCAGTTAACCAAAATAGAAGTATCACTGCTAGCTACCTACTACTTTTTGCCCTCAAAATGACATGTACATGTATGCTCGCTTGATGTAGCAGCCAGGCATGCACAAAGCATGCACTTGGCTGGTACGCTTTACATTCCTGTGTCTGTTTGCCTGGACTCAAGTGACGTATGTACTCGAAGTAGTAATGGAACTACCTTGGTATTCTGTGGTGAAAACACAGTCAGTCTGCTACTGTCCCTGTATAAATTTTCATACCATGTAATTATTCTAATTAACCATACCTCAATTAGCCATGCCACCTTAACTGTTCTTGGGGCAGTGATAAGCCCAGACTGAGAGCTGGGACTTAGGCTAGCTTAATACATGTACCTTTGGGGCAAGAACAGGAGTGTATAATTATAGGAGCACACACAAGTAAATTCTCATACACACACCCACACACACACACACACACACACACACACAGGAGACACGTGTACTGGTGGAGATGTCCGCCTTGTTGGAGGAACAGATGCCAAGGAAGGCAGAGTGGAGATATGTTTCGAAAACACCTGGAGCCCAGTGTGTCGTGATGGCTGGGATGATCGCAATGCTGCTGTGGTCTGCAGGCAGCTAGGACTATCACCCAACGGTGAGGACTTAGGTAGCGTACATATGAAGCAAGCATTACTCATACATCATAGCTGGTAGCAACCAGTACCCACATTTGATAC
This sequence comes from Phakellia ventilabrum, assembly GCA_963921505.1. Lineage (NCBI taxonomy): Eukaryota > Metazoa > Porifera > Demospongiae > Axinellida > Axinellidae > Phakellia > Phakellia ventilabrum. The sequence continues at coordinate 1,993,625 of OY997385.1, forward strand.
AGCAAGAGTGTGCCGCTCTCGGTCACAATTGTGCCAACATAATGTCATCGGAGCAGCTCACAGCAGTTAAGGCGCTACTTATTCACAGAGGAAATGAGAACTACATACGTTGTAGTGTGTGTAGCTTCTGAACAAGATCTGCTCAAGGCACGCCTCCAACTTTACTGCTGTATTGGTCTCTCAAGCTCAGTTTTGGTATTCAGTTATATATTAGCCTCGTTTTACAGCTTTTCTTGCAGCCTTTTTTTTCCAAGACTGTAATAAAGTCGGGCCTGGCAGAAGGCTAGGTTTATGTGCTGCTATAATATTGTGTTAACTCACTACATGTAGAAGGTCCTCTATTATTCTTGCATGCGGGAGGCCACATAAGTGACTATTAAGAAGCAAATGAGTGTGGTTGTTTAACAAATTAGACAACTAACCTCACATCAAAAGACGAAATCAAATAGCATAAAGTGGAACTAAGCCACAATTTCCATTGAGAAATAACTCTTCTTGGGATCGGGCTTGGAGTGTATGTGTTGGCAGACTCGATCTACTCATTCCAGTAGATGTTTTGGTCTTCTTCATTAGACAGAGAAGCCAGTAATAGCTGCACAAGGCCTCACATTTAAGCCAGTTAGGACAGACAGCTAGGCTGTAGGACTGATTTCAAATGCATAGTGACCTTTTCCTGGTTTTGACATTTGTAATAAGTGTGATTTGTATCAAGCACAGCATGTATACAATAGTTCACAAAATGTATTCATTGAGTTTTACAACATGGCTAGAATCTCGCGATTAAAACCCAATCCTACAGTATGTCTGTTGGAAACTCACTGTAATCCCCACACCGCCTGATGTGGACTTTCTCTGTAGCTAAGTTGGTCGCAGCAGTAGTGGAAGCAATAATTATGTTCTAATCCCGAGAAATGCCAGTGCTGGTAGTTGTACGGAAGAACCGTTTCATCCCTTGGCCTCTGTAAGTTTTACGTTCTCTAAGCGAAAATTTGGTTCTAGATACCGTTTGTGCTACTATAAATTGTAGCTAATAGATCGACACTGCACACCGCGCTATTGCAGAGCCACGCCTTCTCAAGCTATGCGAGCAAGAAGCTTTTTATGTTATAGCTTGCACAACGACTAAGGCTTGCAGCAGGTCATCCAATTCTTGCTATTTTACCCTAAAATTGCAATCTCAGAAGGCCTAAAATTCCAAATTTTTTGGGGGGAGCATGCCTCCAGACCCCCCTAGTATGCGCGCTTCACGTGCTTTACTATTATATGCGACGCTGGCATGTGAGTACTGGCCTACCCGTTACTTTTCTCAGTGAGCCAGCCCTGGGTCATCACATAGTATCTCAAGAACCATGCCACGCACATAGTCATCAAGATGGAATAAAAAACATTGAGAGAGTGAGCAAACTCCAGAAAGCATTGGAGCCTAGCTGGAGATTGAGCCCATTATCTTCTGATTACTGTGTAGTCAGATGTTCTTACTCACTGAGTGGAGCAGTAGCCAAACTGCTTTAAATACTGCTTTTCTTTTTTAATGGTACCAGATGCAGTAGCTGTTGCCTTTGGTCCTGGGCTGGGACCCGTTGCTTTGGAGAATGTGTCTTGTGATGGATCAGAGGAAAATCTGTGGGCATGCTCCAGTGACAGGAGTGAGGGAAACTCGAGCCGGTGCTTGCTGCATGCGGGAGCCGTGTGTGAGCGTAAGTGAACTTATTTGTACATGTAGCTTTGTGATACATATACAACACATGTTATTGCCATATATGCTGCAATGAGGTCGTCTGTATAATTATGGTCCAGGTTCCATGCCATGCAAGGCCGCATGCCATTCTTCATACATGTACCAGACAAAGAGAGCCAAGTTTCTGGCATATCCTTTTATAGGCGTATAGCATGAAAATTTGGCGAGCATTAAATTTGGCGAAATGGCTTTAAACGGCTAAGTTTTAATAGTGACGAAATTTACGATTTTAACTGGCGTAAGCTTATAACGTAATAATTGTGCATTAGCAAACAACGTATGTAAGCCTTCTTGCTATTGATTTGGTTATCTTGATCCAATCTAGAAGCTTCGAGAAGCACCTAGCCGCCTTGGTCGAACTGTAAATAATTGATATATACGCGCGTGGGTGCGCGATAATAGATACACACGCATTATGTCAGGTTTTATTATTGGCGAGAATTAAATTTGCCGATTTTTTTACAATTCACCAAACCGCCAAATTTTCCCGCTATGCGGTATGTAGGCCTCCCCCTAGCCTTAAATGTACCCAGGCCTTCTTTCACAATCTTTGTACAGCTGTGGAAAAATTATAGGGCTTCCATGGCTGTGAAGAACACTGCGAGGGGAGGCTTGGGTATGAGGCTATAGCTAGGTCCCTCTGTGGCTGAAACATCTGAACAGTATCTCTAGAAATTGAATTGGGTTCGGAGGATGTGGGCGTGGACAATTAAGATTATACATGTTAGCTACCCAAGGATCGCAGGCAAGCCTGATGTTTGGGGATGGGCTCCTATTATCCCTCAGGGCTAACAAAGTGTATTAAACATACTCTTGCTTTAAATTGTCTTTCTCTAGTTATGTATACTTTAGCCAATGCTGACATTGAATAATCTTGTGCACATCTCACTTATAGTAAACATTTTTTACTTACAGCACCATGCATTCTCGATGGGCTGACAGAATGTGGGCTGTCACCATCTGTTGGTGGGGATGGCGTAAACCTGGCGGAAGTGTGCTTCTGCGCTGCAGACTGTGTTGACTTTGGGGACTGTTGTCGTGATCTCCGGTTGCTAGCAAACTGCTCTATTGGAGGTTAGCCATACCCTCATTCCCACAAAATGTGAAATACACATGATTGAGTGTTTGTAGGAGGCAGTGTTCTCACTGGAATTATGTATTAGGGGTATACAATGTGGTGTTACAGTAGGTACATTTAGGGGGTACATTGCCCCTCTAATTAAAGCAACCTAGCTGTACTGCTGATTTACAGCTTATACAAGTAGCTCACTCGCTTCACTCACTTCAGCTACCTGCTTGCTTCACTTGCAAGTGTCTTTGCACACTCGCAACTCTCGGAAGCGTCTGTAAAGTTGTACGTAGATCAGAGTAGAGGTCACTCAGGTCAGCGCCATTAGATGACATATAACAGACTTCTCACATACCGTAGAATCGGGATAGTAGGCACCGGTGCTTACTTTCGAAATTAGCAGTCGGAACGGGTGCTAACATTTGAGGGGTGCCTACTTTAATGAGATACTTTTAATCGCGCGAATACATGGCATAGCGGTATAGCTGCTGTGGCTGCCTTTTGTACTACAGGTACGACCATTACACTTGTGGGTTTGGCTCTAGGAAAGGTATTCATTTCTAGATTGGCTCATTACAATGCAATGAATACCTAACAGGAAGTGGCGCACAGCTGGTAAGAAACTTTGAAGAAGGCGGCGCTGCAACAATGTGTATGCATAATTCTTCACAGTTTCTTGCCACACACAATATAGCCACTGCCAAGTGTAAATTTTAAATTAATAATATGTGGCAATCCTATCGAGTAATTGAACATTATTCCGTCACGAATTTCAATCATGTCACTGCGTTCAGAGCGCAATATCTCGTAACTTTCGTTAAGGGCGGAGCTCAAACGCACAGCATAGACATGTCAGATATTGATGCGTGTATATAGCACTTATGAACCCAGCCTTTAACGGAAGTTCAGAGATACAGTGCTTTAAACGCTGTTTGGCATGAAGGAGGGATCGAAACTTATGTAATACCTAGATACTTGAACTTGTTTGAACTATATGTGCAGCAACTTGATTTATGTTTGGTATGGACACCTCTTATGAGCTAGTAGGTACAGTTGTCAATAGGTGCTAGTGATAGGTATTTTGTTTACTGTCTGTTTAGTTGGTGTGATGTTCATTGCTGTGTGGTTTTGTATAAATATCTGTATGTTATCAGTAAAGTAGCAAGTATGAGTGTGAAGGATATTCTGAGGAGATTGAAATGAGACGTTTGAGAGCCAGCACGTAACTGCAAGCGTTAGGGGGGGGGGGGGGGGGGGGTGTTCAAATGGTGTCTCTGGCAATTTAATACGTGGCGTAAGTCTACCACAGTTTTACCAAGGAAGGCTTACTACAGCTGCCGGTTAGTAGAGCTTATGTAGCTTCTGTGTAAGTAGAGATACAAGCGCTATTAACCACGACATGATCGAGGAAATGCGCATTGGAGTTTCAAGCCGCGCAACTCATCTCTTCACTCTCCCGTAGCAACCATGGCTGATCCTTGAAAATATGTTGCAGATAGAGACAACAATCTGCCAAAGACCAGTCACCTTTTCGTAACTTCTCCAGCAGCATGGTTGGTTGGTTATTTTCGTGACAGGTTGGCTCGCGACCCGTCTCATCCCGCCCGGGTAGTGAGGCATGGCTCTATTTTTTTTTTCAAGTCAGGGTATGAGGTCATGTTACGAAGTGCTGCAATCATTGGCTGTGGATATGGGTGTGGCATGTAGGGGGGTTGTGGTATATGTGTGATTGGAAAAATGGCGAAAGATGTAGGGACGGCAATTCGTAAAAGTGTTGTGGTGTCATTGTACCTTGTTTGATTGCTTTTTTGGGATTCCATCCTTACATGTTTCTTTTTTTTTTATAATGCTTTCGGCCCCGGGGGCCACCCAAGGTAGAGACATCCGTCTCCTGAAGGCCCATTCGAGTAGTCGTAGCTTCTCTAGCAATTGCGTGGGCGATGCGGCTCCCAAACGTTCTAGTGGGTGTGGTTTTGTGCTAACTGTTGTATATACATCATACCTCAGGGCAAGGCCTCATCTGCACAATGTGTATACCTAGTACAGAAATATGTATGGTAGCTTTCACTTTACATACATGTACATGTACCTTAGAGCAAACTATAGCGATGAATAGCTTTCACTTTTCTTTCCAAATTGTGCAGAACCAGTGTGTAATGACACTGATGTGAGGCTGGTGGATGGAACTCGGGAATGGAACGGTAGACTGGAGGTGTGCATCAACGGACAATGGGGGTCCGTGTGTGAGAGACACTTTGAGGAGATCGATGCTCAGGTGGTGTGCAGGGATCTGGGATACCCGGAAGAAAGTAAGATGTGCCAAGCGCGGCAAGTCCAGTATAGAATTGTATCATAATCTCAGCTAGCATTTATGTATACGATGTACGTAATATATCGTGGTGTCTGTCGGTCACACTCTGGGGGTAAGGCATGCGTGTGATATGAAGAGTCGAGCGGTAGAAGGGAGAGTGGGTACAGTTATCCAAACCTAGGTCATAATGTATGAGGGGGCAATACCAGGCTTGTGGCTCCAAAGATCCTAAAGGCCATCCTGCCCTCTCTCCACCCACACATGATTAAGCTCAGCTCTGCGGCTTTTGGGAAATGGATAGCCTGGTTCTAGGCCTCCCCGCTCTGTGCGTGTTATGTAATTCGAGTGAGCGAGAGGAAAAGCAGGGAAGGCCTGGTATTATTTATCACGTGCTGTGACATAGTTAAGGTAGACTCAATTAACTGGTTGAGTGTACAGCTTAGCACCGTGCCCATGCATTCCGTCCCCTCCCAGATCCTGACTCTGAGAAGATCTTGGAGGGCACGGAATGCGTTGGCACTTTTTTAAACTGTGCACTCAAACAGTTAATTGAGTTTACCCTAAGTCTACCCAACGTCACGGCACGTGGTAAATGATACCAGGCCTTCCCCGCTTTTCCTCTCGCTTGCTTCGCTTGCTCGCATTACGTAACACACACGGAGCGGGGAGGCCTGGGAACGAGGCTAGGAAATGGAGACTAGCTGTATTTGCACTCTGTGGAGAGACTAAGGCTTGCACTGATGTTGACTGACTGTCTTCCTCCCCTGTTTTTTTATTGTTCCAGATGCCTTGGCTCTTCCTGGAGGGACGTTTGGCCAGATAGACCTTATCTGGCTTGCTGGAGTGGAGTGCCTTGGCACAGAGTCCTCCATTCTGGAGTGCCAGTCCATGGGAGTTGGAAACTTCATACCATGCCGGTTTGGAAACGCCAGTGGTGTGTGGTGTGCAGGTTAGTGTGTTGCTTAATCAGGTTCTCTGCTCTCATTTTTCTGTATACTGTGTAAATGAACTGTCTGTTTCTCACTATGGTACGTACTACACATGTGACGACTTCATTATAAGAATGCTGCATTAAGCCCTTTGTTACTAGATGTAGGTCTCCATAATTTGTTTCTTAATTAACCCTTAGTGCGCGGATGCGGAAACCATTTGCCCATGTGGAAGCTGTAATTAATTATCACCAAAGTACATGAACTCGAAGTTTTCTATGGCTGCAAGCTATTAGAGAATGGCAACTTTGTAGGCTATGAACTGTCAAGCTGTCAGTAAATTGTGTTCTAAGGGTGTCATTGTGCCCTGACTATAGCGTTAGGCTAAGCTAAACTCGAGCGCTAACCTTTATAGTCTCCTCGTTCCTGAGCCGTTGATGTCTACCCTCTAGCTGGTACGTTACTGGGGTTGATAGGTACTGGAATGATGCCTCAAGCCTATAATAGGCTTTTCAAGCACCACTACTAACTGCGTTCCTGGTGCTAGAAAGCTTGCCTAAGCTGCCAGTGTAAAAACAGTTACCACAAAAAGTAAACGCTTAGATTCTCTCGATCGGTAGGTGGAGCTTCAGATCGATTGCTGACATGTCTGACGTTAGTAGGGGCTTCCTCGGAAGCTTGTTAGCCATGGCACCATCCGGTAAGCTGGTATAAGTGTATATATACACTCTCCGCAATGAGGATTGACTAGCATAGAGCGTAGATATATATATTTACGCTAGGCACGCTCAGAGGGTTAACTACTATAAAATGCACTCCCAAAGGGAAATCTTTTACGACTCAGAACCCTTGGCTGGGCCCCATGCACCGACAGGATATGATGGTGTTTGGACAACATGGAGAAAAACAATAGCAGCTCAAATGAAAGAAATGAACGTCCGTCTACAATGATAGCACATCCATTCCTTTTCCACTTTTCCACCATCTGTTTCTACGATAAAAATGACGCATGCTTTTTACCATAGAAACACATAATTCCACACTACCAATGCAGCAGCTTAACTCATAAGCAGACACAATGTTCATACCACCTGCAATGTACATGTACCAACATAACTGGCCTAGTTGTCTAGCTATCAGCTTACCTAGCATTGGGTGACTGTAAAAACAGACAACTTAGAAGTCTCTCTGAGCCATCTGGTAGCCATCTGGTGGTTTGTTGTTGCTATCTTAATTTACAGTGCTTCCATTTGCAGCTTTAACAACCTTAACAGCACTTGCACTTGAACCCACAGAAGTAGATTAGCCATAGCATACCATCTTTTGCACTTTTGTCCTAATGCAGAACAACAGTATGAAAACGGAATGTAAACCTTACTGTACTAGGGGAATGCAGGGCATTGTGGGGGCGAGCGTGAGCGAGGAAGAGCGCTATCAATATTAAATACCTGCGAATGGTGTTAACCAAATTTTGAATAATGCAAAGTCATGCAATGTTTCCACATCCAAAAATACAGCATTGTGTGTGTGTACTGACAGTAACAATGCCAGATATAAGTGTTGAAGGACAACTAACATAATAAATAGTAGCCTCATCCCCAGGCTCCCCTCCCACGCGCGGAAAAGACTTTTCCGCGCGTGGGAGGGGAGCCTGGGGACGAGGCTAAATAAATAGCAGATGATAATAATAGTGACCGATTGTAGTACATTAACCCAAAAGTTGAAGTCTTCAACTGTTGGAATGGGGCCAGGGTCCATGTTATTGCCAGTGGAGTACAGCTTGGGTGTATGCTTGTCCCGCCCACAGCGTACACACTCACTTGATCCAGGGTGAAGGTGCAAACCAGGAAATGCTTCTGAGCATGTGCTACATCTCAGCAACTCCATAGTAGCAAAATGTGCATGAAATTTCAGCATCTTTGTTTGAACTGAATGTTGCTGAAACAGCGGTACTCCCTGCTCCCTGTAGCTCTCTCTATGGCTCTCTCTGTCACATTGCAGCCTAGCCTCCCTGTGCTCCAGCCTCTCATCAGATCGTGCTTCTCTATCGCTCTCTCTGTCACGTTGCAGCCTAGCCTCCCTATCCTCCAGTCTCTCATCAGATCGTGCCTCCCTATGGCGCTCTCTGTCGTATTGCAGCCTAGGCTCCCTATGCTCCACACTCTGAGTACGGCGTCTAGCCCTGTCTCTCTCCCTCCGTCTTCTCAACCTTTATAGATAAACACATCCTACATTTAGCAAGTGTCCATTAAAACCTCAGAATGGTGCTATTTTTAACATACCTTGCCTCCTTTTCTTCTGGTCTCTCGGAAGCACGGCGAGCCCTCTCGTGTTCTCGCCGTCTTCGAAGTCTCTCCTCTCTCGCTGCATCGGTAACTGAGGGTGGGAGTTGAGATCTCTCGTCTGTGTCGAGCGGTAGCTGAGCGGACGAAATATCCATAGCTGTAGTATCTTGCACGCAAATATTTCGATAAGCGCACACACATGTTCATAGTACGCAAAAATGGAATAATGGGCATAGATTCGGCACGACGTACGGGACAGACAGAAAGACAGAGAAAAATCTCGATTCACATCACTAGTGTGGGGCTCGCTCACGCTCGCCCCAATAAGTGGAAGTCCTCGCGCAAGACAATTGCACTGCCTCTGCAGGGCAGCCATTTTGATGCCGCCTGAAGCCATACACAACTTTGAGCACATGTAATATAGACAATAAGTGATGGCTAGAGTCACTTGATGCGAAAGTTCTGAGTATTAACACTTTGCACGCCCATTAAATAGTAGTAGTACTTCTAACATAGTAATAACAGGAAGAATGAATCTTTAAAATGACAAGGACTTACCTCAGAAAGAAGGGGAAAAAAGGGGTGAGAACCCCCTCGAACCCCCTACCTCAGGATCGCATCAGCGGCATTAACCGCTGAAACAATCGCAGAGGCATGGGTACTTATGTGAACAAAAATTCTGCTTTTATACCCGTGACACATAAATGCGTCGTGGGCGCGCAAAGTGTTAAAAAATACCACCAAAGGGTTAATTAAGTTCTAATAGACTGGCTAGGTACATGTACTTCAGTTGTTCTCTATTACAGGAGCAGCCCCTGTCCCAGAATGCGATGAGTCAGCTATTCGGCTGGCAAATGGCACTTCTGCCGCCAACGGGAGAGTGGAAGTGTGCTACAGGGGAGTCTGGGGAGTGGTGTGCAGCGATGGCTGGGATGAGCGAGACGCTGCCGTCGTCTGCCGAGAGCTCGAGCAGGAAACATCTCGTATGTGAACATGCATATGCGTGTGCAGTATAGACCATTATGTCTGCATGGGTATGGCTCTGTATGTTATGTTGGAAAATATACGATATCTGTATACGTACACGTCGCCATTTTGTAGGGCACTAGAATAGCAGTGATGTACACGTGGACCTCTTGTTGGATCACTTAGTGGCTCACGTATGTTGTAAGGCTAGTAGCAATGCATGTCATACTGTAGCGATTTTAGATGCGGTCTCTCCTATGGCAGCCATGGCCGGCCCTGAAAGAGTACAGTTCTAAGAGTAGTCTACTTTCCATCCGAGAGCTAAGATCGCAAAGCACACAGCCACGATCGCAAAGATAAGATCGCAACGTACTTAAAATCTCTTTCTCTCTCTCTCTCTCTCTCTCGCTCTCTTTCAGATCCTATTGCCATCTTAGAGCTTACATTTGGCAGTGGGACTGGGCCCATAGTGCTGGATGATGTGGAGTGCCAGGGGCAAGAGTCTCGCCTAGGAGAGTGCAGCCACCCTGGGATTGGGGTCCATAATTGCTTCCGTGTCCAAGAAGCTAGTGTTTCTTGCAGAGGAGGTAGGTACATGTAACTGCAAGGTTTCTGTTGGTACTGTAACTTAGCAAAATGTTACAGTATGGGGGGTATTTTTACTGTACTATTCCACTTTCAAGAAGCTCTTATTGGCTGATTAAGGTTGATATTTCACTGCTGGAACTTACAGCAATAGTACTGACACGACAGCCCCTCCGGGTAACAGTCAGAGCATCACAATAACACCGTGTTCATTGCAGTCTACAGCTCTTTCTCATCTTAGATTAGTTTAATGTAACCTGGATGTAAATTTCGATAGCTTTGCTGGACTAGTAGACTGCTGTCGTGGGGTAACGGTTATGATGCAATCATTGCACACGTGATACATGCGGGTGCACATACATATATATACATACATACAGACACGGAAAAGGGAAAGCAATCTTATTACCAGCCAGTCGCATGCCCAGCTGGTAAAAATTACATTCATATGTATGTCGGTTTGTCTCAGTCCTGTACCCTGTAAAAAAAATGTTCCTTGCAGGTCCAGTTACACGCTGCACCTCCAACCCTCCCGAAGTTACTGAGGAACAGCTCAATCGGTAATCCACACGCAAGTGCAGTTACGCACATGCCTTTACATGTTCTCTTCACAGTTGACTAATGCAGTCAATGTATTATACTTTTCTACTATATGCTATTCACACGAATACTTTGTTACAACAGTGCATAAAATGATCTCTTCCTGCATTGCCTACAGCTTTGGAGTGTGCGTACCCTACTCTGGAAGTTCAAGTATCTGTAACCGAGTCTTCACTGGGGGAGTGGACTATGTCTATGTTCCATACTCGAGAGGACAGGTGGACCTAGCGCTCGACCAACTTGAGAGAGCCATTGGTTCACAGATTTCGCTAGCTTCCGACACCTGCCAAAACCTGTTCAGCAGGTTCCTCTGCAATTCTTTCATCTTTGGCTGTGGATCTGAAACTAGTTTCAGTCCTCCCATGTCTGTGTGTCCGGAAGAGTGCAACCTCGTTCAGAGAGAGTGCCCGGAACTGTGGGCGGCTCTGGGAAGCTCCCTGCTCCGGGGATTCGATTTTACTAACTGTAGCACGGTGGGCCGTGTTCTGGAGCCACTCCCTCATTGTTGTACTGATGCTGGCATTGGAGGTAGGTCATGTTTTGAGCAGAATGGCAGATGGAAGACCCTATGACTTTTTTGTATTCGTAGAAATTGTGACAAGCCTTAGCATGTCCCAATCTGACAAATTCACTCATTTTTGTTATCGCAATTAGCTAGTTGATGAACCAACCAGGGCTACAGGCCAGCCCTCACATGACAATCACATGTAGATCATGTGACTGCTATTGCCTCGTTCTGATTGCTACTACATGTTGTACTCCACAGTGTTCTGCATTATCTTACATGTGCATTTTTGGTATGTGGAAGGAAGTGGGGGTGGGGGAATGATGACCTGTTTACAGTATAGTACCGGGCTGCACCCAGCCAAACCAAACGTATGTAATGCAGCGATAGGGTATATGCCTTTGGTAGAAGCCATATAGCAGTAACTCACTTTATACAGGTATAAGGACATTTCGTTTAGAACAACATATGTACTTACTTGTTCCTGAATTATGGTTGAAATCAGACCAAGGAATGCCGTAACCCAAGTAGCCATCTTAGAATCCCCCAAATACTTAGGCCTGTGATACAGGAGGAACTAATAATGCACACTACATGGAATATGCATCTGTAACTTGCGATGATTATGTAATTTTGTAGTGTATGCATTCCCTTTTGGGGGAGGGTTTGCCTCCATTACTCACATTCAAATTTAGTTAATTATGTAGCTAGATACCTCTGAAAACGTTCTAACTGCATACCTCATGCCGCTGGAGGTGTCCCTGTTTGTGAAAAAAAGAAGGTTAACCCAAGCCCAGATTTTATCTCACAGCCGTGGAGAAAAATTGGGGAGTAAACGCAACCATGGAGAGAGTTTTACTTCCCAATTTTCCTCCATATAGCTATAAAATAAAACCTCGGTGTTGGAGGCCGAGGGACAAGATTACAAATGCTAGATAATTTGTACTCAGATCCCATATCTGAATTGCATTATCATAATGAAACAACCTAATTGCCTTTTTATTAATGCAAACACTAACAGCGTGCACTTTGACAAGATACAACTGCATTTTTTTCCTTATTAGGAAGTGACCGTCCAATAGCTGCCATTGTGGGCGGAGCTGTGGGGGGCGGGGTCGGCCTATTGCTCCTCCTACTGGCCCTCTGTGTGATTCCTGTGGTGATCTACTTCATGCACACAAAGATAAAGATCCGGAAACTCAAACAAAGTCTTGACCTCTCATATGGGTATGTTCGTCTTGGCCTGAGTGAAAGCCCTAACTTTGGGTGTAGCATGTTAATTGTATTCTTCTCAATGTTGTTTTCTTTCTCCATTTTTGATGATTCACATAATTATGTGTAAGATCGCTTTTAAATTTGTGATTAATGTCTTTCTCTATATAGCCCACAAGATTCAGTTACCGAGCTCATTAGAGTGGCATCCCTTAGCTCGAGAGGTGGTACCATCACTTCGAGAGGTGGTACCATCACTTCGTACCCTGGAGAGGAGGCTTGCAAAGGAGATGAAGAAGAATTCAGAATTCAAAGAGCGTTCTCACTGCGATATAGTAAGTAAGCCCTAGCAGTGTGGTCGTCACAATTTAAGTCAAGAAGGGAATAAATGTGTGCACACGTAAATTTTAATGTGCACAATGTGCACAAATTTTTAATGTGCAAAAAGCGTGGGAAAAAAAAGAAAAACAGAGTCACTGTCTACTGATGTGGACTCAAATTCACCACCTCCTGTGCCAGAAGCCTACAACCTAACCTACACACCAGATCAGTATTGAGGCTTACAATTTGATAGCAGAGAACAATGTTGCAAGTTACTCTGTGTATATAGTATTGGTCACTAGTACATGTACAGGCACAGAGTCACTTTAACATCACTATTTTTACCTCAACAAATTAATGGTCAAGAAGGGTGCCTGGAGTAATGTAAGACTTGATGAAGAGTTCCTAGGTTTTCAAGAAGGGTTCTGTACCCTTCAAAAGCAGCATGCAGACCACCCTGGTCACCCTAGTTAGATATATTACATAAGGCTGGGAATCGTAAGCGAGAGCGGAAAATAGCACAGATGATGCAGGAGATTCTTACAACACATGTCAATTGCCAGGTTTCTCAAAACCTAGCTAGGTGAAGGGGCAAAAATTTAATTAGCAACGGGTAAATGAATGCTCTTCGGGGTTCCAGGTGTTTCCCTGCAGCAATTGCTGACTAAGCGAGGTTTGACTGCCACTGCCTGGTGCCACGTGTTCAATTTTTGAAAGTCTGAGTCTCGTCCTTGAGTCTTGACAATAGGTGTCCCACTTTATATACGTACATATGTAGCTTGAAGGAGAGTTTCAGCGTCGCCTTCTCTGTTTTTCTCTGTCTATATCCGTACAGTGCATTTGTTACTTTCGAAAACATTACTACAACCACTCCTACTATCCCTTGCTATACAATAAACCTCAAACACGTCACTAGCTAATTACTGCTGGATGCCGAACCTTGAGAATCAGGAATGGTTATACGTGAATCTGTCCTTGCTGAATATAATGCAGGTCTGGGGGGGGGGGGGGGCCCCCCCATCCCTATTGAAATCTTTTTAGATTTTCGTCGGTGCTATTCCTAAGTATACATGGCTAATGACTAACTTACATGTAGTACATGTAGGAAGCAAATAGAGATTGTATTCCAAAACTGTCCCCTCTTCCTCCAGCCCCCAACCCAGCTGCCCCGGATGCCATGATGCCTCCTCTGCAAGTAGCCCAGCTGGTCCCTCCTCGTCCCCCATCACCTGTTACGTCTCAGTACCTACGACAGCTGACCTCACACATGCTCATCCCCAGCGCACAAATCAGACTGCTGGACTCCATTGGACAGGGTAAATTCAACCGCTTTTGTGTTAAGTCAAACAGTTACAACCATGTGCAATATCATGTAAATATTTAATCTCAACCCTCCCCCGTCTATTAACTAAGCCAAGAGAGTCTACAAAGGTTAGCTGTATTTGTCTTCCTCTGGAGACAAAATCAGTCCCTGCCTTGATTGGTTTCTGAGATCACCTGTGCAGAGTGTCTGTATGCTTCTAATAGGTATAGTAAACTGTTATTTGCTGCAGGCTTGGAAAATTTGCTCAACTTACTCTTTGCAGCCCTGAGCCCTGCTTTGCCACTTTCTTATAAGATACGACAAAAGTTGCAGAATGGAGACTGGGAATTGTTACCTCGTACCCACTTGCAACTGTTTCACAGCCATGGAAATTTATATTTTTCAGCAGCTGCAGTGTACAAAAACACTTTTTTTTCCCATAGCTGCGAAAAACGAGCTCCTGGATGCAATGCTAAATGGTAAAACATATTTTCGATAGCACTGTATTCCTTTTTCCTTATAGGTGAGTTTGGTCTTGTGTACAAGGCACATCTCCTGAAGTCTTACCAGGAAGCAATGAGGAGCAATGTGAACCCAAAGATCGTAGCAGTCAAGACCTTGAAAGGTTAGTATGCATCGATCTACTTGATATATATGCGACCATACGTTTGTGACCCACTGGGTGACAACCCGGCACATTCGTCATTATTTAATGCAAAGATGTGTAACTCCGCAATGCTATGCACAATCTAAATGCAACTTGGGTGGTTTTTACCAGGAGACATTGCTGCACTGTTGATTTGGAAATCAAGCCTTTCCCCCATGCCACAAGGGAGATTTATGTATGGAGCAGAGTTCATGGCAGTTCTTGATCGCACGGTGATTTTCCTGAACATGGCGGTGCTACTGAGGTGTGTATAGCTATCTCAGAAACAGAAAGAGCTGCGGACTTCTAGTGTGGATTGGCATTAGTTGAAGGCTGGTACTTGTACTGGGCCAGGAATTGTTCCATTCTCACCTCTGATTGCTGAGATATGACAGTCAGAAAATTTTCAAAACTCTAGAATGCTTCAAAATGGAACGAAGTGTTGGGTTTGTATACGTATATATGCCTGGGTTTCATCTTGGGATTTTCAGTGGAGGGGTAAGGAAAATAGGAGAGAGGTAAATGCCTATGGAGCCACACCCCCTAGGGTAGGCTCCCTAATGAGGTTGGGTATGCTGAGGTTGCCCCAATAGGTTGGAAATTAGCTACTAATAAAATTACTGAAAACACAATAAAATTATGTGAGGAGATCCCAGATTAGCTTTCTACCCAGGCTACCTCTGAGGGTCGAAGATTCAAACTACCGATCACTTTCACTACAGGCTTTACAGCCTGCTGCCTTCATTTACAACTTTGTGACACGGAAGCATTAAATTTTGCAGATTTGTAAGCAAACGTGACGTAATCATACGCGGACAAAATACGGTAATATTCCAATTCCCAGAATCCTGGTAAATTGAGAACCGTGTATACCACTGGCAGGCCACTCTTTGGGTGGGGGGGGGTGTGGCCTGGGTACGAGGTAATCCCAGACCTCTTGTCCCCTCGGTATGAAACTCATACATGTATAAACATGTACCTGGAATTTTAGTGACCTATTTTACACACACACACACACACACACACACACACACACACACACCAATGCCAGGATCATTCAATGAAGATACAATTCATAAGGTTCTGGAAGAGAGTGTGAAAATGAAGTCCTTCGATCATCCCAACGTGTTAAGCCTGATTGGTGTGTGTGTAGACGCTGGGCCTGCCCCCTACATTGTCATGCCTTATATGTCCAATGGCTGTCTCCTAACGTACTTGAAGAAGGAGAGGAGGAGTCTCATTTTGTCTGAAGGAGCTGAGGAAGAACAGGTGTGTCCATGGATACAGCCACCGTGCTCATGAAGTCTATCCCAAAAAGTGCTAATTAGACTACATGTTACATAAGTAACTAGCCCTACAACTACCTGTATTGTCCAGAGGGCATTCCTGCTTGTGACCACATTTATGCCACTATATCCTATGTAAACAGTACAGTCTGGACTGCAGGGCTGTAGTAAATTAGTAATTCACTTTAGGGTTTCTGTTTTGAATGCAAGCGCCCATGGGCTCTTTCTGGAATACAGTAACTTGCAAAGCCCTTTCCTGGTGTGCTGCCTTTCCCATATGGCTTCATTTCATTACGTAGCGGCATAGCAGCTGGGTGCACGCCTGGCTGGTACTAAGATTGCTTTACGTTTTTGCGTCTGTGTGTGTGTTGGTCCACAATTATCACGTGCACTAAGTTACATCATTTCGATACTATGCCACTATAGCCACGAACGCAGTGGAAGCTACTGGAAGTTTGCAGGCTCACTAGGCCAAGGTAGTCAAGCTAGGTTAGTTTTGTGCTGCCTAGACGGTGAAAGAGTGGTGGGTAACGATGATAATACAGTTTTGGCAAGTTCTGATCGCTGACTGGAAGCCACTATGAAATTGTTGTGTCAGCACTTTATCTGGAAGCTGTACATGATGAGACTGTCTAGCCAAGCTGATCCATTCTACAGCTGCATTTAGCTTAGACCGACTTGTTACTGAGCACAATTGGATAACTTATGTAAAAAAACGCCAGGCTGGTTTTTAGATATAAAATTTCAGTCTTGTTTTTATTGTTTTATGACAATCCCAGATGCTAGATGCCCAGAAGAGAATGCTAAACATGTGCATTCAGATTGCCAGTGGCATGGAGTACCTTGCAACAAAGAAGTTCATTCACCGTGATCTGGCGACCAGAAACTGCATGTGAGTTGAAGTTACGTGGAGAAAATTCTTGTTTCTTCCATCATTAAAGATGGCGGAATTTTTGTTGTCATTAGCCATTTAGGATCCGTAGCCACATTATTGGCCATTAGCCTTCTTCATAGCTGTAGCAAAGCCTCCCTGACTAGTTTTGAGCCACTAGCTAATTAGATGCAGTGGATCGTGGTACAGCCAGTTTGCTACTAACTATTTTGTTTTTGACTAGGACACAAAGGTAGAGGCAAACAGGTTCAGTGATAGCAAGTGATGTACTGACTAACAGTCAAATGTTAATTACAGGGCCGTAGGAGCAGGTCCAGCAGGTGCGTAGTCACATAACTCCGTATTTTTATTTGCATGCGACAGTAGAATGCAATTTCTTGCACATGTGCACGAGGCTTGTCCCACCCCCTGTCACCAAACCACAAGGCAGCTATGGAGTGGAGTTTGTTGCATTCTTAATTGCTCAGCAATTCCAAAACGGTGATGCACATACCTCAGGAATAGAGAGAGCTGTAACCTTCTAGCATGGGTTGGTGTTATACCGTGCAAAGAATCATTATAATTATTCTCATTACTGGTTGCTGAGATAACGGCAGTCAAAAGTGTAAGGATATATATGCCAGGTTTTGCTCAGAAAGTTATATGTACGTATAGTAATATTATAAAAATACGTCTTGCACTAAAGTAGCCTTAATGTTTATGGCTTGCATGATGCACTTGGAATTCAGATTTGTATCGCAGCACATAGTTTTAGTCTTTTATCTTATATCTGTTTGTGACCATGTACATGTACATGCTTTACGAATACTGTATTCCAATTATCGTCTTCAGTGCTTGCACACAGTCTTCACTTCTTCCACCCCCAGGATCGACTCTCAGTTTATCATCAAAGTGTCTGACTTTGGACTCTCTGAGGATATCTATGCCAAGAACTATTTCAGGCAGGGCAAGGAGTCCTCTGTCAAACTACCTGTGAAATGGATGGCTCCAGAGAGTCTCAACGATGGAATCTTTACTGAGAAGAGTGATGTGGTATGTACATTTATATACTAGGTAGCCTCCAGCCTCTCAACCTAGTCACAGGGCTCGTTGGGCCTGCATCCATGGCTCCCTGAACCCTCACTGGCCTAGCCTACAATATCCCAGGTTGCATCCCTGTACGTGCTTCACATCAGCTGCCAGCCTAGGTCTCACACGATGCTTGCCCCAGCTGCCACAGAGTCCGGCCAAACATTTAGATAAAAGGATAGTAACTGGAGGCCTCTACCACTCTTAACAACTATACCCAGGCATGCTCTACGTACTGTCCTAACTAACAAACCACATTTAACCATTGACAACGTGCTGAATTTGCATATCACACTTGAAACTTTTATGATAGTGTTTACTGTACAAGTCGTATGCCGAGTTAGTTGTGAGTCTATTAAATGTGTACCTAAATCACTAGGCAAGGTTTTCAATGTTTATTTACACAAGCTACATGTACTTGTCCTATTCCAACTAGGAAAGTACGCAAACAGCACCACTTAAGTTAAAACGTTTGCTACTGCAAGTTCCTGAGATAATTTTTGATACAATTTTAGGGTAAAGTAGCAATAGTTCAGATTCAGAGCCAACCTCCAACTTCAGGTGTTTCGATTAGAGACTGCAAAACAGTTGATTCTAAATGCCCACGCATGAACTGTGTTCTCTTGATAGCTAGTTCAAATTTACACTATACTGCTCAGATTATGTAGTGTATTTTAACCATTGCAGTGGTCGTATGCTATCACATGCTGGGAGGTGTTTAGTGCTGGAAAGAGCCCATACCCTGGAATGGACCCTTCATCCATCATCAGGATGCTGGAGACCGGAGGAAGACTGGATAAACCTCTGAATGCTGCGTGTTCAGACTCAATGTAGGTTATCGTTAGCTAGCCTCATTTCTAGGCTTCCTCCACTCCCAGCTTTTATTGTACAGTAGAGAAAAGCGAGGCGGGGCCTGGTAGATTTACCCTGCGCCGCGTATGCTGAGGCAGGGTTAAGCAATTGGTTTGTCCGTCTGTCTGTCACCTGTCATTTCTGTCATGGCTGTCTGAAAGAATATCTCCACTAAGTCACCGATTCTAGCAATTAAAAGTTTTGGAACTATGGGCGTCTGAAGTTTGGCATTATTTGGAAATACTACTGAAATAGCCGGAGTTTAACCAAGTATAGCACATGCAAGGGAGCGTAAAGCTAGTATTATACCAGATGGAGGCACTGTACCTGCTGCTTCTCAAAATGTACCTTACAGCCATCCCAGCTCTTCACAAACTGTGGCTCTCTGCAGAGCCATGACATAACTTAAATGTGCGTAGACAGAAGTCTGTGTACATCCACATTCGATTTTAACCTCCTATGCCATTGCTGCTATACTGTCTTGAGCGAGGTATGTGTTCTTGGAACACCTGTAGTTTATCACATGCACAGGGTGCATGGTTTTGTTAATTGAATTATGCGTGACTACCATTGTGCCGAGTGGCTTCGATTGATGAGTCATAGCAATACAAGAGCTGCAGATTGAAGATCTAGCTGGCCGTTGAGTGCGAGAACAGACAAACTGCGTGTTTTGAGTACAGTAGTCTGAGCCTATAGTCCCATTTCTGAGGTCACTGGTGTAGTTACTACTCACACGCAACTGGCCCTCTTGTACGATTTGCTGCTTTAGCCATGATGCATCAGTAGAACCACACTACAGTGTAGCAAGACGTCATGATGTTATTTGTTTTGCTTTCGGCGAAAATCTGAGTCATCGGGTGCATTAAAGTGAAATGGCCTTACCATAAATTTTTAGTTACACTGTCGTTGCAAGCTGCTAGCTCTCTAATGTTCTGAAATGAGAGTTACAGAGGGTTTAAGAAGCCATATCTACAGGTGAAGTGTCTGACTAGAGGGTGGGGCATTACTTATGTATAACATAGTAGTTAAAAGATGTACCTACGTATTAATTGTTCAAGGACTAGCCAGGCATACCTTACCCACTCAGAGTAGAGAAGCAATACACTCCAGTAGACAGTTTAGCCTAAGCTACGCCTCTGGTAATCTGTGTTTAGACTGAGAAAGCTCATTGCAGGTTATACTTCCACAGGTATGAGCTAATGAACCAGTGTTGGCACCACGACCCAGAAGAAAGACCTACATTTTCTGAACTCGTGCACTTGGTTACCAACATTCTGGAGCCGATTGCCGGCTACCTCGATCTCAAAACTATCACGGGAATAGTTGCAAACACTCAAGCGGACGACAGACACAGAAATCATACAATCGATTCTCCCACTTCGCTGGATACTCCCACACTCGCCCACGATGTCACCACTGCCGTTGGCATCACCATACACCTTGACCGCTGGTCTGACTCCATCGACAGCGGTAAGAAAGATGAAGGCAGTGTGCAGAAGCCCACCACTAAAAGCAGCGGTGTACCTCAAGAAACGAAAACGGATAAAAGCAGGAATGATGGTGTCCCTAATGGTGAAAAGCACATGTCAAAGAGACTTATAACTGATGTATAGTATTTGTTTTTGTACAATCAATATCATGATGCCAATTTGCAACAATACCGCTAACTGTAGCTACTTTTATATGAAAAGTGTTTTTATACTTTAATATTATCACAATTACGTACCTACATTGTCAAGTGGTCCTAGCAAATAGTGTAACATAAGGGAATTAAAATATTATGCATGAAGTTTAATTTTCAGTACACAAGTTATAATTGAGTGAGGTGTGAGGTCTAAGTATCATCCTAGCTACCCATCTGGTATAATTTATATTGGCCATAACTATCATTGCTGAAACAAAATTTGCTTTCCAAAACTTTTTCCACCTCATTCCAAGAATCACAATTATACGCGTAGCTATATCAGTGGATCCAGCCAGATGAGATATATATAAATGGCAAAAGCAATATTGATAATTGTCCTGATGGTTTGATGTACAGCCGAGCTTAGGCCACTCCAAGTTGTACTTCTGTTTCTGGTACTCCGCCCACACCGTTCTAGACCGTTCCAATTTATGAGTAATGCGCATGCGCAGAAGTAGTGCACGTTGAATCCAAGCTTCATGGTGACTTTGTGCAGGTATTAAAGTGCTTTTTATTTTGGGTGGTTAAGTGTTTGTTTATACTGACAACCACGTCTGTTTGTATTGCTAATAGATTGCTGATAGACCTGCTGGCTATTCAAGATAGCACATTTGATGCGTGTTTCGAGACAATTTCACAGATATTGCCGTCAGTGAATCATGAGGCCACTGTCTTTATAAACGGTTGAACTGTAGGATTCCAAGACCAAAGTGAGTTAGGTCCTGCGCTACATAGATAATAAATGTACGCAACATAAGCTTACTTTTTGGCTTTTTAGATTTTGTCTGTTTGTTGAAAAGTCACCTGAACTAGATACCCCATATTTTCAGTACATAGTGAATGGAGAAAGGGGTGGGTCAAGTTACTGGTTAGTAAATTACGTTTGTAGCCTAATCATATACCTATATTGAGTCTACATAGAGAATGCATTAGAGCCAGGAGTGCGATTATAGCTGTAATTGCACTGATTTTGTAGCCTCAAGACGTTATAATTGCACTGCCAGTCGTATCCCATGGCAACCATGGGCAAAGTTGCATATTCAACCTTCATAACTCGGCTACGCCTCGTGCAATTACTGCCTTACTTGTGCAATTAATTCCCAAATCGCACTGCCAACCATGCTGTTACATATACAAATGCGCTAAGTGCCAGCAGTTTTACTACATACTATCCTCTGCAACAGAGGTGGTTTGAAATCTCTGCTCTTACAAAAGTCACCAAAATTTTAATCTTTACCTTGGGATTCTGGTTGACCAATGATGTTACTGAAAGTTGTTCACAAATAACTTATATGCTCGACACTAAACAGTGAGTGGGTAATGACTGGTGGAACTGAAGGCCCTATCTGTGACAGTAGTTCTTGTTTGCGCCCTTTTGTATGAGTTTTCCACAGCAAAGATTTGAGTATGATCACCCGTCTGGTTTTGGTCATGCGTCAGGCCCACTTCTGAAAGTAAGTATGCAAGAGCCAATAGAATCGGATTTTTGGTACATCTGGGAGCATCCACTTGAAAGCTGATATTCCTTGGGCATAGCTAAGCATAGATTTCAGTAGTGAGTCGTTGACATCATACTGGAGTAACTCAGTAGTAATATCCCCAATTCGTTGATCTGTGTGTAAAGATGTACTTATAATGCACCTAATATCAAGTTTGGGAATTGTTGGCTAAAAGACGAGTGCTTCACGCTATTAACTATGCTTGAATGATCCTTTCAACTGTGGAACTGATCAATCCTTCCTGGTACATTGCCAATTTACATTCCTTTGCAATACAAGGCTCAAACTATCCCTTAAAGTCAAAACAGAGCCAGCCGCTCGAGCGCTTTGTGTGCGCCCCAGGGGAGGGGTTGGGGATCCTGGGAAATCCCCCCAAAGACCAGTTCCCTCCCCCTCCTCTAAAATCTTGGCAACAATAGGGCTTCATTTAGGCCCCCCCTTGGAAATTTCAACCCTTCAAAATTGAATACTGCTCACTATACGTACGCTCCCCTAAAATGTCTTCCGACGTGCTTTTGCCCCCCTTGGGGATTTTCCTAAATGAACCCCTGAACAATAATATAGATCTGTGACTGTGTTACTAAATAAGATTACAAAACAAATAAAGTGTTAATATAGATATTAATTAAAACTCAACATGTCTATTTTCTCAAAATCTTTTCAAAGAGGTACTTCTGCTTAGTCAGCAGAATTTTGAGGACCATAAATTTGAATCAACCTTAGATAATGTCAAAATCAAAATTATGCCCCCAGACTCCCTAGTTATTCATGCTGCAAAGCATGCATGGGTCACTGTTCCCCCCCCCCAAATGTAAAATCCTATGCCTACATGTACATGTGCATGTGTATTAGGATAGAAAGTGGGTGTACTTGACCACAAAATACCCAATGTAATTATAACGCATGCAGTCATAAGTATCATGCATAGTAATTGGTTTTACCTG
Source organism: Phakellia ventilabrum (assembly GCA_963921505.1). Taxonomy (NCBI): domain Eukaryota; kingdom Metazoa; phylum Porifera; class Demospongiae; order Axinellida; family Axinellidae; genus Phakellia; species Phakellia ventilabrum. The sequence continues at coordinate 2,016,320 of OY997385.1, forward strand.
GTTGGAATGTGGTTTTGGGTTTCCATATCCTGTTTAGGTAGTCTGAGTTGGTGTTGCTGGAGCGAATGCGTTGGACTGGCAGGGCTATCTTTCTTATGGCTCTTTCGAGACGATCTGCCCGGGACATTGAGCAAGCTGGATAAAGATGGTGAATCCAGGTCTTCAGGACTGAGTTGGTAGAGATACCCAGAAGCTCAACAGAAAATTCAAGCAGTTCAATCAGGATGCCAAAGGTTGGATATGGTTCAAGTGGAATACTGGGAGGTGTGTAGCCTCGTCCCCAGGCCACTCCCCCGAAAGAGTGGCCTGGTACACACTGTTCGCGCATGCGCAAGAATTTACGGAAAACGGCCAGTAAACGTATTCGTAAACGAGTTGAGTCACATGGCAATCAGTAGTACGGTGGCAGTATACGAGTATAGGAACTAGGTTCTGATTTCTACAACCGAAATGGCTTTATAATCAACCAGGAATAGCAAAAGAACCCGTAATTTTCTATCCGCTAACACTGCGGTAGCTGTCTTACCACCGAAAGTCGGAAGCTCCTCTCTCCTGGCAGTGGCTGTGAGCTGCTCGATTTTCACTTCCAGATCGGGCATTCTAAGCCTTTCAAAGGCAAACGGGATTGAAGACTCGAACTAACAATCACTTTCTAGGCATCTACCTCGCAAAAAAACATCAGTATCGGGCTCAAAGCTTGCTGTCTTCACTTTTCACTTACGTGAAACGAATAATACACGGTTAGTATACGTAACAATGTACGGGTAAATATTCGATATTTTACGATTACCATAAAAACATGGTAATTTGCGCGCATGCGCAAACAGTCGATACCAGGCCACTCTTTCGAGGGGGGGAGTGGCCTGGGGACGAGGCTAGGAGGTGTGGTGATGGTGTCTGGACTTGATTGTAGTATATTTATTAGAAGATCAGGTGTTATTCTAGTCTCGTGCCCAGACCTCTATTCGCCCGCCGCCGAAGAACGGTCTGGGGACAATGGAACACGCTGCCCGACCTTTGAGGGTCGTGACGTAGTGCAGTAGACCACGTGGATGGCTACAGTGGTTTTCTATTGTTCTGCTGAAGCGGAGGCTCTGCACCGCTTCTATAACCAATCCGTCAATTGAACTTCTTGAAAATGACTATTTCAGTCGCTACTAGCCAGTAATCATTGGCATCAGTCATGTACTATACTACCGCACGTGGTACTATGAGGTAATTATTATTATAGCTTTGCTCTGATTGGTCATCCTGCATACCAGACATCCACGTCATAGGGTCGAGCGGAATGTTTTATTGTCCCCAGACCGTTCTTGGGGCGGCGGGCGAGTAGAGGTCTGGGCACGAGACTAGTGTTATTCCGGCTTTCAGGGCTTTGCCCCCAGTAGCTGAACTGCAGATGGCTGGTCATGTTTAGCTGCAACAAAACAAAAGAGTAACAAGTTTGTGATCTCACCTAAAGCCCTTTATCCCTTGTAGGTGACTGTCAGTGAGGATACTTGTACTTGGGGTCACGGTGTTGCAATCTCGGACCAAGGCTATTTGCAAAATTGTTTTGTGACTAGATTTTTGTTATGATCTTACAATCTTATAACAGTTTGATTATCATACCCAATAGTCCCATACCCAGGTCTGTCTTTTATCTCAAGAAAAAAACAGGCATGAACTACGAGTTGGGGTGAGGAGGCCTGGATACAAGGCCATTGCATACCTGTATGAGCGGATTAAAGCTTTGTGGAGTGAATTGAAACTCAAACTTTCAAGCTGTCTGTATTGACTATGGATTTAGTAATAGTTGTGAATCTTCTCACCTTCCAATAGGTGCAGAATCTTCTTCCCTGCTTAGCTGGAGCTTCGGACTGTAATAACTCGCGCCAAACATTTTAATTCTGTACCATTGCGTCACAGGAAGTACGTAATCCCATTTTTCTGCGTGGGCGCGCGTTGTCGCGAAATATTGCGTGCGCATTCTCCGCAGGGTATTAAACAATTGGAAAAAGTTATTGCGCGGTTTGAGATCAGTATTTGCTTGCAAACATGTTTTAATCAGCTCACGATGAATTTTTTTTTCGATTGTGAACCCTTATATATCTAGAGCTACACAGCTTTGATATTGGCAGGATTTTCTTTGCATCATTGTCACATCCTTCTTGATGTATAGCTGGCTAAGTCATTTCTGTTAACTATAGCTATACCTATTAAATTTAATAGCTGATGTGCTACCTATATTATGTCATGCACTACTAATAGTATAGACATCACAGCAGGAATCACAGAAGGAATCGCAGAAGTATTATTGAATAGTCTTTTGTTGTGGTTAATTTAATAATACGTGCATGGGACCACGAACATACTGGCACGAGACCATGTATTGCACTGTCAGCATCTGTGCCGACATGTAATGGCCAATGTAAAGCGCGTAGTCTGTATAGTCGGCTCACTTGTAGTTTTAGTATGTATCATTGGTGTATGGTCCGTGTCCAGAGGTACTCCTATGTACTGGAAGCCGCGCTGGCAAAGGACAACCTCCAAGAAGCCACTTTGGAACAACATTAATGTCACAGTAGTGGATGATGGGGATGCCTCGGGTACAAGTGTAGAGCGGCTGCAGCTGAACGTAACTACTGCGATGACTACTCAAGTTGACTACAAGCCACTTAACATGCCACTTAACATGCCGTGTCCTGGGATATTTCTGCCCGCAGAGAAGCTGCTAGAAGCTGATTGGATGGCAACTCTTCAACAGTTTCTGAGTGGACTAAGTTCCAAACAGGTTAACTTCGTGACAGCCAACAGCCAGTATGAAGATGAGCTCCTTAACTGGCTAATTCTAGTCAGTCTAAGCATCAACCCCCCAATGGAAAATGTTCTAGTGCTCGCCTTAGATAGTGAACTCTATGACCTATTGCGTTCCAGAAGAATTCCTTGTATTTTTATCCCCACCACGGCTATAATGTCACCACTAAGCAAAGATGAACACTTTGAAAGTGTATGGATGATTCGTCTTGGCTTACTGAGGGTACTCAACTGGCTGGGATTTGATGCAGCAATGTATGATGCTGATGCACTTGTTCTGAAAAATCCACAGCCTCTGTTTGAAGCTCATGCAACAGATATTGTAGCATCAATGGCTACTTCGTGGCCGCCTAAAATCGGTCGAAAGTGGGGCTTCACTCTCTGCAATGGAGTGCTGTTTTTCAGGAGCAACAAAAGAACTGGTATAGTAATTGTAACAATAAGCCCCCCCCACTAATGTACATGTTGGTTAATTTCTGGCTACCTGCCCACAAAGACTCAAGAAATGCCGGTATTCAGCTTTTGTTTAATGAGTGCACATGCATTGTTCAAAACAAACAAAAAGAGGTGTGATTAGAAACTAACATGTAAATTAGAATGGCCTTAGAAGTATAATTAAGAGATAATTGCCGAGTGGGAAGCAAGTCGACTAATTGTGTTGACTCCGCATGTGTATGTGTGTATGTTTGTATTAAAGTACGTAATGCTACAGAAATGCAATTATTACAACATATTTCCTGTGGGTGGTCATCACTTTCCTGCTGCCGAATCAGCTTACCCACTGTCGATGAACCTCCCGCCGATGTCCCCTCCGCTGCTCACTACCACTCTTCTGGGTGGCTGCACACGTAGCCTTCCTAATCCCTGCCACCTAGCACCTCTGCGGGGCGACTTCCTTGTAGTGCACACTCTTGGCTCTACTGCACACGCATGTTCTCAAAGCCTCAGACCAGGTGAACAGTTGCGCTGAGCAGCATAATGCAACACGTTTCCCATGAGGCCCTCTGGTGCATGGAATACTGGAATACTATGTATGCACTAGTAAACGTTTTCATGGCCACAGCAGCCACATCAATCAAAAGTGCCACTAGTAGTATAACCCACTCTCTTATCATGAAGTACTGTAGGGATGGCATAGGAAAAAATAGATGCTACATTAAATGTGTACCAAATGATGCATCCAAAAGTCTGCTATACATGTGTGATGTAGATGTAGTCATAAGCCTCTATGTACACAAGAATACAAGTGCATAATACTTCATTGGACAGTATGCTGTGCTATATTAAGGTGGTGTTTCTTCTCTTCCTATGCAGAGGAATACTGGGAAACTCTTTCAAAACATGATTTTGTGACTAATAGACGGAAGTTTGATGATCAAGTCAGAGTGAACCACGCATTAAATGAACTGAACGTGACTTGGAGTTCTAAACAAAAACAAGACCTACAATTTGGTAAACCAATTGTGGGCACCTGTCAAAACCATCTGACCGTGACGGTCCTTCCACGTATCATGATATGCAGACATTGCAAGCCCAGTAAGAGCGACCAGTACTACATCTGGCATAACCTGAGTGGAAAAAATCAAGACAGCAAAATGGTTCAAGCAAAACTCATACATCATTGGCTCTTACAAAATAACTGGAGGATTGTTAGCGATAAAGTTAATGTGACCGGGCGTGACTGGCTGAAGCTCATCACTGATCCAACAATGATTTCATGAGCACTCCCAACAGTCTTGCAAGTGCTTTGAGTAGCTAACTTAATTAATATGTAGTCTTGTATACCTATCCATGATCACTTTGTATGCCAGTCTAACGTTTGCAAATCGTAGTTTTTACAGAGATCTGTAATAACTGGGCAAGCAGAGAAGTAGGAAACGGGACAAAGCAGAAGCGAGAACAGAAAAACAGTAACAGTATACACAATTTTATGAATTACTTGTAGTCCCGGTCGACTATTCTGATGCTTGAAGAGTAGTTGACAACCTAACAGCTACAGCCTATTAAAGGAGTAAACCAGGGCCTGAAGTACATAAATCTGCTAGCTAAACAGTGGTGTGGTCAGCAGTAGCGTCTGAACAGCATTACACTAGCTGCTGCAGTTCATGTACTCACTCTCCTGATAGTCTCTTGGCCCGGCTGGCTGACAAGAATATTAAAGAACGAAGTGAATGCAGTTCATGATGGTTTATAGCTGTTATCTTTGGGTAGGTGATGCCATCTTAACTTATGGAAATATAACTATCTCAATATTAAGTACACACCTACGTTCATAGCAGTCTTTAAAATAGTGAATGTACAGCCTTGTTACTATAGTTACACACTTCAGCTTTTATGTAGCACACATACATGTGCTATGAATGTGTATAACCCCAGTATTGTGATCTACTGCATAGCACCCTATTATAAGTATCCTATCTTAGTGTTATGAAACATATATCCATTGAGTATCCACCTCTTATTTATGCCCAGTCGTAGCACCATTAAATAGCTACATGACTGATCATTAACCATCAAAATGCTTTCTTGTAATCGACATAATATATCTGAATCTTTTAACAAGCACTACGGGTGATCCTATACCATGAAACTGACCTACTGTCGCATTAATTTACGTACATGTATACCAAAATTTTACCATGTGCCACAGGCAGCTGGAAGCAAGGTCACTGCAGACGTTTGAGACTACTAAGGTCGCACGTAAACTAATCTAAGTTACTGCTAAAAATGGGGTCTTGTCCATAGTCCAGTCCAGTCCAGTCCAGTCCAGTCCAGTCCAGAGTCCAGCTTTTACAGAGACCCAATGTAAATACCAGGAGTTATAGCTACACAGCCAGTAGTCCACCAAATGCATTCATTTTGCAAGCATAAATACATGTAATTGGGAGACTGCCAGTTGATGTGAGTACCGGGAATAAAGTAACTCTTGCAGTTAACTTGCACTGCAAAAATTGAAGGGTTACTTAACTGAGCTAGTTGGCTACAGCTTAATTTGCTAGGATATTGCCACTCAACATGGTGTGGATTGTGTGCAAGAATGTCGGTGAACAGTAGTGAGTCAATGTGCACATTACTACAAAGATCAAGATCAAGATGTAGGGACGGCAATCTGTAAAAATATTATCATGTTTCTACCGTGTTTGGTTGCTTTTTTGAGATTCCATTCCTACATGGTTCTTCACTTTTTTGAACTTGTGTATATAGATACATGCTGCTACATGGTAGCTAACAATAATTATAGTCTGCAGGTCTCCATTTGATTAAAGCTCAGTTCTTGACTATATATTACAGTCATGGTTACTAGCTAGACTGCATGCACTCATGTGCATAAAGTAAAGTTACTAGTGGTAGTGTAGCTGCAATTGAGTATGAAATACCCCTGGCTGTATAGGTTAAAGCTGCAGTATATAAGCTGTGCACAGCCACACACAGTTGGGAGAAACTCTGTTACAGCCATGAACACTAAACTAAGCAGTATCATGTCGCATACTACACAAGCATGGCTACTTCACATCCGCAAGGCTCGCAGTGGGCAGAGTATCTGATACTGGCACAGTTCGCGAAGTGGCCACGGCTCCATTACAGTGAAAACCAGACCTTGCCCATTCCAGAGCAGAGTTTGACCGAAAACGCAACGAAAGTTGAAACACGCCTAGATAGCTACTAGGAGAACGCTTCTTGATAGCTAATAACTCCTGCTGAAAGAAAATTTCCCGAAGATACTATAGTCGGCTATTTCACAGTCTCCTCTGGCTACTATCTTCGACAGTCAGTGCACTACTGTTCAATAATTAGATTCTCATATAGCCACCCACCGACCAGACAAATGAAGAGGTTCCTTTCGCCCCTTATTTCTAATGCAGTGGGACTCATCAGTTGGCAACCGCAACTCTTCCAGGTAAGGAGTTGTGTGGTTTGAACCAGCTGTTAAACTCATCCAGTGGATCAGGTGACATCATTGATTGACTTCATGGCAGAGGGATTAAAATCAAGAAGTGAAAGACAGCAGGATTAGGTACTATACTCCCCTGAGGTGCTTCAATTGAAAACCCGTCTGAATTGAGTCTAACATTTGGTCTGGTATGATCCAAATTCTAATTTAGTATGTCCACGTGATCTTTACTGACCCATGTAATATGCAGATGATTATGATTAATGAAATGTATGTACACACAAACAGAAAAGTAAATAGCTATAACTTGCTAGTTTGGGGCTTGCTCAGGTTTGCCCAATATGCATGACAAAAGAGATTGTTATTGTTAATCTGAAGATAAATTGTAGCTAGTACACACAAATAATATACTACAAGAAAGTTCTATTGTAGGCATGCATACACATGTATAAAAACTAAACATGAGGCAATGCAATATTGAAATGTTTTTTATATGACATTAAGAGCGTATTATATACAATGTCATGTGGGAAATTAAAGAACATGAGTGGACAATACGTAAAAGTGTTCATGGTTCGACATATACACCGTCAGTGCTGCCTTCTTCAGATGGACTTTGAACCCTGATCTTGAGTCCCGAATCTGGCTCTGTATTTTCACCATTGGTATCGCCTGGCACTGCGTTGGGGTTGGTGACCACATCACTGGAATCCATTTTAAAAGGATTGTAGTTGATATCCAGGTAGCCTGCAATGTGCTCAATGAAGCTTGAGACGATTTGTGACAGTTCAGTGAAGGTTGGTCTCTGCTCTGGAATGCCGTGCCAGCATTTCAACATCATCTCATAACTGGATACAAGAAAACACATACTGTAATAATTAACATCCAAAAGTAAGTAGGTCTTTCAATTGTGTGTTAAGACATTGTGCTCTACTATGCATCCTATTCTATCCATGCCAAGTGTAAAGACGGGCAAACGAGCAATAAGCAAGAGAAAAAGGAAACAGAGGCAAAGGAATTAACCAACCAGGACCCAATTCTCAGATTTAAACTTACATTCCAATCTTCCTTCCTTCAAACATACCATTATCTTTATATTTGGTAGTAACAGTGTTCCAGGACAATTAAGACCTTGTGAGAACTTACTGCACAATTATTTACGATTAAATAAAGCTATTCATAAGCCTTCCATGGGACTGGCAAACTGACTGCAACGGGTGTGCTGAAATTAGCTGCCAATGACATTGATGGCATTTGATGCACTGAGTACCCATTGACAGTTTGGTTGAATATAACAAACAGCAGTTGGTGTGAATCTCTAAAGATAAACTGGTAAAAGAAGTGATTATTTAAAGTTCATTGCTACTAACAACCCCTGCTCAATGTTAACAGTCAGATTCATTTGGTGGGTCAAGCAGAGGTCCGGGACAAGACTGTAGTGAGATAACTGTTGGCAAAAAGCAGAAAACTCCATTCTTGTAGTGTTAGGACACTATTACGTTCCATTGTAGCTACTGTCATGATTATATAATCTTTGCATCACATGTTCCTGACTGGCTATTATTAATGCAGAGGAAAAGTCAGCTTTGTTAGGGTGTCTTATCTTGAAGTGCTCAGCAGTTTCATAGTGCATTTAAAGCAGCCTTAACTTACCAGAACAGGATTATAATTACTACCTACCACTTGGTTTGCTGTCTATAAGCAATACAAAACTACACTTGCTTGATGTAGCTTGGCCGGCAAATTTTCACTTCTATCGTGCTAATAGAATACAGTTGCATGTACAGTATGTCATAATACACAGCTGTATTTGGGGTTGCAGCATCTTTTTCAATCTGTATTGCCAGCTAGGACACACGGCTATTAAAAAATCTGCCATATATGCTTTGCTTGGTATTGGAAATTAGCCTGCATATTTCATTGTTAGCCTTGTGCCCAGGCCTGGGACGAGGCTAATTTTATTGTCTCCTGGCATACAAACACAACAACAGTAAGATATTACAGTATATCCCTGCTATCAGTATACTGATGGCAATACTGCAAACCCCTTTTCACACAAACTGCATCGGATACAGCTGTATAGTGTTGTGGTTTGTCCAAAAATGTAGTGAGGAGGTAGCAGTCTCCTGCTCGCATACAGCAGAGAAGGAAGTATTTTTGATAATTACAGCCGGGATGTAGTAGGGCTTGCCACCTCTCATAACATTGTTGGCGAGCAATTTGCCCTCTGGACTGAATAGAACTGGGTGCCGTCTGACAATATTACTGATAGTGTCCTTTACTAAATCTCTACAATAAATGCCTGTTTCAGGTTTAATTGTAGTGGGCATAGACTACTTACAACTTGGAAGGGCAGGCAATGTTCACAGGCTTTGGCATTCTCTGCCCAGTTTCCAGTAGGTTGACCAGTGACAGCGGATCTACTCCGGCATAAGGCATCTTTCCACCACTGAATATCTCCCAACAGACAATTCCAAATGACCACTGTAGCAAAGGTAGTATTGCATGTTAGAAAGTACAAGACATCTGAAACTACTATCTAAAATTCACTTATAGTATATACGTGAGTTATTCAAGTAAAGTCAATTCTTTATCACAATTAAAGTTATTATTGATACCAATTAAGCATAAAGTGACTATTGTCCTAACAAAGCTATTCACCAACTATTCCTAGTTGCGCAACACCAATTTTTGTAAATGGAGCATGTAGTTAATATGATCATGGTGCCATAAGTTCAGTTTTCTTGAATCACTCACATAATATATACATTTTCCTTAATCATACTACATGCATAAAGCATTGAGCTTGGGTGAATAATTTATTGAACTCCAGAAATCCCAACTGAGAATAAAAACTAAGTAATTGATAAGTCAATAATCTCACCACATCACTTTTCTCAGAAAAAACACCGTACTGAAGGCTTTCTGGTGCCATCCATTTAACAGGAAGCTTAACACTTGCATCTGCCCCCAACCTGAAGTAGTTTCGCACGTACATGTCCTCAGTTAGTCCAAAGTCAGCTATTTTGATAGCAAAGTTAACATCAATCCTGCATGTTATGATAAAAAGAAGAGCTAAAAACCTTTACTATGAGCAAAATAATGGTTTTAGCAATAGCACGATATTGATCAGTAGATTCAGTATCCTGAATTTTAGCCAGTCATTATCCAGCAATCATGCGCCTTGGCATAAACTAAATATCGAGCGAATGCTATTTGGTAAGGATTGAGGCAATGATGCCTGTAGTAGGCAGAAATGGTCCACCACAGCAGTGGTTCACTTACATACAATTCCTTGTGGCCAAATCCCTATGAACAAACTTCTGTGAAGCCAGGTATTCCATTCCACTGGTTATCTGGGAACACATGACACACAGCCTCTTCTTTATGTCCAAGACCTGCATACATACAGAATGCATAATTATATGCCATACACCTCAAGATACATTTTGCTCTGTTGATCGGTTTTCCTTAGCTTACACATTATTGTTACGGTAAATTAACTTTTATAAGATAATTCATCATGCATACCTGATCTTCGTCTGCACTATCATCGAGTATGAGATTGCCTCTCTCCTTCTTCAGGTATGCCAAAACGCTACCATTAATCATGAAGGGCATCACAATGTAAGGGCCAGGGCCACCATCCACACATACTCCAATGAGGTTGAGGACATTTGGGTGATTGAAGTTCTTCATCTTCAAGCCTTCGTCCATTAGTTTATTGATATCATCTTGAGTAAATGTACCTGGAATGATGTATTTATAACGAACTTACAATTATAGTCTCCTGAATGATTGCAAGAATTTGGCTAATATACGTAAGTTGCAGATCTAGTTCCAAGCTAACAGGACAACAGCAAGCTGAAAGCATAGTATAGGCCCTAATAAATACCTGTTATAAATGCAATTAGTTTGATGTCCTTTTTAATTACCTTTCAGAGTCTTGACAGCAACAACCTTAGGTGTAGGTTGACTCCCCTTGCTTTTTGCAATGGTGAGATGGGCCTTGTACACAATACCAAACTCTCCTACACAAATTTAATATGGAGCTGATTAGTGTCATTCGAGAGTACTTACATTGTCACTGAGCACATGTAAACAAGACTGATATTTCATATTTAAAACCAGCCAGGTAGATTTTACATAAATCATCCAACTGACAGTTGTGCTCAGCAACAGGTCAGTCTAAGCTAAGTGCAGCTGTAGAATGGATCAGCTTGGCTAGACAGTCTTATCACATACAGCTTCCAGCGAAAGTGCTGCAGACACAGCAATTTTGTAGTGCACTTCCAGTTAGCAATTAGACCTTGCGAAAACAAAATTATCATCGTTACCTACTACTCTTTCGCCGTCTAGGTAACACAAAACTAACCTAGCTTGATGTACCTTTGCCTATTCAGCCTGCAAACTTCCAGTAGCTTCCACTGCACTCATGGCTATAGTGGCATAGTAACAGAATGACGTAACTTGGCAACGTGATAATTGCGGACGAACACGCAGCAATAGCCAGGCATGCAGCCTGGCTGGTTTTTAGATACGAAATATCAGTCTTTTTTATGTAATGTGTATGTGGTGGCAGTTTACAAGTGTAGTGGCACTCATAAAAATGACTAATATTTGCTTAACTGCTTGGTGTGGCATGATTCACAAACAAAACAGTACATCTCACCTTGCCCAATGCCATCGGATTTCATCATATGAAATAAGCATTTGACCAGTGAGCTGACGAATATAGCTGGAGCTGATTCTGTTTTTATTCGGTAGTTCTACACCCCCTGCTGAGACTGATGCATTAACCTGTTTGCCTATAAACAGAAGAGTGAGAAGATCGATGTATTATAATTTCATGTATGTATGTATGCATGTATGGATGTATGTATGTATGTATGTATGTATGTAAAGCGGGGGGCTGGGAACGTCCAGGCTATACATATTTTAACGTCGTCACATGCGCAAAACTCTTAAAGGCTATACGTGATCAGGATGAACTGTGAGTGTATTTTTAACTAAGGACAGCTGCAGCAATAGTAAAAAAAACAACGAGAGATCAAGAGTTCTAGCCTTGTGGTGATAATAGCTATACATAACAAAAATGGCAGCGGATCGTCAAATTTTCGTTTCTGTTCTTGAGTGCATGTGCTTTCGTCAGTCTGCGGGAAATTGGTATCCCTTTTCGTGTGTATGCATTTGCAACACAAAGGGACTACGGCTTGAGAGTGCCCAGTGGACAGCGAAACAGACGACGTCTGGATTTTCGGTCTCCTTTTAATTGGCCAGTTCAAGAAGTGAGCAGTGTGTCAGGAACACGCCGGTCAAAGATGAGGCGTAAGAAGAGGGCTGTTAAGGCTAATGGAAATGCCTGAGATAACAAAAAAGCTAGAGCCTGCGGTAGTGGAAATGAAGCTGCCTCCAAGAGCTTCAAGAGCCCCAATTGATGCCCACCTTGACTGTTCGGCTGCTTCTGAAGCGGTGTCTCGTCCTGAGGAGTTTTCTGGTGGAGTGGAGTCTTCAAACCAAGGAGAGCTTTGAGGACAGCCCCCCCCCAGAAAAATAAGCAGGGGGTGAGGGGGCACCCCTTGCTCAGCTAATGGGAGGAATGTTACTGCTAAGGAGAAGGTCATGTAGCTAGCTAACTCTAGCTAGCTACAAGTTAGCTAGCTACATGTTTGTCAGAAAATGAGTTTTGTTCTGTTAGCTATATAGCTTCGTACCCAATGCAATCCACTTCACAATGGTTGCAAGGTGCTTGAAAACTTCAGTTGGGAGGCCTGACTACTAAGCCTCTTGACTCCTCTCACTGTCAAAATAAAATGGTAGCTAATTTTAACCCATGGTGGCTGTCACAGTTGTGAGGATTAATGTATTTCAGGACAACCCCATGCACGCAGAAGAATAAAGCCAACTCCCAGTAGCTAGCTTTAAGCAACAAATCTGGTAACATGCAGACAACTAGCTAGTACCATGTGGCATATAGCTAAGCACTGGTTATATGTACCCCATGCATGAATGTAGCTGTTAGCTATATATATAATAGCGGGGGAACATCAACATCTGCAATATCTGATTGCAGCGGTATTTCTGGACAGCCCCATGTAGCTAAAGGTCCCTGTATAGCATGCATGTGGCATGTACTGGAGTGCATGTACCCCATGTAAAGAGTGTTGTGGATATCATAGTAGCTACCTTATAGTTGTCATGTACCCCATGTAAAGAGTGTTGTTATTGTGCATGTGGCATGTACTTGTCATGTACCCATGAAAAGACTGTTGTTGTTGTTGTGGGTAGCATAGCTACTACCTTGTAGTTGTCATGTACCCCATGTAAAGAGTGTTGTTATTGTGCATGTGGCATGTACTTGTCATGTACCCATGAAAAGAGTGTTGTTGTGGATGGTATAGCTACTACCTTGTAGTTGTCATGTACCCCATGAAAGACTTGTTGTTGTGGATGGTATAGCTACTACCTTGTAGTTGTCATGTACCCCATGAAAAGAGGGCTGTTGTTGTGGATAGCATACCTTGTAGTTTCCCACTAGCTATGGTATCATTTTAGAACAGCTGCATGTAGCTAAATATTATTTCCCTAAAAGACATGAATGCAGATAACGAATCTGGTACCATATAGCTATCATGACATGCACCCCATGAACCTATACCTGTTATTATTATAATAGCAGCTAGTTTCCTACTACGCTATCATTTTCAGTAGCTATTATAGCTATATAAACATCTCTGTATAATCTTGAAAGAAACCAGTGTACTACGTACTGTGTGGCATGTACTTGTCATGTTCCCCATGAAATGACATAATCATAGGGATGGAATCCCCAAAAAGCTACCAAACAAGGTAGGAATGACACCACAATACTTTTACAGATTCCCATCCCTATAATAGCTATCTTTTCCAACCAGATGTTACATGATGGCATGACATAAAATTGTGATATTTCTATCTCCTCCCCCACAAGAACCTGGGAACGAGGCTAGATCCAGAGCGGCTGCAGCTGAATGTAACTACTCTGGTAACTGCTCAAGCTGACTACAAGCCACTTTTTAATAACATGCCGTATCCTGGAATATTTCTGCTTGCAGAGAAGCTGCTAGAAGCTGATTTACTTTGTGACAGCCACCAGCCAGTATGAAGATGACCTCCTTATATGTGGCTAATTTTAGTCAGTGTAGCTAAGCATCAACCCTCCAATGGAAAATATTTTAGTACTCGCCTTAGATAGTGAACTCTATGACCGGTACCTATTGCATTCCTTAATCCCCACCACGGCTATAATGTCACCACTAGGCAAAGATGAACACTTTGAAAGTGTATGGATGATTCGCCTTGGCTTATGGAGGGTACTCAACTGGCTGGGATTTGATGCAGCAATGTATCAAGAACCCATAGTAATGGTTTTGATAGGTAACTATATTCATTGTGTTATTGTAATTAAGGGGTCACTGTACTCCTGAGTTTATGGTAGCTCTCTGACTTGACTACTGAAGAAAAAACAACAACGATCGTTGCTATTTTGAGGCATGGGAGATATTTTGATTCTGACAATGAGAACATCACATTCTCTGTGTCGTTGTGTGCTTTGAACCAGCTGCTATACCTATCAGATCGACTTCATGGCGGTGGGTTATCAATTCTAGCACCTCAGGGGAGTATAGTACCTAATCCTGCTGTCTTTCAGCCTATGTCCTTCATGATTCTAAACTAATCTGAATCGAATCACAAATTTTGGTCTGGTATGATCCAAATTCTAATTTAGTATGTTCATGTGATCTTTACTGCCCGTGTAATAATTATGCAGATGATTCATGATTAATGAAATGTATGTATACACACAAACAGAAAAGTAAATAACTACAACTTGCTAGTTTGGGGCTTGCTCAGGTTCATCTACAAAAGAGAGTGTTACTGAAGTTAAATGGTAGCTAGTACACACAAATATACCACAAGAAGTTTTGTTGCAGACGTGCATATACTGTAACATGCATGTATAAAAACTCAACACGCAATTCAATATTGAAATGCCTTTTTATATGATATTAGGAACTTATAATATACAATGTCATGTGGGAAATTAAAAAACATGAGTGGACAATAAAAATGTTAGACATATGCACTGTCAGTGCTGCCATCTTCAGATGGACTTTGAACCCTGATCTTGATTCCCGAATCTGGCTCTGTATTTTCACCATTGGTATCACCTGGCACTGCGTTGGGGTTGGTGACCACATCACTGGAATCCATTGCAAAAGGATTGTAGTTGATATCCAGGTAGCCTGCAATATGCTCAATGAAGGTTGAGATGATTTGTGACAGTTCAGTGAAGGTTGGTCTCTGCTCTGGAATGCCGTGCCAGCATTTCAACATCATCTCATAACTGGATACAAGAAAATACATACTGTAATTAATATCCAAAAGTAAATAGGTCTTTCAATTGTGTGCAAGTGTATTAATTAAGACATTGTACTCTACTATGCATACTTTGTAATCTCTTCTATCAGTGCCAAGTGTAAAGAACAACAAGCAAACGAGCATTAAGCAACAGAAAAAGGAAACAGAGGCCAAGGAATTAGCCAGCCAGAACCCAGTTCTCAGATTCAAATTTATATTCCAATCTTCTGTCCTTCAAACCTACTATTATCTTTACATTTGTTAAAAAGCAGAAAACTCCATTCTTGTAGTGTTAGGACAATATTACATTCCATTGTACTGTCATGATTATATAATCTTTGTATCACGTATTCCTGACTGGCTAAATACAGAGAAAACATCAGCTTTGTTAGAGTGTCACATTTTGAAGTGCTCAGTTTCATAGTGCATTTCCAGTTAGTATCCTTAACTTACCAGAACAGGATTATCCTATAACTTTGTTTGCTGTCTATAAGCAATACAAAAATACACTTGTTTGATGTAGCTTGTCCTGCAAATTTTCACTTCAATTGTGCTAATAGCTATAGAATAAAGTTGCATGTACAGCATGTTGTAATGCATAGCTGTATCTGTGGTTTGTCCAAAAATGTAGCGAGGAGGTAGCAGTCTCCGCTCGCATACAGCAGTATGTTGATGTAGTAGACAGGGCCTGCCACCTCTTGTAACATTGTTGGCGAGCAACTTGCCCTCTGGACTGAATAGCACTGGGTGCCGTCTGACAATATTATTGATAGTGTTCAATACTAAATCTCTACAATAAATGCCTATTTCAGGTTTAATTGTAGTGGGCATAGACTACTTACAACTCAGGAGGGCAGGCAATGTTCACAGGCTTTGGCATTCTCTGCCCAGTTTCCAGTAGGTTGACCAGTGACAGCGGGTCTACTCCGGCATAAGGTATCTTACCACCACTAAATATCTCCCAACAGACAATTCCAAATGACCACTGTAGCAAAAGTAGCATTAGAGATTAGAAGGTACAAGACATCTGACACTACTGTCTAAACTTATAGTGTATTCCTTAATCGTACTACATGCATAAAGCACTGAGATTGGATAAATACGAACTCCAGAAATCCGGATTGAGAATCGATTGCTACATCAATAATCTTACCACATCACTTTTCTCAGAAAAAACACCATCCTGAAGGCTTTCCGGTGCCATCCATTTAACAGGAAGCTTGACACTTGCTTCTGCCCCCAACCTGAAGTAGTTTCGCACGTATACATCCTCAGTGAGTCCAAAGTCAGCTATCTTGATAGCAAAGTTAACATCAATCCTGCATATTGTAGTGAGAAAAAGAAGCACTACAAAAGTTTGAGAGGTTGCATCCTATAACATAGCAGTAGAACTGGCAATGTTTTATTTAAACTGACCAGTCTTATTAATCTTTTCTGTGATGATTATATCAGTGTAGCATGACATTGATCAGTAGATTCAATACTCTCCCAGTCATTATCCAGCAATCATGCACCTTGGCATAGACTAAAGATCTAGCAAATTTAATGTTATGAGTATGTATTTGCTGAGGGTTGAGGCAATAATGTCAGTAGTAGCAGAAATGGTCCACTACAGCAATAGTTCACTTACATGCAATTCCTTGTGGCCAAATCCCTATGAACAAATCTCTCTGAAGCCAGGTATTCCATTCCACTGGCTATCTGGGAACACATGACACACAGCCTCTTCTTTATGTCCAAAACCTGCACATACAGAATGTATCCTGTACACTTCAAGATGCATTTTAATTTTCCTTAGCCTATACATTATTGTAACAGTTATAAGATAACTCGTCATGCATACCTGATCTTCATCTGCACTACTATCGACTATGAGATTGCCTCTCTCCTTCTTCAGGTATGCTAAAAGGCTGCCATTAATCATGAAGGGCATCACAATATAAGGGGCAGGGCCACCATCCACACATACTCCAATGAGGCTGAGGACATTTGGGTGACTAAACTTCTTCATCTTCAAGCCTTCATCCATCATTTTATCGATATCATCTTGAGTAAATGTACCTGGAATGATGTATGTATAAATTACTGCGAGTATAGTCACCCGAATAATTGTGAATATAGAGATATATTCCACTATATATGTGATTTACTAATTATGTAATATAAGCTGCGAGTCTAAGTGCAAGCTAACAAGGCTACAGTAGGTTGAAAGCATTATTATAGTAGGCACTAATAAAAAACACCTACTGCCTTTGAATTACCTTTCAGAGTCTTGACGGCAACAACCTTAGGTGCAGGTCGACTCCCCTTGCTTTTGGTGAGATGGGCCTTGTACACAACACCAAACTCCCCTACACAAATTTAATATAGAGCTGATTAGTGTCATTGGAAATCACTTACGTTGTCCATAATGTAATAACACGGTGACACTATGCCTCAGACTGGAACTGCCTCAAATTGCAATAGCATTTTTACGGATAGGACAAGCTTTAGGGTGCTATGTCATACTCTAGAGTGTTATGTGTGTGCAAGTAATTTCTACATGTGGTATAAGCTTGCGGCAATCAGTGCAGTGGCGCACACAAAACTTAAATGTAATCTCATCTTTCTTATTTTCCAAATATTGGTTCAACTGCTTGGTGTGGCATGATTCACAAACAAAACAGTATATCTCACCTTGCCCAATACTTTCCATCAATCGAATTTTATCATATGAAATAAGCATTTGACCAGTGAGCTGACGAATATAGCTGGAGCTGATTCTGTTTTTATTGGGTAGCTCTACACTCCCTGCTGAGACTGATGCGTTAAGATGTTTGCCTATAAACAGAACAGCAAGATGATTAATTTAGAATATGTTTATGTATGTATGTATGTATGTATGTATGTATGTATGTGTGTATGTATGTATGTATGTATGTATGTATACGTATGTTATGCCCAATGCAAGAGTATAGTTAACTAACATAGACTGAAATTTTTAGCCACTCCCAGACATGTGTTTGGAGATAAATATTAACATTCCTTACTCAATTGATCATCATGCAAATGCTGTAGGCCATATCACAGTCACCAGTACATTAGTGAATTACTTAGCAGGTATAAAATTGCTTAATGGTAGGCTATTTAGTGGTTATTGGTGGGTTTATGGCTAAAAGGCTGTCAGGGTTAACTAGGTCATCTGCAAACTTACTGTATGGGTTGGGTACTACAAGAGAGGTTAATGCTGCAGAGCTTGCTTTTTCTGTATCTTCCTGTCTTGGACTAAAAGTGAAATAAACCTCAGCATGAATCTACCAGAACACCACAGTATCAACGTATTGATGTACCTTGCTAGCATATCAAGCTGACGAATTCTCACAGAATGTTTCTTTCTTTTTAGCACAACTGCAAAAATCACAGCCGCAACTATCACTGCAAGAATAGCTGCCAGTACTCCTCCAACAGCGCCTCCAACCGTGGCAGCACCAGAAGAACTCTGACTTGTCGAAGATGCTGCAGTATTCACATCCAAATATACAGTATTACACACATGTATGCTATTATGCTGATGTAATACTAAGACAAAGATTTATTAGTGTAGGGGTAATGACTCAATCTGTGCACACACGCATATTTCCAATGTGAAGGTATATTATGTTAATTACTTCAATGCAGTAGTCTTCATAGAGTCAGTAGATATAATTGAAGTCTTTTATTTTCCGCAAATAGCTAGTGCTAAAAGTTATTGGTCGGTACCATGTGGTCATAGACAGAGGCGATCACGGTCCTGTGCTTATCATAGACAGAGGTGATCACGGTCCTGTGCCTATAGATCAATGAATGTTGTCTTTCACTGTAGCTAGACCTAGCAGTAAGTATTCATTGTAACTTCACATATAAAGACAAAACAGACCTGCAGTCGAGAGCAAACACGGCAAAATGGCAGCCCAAACATTTAAGCCAAAAACATTTGACTTACTAACCATTTTTAACTGCTGAAAATTATGTATATTTCCGTTTACTCATTTCAATGCATTGGTGTACCGGATCACTATCTTGAGCGGCCTGCACAATTTTAATGTCACATTAGTAGTAACCAATTTACTACTATTGTAACAAATTTTTTAGCCATACACTAAAGCAAACAGAAGCTACAGGACTCAACGTATCCTAAATCGGTGAACACCTTTTTGGTCTGAGATCATGGAGATTCAGACCTTTATTATTTTGTGCTCCATTGAGGGTAGTAACCTAAGCCTAAGTCCTTGTCCTTTTGGCAATATGGTCTCGAAAGGGTGTTTAAAATGGCATAAAGTTTTTATCATTTTGCTCAAATGACTATTGGTCTGCAAATCTAAAATCTCCAGTACGTATCACTCACAGACATACTAACCTATGATATTACGGTTTTAGCTTAATAATTGCTATTTCCGCAAAATTTGCACTGTTACATGTACAGCTTCGGTATTGCCTATACAGTGCTCTAGATACAGAGTAAAATGGATGAATTTTGGGGTTACAATCTGCACCTTATTATATACCCTAATATGTATAAAACGTCAAAAAAGTGGTTTGGAAGGATATGTACACTCACTTGACAGTACCAATAGTTCCATTTCAACTCCAGCACTAGTACAGCAGCTGGCAAGAGGTTGAAGAATCAAAGAAGGATTATCGCAGTTTATGAACCGAAATCCTTGATCAACATCTTGATTCAAAAATCCTCCAATAATCCTTATTTCTGGACAGGTGTTCACTACATACAAGCATTCATCTTCACATATCGAGGTCGGAGGTATGAAGGTGGTATTCATTCCACAGGGAATGAAATAATAATAGCATAATATTCTTTGCACCAGTTCTCGACAGCTTTCAGAGCCCACAGACATTGCTAGCTGGATTTGTGGAGATTGTAATTTACTTCGGATTTGAGCTTGAGTTAAATCCCTTGTATTTGGAATATAAATATAATCCATGGATGAATCAAAGATGCTGTCACATAGATTGGATCCTCCCTCGTATGGCTGACAAGATCCAAATCTGTTAAGTGGAAGAAAATTGAGTGAGATTAAAAATCTCACGACAGCCAAATTATAGCTGCTGTAATGGAATGGCTTATTAACCTTTCTGTTTGCTGAATGGTTTGAGATACTGCTTCTGTATTTGCATCACTGCACCTCTGTACAGCAGTATCCATTCCGCACACAACCCCTGCATCCCCTCCTTGAGCACAAGTAATCACATTAGAATCTGTTTTTTGACACTCCGACAGAGTTGACTCCGCTCCAGTGCAACTCACATTAGAAATTAGAATCGGTCTGTTGCCCTCTCCAAAGAGACCACGTGTGGCCAATGTATCTGTATCATTGTAAGGTACATGCTGAGTTTTTTAGCTGACTTAAATACTGAGTACCTATATTCCAGGTTGAACACTGTCTTATGGTACTGCAATGATGCAAACTTACAATCTGTTCTGACTCCCAACTGTCTGCAGAATACAGCTGCATCCCTATCATCCCAAAACATGTTACACACAGATCCCCAAATCCCTTTGCTACAGACTTCCACTCTGCCATTCATGGATGATGTTCCATCAACCAGTCGGACTTCTCCATCATTGCATTCAGCTACATTGGTAGGCATAATTTATTTATGTTTATTCTATGTATAAAGAAGGCCTTGAACTTAGACAATAAAGCTGTGACATGAGGGTTTACCGACATAATGTATGTAGGATGTGAAGCAGATATGTTGATATACACAGTCAGCAAATAGCATGCCTGGAGTTCAATTACGCCTATGTACCTGCTGCCATACATATCCCATCAGTAACTTGCCTCCCTGGATACAGCCGATGACTGTACTTGTATCACACATTTGCAATTTATCATTATTAGTTTAGCTGTGTATATGTCCCGTACCTTTACATGCTATGTTCACAATATCACAGGATGAATAGAAATTACTAATGCCACCATGTTGACAGTCAAGTAGATTAGATTCACTTCCAAGGCACTGCACTTCATCAAGAAAATGAATATTTGAACCGCTTCCAAATATTCCAGTTGGAAGAGGATAAGCATCTGTATTGATTGAACAAATTATTGCCAGCATGATAATCATGCAGGGTTTCTTTTAGGTGGGGAGTGGAGGTGATGCTCCCCCACCCCACCCCACATCCCCCCCCCCCCAGAAATTCCAATTTAAGAGACATGCAATACATGCAGACAACATCTGTGCACATTAATCAATAGTATATTTGTCAGCAAATGTATAAATATAATTTTTGAAAATTGGCTGACACTTAACTAGTCGAATAGCTGCAACTGCTTTTGTAATTTATCGTGCTAACTGCAAAACAATATTTGAGCAATATTTGTCTCCCCGATTGCATCTGAACCTACATAGTATTCGCTCGATCAGACGCCGCTCTCAATTAGTCGCCGCTCTCGAATTGTCGCCTCACCTCCGGATGTGCTGAACGATATAGTCGCCGCTCTCGAATACTAGCTGCGGCTAATATTCGAGTAGCACGTGCACACGTGAACAAACCTCGTGACTCGATGGCAATATCAAAACAAGCAGAGAGTATACAGCAGTTTAAGGATTGTAGAAAGCATAGTATAATGGATTAGCAGTCTTCTAGAACAAGTTCGTTCTCCTCCAACTCATCTTCGTCCTCTTCAACATCTGCGAAGGGTTCTGATTCCTCGAGGAAACGAGGAAACGGATTGGAGGTGCCGTGTAGGTACCGCTTTGTAGGAAAGCGACGGCTGATCAAGAAGCTGGAAGTTTTGCTTCAAAACCAAGTCACCGCATCTTAATTCTTTGTTGATCTTATAAAACTGGCTTTTCTCAAAGCCCTTACATTTACAAACGATTTTACCGATACCACTGAGTTTAATAAACGCCGCTCTCGAATAGTAGCCACTCTCGAATAGAAGCCGCACAAAATTGCGTGATGAAATAAATAGTAGCCGCGGCGTCTGATCGAGCGAAGCTACAATCCAATGTTTCCTGGGGAGAAGGGGGTGCCCCTAGACAGCACGTTATTGTGTGCTATACAGTCATCTCTACCCCCCAACTTTGTCAAAATCCTGTTTTGCCGCTTTGTGAAGCTTCCTAAAAGAAACCCTATCATGTATGTATCAGCTACATGTGTGCTCACCATTTGATGACAAACCAAGGTAATCACATGTGACTGCAGCATTCGCACTCATCCAGAAATCACTATTACATACTGTTCCCCAGTGTCCTCCTAGACAGACTTCAACTCTGCCATTGAGTTCACTAGATCCTCCCATAAGCCGAAGATCAGTGCCATTACATTCTGCTGGAGGTGCTAATAAATACAGGATACAACGTAAGATCAAAGATGAATCAATCTATCAAAGGAGGCAACATACAACAAACTGTATTCCATTTCGGTTATCAAGTATCAATTCTCATGTAACATACCAGCGAATTCTGCTTACTAATAAGTGCACAAATTGGATACTGGTACCACAGGTGATGCTTGCATGCTTTATAGTTAATGCAATCACCTACTCTCTCACATTAACAGAACAATATATAGTGATCAACCACACTCTCTAGCTTATAGCTTTACAGCACCAATCGGATCTACTGAAGAATCATTATGACATTCTGTGACCAATTAGACATACTGAAGAATCATTATAACACTGACCAATCAGACATACTAAAGGATCATTATGACACTCTGTGCACCATCAGACGTACTAAAGGGTCATTATGACACTCTGCGGAGGCCCTATTTTACAAATATTATTATACTAACAATTTTCTGCCATAATAATTATCATATACCAAAGCAGTTGTTCACTTGCAGGACGTCTCTGCAACAGTCTCCAAGCAGAAAACAAGAAGAATCGCAGAAGCATTCTTGTGGATTCCGGACGTAGCAATCCAAGAAACCAAAGCAACAGGATGTAATACTTTCCGAGACACATGTAGCTGCAAAATATCAAAGAATGATGCTCAGTCAGCTGCAGCCTTTTTAACAACTACATGTACCTCACCTTCGCATTGGATTCCAGCAAGTTGTCTGCAGTATGCTGGGGTCTGAGAAATCGGACATTCCTGCAGGCTGTTCTCATTGCCAGAGCAATTTATGGTAAGTGCATTCCCTCTTCCAAGCTTTGTAGCAATGGAATCTAGCAGTCATAAAGCATAGTAAAATTGACTATAAATACTAGCACATAATTTTACAGTTTAATATCATACTTTGAATAGAATATCCAAGGTGCTTGCATACAACTGATGCTTCTGCCTCATTCCAATTATCTCCACATACTGCAAACCATGTACCATTGATACAAATTTCCACCCTCCCTTCTCTGATATCTGAGCCACCAATAGTTCGTATTTCACCATCATCACATGTAAATGCTGCAATATGCATGGATGCAGATAGCAGTGGATAACATTACAATGACAACATAACATCTTGCAAAGCTTGCTGTCCTAATGTTAGCCCTCTGATGTGGACAAACTAAATTACAACCTTTCTATTTGGTGTTGAGAGATGTAGTATACCAATCATTGCATACCTTGACAGACTACTCCTACATCTTCATTGTGAACACAATTGTGCACATCGATGCCCTTATGCAAGCAGTCCATGAGGTTGGTTTCTGTTCCATCACACTCCACATCATCAAGCACAATTGCCCCACTGCCTGGTCCAAAATCTGAAAACTTCACATCTATGGACACAAAACAATTGTGATGTTAATTCCAAAAAATAACAACCCTAAATCAGAAATTTGAGCTCAGCTCTTAATCTGACTCAGACCATTCTACTGTTTCAATACCCAAAAAAAGCTGTATTGAACAAAGTTTTGTAAGCCAGGTTCCTCCAGTAAATCATCTAAACGTAATAGTGGTGTGGGATAAATATCATCTCAGTTAAAATTAGTTTATATATCTCCCGGCAATGCTATCATGGATTAATCTTTGTCTGTTTATTTTTTTAAATTTGATAGTGGTAATACTACAAGATTGCCAACTGCAACCTTCACTAGGAATAACCAGCTACTATAATCAAACAAAACAAACCATCCTTACACTCTACAGCTATTCCAAGCTGTCTACAGACAACAGTGGCATCCTTGACATCCCAGAGATCGTCACACACTGTCCCCCATAATCCATCCAGGCACACTTCCACTCTACCTTCATTCTCATTTCTTCCACTCACTAATCTAATATCAGATTCATTACACATGTGTTCTAAAAGAAGTGAAATAAATACAATTATTAAATAAACATTAATATAAGCTAATCACAGCACTGTTGCTTATGGAGGTTAAGGTATCTAGCTGGTTTGTATTTGTGGGAACATTCTACATGGTGTGGCTGCAGTGCTTAGCATGGACTCCATGAGGTTGGCCTTCAGAAGACATGCTCTCATCATAGATAATATACCCACCCGGGATTAGAAACATCGCCAATTATGACCTACTCGCGCATCTTGCGGTTTTGATAACGTAAAATAATTGGCCAGCGTTATTTGGAGTAGAGAGAATCGAGACTCAGAGCTAGAGCGCGAAGTGACTGATTAATCATGACTCTTCAGGCTGAATGACAGAGAAGAAGAGGAAGGAACAGCAGAAGAATGGCTGAATTTGATGGATAGAGGTGGCCTAAAACATGTCAACGCGGGTACATTTCATGCAATGCTTGACAATCCCAACACCCACCAAACTCGCATGAGGTCCCTGAGCATACATTCAGAAGAATGAATATGTACAATTTCATTGGTGTGGCAAGTGACTGGAAGACGATGAAACTGAAGCACTATTACAACTTGTTGTGAACATAATCTGATTAGCAAAAAGTGTAATTGACTATAATATATAGCTGTTAGATAATTATGTTTCATTCTATTACCCCCCATGTATATGAATTATTGATGTTGTGTAAGTGTTAACCAAGAAATATCAATACCAGCATGAAAATATAAGCAGTACTTCAGTTTACTGTTTTGATTGATTTGCTTGTCGCTTGTGCAAAGGCCTGTTCTCTTTTTCCATACCGACATGGGCGTACTCCCCACCGAAACCTCGGCAATTTCCTTTTGCTGGCCCCCTGGCAAAGGAGTTGATCACTCAATGCTAAGAGGTAGTGCCTTGCAAGCATACTTCTTCCTTTCTTCATTCTTCCAGTGAACACTGAGTCTAAATCGTCTCCCAGGCATAGTCCGAGGTTGGCACTAAGTGGGTCAAACAAAATATTCTGTAACTCCCATTCTCATTGAACTACAGACCTAGTTAAAAAAAACATGCAAACATGGAATGGTCTAGGTATACTTTGGCAGCATCAACAGGTCAATATACAGGATATTATCACTGTGGCTCCCCCACAAAATCAAGAACAGTAATTTAGCAATTTCACACTTTGGTCCCAAAGCTTCTACCAAAAGAAAGTACATCCTGGATAAAAGTATAGTTCATGCAAAACTTATACTATCTTTTCCTCCATGGCTCTTACCATAGATAGTAGTTCTGTTGGTCTAGGCCCCCCACAAAGTTTCTTCCTCTAGCTGCCATAAGATAAATATCTAACAAAAGCACACAGACAAGCACTAACGGAAACCGTTATTGTGGTCTAACGCTATTTAGTGCACACTATAATTATGCATTGCAGCCTCAACCGTAAGTTTTAAGCGCTTACATGTGCAACTATACTCCATTGGCTCTGTTTCTTCTTTCTCTGAAAGTACTTCTTCTTCAAGGTAGAAATTCGCCGCTCAAGGGAATCAACACTTGAAAGGTAAGAAAAACAACAACGCGCCCTGCCCGCGAGCTTATCTATTGCACGTATAGCATCACGTGAGTTATCTATGCTCTCATTCAGCGGGTATACACGTTTCTGAGGAGTCGGACACTGCTTTGTAATCTCCTACAGTCTCCACCGTAATCCAGTGGTAATCCCGGTAATCCCATAATCTGTAATCCCACAAAAAACTAACAGTAACATCTAAAACTTTGTAGTAAATCGACATATCTACCAGTTTAAGCTTCTACCTCGATGATCACTGAAGCATGAAATACTTCTGGACACTACAGTGGCCATTCAAACTCTTAGTCTCGCATGCCAGCCTCCATTCGCAAAGAATGGGAAGTGGTCTGGTGAACGTGTTGTACAACTTCTGCAACTCTGGAATGTAAGCGGTTATGTAACCTTGTATGGATTCAGAAGTATCTAGACTGTACAACGTGCTAATGAAATCGGTGTGAGTACTCAAGCTGGCGCGATAACAACAGATTCTCACAAGTATTGCCTTGTCTGTGGCTCAAAGACTAAAAAGAAAGTGAGAAGACAATTATTTCTGGAGGTGCAGTGGAATATTCGAATGGCATGGGAAGAATAAGCTGGGAGAGGGTAGATCTATGGACAAGAAGGCAGCAGTAGGAGATGAAAAAAGGCCAGGCTACATGTGTAGAAAGTGCTGTGAAGCATTAGAGAAATATCTGAATACCCAGCCAGTCCATTTACAAAATCCGACACAGCCTTCTCTTGCTCAGACTTGAGAGACTCGTATCCCATCGTTTTGGTGGCACTCACAATAGCTTTGTCCACCGCTGCTGCACTCCACTTGCACTTGTTCATTTGTTTCGCCATACATAGATCTAATCTTGAACCAGCAGCTACTTAGCACCTCAGGCTTAGAATATAATGATCGCGAGATATTTGATCATGTGACAAAGATCTGCAACCTGATTGGAGCACAACCACTACAATGTCACTGCCAACGTCAGTTAATGTGTCCGCCAGACCACTTCCCATTTTTGCAGACATGGGCTGGCAAGCTAGACTATCAAACTCTACTGTTGCTCAAGTACCACCTTAGTATTAGTGGGTGGGGCTAATTTACAGTGCTCCAAGCCAAGAGAGTAGATTTTTGCTCCAGGCATCTTCTGTCAATCTTACTCCAAGAAATTAATGTTAATACCTGTTAATAAGCTTAGCCAATTGGAAAACAAGGCTGTGAACCGATAGTAAAGCACTTTTCTGCCAAGTCCTCCATAGACTGTTTTACTTAAGCAGCCATTTTTATCTGACGTCATGGATTTGCAGCTTTGTCACATCGATAACGTAACTCGTCGTTACTCTAATTAAAGGTAGGCGTGGAATGCATTATCAAGCACTCTGATCTTGCTGCACTGCGTGCTCAAACTGTTTTCTCTGTGTATTAAACAGCTACGAAGACGGGAGGAGAGCTGGTTGTGATTCTATGATGTCGAAAGCACCTCAAGAGCCAAGGACAGCGATGAAGACCCACAGATTGATGGACTGATGGCCCAGAAACAGCTATCGTAGGCTATGAATGCCGATTGTCAGGGACGATAAAGCCGGCAACTACCCATATAACACAGTTACCACTTACCCTGCCGTACAGAGAGACCCCCACAGTAGCAGTCCGACAACCAACGGTCAGGCACTCTCGCTATATGCATACCGGTACCACGAGCAGCGGGGCGGGAGACAAAAGCAACAACGCAGAATTGCTCGTACTCATTCTCTGGACTGGAGTTCCATATGCTAGCTTCGCGTCCCTCAAGTCGAAAAACTTCACTCTGAAGTGTAATAATAATTATGGTCACGTGCTGTTGTTGGCAACGTCATCATAAGTCGTGATGAGTGAAAAATGTCAGAATACACAATCAAAATGGCGGAAACACCCGGGTTGATGAAAAAAAAAGTTTTCGAATGAACGATAAGACTCAGGAATTATTGGAGTAGTAATAATTTTTTTTTAACAACTATATACTTCTGCAAAAAAATCAATGTCTCTCGGACGATAAATTCTAAAGTTACTACCCTAAGCAATAACCCCCTCAAAATGTCAACTTTTATTCTTTTCTCCGGTGTTGAATGATTGAGGGGAACAATACTAGACTCCAAAGTTACCTTGCCCTGATTGTTTGTTATATCCAAAGTTTGAACTCTCTCGGAGCTAATATGTAGATTTTAGGACCTTAAGCAATTTTTTTAATCAGGTACCTTGCAGAAGCCAGTTTTTACTGGTTAAATTAAAATCTTTACCACATTGTAGCAGACATATGTAGGTACATATAATCCACTTTTGAGACCTTAACGCCAAGTCATGTAGGGGATAGAGCAATTCAAGCAATTTTCCCAAAAATCTACTCTCTAGGCTTGGAGCACTGTATATTCTAGCCTCATTCCCAGGCTCCACCACTTCCCAGTGTACACAATGTATGATAAACGCTGGGGAGGGAGAGGAATGTGTGAGCAAGGTTAGGCATACTTCACTATACACATTGCTTCTCTTGAGCACTAATGTCACCATCATAATAATTACTTTAGGGCCAATTTATGCTACGTGCATGAATGTCGATCAATATTTATCCTAGCAATTATTAGCAGTTTTTCTGTTGTTTAATATTACATTTCTACAGATCATGGTTCAACTCACCTACTAAACATCTAACTCCTGCATCTTCAAAGTGAGAACAGTCATGAAAACCAATTGGATTATGGGTACAGTCAACGAGTCTGGTTTCATTTCCAATGCAATCCACCTCATCAAGAAATATAGACTCGCTCCCACGGTTGAAACTCATTATAACAGCAACAGTAGCTGAATATGGTAGAAAGACTTTAAGTGATACATTACTATGTACTCTAAAGATAGGAAGGGGGTGTAATGTAATGTAATATAAATAAATAATATAATGTTTGCTATGAAGGAGGGGTCACAGAGGAGTGAAATATATACCATTGTGATCCTTAGGTAAAATCTTGGAACACTAATGTGAAGCTTATCTACTGTCAGTTTCTGTAAGGAGTTATGGCCAAAACAAAACTATATACATTTTATATGTCTCCTTATGGGGTCCTACAAGGCACGTGGTAAAAATGGCGTCTCTGGTAGTTACATGCATGCCGTCTTCGAACTTAAAACACACGAAGCGTTAGAGATTTGGACACATTTATCACATACTTTTACTAAGGAAGGCTTACTACAGCTCCCAGAGTTTGTGTAGCCTCTGTATGAGTAAAGATAATTGACCGCACGTTTGAGCGATACGCTTGTGAGTTTCGAGCAGCCGACCTTGTCTCTCCACTCACCCGCAGCAGCCATGGCTGATCCTAGTCTCGTGCCCAGACCTATGCTCGCCCCCTCGAGGAGCCACGGTCTGGTCACGAGACTAGGCTGATCCTTGAACATATGTTGCAGACAGAGACAGCAATATCCCAAAGACCGGTCACTTTTTCGTAGCTTCTCCAGCAGCATTGCCATGCATGGCTCCAGGTCAATTGTTATTTTCGCGATAGGCTGGCTCGCAACCCGTCTCGCCCCACCCGGGCCCCAAGTCACGATTAAAATACATCCGTCGACCGCTATACTTTACACTCGGCAGAGCGATTACCCTCATTATAATAGCTAGTTATAAGTATCGAGCTTGAAAAGTGTAAGTATGGCGGGCGAGTACAATGTGTACTGTAAGTATTACGGGCAAGCAGAGATGTAGATGTAAGTGAATCACGACCTGGGCATGGCAAGATGCAGGTGTTTTCATGAGACTGAGAATAACAACTAACCTGGAACCTAAGCTTCACATATGTTTTCTTAGTTTTCACCTAAGGATCACATAGTATATAAAAATTTTGATCCTCTCTGATCCCTCCTTCATACCAGAACATTATATTACACCCCTCCCCCTGCCCCCCGCAAATCTGTACATTTGGCAGAGTATATAGCTATGCTGCATTGAAATGACAAGTTTTATGTACAGCATCATTATTAATATAACTTCATAGAATTCCTCCATTTTACGCACAAAGTCCAAACTATGTACAAATTATAGTTAGCACAGTGTAAAGGTGTAGCTAGCCTCATTTATAGGCCTGTACCACAGCTTTTGTAAGTTGCAGTACAAAAAGCGGAGAGGGAGGGGGGGGGGGGGACCTAGAATGAGGCTGTACGTTCATAGTGTCTATCCAGCTAGGCAACATTAGTCTCTTTGACAATGGTCACATATATAGAAGCATAGCTTTTCTTATTTTTATGCAATGACCACTCAGATCTAAAAAGAACTACCATTTTGCCTATATTTGCCCTTGCTTGGCACAGTATGCTTATATATAATGTATGTGTATCACAGGCTGTATCTTCCCATGCTGAGCTGTTAGAGTACAGGGAACGAGCAACTTAACATTATCATCCTGCAACTAGCTACAGTCTGAACAGCTAGGCATGTACTGCTGCTATTTGCTGTACTCTTGATGATAAGGTTATGTAGTTTTACTCTTAGACTATAGGATAACTTCTTGTTTTCCCTTGGCAGTGTAATATAGTTGTTCTCAGGGTGGTCTGCATGCCACTTTTGAAGGGTACAGAACCCTTCTTGAAAACCTAGGAACCCTTAATAAAGCCTTAAATTACTCCAGGCACCCTTCTTGACCAAATTATTTGTTGAGGTGAAAATAAAATGACTCTGTGCGTGTAATACACTGAGTAACTTGTGCTGTTGGGCAACATTGTTCTCTGCTATCAAATACGTATTCGTAAGCCTTAAGACTCAATTGAAGGATTTAGCGTGTAGATAAAGTTACAGGACCCTGTGTCGTCGTGAGTTCAGTCCAGAATAGTAGACTCTGTTTTTCTATTTATTTTTTACCAGCTGGGTGATTGCTTTACGTTTTTGCATCTGTGTGGGTGTGTATTCGTCCGCAATTTTCACGTGTGCTAAGTTACGTCATTCTATTACTATGCCACTATAGCCACAAGCGCAGTGGAAGCTATTGGAAGTTTGCAGGCTCAATAGGCCAAGGTATGTCAAGGTAAGTTAGTTTTGTGTTGCCTAGATGAGTGGTAGGTAACGATTGGCACAGTTGAGGTGCCAAATTTTTTGACAATTATTA
Organism: Phakellia ventilabrum; assembly: GCA_963921505.1. Classification (NCBI taxonomy): domain Eukaryota; kingdom Metazoa; phylum Porifera; class Demospongiae; order Axinellida; family Axinellidae; genus Phakellia; species Phakellia ventilabrum. The sequence goes on from OY997385.1 coordinate 2,047,311, forward strand.
TACAATAATTCTGTTTTGGCAAGTTCTGATCACTAACTGGAAACGAACTACAAAATTGCTGTGTCAGCACTTTCGCTGGAAGCTGTACCTGTCTAGCCGAGCTGATCCATTCTACAGCTGCATTTAGCTTAGACTGACCTGTTGTTGACCACAACCTTCAGTTGGATGATTTATGTAAAAAATACTCGGCTGGTTTTTAGATATGAAATATCAGTCTTGTTTCAGGTTTTTAGTGCATTAAAAATTTGCGCGTGCAGGTATCCCTTCTTGACTTAAATTCTGGTGACCACACTGGTTACTCTATTAAGGGTTAGATAAAGGTCATGTAAGCAATATTATAGTTAATCTAGGCTTGTAAAAGGTCGACATAGCTCTCCCCTCTAGCACGCTATGTCAGAGAACTAGCTATAACATTGAACTAAGACTGAATCACTAAACTTCACTACAGCTTGTACGTGTATGGCTACATAGGATGCATACCAATTGCTGGTATTCCAAGTTGTCTACAGACAACAGCTGCATCAGCATTGTCCCATTGGTCATCACAAACAGTACCCCAGGTTCCGTTATAGCAGAACTCTACACGCCCTTCCAGTTCATTGCCTCCATCCACCAGTCTCACACTGAAGTCACTGCAGGCTGACAAGAGTGTAACTATCATTTCAGCCGTATGCATACCTTACAATTGATGCCACTCATACAACCATGCATGATAGACGTAATGGTGGGTGAGTGCTATTATATATAATGCAATATAAGTACCCTCACTGTGAGTACATATGTTCACCGGACATGCATTCCGCCTAAATTTTTCCTGACATGTATTGGTATCACTTTTATAGCTTATCCTTAGCAATCACAAGTCGCATAACAACACAAACGCTACCAAATAAACAGCAGTAATAATATTGCTTTGAAGGATCAGTTTTCTGCATCATTCTGCTCGCAAACCATCTCCTATGATACAGCTGAGATTTGTCAGTTCAGTTTATCCTTTGTAGTGTCAACTTTACACTCTTGCTTCCTGTTTCAAATTCCAAGCCTCACTACTACTTAAAATCTGCTGACCCAACAAACATTATCCTTTTGAATTTAATTGCACTTTTGCCCTTGTGCCTGTGGTTGCACTTTCAATGGGGGAATTGCTAAATTTCATACTAAGGACTTTTAGTGTCCAGAACATACTGTCCCACTTCATAGCACACTTTCATGTACATATAGAATATACCATGCTCTTTGTGGATAAGGGTCATATGCGCAAGGGGTGGCAATACAGTAGCTACTACCTGGTTACGATGCCAGCAGCTATTTCTCTAGAGTGGCATAAGCAGGTTGAGATGCTAGTTAATTCCTATCTCCTGCTCCTATCTCCTAATTCCTAGCTTCAATTTTCCACTTGTGTGGCACGCACATTGGAGCAGATACGTTTTTCCCTAGCCTCCTAACTTAGTCTTAGTATTCCACAGCTGCATTTAGCTTGGACTAACCTGATGCTAAGTATAACCTATTCCAACTAGCTATTTCTATTCCATTTAGTGTATTCGACATAGTCAGGACTCTTCATAGCTTTACACCTTAAGCCCAAGTTATGATGCTGCTTGAAAGTGCATACCTTGACATACGACTCCTACATCTTCCGTGTGGTCACAATCATTAATACTGATGCCATTATGGGAGCACTCATTGAGGTTAGTCTCTGTTCCATTACATTCAACATTATCCAGTAATATTGGTCCACTGCCGGGACCAAAATATGAAAGAAAGCGTTCATCTGAAAAGGAAAAATGAAACAAAACTGAGATACACTTTAGCTAATCCCTTTCCCCATATATGAACATCTCCACTGCATGTGTACATGACTAAGCATTGGGTAACTGTATCTGTTAAACAAATAAATCTTGTGGAACATGTCTAAATTCAAATACTGTTTAAACTAAATGACCATTGCATGCCTGCTGAATATCCAGCAAAACATCACTACTGCTGAAATGGACTTGAAGGAAAGTATTCTTACGCTGTATAAACATTCCCAAACGTCTGCAAATGACAACTGCATCTTCAATATCCCAGAAATCATCACACACCGTCCCCCATAATCCATACAGGCATATCTCCACTCTGCCTTCATTCTCATTTCCTCCATTCATTAATCGAATATCAGATTCAGTACACGTGTGTTCTAAAAGAAATAAATGAACATTATTTACTACAAGAGATTGTATAATATTGTATAAATAAAATACAAAGGTTTACTGCACTTTTGCTCAGTCATAAATCCGTATTCGATATTTATACTATGGAAGTTGTGCAAATGATTCAAGCTACCAGTAAAGGATACAAGCTCTATTTACTGTACATTTGATGTCACTATCAGTCACACCAACAGAATTGGGCATATGAGAATACCTATATAATAAAATAATCAGGATCTTCATAGCTTTACATCTGATGCCCAAGTTAGTGCTACTCACGTGACCCTCAATGAATCAGAAGCCTAAAGATTGATCACATGACAGTGCTTTAATGCACAATTTAGTGTGTGTTGTCTGGATAATGCACACTTTGTAAATGATGCCCACAAGACCTATGGCTGCTTCAGGTCAGTGAGAGCACTAAAAACCTTTGGATACAAGTTGGCAGTGCATTATGGGACTAGATAGTGGGCTCGGGCAATATAACTAGTAAGATGCCGGCAATTATCGAGGGGCGAGCCTGATCGAGCGTGGTCAAATATTCAAGACTAAAACATTAGCCATGCAGGTGGTGTTGCAGGGTGTACGAACATCAATAATGGTATAGACAGTTGGTGATGATGGGACGTAATTAATAATTAGTTCTACCAGGATTCATCAACAGAATGAAACATATTCCAGGACATAAAAATGCAGCTGGTGTTGGTAAATGCACTCATTAAACTTCAAAGGCGATTATGGAAAGGGGTCACTTTTAATCACACCCTTTGTCACTCTTCTGTTAGTACCTGGCCACCCTCTCCTCTGGGGTACCTGCAGTGTTTATTTCAGGACCTTTATCTATAGCCCCAAATTTCTAATTTTCCCCCAGCTGGCCACTAAGCAGCCAGATGATTTCTAAAGAAATGAACTGGGTACCTGCTATCCTTCACTCTTGTTCACACTCCCTATTCCGCTGATGTCTGGTTCCCTCTCCTCCAAAATACCTGCTACCCTTCTCTCTCGCCGATGGCTTCCCTCCCATTGGGGCCTTGCCTTTCTCTTCTCCAGAGTACCAACTACCATTCTTTCTCGTTAGTGCTTTCTATCCTGTTAGTGCCTGACCCCTCTGGACAGATGGACATACGGACAGTGAAATTGTCCCACTATACACGCTAGTGTGGGGCTCGCTCAGGCTCGCCTCAATAACAGTCTGAGGCAGTTTAAGCACTTGCCTTCGACTCATGCATTAACCTACCCTCGCCCATAGCCTCGTACCCAGGCCACACTGTGGCCTGGGGACGAGGCTACCCTCGCCCATTACTATATTGCCCTCGTGCACTGACTAAGCCACGTAATGTATGCCAACCGATACCTAAATATTACCAGTGATGCTGCTTGAAAGTGCATACCTTGACATACGACACCTACATCTTCCGTGTGGTCACAATTATGAATACTGATGCCATTATGGGAGCACTCATTGAGGTTAGTCTCTGTTCCATTACATTCAACATTATCCAGTAATATTGGCCCACTGCCGGGACCAAAATATGAAAGAAAGTGTTCATCTGAAGGGGGAAAATGGACAGTAAGTGTATTTAATTTTGATAAACGTCACATATAAACTGTGCACAACTCGAAACTAAATGTAGCTACTTTCTTTCTCATCTAGAAACATGACTGAGATAAACTTCTGCTAATCCCATTCCCCACATATACATATCTCCACTATGCACATAGTGGGTGACCAATTATATATCTGCTATAAATGAATTATACAAAGTATGTATAAAGTAAATGACCACTGCATATCTGCTGGATATCCAACTAAACATTCATATTCCAATACCACTAAAATCAAAAAATAAAATTGAAGTAGTTCTTACACTGTGCAGTCATTCCAAAATGTCTGCAAACAACAATTGCATCCACAATATCCCAGTCATCGTCACACACAGTCCCCCTCACTCCATCTAGGCATAATTCTACTCTTCCCTCATACTCATTACTTCCGTCCACTAGTCGAATGTCAGAATCGTTGCACATGTGTTCTGAAAAATGGAACAAAATTATTCATCCCTGACAGAAACAAGCCATGTTAGCTAACGAAAAACTTTTAAACTATCTAATAATGTCACATCCTTTCCAAATAACTTACACTCCCATTGGTAAAGATAATGTGTAAGCAGATATACAAGCAAGGAGAGAAATGGGTGAATAAAGTGCTGGTAGAGCCTCAGAGGGCAGCACATCCAACAAGCTAGTCTCGTGAACAGCTATATAGACACAACACTGAGCCTTAAAATCACAGCAATAGCTACATAGTAGCTACATTCCCAGGGATTTGAGAAGAATTAGATTTTGAAATCTTTACCCCAGAGGTGTATTCATCTGTGATGTACTGGGGCCAACTCTGGACTACTACCATAGTATACACATTACCACAGTAGTAGTAAATGCCCACGTATTAATACGTCAGCCAATAACGCAATCGCGAAACCAATTTTTTTTTGCTAATATGAGGGCTTATGAGCCCCACCCATGAACTGCAATGCTGAACTTGTAGCCAGTCATTAACGCAAACGCGAAACCAACCCCTGATCGGTAAAACAAAGGCCTTTGAGCCCCACTCATAAGCTGCAGTGCTAAACAGGGAGCCAGACATAATGCAAACGCGAAACCGAGCTCAAACAAAGGCCCATGAACTACACTTATGAGCAGCAGTGCTAAACTTAGAACCAGCCAGTAACGCAAACGTGAAACCAACCTCTATCAGTGAAATGAAGGCCTATGAGCCCGACCCATTAGCCGCAGGGAGTGAACTTGAAACGAGCCATTAATGCAAATGCGAAACCAACCCCTAATTGGTGAAATGAAGGCCTATGAGCTCCCAGCTTTTTACACCTTGCAGAAAAAAGCTGGGAGTGGAGACTGGGAACGAGGCTAGCCGCCCATACTCTACAGCAAAAGTCTTGCAGCAAGGGGAGCCTGCTACACAAAACCACAACGAGTACTTTCTGTATGAATGTCATTATCATACTGTACCCTATAGCTAATTCTTCAGTTGTGGTTTTGCATGGGAGAGCATAGGCAGCTGTGTCTGACTTATAGACTGCTACCAGCACCTTTGAACCACCCACACAGTATAGTACAAATAGCTTTAGACAGACAGTGATGAATACTTTCAGAGGAATGAAAGGATACTTCAGAATCTGAATTTGTCAGACTTTGGAGAACAGCCATAAACGGGCTATGAGGCAGCCATTTTTCTATGCTGGACACGCATGTGTTACCACTGCTTATTAACACTGGTTCTGATAGACTAAGTGCACTATGTCCAATACTCTTGGTTACATTACACACAGTTCACACATACATGTATCTGCTTACTCAGCATACTTGAGCCTGGGCTATAATTAACACAACAATGATATTCATACTACCATTAATTAATAGTTTGTGGTTTGACCCTTGACTCTTGTATCCAGGACAACTGCAACAGACAAGCTCTGTTAAAAAGTAATAGTATGCTACCTTAATTTTCAATTTACCCATTTGCTAATTATTTGAGTGGATTCATAAAATTGACTAGACATGAGTGGTTTTCCTGTAAACAACTATAAGCCCCCCTCCTAGGGGAATACCTCAATATTACTGGCAAGTATTACATAATCAGCAGCTCATCTCTAAAGCTAGTTTCTGCATTATTGCCTGTCTGGTTTCACTGAGGCATTTGAAATGCCTGCAACTAAAATGCGACCTATAGCTAGCAGTTGTTGTTGTTTTTTCTGTCTAAAAATGGGGACCTATGGGGGTTAAAGAATCTAACTGGTCTGTATCTGTGTGAACATTCTGTAAGTGCCTACGGTGCTTAGAACAGACTTTGTGATGTTGGCCTTCAGAAGACAGTCTCTCTCATACATGCATCTACTATCTAACAAGTATCTATCTATACTGTGGGGTGAAGAGGTGGGCTGTGCTGCTGAAACTGGCATTACTCCATTGATTTTGCTGCCTGTATGTGACATTACATGACAATTTTGCACAGGTAAATACACGTTTCAAACCTTAGACCGGTAAAAAAAGTTCCCTTCGTAATTTAAAACTATGGTTGTCCACCTAAGTTGTAACTGAGGTAACTGTATTATAGCTTGGCTTTCTATGTTTGCATTCATCACCTACTGCATTTACTTTCAGTATGCAATCTGATCAAATAGTACTATAGATTATTATGATATCATAAGACTATAATAATATAATGATATCATCACAATCATAGTAGTTACCTACGGCTATTATCAATGCACATACAGGCATTTTCTAGCCTCATTCCCAGGCTCCACTCTCAAGCTTTTATCGCACAGTATAGAGACAGTGGAACGTGGAAAAAAAGTTAATTACTCTATATAGGACCATTAATTTTTATGATGTAAAAGCTATCTGAATGTTCATTATTAGGTAATCAACTGACCTAGTAAACATCTAATTCCTGCATCTTCAGAGTGAGAACAGTCATGAACACCAATTGGATTATGGGTACAGTCAACGAGTCTGGTTTCATTTCCAATGCATTCCACCTCATCAAGAAATATGTTCTCACTCCCACGGTTGAAACTCATGATAACAGCAACAGAAGCTGTATATGGCAGAAAGTGATACTTTGTTATAGATAGTGAAATGAAATAACTAAAGCATCATCATAACTAGCATTATGTGATCATAAAATTCCAAAACGTTACGCACAATTAAGTCCAGATTAACTAACTATACTTAGCGAAGTGTAAAAGTGTAGCAATGGACCTCACAACCCAGCTTTTGTCGCTTGCAGCAGACATAGTGTGTGTGTGGGGGGGGGGGGGGGGGGGAGGGAGGAGGGGTGGGGGGAGAAACCAGGAAATGAGGCTAGAAAAAGTGTACATTCACAGTTGCTTATGGCACTTCTCTTTCTATCTATTTGACAACGTTCACTGGTAGAAGCAGAGCTATTCTTATTCAATGACCACTCACAGAGTACGCTCTTATTGTATATTATATGTATCCCTTCCCGTGGTGAGCTGTTAAAGGGCAGGCGACTAGCAATGTAATGTCATCATCAAGAGACTAACTAGCTACAGTCTAAACAGTTAGGCATGCATATATGCAGCACTGGTCTATGGACTGCAGCTGCATGTACAGTTACAATAATTATTAGTTAATGTTTATTTATGCTACATTTCTTTCCTCTTGGCAGTGTATATAGCTAGTCAATCCAGGGTTGTAAATGGTCTACATAGCTACCTCCTTTAGCAGGCAACGTCAGAGAACTAACAATGAAGAATGTACTTTGTAAAACTGAATCATGATCACTAACAGCTCGTACATGTATGGTTATATTATAGGATGCATACCGATTGCTGGTATTCCAAGTTGTCTACAGACAACAGCTGCATCAGCATTGTCCCATTGGTCATCACAAACAGTACCCCAGGTTCCGTTATAGCAGAACTCTACACGCCCTTCCAGTGCATTGCCTCCATCCACCAGTCGCACATTGAAGTCACTGCAGGCTGACAAGTGTGTATATGCAAAATATGTTTACCACATACTCGCATTTACGGCTAAAATTTCTGATAAGTAGCTAGCTACTGGTACTACTTATAGCTTACCCTGAGCAATCGCAAGTTGCAGCAACGCAAAAGCTAGCAACCAAACAACAGTAATACAGCAATGTGAAGGATCAATTTTCCGCATCTTTCTGCTCGCACACCAGCTCCTACGATAAAACTGAGATTCGTCAGTAGTTATGCTTTTGCGGTTTGCCTTCCTGTTTCAAATTCCATGCCGCTGTAGCGTAACCCACGCGTACTACCTACATGCTGACTCAACTATTAAGGAGGCGTCTCCAAACTACCGTAAACTCTGGTTAATAAGCGCATGCCCTTATGACCCTAAGCTCTTGCTCTGCTAAGACTTTGACAAAACTCCTGTGACGCGAGCCTTCCGAGCAGAGAGTACCTTCAGTCGTGACAGGGGCTGTGGGAGAGTCCAACGTGGACACATGTTATATTGCTAAGACTTTGACAAGACTTCTGTGACGCGAGCCTTCCCCAAAGGGGTGTGCAGCGGGTGGTATTCTTTGGGGCGTCCCCGGTCTGTCCGCCGAGCAGAGAGTATATTCAGTCGTGCCACAGGGGCTGTGGGTGAGTCCAACGTGGAGAATGACAAATCCTGATAATTTGTCAGCTGACCATGGACTAGCTAGCTACCTTTTCCAGAGCTTTTAAAGAGAGCATTGTTTTTTTGCTCAGAAGACTTGTCCAAATTGTGATTGTTTTTCTCGTGTGCCCAACCTATCCCTATGATTGTGATCTGATCAGGAAGAGTGGCCAATGGAACTTCACTTTGCTGGGTTCCAGGGTGATGGTGTATATATAAAGTGAATGCCGTCATGTCTGAGGAGGCCATGCCTCAGTTTACTGTTATTCTCAGGAATCGTCTGTTCCCCTCGACGTGATAGCCAAAGGGGACAACTTATGTGCTCATGGATGTTATGTTAATATTATCTGTGTGTGCATGTTGTTTCCCTGTTTGCTGTTGTATCCTGTATCATAAAGTTCATTTTCTGGTTCACCCACAGGGGCATACAGGCTGTATGCCCCTGTGGGTGAACCAGAAAATGAACTTTGAACTTTGAACTTAGGCAGTAAGCAACCATGCAAGACGTCATGATGTCATTTTTTTTTTGCTTTCAGCAAAAATCTGAGTCATCGGGTGCACTGAAGTAATTTAATTGAAATGGCCTTACCATAAATTTTCATTTACACTGTCGTTGCAAGCTGCTAGCTAGCTCTCTAATGTTCTGAAATGTGAGTTACAGAAGGTTTAAGAAGCCATATCTAAAGGTGAAATGTCTGACTAGAAGGTGGGACATTGCTACAAGCATGCAACTTGAGGAAGGAAAGCATCGGCGGTTCCAGACCCGGGCATACCCGGGCAATGCCCGGGTAAACATTTGGTCAACGCTATTAGTTGCTGCCTTAGATACAGATTAGCGCTAGCGGCGACTTTTCTCCATTTAATCCCCACTAAGGTAATTGCGCATGCGTGCAAGCCTATGTTGCATATGTGCCGAGACTACATACCTTTTAGAGCAGGACGATGGGCTGAGAAGGCTCTAGAATCCACCCGTGAGAGTCCAAAAATCCAAAATTTTCTGGGGGAGCATGCCCCCAGACCCCCCTAATTTGCGCTTGCGCGTGCACGCGCAAGCGAAATGCGCGGCTTCACTGCGCGTATTGTAATATGCCCGGGTAAGCTCATAGCTCTGAAACCGCCGATGAAGGAAAGTAGTCCACTGCATAGTAGTTAAAAGAGTGTACCTATGTATTGTCCAAGGTAAGCTAGGCATGCCTTGCCCACTGAGAGTATAGACTCCAGTAGACAGGCCAGCCCAGGCTATGCCTCTGGTAATCTGTGTTTAGACTGAGGAAGCTCATTGCAGGTTGCGCCAGAAGTACATGGGTGGCATCAATGTATTTGGCACGAGACTACGTTGTCACAGGCGCGGCGCGCGTACATGTGCACGTGATCATAAATGCGCTTATACGCAGTGGGCGAGGCTTAGTCTCGTGCCCAGACCTACGCTCGCCCCCTCGCAGAAGGGAGGAGCCAAGGTCTGGTCACGAGACTAGGCGAGGCTCACTTCCTACATAACGTAGCCGTAGCCGTACACATACGCACAGTCAACCAAGACTCTTCTATTATGTAACAGGTATGTTTGTGCTTAATTCTAATGTGTAGTTAAATGGCTATACATAGGCTACGTACACGAGAATCGCGGTACAGGAGTCAAAGCTAAGAATTATTAAAGGAGTGGAAGTCTGTCGGGCCTAGTCTGAGGTTCTGTGTCCATTCAGGGATAAAAATTCGTCTTAATCATTGAGAATCTTATCTGATGTTTATCCACAGGAGGTGTAGCTACAGATATGTATGGACGAGCCCAATCATGAGTCTTGATATATACAGTATTAGACCCCATAAAAAAATTACAGCTGGAGGTCGAGCATGTATATAATAAGTTCATAGCTATACATTTTACTTACCATCTTGTTCATTGCTGCATATTACTAACAAGTTTCAAAGTTTCTATTGCTACATTAACTAGCATACATAGTATACAGACTGCACATCAGAGAGTCGGTAGACTCTATGTACATAACGAGATAGTCTAAGATTGGTTGCTGGAGTTGCATCGTTATTATTATAATATACTACACAGCTATTGTAAAGTGACAATGTTCTGCTGACTGTAATATCTTACATGACTATTATAGTATGGATAACTCACAATCACATGCCAAGGCCGGCTTACAATATATGCCATACGCTGCAATTTTGCACTCAGCCTCTCACAGGGGGGTAGGGTCATGAACACGAGACTTACAGGTGTAGGGACGTAAGTTTTAGTGCAAGTTAGGTTCTAGATACTGTTCGTGCCAGTCCCAGTTGTTCCATGAATTTATGCTTTGCAGAGCCATGCCTTCTCAAGTTCTACGAGCTAATACAGCCGCTATGACTGGGTTTTGCAGCAGGTCGTTCAACTGTTGCTATATTACCCCAAAATTGCAATAACAGAAGGCCTGGGGAAGTGTGCCTCCAGACACTCCTAGTATGCGTGTTTTGCACACTTTAATACGTGATGTCGGCATCTGAGTATTGGCCTACCCATTTCTTTTCTCGGTGAGCCGGCCCTGCATGCTAAAGCGCTATGATGACAATGTGTTCATGCTGCACAGACAGCGTAGTACACAGCTTTGACAGGAAACAATGCATTTCAGACATATGACTGATAACATGGATATATAGTTTATGCATGCATATGGTCATGCACATGTCAAAGTGCTACAATACCAAGACTGCAACTCTAGTAAGCAAATATGGTTCTGGTTTTAACAGTGTATATGTTCTGCAATGTGATAGCCTTACTTCTGATCATGCAGTGCAGTTGCTCTGCACTTCATAGTTTTTTCACATACTACATGAAAGCATTCAGCTGCAGGCTAACCCTGAATGTGACAGACTCTCCACCATATTAATAGTCAACAAAAGAACTTGTGTGAAACACTATTTTACTACTATATGAAGTATCCAGTCCTTAGCTAGCCAAATTGATCCCCATAATTAAGGACTTGGCTGTAACTTCTTTAAAATTGTGGATTATTACTCTAGTATTTCTTTGGCCATTCCGTGTACAATTTTAGATAAGATTTTTTTACCCTACTAGGCCAGCTGGATTCTGGTGTGTCAGTGAACAATAGTTGGCCAAGAAAACAACAAAACCTGCAGCTGTACAGCTACCCATTATCACATCTGCAATGAGCTTTTACGAGCTAGCACTGCTACTCCTGTTCATCCTTCCACTGTGCTCTGCTCAGAGTACCTATTATGTCACACCCACACCTGACACACCGTGCCCTGGAGAGCCCTGCCTTTCCTTTGTTGAACACACCAGACAGGGTGGTGGATACTTGGAAAATGCCACATTGGTGTTCCTTCCTGGTACACACACTATTGAATCCAGCATAGAGATCGGAAATCTGACAAGCCTCACGCTACTTGGAGATCCCGCCTACCTTCCACAAATCACAAGTAGGATTAGCTGTACCCAACGTGCCAGTCTTGGTTTCCATCAGATTGAAAATTTGTTTATTAATGCCTTGGGTATTATCTCATGTGGTACTGATTTTCATGGTGCAGCGGTGGTGGCTGAGTTAGTACAAAGCATGACAATTTCAAACTGCCTCTTTCAGAACAACACAAATGTAATTGATTTTACTGGGGGAGCTCTTGCTGTGGTATTTAGTACCCTTGCTGTCTTTCAAACTACGTTCCAGGGTAACTCTGCTTTCGTTGGAGGTGGTTGTTACATACGCAATAGCATTGTAAACTTCACAAGAAATCAGTTTGAGAATAACTCTGCCTTTTATGGTGGTGGAATGGCAGTCGTTAATAATAGTGTGGGAACTTTTGCAGAAAATGTTTTCTTGACCAATGTTGCACACTCTGGAGGAGGTGGTGTCGATGTGTTTAGCAACAGTACAGCAAGCTTTTTAAACAATACTTTGATGAAAAATATTGCAGCTCTGGATGGAGGTGCTGTCTATAATGAACTTGAAAGCTCAGTGGAATTCAAAGGAAACACATTTATAGATAATAGTGCTATGAATGGAGGAGGAATTGCCATACAATATGACAGCACAGGAGACTTTACTGGCAATACCTTCATTAATAATTCCAATAGTGACACTTGGGAGGTTGAAATTGATACTACCAGTACAGCCACCTTCACCAATAACAATTTTATAAACAGTACTGGTTATGCCGTATATGGAAGCACTATCAACGCATCAAGCATTTACTACATCAGACCTTTACCTGACACCCCATGTCCTGAAAGTCCCTGCCACACTCTGTCCGATTTTCTCAGACTGGCTGATCAGTACTTCACTCTAAACACCACACTAGTTCTTCTACCCGGTGGTCACTTATTGGATGATAAACTATTAGTCAGAGACATCTCAGCTCTCACCCTGATTGGAGGTGGTGATTCCTCAAGTTCTCTTTCTGCAAATGCATCTAGGATTATGTGTGCCTCTATGACGGTGTTTTTCCACTTTCAAAACATTTCTGATGTCACTATTAATGCAGTGAGCTTTGTGTCGTGTGGAAATGCTTATAATTCTTCAGCCATGACTTTGCTTGTATTGCATTATGTCAGTATCTCTAACTGTATGTTTCAGAATAGCACTGGAGGGGCACTTTCTGTTATGCAGACAGATACTTTAGTGCTTACACACAGCAGTTTTATTGACAATTTTTCAGCTGCAGTTGGTGGTGGTGTACATGCTCTTTCAGTACATAATGCACTTTTTATTAATAACAATTTCACAGGCAATCTTGCTGGCGGTTCTGGTGGAGCAATTAACATGCTCTCAAGTACTGCAACTTTTGAAGGTAACACCGCTTTCATAAGGAACTCTGTAAATGGATCGGGTGGAGCAATGTTCATAAGAGATAGCACTGTCCACTTCAGTGGGAAGACTGATTTCACAACAAATTCAGGACAGTTGTTGGGAGGAGCAATTGCTATTGTCAACACCACTATGAGCTATCATGGAGATACCACCTTTGACAACAATACTGCCACTTCTGGTGGAGCAGTTTATGCAACGCAGTGCCGCCTCAATTTTGAAGGAGAGAGCATTTTCATAAAAAATACTGCTCGTAAAGATGGTGGAGGCCTGTTGCTAACAAGTGAATCTAAGTATTACCTTTTTCCTAATGCAATCCTTTCCTTTACAAACAACACTGCAATGCAAAATGGTGGAGCAATCAAAGTTGATGTGAGTAATCTGTTGGTCTACTGCCATGAGACTACCCTTTCATCTGCTCTAAGTGATTGTTTCTTTCAGTTTAACTCTATAACTAGCATAAAGTATGAAGAACAGCTTGATGATTTCAATGTTAGAATGGATTTCAACAACAACACAGCAGATGGTGGCAATGATATTTACGGTGGTGCGATTGACAACTGTCGACTACAGAGTGTTGATATGTGCTGTGATTTTCGATCAAGTAGAAAGGCATTCGATTATGTTAGTCCTGAGGCTGTTTATGTAAGCTCGGATCCTCTGCACATTTGTATATGTGAAAATAATGACACAAATTGCGATTCCTCATCTATAACAAGGTATGCCTACCCTGGTGGAAAATTCAAAGTTTCTGTGATTGCATTTGGACAGAGGAATGGACGCGTTTCTGCCATGATACAAGCCGATCTTACGCAGCACAACATCGAATTGGATGACCTCCAGGCTGTACAAAATATAAAAAATACCTGTACTGACATCGAATACACAGTGTTCTCTATAGTACAACAAGCACAAGAAGATATAATACTATTTGCCCAAGGACCCTGTCCACGAGAAGAAGGATCTCTCAAACTTAGAGTGGAAGTACTGCAATGTCCTCATGGATTTCAGCTATCAAACAACGGGCGTATGTGTGTCTGCAGTAACAGATTACAGGGGTTCACAGATACATGTGAAATAGAAAATGGAACTATACTGCGCCCACGTGATGCTTCATTTTGGGTTGGCTACAGTAGTGAGAGTGATGGATTGATTCTTCACCCCCAGTGCCCATTTGATTACTGCACTACTGAAGAAATATACATGTCTGTGGACAGCAGTGAAGTACAGTGCAATTATAATAGAACTGGTAAGCTTTGTGGAGAATGTATCGAAACTCTTAGTCTTGTTTTGGGAAGTTCCCGTTGCCTGCAATGTTCAAACTCGCATCTTGCACTGTTGGCTGCATTTACTTTTGCTGGCATAGCATTAGTATTCTTTCTCTTCCTCCTGAAGTTGACAGTTGCTGTTGGGACCATTAATGGATTGATCTTCTATGCAAATGTTGTGCAGGTAAATTCAGCTGTATTCTTTCGGCCCGGGACTACCAACATCCTGACTGTATTCATTGCCTGGCTAAATTTAGACCTGGGAATTGAAACTTGCTTTTATGATGGGATGGATGCCTATGCCAAAACATGGCTGCAGTTTTTGTTTCCCATTTATGTGTGGACTCTGGTGGGGATAATAATCCTTTTCAGTCACTTTTCAAAAGTGATCTCGAGTCTCTTAGGCACAAATCCCATTGCAGTCCTCTGTACGCTGTTTCTCCTGTCATATGCCAAAGTCCTCCGCACCATAATAGAAGCACTGTCCTTTACAATTCTGAAGTATCCTGATGGTCGTCAAACTGTATGGCTCCATGACGGAAATATAAGATATTTCACAGGTGGGCATGTTCCACTATTTCTGGTCGCGCTGTCTGCTCTTTTATTTCTCTTTTTACCTTTTAGCTTGTTACTGTTCTGTGGTCAATGGCTCCAGGGTAAGTCTGATTCACAAGTCTTTTCATGGATCAATAAACCCTCTATCAAATCTATCTTGGACGCCTATCATGCACCCTATGCTGGCAAGCACCGCTACTGGACCGGGCTTTTGCTTTTGACTCGATTTGGCCTCTTTCTAATCTTTGCCTTCAATGCCTACAGAGATCCAGATGTGAATTTGTTTTGTATAACTACTGTTACTTTGGCATTTATCACCATTGGATTTGTAGCAGAAAAAATCTATGCAAATCGATACCTTGGTGCCCTAGAGGCATCTTTCATCATCAACCTTGGTATCCTTGCTGCAGCTACAACTTCTTTTGACCAAGTCGCTGTCACCTACACGTCTGTTAGCATAGCCTTTGCTACATTCATAGGGATTGTGGTCTATCACTGCCGTTTGCAACTCAAAGATACCAAACTATTGAAGAATATTGTTAACCTAACCCTTGACACCTTCCATAGGAGACAGAAGTGTAATGCAAATGCAAAAAACATTGACAAGCAATTGCCTACCTCGACACGATCAGTAGTTTCACTGAGAGAACCTCTTCTGGAAGATGAGATTTAGCTATTACATCATATCTCACGTAGAATGTGATTAAAATTTAATACCTAGTTGCATATCCCTCCTGAAGTTCAATTTACTGACTATATAGTGGTTTACAAACTATTATAGCACCTGATCTTAGTTATGACTATATAGTTATGACTATATAGTTACTTTTGACTTGACTATAATTAATATACTTTAATTTTCGATTTACTTTTCTGATTTACAGAAGTACAAACTAGATGGTATATGCATATGTATGTATCTATGTGTGCAGCTATGTGTGTAGCTATGTAGAAAATACCTGTAATAGTCACTCAGTGTAATATTTCATGGTGTACTGCACTTCCGAGTGTTATTTTTTTAAATACAAGATGCACTGCCAAGTCATATGAAGGAACAGTCAAAGAATCTCAGACACTCAGACCCTTGGAAAATCAACTTTCCTACAAAAGACTAGGGAAAAGCTATACAACTGTTATCCTTGGGTGACAATAAAGAGGTTAGAAGCTATTAGAAAATATAAAATTTTGTAGTTAGCTATAATCAAGGGGTAAATTTCTGTACAGGAAATGGGGGCTTCTGTGTCCAAGAATGTTTCACACACTAATGAATGGATGGTATAAATGTTGTACAATTAAAGTTGCCTCACTGTGGCACTGCCTCAGTAGCTACTGCCTTTTGATAAGTACGATTGTCCTCACATGCCCTGGCCCAACGGCGGTGAACATATTGCACACGCTAAATCAGGCCAAGGCTTGCATCCATCCACAATCATCATGCACTGTGAGTGTGTTGGGATAAGTAACAGAGCACAAATATGGTTTCACAGCCACAGCACAGACCTGCTAGCTTGTAGTGGGTATTTAAATATCATCTATGGGCTGTAGCTACAGGTGGTATAGACATATGAATAGCTGAGATGTATTTCAGTGATGTATGAGCTACATGGCTATGTCTTTAGTCAGCACAGTGATCTGCCAAAATTCCCAGCTGTCACTGTGAATTCATTCTTCTTGGCAACTGAGTACTGGTAGGTGCAACCTGGTCAAGATGGATGTTCCTGTGGCATAATTATGAGCCAAAAACTACCGCTTGCCAGTGCCATAGTAGCTAACGCAATGACGTAACTTGGCGCACGTGATAAGTGTGGACACGTCTCCCCCTGGCACTGGGTATGAGATCAGTACATACTAACGCGGGAAAAGAATCAGCCAGCTAGGGTTGTAAAAAAAAACCTGTGAGCTTTGCAGAAAAGTCACAGACCTCACCCCACTGAAGAAAACAGACAACTTCACTGTCAATGTTCACCAATTTCTGGGGATCTGCAAATTGAATTTTAATGTTTTTCACTGCCATGTTCTCATTATTGTTGTGTGCCATATTCACCATATCAGTTTTGTCATTATGTTGTAAATGCTGGAGGCTTATGTACGTGATCGTAAAATGCGCTTATACACAGTGGTTGGGGCTCATTTGCTACACCTACATAGTCGGACGCATGGTAGCTAGTAGTCATCTGAGCTGAATCCAGTCTCCCCTCTGTAACAGGTACGTCTGCGCTTAATTCTAATGTGTAGTTAAATGGCTATAGGCTACGTATGTAGGAGTCAAAGCTCTGAATAATCTGGCTACACTGAGGTTTTCAATCCAAGCATACGTAAAACCTTTTTCACCCTTAATTGTCCAGACAGGGGTAGTGTAGCCATTTGTGCAGCTAGTTGCCTTGTCTTATGTACTGGATCCATCCAATGAGAGCCTAAGCCAATGTTTATTCATAGGAGGGTGTACAGATACGCATGAGTTTGCCTAATTATGAGTCTTAATATATATCTATATACGATGAAGAATTGCCAAAGTTGGAGGTTGAACATGTGTAGGCTCATAGTGCTGTTAAAACAGCATAACACAAATTTCTACTGCTATAATAGCTACCTAGCCGCTGCCTTCTCTTCAGCTAAAAACTAGCTATATAGTCCACCGATTCTCTATGTAGGGTGGCACCAACACACCACATAGATAGTACAGAATAAGATTAATGTTTTATTAGCACCTAACTTTCCTGTTATGTAATGTGATAGCCTTGTTCCTGCACAGTAAAGTTGCTCTGCACACCATAGCTTTTTCTTTAAAAGTATTCGGGCTAACCCTGACTCTGACGAGCTTATAAAATTCCCCAGCATACACCTAGTTGTTGGTAGCTATCACAAGATTAAGATTAAGCTGATAGCAATAGTAGTCTGCAACCAGTTATCATTGCATACACAGAAGTTTAACTAATGCAAACAAGACTATAATGATTGTTTTCATTGGTGCGATCCAAAGTGAAACCTCCATGCAACTTTGCTGTAAGCCTGTACATGTACTTATAGCTACATATATTCAATTGTGCACTGCATATGCCTTCGTGCATGGCCTTCATTGTCCAACCATATTCATTAGCTGGACCTGAGTACAAGATAATATTAGTTTCGCGGGCCAGCCTCACTCCCACGGAGGAGTGAGGCTGGACGCGGCTTCCGTTGAACAACGGAATGCGTAAGCGTCACGCGGGAGTGGCGATATGCGTTAGCTATGAATATCATTAGTGAAATTTTATTTTGAGGCCTTGGGCTTTAATTTTTATGCCATCTATTCTCCATAGTAGTAATAACAAGAAAGTAAAGGTTGAAGTCGAAAGCTCAATTTTTTCATGAGTTATGCTCCAAAGACTTTGTATAGGTGGGAGTGTCAGAGGGCGAACAGAGTCACCCTTGACACTTCCACCAATACAAAGTATGACATGAGGTGTATGACATGCATCGCTACTAGCCTTTTATATAAGTGAGCCACTAAGCGATCCAGTTGTCAGTACTGCTGGTAGGGAGCCAAACAAGAGTCCACACTGCTATTCTAGTGCCCTACAAATGGCGACGAGTATGCGAAAATCGTATACTTTCCAATATAATATACGGAGCCAAGCCCACTCAGGCACTAGTCTCAGTGTATTTCCTAATAGGAGCGTAGTTACTTTTTTGGACTTCGGCGCGTGTGCAGCAGAGTCTCACAGGCTGCCCCGCAAGACTAAGGGATTGCGTCGCGGTCAGAACACGAGACTAATACGTCGGGTCATTTTTAATACCTGCTCTTAGACTACGATATGGTCAAAGAATTTAGCGTTATACTCGTGAGGATACTCGTCAGACCTGAATCTACTTATTAGGTACGTGGCTAATGTGTGCACGTCTATTCCTTATGTGTTCATGTACCAGCCAAGGATATTATACTGTACATGGCAAGTGTTATTGTGTACGGTTTCAACAACCCATTATTTTGCAAAATAGCGGCGGTAAACAGCTCTACTATTTTGTAATATTTTGTTTTAGCCCCCCTTGAAGTTGGTATCAATCCGATGCTACTGGTGTGCTCGAGTTAAATTCACCTGGAAATACGTACACTGCAAGGAATGTGTAGTTGTTTTGATTACTTAGTGGCTACCTGAATTTCAGGTGCCTGAGTACGAAGGTAGGGGCCTCAAAGTGGGTAATTTGTTCATTGCTATGGAACCTGACATTCCATAAGTCATAGTCTCCTACCTTCATACAAGTACATATTTTTTGCAGCGATAAGCACTAGTGCTACACTGCAAAAACATGTGGGTTGTTTTAAACCAGCTTGGTTACCACAGTTGCAATTTTAAGGGTGAAAAACAACCCTCATGTTTTTGCAGTTGTGCATGCACACAATTTAAGTTTCAAAATCAACCCTCATGTTATTGTAGAGTGCATACACAAAAACGTGAGGGTTGTTTTTGATCCTTAAATTGCAACTGTGGTAACCCAACTGGGTTAAAACAACCAACATGTTTTTGCAGTGTAGCAGCCTGGTGAAGGGCCCACCATGACTACAAGTAAGTTCTCATGCTGTATTTTCTGGTAGCTACAACTTCAATGCAGTACTCTTTGTGGAGTCGGCAAAGCCCAGTTATAAGGAAGAGTTTGAGTCTTTTTACTTCCACAAATGGTTCTATAAGGTAATAATCGGTCAGACGGACTCAGAGATTCAGAGATGATATTTATTATATCATCTCTGACTCTCAGTCTGACCATGCATGCATGCACACTGCAAAAATTAAACGGCTACTTTAACCAATCTATGGTTAGCTCAGTTGCAGCTTCACTATCATGCTTACAAGTGCAGTCTACTTGCTGTGTGTGTATCTGCCACCAAAAGCATCATTGGTTTTGCTTAAATAAGGGAGAGGTTTGTTGGAATGTACAACCTCAGACTGGGAAGGATTTGGATGAGTTATCACTGTGTAATGTACCATTTACTCCTTCATTTCCCAAGCTCATTCTCCCATAACGTAGTTTACCTTGTAACTACTGGCTGTTACCAGAAACATGCATTCCACAGTATGACATTATTTCTCGTACATATAAGGTATTTTATACTATACCTAAGTCATTCTAACCAATCAGATTTCAGCATTACAGGTATATAACGGGTCATACCTACCGCGCGAAAAAATATACCCCGATTGCTTACGTAAAGCGGGTACCCGATTCCGTTCCAGTCGTTCATATGTTCAGAAAGCTGTGGTAGGGCTGATGACTAGGGTAGTCAAGGTCTTGGAAGCCTCGGAAGTACCTCGGGCTTCGCCCTCGTACTTCCTCGGCTTCCGCGGGAGATAATTTTTCCCGCGGTAGATAACGGTCTCATAGTGTACGCTGTCCCCCCACAAAATGTCCCCCCGGACATTATTCACCGGTGAATATTGTCCCCCCGGACATAATTCACCGGTGAATAATGTCCCCCTAGGACAAAATTCACTGGTGAATAATGTCCCCCCTCAGTGAATAATGTCCCCCCCGCCCAATTTTTTTCGAGTGGAGGTCTACAAACATCGGAAGCATTACGGTAATCAGAGGCAGCTGAGACTTTAGGGAGCCCCTCCCACCTTTCGTCCTCCACACAGCCACACAACTCAGCAGTGTATGCCATAGCTCTCGCTGTGGTGGGGCAAGCAGTGGAGTTATAGTCTCTCAGGCTGGTGGCCGCCTTTTGTCCCCCCTCTTTTTTATTATTAAAATTATTTATTGTTAGCTAGCAAGCACAGAAAGTAGTTACAGCGGAAAGTAAATTTTGAGTTAGACAGCATTGAACGACATAATAATGATACTCTATTTAGGAATCTTTGTAAGTTCGGCTGGATATCTCTTCTCCGTGAGAAAAGATAGGCCTTCTTGATCAAATTATACAACTTTCGCCTCCCGTGTTGTCCGCCTCGTGTCGGTAGCGGTCGAGTCCATCACGATTGTGAATCTACAGATTATGTGTGTCGGTGCAAAGTGCCATCGCTTCATCTAGCCTTCAAAACTCAGCCTCAAGCCAATTGGCGTCCGGGGGGACCAATTCTGAGGGGGGACCGTCCATGGCGTGACAGAACTCGCTTTCCGAGGGGGGGACATTATTCACCGGGAGGGACACTATTCACCGGTGAATAATGTCCGGGGGGACATTATTCACTCCGACAACAGGTCATACACCCCGCTACGCAGTGATCTATCCTATACATATACCATACTGCGTGGGAGGATCACAAGCTATGGTTGCTTTTGTTCGTACTGTCAATTCCTGCAACATCTAGGATACGTTTTAGGAATTTGTCAAGTGAGTTGTGTCCAAGTGGAACATTTGTGTACCATGCATCAGCTGCTGAAGGTGGAATCTCAGGTCGAGGTTTCATATAGAAAATATCTCGCTGAAAAGCACTTTCAGGTAATTTCGATAGGTACAGACAAAGCAAGTACACGTGACAGCGTTCCCCCAACTCTGGCCTTGCATGCTGAACGACTGGCTTGTTCTCGAGGTTAAGCTGGTGAGAGCCCCCTGGGCGGTTCTTTGAACCATGTTCAGTGTATTCAACACACTCAATGAGTTGCCCAGGAACGTCTGGATCAGAAACAGAGCGGAACTTGAACTGAGAAATTCTCAGTTCACGGTGCTCTTTCCCGCCACGAAGCACAAAATTCAGCCCGTTGTAAAAAAAACAGCTCCCAAAAGAGCAGAAGGTGAGTCAGTTCCCATAGCTCCGCTGCTCCATAGCTGCTCTTCCTCATCCTCACTCAATGTTTCTGCGTGCTTTCGCTTCGTTCCAACGCCATCAGCGTGCAGTTGGAGATACAGGTTGTCAAGAGTACAATGCAATGGACAGAAGGCGGCATTAGTGGGATCAGCTAGACGAATTGGTACCTGCTTTTTCTCAGAAATGTAGCGTTGGAGTCCAGCAACTAGCTGAGAAATGTTTCTAGGAGTGTAGGGCCCTCCATCTTCCTTTCGAATTTCATTTACACACACGCACAACCAGTGGCATAACTCTTCATGATTGTCTGAGAGCAGCAAGTCTTCTGGGCATTTATCTTCACTCCTTTCATTTCGCTGGGTCAGCCACAGAGTAAAAGCTCGCAGTGCCCATTTCGTCGATTTCTCGGTGTTTTTTGGGACTACTGCTTTCTTGACGCACTCGATCTGATCGATGGGAAGTAGAGGGAAGCGCTCCTTTCGCTCTTACCTTTCTTGGAGAGAGATAGCGACAAGCGCTTCTTCTTACTACTTGGCGGGCCAAGCTCATTCTCCTTACTAGCCATGGCAGACTTTCCAGCGAAAACTCAAAATTCAAACTGGCTAGCTCAAAAAACTCACAGTTCAGCACTCAAATTCAAACTGACTAGGTCACGTTACTCACCGGAAATAACGTACAATGCCCACGCAATATGGTATATATTATATGAACCATGGTCATCGGTCATCGGTCATCGGAAGTTTGCGGTTAGATATAGCCCTCGCCTTCGGCTCGGGCTATATCTAACCGCAAACTTCCTCTGACCTCGGTCGCGGGTCATATATATGCGGAATACACCTGCTCACCATGGTTTATATATTACATATATGATAAGGGTAAAAAATAACCCTCCTGCAGTGCGCGTACGTATAACAGTCCTGTGCCTAACAGCTAGACCTAACAGTATCTAGCTATTCACTTCAAACTCTATGAAATTACTCCCATGCATACATTTGTAGTAGATATTATGTAAAATATAAAGTAATGAACTTATGTGCAATACTACTATCAGCTGTGATGTACTGTATATTTTAATAGGTTATCTGGATTCTGGTGTGTCGTTGAACAATAATTGAAATATTTGGCCAATAAGCCAACAAACAATTATGCGGCTAGTGATCATCACATCTGCAATGAGCTTTTACAAACTAGCTTTGCTACTCCTGTTCATCCTTCCACTGTGCTCTGCTCAGAGTACCTATTATGTCACCCCCACACCCGACACACCGTGCCCTGGAGAGCCCTGCCTTTCCTTTGTTGAACACACCAAACAGGGTGGTGGACACTTGGAAAATGCCACACTGGTGTTCCTTCCTGGTACTCACACTATTGAATCCAGCATAGAGATCGGAAATCTGGCGAGCCTCATGCTACTCGGAAAATCCTCCTCCCTTTCACAAGTCACTAGTAGGATTAGCTGTAGCCAGCATGCCAGCATAAGCTTCCAATACATTGAAAATCTATTTATTAGTGACTTGGGTATTGTCTCATGTGGGTCTGAAGATTATGGAGCAGCAGTGGTGGCCGAGATGGTACGGAACTTGACAATTTCCAACTGCCTCTTTCAGAATAATACATACAGCTCTTCAGGGGGTGCCCTTGCTGTGGTATCCAGCTCCCTTGCTGTCTCACAGACTACATTTGAAAGTAACTCTGCTTCCTGTAACGGAGGTAGTGTTTACATACAGAATGGCGTGGCAAACTTCACTGGAAATCAATTCAAGAATAACCAAGCCAATTATGGTGGTGGAGTGGCAATATATACTGATAGTATAGGTTGTTTCACAGAGAATGTTTTCATGAACAATGGTGGAGGTAGTGGTTACATAGAGAATAGTGTTGTAAACTTCACTGAAAATCAATTTGAGAGCAATCAAGCCAACATTTACGGAGGTGGTGTTTACATTGAGAATAGTGTGGCAAACTTCATTGGAAATCAATTCGAGAATAACCGAGCCGAATATACTAACAGTGTGGAATATTTTGCAGAGAATGTTTTCCTGGTCAATGATGGTGGTGGTGTTTACATACGGAATAGCGTTGCGAAATTCACAGCAAATGAGTTCGAGAATAACCAAGCCAATTATGGTGGTGGAGTGGCATTACACAATAATAGTGTGGGATATTTCACAGAGAATGCTTTCATGAACAATGTTGCAAAACCCTTGGGAGGAGGTGGCATTGCAAGATCCGGAGGAGGTGGTGTTGATGTATACAGCAGCAGCAAAGCAAGCTTTTTATACAATACCTTGATAGAAAATACTGCAGTGGATGATGGAGGTGCTGTAATTGTTGGATTTGAAAGCTCGGTGGAATTCTATGGAAACATATTTGTAGACAACAGTGCAATTAGGAGCGGAGGAGGAGTTGCCATACAAGTTAATAGCATAGCAGACTTTACTGACAATAACTTTATAAATAATTCCAATAGTGACACTTGGGAGGTTGAAATTGATACTACCAGTACAGCCACCTTCACCAATAACAAATTTATAAACAGTACTGGTTATGCCATATATGGAAGCACTAACAACACCCCTAGTATCTATTACATTAAATCTTCACCCGACACCCCATGTTCTGAAAGTCCCTGCCACACTCTGTCCAAGTATCTCAGAATGGCTAATCAGTACTTCACCTTAAACACCACACTGGTACTTCTACCCGGTGATCACTTATTGGAAGGTAAACTATTGGTCCGAGACATCTTAGCTCTTACCCTGATTGGAGACGGTAATTCCTCAAGACTTTCAACTAGGATTGTGTGTGCCTCCACTACGGTATTTTTTCATTTGCAAAACATTTCTGAAGTCAATATTCATGCAGTGGGCTTCGTGTCATG
Source organism: Phakellia ventilabrum (assembly GCA_963921505.1). NCBI lineage: Eukaryota > Metazoa > Porifera > Demospongiae > Axinellida > Axinellidae > Phakellia > Phakellia ventilabrum. The sequence goes on from OY997385.1 coordinate 2,071,917, forward strand.
TGGGAATGCTAATTTTTCTGCCGTTTCCTTGCTGGCACTGCTTCGCATCAGTATCTCCAACTGTACATTTCAGAATAGCATTGGAGGGGCACTTTCCGTTACACATACCAATACCTTATTGCTTACACACAGCAGTTTTATTGATAATTTTTCACCTGCAGTTGGTGGTGGTGTAAATGTACTTTCTGTAATCAGTGCATTTTTCCATAGTAATAGTTTCATAGGCAATCGTGCTGGCAGTTCTGGTGGTGCGATATTCATAGCAGACAGCACTGTTCACTTCAGTGGGAAGACTCACTTTACAGCAAACTCAGGACAACTGTTTGGAGGAGCAATTGCCATTGTCAACAGTACTGTGAGCTACCGTGGAGATACAACTTTTGACAAAAATACAGCCAATTTTGGTGGAGCAGTTTATGCAGTGCAGTGTTACCTCAATTTTGAAGGAGAGAATGTTTTCAAGGAAAACACTGCTTCTAGAGATGGTGGAGGACTGTTGCTAACTAGTGACTCTAGGTATTACCTTCATCCCAATACAACCATTTCTTTTGCTAACAACACTGCAATGCAAAACGGTGGAGCAATCAAAGTTGACGTGAGTAATCAGTTGGTCTACTGTCGTGAGACTTCTCTATCATTCACTCTAAATGAATGCTTCTTTCAATTGAACTCTAATACTAACATTAAGTTCTATGGACAGCTCCATAATTTCAATGTTAGAATGAACTTCAACAACAACACAGCGGGAGAAGGAGGCGGTGATATATATGGTGGTGCAGTTGACAACTGTGAGCTACAGAGTGTTCATACTGAGTGCTGTGATTTTCAATCGAGTGGAAATGTATTAGATTGTATAATTACTGGTGACTGTTACATGGCTCCTGAGACTCTTGATGTAAGTTCTGATCCATTACGTATCTGTTTATGCGAAAACAATGAGGCAAATTGCGATTCCTCTTCTATAACAAAACGTGCCTACCCTGGTGGAAAATTTACAGTTTCTGTGATTGCATTGGGACAAAGGAATGGGAATGTTTCTGCGGTGATACAAGCAGATCTTACACAGCGCAATATCGAATTTGACACTTTCCAGTATAAGCAAAACACAAACAATATGTGTACTGATATTGAATACACAGTTTTCTCTTCCGAATCAGTAGAACCAATACAAGAGAATATAACACTATATGCACAAGGGCCTTGTCCGCGTGAAGGAAGATCTCTTGAAATTAAAGTGAAAATTCTGCAATGTCCTCATGGATTCGAGCTATCAAACAACAGACGTAAATGTATCTGCAGTAAAAGATTAGCAAATTTTACAGATAATACATGCAACATTGCAGATGAAACTATACTGCGTCCATATGGAGCTTCATTTTGGGTTGGGTACAGTAATGAGAATAATGGATTGATTTTTTACCCCCAATGCCCATTTGATTACTGCACTACTGAAGAAATATACATGTCTGTGGACAGCAGTGACGTACAGTGCAATTATAATAGAACTGGTAAGCTTTGTGGAGAATGTATCGAAACTCTTAGTCTTGTTTTGGGAAGTTCCCGTTGCCTGCAATGTTCAAACTCGCATCTTGCATTGTTGGCTGCATTTGCTTTTGCTGGCATAGCATTAGTATTCTTCCTCTTCCTCCTGAAGCTGACAGTTGCTGTTGGGACCATTAATGGATTGATCTTCTATGCAAATGTTGTGCAGGTAAATTCAGCTGTATTCTTTCGACCCGGGACTACCAACATCCTGACTGTATTCATTGCCTGGCTAAATTTAGACCTGGGAATTGAAACTTGCTTTTATGATGGGATGGATGCCTATGCCAAAACATGGCTGCAGTTTTTGTTTCCCATTTATGTGTGGACTCTGGTGGGCATAATAATCCTTTTCAGTCACTTTTCACAAATGATCTCTCGTCTCCTAGGCAAAAATCCCATTGCAGTCCTTTGTACGCTGTTTCTATTGTCATATGCCAAAATCCTTCATACCATTATAGCAGTACTGTCCTTTGTAACGCTGGAGTATCCTAAAAGGCATCAAACTGTATGGCTCTATAACGGGAATATTACATATTCAACAGGCTTGCACGTTCCACTTTTTGTGGTCGCACTATCTACTCTCTTGTTCCTCTTTTTACCGTTTAGCTTGTTACTGTTCTGTGGTCAATGGCTCCAGGGCAAGTGTGATTCACGAGTCTTTTCATGGATCAGTAAACCGTCCGTCAAATCCATCCTGGATGCCTACCATGCACCCTATGTTAGCAAGTACCGCTACTGGACTGGACTTTTACTTTTGACGCGATCTAGCCTGTTTTTAATCTTTGCCTTCAATGCCCTAGGAGACCCACATGTAAATTTGTTCTGCATAACTACTGTTACATTAGCAATTATCACATTTGGATTTGTAGCAGAGAGAATCTATGAAAATCGATACCTTGGTGCCCTAGAGGCATCTTTCATCATCAACCTTGGTATCCTTGCTGCAGCTACAACTTCTTTTGACCAAGTCGCTCTCACCTACACGTCTGTTAGCATAGCCTTTGCTACATTCATTGGGATTGTGGTCTATCACTCTCATTTACAACTCAAAGATAACAAAGTATTGAAGAAGATTGCTAACGTAATGCCTGACACATTTCACAGGAGAAATAAATGTGCTTTGAATGTGGAAGACATTGACAAGGTACTGACTACCACAACAACATCAATAGTTTCATTGAGAGAGCCTCTTCTGGAAGATGAAATTTAGCTAGCTATGAATCTGATTGTTACATAAATAAGTAATTGCTTATCCCATTTGAATTTTAAACAATGTACACCATAGTTGTTTATACTTGGAATTTGCTGACTGTAGTGGACAATGACTCTAATTTGAAAAATGTTTTCTGTATCAAATTTTGTTCTTATAGTTGTGTCTACTTTTCTGTTTATGTACAAAAGTTCAAACTAGGTAGTATCTTTAAGTGTGTAGCTATGTATGTATGTATGTATGTATGTATGTATATATGTATGTATGTATGTATGTACTATCAAACACCTGGAATAGTCACTCAGTGTGATATACTGTAATTCGCAATGATATTAGTAAGGTGCTAGTAATTGTAACCATCAGGGGGCGAGCGTCTATACATACGCTGTTGTGCCAGTGCATGTGGGGACAGGGTACTTATCAAAAAGGCAGTACTGAGGTAGTACCACAGTGTTCATTGTACATTATTTATGCCATCCATTCATTAGTGTGTGAATTATTGGATACAGGAGGCCCCGATTTTAGATTTGTCTATAGAAATTTTCATCTATATATTCACAGTCACCATGCACTATGCATGTGTTGTGATAAGTATAATAGAACACAGTACGTGGTTTCATGGGTCACAGCACAGACCAGTAACGATTTCAGATTAAAGTCATAGTCAGCACCATCTTTGCATAACATTATGACATCAAGCTCCCTTGGCTGGCATTTTGCATGCAGACAGTATGGCTACAATGGGCATGTTTTTAACCTGCCATGCACAGGACATTGCCACCTTCACCACTGCTTGAAGATGGTAGAGGGCCATCATGGAATCATTGCATCTCTTACACTTTCGTAAGTCCCAGCAGTATGCTAAAAAATTTACAATAGCATACAATTATCCACCTCTACCTTGGATGGTTCAGATCCATTCTATTATAAGATACGAGTAGACTCCTTATTTGCTAATGCACAGTCACTCGCTCAGGCTCGCCCCACAATGTCCACCAGTAAAGTCAAGGTTAGTACAGTTTTTCTGCTGCCATGGCTTCACGCACCAATTGGGTTAATTAGTTGACACTACTACACAGCGTTGCATAATCAGTCTTGAGTAGTGCGCATGCTCCAGTCCATGGAGTAGGCAAACTCGGCATTCGGCGCTATAAAAACACCACTGCTTCCTCGCTCTTCATTCTGCTGCCAGACTGTGCTGATCTGCTCTTGCTATTCTATGCTGCTGGTTGCTGCAGGAGTGCTCAAAACGTGTTGCTGTAACTACCTGGCTACAGAGGCACAACAAGAAGCAAGAACTGTAAGATCAAATTTTTGTGCATTGAAATCACTTTTGCTGGCTTGTTTACATTTTACTTTCAGACTGCATGGTAGCATAGTCTAACTATATACTACATGTAGTACTATATGATTGCACAATAATTAGCATATAGCTAGCTAATACTTTACCTCTCGCTTTTACTGCCATTGATTTTGTGTGACTTTTCTTTACTGTCAGTAGGAATTTCTTTGTCCACATACCTATAGTTAGCCTGGTCCCCCGGCGCGGAAAAGTCGAAAGAGCGCCTGGTGTCTATTGTATGCGCATGCGCGTTAATTTCCAAGAAATCTTGGAAAACCGTATCACTAACGAATATTTCCGTGTGACGAAAACGTCACAAACGTATACTATTCGGTTATTGATAAGAATTAGTTTACGATTACAAAGCGATGGCATCGAGTTTGATCTTGCGATTTCCTACGATCTCGAGCGTGTCTTTGTCTGGTTCTCAACCGGTTTTGGTAAGTCTATATGTTACCGGTACACAACTGTGTTTGACCACAAGTTGGGGCGGGTTGATTGTGACTACCACAGTTTAGTTGTAGTAGTTTCGCCTCTTATTTCTTTGATGATTGATCAAGTTGCCAGCCTGAAGGCTATAGAATCCAGCGCTTCCATCGCTACTTCTGGAGGGAGTGTATCTAAGGCTTTACTTGCTACCGAAGAGGGTCTGGTGAACTGTAGCCTTCTGTATTGTGCGCCGGAGGCGCTTGTGAGCTCCAGATAGAGAGATGCACTCGAGAAACCTACCATCTCCGAGAGGATTGTCGCTGTGGTTGTGGATGAGGCCCACTGTGTCTCTAAATGGTAAATGACTTATGTCGCTTTAATTGTAAACGGCACACGCCTACTTATTTGATGTCGTCATCCTCGTGCACTCCATACACGTGGTTTAGCTGTACTAATTACGCGCATGCGCGTACAATAGACACCAGGCGCTCTTTCGTCTTATCTGCGCCGGGGGACCAGGCTAACCTATAGTTTGTACCGGAATAATAGCAAATGCTGACCATCTGTAGCTCTATGATGCGCATCTAGTCTCGTGTAGCCAGACCCTTCCTGCACAAAAAGCGAGGAAAAGTAAAAGGGGGGAGGAATAAAGGAAGAAGGGTCTCTGTTGACTCTGAATAGGAAGCTATATTACAATGGAATATAACGACTGCTTTTACGTATTTAATACGTAATAATACATGTGACCTATGCAAGTGCATCTGCTAGCCTGGACTGCCATGACATGCTAGACACGCTTAAATACTGCACATGAACAAAAGAAAGATAGAGACAGCAAAACAATTAAACAATGCACATACATAAACAATGCGGGCGTCTCAGGTGCTTCTCACGTAGGTGCCACTGATTGGCGGTGGCCACATGAAAGCATAAGGAGCAAAGTTCATCTGTATCACTATTGAGGTTGCAGTGGTTCGCCTCAGCGAAGTTACCACCCATTTTATGGTACGCGATAAAACGCGGACCGGACCGGACTCCGGACCAGTCCGTACTGACTCATCGGTATAAAATGCGGACTGGCTGGCCCTCGCTAAAATGCGGACTAGAATTAAGGACTGAGTGAAGCGCATGTACAATAGTTCCATCGATCTATAAATATAATATATAATCATGTATAACATTAATAAAAGACATTACAACAATGTCATAATATAGTGCATAAATAAGTATATTATACAGGGACTACTATTTACATGCAGTTGCTGCATGCCCACTGGTACGTCTCATCAGTCCATGCAGTTTCGGGAATGTCTTCGCATGTATTGTGGAACCACTCCTCGCATTTGTGTGTTTCTGCTTCTGGTTTCTGTGTAAGGAAGTAGTACTTCTTCACTGCAGGCTCATGAGCTGGAATGGATTTGAGTCCATTCTGAAACCATCGGTACTGGTCACATCTCCAATCATCTGTGTCAAGAAAATACAAGCTAGTATCAGCAAAGAAAAAATCAATGCATAATTATAATAATTATGATAATTATATGCACAAACTTTAAATGCCCAGATTAATAACTAATTCTATGAAGCTTACTCTTCTTAGCATCAGAAGTTGCCTTAAACAAGTACACTTCTCCTGCTTTAGGCTTTACAGGTGGTACAACTGCCAGAGGCTCATGGCAGAAGGGCGACTAAGAATATTGGAGGCTTCTTTCCAAGTGATTGCAACATTTCTATCTCGAAAAATCGGTTGAGCACATTCCATTTTCTACTAGGAGAATGGCAACTCACCTCATTCCTAGTCTATAGCTACTTGTACTGTTGGCGACACTGATTGATGACTAGCCGCTTCGCGGGCATGAACGTCATTGTGACACTAATTGATGATTCCGTTGCGGTACGGACCGACGGACTGCTTCGCGGACTGGTCCGTGTTTTATCAAAAATACACTAAAACGCGGACCGGACTGCAGCTGTAGACCCTTAAGTATTGGTCCGTTGTTCCGGTCCGGTCCGGTCCGGTCCGCGTTTTATCATCTACCCCATTTTATATAGGAAGTGGTCCCTGACTAAATTAGCCATTTCCACACTTTATGTATATATAGGCCTGAGGAATAAATTAAAATTCCATTGATTTACGATACTTTCCGGATGTTTACGTGTCGACTATCACCTGGCCCTGGAAATTATGATAGCCAGATAGCCTGCAATGTGCTTAATAAGACTTAAGAGGATTTGTAACAGTTCTCTGAAGGTTGGCCTCTGCCTTGAATATTATTTTGTTGCAGTGTGCTAAACAGTTCTGGTACAGTCGTTGTACTCTACTTGCTTTTTTTGAACGGTAGTATACATGCACTGCCAAGAGTAAAGGAGAAACAAGTAACGTAGCAAGGGAAGAGATGCCAAGGAGTACGTTAGCCAACCAACTCATGCAGGAACAGGACTATGGGGTATGGTGCTGAAGCTCAATAGGTAAAAGAAGGCGACTGAGGGTCTTTATCACAGTCTGTCTGGTATGTGACTTTGTAATATTTAACGAAGGATTATTTTTAACTTAGAGACAGGGTTATTTCATGCTCAATGGCAGCTTCACTACAGTAACTGCATGCACGGTAACAAAGTTAGCCCAATTAACTGTAAATAAAACACCCCTTATTAACTGTATATTAGTACAAATAAACCTGGTGGCCACACACCCCTGGATTTTTTTTCCCGGAAGGATGTGGCCAGGCTACAAGATTAGTGTGAAGTAGGTTTTCGCAGTGTGGGCTGCATTCCTGCAGTTTACAAAAATTATGACCCATGGATAATATATAGTACCCATGAGTGACCTAATGCATGAGGTTTTTGAAACCACGTGGGGGAAGGGAGGGGCACGAATGATGACACTATTATTCTTCACTATTGCTTATTCTCGTGATACATACAGTTGATTGGCTTCACTTGCAAAAATGATGTGATGCTATGCCAATTACAACTGCAGAAGGTGTAAAATATAAGTGACCGGTCACTATTTTGTCACTTAGATACCTGTGAAACTTGCTACATACTGTGACTAGTGACCTCAAATAGAATTATTCAAGTTGAATTCCACACAAATCATAACTCAGCAAATTTAATTAATGCCTTGAAATTGAAATTGGGCCTGGGAACAAAAGGTTTAGTTCAATGCTACAACAATGCCTAATGGTTTCAAGTAGAAACTGATTTAGGCTACATTATAGTCAGTAGCTACTGGATGTAGAGTTCAATTACTTCAAGTGGAGTATCTTCAAGACTCCTAATAACACCGGGTTGTAGTTCACCAATCCTTCGGATGTAAGCACACAGCCTCAGCGCTATACCGAGAGACAACTCACTATTGACGAGGAATATGTCGACAGAGTTAGCATCACCCATGGTCAGAGCGGAAGCCGTACCTACATTTGGACATTTGCAGCAGCACAGAGTGAGTCATCGACCCCAACAAGAGCTTGTCCTTGCTCTACTGGAACGACACCACCAGAAGAGGTACTGCTGAATGTACCTGGATATGTTGGGAGAAATTTTTCCTGCGATACCGGAACCCGCACCGAGCCGGTAGGGTAAGCTCACCATATATTGGACACTTAAGAAACAAATTGTCATCGAAAATTCAAATAATGTCCAAACATCTTCATTTTGCTAACAGGGCAAGGTCAGGGATAGAAGAGTGTCTCAAATGTTTAAAAAAAATATGGATCACTCATTGGACAATAGCACCTTAATTTAGATACCTTACTTTGTACGCCAGATAATGGACATTTCTACCAGTTTGCTGCCTGAAATACTCAGCATGGGGCAGGTTACTTGACTTCAAAGCGCATGCTTCAAAGGTTAGCAGTGGTCACTTATAGAGGTACTGTTATCATAACACTAGGTCTAGACGCCTTTGTTTCGTAATCTATTTCCTGAGCTACCTCACCTTGGTGTTCAGTGTGTCTGCTAACCTATATTTAATTTTCAGTTTCGCTGCACATTGCTTGCTGTTGACATTCAGTACTTAAAAATGATAACGTTCAAGGTCTAGGCCTACAAGTGGGATGCCTAAGCTAGCTACTACACGGGTAATTACCGCTTATCCAGCCAGTGGCGGAGTCGGAATATAGTAGTTGTCGCTAACGCAATCATGCGAGGATCATGTTTTGGGCCGAGACTCTCGGCCCACGTGAAGACATTTTGGTGAAACTGAACTGTACCCGACTGATTTTTTTATTATCTTATACCTATTTTGGCTATAACGACCTGAAATACTCATACTTTGACATGTGATACAGACAGAGACAGCATTCTCCTGACTTCTAGAAATTACTTCCAGCATCACTGTAGCTAGATAGCTGGTTAAGTTGTTATTCTCACGACTAGATAACTCCCTATAACATTAAGCTTCCCGTCCCACAGAAACACAGAAACATTGCCACAGACAAACAGCAGTAGCATACCATGCTATCTACATTGATTTTCTACAGATCTGCGAGCCAAACAATGCCAGGAGTCCTGTTTCACCGCATGTGTACTCATCAGCCTTTGTTGGCAAATGGAACCATGCAGATGTCTTACAGAGAGCAGGTATCTTTAATACTGGTAAGACACTTGCTGCTGGGTTTCACTACTAAGACACCTCATTAGTGTGAACTACGGAATTAATAACGTCAATGTCAGCTTAAGGGAAGGGGGAGGGGCTGGGGTAAGGGTCTCATTTAGTGCCAGAGGTATCTATATAAGCCTCAAGCTCCCTCTCCATGGAGAATGATTCGCAACCTTGGCAATCAGAATACTAAGAAAAGTCGAGGTATTCCCAACAAAGTCCTAGATGGTGATGGAAAGATAGTGACTAAAGGGAGTGAGGTGCTTAATGTATGGAAGTCTTACTTTGAGAACTTATTAATGCAGGCCAGATGCAGAAAGAAACTTCATCTAGTCTCCCAGACACACATGCACATGTTGACAGCCTAGATAGTAGTAAATTAAGTGAACCTTTTTTCCCTGGAGGAAGTAGTATTTGCCTTAAACAAGATGAGAAACAATTCCGCTCCAGGCCCCGATAGTATCCTCACTTCCTTCCTTAAGAATGATAGTTGTATCGGATTTATGCTCTCGTTTTTCAATAAATGCTTACTCATGGCAGTGGCGGATCTAGGATTTTGAAAAGGGGGGTTCCAGTATCACCAGCGGCGGGAGCACGAAAAAAGTGGGGAAGAGGGGCGGGCTGAAAAAGTCGGGCTGCAAGGCAGCCCCTCCCCCCAGCACGAAGCGCAGAAATTTTTTTACTAAGCTTTTTAAACGGGCCAGGAATAGCTCTCATGGGGTCTTTGCAAATAACTGGAAGTACTCTTAGTAGAGTTGTGCATGCAGTAGGCCTATGGCCGTAGACCTCGCTAACTCACCGTAAATCTGCTTGCCCGCATATGTAGTTACGTTTGCGCAGACTTACTAAGTATATACTAAAAACGAAGGCAGCCTTTCAAAAGAGGGGTTCCATGGAACCCATGGTACCCCTCTAGATCTGCCACTGCATGGGGAAAATTCCTTCTGTGTGGTCGCAAAGTGTCATTCAACCTATACATAAGACAGGCGGCGACCCCTTCAACCCAGCTGATTATAGAGGGATCTCCTTGCAATCCATAGTTATGAAGGGTTTTTTGTTCCATACTAAATAACTATCTCTGTGACTACCCCGAATCTAATGAATTACTCGCAGAAGAGCAAAATGGTTTTCGCCAAGGTCGCAGTTATCAGGACCATATCTTTACGCTAAACACAGTTCTAGATGGTAGGAAAGTTCTGAGGCAAAGTGCCTTTGCTTGTTTTATAGATTTTAGAAAAGCATTTGACTCGGTTAATAGAGCCCTACTGTGCAGTTAAAATGCAGTTTCAATTTGGTGTTCAAGGACAATTTTGAAACACAAAGCGCTCTATGAAAACGTAACTAGTTCTGTGAAAATTAACGATCAATTTTCAGAATGGTTTGATGTAAACAGTGGTGTAAAGCAAGGTTGTGTGTTGTCCCCCACCCTATTTTCCTTGTTTATTAATGATCTTGTGGATTCAGTAAGGAGTGCAGGAAAGGGGATAAAAATTGCTGATACCAATATTGACTTACTAATGTATGCAGATGATGTATATTAGTAATAGGCGAAACAGAAAATGACTTGCAAGTAATGTTGAATAGTATTGACAATTGGTGTAAGACGTGGGGTATATGCAAACCAAGGTGCTTCACTTTCGTCTTAAAAGAGCTCAGCTTTAAATTTAATCTTGGAATTCAGCCTATAGAATATGCCCATGAATATCAATATCTTGGTTTCCTATTTAATGAGTTTCTAGATCTAGAGAACTCCACCCAGAGGGTATTTGATAGTGGGAATCAGGCACTAGGGGCAATTATAACTAAAACAAAAGCTTCAGGTGGGCTTCCTTTTTCAGTGTTTACGTAGTTATATAATGCTTCAGTGATAGCTATTTGCAGCTATTCTGCACATATCTGGCCTGGGATTATAGGAAGAAATTACAATTAACCAAACTGCAAAACACTGCACTTAGGTTCTTCTTTGGTTTAGGTAATGCAGCCCCCTTAGCTGCTCTGGAGGGAGATTCAGGATGGCCTCCCATTCAGCTACAGCTACAGTTTACAGTAGTTAAATATTGGTTTAGGTTGTGCAGCATGCCTACAGGGAGATTACTCAAGTGTGCATACCTCTTGAGTCGAGAACTAGCTGACTCAGGCAGGAAGAGCTGGGCCTACCATATGAGAGATATAGTTGAAGGGCTAAATCTCCATGAGTCGGCAACCCTCCAATAAATTTATAAACTCTTGTAAACTCTCAATGTGGCCTTTCTAGCCACAATTTGTGGCTAGAAAGGCCACATTGCCCCCATTTGCAGAGCGAAGAAAGCACTAACCATGCAGGACTCCTCGCAAACCCGCATCACCGAAGACGCAATGGGTGTCGGCAAACTTAATGATACCCTAGTAGGAAACTACAAGCTATACTATCCACAACAACAGCACTCTTTTCATGGGGCACATGACCAGTATACATGCTACATGCACAGTACATGCTACATGCACAGCAACAGCACTCTAAGCCATGCATGGGGTACACGACAAGTAGCTACATGCCACATGCACAGCAATTAAGAGCACTCTTTTTATGGCAATACATGCTGCTATACATGAAACCTTTACACGGTGCTGTTCGGAAATATATGATACCCAATAATCAGATGTTGATGTCCCCCCCACTAGTATTGCATTAGCTATAGGTTGATGGAGTACATAAAACCAGTAGCTACCTATACATTTCACATGGTACTAATTGTCTGTAAGTAACACATTGGTTTCTTTCAAGCTTAATCTACATTCAAAAATTTTCTTTTTCTTTGTTATTTTGCATGGGGTTGTCCTGAAATAAAACAATATTTGCAACTGTGGCAACCACCATGGGTTAAATTTGCCATTTTATTTTGACAGACAAAAGCGCAATTTTAACCCAGTCAGACGGTACCTCATGTAGATCTACCTAGTTATCGGTGTGGATAGAACAGCTTGTAGTTTCTTACTATGTATGGTAGCTAGCTATCATTTCAGAACAGCTCCACATAAATTTCCCTGAAAGAAATCTATGCAGTAACCTGCATGTATGCAAGACAGCAAATTTGCTACAATACACATGTAGCTACTTGTCATGAACCCGATGAACCTACCTGTTACAGTGGAGAAATCTCTGACTGAAAGTTGATTTAATATGCGCTTTTGACTGTGGTCAGGATAATATACTTTCCAGAAAATATTTGAAACCAAGTTACGTAATTATGTTAGCTAACTAGTGCATTCAGAGACTTTATAGTTATCCTCATAGCTACCTAGGCCACCTAGGTGTATGGCCTAGTTGAGATTAATATATGGTGCCAAACTTACCTATTAATTGTGATAAGGCCTAAGGACAGGGTTTCCTAATCCAGGCAGTACTTTTCCTCATTTTGGCTTTCTTATAGCAGCACACATAACTACACTAATCAGTAGCTACGTATTACTCTTAGCTTTCTTACTAGTTTGGGAAGCTGGGCGGAGGGGTTAGGGTTAGGATCAGCCCTTGGACTATAGAAAAAAACGGCCTTCAAGAGTAGATCTCTATAAGCTTTATCATGTTTATTCCGAGCGAAGCGAGGCTATACTCGTGTTCAGTTAACATTGTTATTCCTTGGCCGGGTTGCACATGGGATACAGAATGGGGCTGGGATGCCGACTACCAATATTTTTGTTTATCGTATGCTAGTTATAATAGAGTTATGCAATCACTTAGTACCTTCCGTGTACTGTTGTATACCCTTTGCTTTAACAATGGCAGCTGAACGTTAATCTCTCACACAGTTACACATTTTTAACGCGCGGACATTTGCTCGGATACCGCCTACCTCTTTTGCCGGCGGAAGTAGCTACGTGTAATTGTATTCCAAAGCGCGTTCATTGGCCAGTATCCGAGCAAATGTCCGCGCGTTCCAGATTGTCATTCGTAAGGTTTCCTTCTCAGTATATAACTGCGAGTGTGCACACAATATAGCAAAGAAACTCCTGGTGAAGCATCTAACATGTGCCCGATCGGCGGAACCTACAAGTTAACTCTGTCCACCTCCCTGGACACAATCAATGGCCTCCACCGAGTGTATTCCAATGCAGATAATAATACGTTAGATGACCAGCCAGGCGATGCAGAAGTGTACAAGACCGCTATCGTGCAGCAGGGGACATGGATCCTCTACGAAAATGCGGATTACAACAACTACAAACAGGGCGATGCTAAATTCGTGGTTCTACCACCAGGAACGCATCTGCTTGAGTTCCAGCCGCGCTCAGTCCGTCCCATCACCAGCTCCAATGCAGTAACTCTGTATACGCATAAAAACTTCGGAGGAAGACAGAAGGTGTACACTACAAACGCTGCAACGCTTCCAGAGTTTCCAATTTTCAACGCAGCTGGTGTGTCATCCATCATCATTACACCGCTTTCCAAGAAGTGGAGGTTTCATGTGGGGGCAAACTATACAGGATCTACCTTTGACCTCGGACCTGGTTACTACGAAACGGCCAAGGAGTTTTTTGGCAAAGACGAAGCTATTCAAAGCATTAAGCGAATTTGAACTGGAAGTGAGAACTCACTTTTAATTAGTAAAATAATGTTGTAGATATATGGCTATATAGCACCTTTAGTAAGCCAGTTGTTAGGAAATGCATGATTTTTTTGAGACTTGTAGCTATTTGTTGCATGATACAAAAATGTGTAACTGTGTGAGAGATTAACGTTCAGCTGCCATTGTTAAAGCAAAGGATATACAGTACACGGAAGGTACTAAGTGATTGCATAACTCTATTATATAATAGTCTAACTAGCATACGATAAACAAAAATATTGGTAGTCGGCATCCCAGCCCCATTCTGTATCCCGGCCAAGGAATAACAATGTTAACTGAACACGAGTATAGCCTCGCTTCGCTCGGAATAAACATGATAAAGCTTATAGAGATCTACTCTTGAAGGCCGTTTTTTTCTATAGTCCAAGGGCTGATCCTAACCCTAACCCCTCCGCCCAGCTTCCCAAACTAGTAAGAAAGCTAAGAGTAATACGTAGCTACTGATTAGTGTAGTTATGTGTGCTGCTATAAGAAAGCCAAAATGAGGAAAAGTACTGCCTGGATTAGGAAACCCTGTCCTTAGGCCTTATCACAATTAATAGGTAAGTTTGGCACCATATATTAATCTCAACTAGGCCATACACCTAGGTGGCCTAGGTAGCTATGAGGATAACTATAAAGTCTCTGAATGCACTAGTTAGCTAACATAATTATGTAACTTGGTTTCAAATATTTTCTGGAAAGTATATCCTGACCACAGTCAAAAGCGCATAAATAAACTTTCAGTCAGAGATTTCTCCAATGTAACAAGTAGGTTCATCGGGTTCATGACCAGTAGCTACATGTGTATTGTAGCAAATTTGCTGTCTTGCATACATGCAGGTTACTGCATAGATTTCTTTCAGGGAAATTTATGTGGAGCTGTTCTGAAATGATAGCTAGCTACCATTACATAGTAAGAAACTACAAGCTGTTCTATCCACACCGATAAATAGGTACATGAGGTACCGTCTGACTGGGTTAAAATTGTGCTTTTGTTTTGAGAGTACACTGTCAAAATAAAATGGCAAATTTAACCCATGGTGGTTGCCACAGTTGCAAATATTGTTTTATTTCAGGACAACCCCGTGCAAATAACAAAATTCCTAAATGTAGTTTAAGCTTGAAAGAAACAAATGTGTTACCAACAGACAATTAGTACCATGTGACATGTATATATAGGTAGCTAGTGGGTATATGTGCTCCATCAACCTATAGCTATTGCAATACTAGTGGGGGGACATCAACATCTGATTATAGGGTATCATATATTTCCGAACAGCACCGTGTAAAGGTTTCATGTATAGCAGCATGTATTGCCATAAAAAGAGTGCTCTTAATTGCTGTGCATGTGGCATGTAGCTACTTGTCATGTACCCCATGCATGGCTTAGAGTGCTGTTGCTGTGCATGTAGCATGTACTGATCATGTACCCGATGAAAAGAGTGCTGTTGTTGTGCATGTGGCATGTACTTGTCGTGTACCCCATGAAAAGAGTGCTGTTGTTGTGGATAGTATAGCTTGTAGTTTCCTACTAGGGTATCATTTCAGAACAGCTCCGTGTAAAGAAACAAACCAATGTAGTAACCTGAATGCATGCAGATATGAATCTGGTACTATGTGGCATGTACCAGTTATGTGCCCCATGAACATGGGTAAGTTAAACCTCTGACAGCTGTTTATAGCATAGCTTATAGCTAGCTTAGTTTCCTACTATGTGGGTGGTATATAAACATCTCCCTCCATGCATAAGCTTGAAAGAAACCAGTGCAGTAACCTGCAGACAGACAACTTAGCTAATATCAGTAAATATATCACTGTAAAAATTAGCTGGTAAGTTCAACCATTGGATAGTTGCATGACGGGCTCTCCTGAAATGTACCATAATATATAGGAAACTACAAGCTACAGATGTTCTATCAATAGCTATGCAGCTAGGTTCATGGGGTGTATGACCAGTACATGCCACATGGTACCAAGTTCAAAGCTAGGTACAAATTAGTACACTGTCAAAATAAAATGGCAACTTTAACCCATGGTGGTTGCCACAGTTGCAAATATATATTGTTTTATTTCAGGACAACCCCATGCAAAATAACAAAGAACAAATAAAATTCCTGAATGTAGTTTAAGCTTGAAAGAAACCAATGTGTTACCTACAGACAATTAGTACGATTTTTGGACATTATTTGAATTTTTGATGACAATTTGTTTCTTAAGTGTCCAATATATGGTGCGCTTACCCTACCGGCTCGGTGCGGGTTCCGGTATCGCAGGAGAAATTTCTCCCAACATATCCAGGTACATTCATCAGTAACTCTTCTGGTGGTGTCGTTCCAGTAGAGTAAGGACAAACTCTTGTTGGGGTTGATGACTCACTCTGTGCTGCTGCAAACGTCCAAATGTAGGTACGGCTTCCGCTCTGACCATGGGTGATGCTAACTCCGTCGACATATTCCTCGTCAATAGTGAGTTATCTCTCGATATAGCGCTTGAAAGCCTCAGGTGCTTCTCGCTGGTACCCGATAACTCTACCACACACACGAGAGTACGGCACACCCTGAACGTTGTAGGGAACAGAAGCGTAACCTGGACTCCTACGGTTTTCAGGCCTGGTGCACAGCGCTGTGCAGCTATGGGATACATGACCAGTATACCTGCTTCCACATGGTGATAATTGTCACAGTATGCATGTCTCCATTTTGACCTAGGCTTCCCTGACTCGAGTCATGATTACCAGCTAGTGCATAACATACAGTTACTATAGTGAAGCTGTAATTGAGCATGAAACAACGCTGGCTCTAGCTAGGTTAAACTAACTCTGTAATGTGTAAGCATTGCATAGCCACACATCAGACTATAATCAATGATAAGATTGGCTACTTATCAGGAGAAACTTTGTTACTGTGCATGCAGTTACTGTAGTGAAGCTGTAATTGAGCATGAAATAACCCTGGCTCTAATTTTCCCTTCATGTAAGCATTGCAAAGTCACATACCAGACAGACTATGATAGCTAATGACAAGAGTTTGGATACTTGTTGGGAGAAACCCTGTTCTCGTGCATACTGAATTGAGCAGTGTCAGGAGCGTATGAGCGCTGGGATGAGGAAGGCCTGGGTTCGAGGCTAATATAGAGCCACACTTCTGTAGATATTAGAGAATGAGTAGGGGGACTTTAAGCAACTTTTAGTAACTGCTTGTCTTTTTGTTAGGAAGGTGCATGTTATTTCCTTCAATTAAGTATAGTGCAAATCTAGGGGGGGCTCAGACCCGCAGTCACCTACTTTTACATATTGAGCTTCAGCACAATAGCCCATAGTCCTGTTCCTGCATGAGCTAGTTGGCTAACTCCTTGGTATCTCTTCCCTTGCTACGTTACTTGTTTCTCCTCTGCTTGTAGTTCTTTACTCTTTGCAGTGCATGTATACTACTTCACAAAAGCACCGACAGAATAGATTACAAGTAGAGTACAATGACTGTACCATAACTGTTTAGCATAGCTACTGCAGCAAAATAGTATTCAAGGCAGAGACCAACCTTCAGAGAACTGTCACAAATCCTCGTAAGCATATTGCAGGCTAGCTACCTGGATATTATAAATTCTAGTGATATGGTTACCAAAGCAGAATGGTCGTTTCACTCTTGAAGAAGCATGAACAAGTCTTCAGTCTCTCTCTATTCTCCGACTCTTTTCTGGTACAGTGTCAAATGTGTGGACGTAGAGAATTAAAGTGGACCACTTCGTACATTCCAAGCAAAACCAGCTACAATCTGTACACTCTCATGATAAAATCAACTAGTCCTCTTTAATTTTTTTAATGTGTCTGTGCCAGATTCAGTTTCACCAAAATATTCGAAAGTGAAGCACGCATATTATAGCAATGAGAAATTTTGCAAAATGCAATTATTAAGACCTATAGTCATGAATAATATCCTCTGAAGTATGCCTGCCTAATGAGGTATCTAGATACCTGCTGGCAGGTCTCTAACCTGGCCGTTTAGATATTCATCTACCAGTATATTCATGAAATTAGTGGCTGCCTGAAGTACTCAGCATGGGGCAGGTTGCTTGACTTCAAAGCGCATGCTTCAAAGGTTAGCAGCGGTCACTTATAGAGGTGCTGAGCTACCTCACCTTGGTGTTCAGTGTATCTAACCTATATTTATTTTTCAGTTTCGCTACACATTGCTTGCTGTTGACATTCGGTACTTAAAAACGATAACCTTAAGACCTAGGCCTACAAGCGGGATGCCTAAGCTAGCTATATACTGTACAGGTAATTAGCTACCGCTTAACCAGCTAGAGGTGGGGTTGGAATATAGTAGTTGTCGCTAACACAATCACGTGAGGATCATGTTTTGTGCTGAGCCTCTCGGCCCACGTGAAGACATTTTGGTGAAACTGAACTGTACCTGACTGGTTCTTTTATTATCTTACACCTAGTTTGGCTTTGTAGCTACAACGACCTGAAATACTCATACTTTGACATGTGATACAGACAGAGACATCATTCTCCTGGCGGCCAAAAATTACTTCCAGCATCGCTATAGCTAGATAGCTGGTTAGATTGATATTCTTGCGAATAGATAACTTTAAGCTTTCCGTCCCACAGAAACACAGAAACGTAGCCACAGACAAACAGCAGTAGCATACCATGCTATCTACATTGATTTTCTACAGATCTGCGAGCCAAACAATGCCAGGAGTCCTGTTTCACCGCATGTGTACTCATCAGCCTTTGTTGGCAAATGGAACCATGCAGATGTCTTACAGAGAGCAGGTGTCTTTAATACTGGTAAGACACCTGCTGCTGGGTTTCACTACTAAGACACCTCATTAGTGTGAACTACATCAAACGGAATTAATAACGTCAATGTCAGCTTAAGGGAAGGGGGAGGGCTGAGGGTAAGGGTTTCATTTAGTGCCAGAGGTAACTATATATATAAGCCTCAAGCTCCCTCTGGATTCCCTGCTCAGGGGCTCCAGCTCATTTTTACTACTGCCAGTTTCATTCAACCATAACCGGAAGTTCAACTGAGCATGTCATGTTTGGTAGTTTGAAGCCTTCAATGTCTGAGGTGTGGACCAGCTTCTGTGAGGACTTGGAGCACGCTTCATCATAGTAGTGAGTTGCTATGAGATATACATTAGTGTAATGGTCTATAGGATACAGAAATACATCTGCTATATAGGCTAGGCTGAAAGTCAGTATCTGCATCGCCCTCAGTGCTGTGCACTCCTACAACCTACAATCCTCAAAAAGTAATCAAACAAGGTAGAAACTACATCACAATAGCTACTTGAAAAAACACAACAAAAGTTGAAACTCACCTAGATAGCTACTAGGAGAATGCTTCTTGATAGCTGATAACTCCTGCTGAAAAAAATTCTGAAGATACTATAGTCAGCTATTTCGCAGTCTCCTCTGGCTACTATCTTCGGCAGTCAGTGCACTACTGTTTAATAATTAGATTCTCATATTACCACCCACCGACCAGACAAACCAAGAGGTACCTTTCGTCCCTTATTTCTAATGCAGTGGGACTCATCAGTTGTCAATCACAACTCTTCCAGGTAATGAGTTGTGTGGTTTGAACCAGCTGCTAAATTCATCCAGTGGATCAGGTGACATCATTGATTGATTTAATGGCAGCAGGTTTTCAATTTAAGCACCCCAGGCTAGTGTAATCCTGCTGTCTTTCACTTTTTGATTCTAATCCAGTCTGAATTGAGTCAAAAATTTGTTCTGGAATGACCCAAATTCGAATTTAGTATGTTCACATGATCTTTACTGACCCATGTAATAATATGCAGATGATTATATATGATTAATGAAATGTATGTACATGCAAACAGCAAAGTAAATAGCTATAACTCGCTAGTTTGGGGCTTGCTCAGGTTCGCCCAACATGCATGACAAAAGAGAGTGTTATTGTTAATCTGAAGATAAATGGTAGCTATAGTACACACAAATATAGCTACTACAAGAAAGTTCTATTGCAGGCGTGCATACACATGCATAAAAACTAAACATGAGGCAATTCAATATTGAAATGTCTTTTATATGATATTAGGAACTTATTATATACAATGTCATGTGGGAAATTAAAGAACATGAGTGGACAAAAAAGTGTTCATGGTTAGACATATGCACTGTCAGTGCTGCCATCTTCAGATGGACTTTGAACCCTGATCTTGATTCCCGAATCTGGCTCTATATTTTCACAATTGGTATCGCCTGGCACTGCATTGGGGTTGGTAACCACATCACTGGAATTCATTGCAAAAGGATTGTAGTTGATATCCAGGTAGCCTGCAATGTGCTCAATGAAGCTTGAGATGATTTGTGACAGTTCAGTGAAGGTTGGTCTCTGCTCTGGAATGCCGTGCCAGCATTTCAACATCATCTCATAACTGGATACAATAAAACACAGACTGTAACAAAAGTAAATAGGTCTTTCAAGTGTGTACAAGCGTATTAAGACATTGTACTATACTATGCATCCTTTGTAATCTATTCTATCTGTGCCAAGTGTTAAGGACAACAAGAAAACGAGCAATAAACAACAGAAAAAGGAAACAGATGCCAAGGAATTAGCCAACCAGGACCCAGTTCTCAGATTCAAATTTACATTCCAATCTTCCGTCCTTCAAATCTACCATTATCTTTATATTTGGCAGTGTTACTGTAACAGTGTTCCAGGACAGTTGTACCAGGTAATAGCTAGTTGTATTGATAAGACCTTGTGAGGATTTATTGCACAATTTTAATAAAGCTATATATTCATAAGCCTTCTGTCGGACTGGCAAACTGACTGCAACTGTGTGTTGAGATCACCAATGACATTTAGTACCAATTGACAGTTTGGTTGAATACAACAAACAGCAGTTGGTGTGAATCTCTAAAGCTGAGCTGGTAAAAGAAGTGATTTTCAAGTTCATTACTGTACCCCTGCTCAATGTTAACAGTCAGATTCATTTGGTGGGTCAAGCAGAGGTCCAGGACAAGACTGTAGTGAGATAACTGCTGGAAAAAAGCAGAAAACTCCATTCTTGTAGTGTTAGGACAATACTACATTCCATTGTGCTGTCATGATTATATAATCTTTGAATCAAGTATTCCTGACTGGCTAAGTACAGAGAAAAAGTCAGCTTTGTTAGCTAGAGTATCTCATCTTGAAGTGCTCAGCAGTTTCACAGTACATTTCCAGTTAGTAGCCTTAACTTACCAGAACAGATTACTACCTACCACTTCTTTAACTGTTTAAGCAATACAAAAATACACTTGTTTGATGTAGCTTGGCCTGCAAATTTCTACTTCTATTGTGCTAATAGAATAAAGTTGCATGTACAGCATGTTGTAATGCACAGCTGTATCTAGGAAAAGGGGGTTGCGGCGTCTTTTTCAATCAGTAGTGCTAGCTAGGACAGGTATTTAAAAATCTGCCATAAATGCCTTGCTTGACATTTGAAATTAGCCTGCATATTTCATTGTCTCCAGGCATACAAACACAACAACAATAAGATAATATTATTTCAGTATATCCCTGCTATCAGTACTGATGGCAATACTGCAAACCCCTTTTCCACACAAACTGCGCCTGATACAGCTGTATATTGCTATGGTTTGTCCAAAAATGTAGTGAGGAGGTACGTAGCAGTCTCCTGCTTGCATACAGCAGAGAAGGAAGTATTTTTGATCATGACAGCCGGGGTGTAGTAGACAGGGCCTGCCACCTCTCGTAACCGTAACTGGGTGCCGAGATCTCTACAATGAATGCCTATTTTAGGTTAATTGTAATGGGCATAGACTACTTACAACTCAGGAGGGCAGGCAATGTTCACAGGCTTTGGCATTCTCTGCCCAGTTTCCAGTAGGTTGACCAGTGACAGCGGGTCTACTCCGGCATAAGGCATCTTACCACCACTGAATATCTCCCAACAGACAATTCCAAATGACCACTGTAGTAAAGATTAGAAGGTACACGACATCTGACACTACTGTCTAAAATTCAATTATAGTGTATATATGAGTTGTTCATGTAAAGTTAAAACTTTATTACCATTATAGTTAGTTATGAATTATTGGTACTAATTAGCCATAAAGTCATTATTGTCCTAACAAAGCTATTCACCACTTGTCTCTAGTGGTGTAACACCGTAGCAGGTATTGTAAATAGGTCATGTGGGTAGCTACCACGAAAGCCAATCTTGATCATGGTGCCATAAAATTTCAGGTCTACTTGAACCACACACAAATACATAATTCTTAATCATATTACATGCATAAAGCACTGAGATTGGGTAAATAAGAACTCCAGAAATCCTGATTGAGAATAAAAATAATGGATTGCTAAATCAAAAATCTTACCACATCACTTTTCTCAGAAAAAACACCATCCTGAAGGCTTTCTGGTGCCATCCATTTAACAGGAAGCTTGACACTTGCATCTGCCCCCAACCTGAAGTAGTTTCGCACGTATACGTCCTCAGTGAGTCCAAAGTCAGCTATCTTGATAGCAAAGTTAACATCAATCCTGCATAGTATTGTAGTGAGAAAAAGAAGCGCTATAAAAGTTTTAGAGATTGCATCCTTTAATCTTTTCTGTGACGATTTTAGCAATAGCATGATATTGATCAGTAGATTTAATACCCTGAATTTTAGCCAGTCATTATCCAGCAATCATGCATCTTGGCAGACTAAATATCTAGCAAAATTAATGTTATGAGTATGTATTTGCTAAGGGGTGAGGCAATAATGTCAGTATTAGCAGAAAATGGTCCACTACAGCAGTGGTTCACTTACATGCAATTCCTTGTGGCCAAATCCCTATGAACAAATCTCTCTGAAGCCAAGTATTCCATTCCAATGGCTATCTGGGAACACATGACACACAGCCTCTTTTGTATGTCCAAAACCTGCACACACACAGAATGTATCCCGTACACTTCAAGATAGATTTTACTTTTCCTTAGCCTATACAATATTATTATCGTAACAGTTATAAGATAACTCGTCATGCATACCTGATCTTCATCTGCACTATTATTGAGTATGAGATTGCCTCTCTCCTTCTTCAGGTATGCTGAAAGGCTACCATTAATCATGAAGGGCATCACAATATAAGGGGCAGGGCCACCATCCACACATACTCCAATGAGGCTGAGGACATTTGGGTGACTAAACTTCTTCATCTTCAAGCCTTCATCCATCATTTTATCGATATCATCTTGAGTAAATGTACCTGGAATGATGTATGTATAAATTACTGCAAGTATAATACAAATTATGTAATATAAGCTGTGAGTCTAAGTGCAAGCTAACAAGGTTACAGTAGGTTGAAAGCATTATTATAGTAGGCACTAATAAAAAAACACCTACTGCCTTTGAATTACCTTTCAGAGTCTTGACGGCAACAACCCTAGGTGTAGGTCGATTCCCCTTGCTTTTTGGAATGGTGAGATGGGCCTTGTACACAACACCAAACTCTCCTACACAAATTTAATATAGAGCTGATTACTGTCATTGGATATCACTTATATTGTCCATGATGTAATAACACGGTGACACTATTCCTCAGACTAGAACTGCCTCAAATTGCAATAGCATTTTTAAGGATAGGACATGCTCTAGAGTGCTATGTCCATTCAAGTCATACTCTAGAGTGCTATGTGCTTGCGGTATCAGTGCAGTGGTGCACACAAAACTGAAATGTAATCTCATCTTTCGTATTTGCCAAATATTGGTTCAACTGCTTGGTGTGGCATGATTCACAAACAAAACTGTATATCTCACCTTGCCCAATACTTTCCATCAATCGAATTTTATCATATGAAATAAGCATTTGACCAGTGAGCTGACGAATATAGCTGGAGCTGATTCTGTTTTTATTCGGTAGTTCTACACCCCCTGCTGGTAGCTCTACACTCCCTGCTGAGACTGATGCGTTAAGCTGCTTGCCTATAAACAGAACAGCAAGATGATTAATTTAGAATATGTTTATGTATGTATATATGTATGTATGTATGTATGTATGTATGTATGTATGTATGTATGTATGTATGTATACGTATGTTATGCCCAACACAAGAGTATAGTTAACAAACATAGACTGACATTTTTAGCCACTCTCAGACATGTGTTTGGGGATAAATATTAACATTCCTTACTCAATTGATCATCATGCAAATGCTGTAGGCCATATCACAGTCACCAGTACATTAGTGAATTAATTAGCAGGTAAAAAAAAAGCTTAATGGTAGGTTATTTAGTGGTTATTATGGCTAAAAAGCTGTCAGGGTTAACTAGGTCATCTGCAAACTTACTGTATGGGTTGGGTACTACAAGAGGGGTTAATGCTGCAGAGCTTCCTTTTTCTGTATCTTCCTGTCTTGGACTAAAAGTGAAATAAAGCTCCACATGAATCTACCAGAACACCACAGTATCAACATATTGATGTACCTTGCTAGCATATCAAGCTGACGAATTCTTACAGACATTTTCTTTCTTTTTAGCACAACTGCAACCAAAAGAGCCACACCTATCACTGCAAGAATAGCTGCCAGTACTCCTCCAACAGCGCCTCCAACCGTGGCAGCACTGGAAGAACTCTGACTTGTCGAGGATGCTGTAGTATTCATAATTATCCAATTACACAATATTACACACATGTATGCTGTTATACTGATGCAATATTAAGACAAAGATTTTATTAGTGTAGGGGTAATGACTCAATCTGTGCACACACGCGTGTTTCCAATGTGAAGGTATATAATGTTAAGTACTTCCTGTGACTTTGATGCAGTAGTCTTCATAGAGTCAGTAGATTTGATTGAAGTCTTTTAATATTTATTATTAAAATTTTAATGACACAAGTGAGGCCAGGAAGGCCCATAGGTCAGATCATGACAAACCATAATGTGGAATCATGCAACAAAAGTTAAACGGCAGGAGGTCTGCTCTGCATGGTACAAAAACTCTGGCTGACAAATTTGGCTAACAAACAGATGAGGATAGGGTGCCGAGAAGACATAATAGACGTAAAACGATCAGTAGAGTCCATGAAAAAGAAAGAGGGATTCAAAATGGCACAGCGCTGGAATAAGTCCATTCTTGCTTTCCCATTATAGTTCTGGCAGTTGATTAGGAAGAGTACTTCATCCTCCAGCATGCCACAGGTTCGTTCTTCTGGGTGGGTAGGGTATATCTCCCTGTTTACTTTCCGCAAATATCTAGTGCTAAAAATTTTTGGTTGTAATTGGTACTGTGTGGTCATAGGCAGAAGTGATCACAGTCCTGTGACTATAGATCGATGCATGTTGTCCTTCGCTGTAGCAAGACCTAGCAGTAACTATTCATTGCAAGCTTTACATATAAACACAAAATAGACCCGCAGTCGAGAGCAAACACGGCAAAATGGTAGCCAAAAATTTTAAGCCGAAAACCTTTGACTTGCTACCATTTTTAACTGCTGAAAATTATGTATATTTCCGTATAAGCAGCAGGCGTGCATACAGCAGCAGCTTAATATTTGCACTGTACATGTACAGCTTCTGTATTGCCTATACAGTGCTCTAGATACAGAGTAAAATGGATTTAATTTTGAATTTTGGGGTTACAATCTGCACCTTACTATATACCCTAATATGTATAAAATATCAAAAAAGTGGTTTGGAAGGATATGTACACTCACTTGATAGCTCCAATTCTTTAATTTCAACTCCAGCACTAGTACAACAGCTGGAAAGAGGTTGAAGAATTAAAGAAGGATTACTGCAGTTTATGAACTGAAATCCTTGATCAACATCTTGATTCAAAAATCCTCCAATAATGCTCATTTCTGGACAGGTGTTCACTACATACAAGCATTCATCTTCACATATTGAGGTCGGAGGTATGAAGGTGGTATTCATTCCACAGGGAATGAAATAATAATAGCATAATATTCTTTGCACCAGTTCTTGACAGCTTTCAGAGCCCACAGACATTGCTAGCTGGATTTGTGGAGATTGTAATTTACTTCGGATTTGAGCTTGAGTTAAATCCCTTGTATTTGGAATATAAATATAATCCATGGATGTATCAAAGATGCTGTCACATAGATTGGATCCTCCCTCGTATGGCTGACAAGATCCAAATCTGTAAATTGGAAAAAAATTGAGTGAGATTAAAAATCTCACGACAGCCAAATTATAGCTGCTGTAATGGAATGGCTTATTAACCTTTCTGTTTGCTCAGTGGTTTGAGATACTGCTTCTGTATTTGCATCACTGCACCTCTGTACAGCAGTATCCATTCCACACACAACCCCTGCATCCCCTCCTTGAGCACAAGTAATCACATTAGAATCTGTTTTTTGACACTCCGACAGAGTTGACTCCGCTCCAGTGCAACTCACATTAGAAATTAGGATCGGCCTGTTGCCCTCTCCAAAGAGACCACGTGTGGCCAATGCATCTGTATCATTGTAAGGTACATGCAGAGTTTTTCAGCTGACTTAAATACTGAGTACCTATATTCCAGGTTGAACACTGTCTTATGGTACTGCAATGATGCAAACTTACAATCTGTTCTGACTCCCAACTGTCTGCAGAATACAGCTGCATCCCTATCATCCCAAAACATGTTACACACAGATCCCCAAATCCCTTTGCTACAGACTTCCACTCTGCCATTCATGGATGATGTTCCATCAACCAGTCGGACTTCTCCATCATTGCATTCAGCTACATTGGTAGGCATAAATTATTTATGTTTATTCTATGTATAAAGAAGGCCTTGAACTTAGACAATAAAGCTGTGACATGAGGGTTTACCGACATAATGTATGTAGGATGTGAAGCAGATATGTTGCTATACACAGTCAGCAAATAGCATGCCTGGAGTTCAATTACGCCTATGTACCTGCTGCCATACATATCCCATCAGTAACTTGCCTCCCTGGATACAGCCGATGACTGTACTTGTATTGCACATTTGCAATTTATCATTATTAGTTTAGCTGTGTATATGTCCCGTACCTTTACATGCTATGTTCACAATATCACAGGATGAATAGAAATTACTAATGCCACCATGTTGACAGTCAAGTAGATTAGATTCACTTCCAAGGCACTGCACTTCATCAAGAAAATGAATATTTGAACCGCTTCCAAATATTCCAGTTGGAAGAGGATAAGCATCTGTATTGATTGAACAAATTATTGCCAGCATGATAATCATGCAGGGTTTCTTTTAGGTGGGGAGTGGAGGTGATGCTCCCCCACCCCACCCCACCCCACGTCCCCCCCCCCCCCAGAAATTCCAATTTAAGAGACATGCAATACATGCAGACAACATCTGTGCACATTAATCAATAGTATATTTGTCAGCAAATGTATAAATATAATTTTTGAAAATTGGCTGACACTTAACTAGTCGAATAGCTGCAACTGCTTTTGCAATTTATCGTGCTAACTGCAAAACAATATTTGAGCAATATTTGTCTCCCCGATTGCATCTGAACCTACATAGTATTCGCTCGATCAGACGCCGCTCTCAATTAGTCGCCGCTCTCGAATTGTCGCCTCACCTCCGGATGTGCTGAACGATATAGTCGCCGCTCTCGAATACTAGCTGCGGCTAATATTCGAGTAGCACGTGCACACGTGAACAAACCTCGTGACTCGATGGCAATATCAAAACAAGCAGAGAGTATACAGCAGTTTAAGGATTGTAGAAAGCATAGTATAATGGATTAGCAGTCTTCTAGAACAAGTTCGTTCTCCTCCAACTCATCTTCGTCCTCTTCAACATCTGCGAAGGGTTCTGATTCCTCGAGGAAACGAGGAAACGGATTGGAGGTGCCGTGTAGGTACCGCTTTGTAGGAAAGCGACGGCTGATCAAGAAGCTGGAAGTTTTGCTTCAAAACCAAGTCACCGCATCTTAATTCGTTGTTGATCTTATAAAACTGGCTTTTCTCAAAGCCCTTACATTTACAAAAGATTTTACCGATACCAATGAGTTTAATAAACGCCGCTCTCGAATAGTAGCCGCTCTCGAATAGAAGCCGCACAAAATTGCGTGATGAAATAAATAGTAGCCGCGGCGTCTGATCGAGCGAAGCTACAATCCAATGTTTCCTGGGGAGAAGGGGGTGCCCCTAGACAGCACGTTATTGTGTGCTATACAGTCATCTCTACCC
Source organism: Phakellia ventilabrum (assembly GCA_963921505.1). Classification (NCBI taxonomy): domain Eukaryota; kingdom Metazoa; phylum Porifera; class Demospongiae; order Axinellida; family Axinellidae; genus Phakellia; species Phakellia ventilabrum. The sequence goes on from OY997385.1 coordinate 2,099,813, forward strand.
CCCAACTTTGTCAAAATCCTGTTTTGCCGCTTTGTGAAGCTTCCTAAAAGAAACCCTATCATGTACGTATCAGCTACATGTGTGCTCACCATTTGATGACAAACCAAGGTAATCACATGTGACTGCAGCATTCACACTCATCCAGAAATCACTATTACATACTGTTCCCCAGTGTCCTCCTAGACAGACTTCAACTCTGCCATTGAGTTCACTAGATCCTCCCATAAGCCGAAGATCAGTGCCATTACATTCTGCTGGAGGTGCTAATAAATACAGGATACAACGTAAGATCAAAGATGAATCAATCTATCAAAGGAGGCAACATACAACAAACTGTATTCCATTTCGGTTATCAAGTATCAATTCTCATGTAACATACCAGCGAATTCTGCTTACTAATAAGTGCACAAATTGGATACTGGTACCACAGGTGATGCTTGCATGCTTTATAGTTAATGCAATCACCTACTCTCTCACATTAACAGAACAATATATAGTGATCAACCACACTCTCTAGCTTATAGCTTTACAGCACCAATCGGATCTACTGAAGAATCATTATGACATTCTGTGACCAATTAGACATACTGAAGAATCATTATAACACTGACCAATCAGACATACTAAAGGATCATTATGACACTCTGTGCACCATCAGATGTACTAAAGGGTCATTATGACACTCTGCGGAGGCCCTATTTTACAAATATTATTATACTAACAATTTTCTGCCATAATAATTATCATATACCAAAGCAGTTGTTCACTTGCAGGATGTCTCTGCAACAGTCTCCAAGCAGAAAACAAGAAGAATCGCAGAAGCATTCTTGTGGATTCCGGACGTAGCAATCCAAGAAACCAAAGCAACAGGATGTAATACTTTCCGAGACACATGTAGCTGCAAAATATCAAAGAATGATGCTCAGTCAGCTGCAGCCTTTTTAACAACTACATGTACCTCACCTTCGCATTGGATTCCAGCAAGTTGTCTGCAGTATGCTGGGCTCTGAGAAATCGGACATTCCTGGAGGCTGTTCTCATTGCCAGAGCAATTTATGGTAAGTGCATTCCCTCTGCCAAGCTTTGTAGCAATGGAATCTAGCAGCCATAAAGCATAGTAAAATTGACTATAAATACTAGCACATAATTTTGCAGTTTTATATCCTACTTTGAATAGCATATCCAAGTTGCTTGCATACAACTGATGCTTCTGCCAAATTCCAATTATCTCCACATACTGCAAACCATGTACCATTGATACAAATTTCCACCCTGCCTTCTCTGATATCTGAGCCACCAATAGTTCGTATTTCACCATCACCACATGAAAATGCTGCAATATGGATGCAGACAGCAACAGATAATGTATGATGACAGTACAACATCTTGCAATGTCCTGTTGTTATTAATTATTTATGCCATGGATAAACCGAATTGTAACCTTTCTATTCAGGGTTGACGTGTTGTATACCAATCATTGCATACCTTGACAGACTACTCCTACATCTTCAATGTGAACACAATTGTGCACATTGATTCCATTATGCATGCAGTCCATGAGGTTGGTCTCCGTTCCATCACACTCCACATCATCAAGCACAATTGCGCCACTGCCTGGTCCAAAATCTGAAAACTTTACATCTATGGATACAAAACAATCATGACATAAAAGGACACCCATACGTCAGAAATTTGAACTCAGCTTTGATGCTCAAAGCAAAGCTGTACTGAAGAGAACTTTAATGAAATAAGGTTCCTCTAGCCTCGTCCCCTGCCCAGCGTTTTTTGCACTTTGGAAAAACATGGGCATGGAGCCTGGGCTCCTTGGTACATTACACGACATCACATACTGTACGTGAGTGGTTTTGCTAAATCAAATTATACATTGCGAGTGGGAAACACTATTACGTGTACTGCTAGAAGCTAGCTAACTGTATGGCCAAGTACTTAGATGTCGCGCTCTATTATGGAGTACGGTAGTATTATGGAGTATGGTAGTACTCCATATATAGGGATGGCTCCATAAAAAATGGCTGCCCCATTGTATGTGTACAAAGTGGTATGTTCAAAACTCTGCCCTAGACTTAGTCATAAGCTTTTGTGGACCATACCTATCATTCTCGAGTGTTTTCAACAGTAACAAGACTGTTAACGCTGACAGAGAGCATCGCTGAAGTGCCAAATCAGCAAGTCGCTAAACTGGCAAATCGTCTATATACTTCTTCTGGTTTCTTCTTTCTGGTTTCTTTTCTGAAGCTAGCACAACAATCACTGAAGCGATTACAATGATTCAAATGTGAAGAAGCGCTACTGGATCCTGGCTACTGCACCCACACCATAGCGTTCTAAAACAAATCAAACCGTTCAGCAGAGATTCTTAAGCGCTTGAGGCAAGTACTTGCCGCTATACGCTGTTCTGTTCCGTTTCGTTCTGTGCATTAAACGGTGGTTATGCTTACACCGGAAACGCAGCCTCGAGCTGTTCTGCTTAGGTGTTTATAATTCTTGGAGTACACTTTATGACGGACCCAAAGTGAGTTGCTGTAGTTATGTTATAATAGTAAGAACACTGATACAGCTGCTAGACCATTACAGACCATACCAATCTCCATGATGTGCATTAAATGGAGTCAGCAAACTGCTGTAGACAGCTGTCTGCCATTACAATGTTGCATACAAGAATGAGTGGGTGTACAGTGGCATTCTCAAGTACAATTCACATTAGCTGTATTTTGCTACTCTGCTGTATCTTTTAGCCCCACTGAAAGCTTTGCAGTGCAAAGTACATTCTGTGTCTTACATTATAGGTGCTGTTAGTTTAGCTATCATGAATGGGAGCATATGTGGGTACAGTTAATACTGCTTATCTACCCCACGCAACCACACCATCTAAATATCATTCATACCTTTCTCCTCCACCCAAAAAACAACAGAAACAAGTAGCTAACAAAAAAACTGAAAGAACATATAACTAGGGATGGAATCCCCAAAAAGCAACCAAACAAGGTAGGAATGATACCACAATACCCTTACGGATTGTCATCCCTATATCTTTTGCCATTTTTCCAACTTTACTCACACACAGACACACACACACACACACACACACACACACCAATCCCTGGCTTGCCACACCAGCCATATCCACAGCCAATAGAATGTGGCAATTGCAGCACTTCACAATGCAACACACATCACCCTCTCATACTACAACTTATCCTCCACATGCAGCAATACATGCTCTTAGACAGACTATACATGTACCACTTAACCCACATTCTACACCACAATTCACACCTAGCTACAATGACACTTACACTCTTCCACCTGCAACAACAACCTTTCACTTCCCAACAGTTAGTACGGAATACATTTCCAAAGCATTACTCTATTATACCAAAGTACGTTCAAAAAACCTAATCATCTATCTAACATCCTGTCGTCCCATGTAACTAGCACTTACGTATAATGAGACCCAGTTGCAAAAATGGCAAAAGATATAGGGATGTAAGGGTATTGTGGTATCATTCCTACCTTGTTTGGTTGCTTTTTGGGGATTCCATCCCTATATATTCTTTCATTTTTTTAAATGTTTTTTTTTGTTAGCTACTTATAGCTAACAGCGTTGTATTCAGCCATTAGCTACGACAACTGATGAAATCAGGAGCATGCACAAACCTCAGGCGTTGTGAATGATCAATTGCCTCCTGGAAAACACCAAGAAGGCTTGGCAACACAGCGAAGGATGCAACCTGTAATGTACGTCCTGTTATAGACTTGTGCATATTGATGAGGATAAGCAAGTTGTAAGCATAGGCTTACTGCTAGTTGGTTAATATCCTCACTAGCTCATAGCTTGTATTTAGTCTCGCATATCCTGACCCTCGCATCCACCAGACTTCAGTGCATTTATACAATTAAGTGTTACACCACAATGTTTTCGCTACGTAAACCAATCACGAAGTGCAAAGATATGACAGACACTCAGCTCTTCAGTACATTGTGATTAAAGTTTATGCAGCAAAAACATTGTGGTGTAACACCTAATTGTCGCCCACTGAGGTCTGGTGGGTGTTAGAACACCAGACCCTCCTGCAAGCGAGGGTTTAGCTACACAAGACTACGTTATAGTCTCCCTTGGTGATGGTTCATGGCAAACGGTAAAACAGCCACTTCTTTGTGCTAGTCTACATCCAGAAACAGTTCAATTATCGTCAGTTAAAATAAGACCTCTTTATTGCATTTTGTCATCTTTGAATATGCAACGGCTAGTCTGTTTGGGGTAATAACCAACAAAGCAATAAACGTCACATATAATTTGATTAGCAAAACCATGCACCCTATGTCACGTGATGTCGTGTAACGTACCAAGGAGCCCAGGCTCCGATCCCTGCCCATGTTTTTCCAAAGTGCAAAAAATGCTGGGCAGTGGAGCTTGGGAACAAGGCTCTAGTAAATCATCTGAATGCGGCAGTGGTGTTGGATAAATAAATAATTAACTCATCTGAGTGGTGTTGGATGAATAAGTAATTTATTTAAAATTAATAAAATTCCCGGCAATAATACAGTGGATCCTCATAAACTGTTGTTTTTTTTCAAGATCAAACTAAACCAAAAGAGGTAGTGATACAATATTGCTAGGTGCAACTTATTCAGGTAAACAGTGATCAAAACAAACCATCCTTACACTCCACAGCTATTCCAAGCTGTCTGCAGACAACAGTGGCATCCTTGACATCCCAGAAATCGTCACACACCGTCCCCCATACTCCATTCAGACACACTTCCACTCTACCTTCATTCTCATTTCTTCCATTCACTAATCTAATATCAGATTCATTACACACGCGTTCTAAAAGAAGTAAGATAGCTAGTTATGTTTACATTATTTTACATAATACCAGAGATTATTCACATATTCTAGCTACTGCACCGTTGCTCAGTCATAAACCAGTTGTTAAATGATAGTGTGCGATAAGTTACAATGTCATGTGATTCAAGAATCAGTAAAGGGAAAAAATGCTAATTATCATATACGTGATGACATCATTATCACTTGTGCCAATGTTCATTCTGATACTAGAGTATGTATTCTACATAGTCAAGAATCTTCATGGCTTTACACCTTACACCCAAGGTATGACGCTGCTTCAAATTACATACCTGTACATATGACTCCTACATCTTCTGTGTGCTTACAATCATTAATACTGATGCCATTATGGGAGCACTCATTGAGGTTAGTCTCTGTTCCATTACATTCAACATTATCCAGTAGTATTGGTCCACTGCCAGGACCAAAATATGAAAGAAAGTGTTCATCTGAAAGGAAAAAATTGGATCGCAAGCGTATGTAAATTCAATTTATATACTTTAACCTAAACATGGTTCGTTTCTTATCTAGAGAGAAGATTGAGTCTGATACGTAATCCCATTTCACGTATGCATATCTCTACTCTACACGTAGTGAGTTACTGATTATATATACCTGGTATAGAAATGAATCACGTATGCAGTAGTGGTGTTGGATGAATAAATAATTAATTCGTCTGAGTTGAAATTAGTTCATAGAATGTCTCATGGCAATGCTATACCATGGATCTTTATAAACTTCTTTTTCACAATCAAACTAAACCAAGCGGTAGTGCTACAATATTGCTAACTGCAACTTTATTCAGGTAACCAGTGATCAAAACAAACCATCCTTACACTCCACAGCTATTCCAAGCTGTCTGCAGACAACAGTGGCATCCTTGACATCCCAGAAATCGTCACACACCGTCCCCCATACTCCATTCAGGCACACTTCCACTCTACCTTCATTCTCATTTCCTCCACTCACTAATCTAATATCAGATTCATTACACATGTGTTCTAAAAGAAGTAAGACAGTATGTAATATTAGCAACATAAACTAGTTACTGCACAGTTTTCTCAGTCATAAACCAGTTGTTGAATAATATTGTGCAAGTCACAATGTCATGTGATTCCAGAATCAGTAAAAGATACAAGTGCTAATAATCATACACCTGATGATAGTTGTGCCAACATTCATTCTTATACTAGAATATGGAATATGTATTCTACATAGTCAGGAATCTTCATCGCTTTACACCTTAACCCCAACACTGCTTGAAATAGCCTCATTCACAGGCTTCGTGGTAAAATTCAAAAAAAGTGGCCTGGTATCCACTGTTAGTACATGCGTGGCTTGGGAGGTTTTTCTGCGAAATTTCGAAACTTCTATTACACTAGTCCGTATTGCATTATGCAATATCCGTGCATTATTGAACCATGCTTTCGTTCATAAGTTGTTTTGTGTTAGATAGCCATGCAGCCTTAAGCCTTGTGATAGAGGTTTTTCGCCTTGTAGATGCCTCAAAAGTGATCTGCTAGAGTGTAGTGAATGGTGGGGCACAAGTCAACTACTGGCCTAATGTGAAGCAGGTCATTTGCGTGAAGCCGTCGTCGGCCCAGGACAGTCAAGAAGCGCTTCTGTCTCTTTTACGGTAAGTTGTCTAGAGTTAAGTAGCCCTTTTGGTTAATTACTGGTATTGTACATTTCTAGACTGGTTGTAAGGCCATTTCAGTAGTAAAAACAGCAGTCTCTAGTACCTACGCTTACTATACTCGTATACTGTCTCCGTACTACTGAGCTCCACATAGCTGGAATAGTTTACAGATTCATTTACTGACCATCCCTTTTCATTGCGCTATTAAAGTTGGTGGGACACCGGGACGAGTTGGTAGGGCCTGTGCCCTACCTGGCCCTACCTTGGCTACGCCACTGCACGGCGCATGCATTACTTCCAGTATTAGGTATGCATGGTCCTATCACGCGGGTCTCTTAATGGTGTCCAGTGACAGCTAGTGTGTCGCTCACTGACACCAGCTAGCTCCTAAACCTACCGCAGCCAGCCATTTGCAAGCAGCTGAATAGTGCGCCTGTGTGATGCTAGGCCTCGTAGTATTCTTTAGGCTTTCCAGTGGGGGTTCATGAAGCTCCCTTGAAACCCCCCCCCCCCCTCCCTACACGCTTGGTAATTATCACACATTTTGTGTCATAGCCTACAGTCTCCTGGTACCTTTCTCTCCTGATCTAATCTGTAAATCTTCATTAAGCCCTCAGTATCAACCTATCTATTTCTTTAGACAGGCAGTGATGATGAATCCTTTCAGAGGAATGAAAGGATACTTGTGAATTTGTCAGGTAAGTTCATCTTTGAAGAACAGTCATGAATGGGTCATTAGGCAGCCATTCTCCTACGCCTGGCACACATGAGTTACCACACCTAATTAACACTTGGTTCTGATAGAGCACTATGTTGCAAGAGTGCCATTGCAATAATATTGCGATATCATGCACTTGCCTATGTTGTTATTCATTACACACACATATCTGCTCGTGTTATTCATTATACGCATATCTGCTCACTCAGCTTACTTACCAGTTACAGTTGGCAGTGGGGGTCACGCTCTGTTGAAAAATAGTAGTATGCTACTTTAATTTGCAATTTACGTACTTGCTAACTATTTGATTACACACATGAGTGGTTTTCCTGTAAACAACTATCAGTCCCCTCCTAGGGGAATACCTCAAGGGCAGTTATTACTGCCAAGTGTTACATAATCAGCAGCAGCTAGTTTCTGTATTGTTGCCTGTCTGCTCACAGTGAGGCATTAGCAAAGCCTACAACTAAATTGTGACCTATAGCTAGTTTTTTCTGTCTGAAATGTGGGTTAAGGAATCCAACTGGTCTATATTTGTGTGAACGTTCTATATTATGTGGCCATCGTGCTTAGTACCAACTAGGTTGACCTTCAGAAGACACGCTCTCTCAAACATGCATATAGCTACTAGATGAAGAGGTGGGCTGTGCTGCTGAAACTGGCATTACTCCATTGATTGTGCTGCCTGTCTGTGGACATTACATGCCTTTTTTTTTTACACAAATACACGTTTCAAACCTTAGACCAATAGAAAATGTTCCTTCATAAACTATCCCAAAGTTGCAACTGAGGTAACTGTATAGCTGGGTCTTCTGTGTTTGCATTGTTATAAGTCATCACATACTGTATTTAATTTCAGTATGCGATCAACCACAGAAAAGTAGTACTATAGATATCAAGAAGACAAGTAGTTTAGATCTACCTATGGCTGTTATGAATACACACATAGGCATCATTCCCAGGCTCCACTCCCCAGGTTTTATTGCAGTCACTATATAGACACTGTGCGATACAAAGGTGAGGAGTTGAACCAGCAGTGGTGGATCTAGAGGGGTTCCATGCATGAAACCCGTTTTGGACGTTTTTACTATAAACTTAGTAAGTCTGTGCAAACGTATAACTACGTATATATACGCAGGCAAGCAGATTTACGGTAAGTTTGTGAGGTCTATGGCCATAGGCCTACTGCATGCACGACTTTACCAAGAGCACTTCCAGTACTGATTTGCAAAGACCCCATGGGAGCGATTCCTGACTCTATTAAACAGACCCACTTCCTGACCCCTTTAAAAAAGCTTTGTGGGAGGGGGGTGGGCACACTGTGCATCCTGGGCTGCTTTACAGCCCCACTCCTCCAGCCCCCACCCTCCAATTTTTTTGCATACTACTGCTGCCAGTGATATATGGAACCCCCCTTTTCAAAATCGTACATCCGCAACTGATCAGGGAAAAGAATTGGCCATACTCCACTATACACTTTCATGAGCACTAAATGTGACCATCACAACCACTCTAGGACCAATTTATGAGGTAAAGCTACGTGAATGTTTTATCAGTAGTGGATATCATATTATTATTTTATTAGCTATTAAGTTTCCACTCAACAGGATTCTGGCAACTCACCTAGTAAACATTTAACTCCTGCATCTTCAAAATGAAAACAGTCATGAAAACCAATTGGATTACGGGTACAGTCAACGAGTCTGGTTTCATTTCCAATGCAATCCACCTCATCAAGAAATATGGACTCACTTCCACTGTTGAAGCTCATGATAACAGCAACAGGAGCTGTATATGGCAGAAAGTGACACTTCAGATATCATAATAGACAGTGAAATGATATATTGCTTCATCATAACTAGCGTTACGTAATCATAAAATTTCTAAACTTTGTGGATAACAATTATACTTAGCACAGTGTAAAAGTGTAGCAATAGGCCTGCACCCCAGCTTTGTCGCTTGCAGTAGAAAGAGGGGGGGAGGCACGTGGGAGAAAACTGAGAAAAGTGTACACTCACAGTTTACTTGTAGAAGCATAGCTATCTTTAGACAATGACCACTCATACAGTATGCTTTTGTATTATGATATAATTATATGTATCACTTCCTGTGGTGAGCTCAGGCGACTAGCTAGCAACTTAATGTCATTATCAAGAGACTAGCTACAGTCTAAACAGCTAGGCATATGCAGCACTTGTCCAAAGACTGCTGCATATGTAGGTTATACCACGACCACCAATAGTTTTAGGCATATTAATATACACTACAACGGCAAAGCACGAGTAGTGTATCTACAGAGTGGTTTTGTTCCACAGCAACGGAGTGTATGGCTGACCACAAGGAGCATATGGCTGACTCAGCATGGTATATGGTTGACCAGTGTACATTGTATGGCTGAGCTTAAAACTTTGGTCGGCAGGCCAGCTGTCTACTGAGATAAGACACCGAAGGCTATGCCTTTGAACTAACAGGCTGTTGTAGTACAATTACTATATGGATAGCTACCTTGTTTTACTTAATAGGATAACAGTTTATGTTTATTTAATTCAATTTCTTTCCCTTGTAAATGGTCTACATATAGCTATCTCTTCTGGCATGCATGCAACGTCTGGGAATTAACAATGAAGAATGCACTTTGTAAGACTGAATCATAATCACTAACAGCTCGTACATGTATGGCTACATAGGATGCATACCGATTGCTGGTATTCCAAGTTGTCTACAGACAACAGCTGCATCAGCATTGTCCCATTGGTCATCACAAACAGTACCCCAGGTTCCGTTATAGCAGAACTCTACACGCCCTTCCAGTGCATTGCCTCCATCCACCAGTCGCACACTGAAGTCACTGCAGGCTGACAAGAGTGTGTATGCAGGTTTACCGCATACTCGCATTCCGGCTAAAATTTCTGATAGATAATGCATATAGCTTACCCTGAGCACTCGCAAGTTGCAGCAACGCAAATGCTAGCAACAAAATAGCAGTAATATTGCAATTTGAAGGATCTATTCTCAGCATCTTTCTGCTCGATAATCAGCTCCAGACCTACGATGAAGCAGAGATTTGTCAATTCGACTCATGCGTTGCGGTTTCGCCTTCCTGTTTTCGAATCCCAATCCGCTATAGTGGAACTTACTACTACTTAAAAGCTGCTGACTCATTGTCAACTAAACATATCCTCATATTGGAATTTTAATTCCACTTTCATTATTGAACCTCATACCACGGCCTTTCGGAGTCCATAAGTAGCCCCGTTTCCAGATTACGTACGTAATGCGGGCGAGGTACATTTTATAACGTGCCGTGCGCGTGACGTTTTAGACACGATTGACTGCACAGTTTGATCCGCCGCCATGGTCTCTAGACCCTCCCTCTCGGACCAGGCGCATAGGAAGCAGTTTAGAATAGTACAAGTGGGGAGGCCAAAGGGCTGCGAAGCAGCATCTGCGCGCGCCGCGTGAAGCGCAGAATTTTTTTTGCATATAATTATTTCATACCACCCAGGAAGCTTTCTCGTTGTTTTTCAGCTCTCCCGTTACAGCGCATAATGAAGACACTACTGCATGATACTCATCACTCAAGTTGTGGTATCGCTCAACCACGCTCTTTCGTGCTCTTGTACGCGGCTGTAGCGCCGAGCGCGCGAGGCGAAAAACTCGACGTCTATGTACAAATTACCTAGGTGGGTTCGAGATTGAATACGCCGGTCAAACATTACAAATTAATGGGTATAGCAAGTTTTATTAAGTGAATTGAACAGTACGTGTTAGATTTTGATGTGACACTGGAACACAACAAACAATTTGCAACAATGAACATTTAGTAGAAACTTCCCAAACAATGTGTCTCGGTGACTCGATCCTTTGACAAATTGGTTACAAATTGTTGTCAAGCTCAATTCATCAGTACGGCTCTTGTGTACATGTAGCGCCATGACATTGTTTAATCTTCTGTGGGTCATTGTTGCTCTCAAGTAAGACAACACGGCGTAATAAGTCTTCCTTGTAGAAGTCTATGACAACATAACCTGCAGCTTTCACAAGAAGGTCCTCCAACTTAGAGTACAATTTGTATACCCAGGCTGGTCAAAGAGTGTCTTAATGCCACAAATGACCAGATCCAATGCTTCAAAAAAGATGGGTCGATAATAGTCCTTTACGGTTTCAGGAAAATCACCTTCACCTGTACCATCTTTGTATCTTCTGGGTCTCTTTCAGTGCCAGGGCAACACTGGATCACTAACGTAAAAATCGCTGGCCATCTTGGTGACCAAAAAAGGAGAAAGTTCTCATCAGATCTTACTGATTGTAGTGTGCGGACAGACATTTCTGCAATCTTCTGCCCTTCTGCAGCTGATGTGAGGAAATTGGAGGGTTTTGCTCAGGTTGTCACTATGCTTCAGTAAGAGCTCTCCCAATACCACCCCAAAGAAAAACTCAAAATTCTTCATGCACATGGACACACCTTGGATTCTGCTTTTCATCTCTGTCTCCCTCACAACCGCAGCACTTGGTAGTTAGCAATTGAGCAATGATGCTCTGTAGAGCCTGTGCACGAACAGTCCATCTTGTTGGGCACAGTACTCGAATGCCAGGCGAGTTCTCGGGCATCTGCTGCTTAAGTCGCTGAAGTGTTGCATTACGGCGAGGGGACTTCTTGATGAGTTTAATGATCTCGCAAGACGTATCCAATGCATCCCTCATGATCTTGCAACACTTGACTGCATCAGAGCAAGCGAGACTGAGGGCATGTCCATAGCAGTGTGTGTACACTGTTCTGGGCTCTTCTTTTAGGATTTGAGCGGCTACTCCTGCTCGATGTCCGGACATGAATGAAGTACCATCGTAGCACTGGCCCCTGAGCTTTGTGATAGAAACATTCAATCTTTGTAGGACATCACGTTTAGTACTGCAGCTGCAAGATTATCTATCGAGGGGGCGTAAACGTAATCTCGTGCCCCGACCAGCTCCTCCCCCTCGTTTGGCGAGGGCCTGGCCTGGGGGGGGGGGGCGATGACTCTGTTGGTGGTTGTCCTCTCTCAGAAGCCGATCTGTGAGCGAAGATAGAATGCAGCAAACTATCCATGTTGGCAGCTACTTGTCGGTGTATTACACAATAATGTGCAATCTGATTGGCCGTACTAGCGCAATAACCACATTCTGCAATCTGATTGGCCGCATCAAGATCTTGACGCTTTCCCCAGGATTTGAACTTACGTAACCAGACCGTTCGGCGGGGGGCGAACATAGGTCTGGGCATGACACTGGGGGGGGGGGGGGGAGGAGGAGCTGGTCTAGGCACGAGACTTGCAAGACGTTGCTAGCCGATGTGCATTGTACCGCAGGTCAAATATTTGGGTCTTTGATCGTGAATGTTGTCGCTCAGAATCCATCTTGATCCTTTGATCGTCCTTCAAAAGTTACCTTGATCGTTTGATTCCATTTTGACCCCGTTCGCAGATGCTTATACAGGCGGTATGTAGCTAAGTGACTACCCCTTGTACTAGCTAGTAATTATTCCCTACCACAACGGAGAGAGCCAAAAGGAAAACGAATCCATTCACTGAAAACTGCCATTGAACAAGAAACCCAGAATGCTGGCAAGTGGCGACTTTAGTTTATAGTTCTACCCTACAGTTTGTTGAATGCAGAATGGTTAGCTGACCTCGTGTGTAGTCTCGTGCCCAGACCTTGGCTCCTCTCGTGCGCGTGCAAGGGGGAGGAGCCAAGGTCTGGGCACGAGACCAAACCCCGCCCGTACCGGCTTTGAGTGGATTCGGTGCAGCAGAGACTAGTAGCAGTGCAGTCCTTTCGCCAACGGAGCGGAAGTCCATACGTTACGTACAATTTTATTTACAGCGGAAGTAAGGCTTCCGGTGGTAGAAAACGCTTCTTGCGGTAGCTTATTAGATATTCACCAACCCATATTTCTTTTTCTACTTTACCTATGCACATGAACTTTGCTACACTATATGATCAATGTATAAGGAAATATACTACCAATTAACTGCCACTAAACTTACAAACTGAGCCGGCAATACTCCATATCTACAGCCGTATTGCAAATCACGCGCCTTCACAAAAATACTGCGGATTTTTTTTCCGATAACCCGTCAAATTTCCTACTTTGCATGCAAAAAAAAGGAATAATTGGCCTAGTTGTACAGAAAATTTGGAGTTGTTCTGACTTACGGTAAGCGAGATACGGCTAGTTTTTGCGGTCATAAAATTATGCATGTCACGCGGAGCCCTGGTACGTTTCACTGATGACTCATGAGTGCTGATGACAGCAAAACAGGTAAACTGCTACATGCATTAATAGTGGTATATGTATACTGGAAAATATTGATGAATGAAGCACATAATAATAGCAATAATTTGTACACAGTTCCTCAGTATGGCTGTTGCAAGTAAGGGAAGCAGACGCGGGGTACGGCAGCTGTTCTTTTGGAAGCAGCAGAGCTAGAGAGGATGATAGAAAATGTGAACTATGCAATGGACAGATACAAGACAGCATCCCCACCAGTTTTTATAACTCAATCTCCATTTAAAACCCAATGCTCTCTAATGGAGGGATATGCTCAATTTCTTTAAATTTAACCCGGGAAACAGTAAAGTCGACATCATCCCAATCATCTATTGAATACATGTACCCCAAAATATTTGAGAATGTGAGGAGAGATCAAGCTGCAAAAGTTGCCAGAGGAGGTTGGACACGGTCATGTGACAGGCTACGTGATTATGGAGTTGTCTGTACAAACATAGTTTGGCCCAGTTTTGAGAAAGTTTTGTTGTCAATACACAAGAAACGCATATTGCTGGAATCCGCTTGTGAAGCGCATTCAGGAAAGCGAGTCAACCCCGTTCAATTCCTGGGTAGTTGCGGTGCTACGGTCTTTGAACTATCTAGCTGTCGGCAAGGCTACGTGGATTCGATTGGCAAACAGCAAGACCCTTCTAGGTCTGTACCAACTATCTTACATCTATCTACAGGCTATTGCAGCTGTATAATGAGCTATGCTTACCGGTTTTGAGTCAGCGTACATGTATATGCAGCTTTTAATCGCTGAAAATCACATGAAACGTGCACTGGCACCATGGAATAACTTGAGATTCAATAGACTGCTTAACGATGAGTCATTTCGGGGTTTGGTAACTCCTTGTTGATGCCTACCTAGCTTTAGTCAGTATATTTATACTGATATGTATATAAATTGCACTCTGGAATACAATGCGGAATGTAATTAATGGCAGTAAATGGCACATGACTATGCACGTTAATGAATACGTGTCCAACTTCCTCTGCTACTGTGATAACTTAGAGTCTACCACTAAGGTCTCAATAGGACAGCGGCAAGAAACTTTCTTAAACTGCCGTGCATGTAAACAAAACGTAGTTAAATTGCTTACTTTAGAATATCGGCGCTCATTTGCTGCCTCAGCAGATACTCTATGTAGCAGAAGTATTTGTAGCCTCGTTCCCAGTGGCTAGAGTATTTGATGACAACCTAGTTGACAGCGCATTGGCAAACTCAGTCCAAAACTAGATCCATCTTTCACCTGTAACGGAGAAGAAGCAGATACTGGACTGTGGCTACATACGAAACAAACCAGGTATAGTAAGATCCTAGTATTGTCCCCTGATACCGATGTTTATCACATTGGTCTTCCCTTTACATGCACAAGAGACAAAGAAATTGTTGTTCAAGTTAGTGCTGTAAATTCTAGAGAGCTAAAACTAATAAACCTAGGACAGTTGCTTGATGATGACTCTGATTTAGCAGGCATTGATCCTTTTCTATTACCACTATGTCTCATTTTTAGTCAACTTGGGAAAGCCACTTTCATGCGATACTTCTTCCAGGGTACATGGTTTATTACAGCTGTCGGTAGTCTACTTTAAGAAGCATGTTTCAGGTTTTGACACTCCCTCACCAATTAGTTCCAAGTGCTTAAACGCATTAACAAACACCAATGGGCAGGCACAGGTTGAAGTAGCAGAAACTGCACTTGAAGAGGCAGTCGAGGAGTTAGAAATAGAACAGATGAGCTTATGGACTGGGTGTTTGGTAGTCTCGTACCCAGACCCTGCCCTCGCAATTAAAAACCACGGAAATGAAAAACGAGCGAGCGGGGTAGGGTCTGGGCACGAGACTATAAGGTATTTGACAAAGATGATAACATAGGAGATGTGGAGTATGTTTCAGATGGTGACTTAGAAGTTGAGAATACTTAGACTTCAAATTTATAGCTTGGATGTTAATGTACAGGTGGCTGGCAGTGCAATCACTTACTCTTCTATGTAAATAATACAAACAACACACTTTGTATACTGCGGATTTATTTTCTGACAAACCTCTTGCTTTCATACTTCATCATTAGTAAATTTATATACTTACCTAAAATATTCTCAGTTTTCAAGTTGTTCTGACTTGTCTTCGAGGTGTGGTGGTAGCATTTATTCACATCGCTCAGTTTTCAGCTCACGATCCCAAATATAAGTCACGTCATTTCTTGAGCCAGTTTTACAGTTGCCCCAGTTTCACCCACTGAAACAGTGTAGCAATGTATATAGAAGCGCTGCAAACAGCTCAAGGCCGAGGGACAAGCTTACGAGCAAGCCTACAGACAAACTTTAGTCTACCTCCCCTTACCACTCCAATAGCCGCCATAGCACAGGAAACATGACGTCATTTGCAATAAATTCACGTGATTTTTCCGTTGGCGAAAGGACTGAGTGAAAATACTTGTAGCCCATTTCCATTCTGGACCAATTGCAAGCTGTTAATTAGTGATACAGTTAGTCTCGCGTACAAGATTGTGATACAGTACAAGAAATTAATTGCATACTCGATCAAGCATAAACGAGAAAAATAGGCTCAGCTTGAAGCAAAATACTTAAATAGGCTTGGTTTAAGGAATTGCTGGAAAGAAAAATAGGAATCTGTCCGAGCAGATTGGGCTCAGGCCTACCAAAGAGGCTGCACTTCCTTCCAGACGCTCGCCGCCATATGCGCCTAGGGGTGGAGCTGGATAACTGAGTCGCCCGCTCACGGACTAGTATTTGTGCGCCTAATTCCGAACGAAGCGAGGCTATAGCTACAGTTCGATTGACCTTTTTTCGTCGTAACCTGTTCCAGCCAGTTCTCCTGGTATAGCCTATCAAACACACAGCGAACACTTACCTTCGTTATAACTTGAACTCCTAACGCGGAGACTTGGAAGCGATCACTATCACAGTAAGCTTGCTTCGGTCTCTGGTCTTCTAGGCACATAATAACAAGTAGCTATTTTGTTTTGTGGGTGTGTGTTTGACCTTTTTCATTTGCGCATGGTGTTATGGGCGTGCCACCTGCATTCCATGTGCCACGCCCAGCAATTCTCGCGCATTGTCTTTAAACCATCTCAGATGACACTGACGATTTATAGCTGTAGGTTATCATGGCGTGGAGACAGTGGTGCCTTTTGTTAATAGTCACTACTGCATTTAGAGGTGAGCAAGCATACTAAACTAATGGGTAGGCATTAGTTTGCTTGGTGGGATAGAAACTTTTTGACTGAATCAGATCCTAGCTAAATCATCTTTTGTAAAATTTAATCTGTAGCTATACACTCTGATAGCAGTAGCTAATAGCTAATTCTTTATACAGGTGCTACTGGACAAGAATGTCCTCTATTAATTCCATCATTTCGGGAGGCTCGAAGTGAACAGTCTACTCCTTCAACTCTGTATCTCTACACTACACTATTTGACTCACAGTGCACTGGGAATATTAGTGAGCTGGAGTTTTGTTACCAACGAGGGACCGCAGCAGACAGGCTATTTACTGTTTTAATACTGAGACCGGTGGGAAATGGAACTTTTGAAGTTGTTGTAAGAACTAATGTGAGCGCTGTCCCCAGCACAGACAGCTGCACTCTGGACCCACACATCGGAGCTGTAGAAAGATGTTGTACCGCCAGGGAGCTGGAACCTGTCATTGACATCACTGAAGGCAATGTCTATGCCATTGAAACAACAGAAACTACCAGTATTTTGCTACAGTTTGCTAACATCTCAAGACCTGGAAGTGTTATTAGTGCAGCTGGTGTTTCCCATGATATTGGCAATACTGTATCTCCTGCAGCTGGCCCTTTGAGTAGTGTATCAGTAGCAATGGTCCGCTTCATAGCAATTGGTACGTCCATCATTCAGTTGCATGTGGATTGGTATATATACTATACTGTCTAAATTACTAGGGGTATGATGGGATACAAGGGGCGAGCGTGAGTTTAGATGAGTGAAACTGAAGTGATTTGTATCTAATATTATTATTTCACACAATTAGTTTGCTTGGTTGCTTCTGCTGCAAAACATTTCACGAATATAAGTAAGCTAAAGATTTACGTAATGTTATGTACCTGGAAGGCACAAAAAGCATCTAGCCAGGAAGAGCTGTTTATGAGCATGCTAACTGGTACTGTACATTAGATGGGCTGAAAGTAATTCCTGAGATAGCCCCCAGATCCTCAGTGCATACAAAAAGCATGCCTTTGTATACCACACAATACATTTTAGCCCACCAAGGGACATAACTAATTTCCCATAATCACTCAGTCCTTCACACCTCCGCTGACATACCTATAATATGTATATGTGTATAAAATCAATACCATGTCAATACATGTGAGTGTGTCCATAACACACACATCACTTGCCTTTTTCCTATACTACACAACCCACGAAGGGGCATAACTAACTTCCTGTAATTGCTTCCTGTCGGTTTAGATAAAAGTACTTCAGAAGCCGTTGCACCCTGGAGTCCGCTGATTCATTGGATAGACAACGCCTTCACTGTTCTCGCCGACACTCCAGTCGCCCCTCCCTAGCTTCTGCCAGCTCACCAGATACCCTAAGCCGTCACAGTTCTTGACGACGCTCCAGCCTTCTCTGAGTTTTCTTCCTCTCCTCTGTACTTTCCACACCCCGATAGTGCAGACTACGTACTTCCAAATTTCTTCTTGGAACATCCATAGGTACTTCTAGCATAGAAGTAGCTGCTATAGACTACAGATATATTTTATGTGCTTTGCTGTCAGCCTCATGTATATTTTTAGTCGCGGCGTGCGCATACAGGTGAAATAGGAAAGTCAGTGTATTTGCGCTATTAGGGAAGCCCCTGTCCGTCCGTCCGTTGTTCACGACAAAAATTGGCAACTGACTACACTAAGGGGCTCGCTCACGCTTACCAATTAGACCACCCCCTTTTAGCCCCAAATTAAATTAAATGCCACTAATTGACTCGACCACGCATGCAGACATCAATAGGGATAGCTCAAACGTTCCCCTATTATGCTATTCCTAAATTCTCAAAGCTTTACCCCTATTATGTTCTCAACCAGTGCCCATTATGCTCAGTTCTGGTGTTCAATTTTTTGTTGATTTCAGTAGCACAATCATTGATACCACACACAAACACAATATCCTGGTGGTGGTGGTCTTTAATGTCTGAGGCTTCTATAATATTTAATTTACCCTCTGCTACACCCACAGCCACACCCCCACAAAGAACTCCAGTACCCGTAAGCTGCAGACCTGCATATGAATCACTGCTCATACAACACTATCACAGGTGATTACTACTATATTTCTCCTGCAGCCAGAAACACTCCAAATCATCATGGACCTCTTCAGTGATGCTGAAGGGGTGCGTCCTTCACAGGTCGTTTCAACTCTACAAGATGTGTTTTCTGCGGGATATACTTTTACCCAGAATATTAGCCAGGTTAGCACATGTGACTATACCATTCTCTCTCTTCAAGACTGTCTTATCTCCTACTTTCCTTCCTCCCTATTCGTTTAGTCCCTGTTCAATAATGTGAGTGACTTGATAGACAACATACAGCAAGGCAACACTGATGATGAGGTAAATCTAGGACCATGTGGGGGAGCCTGGTAGCTGAATGACAGGTCTGGCTTGGAAATTATGAGATCTTGGCTCACTGAAATTTCTGGTAGCTACTTAATACAGTGGGCATGCATGTGCATTTTGATTTAACAGTGGTCATCCATAAGCTTCCAACCTTATAGACATTTGTAGACTACCACTTCTGGTTTTGAAGTGGTCGTCTAAATGGCTTGTATAGATACCCCAGCCCTAGCAAACTCACCGGTTTGTCTAGAGCTTGTATATATCACCATAAAAATCAAAGGATTACTTTAACCAGGAGCCCATAACCCAAAGGGAAGGAGCGTTAAACTTGTGCATGTATGCTGATTCCACCTGTTGTCAAATAGCACTTGCCCAACACTCCTTATATGGGGGAGTCTTTATTCGGTGGACTGGAATGGACCACTGGACTGCTGGAATGGACTACTGGAATGGACTACTGGACTACTGGAATGGACTACTGGAACATGCCTGTCACAAGTTTGAAGTATCAATGACAATCGTACACATGCATGCACACTGCTAAAAAGGAAAGGTTATTTCAACAATGGATCAGTTGCTGGAGTTGCATCATTATCATTTTATGCTGCACAGTATTTGTAAGGGAACAATGTTCTGCTGATTGTGATACCTTACATGGCTATCATAGTATGGATATAGCTCATGATCACATGCCAAAGCGCTATGATGACAATCTGCTCATCAGTTATAATCATGACTCTCTACTACACTGATGTAGCCAGCATAGTACACAGCTTTGACAGCAAACAATGCGTTTCAGACATATGGCTCTGATAACGAGGTGCACATGTCAAAGTGCTGCAATATCACATATCAATGACAATAATATCCACTGTCTGTATTAGCTGTGACTCTAGTAACCAACAGATAATGCATACACAGAAGTGTTTCAGCTATAAAGTGGCACAGAACTACCCTCGTTCCCAGCTGGCCCCCACTTTATATGGTTGCACAAAGGTAAGTGTAACCGAATAAAGCGGGGGGCTGGGAACGAGGCTAGTACAGAACATAATCACTAAAGCAAAGACACAATGCTAAACCTGTGGCCTCATCATTTCCACACAAGCGAGCAAAGTGGCGCTCATTTTGCTTGCTCGTATGGGGAAGGCCTGGGAACGAGGCTGCTAAACCTGGGGAGCAGTATAAAGTATAAACACCAAAACAAAGGTATAAAAGTTGGGTCTAGATATGACCCATGTGGGTAGGGCCAAGTGCTCTCTATGCACAGGAAGCAGTTGAGTGAGGGTCTGGGTACCCAAGACTACAGTTAAGCTGCAGCATTACCTATTTAAAGTATGGGCAGTAAGCCTGAACGCAAGGTACATTGCAGTGATGAAATACACATTGCTGTAGTTACTGTCCGGTCCAAGCCCAGCCTTCCCCCCTAACGAGCATCTTGTGAGATAAGTAGCCATTCCAGTAATCCATTCCAGTATTCCATTCCAGTGTTCCAGTAGTTCATTCCAGTAGTCCATTCCAGTCCACCGAATAAAGACACCCCTTATATGGTAAGTGCTATGTAAGCGCTATAATTTACTTAGGCTAGTCTAGTAGTAAATCAGCCATGCATAACTGCTAGGCATTCCATATATGGAGTTTTCTTGTAGGTGCCATTCGACAACAGGTGGAATCACTAGTTCAACGCTCCTTCCCTTTGGGTTATGGGCTCCTGCTTTAACCAATCTACGGTTAGCTTAGTTACAGCTTCACAATCATGCTTACAAGTGCAGTCTACTTACTGTGTGTGTATCTGCCACCAAAGGCATACCAGTTTTGTTTCATGGACTATGAATAAGAGCGCGAGGTTTGTTGGAAAGATATTCATTTCTAGATTGGCTCATTACAATGCAATGAATACTTGACAGGAAGTTGAGCACTATAACTGCTGTGAAGTAAATGTAGGAGGTACTACAGCTGCTAGAGCAACACTAGCGTATGAATATTATTGACCTTATGCACTGTTCTGCACGTTTGCTCGTGTGCTCTCGATAGGATAGTGAAGCTGCCAGTTGTAGAAGGCAGTTTCCTGGTAGTCCTTGTTGCTGTAAGTGCTGTAGTCTCTGAGTTGTCTGATGGGTTATTATATTCATACGGTTATTGTGTTTGTTATAGGTAATACTATTCGAAAAGCGGTAGTAACTGTTATGATAGGTAATTATATTCATAGGGTTATTGTAATTGAGGTATAATACCTTTCGCTCTTCCATTTCCCTAGCTCATACTCCCACAGTGTAGCCTTGTAACCAGCTGTTACTAGCATTCCAGTAAAATGACTATGACAACCAACATGTTTCTTATACATAGGTATTACACATAATTACTATGTCTTTGCATGCAACTGATGTGTGGAGTATTCAACTGAGATAACCTTAGCTGTTATGGGCTCCTGATTATTTTTCCTGTGACTGGCTTGCTAACGTGGCTACTGCATGGCTATAGCTTTTTGCATGAGATTATCTGGGAACATTTGATAATCATGTGTAGTTGTAGGAATAACAAAAGCAGTTGAGTTTCTTTCTGAGTTCTGTTAGCAATAAGGGAAACCCTAAGCAGAACCTATTCATTTTTACAGTGATGTGCATGCATGCCACTGCAAAAATATGAGGGTTGTTTTTACCCAGCTTGGTTACCTCAGTTGGAATCCAGGATTCACCTCATATGCACGTAGCTGCAATTTAAGAGTCGCCTCATATTATATCACTGCAAAAACATGAGCATTGTTTCAGCCCCGCTTGGTTACCTCAGTTGCACCTCATATGACTGTAGTTGCAGGAATAACAAGTGGTCAGCTTTCCCTTGTTAGCTACGAGGGAAACTACACAGTTAGTGACTACCTGATTATGTTTCCTTTGACTGGCCATACTGGCTAGCTTTCTGGCACCAGTCAAATTATCTGAAAGGAAGTATTTTTGTTAGTGGACATCTGATAATCAATTGATCTGATGCCCAAGTATGCAGTTGCAGGAAATAAGGAATAAGGAAGTGGTTGAGTTTCCTTCCCTACAAGGGAAAGTCTGAGTACCTGCAATATACATAGCTATGCCATTGAGGTGACCCATCTAGCACCCTGCAACTGCAGCAACCACTCAGCAAGGCCGTAAACAAGTAGGTGCTTGGGGGTGCTGAAGCACCCCTAAAATTTTGCTATAAAAGGTTACTCACAGATCTGTCTTCTCCACAAATGCGAGATAAAAACAGGGGAGAGAAAGCCTCATTTAATGGCAAGGCTAAGTGTGTGCTTGAATGTCAAAAGTGGGCGTGTTTAATCTTAGTTAACCCTTTAGTAACATGTTTTTGCCGACTCTGCATTGAAGTTTGCATGACTTTGAGATTTTAGGTGCTCAGAGGTGCATTCTGGAGCTTTTTAAGGCTGAGATTAGCTGTTTGTATACATGCGGAACTCTCCTGGTACATCAAAACAATAATTATTAGCAACTGTAAGTTTTTTGTCCATGCCTGTATCCGCAGATGTTCCCCCACTAGTACTAGGTTCATAGGGTACGTAACCACTAGCTATGTACGTACATGCTACCTGGCACCAGTTGTCTGCAGGCTATATAACTACCACATTCAAATTGATTTTTGAGGCATTTCTTAATGGGGTTGTCCTAAAGTAGATTAATCCTTGCAACTGTGGCAACCACCCTGGGTTAAAATTGCTCTTTCATTTTGACGGAGCATACCAGCAAAACTCTGGACAACATTTAAGTCAAGTGTGTTAGTTGTAGCTACCACTAGTACTATTAGTTACTCCATACAAAGATTAGTATATTCAAAATGGCCAACACATTTTGAAAAATGCAATTGACCAAACCCAAAACAGAACCCTGCCTATCAGTATAATTGTTTTTAACATCACACTATTTACTAAAATAACTACCAGGGGCATAAAATGAGTGAGTCTTTGATATCGTGTCCTAGTTTGCAGGATCATGACAGCATTTGTTATAGTTTGGAGAATGCACCAGAATGTGCCATTTTGGCTCTAAAATTTCCGGGGGAGCATCCCCTCACACCCCCCTAGCTGGTATCAAAGCACCCCCATTCCAAAAAACATGTCTACAGCCCTGCTCAGTAGTTAAATCATTATTATATTGTAGCTAGCTAGTTGCAGGAATAACAAGAGGTCTTTCCGTTATTACGTACTGGTTCAAACATACAGCGCTGCATGCTTGAACTGGACTAGGATAGCTTGGGAATTATTCACAGGCAGTTGCATGCAGCATTTTGATCTACCCATGCACTGGGGTACAAATACCGTATAGTGGATTATTCAATGGGAGAATACTTTCACGATTTCATGGCTCAGTCGCTATTAGTGGTTATGTGGAATATATAGGACTAAAAAACATGTGCCTACATTTACGTATAACCCTGTGAACCTGTAGGACAACACTACAGACATCGGCAGCACCCTGCTATATGTGATGGACAGGTTTGCCCTGGGGCCATACGACCCAGAGCAGGGAATGCTGGAGGACACTGACAACATCGGTGAGCACTAGTCTTGTTTTTAGCTTCCCCCTTTCTATCCTTTCCAGTTCTTGTAGTAGTATTTTCTACCAAAAATACCGAAGTATAAAGATATGGTTTCCTCCTTAGGAGGGTGGCTCCCTCCCACGTGGTATTGTCTTCTTATAGCAAGAGAAATTTAATGGCTGATTCTGCTTTATTATTTATACAAGTAGCAGTAGCCATGTATGGTGACATGTAATTCTTGTGTATAGAATAGCAGATTACATTCCTTCTCTACAGGAAAATTCTGTCACTATAGTATACTCTGCATCCCTCACAAAATCAAGTTCATGTCTGATGGTCTAATTATCTGTTTATTTTCTTTTACTCTCTCTCTCTCTCTCTCACACACACACACACACACACACAGCCTTTGTACATAGAACCATTCGCAGTGATGATCCAAGTGATGAGGTGAAGGGAATTGCTAGAAACGGCAGCAGAATTGTACTGCCCAGAGAAGTATTCATGAATTGCAGTGCAGCTCAAAGTCAGTTTGTAATGGAAACATTGTGTGAAATTATGATAATGATAGTGTACATGAGCGTCCTTTCAAATAGCACTTCCCTCCCTTCTCTCCCCTCCCCTCCCTTCCCTCCCTTCTCTCCCTTCCCTTCTCTCCCTTCCCTCCCTTCTCTCCCCTTCCCTCCCTTCTCTCCCTTCCCTCCCTTCTCTCCCTCCCTTCCCTCCCTTCTCTCCCCTCCCTTCTCTCCCTTCCCTCCCTTCTCTCCCCTTCCCTCCCTTCTCTCCCTCCCCTCCACTCCCCTCCCCTCCCCTCCCCTCCCTCCCCTCCCCTCCCCTCCCCTCCACTCCCCTCCCCTCCCCTCCCCTCCCTCCCCTCCCCTCCCCTCCTACTTTCCCATCTCTTCTGTAGTATCTGTGGCTTCATACTTTTATCATAACTTGAGTGGCCTACTTCCAAACTCCCTTCCTGGCCACACCCAGAACAGGTGATGACTCTATCCATTAAATTACAGATTGATAATAGTTTCTCTAAGGTGATCAGTATGTGCAGATAGCTGGTGATTAACAGGAATACTACCCTACACAACCAAACGTCTACATAACACACACACACATAGCAACACCACCATGGTGCTGGCCTCTGGCGTCCTCTCCTCTGCACTGCAGTGTGGCTCAACACAGTACAACGTACGAGACCTCATAAACCCAGTTGTAATTGGCTTTAGCCATCCACAAGAATTTGAGGTATTTGCATATTCCGAATAAGTACTATGTAATATGGAAACTGATCCCTTCTCTTGAATCCTGGAGGCCTGGCGATATATAGAAGTGCAGGATACCCACAGGCCACTATCTCTATTACCATTGCTTGTTTACCATGCTGCATTAGTGACTAGGGGTGAGCTCATAGTGAGCAGTTTAGAGCATCCAGGATAATTTGAGCATAATTGGCATATTTCTCAAGCAGTGAAGCAAAGCTATTGTAGTTGAGTTGCAGTCTTTTGTACATATTGCCAATAATCTCGAATTTACCTTTCATTTCATAATGGTTTGCAGCAACAGAAAGGAACGACCTCAGTTACGTGTGTGTTCTGGGAATTTGATGAGTAAGTCGGATCTTACATGCATAGCTACACTGCATGCCTCACTAGTGGTGGATCTAGGATTTTGAAAAGGAGGGTTCCAGTATAGGCCTGAATAAGTCCGGCTGCAAGATAATTATATTATAGTGGTACTTCAAAGAGGATTTCAGTTGGTTCACTGCAAAAACGGGAGGATTGTTTTAACCCAGTTTGGTTACCTAGTTTGCAATTCAAGGCTCACCTCATATGCATGTAGTTGCAGGAATAACAAGTGGTCAGCTTTCCTTCGTTAGCTACAAGGGAAACTACGCAGTTAATTACGTTTCCTGTGACTGGCTTTCCTGACTGAAAGTATGTTGCTATACTGGCTAGCTTTCTGGCACCAGTCAAATTATCTGAAAGGAAACATTTTTGTGAGTGAATATCTGGTATTCCTAATGCCAAAGAATGTAGTGCCAGGAATAACAAAAGTTGTTGAGATTCCTTTGTAGCTAGCAACACAGGGAAATTTGAAGTACCTTGTTATTCCTGCAATATACATATACGCAGCTGCTATAACCGCTCAGTAATTAAATCAATCTTAAATGTCCTCATAAACTTTTGATGTATGGGTTTAGTATCATATGCCACACCATAATTGTTGGAGCTTTTGAGCAGCACACCTGGGTAATTGGAAGCTTTTAAATGAATGATTAAGTGACCTCAGAAATCATAAAAGCTTTTTAATTATATTGGTGATGTACTTCTAATTGGGGTACAGTATCATATGGCACACCAAAGTAGAGTTATTTGCACTTAACTATACATTCTCTGGTGCTGGGGTTGAAACTGAGGTAACACTATATGGGTTAAATGACCACTCTATTTTTGCATTCTGTTAGTCGGAACTCTCTTTCTGTTGACGTGAACGCGAAGGCAAATGTGAAAGCGAAGGCAAACATGAACGCAAACAAGATTGCGAACGTGAATGTGTATGGCCACTCTCGGTGACCGTACTATAGTGCTCAAGCAATGTATCCTTGTATGCGCATTCTTTGATGCAACCCAAGTAATCCTTTTGTTTTTGCAGGGATACTACTGTACTCCATGATTTTAATGCACTGTATCCTTGGCAACTGGGTTCTCTAGTCTGGAATGTGATCTTGTAGAGGACAAAAGGAGACTGACTTGTATTCAATGACAGCAGTCCTAGCTCTGACAAAATATGACAATTATTTTGTGTAGCTACTAGACATTTTGCAGAAAAACCCTAACACTGTATGTCATTGCATGTTCACAGTATTATGAACTGCAAGCCATCAGCAATGCAGGCATTAAAAATTTGACCTGAGACAAAGGCACGGTCAGTGAAGGCTCATCCCAACATTTTTCTATTCATGCATATACATGCATACACATAACACACACACACTAGTTTCTTTACCAATGGGTCAATCGGTGGACACTGGGCCACTGAGGGCTGTACCAGGAATGATACAGCCTCTGATGAGTTCCAAACAATCTGCGAGTGTACCCATCTCACACACTTTGGAGTCCTTTTTGTAAGTTCTGTTGCTGGTTGACCTATACCTTGGTACTGCTCCTTGGATCTTTTTTCCATTATGCAAAGGATTTGAAATCGAACCTTAAAGAAACTTTTGCTCCGCTTGCTCTTGAAGTTATCTCCTACATTGGAGCTGGGATCTCCATAATATCCTTAATCATCATTGTGGGTACTTACTGTACCTCCAAGTGAGTTGTGCTAACCTTCTTTATTAATAATTTCACATTCATGTCATTAACCTCCATTTCTCTACAGAAAGCTTCGATCATCTGAGCATGGACAGCTCCTGGTAAACCTCAGTGTTGCTCTCATAGGGTTGCATGTCACCTTCCTGCTTGGAAGCCATGTGACTACAGTCCTTGGCCTCTGTACCCTTGTGTCTGCTCTCCTGCACTACTTCATTCTGGTGTTCTTTGGGTGGACATTAGCACAGGCCATCAACCTATACCATAAATTAGTCACAGTGTTGGAATCTCCAGTTCATCATTTTGTTCTGAAAGCAGCTCTGGTCGTGTGGCGTAAGTCACTAACAAACATCCCATTTATGAACTTCAGACTATTATTGAGTACTCTGATAGCTACTTATAATATACAGGTGCCCTGTATAATATTATGTGAGTATACTAGAAGATCAAATAAAATTTCTATCTTACAATCAATTAAAACTTTTAACTATTAAGTTTAGCTACTAGAAGGATTATTGTTAGTGAAACCCCAGTTTTTTAAATATAATTGGAGTATGTACTAGGTTAGGTAGGAAGGCATATAATTGCAAAGCCGATCCTGATTGACATGAAGTTTCAATCAAAGTTTACATGAACCACTCACATCACTGCAAAAAGTGTGATCGTTTTAACTGACATATTGGTTACCACTCAGTTGCATCCCCAGCACCTAAGAATGTGCAGTTAAGTGCAGGTCATTCCTTAGGGAAACCCAGCTAGATAACTTTTTCTTTGTTGTGGATAATAGGTTGATAAATATTATTATAAGCATTGCAATTGTTAATTTGCCTTTCCTTTCTTTTGAAATTGGAGATTATACGTGTGTAAAGTGTTTACACATTGTTGTTTAGCAACTATAATTTATAGAAACCCTTACTTTTTACAGTGCATATGCATTATCTTTTCTTTCTTATACAGTGACTCCATTGCTCATTGTTAGTATATCGCTGGGTCCTGGTCATACCTATTATGCCAATCCTTATTAGTGAGTGTCATCGTGCTACATGCATTATAATCAGTGATGTAAGCTGCTTTCTTTTAAGCGTTTGTTATCTGTGAACATATATGTTCACAGACCTTTTTATACCATTCATTAGTTGTATGCCTCCATAATTGCATTGGAGGGTTGAATAATTAAACTCTCTACTTTGAAGTATTTTTTATCCTTTTCCAGCTGCCGTCCAACTGGATACCCATTCTGGTTTGGCCTTGTGCTTCCGTTCCTGCTCATCTACCTCCTGAACTGGATTGTTTTTTTCCTAATAATGGTGTCACTGATCAAAAAGAGATCAACAGAGCCAGAACACAAGAAATTGGCAGTCATAGCGATTGGTCTCTCCATCATCTTTGGCCTTGGCTGGGGGCTGGGACTTGCAGCAACTAGCTCAGATGTAGAGAAGGTTACATTCACATTCCAAGTGATCTTCGGCATCTTTGTAGGTTCTCAGGGACCGCTCATCTTCATCTTCCATGGAATTCGCTCAGAGACTGTCCGAAAGGAGTGGGTATGCCAGTTGAAGAAGCTCCCAGGTGTCAAACACATGCGTAGTCACCGCTATCAGGTATCCACCGGCAACGAGACACCTGGCCATAAGATTAAGTCCAACCAGACAAACAGTGGTGTCATCATGAATGGATCACTTGATAAAAATAGTACTTACAATGTATAATCAAGAATGAGTGTGCTGCCTGATATAAGGATAACTATACATAGTTTCCTGAGGTATACAGCTGCTAAACTGTTATTTTTATATTCAAAGGAAATATTTATGTACTTAGGTAGTACATTTTGGCATTCACAATGTCATACTTTGATGTATATGTTGAGCCACACTAGTACTATATACTTGATCTATACAGTATTATACATGGTACCATGCATAATTATTAGCTACCCTCAGCATTACTTGTGGTGTATTATACTGTTCTCTGTTTAAGGCAAATATGGTATGGTTGATTCAACCATTGATGGGTTGCCAGAGTTTCACTCACGTCTGGCTTACATAATATGAATGCATGGAAGCCAATACATAATTATGGAATTATTTTAGTGCCTGGCCTCATTATGTGACAGCATTCACAAGTCCAAATAAAGAGTCAATTGCTATCACGAAATACCGTAAAAGCAAGTGAATTTACTTCCCAATGATATTGGCTTTCTTCAATGCTTTTGGACTATGTAATGCAATCAAAACTTGGGTTAGGGGGGTGGGGGGCAGGATATATGCAGGTTTAATGGAGAAGCACAATTATTGCAGAGAAAATTAAATCTTGGATCACCCATTATGCATGGCATGTACTGACATCCCTCATATCACTAGTAATAGAATTAGAATTGAAAATATCATAAAGTACAAATAGCTATAGTACAAACTATACAGAGTGCGTAATGATCCAACTACTCAAATACAGTTGTTTCCATTGGTCAATAGCTAAAAATGTCCTCTCTACCCCCCTCCCTGTCCTAGAGGATGATGGGATGGAGGCTATGGATCCAGCCTTGGGGGTAGAGTTAGCCTGGTCCCCCGGCGCAGAAAAGACAAAAGAGCTCTTTCGACTTTTCCACGCCGGGGGACCAGGCTAGGGTAGAGTATGCCGATGCAAATGACAGATCTGACTATAGGCTGACTTCACTGAGTGGCCGCTGGTGCCTCCACTACAAACATGAAAAGGACCAGCCAGTAGAAATGCCAGCTTGGTGGCTTCTAAGATTTGGATCTTTTTGGGAAATACCTTAAGATTGACTATTTAGCAGTGTTGCAGATAGACAGATTTATGATTAGGACTAGGTAAGAGGATTACATATTACCGTACAATATTTCCTCAAGCCTTAGCTCTACTCCTTCAGTGCTAGGACATGGCTCCCATCTCACACAATCCAATGAAGCTTACCACTGACTTTGTAGTGGCAAGTCATTTAATTGATGAATGAGCCTGATAGTCCCAGTTTTAGAACCAATGATTGCGATTCCTCATAGCTAGAATGCACCCAGATCCCAGACTGTGGGAAATACAGTAGCTGCTAGCTACCTGTGGGTCTGGAAGCTGGAAGCGCCTCTCGAGGGTGACATTGGCTGTACCAATGCTGACAGTGGAAGGAAAACAGCACCATCAAGTAATACCACTATCATGAAAACTTTCAGCGTGTGACAATACATAATACTGTAAAACAGACTCCAACCACCGGTGTGATAGGCTAGCAAGCATATGATAGATACGATTTCAGAAGACAGACAATTACTAATGGTGGTAGGAGTTCCGAGTCAGAGTTAAAGATTCTACAGTCACTGAGGGTGGGAATAAAACTTTGAGGGAGAAGAAAAATATCAGGGCCAGTTGGGGATTAAAGCAATGACCTTCTGAATACTAGTCAGATGCTCTGATCCCTGAGCAAACTGGAACACCTGAGCAGTAGACAAGCTTTAAATAGCTACTAAACCAGCTAATAGCCACAGTATCTGATTCTTACTGTAATTACTACTACATGTACGTTTTACTGCCAAAGTCATGAAACTAATGTAGGAATGCAAATGTGAACCAATGCAATTGCCAGTTAATCACACTCTAAATATGAGAGTGAATTGCAGTTCCATTTGATTATCACTGTATTGATTGCTCTATGCACTCTTGTTTAATTCCAGATGCCACAGGAATACTTGGAGTCAGTACCCGCCCTAGCCTCGTGGCCTGGGTACGAGGCTATATATACCCGCCCCAGTAGCTAAATGTCTCATCTATATACTAGCCTCATTCTCAGCCCCTCCAGCCATTCTTTGGCTGTATTTTTGGCATTTTTAGATGATCTGGTCACTTTTACATGACTTCTTATTCTTATGACTATAATATAATATACAGGATCTTGCAAATGCAAATCGGATCCCTTTGTATGAAGTGAGTGCAAAAGATGGCACAAATGTGGAAGGAGCATTCATGTGCCTTGTGGCTGATATTTTGTTATCTGCAGATATAGCTAAATAACTGTATAGCGAATTATGTTTAAACTTCAATGATTGACTGTTTCATATAGCTTGCATGACCATGTTTCAATTCACACTTTACTGTGACTCTTCAGCTCTTTATACTTATTTCAGCTTCACCTAATTTGTCTTTCAGAGAAAATCATCTTCTCTAAATAGCCATGTCCGTTATAAACTATAGGCGGACCGTACGTGTTCTGCCTTATATAATATAACTGAATATCATGTCTAAAGAAAAGTCATATAACCAGCAATTGTTTGTATGTACTAATTACAAATGTACTAAACTGTTAAAACAAAATCCCTAGAGTACTACAACTGTGTTTACCTTCATTTCTAATTCTTACATCACAGACATGGATGCTATATACAGTCAACTTTTACTTTTGGAGAAACCATGGGAGTCACATCAACATTACCTTATATGGTAATACTAACAATACTGAGGAGATTAATAAATCTATGGCCTGGTATTAGGAAAAGCTACTATGATGTCCATGCCAAGAGATAAACATTTTTTCCAAGTGAATCATTACTGCAGTATACCCAAACCTAGTTTTTTGATATGAATGGCTAAACTTTTTGTGGAATTGAAGAGTTTGGTGCAAGAGATTCCAAGGTAATGTCATAAAGAAACACATTCATTTGTCATATTGATGTAGTATGTCTTCTCACTGTGGTTGGCGATTCCTCTCCATTCATTCAATACCATAGTGGCATTTGACTTTTCTGAGAATTGACTTCCAAAAACGAGAGAATTAAAAGCGGTGACGGATCAAGGAAGCTGAGCTCTGTCATGTCAATACACACTTTTCTAAAAACTCGAAAAAAAACCTACCGTATTTTACTAGTATTTTAGCGGCAATAGGTCTGGGTACGAAGCTATAGCTAGGTCTTGTTACTTCTCGGCCAGATCCTCACACGCAGGGTCTGGTCACGCGAGACTACATGACTACTTCTAGTCTCGTGCCCAGACCTACCACGGTCTGGTCACGAGACTAGACTACCTCGAGCTAGTGGCATAAGTGGGTGGAGCTGCTAGTTAATTCCTATTTTCACATGTAACTGTGTCAGCTGTCTCGTGACCAGACCCGCGTTCGGCGGGGTGTGGTAAGAGGCGGTATTAAAGTTGTACCGCAAACTGTAGTCAGCTATTAAACCATGGACAATGAAGACAAGTAAGTGTATCTCCTGGGATGGATAATCTGTACCAACGTGTGGGTGGCAGTTTGGCCTAGCGGTGTGTGAATTGTGAAGAGTATCCCGTTTTCTCGGCACTGCTTGGCTGACAACATAAACTGACCATAGTATTATACAGAGAAAAAACCTGTACAGCTGCATATTATATAAAATTATACTTATACAGGCTAGTCCCAGTCTATACATACTACCAAGTGCTATGAACCATAGTCCTACTGCTAAGTGCTACGTACCATAGCCTGAACCGTGCTTCAACAAGTTCATGCTTTTTGTCTACAGTAGCTAGCTAGGTATCTATTTCCGCATTGACTATGATTTGTAGGTATTCTCCAGTTGGTGCAATCCCCACATTTCTAGTATGTAAAATGACATTATGAACCGTTAAAATTAGTTATCTTATCAGTTATCTTGCAAAATGATGGCAACTTGTCCCTCGGGCCCTCCATTGGAGAAGGATATCTACATTAGTGTGGCGACCCTCTTCTGCAAGTATACTCGGCACTAAACAGCTGCTGCTCATGTGATTGCTACCTGAAATGCATGCATGAGCAATTAGATAACAGCTTTCACTCTGTACATTTTCCTATACTCAATTATCGTCATCTTTGAACTTTGCTTCACTGCCGCTCACATATTACCTCAGTTACACCACTGGGTACCGTGTATCTAGCTAGGAAATCAAAACAACATGTAGCTAGCATGGCAAGTGTTAGTATTAGGTAGCTAATAAGATAATCCACACTTGTATACATTCTGCTACTCTTATGATTCTGCTTCTCACTTTCTTCATCTATGTAATTCTTAGGATGTATCTGCTCACCTCATGTAGCTACAAAGTTACTCTTAACATTTTTATCCAGGTTAAGCTGTTGACCATATAGTGACTATCTTTCTTTTGCAGGTGGTGCGATAAAGCATACAACATAATCTTGACAGGAACCCATGAAGTTGGAAAATCTGCAATAATTAAACAGTTTGTGGTTAGTTCTTATGCCATACCTGTTACTGTACTAAATATCAATTATTGAAGTTCTTCTTAGAGAAACAATGAAATAGACATGCTGATGACAATTTGCCTATGACCATTTAAAATAATTGTTTTAATTTCACTTCTTTTTTCGTTTCAGGAGAAATCGTTCACAGAGCAGTATGTTTCTACTTACGGCAGAGATTTTGTGAGTTAACTGGTTTAATATTTAATAGTAAAGGCATAACATAGCAGCTAGGGCAGTGTAGAAACATTTTGTAAATACATCAATCCAAAACATACACACTGCTATGTAGTGAGACCTTGGTATGGTGTGTGGGCAGATCAAAGTATTAGGTATGCCAATTGTTTATTCAGGTGGCATTCTTTTCTACTAGACTGAGACACTTCAAGACATGGTTTAGAATATTTTTTGTGTGACTAAATTAATTCCCAGCCTCCCTGCAACAGGAACTGGGTATTTGTTCTACATGACATTGTATCACCTATTTGGCATGCACCATATATTTCTATATGTTGTTACATTAAGGCAAGTTAAGCATATTAGCTGTAACTATAAGTAATGAAGAAGACAATCCAAGGAAAAGTGTGATAATTTGCATGAGATCTAGTGTTGTTCCAAGGCTATGCATGCGCTGAAATTGGCACAACTTGAGGTCTTAAGAAAGAATTTTCAGTGTATATTAATTTTACGGTTACAAACATAATTGCTTTCAACTGGCCTTGTGAGGCCACTGAGGGCTGTCGCAGTGTGTGTGAAGTTATAATTTTTATGACTAAGTGAATAGGGATTCCCAATGATGTGTATACCTTATATACCCACACCAGACTTGTTCAAAGCCCTAAGGTAATTAATGTACACTTAGATTTTTATTTGCTGTAGGTAATAAAACCTTCCCTAGAACAAAAACTATTACTTACCTCAGATAAGGAAACCATAGTCCTTCGTATATTCTGCTCCATAATTATTAATTGAATACCGTGCCATCTTCTATGCTCTTTCAGAACGTCACTGTTGAAATTGATGATATACCAGTCAAGCTTAGAATTGTGAGTTAATCTTTCATAGCTGATCTCAAGGGCTGATATTACAATTCCATATTAGGTCAATTTCTTTAAGGAACACAGTTTTTTTAAAGCTCATGTAGACTAAAGAAAGCTCCAAATTTGGGTCTGAAAACTCTTGTGTCTGTGAGTTATAGCTCAAAGATACAATAATTGTGTTGCTGGAGACCACCCTTGCCCTCCAGCCTGTGTGTACTGGAGGCCAAGGGTAGCTAACCGCAGCATAGGGAATGCCTTCAGTCCCAAACTGTGAAATAGACACACTGCAGCTAAATTTGGGTGACTATCACTTTAATTCCTCAGAAAATTGAGGGTTAATCATTGAAAGTATGGCGGACGAGTAGAGATGCAGATGTAAAGAATCACGATCTGGGCGGGGTGATCGCTAGATCGTGTAAAGGACATGAAATTGTGGATGCAATTTGGCAAGTGCAAAACAGAAATTCAGGGCCATGAGGTCAACGTACTCCAATTCCGTGTGGATTTTAAAAGTGACTCAGGGACTTTAGGTCTCTATCTGCAACATATTTTCAAGAATCAGCCATGGCTACTATGGGAGAGTGGAGAGACTGCTCGAAACTTACATGCGCATCGTTCGATCATGCCATTCATTAATGGCTTTACTTATACAGAGATTATACAAACTCCACTAACCTGAGAGCTGTAGTAGGCCTCCCTTGTGTGTTAGCTTTGTCCAGATCTCTGACTCTTTGTGCGCCACACGTTCGAAGACATCATCCATGTAGCTGTCAGGGACACCATTTTGAACACATGCCTTGTAGGGGCCCCATAAAGACCTATTTAAAATGTCTACAAAAAAGTATTTAAAAAATGAAGACATATAGGGATGGATTCCCCAAAAAGCAACCTAACAAGGTAGGAACGAACGACACCACAGTACCTTTACGGACTCCCATCCCTACAGATATCTTTTGACATTTTTCCAACCAGGTCTTATGCTTGTTACATGGAATGACAGGATGTTAGATCGTGTTGTGTGTGTGTTTTTTGAAAGCACTCTTGTATGATTATAATCTTAGAAGAAAATGGATTACATTATGCTGTTGGTCGATGTTACAAGGGAGATGTCATTGTACAAGTGAGGTTGGTGTGTGTAGAAGGACGTGGAGTGAACAATATATCTTGAGTCTACCTACAGCGTATGCTGCTGTGCATGATAAGTTATAGTGTGAGGTCATGTGTGTTGTACATGTAAAGTACTGCAATCATTTATTGGCCATGGATAGGGCCAGTGGGGATTGTGGTGTATGTGTGGTTGGAAAAATGCCAAAGATATAGCGATGGGAGTCCGTAAAGGTACTGTGTCTACCGTTTAGCATATCAACTGATATGTTTGTTACTATCTTGTTTGGTGCTTTTGGGGAATCCATCCCTGTATTATGTCTTTTCATTTTTTAAATGCTTTTTTGTGACTTGTTTTAGCTGTTGTTTTTGGGGAGGCGGGGATATATAGAGCTATTGCGCATGTATGTATACAGTAGCTACTCAGTTGATATGCTAAACGGTAGACAATATATAATAATTCTAGTGTTAGCACGGACAGCTATGGTTCAAGGTCCACCACAAACAACTGCAAGGTAATGTGGGCGAGGATGGTCATAGGAGTGCACAGCAGTGGCGGTACCCACTCCATTTAACGCACATCATGGAGATTAGTATGATACGTCTATAGTGCCACACCAAATTGATTTCATGTTTCACAGACAGACCAGTCCTAATTTTGACCAGCCAGGCAAAAAAATAACAAAATAAATATAAAGACCGTTGGCAAGTACATACATACGAGCACTTGAGGACAGTTCGAGGTTTTATCACTTCCTGGCCGTGCTTGACTAGTATGCCCATGCAGCCGATGTAGCCATGATACAGACAAAGCAAACTCTTGTAAACCAT
Source organism: Phakellia ventilabrum (assembly GCA_963921505.1). Lineage (NCBI taxonomy): Eukaryota > Metazoa > Porifera > Demospongiae > Axinellida > Axinellidae > Phakellia > Phakellia ventilabrum. The sequence goes on from OY997385.1 coordinate 2,135,967, forward strand.
GCAAACGATGTCACCATATTAAAAAGCAGCTACCATGGCTCACGTGAGCTGTAGAAAGACCACGCCCACTAAAATAAACTATTTTATATTTTTTCTTTATCCGTAAAAAATTAGACTCACCAGATCCGTGAAACGTGAAATCAATTTGGTGTGGCCTAGTGGTCTAGCAGTTGTATCAGTGTTCTTACTATTATAATGTAGCTACAGCAACTCACTTTGGGTCTGCCATAATGCAAACTCCAAGTATTATAATCATCTAAGCAGAACAGCTCGCGCTCGTTTTGCTGTTGCCGGTTGGCTTCAAAAAAATAACCTTACATTATTGCTGAACATAATACCCCCTGCTAATCACAATTTACGACAACTCTTCTCTACAAGGAACCCCCCTTAAATTTTTATACTTGGCAGAGTATATGCAGAGTATATATAGCTAGGTCATTGTAAAAGATTTTAAGGCAAAAGGGAGCATACAATAAATGTTTAGGTATGGGTAATATTTAGGTTGAGAGTTCTTCTTTCTGACCAGGCATATATTTGACTTTCTTATAAAAAATATTACATTTGGACCACACTGGCTTCATTTAGGCTGTACTAGCATAAGATCGCCTATTATCTGGTCCATGCTAAATACTGCTGCACCGTTAAAGCTGCAAATGCACATAACTGCGATCGATACTTGGGAAAATCCCCTGAAAATAAACCTCAATTTCTTCCCTTGCTCCCAACAAGAAATGATAGGGGCTCTGTTGTACATGTACTTCTTCCTATCCATGCCTAGAACTGTGACATTCCTTCAGTTAATTAAACAATGGAAATGTGTACTTTTGTTATCACATGCAGTGGGATATTGCAGACACCCCACGTTGGATTAGCCTTCCCACAGAGGGCTATTTTCGAGAAGCTGATGGCATACTGATTGTATATAATGTAACAGATAAGGTGCGTAGACCACGAGATACGAGGGAGATTGCTATTGCATGAATGTGTAACTATGCACTTGCATTCCATACAGCACATATATGACATTGGGAAGTGACATATTTCCATGTTGTGGTTAAAGGGTATTTTACAGCTCCAAATTATGCATTGGTTGGGTTATAGCTTGTTCTGTCTTCTATACAGCCACCCAAGAGTGTTTAAGCGCTTGTCATGAGTATACACTTAATGATTTTAACTAGTTTATGATAGTGAAATTACTGGTGCAGTAGGTAGTGAAATTAATCTCAGATCCACTGTAGTGAATTCTTTTTCTACATTGAGTTAGTGGGTAAAAGTACGTGAACATCCTTCCAGTACTGATACCCTAGCCATCTCTGCAATGACAGTTTGCTTACACATTTGTCCAGTCGGTTTTTGCAGGTATATACATGTACTTTCTATGTAGTGCCCTGGCTATAGATATAATTATGTGAAGTATTATGGTACTACTCTACATGTTTTACTTGATCAATCCTTGTCTTATTATATTAATTCACCAGATACATGAAAATAAGTAATCTAGCTACAAGACCCATCCTCTGCAAATTAATTTGTAGCACTACGTGTATAGTCTATAGACTTTTGTATACCGCACTAAATAGAAAGTATATACCTCCAAAAACTGACTGGGCATATGTACAAGTGTGGAGTTATCATCACAGGTAGAAAACAGCATTTAAATTTTATTGAACACACTCTGTAGTATATATCAGACTCTCAGAATGATTCATATAATTATGTAACTCTATAACCTACAAGATTACAGTATCACCTTGTCTTTCCAATCGTGAGCTAATATAACATTATGATGAAGATTCAGCTAGAAATAATGCAGTGTTTTCACAGTGCATTTTGCTTTTAGTGTGGTGGTGCTTCGTAATACAGCTTTAGTTGTTGTAAGATCACGCATTAGTCTAAGAGGTATACATTTTAATTTGAGCCTCTGTTCCAAAAGAAACGATGTACACTGTATAATTATGATGTCTGATTGAAAGACATCAGGTGGCACCAATGCAACTGTTCCATATATATCCTGTGAATAGGATGATCATACCACTGCTATTGCTCTTCGTAGGCATCTTTTGACAGTGTTACCTCCACACTGGAAGATTTAAAAAAGAATGCCAAACCCTCTGTTAAGATTGTACTGGTGGGAAATGTATCCGACCAAGTAGCAAGAAAAAAAGTTGACTACTTCACTGCAAAGGTAAGAAGTATTACTTTGTACATGGCAATGCTATGCTAAATGAAGCAGCAGATTCTAGTGTGAAAAAATGCATGACATGAAATAATACTGTTGTAATGAAGCGTTCATTGACACACAATATGCACATGCATTTATATCACTGCATAATTATTATGACTATAATAATTATAATATACAGGATCTTGCAAATGCAAATCGGATCCCTTTGTATGAAGTGAGTGCAAAAGATGGCACAAATGTGGAAGAAGCATTCATGTGCCTTGTGACTGATATTTTATCTGCAGATACAGCTACATAACTATATAGCGAATTATGTTTCACTTCAATGATTGACTGTTTCATATAGCATGCCCATGTTCCAATTCACACTTGTAGGTTCTACACTGTGACTCTTCAGCTCTTTATACTTCTTTCTAATTTGTCTTTCACCTCATCCTCTCTAAATATCCATGTCCAGTATGAAGTAGGCAGACCCCAATACACCCAGTGTTCTGCCTTATATAATATGACTGAATATTATGTCCAAAGAAAGGTCATATAATCAATTGCATTGCAATTGTGTAATAACTGTATGCTCCTCCACGATCGTTGGACTAATCCTAATCGCCTCGGTGCTGCCACTAGCTCCACCTAGTCACATGTCTGTGCTGCACGTCTCCAAATGAGGTACTACTGAACCGGATCACACTAGCTCTCTCAGGTTATCTCTTTTTCTCTCACAACACATAGCTACAAACCACTATTTATACTACTAGCAAACCATACAAGGACAAAGCAAATACATAAAGGAAATAACTATAGTTAGCAACACCACCCGTTTACCTTCATATATTAATCTACTAATTATTCTTACATCACAGACATGGATCCTATATATTACACAGTAACAGTCACGTCAATATTAACTTATATGGTAATACTAGCTGTGCTGAGGAGAGCTGTTAATTGCCATGAAAACCCACATCATTTCCCTTGCAAATCTAACTAGATCCATACCTGTAATATATGTGAAGGAAATATAGTCAATAAAAAATGACACCCTATTAAGACTCCAAGATTGTTATCTTTACACTAGCGAGCAGACAACCCTAACAGGATTACACCCACTTGCCTGTATGCACGTGCACCATTACACATGCAGCCATATTGATGATACACGGTTAGTCAAACCATTAATAAGTCTATGGCCTGGTATTAGAATAGAAAAAAACAAAAACAACACAAAGCTATGAACAGTATAACCATCAGGTGTATACATAAATAATTTAAATAAATAAATAAATAAATAAATACATAAATAAACAATAGATATAAGTGCTAAAATTCACACTATATAACTTTTTTTACCACACTGTATAACTTTGTTACCCGTTAATTGTTGCTGTCAGTTGCTCATCGGTATCATATTCAGCACTTCCAAGCAAACTCTGCTGCTCGTCAGTTGATAGTGGTTGAGCCTTCTTGCTTAAATCAGGAGGTTGAGCACTTTCCCTCTTCCGAAACACCAGTAGCAATCTGTATAATATAGTACAGCATTTTGCACCATACTGTAGTGTCAGACTATTATTATATCAACTCAGGAGCACATTAGCCACCAAAGGCAGCAGTCAGGAATGCATGAACCTGCTTCACTGGCCATGCGCTCCTGACCAACTACATGCCAATCTTTCATACTTTAAGCTCCAGTCACATACCAGTCTCGTATACCCAGGCTTTTTCTGCCCAGAATATAGTCTTGCAAATCTGCATGACATACACATGAATGCACGTGTGCACACACATCAATGCATCTACAATAGTTATAAAAGCCTATAGACCTCTATTATGCAATAGATAGTGGACATGACCAAATCCAGTAGGTGATTACATTGTATATAGCTAGCACTTCCCCCAAACATTCCCATAAATGGAATCATAGTAGTGGTTATAGACATGCAGTCTGAATGCCAAATACTATAAACAAGTCCACGAGCAAATGAAATAAGCAAACTTACAGTACTAGTGGTACTGGGATTAGGAAGAGAAAGGCCATCAGAAAATAGGCAGTTCCAGACTTTAAGCCATGCTTGAGAGTGAGAGGGTAGACTGTGTTATAAAATGCACTTGCAATCAGCACGGACAACACCTCAGTAGAAGCAACAATTGAAAAAAAAACACCTACATAATAGAGAGGAAGATTAATCGTATTCACTAAATTATGAAATAGACCCATTACAGACCTTGATCTTCGGCAGCTACGAGTTTTGAGCCAATTCCTCTAGCAGTACTTGGTATCACAGCCTCAATGCCTTGAACTGTCCCCACTATGGGATGTTAGAAAATAAATCCTGTTATGTTAATAATAGTTGGTATAGCCTGGCGGTGGTATATATTATATTAGACTTTCAGCTAAAGAAGAGTGACTCACCAACAAACATTTCCCATGTAGTTTTGACAAATCCCGTAAGCACACTTGTGCTACTGGCAACTGCAAGTCCAATGAGTATTATGAGTGCATCTGGCAATCCAATTAACACAAAGATCGGCAAGATCAGCACCAAAGAAATACCATGGGACATCTGATTGACAAGACCATAGATACCAATTGTTTCTGGCCCCCAGTCAAGTGGGTCCGTAAGTAAGAAGAAGGTTGTAATCAGAGCTGAACCTGCCTTATTTAGCATATAGATATTAATGACCAATGCTGCTGTCCACAGCCTCCAAACTGAGTATTCTTTCACTTTACCAAAGAAGATTCTAAATCCCTGAATCAAAATACTAAAACCAGTTGGGCGACGTTTTGCATTTTCTAATCTTTCTGCTATGTTTTTCGATTCAGGAAGTAAAAGCAACACATACACAATAGTAAGACAATTTGCACCCAAATATAGCCACATAGGTTGTTCAAAAGAGCAGTTTCGTTCCTGCAGCCAGTAACCACCACCCCACTGGCCAATACCTCCTCCTAAAAATATCATTGATTCAAGAACCCCAATTCGCCATGTACGCTGTTTCAAAGTGCTCACATCAGCAATGTACGAGAAGCACAGCGTGAGCATAGACGCAAATCCACCAGTGACGCCACTGATTGCACTTGTTAAGAGAAAGTAGTACACATTCAGTCGGAAGTGAATAATTCCAATGATCCCTAGCCCCTGTATACCTGCTCCTAATGAAATTATTAGCATAATTGGTTTCCTCCCAAAGCGATCTGATAGTGGGCCAAATGCAACTGCAGCAAGAACTGATGGCAAGGTGTTTGCAATTTGTCCATACAAAATGATGTAGTTTGCCGACTGTTCAACACTATCACTTGTTCCATTTCCACCATAATGATTTAATTCCTTTTTCGTGATACAAAAAGAGCCATTCGGAAAAGAATAACTGGTGTTCTGCAGCTTCTGATTTCCATACCTCGAAAAGAAATACTGCTGGATCAACGGAAAATACAGGAATCGGGCAAACATATACAAGAAAAGCACAGGTTCTGCTGTAATGATTTTCGCCTTACGAAAAGCTAAATATAGGTGCCATGGCATGAGAAGTAATTTCGTAAGGTTGTAACCTCCTTCCATTGTTGCTCTATAAGTATAATGCTGCAAGAAACAGAGAAATAATTTCAAACATGTCCCTGTGAATAGGTTAATTGGTAATACTTAGGCCACTGCTAGTTGTACTATTGTTTCTGGTCCAGGGGAATAGTACCCCAGAGGGACTTGTGTTTCTCAGAAATATTCATGGGTAAGACAAAGGATAGCATGGATGCCCGTGTGCATACTTTTTGTATTTTCCTGCTTTATACATGCATTTTGTATGCGTTTTGGTTCAGTTTTGGCATACGTGTATGGGAAGTGTTGAGCCATGCAGAAATTGCATCATAATAATGGTATAATCGGCAATGTATATCACTTGTCCGCCTCATTTTTGCTGAATGACATCTTCGGTACAGACGCAAATTTTCTATGGTAAATCTACTACTAAGTGCATAATCATCATGGCATCATTAGCGTAAGTCATCAATTGTCGTATCTACTACGATACCGTACTAGCTATAAACTACGGACAAAGTCCAGTTCCAAGAACACTGATCCAGCTACCAAACTATCATTTTTCCAATGAGTAGCTGTAATGGCAGGGTCTTACCGAAGCGCAGCAGTGATTGGCTCTCTTCATGCATTGTCGGCCAGCTCTACCTGTTGTCGACCGCTCGATCGTGGTAGTTCACGCAATGTCGGCCATTTCACATTTCCGTTCATAGACGTCACAGCATTTGAACCACACTCACCAAGTATATAACTTTCGAATTTACAGCATGCACGGACTCCAAGATTAAAATTTCATTTGAATAGAACTTACAGCGTCGTTACAATGCATCTTCAACAATGAACCAGCTATAGCAATTTTCCCGGGAACGTGGCGGGATCCATAATCTATCGTTAAAACGTATTATTCTGCCGTAATTTTCTCCGACAATAGATAGCCGACAATAGATGGTGGTCAACATTTGATGACTTACGCTATGTGCTCAAGTTCTATCATATATGTGATAATGGGATTAATTATTTGCTAAAATTGAAGCGATGCAGGGAGAAAATGCAGGTAGGGGACAAGAAACAATTATACCCCTAACAGTAGCCTTACTGTAGACACCAGTACAGTCTATAACCGAATAACTAGCATTCCTTGTGAGGTGTCATACTCACTGAGTCATAATAATGAAGAAAATTATAGTGGGTCAAGTTGTTTAGATGGTATAGTTATGGCATTGATGACCTAATGCAATCAGAGTAAGGCCATATACCAGTTTAATTTTATGTTGCTTGCCAGAAGACTCCAAATAGGATTGGTTGGTAGGCTTAAAGACGACAATGACAGTCACATGATCACTCCTTACTCATGACAGTTGCACTGAGGCTGCTTTTTTACCTGCACACTGAGCCATGCAGCCTCAAGGTCATCCAATTGTCTAAGATTATGAGCTGTAAATGAACTCTCATTGGCAGCCAAAAAATGTCACCAATTTTTCTTTAATTTTGACACTGACATAGTACCATATACTAGAGTACTCAAATTAGTGTCTCCAATACTGAACTTCATGAGAATTGGTAGCCCTGTGTACTGCACAACTTTAACTAGACACAACATTCATAATTTGAAACGAGATATTACAACCATAGCTACATAGAATCTGTGAGTCTAGCCCTCAGGCTTACTTGCGAGATACTGGATTGTCCCTGCTCTACCCAAGGTTAATCTCATGTCCTCACTTGCGTTGGTTTAGCTTCCATACAGGTCGATCGGCGTTTATTTTTAATTTGACCACGAGTATAATTGTTGTGGGTGTGGCTCCATCCGGAAGTTCGACCTTTACAAATCATAGTCTCGTGCCCAGACGCCCAGGCGAAGAGGGCGTGGACGTCTGGGCACGAGACTATAGAGTAGTCTCGTGCTCAGACCTAGTACCTATGCGTTACGCTCGCCCTAGTCTCGTGTCCAGACCTATGTTCGCCCCCCGCCGAACGTTCGACGGGGGGCGAACATGCACGAGACTACACTCGCCCTTGTCTGCAGATAGCACGTGCTCCACGCCCGACCTGCTTTTCTATCCTCTCGTGTGCCCCCCTGAAAATTTAATTTATTGAGAGCGAACAAAAATCATCAATTTTTTCCATGACATTATAGCTAGAGAACAAACGTCATTCAAAATTTTTTGTCTTCCATTGTCGAAAGTGAATTCAAATCTTAGCTAGTCTTCCATTATTGGAAGGTTTGCACCATCCAATTTTGAATCTCTAATACACTCCTAAATGTATGTGTAGGCTAGAAAACTAACTAGAGGTACCTCCTTTAGAAAACGTCATCATGGTTAAAGATTGAGCTATTCCCCCAGTTTAGCTATATCGTGAAGCCCATCAAAAGCATGTGTGACCATGGTTGAGTGTTGGTATACTGGCTTTTACAGTATCAAGAAAGCAGCTATGTATCAGGAATGTCAGAAGGTAGAAGTTAAGACATAGCTATGACCTGTGTAGCTATACTGTATCAGGAATGTAGCCATGCATCAGGAATTTCAAAATGAAGAGTTAAATATACCATAATTTGTACTGTATTGGAATTCAGCCATGGGTCAGGAATGTCATGCTCATAGCTGGGAGTTAATACACACACTATATTACATCTTGTGTCAGGAATTTAGTAGGTAGCTACCAAGAATTTCAAAACAATATAGCTAAGTGTATACTGGCTTATTTTTGTGCATAGTGCCACTAAGTTTTAATGGACGCTGCTAGCTAGCTAGCTATCAAAACAGCTTCTTACAAAACACATATATACACAAGTGTGAACGACAGATTTCAAATGGCTCAGCATGTACGTGTCATTGCTGAGCGAGGATGCATTTGTGCCTCCGAGAAACTCAGAAACTAGTTAGAAGTATACAACTGGCTTGGTACAGTCCATTCCAGTATGCAGTCCATGTAGCTACCATTCCAGTCCACCCTCCTTTCACCAAAGTTAATATGCTCCCTATACGTTGTAGTTTGGAAATATTTCATGACAATGTTACACATGTGACAAAATAGCAGCAAAAAGTCATAGCTAGTCTCTAAATAACAAAACATACTAAACCTATGTATGTATCACATGCAAAGTAAGTAAAAGCATACAAATACTACACTATATTTGCAACTGTATTACAATCTAGTGGTTGACTGTATCTTCTCCAGTTTCATATAGAAACTGTAATCGCAATAGCATCAGTAGGACTTGGTGACCCAGTGCTGGATTCTTTTTCCTCCATCCTAGCCTCCTCTTCTTTAATCTGGGCCAGGGGATTCATAACTTCCAGATTGAGGGCAAGGGTAGTTTTCTGAAGTGGGATGTCGCGTGGCACTTTTTCATCTTCAGAAGATTGAGGCTTTTTCTCAATGTCATCCCTAGCTCCTGGGAAAAGCTACCCATGTGGAGGGAGTCAGTTGGACCGCTTGAATGGCTGCTAGCTTGGGTTGGCTAAGTTCCTTTCTTGCAAAAAAAAATTAAGTTGAATTTCCTTCTGGCTTTGCAACAGTATGCAGTTACAAGCAGCAGCTAAAGGACATGCAGGAGTGTGATGTTGCTCCTTGGGAAACATATCTCGTAATAGGACGTGCAAGTACTGCAGGACACCATCCCATATCTCACTCTTAATACTTTTCGCTGCTAAGCAGTCAAGGAACTGCAGACATGAATTGAAGTCAGTGGTAGTAGGTACACGGTGAGTGCTACAGCTGATAGACCAGAAGCTATAATTCACTTCTGGCTTTGCAACAGTATGCAGTTACAAGTCGTCCACTCCTACCTCTCCTGATGGCCACAACAGTCACCAACCACGGTCAGGTTTACTGGAGAGATTATTCCTCTTTTGTTTGCCTCCCCGTGCAACACACAAGTGCCAACCACTTGACGGCAGCTTATTTGGCCCCTAAAATTCTACTGGCAACAGGTGATCAAGAGAAAGCCAAGACGGCAGAGAGAAGTCTAGACAGACGGTGAATGTTGCGCAGATAAGATTGAAGGTAGACCCTCAAGGTGACAGTGGAGAGAATATGATAGCAAAGAAGGCACCACTTGGAGGCAATATTGAATCAGATACATATTATGCATGCATGCTTTGGTCATTACAGTCTTTCAAGTATATAATTATTATGCTCATGCAAAGTATACTTCAGAGCTACCCATGCACTTCGCCATGTTTAATCTTGTTTCTGGTCTCCTCTACTCAAAAGCTTCTTGTTCCTCAAACGGGCCTTATTATTAAAGATTTTTCTTGTACTATGTATGCACTATTGATGTAACACAGATGTGAACTCATACCTTTCAATAGAATCTGCCTACATGACATTGTACAACTGCTGTGGGTTATAACAATAAGATATAGCTACCTAAAGTAGGTATGATATACATATGCTAAACATGACACATATTCCACTCTTGCACAGCATACCGCATAAACATAAATATACTTTTTACACACTACAACATATAAACGGGAAGCTTTAAGTAGCATACTGTTATATAATAGCTCAGAAATATAGTAAACTAATTTTATGGTGTAATACAATCAGTAGCCTTTACTAAAATGGTTTCTGGAAGACCATTCTCCACTTTCAGAATTGGTAGGCAGGTTATACCTATTAAAAGAGCATATTATCACAACTTTAGTACATTCTGTAAGCTTATAATTTTTTTATAAGAACTTACCATTGTCATTATCTAAAATAATCACAGATGTGCGACGGGACTGAAATACCACTGGATCAGAGCTCGATATTTCAACTGAGAATCCCTCATCAGACTCAGATGTCGAATCATCTAGAATCTTGATACAAACACACTGGCGTAAAGTGCCTTGGTTAGGATCAAAGACCAGTTCTTCATTTAATGATACAAAGTCTTCATTCACTATAGAGATAAGGGTAGCAAAGGCCATCATACAATACCACACTGCCGTGATGTTGGATCATTATATGTACTGGAAGTTACTTTGTATTACAGTTGCTCACCTACTGCAGTGCCATTTGTTGTGGAGATTGTAACAGTGACTGCCTGGGTTACTTCTTCAGCAGTGGTACAGACTACTAAAGCTAGATTCTTACTATCGGTGAGATCTTCTCTCACTGAGTAGGATGTCTTCTCAAATGAAATCTCAGCTTGAATAGCTGTGGGAGAATGACTACTAAAGAGTATGTTTGAAACAGTAAAGCAGAGAATGAGTGGCACAGTCCAGAGTCCTTGGTTCCAATGCCTCTTACACAGTACTCTATTAACACACTAGTCAAGACTATATACAAATACTGGAGAATTGGGAGATACAGCCCTGGACACGAAGATTGGGGACACATAGCTACTTAGAGCCATGTTTTGGAAAGAAACTTTGCCAATGTTCAACTAGATGCTTCAGGATTAAAATGAAGTTAGTGTACATCTACTATTTTATAGCCACATGTCACGACACATGATGTCACAATGCATGTCATGATGTGCGTGGCTATAAAATACCAGGTGTTTATGCTGACTACACTTTGCCCTGAACAAGATTAGAGCATCTAGTCGAAACGTTGCCAAAGAAGGTAAATGATTACTATTAGCACCAACAGGAATATAGAGTGGGGTACACTAAAATATTATCACCTTCACAAGTGCCATTGAATAGTACTGTTCCAGGAGGACAGAAGCATACAAAGCCACCATTAATATTCTGGCACAGCTGTGGTTGACAGAGGGTTTGCCCTTGCAAAACTGCCTCTGCACATTCATTAATATCTATGCAACAAGAAGCATAATAATCAATCGCATGAACAATTGTAGGCAATCATACTTACATATACATCTTATTATACTATCAATAAACGGACACACATGATTGCTATAAATATTGCCTATTCTCAAGTGGGTACAATCATACCATCACAGGTTGTGCCATCATCATTCAGCCGGTAGCCATCATCACAAGAGCAGGTGAAGGAACCCTCAGTATTGTTACACATTCCCTCACATGGGCTTAGCAAACATTCATCAACATCTGATCACACAACAAATACAAGACTGAGTTAACCGCTTAATTGTTACTGATACTCAGATTACAATACAATATACTTCCAGGCAATAACTATTGCGTATTGGCATGAGGTAATAGAATCCTACCAGAACAGGTGGTAGCGTCATTTTCCAGAACAAAGCCTCTGTTACAGGTGCATTCTTCAGCTCCAGTATTAAGGACGCAGATCTGACTGCAATTGTTGCTCAGTGGACAGGCAAATTCCGGGATTACTAAAATAAAAAAAAGACTTGATTGTAGTCAAATATCAGATACACAACACCAACCAGCAATAATTGAAGTCTTTAATTGTTTCACATTTGGGATCGATCACTGTTGTTGAACAGGTCAGATTGTCTCATCTTGCATAGAACCATGGATAAAGTCATGAAAATACATTTTAAATAATGAAAGAACATATACATAGTTATAGGAATGGAATCTGAAAAAGTAACTAAACAAGCTAGGAACGGCACCACAATATTTTCCATCCCTATAGTTCTGTTCTTTCATTTTATGAGATGACTTGTTTCTGTTGTTTTTTTTGGAGGAAGAAGAAAGTGTGGATGGTTGCAGTTGCACAGGTGTAGCTTGTAGCTATATACACTTACTGTCATACCTAGCATAGCTAGCCAGCTAGGTCAATACCATATGCTCATAGTTACACAGTACACGATGTACAACAAATTCTAGCCTTGTTCGCAGGCCACACCCCTCATGAAAGAGTACTCGTTCATGGGGGGTGTGGCCTGGGAGTGAGGCTAAACTAATTCAATCACAACTTGATTGTCACTACATACTATATATAGTTCATGTCTAGAAGATTTATTATGAATAGAATATTTACCAGTGCATGTCACATTATCAGCTGGGTCAAGTTGAAATCTTTCAAAGCAGTCGCACTCAAAGGAGCCAATAGTGTTGATACAGAGCTGATGGCAATCATTCACTCCACTACACTCATCTCTGTCTGTAAGCACCATGTGTGTGAATAAATGTGTGTAAATGTATGTATGTGGGCCATGTTTATGCAAAAACATCCTTTGCCTCCCCCCCCCCCCCCCCTCCCCACACACACACACAAAAGAAACAATAATCACAACAACAATCTGTGCTAAATAATTCATACCTTCACATAGATTTAGAAAATCAGTTCTTGGGATGTAGCCTGAGAAGCAGGAACACTCAAAGCTCCCCTCAGTGTTGGTACACACTTGATCACAATTGTCAGTACCAGCATCACACTCATCAATATCTGCATATGCATAGAGGTAGGATTTGTACTTGAGACTGGTAGGTAAAGCACCCGAGACTGATACTGGCTATTTGGCTTGTCAATTGTAAATTGCCAGCTCAATACAGGGAGCTAATAACAGCACTGACAAATGCAACCTTCTGTAAACGGTTGTGCTCCAAGATCGTGGCAGTGCTATACCGTTATCAATTATCTTCCACCAGTATTACTTATCAACTAGCTGTAAATACTCCTATTGTCAATTATTGGACAGTAGCAAAGTTGTTGCTTGACAGGAGGTAAACTGTCGCACTTCCTGTACCAGATCCTCACATCAGTTTGTTTGATTGTAAAGTCTAGCTATATAGACCAATTGCAGTACTGTACAATTTCTGGATTATCGATACATTTCAGTATCGCTTATTAAAAAGTATTTGTCAGTGAATACGTTTGTGCGAGAAATTTTATTCAGCATTAATTACTCTTTCTGTCATAGCATAGTGGCTAATGGCTTAAGTTTCATTAGCACAGACTTCAGCTAACAATGAAGTATAGTGGACCGCTTACCTGTACACCTAATACCATCTCCTTCTAATCCCATTGGACAAGGCCCACATGTAGCTCCCATTCCTGGTGCAGGAACATCAAAACACTCCACCTCCTCAAAGCAGTTCGTTTCTGTACAGCTATCTACATCTTCTTCACAGAAAGGACCTTCCCAAACTGGAGCAGCAGTGAAAACAACATGCAGGTTAGAATAAACTTTGTTATAGCTATAAATTGGGCAGAGGTGATGGCTGAAAAGAGCACATCTCTAGAGCAAACAAAGGAAACCAATAATCACTTTCCACCTCTTTACCTTGGAGTATGCAGTTACAATTGAGGACTATAGTTGCATTATCAGAATCAACAGTGCCATCAAGTATACAGTTACCACCATTCTGACATCCACAGATCTCAACTGTGGGGCTCAGCATTGCAATAGCTCCCTCAGAGTCAACAGCAAGAAATGAGAGTATAAAAGAGGGGTCAGGCTTCATGAGAGTCAATCGAAATGTATACGTGCCAACATCTTCCTCTACTGCAGAACTACCAGCCGGGGCTCCCATCACTGTCACATTGAAACTGTCACTCTCATCAGTTACATTAAAAGTGTACACAGACTCTTCACCAATATTCACACGGAATGTGCCTCGTCCCTCAATCCTTGGAGGGAAGTTCACTACAGAAATGCAAGAATGAGGATTATCTCATAGCAGTAAGTATGATGACACAATTGATGCAATGTCAGTATGACGACACAACTGAAGCAATGTCATGGTATTGTAACTCATACGTGAGTAAGTGCAAAAGCTCATGAGTGCGTAGGAGCGTGTAATTGTGGTACCATCCAAATCCAAATCCGATTGCTAATAACTTTCTTATTTGACGTTAATTTAATGACAGAAAATGGTGAGAATGGGAGGGAAAGTGAACACCTTCAAGTGAAATGGGTTGGTTTGGTAAAGGAACTCCACATAGATTGGAGGAGAGTACAAGAAGAAGCTGCAGTTACAAATAAGTGCATGAAAAACTCGCCGACATAATCAATTTGGATTTAGATGGCACTCACAGGTATGGCAAAGCTGCATGCTCCTTCTTGGCTTTGCCACTCATAAACTCCTGGTAAGTGCATGTGTGCAAATCTAGTACATACTCAGTGGTATCCTATACTGCACAACTAGTAGGTCATTGTACTTCATGAGTAATACCACTTACATGCTTGTGCAAAAGATATGGTATTACTTGTACTGGTCTGTAGGGTAGCCATTCCAACTGCCAAGTCTCCAGTTTCAGTGGCATCAAAGATACATTGCGTGTTATCATTGCAAGCTGACCTGATCTCATCAGTGGTGGAACTCACAACCTCATCCAAAAAGTTAGGAATATGTTCAGGATGAGAAAAGTTGGTGGCAGATAACCCATCAGGGTATGTGAACAGACTCTCTTCTGGTAATATTTCCCCTGTACATTGACAGAGAATCAGGTATGCAGTTGCTTCAACTATAATGTCAGTGCAAATAAACTTACACTGTTGTCCAAACATGTGAATCATCCTGTCTGTGGCATTATTTGGCAGTGTGGTCATCCCATCAGGGTAGACAAAGTCATCAGTTTCGTCTCCATTGAAGTTCCCCAATAGTCCACTTGTAGTCTCTTGGGCCGACTGAGGGAGTGTCTGTACAAAGTTAGGAAGTCCAGCTGCTACAGTTACTGTGACAGTGATGTCAAATAGGAACACGGTTACAACAGAGTCGATAGCTTCCCTAGTTATCCATACATCAGCCACAGAGTATGTGTCGTTAACGTTGCTAATATTGGCTGATACATCACTCCCGTTGTGGAGCACAACGAAATCATCATCCACATACTGTACCTGAAGCAAAGTAGCAATTTCTGTGCTAATTCAAAAGAAAAGAAGGACATTTGGCTCATTAGTGTACGTACCTCAACAATGATAAGATCTGTTTGTCCAAATGCAAAAGCGGAGAATTTAGTTGCTGTTGAATTGGTCACTGGTTCTGTGCGTCCTTGAAGGATGAACGTACCATTCTCCTGAGGTACATTAACTAGTGTGTACTCTCCCCAACCATTGAAGGTGTACTCTCTCCCGTCCAGGGTAGAGATGTGGGGGTCTCCCCATCCCCATGCTGCAAGAAAGAATGTATTAACGAACAGCTCATGACATATACTCTAGTCTTTGAGAAAATTATATACACATATTACAAGATATACATTCAGAAAAACGTACACCACCGAAGTGGGTTGTAACGAGAGCAGTCATCTGTTGGCCTTCGTCGATAGAAGTCTCTGCATTGCCGCGCTGCCCCACAACAAGCATCCCTGAATTGTCTGTCGTGTATTGTGTACTGAACAAGCTCAAAAATAGGATGAAATAGCACCGTATAGCCACGTGCTGATCCACTCGTCAACAAAGCTCCAAAACTCCTACAAAAGAAGAATGGCAATTGTGAATGTTTGCATGTAATTACCTACTGGATTATAAATGTGTAATCACTTACACCCCATTCAAACGCCATAAAAAGACGAAAAAGGATGCAGTATGTGACATTATAGCCTCATTCCCATCCTCACATGCGAGTTTCAACTGTGGGCACACTGTGCCTGGTACATTTTTTCACGTGTGTGACGCGTAGGGTAGAATAGTGGTAGATCGTACAAGGGTGAACTTTTGCATATGTAAGGACAGCTGCAGTTCTCTTACAGCTATTCTGTGGAACTGGTTTGTACTACAGACTAAGTGCTGAAACACTGTCACCAGCCAAAGGCAGAAAAGTGCAACTGCCTTTCGAGCGGTCCTGCCCACATGCAATTAAGTCACGTGAGAAAATGTACCAGCATGTGCACGACAACCTGGGGCAATCCTACATAAATCAGTGCATGCTTACAGCTTTATTAATAGCTCACAAATACTATAGCAATAATGCTCACGAATAGACAGGAATCAGGATAATGTATACTTACAGAGGAAGTATTGAGTAACAGCAGATCTGTGATCCAAACGGAGTACGAAATATCTGGACGAAACAAAATGATTCTCCTGGGGTGTTAGCATTAAAGAACAACTGGTACCTTCTGTCCATAATTGCTTGAAAATAATTACATGGACATGGTTGAGAGACAATAGTTGCAAGTTGTATTCTTCTTGGTAGCGGTTGGAAACCAAACAACCGTCTATCTTGTCTAAATTGTTGGTTACATTCTAACTGCAACTCGGCTACATCCTGAACTACAACTGATGGCAATCTGTAAACCAGATTGGACCAGTCAACATTATGCTGCCTGTTTTGGCAGGCAATCATATTAATTTGGGGACTTCCACTGAGCTCATGATTAAAAAAATCTTCTCCACCAGCATTGTATCCCACAGTTGCATGACGGAATAGACCCGTCCACTCCATCAACTGACAGTTGTATGTGAACACTGTGTACGACTGAACTCCATCGGTAATAATCAATGCTTGGTATGTGTTTGTCTGCACAGAACGAGAATAACTGTGACTATGGTTGCTTACTACACAGAAAAATACACATTAAAATAGCTGAACAATAAAAATATTATACACATAATATTATGATCATGTTACAGGTGTAAACAGTTCTTTCTTTGATAGTATTGTTTATATCCAAGATTGATCCAGCTGTAACCATATAGGCTAGTCAATTGTTGATGTGTGGACCTGATACTGTTAAAGAAGACTATAGAGAAGTAATTAGTTTTTTCTACACTCACCAATGCTGTAAAGTCCTGATATGAACGGGAGAAGAAGTTACGAGAACTACCGCCATGTGGGTATGGGTGAACTTGGTCCCACTGAACCACCAACATCCACTGTCCTGAGAAATTCCCTCCTGTCTGATTGGTAATGAATGAGCTTACTTTCTCCAGTAAAAGAAGTGAAGCTTGGTCGCCTCTCAAATCATGGACTTGGTAAAAGACGCT
The DNA here is from genome assembly GCA_963921505.1 of Phakellia ventilabrum. Lineage (NCBI taxonomy): Eukaryota > Metazoa > Porifera > Demospongiae > Axinellida > Axinellidae > Phakellia > Phakellia ventilabrum. Next base: position 2,153,443 of record OY997385.1, read on the forward strand.
TCCATTTAGTCGAGTATCGTGGTCATTCCAAAAAGGGGCAACAACATATCCACTTCTTACAGAATCAGAACGGGTTGGAAATTGTTCAGGTGACCAGAAGTTCCATGGTCTGCCAAATGAGATAACACCTTTATTTCCAACCTACAGGTGGTAGCAAGTAATAATCAAAGTCTCTCCTATACGCACATATTCACATGAAGGACCTATCATGAACAGGATGACATTTTTCAAATTACGTACATTGAGGACCGGTTCCTAGGAAAACTGTAAGTGCTAGAAGACAGAAAAGATTAGCTACTTACATAGGCCACTGTTTGGGTAGTAGTTCCAAATGGAAATGCAGTAGTTGCATAAATTGTCTCTGAAACAGCATCAAGGCCTCGATCCAAGGTAATAATCGGTACATTTTGAGCAGAAAGGTTCAGGAAAGGAAGATAGTCAATGCCTGTAAAGTACAGATACGTTCATCAGTAACTGATACTATCTGGACCATAGTCTATCACTAATTTACCAAATACACACTGCAGAGTAACAAGCTATACTGTTGACAGCTATAAAGCGTAGTCATACCGTTTATTGGCAAACAACTCTGAATGTAGGTACCTCTAGCTATAACCCCATAATTACAGCAGCAGGAGTGTCTGCCATGAGTCTGTGATTTGGTCTACATGTATGCAATTATCATCTCCAGTTTTCGTAAGCTTTTAATGGCAAGTGAGTTGTAATTTAGTAATAATATGTTACCTTCTACAATTGGAGGAGGTCGTGGTCTACAGAATGTTCCATTTCCTGTAAATCCATCTCGACAAGTGCAGGTAAAGCTTCCCACAGTGTCAGTGCAGTCTGCATCCATATGACAGTTATCCAGGCCCTCAGAGCATTCATTTATGGCTGCCAGAACAGAAATACTGCTTATCAACTCAACAAGAGTGTACTATATATATAGTAAGCACATGATATGCACGTGTCTATCAAAACAATACTCTCAATAGACAACTTACTTTGAATTGGCATTAGTCGAAGGCCTCCTGCATACCCATATGAATTGAATGAATTGAATCCATAAGCTGTAATACCAATCCTAGCGTCAGCGTCTTGGTGAAATAGACGGTGTTCTCCAGGCAGCAGGGGTACTCGAGTTATGAACCCACAGATGACACTGCCAGTACAGTACACTTCAGTAAAAGAAGACGTGTCGAGACTCAAACTGTCTACAAATATACGATCGGGTTGGAAGAACTCAGGTGCTACATAAACTGTAATAAAGTTAGTGGAAAAATCTGAAAGAACGCTAAAAACATAATTATTACTGTATTGTTCAACTGGTGGAACCATTGTCACAAATGGGTCACCAACACCATCTAGCTCATTTCCCAAGCTAAATTCAAATACAAGAACTGCATTATTTGATTCAATGCTACAGAAGTTGTTATCATTAATGAGAAACTCCTCCCAGTTTCCTGCATTGCTTAGTGTGAAGCTCAAAGGTTCTGGTATCGCAGTACAGTTCATTGTCACATCTGTTGCATCCGTAGCAGTGAGAATCCTGTAAATTTCTCCAGATGTCCTACCACGAAAAGAGGCTGCTAGAAAGAAGCGACCCCAAGTTACAGTTGGTGGAACTTGTTCAGTTAAATGATCACAAAATCTGATAGAATTGGGAACATTGGAACATTCGTGATTGGAAAACAGAGATATTGGTTTGTCAGATACTATTCTTGTTCCAGTTAAATCATTGCTGAGACTTTCCATTACATAGGTTTCCATCTGGTTTAGGGTCAATGTGGAAGAAGGTGTGGTAATGGTTGTGTCATCTTCACATCCAACCAGAAGGAAAGTGCTTGGTAGAATACTTAAAAGTGGTAAGAAGCTGACGACATAATATTCATACTCCGTAACTGCTAATCGATTGCACGGCAAGGCAACAAATGCATCAGATGTGAACTGGTGAAAGTTCAGTCCATACACAACGATCCTCCTGCCTTCTTCAGCCCTGACTCTAATGCCCTTGTTTCTCTCGGAGATGCTGTTTGAAAAAACCTGAAAATCACTAGGCAGTGTAACACGAGTTGTTACAGTGTTTGTTGCAACTCCTGTGAAGCTGAACCCCATCAGTGTCTCTATGTTAAAGTTTACTGGAACAGGCTCATTTGTTGTAACAAAGAGTAACAATGACGGAGGGCCCCCTTCATCATTTTCTGAAAACCCGAGAAAGAATTCATTAGATGCACTATCAAAGATGCTTCCTAAAAGGATGGGAATAGTACTATAATAAATACCTGAATGACGTTGAGCCGGGGCCACAATTCATTCAAGAAATGCTACAATAGCTCATACTATATAGTAATTCCTTGTGTAGCCTCTGATTCCACAGGCACTCACATATCCTGCAAACGAGGCTATTTCTTGTGGTATTAAAATCTGGATATAGCAATTAACTGGCGTGCTCAAAAAGCAGTTGCACATCTCTACCTTTTGCTGGTTACATTATTTCAGTGCTCAGTCTGTGGTGCAAACAGGTTCCAAAGAGGTAATTACTAACCACAAAAAGTATAGACTCGCTGCCATCCTTCATTGTCTGAGAACTGCAGCTGTCCTCACCCACACAAAAATTCACCCTTCTACCTAGAACCTAGTTCACGTTAACGTAGTTGCAGATATAGACCCCTTGAAGTTGAACAACTTGGCCCCAAACCTTATTGAAGAAAGCCATTGAGATGGAAATGCACTTAGTAACTTTTACTATTTTTTTTATGGTGTAGGTATTTGGAGGGCGGCACTTCAAAAGCATTGAAGGAAGCCAATATCAAGTGTGAAGTAAATGCACTCACTGATTGTTTATAATTATGGCATTTGGTGATGGCAACAGAATTCTAAATTTGGCACTAAAAGAATTCTATGTAGCTATTGCTTCCATGGATTGTCATATTGTGAGAGTCAGATATGAGTGATGTATTTGAAACTCTGGCAATCCATCAACGGCTGAATCAATCATACCATATTTGCAGTGTGAGTAGATGTGTGTACTTTCTTTGTTAGCCTCGTCCCCAGGCTCCCCTCCCACGCGCAGAAAAGTCCGCGCGTTGGAGGGGAGCCTGGGGACGAGGCTCTTTCTTTGTTACAGCAACCCTTTTGTTTTGCAGTGAGCATGTGAAAGCATATCTCCAATATTGTTTTAATTGGTCAGACAGCAAACTGCATCAGCTGCTCTTTAGTGGATTACTTTCTTTGATGTGGTTGTAAGAATGTAATTATTACTAGCTACAACTGTGGTTAATTGTGAGCTAGAGCACATCACAGAGAGAACATGTTCATTATTATCAATGCCTAGAAATTGGTGCTGGCAATAAAAATTGGCAAGGTGGCTGGCAGGTTTTGCCATGAATAGTAACCAAACTTGGCATTCAAGTACTGCTTTACATACGTAGCAAATCTGGACATTCTGGAGCAGCAAACAGGCAAGACAGTAGTGGTGGAATTTAACAATCAGTTCTATGGCATGTAAGCTATACGTATCACTCTTTCGAGAGATAAAGTTGACACCAATCTGAAGGGGGGTATGTAAAGTTTTCGTAATCATATACAATGCAAAACTTCGCCCATATGGGGTTAAATGGGTCATTATGAGGTCAACGTTTACAAGAAGCTCAGATGTATCGTTCATTTGTCAATATCTGACAATGTAGCCCCCTCGAGAAACAACTGGAGGAGCCATTGGCAAAGAGTAAGTCTTCTATAGTGACTTATCAGATTATTGAGGCATCCTAAAAACTTTTGCACCAAGATTATAGTAGGCATGGTCACATGAGTGTGCATGTGCAAACATCAAACTTACGTATCGGAATAGCTTAGGCTAAGTCTGACTTTTACATGGCATTTTTATATGCCGATTCTGAAAATTCAAAACAAAAAAGGGCTGCTTTTGTTTAGATTACAGTTACATACATTACACAATGACTAGGATCTTACTAGTACAAAATGAGCCACTTCCAGTGAATTCCACTTGACAGGTACATGTAAAGCTCCCATCATTGTCACTACAGTCAGCGTTAACATGACAATTGTCAAGATCCTCAGTACACTCATTTATGTCTATAGCAGAACAGAGAGTAACATTATCACAGATGCTAGATTTAATTATAATGGTGTCTTACTAGAGCAATAGGTTCCATTTCCTGTATATCCCTCTCGACAGGTACAGGTGAAGCTCCCATCAGTGTTAGCACAGTCTGCCATTGTAGCACAGTTGTCAGTGCCTTCAGTGCACTCATCTATGTCTAAAGAAATGACACAATAAAGTTATTTGGCTCGAAAATTTGGCACTATATGGCGTATTTGAAATTGTTTTCAGCGATGTCTCCAAGCAGTTTACACTTTCGCAGCAGTGTCTAGGAACTGGCAATTAAGTAGCAAAACCTCTCATTAATTTTTGTTATAGATTGTTTAAATGTGCGTGGGTAGGACCGCTCAAAAGACTGTTGCACTTCTCTGTCTTTTGTTGGTGAAAATATTCAATACTCAGACTTTAATACAAACAGGGCTGTGAAGACTCAGTAGCTACAAGAAGTGCCTTCCTTCGTTGTCTGAAAACTGCAGCTGTCCTCATCCACACAAAAAATTACCCTTCTACCTACACTGCAAAAACAAAAGGATTGGTTTAACCCAGCTTGGGTTACCTGAGTTTCAGCATCAATATCAAAGAATGTGCATACAAGGAGATCAATTACATTGTTTGACTGTTATAGGTAATAAACAATTAAGCTAGGTCACGTAGCTATGACAGGTGGCTACGCTAGAAGTGCTCCACTTATGATGTTTCTTAATTGCAGGAGCCATAGAAATGTTATAAGGGCTGCTTCACTTCTAACATTTCTATAGTTCCTTAATTGTTATACGTGACTTAGCTTAATTGTGTACCTTCTGTCTGAAATTGGAGACCTGCAGTGGTCAAGAAATGTAACTGATCTGCTTGTATGCACATGCAACTCAGATAACCCTAGATGGGTTACATCAACCCTTTTGTTTTTGCAGTGTAGAACCTTCATTCTACACTAGCTACACGTGAGCCTGGGAACAAAGCTACTTACCTACTGTGAGAGTGGCAGTCTCAGTTGCTGTTCCCTCAGCGTTGGTAGCAATACATTGGTACTCTCCAGAGTCCATTTCGGTCACATTATTGATGATCAGAGCTTCCATGGTACTAGCTGGGACTATCTGCACCCGTTCTCCATCCACTACCAGCATCTGTCCATCAGTTCTTGACCACTGCCTTGTTACAGGCATGCTCCCATTTACGGAACATCTAAATTGCACTTGTTCTCCAGGGGCTACTCTCTGATCCACAATCATTTCAATTGTTGGAGGAGTGGCTGCAAGTGGTCAGAGAAGCACTCTAGCTCTAAAATAATAGCTACAGTTATACTATAATGCTATAAGATTTTATGTGCAAGAAACTTTGTGCTTTTACCATAATTTTTTTTTAAGTACTTTGTGATCTTATCTTTGCGTTTAGGATTGCGGCTCATATTTTGTGATCTTATATTTAGACGAAACCCATAAGTGTTTGTAGCATCAGGATGCCACTATATAAGTCAGGAACATTAGCTACCTGTAGCGGCTATCAGTTACATTGTTACCTGATAGTCAGGTAGCTATGTGATAGCTGTGTACACTGCACTGATGAAGCCTAATAACGCCGAAATAGCGGTCGACAGTTTTGCATAGGTGGGCTTGCACTGTTTTTTGATTCCTCACTGTAGCTATAATATAGGTACCCCAATCTAGCTAGCAATAGCTACACAATGTATAGTCTAGAGAACCATAGATTATGCCATGTGTACATATGCTTTCTTGATTAGGCTACCAGTACTCGTCTGGCAAATGTGTCTGAAGAAGATTACCAAAGAATTCCAAATAAAGTCTGTTTTCTTTCAAACCCTTCCGCCTTGTCTCGCGGGCCAGCCCACTTACTTCCGCAGCACCGATCGCTTTCAGTATCGGCACGCGGAAGAGTGGTACATGGTCTGGGGACTTAGGATTACGTCACGTAAGTCTCTACTGAAATCACAATAGAGCCAATGAAATTGCAGAACGGGTAATTCCGAGCGAAGCGACTCCAGTTCGATTGACCTTTTTTCGTCGTCGGTTCCAGCCAGTTCTCCTGGTATAGCCTATCAAACACACAGCGAACACTTACCTTCGGTATAAAACTCCTAACGGGGAGACTTGGAAGCGATCACTATCACAGTAAGCTTGCTTCGGCCTCTGGTCTTCTAGGCAACATAATAGCAAGTAGCCATTTTGTTTTGTGGGTGTGTTTTGACCTTTTTCATTTGTGGGCTGGGTGCTATGGGCATGGCATGTGCCACGCCCAGCAATTCTCGCGAAACGAGATCACTAGTTAGAATTTCAAAGTCACATGCGCTAGCGACATTCCTTTAGCGTCTGTGTATGGCAGCCATAGCGAAACGGCTGCAGAGAGCCTATTGAATCGACTGAAGGTAGCAGGAGTGTGAGATTTAGTAACGCTCTGCAGCTAGAATTTAGTTGCCGTGTCTTACCGCAAAGATCCAGCTGTTTCAGCTTTGTACACGAAGGTAGGAAGAGTAGAAGGTCCATTAAACTTTCGTCACTCGTGAGTCTAGCCATAGCTATGGTCCAGACGAAGAGCGTGTTCAACCATCATGGCACATAAACAGTACAGCAGTTACAGTGGGCGTGTCTTTTCTCGTGACTCAACCGTTCCAGAGGCTTCACGTGAAGTCTCCAGACCACTCTCCAGACCACTCTTCCGCGTGCCGATACTGAAAGCGATCGGTGCTGCGGAAGTAAGTGGGCTGGCCCGCGAGACTACTCCCCCCTCCCCTTTGAAGTCGTCTTGTCGGCGCAGTGGATGGCTTTGTTAGCCAACTGCCAACAATTAGTGACAAGGCGCACCAACCTTTTCCTTTCATTTTCCCAGCATAGCTAAGTATGGCAGTGGTGAAGCCGCACTGTCTCGCAGGCCATATGTATTCGCGATAGTTCCGCGGCGCACGAAGAGTCAGAGGTCTGGACAAGTCTATCACTTTGTTTTACCAAGAGAGGCCTACTAGCTACAGCTCTCAGGTTAGTAGAGTTTGTGTAGTCTCTATATAAGCGAAGCGCATGTACGTTTTTAGCAGTCTCTCCACTCTCCCATAGTATAGCTAGCCGTGGCTGATTCTGGAAAATATGTTGCAGATAGAGACCTAAAGGCCCTGAGTCGCTTCGGTTCTGAGTGTTTGTATCTCACTTCAGTTTTGACACGGCATTGGCGCACTTTCACCTCACGGCCCTGAATTTCTGTGCAACGTGTTTTGCGTATGCAAAATTGCATCCGCAATTTCGCGTCCTTTGCACGATCGAGCGATCACCCCGCCCAGGTCGTGATTCTTTACTTTGCACTTGGCTGGCTATGTACTCAACATTTGTCTGTCAAGAACAGATTCTTGGCAGTAGGTCAAATTTTCCGCACTTCCCGCGAAAATACTATCGTCCGCTCCACCCCTGGAAAGCTTCCAACTGCTTGCAATAATATGGTACTTTATCTCTTGCAAAGTCCTGTAGCAATTTTCATTACGCGAACTGTGCCAGTAATGTATACCCGTCATGATCAAACTACTGTTGTTGTGGACAACGTAATTTTGCCAATTTAGTACAGAAAAATTCATTATTGCCCTCATCATATACGTGCATAATATTATGGGAAATCGTCCATGCAATAATTTTAAACACGCAATTTTAGACTACACCTACTATAGATTCCACAGTTCATGCTTATGACTGTATACCTCACCTATGACTCCAAGTAGCACAGCTGCAAACAAAAGGGGAAGTAACAGCTCCATTACAGCATCTACAATTCAGTGTTCACTGTGACACAGCACCAACTACTGTTAACAATGCTCTTACATTACAGTTCAAACTATTTTATAATTATAATCAGTTGCATGGTTGAATAAGCAGCAAGTTAACACCCTATGGAATGTACCATATTAGCATATTTAAATCAACAAAGTACGTTAATTAATGCATTATGCTTTCAGTATGCTTTCATTATGCTTTGAGTATGCTTTCATTATGCTTTCAGTATGCTTCGCCTGAGTAGTAGGCAAACCAGGTACATTCCATAGGGTATTAACTTGCTGCTAAGCAGTATTATAACTCAATTTGCAATGAGCTATATATGCTTGTGACACTATATTACTTCTGAGCAAGTCATATATAATTATTATAAGTTATATAAACATTCAGCTCAGTAATCCACTCAGCATTACTGATAAGCCCTCAGAGGTATGGTCTAACTACTACATACACACAGGTTATATGTGTACAATCCACACAAGTTACATGTAGCTATACGCAATCCAAAAGTCTAGAACACACACAAATTAAAACAAACACGCACCGATCATTCAAACACATTTATAGGCTAGTTTCTTTACTGTAGGTGCAATACATATATCACTCATGGATGAGTAAATGTGTGCACACATAATGTAGAGGTTTTGCTACCTTGTTTATTATTCACACAGAGTTCCTAAGATAACTGAAGTGTTCTAGTGATCTTCTTACTCCTTCATCAAATGTGACAACCGGTGAGTATCCAAACTCCCATTTAGCCCTTTGGGAGCTGTATTAGTGGTGTGTTTCGGACAGAGCCACCCTCATCGGGGTGAAGGTGGGCTGGAGGGTCACCAGAGGTCGCAGGAGTAAGCAGACCATGTGCAGCAGCAGGGCTAGGAAGTAGACTAGTCAGTAGGGCAGCTTGAAACTGGGGGGAGAGTATAGCCCAGTCCCGACAGAACTTGAGAGATGAAACTCCAGAAGGGAATGGGAGAGTCATTGGTGATATTGTATGCCTGCAGGGATGATGGGAATGTTTCATGAAGTAGAGATTAACAATAGCCATAAGCTATAGACTGGGATGCCGTGAGTATTGGAGAATTCTTAGTATGGATATAGTTAAAAGTCTTCTTGCACCTAAGTCAGGATGTTTCCGATCAGGTACCATTAATATGTTTCCTTACTAGCTGTCTACTCTACCTGCAAAGAGACACCTTCTCTACCTTGCAAGCCTCAAACTCATGGCTTTCCACGCCCAGATTTTATCTCACAGCCGTGGAGAAAAATCTATTTTTCTCCATGGCTGTGAGATAAAATCTACAGCTGCGAGATAAATCTGGGCATGGAAAGCCTGGGTATGAGGCTATACCTCGCCACATATCACTGACTCTTTGTTCAGATGCTCAGCTGACAGTATGTGACCACGTGCTACATTCTCAATGTACGTGAAGTCCACTGTGTTCCTGCCATTGTTAAATGGAAGAGAAATAAACAATTTTACTAATTTAACTAGCGTAAATTATCAATTAGCCGGCACCTATCATCAGAACTGTGGACATGAAATTTCGCAGTAAGTAATACGGTTGATAGACCAGGAGGTATTCCATTATGCAATTGTAACACGTCCACTCCTTTCTCTCCTCGATCGCCACTGAGAATAATTGCTTTCCTACACAACACACTAATGTCAGTATGTGAAACTCTTGTACATAAGCTATTGTAGCTATGTTGCCGAGTCTGAAAGCTGCCGGAAGTCGTGGTGTTGATAAATGAAAGCAGTTTCCTAGTTGATAAGTGTCTTACGATAGTATGTATTCTTTGCATATAGCTATCAATAAATTATTTGCACTAGTTTTACAACACTTCATTCAAATGCCAAACAACAGTTCTGTTCACTCTGGATGTTTCATTTTGTGGCGAATGGATCTGTGCCCGTTTCATCTTGTGGTGGGAATGTTTTTGGACATGCATATGTGATTCTGTAGGAACTTTGTACAAAGTCAAGATAACTATACACTTTTACAACTACTTAACCGCTGATTTTGCCGCAAAAGTGCACTTCCTTGGACAATATATTTGGTATTGTTGAGCCATGGATGTTGATGATGTAATGCACTCTCTAGCTGGCGTTTCGCCAAATTTAAATTCCAGCCAAATTTTCTGGCTATACGGCACATACCATTTCCTGGAGGATCTTGGTCTCTGTGTAGTAGTCCATGGGAGTGCTGGCATACGGCAGGTCTTCAGTACCATTCTCGATGTCCTTCCCACTATACATCACACTGGCGCTACTGGTCAGCACCAATTTCTAGGCATTGGAAATAATGAACATGCTCTCTCTGAGATGTGTTCTAGAGCACAGTTATAGTAATAATTATATTCTTACAACCACATCAAAGAAAGTGATCCACTAAAGAGCAGCGTGTGCAGTTTGCTGTCTGACCAATTAAAACAATATTGGAGATATGCTTTCACATGCACACTGCAAAAACAAAGGGTTGCTGTAACCAAGCAAGGGTTATCTGAGTTGCACAACAATGTGCATACAAGCGGATCAAATTATTACAGTTCTTGACCACTATAAGTCTCCAATTTCAGACAGAAGTTACACAATTAAGCCAAGTCATGTATTACAGGTAGCTATAATTAAGTCCAGAAATGTTAGAAGTGAACACTTTCACGGCTCCTGCAAATAAGAAAAGAAAAATTGCATTAGACTATAAGAGAGATTTGTGTAGCTATGGCAACAACACTCTTTGCATTTCATGTCCGCTAGGCATGGAGGATACTTTCAAATTTGAAGCAATTTGGATACTTAATGGAGTAGATATGACCTCACAAACTTAAACATAGGAAAGATTTGCACTGGAGGCGCCTCTCACCAAATCCCTCATATGGGCCCATATAAAATGTGTACATGTTTGTGAGGTCCTATCTACTCCATTGAACATCCAATTTACTTCACACCTGAAAGGAACCACCATGCTTATAGGGCATGAAATACAAGAAATATTGTTGCCATAGCTCCCAAAATCCCTAATGGCATTTTTAGTGAAAAGGGTCTATTGTAGCTACCCACAATATGTGACTTAGCTTAATTGTTTACTACCTACAGTGGTCAAACAATATAATCGATCTCCTTGCATGCACATTCTTTGAAACTGCAACGAACTCAGGTAACCTGAGCTGGGTTTTGTTTTTGCAGTGCACTAGCTAGCTTAGTTATATAGAAGGCAAAACAGTATTAGCATACAAACCTTCACTAGGGAACTGGTGCCCTTCTAATAATTACATTGGCACATATCTCTAGAATGTAGTGTAAAGTAACACTAGCACTATAGAACATAGTATTTTGTAACTACAGACATAGAAGTACAGAGAGGCAGGCTTCATATAATAATATCAAATTTCATGTTTACAGGAGGTATCATCCTACATGTCATGTCTGGAGGAGGAGAGGAAGATTCTTGGTCTGTTTATACTGGAATATCAATTACTTGCTATATTTGTACCACAACGGACTAGGCTTCGTAAAATATTTCATGTTGAAAGTATCATCCTAGGCTTCCTAAAGTATTTCATGTTTACATGAAGTATCATATACATGTCTGGAGGAGGAGGGGAAGATTCTTGATCTGTTTATAGGAGTATCAATTACTGGCTGTTGTTATACCACATAGAAACACAAAGGGCTAGGTAGGCTTCGTCATGATATGGAAAGTATCATCCTAGGCTTCATAAAATATTTCATGTTTACAGGAACTATCATCCTACATGTCCAAAAGAGGAGGGGAAGTTTTCTTGGAAAGTTTATAGGAAGTATCATCCTAGGCTTCGTAAAATGTTTCATGCTGTGTACGGAAATATCAATGACTACAAGATGTACCTACTAGCTAGCTGACATGTGGTACACCTTTAAAAGTGTGAAATGACAAATTAAGTGCAGGAAAAAGCACTTTGTGGGGTCTTTGAGGGACTCAGATGCTCAAAAGGTGTAATTACGAGAAGCAGTGACATTATGTAGTTAAAGACCAGACTAAACTTCAAGGGTACGCCAGAGAACCCCCTCGGCAGGGGGATGGTAGATGACAGTATAGAGAGCATTGCTTGCTAATTACGATGCTCACTAGTTAGAAACCCTTCACACAGGTATACAGTATGAACACATAAAGCCTCTCTTTCATGAAAAATTGTCGTCTACAGATGGAATTGGCTAGGTCCTACTCGCAAGTGCTACTGGCAGGTTTAGTAGCTAGCTACATAAGCTTGCCTACTGCTCCTCTGCTCAGGAGCAGTAAGAACATCTGCATGACTAGCAATCAGAAGATCCTGCATTCAATCCCCAGCTGGGTTTAATTTCTTTTTGAGTCCCTGATTTTCATATGTGACTATTTGACTGCACGTGACATAATATAGCAGTGAACAGTCAACCACATTGTGGCCTACACTGGCTAGTCTATTGTAGACATAGCATACCTGAACTTTGGCTTCTTTACAGGCCTCAATCAGTGTCTTCGTCCCTTCCATATTGACCCTGTAGAACAGCTCCCTGCAAGCAGTGCACAGAACACTGCCAAGTGTAGAGATAAGAAGGGGGTGTATTGTATACACTCACAGCAGAACTGGAAGGCTCTGCATAGTGTGCTATATCATTGTGATCCTTGGACCATGGAGGTAAGATGTATTATTATGTTTCAGTTTTAGTATTGAGATATGGTCAAAAAAACTGTATAGGATCCATCAAGGCACGTGTTCAAAATGGTGTCTCATGCAGTTACATGCATGCCGTCTTTGAACTTGTGGCGTACGAAGAATCAGAGATCTGGACAAGTCTATTGCAGTTTTACCAAGGGAGGCTTACTACAGCTCCCAGATTAGTAGGGTTTGCATGGCCCCTGTACAAGCAGAGATACGAGCACTAGAAGCGGATGGCATGATCGAGCAATGCACCATAAGTGAGCTGGAAGCCATACAGCCTGTCTCTCTATTCTCCCATAGCAGCCGTAGCTGATCCTCGAGAATATATTGTGGAGACATCAATCTCTAATGAACAGTTGCTTTTTCGTAGCTTCTCCAGGAGCATTGGCTGGCTAGTGGGAAAAAAACGTCTCGCCACGTCCAGATGCAGTAATTCAAGCTGTATACTGATAAGAAGCCTTACAGTACAATAGTAGGGCTTTTCTGGTGTATTATGGGTTTACTCTGGGGCTGCTTCACACAACATTGTAGTATTGAGACCCCACACACACTGCATTTGCTCCTACCCTATGATTGTTGCTTTTTCGCAGCTTCTCCAGGAGCATTGGCTGGCTCGCGGAAAAAGACAACGTGCAATTAATGTGCATGCTGTAAGCTGATACTGCTAAGAAGCCTTATGGTACAATGGGCTTAACCTGGGGCTTTTCTGATGTATAATGGATTTACTCTGGGGCTGCTTCACCCTCCCTCCTCGCTCTCCTGTCACATCCAAATGCGGTAATTAAAGTGCATGCTGTAAGCTGATACTGCTAAGAAGCCATATGGTACAATGGGCTTAACCTGGGGCTTTTCTGGTGTATTATGGGTTTACTCTGGGGCTGCTTCACACAACATGTAGTATTGAGACCCCGCCCAGGCTGATCCTTGCTCCTATCCTCTGATCGTCACGCAAATTTTTATGCTAGGGAGTGTGGTTCGTTCGAATATAATATAAATAATGTAATATTTGGTATGAAGGAGGGGTCAGAGAGGATCAAGACTTATACCACGTAATCATTCACTTTCTGTAGAATTATATCCAAAACTAAACTATATACAATTTATATGGGTCTTTATGAGGCCCCTACAAAGCACATGTTCAAAATAGCATCTCTGGCAGTTACATGGATGCCATCTTCGAACTTGGGCAGACGATGGGTCAGATATCTAGACAAGTCTACCACACCGTTTTACCAAGGGAGGCCTACTACAGCTCTCAAGTTAGTAGAGATATGAGTACTATTAACAGACGGCACGATCTTGCAATGCGCTTGTGAGTTACGAGCAGCCCGCTCGTCTCTCTCTAATCATCCATAGCAGCCATGGCTGATCCTTGAAAACATGTTACAGATAGAAACAGCAATCTACCGAAGATCGGTCGCTTTTTCTTAGCTTCTCCAGCAGCATTGTACATCTGTTTCTACTCGCCCACTACACTTGGCAATGTAATTACCCTCGATATAGGAGTAAAAGTACTCTCACTCACCCTCTTTCCATGATGTGTTGGATACACCTTCCAAAGATTAGCTATGAGCCATGCATATTTGGGAGAAATAGGGCCTAGTCTTGGAGTGATTCTTTAGCCTGGGGATAAAGCCCAAATCTCTAGCATGGAAATGACTGCCCACATCTAGCCTCGCCCCGCCCAAGTCGCAATTCAAATACATCCGATTTTAATAGCCTCGATCACAAATCATAATTAGCTATTCATCCTAGCTACACATGCACCACCAGGAACACTGCAAATGACAAGAATAAGCAAACCAGCTATGAAAAATCAACTGCCATTTTCAGAGCCAATGGGGATAGATTCATCCCATCACCCACCCCCTCCTGCTCCATTTTTTGGCTCATGGCAAAAACCTACAGTGCTACAGCAGAGGACAGTAGATTTTGGAGAAGAATTAGTTAAGGTCCCAAAGTTGAATTGAAAGTAGTAAAGGTAGTGAGTCTAAGTTTAAAGTTTTAACTCCCAGGGAATCAGAAGATAGTTGCAGAAAACATCAAATTTGATAGGCAAATTTTATAAGCTGGAAAGTTGGTTTTTTTGTTAGCTATAGCTACATTACTTTACAACTGAGAGATTATACCTCAAAATTTTACTTTTTCTACATTTTCCCCTCGTACTACCGTAAACATTTGAAGCCATGTATCTGTAATGTATGCTACAAACACATTGAGTCCAGTTATGTGCTCAGGAAGATTTGGCCTCTACAAATGAGAGTTTGAGATGCGATTTGGATCTTGGTTGCTGTAAAGGAGTAATTACCTCCTTCTTTTTGGGTGTGTTTACTTGATAGCATATAGCTAGAGTGTACCAGATTTAATGTGTGATGATTCTCAAACTTGGTATGCTAGGTACCTGGATTTAAAAACAGTTTAACTGTACACTCTCCTGAACACAATCTTCCCATGCAATCTAGTGACTGCAGCTTGACTATACATGTAATTCTGTCATCGTGTTTAGCCAAGACCCTAGCCTCAATTTGAAACTTCAAGAACCATGCACATTGTTCATATTCTTGCTAGCATATTCAATGATGGTAGGGGGTCGACTAAAACGCTGGAGGCATTGTGTCATACCTAGCTTTGTCCCCAAGCACTCATAGCTAACAGCATATCAGATATCCTGGGAGCACGGATTGCCCATAAAATGGAAAATCTGTCAGTAAATTGGTGGTGGGAGTAGTTCTTACGTTTTATGGCACTGTTGACCGTTTCCTTACGCTCTTAAAACAGTTTCAGTGCTGCATGAAAGAGGATTAGAGTGGAGTATTTTCACTCGTCCTTCGGACTCGTGAAAATACATCCCTGCACACGTGCAATATTCTCCCGTATTGCACAGGAATGCGTGTAATAAGATATATGATATATGCATTATGAGTCTGGAAGTTGGTGATCCTTCTCCTATGCTACAAATGTCATGTATATATTCATAACCAAACTGCATTATAGTCTGCTATCCGAATTAATGTCAGGTATGAGTAGCACATGAACATTCACCTAGGTTTAAAAATGAAATATGTAATAGTTAACATTCCAAAAATCTGTAGCAATAGTCTGTTCGATGTAACTGTCTGTACTGTAGCAGAGTATGACGCTGAAAAAGTCCATGCTTAGGTCCAACCAGTAACAAGCAGCAAGCTCTGGCTGCAATGGCCTGCTGAAGTTGTGATATGTAAATCGGATTCGTTGAATTAAGGATCTCCTCATATCTTTTGTCATACTCTTCAACAGAAAATGGTCTGCCATGGATATACCTCAATAGCCGTTGAGTCTCCACCTTTGCAGCAGTGGCGTTCACCATTGCTTGATCTTGACGGTGAAAAGATAAACTTCCATACTTACCAACATCTGTTGTTAGAAAAGTAGAGTTTAGACCCAATGTCTCAAGCTCTTTCAAATGGTTTTCAAGCTTTTGACCACACTCTCTAATTTTTGTACTATGATGTTCACGCCAAGAGATAAATATTTTTTCCCAGCGAATCAATACTGCATTATACCCAAACGTAGTTTTCAAATATTTTGATATGAATAGCTGAGCTTTTTCTGCTATTAAAGAGTTTGGTGTAAGAGATTCCAAGGAAATGTCATAAAGATGTTTATAAACACATTGATTAATTTTCATATTGATGTAGCATGTCTTCTCACTGTGGTTGGCGATTCCTCTCCATTCATTGAATATCACAGTGGCAGTTGACTTTTCTGAGAAGTGACTTCCAAAAACGAGAGAACTAAAACGTGATGGATCAAGGAAGCTGAGCTGTGTCATGTCAATACACACTTCTCTAAACACTCGGAAGTGATTGCGAGCTAGAAATTTAGCTGAAAAGTCTCTCATGAGCTGAAAGTCACATGCGCTACTGCTGTAGGAAGTGCCAAGACACTTAGGAGCTGTCCTATAGACCACATAAACCAGAATGACATCTCTTGATGCATATTTCAGAAAGTGCTCCCAGCTTGCTAGTGACCAAAAATTATACTTTGCTCCAACACTATTCCATCTACTGAGACTAAAAAAATGTCTAAATCGGGACTGAATTACCTCATGGATGTCTTGGTGGATTGGTATTCTGAAAAAAGTATCTTCTACAAAGGGTTCAACAACAGACATATTCCACTGACGTGCCCAGCACTGAAGACTTCGTATTCTTACAGCAGCATTCATTAGCTGATCTTTGAAAGACAACGAAAAAACAAACTTGTTTGTAGCAGTGAATCCTGTCTCATTTATTACAACAAAGGTATCTTTATTTTCAGTTATTGGTCTGCACTGTACATCCCGGTCTCTTTCAGGTGTTATAAAATGTGACACAGGAATACTCGTCTTTAGCCAAACGCCATAGCCTGCTGCAATACATGCTATCATAATAGGAAGTGCCCATTTCAATACAGACATTCCGATTACCCACTCTTCCAATTTTTCACCATAACTGTGAAAAAAATATGTTGTTCACATCATGACAAACCCTAATGTCATACCATAAACATACTTGAAAATCATATAGGTACATGTAATAATTACTTGTATTGGCAATAATTAGGTACGCTGTGCTTGCCAGTTATGTGTGGTATTTTCCCTCCCTCAACAATGTCAATATTGAGTGAACTCCTATACCTAAATACTATTCATTTAACATATAAATTTACTCCCTGCAATGGAAATACAATTAAGCTAGGGAACCACAATTACACCACTGACTTATCCGTAACTTGGTATGGTGACCAAATAGTTGATGACAGTGAACACCAGTTTGCAAAGCTACAACTACTAATGGCAACTCAGTAGTATACAATACAGACAGCAAAGTGCAACTGTACTTTCAACAACACTTTCACCGAGCATACCAGCAAGGATTGGCAAGTACACAGTAGAGAGTGGCTCAACCATGGCAGCTGGACACTTTTATTAACTACCGAACCATTTTAGCTTGGTATAATATCTAGTTAACTACAAACCCGTGTACATACAGACTTCTAGCCTGCATGGTTGACTTCCACCAATATCTACTTAAAGCCAACTACAAATACAAAATTTCGTGCTCTACGGTAGTATGCGTACAGCTTGAGACAATGTTGTAGCCATTCTGCACAGTTAATGTGGTCTGTCCGATACCTTCACTGTAATGTAATGCAAGTATGCACTGAATAGAGCATACACTCTATTATCTATTATATATTAAATACACCCAATTCAGTCACACTTTCGTATTTGCTGGAGGACAACCATTTACCAAAGGTCACTGACAAGTGCTGCTCTGAGTCCTCTGCACTGATACACGTATACTGTTGCATACTAGCCAGCACAGCTTTGCAAGAGATGCGTACATACCCCTAGTCTGGCGAGGCCCGCCATTCGCGAGGGGCGGGCCACGCCAGAACACACCCCCTGTACAGCCTGGTTGTCCTCTATAAGGGGAGTATGGGCGGCCACTGTGTAACACAGGTAGCCTGACACAATTCTGACACATACCTACCTAGACCTGTTCACTCCATCAGCGTCCTGTTTAATAAGCTAGAACGCTCAACTGTGGAATGGAACTCTCAACTGTGGAATGGAACTGAAAAGTAGTCTCGAGCCCAGACTTTGGCTCCTCCCCCATCTTGTGACCGGAGTTACGTTATAAACTCGGTGGGCGGGGCTCGATTATATGCGAGTTCGTCAAAAAGCCGCCTACGCAAGCTTTAAGTATCCCAAGAAGTTGAAGCACGGACTCTTCTGCACCAGCTGTGACTAGGATTGGCCTGCATTCCCTATGCTGTTCAAGGTCTTTTGCAGGGCGGCCAGCTGCAGGATCATTACAGTTGAGCCAGTCCTCTATCTTTATTTCTTTGCCAGGTACCTGTACTACCCACTAATCCAGCAGTACATATTTTGGAGGTATGGAAATGATAGGCTGCAGAATACCAGCTTTATATTTCCGAATGGCTCTTTTTGTATCACAAAGAAGGAACTAGACCATTATGGTGGAAATGGAACTGGTGATGACGTTGAAGAATCTGCAAATTTTCTTGTTTTGTACGCACAAATTGCCAACACACTACCATCCATTCTTGCTGCAATTGTATTTGCTCCACTCTCTGATCACTTTGGGAGGAAATCAGTGATGGTCATTGTTTCACTTGGAGCAGGTTTACAGGGGCTTGGTATTATTGCGATCATTCACTTTCAGCTGAACATATACTTCTTTCTATTGACCAATGTAATCAGCGGAATAACAGGTGGAACGGCAACTATCATAACTCTTGGTTTTTCATATATTGCGGATGTTACCACTCTAAAGCAACGTACATGGCGGATTGGGATAGCAGAGTCCATGATGTTTATTGGTGAAGCCTTGGCCCAGGGTGCTGGTGGCTACTGGCTACAGCGATTGAATTGCTATTTTGAACGACCGATGTGGGTGCATGTAGGATGCCACACACTGATCATTGCATATGTGTTGCTGTTCCTTCCAGAATCCATGAGTCGGACTGAGAGGCTAGAGAAAGCAAAGAAACGCCCAAGTGGTTTCCGAGCTATAGTACAAGGCTTCAGAATTTTCCTTGGTAGCATTCAAGAATATTCTGTCTGGAGACTTTGGGCAGCATTGCTGTCCCTATGCATAGTTATCATCAATAGGGTAGGCTCACGGCAAATTACTACCTTTTTCTTACTCACAGACCCACTTGACTGGGATTCAGCAAAAATTGGTATCAATGGTCTTTTGAACCGCCTGTGCCAGGGTATCGCTCTGATTGTCATCTTGCCAACTCTTGTATTTATTGGCATTTCAGATATTGTAATTGCACTTGTTGGGCTTGCATTTAGTTGTGGAACTAGTGTATTTACAGGATTTATTACGAAAACATGGGAAATGTTTCTAGGTAAGTGTTAACTTTAATTATTTTTATCAAATGGCATGATGCTAATGAATACTTCCAACAGTGAGTGTCATACAAGGAATGCAGGGTGTTCTTCCCAGCACACTGAGAGGGATCATGTCAAAGCTTGTGGCCTCACATGACCAAGGTAAGTGCTGATGTTGTCAGTGAAAGTATAACAATAATGATGTATACGCAATGTTTCATTAGGTGCTCTGTTTTCTTTTGTTGCCTCTGCTGAGCTGTTGTCATCATTGGTAGCAACTGCGCTGTACAACACTGTCTATCCTATGAGCCTCAAACATGGCTTAAAGTCAGGAACTGCCTATTTCCTGATGGCTATCTTGTGCATTATACCTGCGCTACTATTACTGTAAGTATTCAATTATAAACTCTTCAACTGTTGTTGACAAACTTGCACAATGTGTGGTAGTCTTAAAACATAAGAGAATGACCATTGCTGTTATTGCTATATATAGCCACCATGAATGCATTTACAAACTGTACAGGTTCATCCATTACATAATGTCATATGTGACACGTGGAAAAGGTTTGATAGCAACAACAACTGTTGTTAGAGTGAATTGTTGAGTTTTGTGTATTGTCTACAGCATATTGTGCACAGTGAGAGGTCACAATGTGCCTGCATGCATGCAGGATGTAGCTATATACAAGATGTAAGATGCACTGAACTAGCTATACTAATAACTCGTGCATAACACAGAACTGCATGTAGCCATACAAGAGACTATTATTTATCCAAGTCTACTTTATTGATTCCCCTCAATCTATAGATTCCTATTTATATTTAGGAACAAGCAGGGTGCACAGCCTCATGATGAGAAACAGAGAACTTCATCTAATCACAGTGAGCATGATAGTTTGCTAGGCAAAAATACATCCCATCACTTCAAGTATGGCAGGGATGACCAGTTGAAGAAAAATGCTATTAATTAAACTGAACAAATTTATTACATACACGGCTGAAGTGACCACGAACAGAACGTTACTGGCTGTAGTAGCTATGAAAGATGCATTCATGCAATCATTATTAGTGACCATGTAAACTTCAAAATGAACCTGAAACAGCTAGTGAAAAGGATAATTATATTAAATTCCATCATATCTAGTAAATTATTTGGTCTGATAAAATTGCACTGGAGATTCATGTATGCACCACATTTGATCTTTGTAATACTACCATACATGCATACTGTATCGCAGCAGATTGTCTTGTATAAGAAGTGACCCACTCATGTACTTGATATTGTTTAGCCTAGGTATGAGATTGATTTAGCTATAAGGTGATTGGTGACCAACTATACATAAATTCCAAGAAGAAAATAGGTGAATTTATGCTAATAATAAAGATCAGGTATAGGTTGGAAAGTATGTGCTGTTCAATCTCTTGTCTATAAAAATAGCATTCATGTCCAATGACACCGTGATGTGACAAGGTTGTCAAAGTGTCCACGGAAACTTAGGAATTTCATGGTTTGTCTTTTCAGTTCATCCAATCATCTTGTAACTAGGATTTAGGTCCATTCCAAGGTCATCCTGGGATGGCTGTACAAACACACTCTCAATACAATGTCAGAGAATTCTGGGATGGTCATCCGGGGATGATCTCGGAATGCAAACATGCTCCTACCTAATGTCCTGGGATGCCCTAGTAATGTTACTCTGACCATCCCCCAGGATCATCCTGGGATGCACGCATACGCTTTTACTCCCGCTGTCAGATTATCCCTGGATACCCTATATAGTAACTGGACTATCCCAGATCATCTTGGGATGCACACATACGCATTCTCCTACCTCACTATATACAAGCAAATGTAAATATATGGTCATCTATAGACATTAGTACTCTACAGATAATACTCTCCCATTTATGACCTTAAAGTGTCTAGTTTTAAGTACCTTGGAGTGACCATCAATACAAGTTCGTCTGAGCACATAAACAAAATTATGTTAATCTAACCATATCATCAATTTGTTTGACTTACTAAGTGAGTTAGATTTGCCAACTCTAGAACAGAGAAGGAAGACTATCCAGCTTGCTACATGCACTCTACAAAGCTCTCAATGGACTCTATGGCCCACCATTGGTCCTTATACAAGAGCTATGGATACCGGATACAGCTTGAGATCCAGAAATGTAGACTCTGTCCATCCCTGTTGCAAGGACTGTATACTGCCTACGGTAACAGGATTCATGTGTACCAGCATCCTTGAATGGTCTACTAGTTGAGATATGAAATCTGTCAGACATCAAAGTATTCAAGGATGCTGTTCATGTAATAGATAGGCTATTAGCTATTGGGTTGTTTATCTGAGCAAGCCCCACACTAGTGTGTACAGTGGGACAATTTCTCTGACTATAGCTACTTGAAGTGACAACCATATACACCCCCCAACATCACCTGCATGGGTAATGTTTTAGCTCTGAATATGTATCATTTATGTGAGAGGATGCACCGCGCTCGATCAGGCTCACCCCTCGATGATTACCAGCGATAGGGTAGCCTTCATACTGACATCTGATATCTGGTCTATCCTGTGTGTATCAATTTGCTTTATATATTATGCTTTTTGTACTATTTTTTCAAAGCCAACTGGCAACAGCAAGAGTACAGGTGGGTCATCCACCATCTATATATAGTACATTCGCAGCATTTGTTTCTTTCTCCACTTTAATTCGTGTTGCTCTCCGCTCTGAGAATGGTAACTCCTCGTATATTCGCCATCATAAGTGGGCAACTGGAACAAGGTAATGAAACTCTCCCCCCAAACAGAAGGGGCACACTTTGCCCAGCCCAGTAAACATGGTATGTCTTTCCAGAAGTGTGACCTGAGTCTGAAATAGTACTATGTAGAGTAGCACTACAGTGTAGAGTAACAGACATCTTGGTCCGAGCATGTGCAAAAAATTTCGGAAATTATAGTTCAGCCATGACTACATCTCTACTCACCCACTGTACTTATACTTGGCAGTGTTAGTCCGATAATTTAGAATTAGGAGTAGGATTGGGGTAGGTTTAGGGTTTGGGTAGGGGACCGCTGGATTTAGAGCTGCCTACAGTGTGTCAAGCATTGAGCTGCAAGCTATATAGTGCACAAATTTGCATTCCACATGTAAATGTATGCACTTCCTGCTGGACCAACAGCTACATTCATTTAAGGTCAATACTTACAGAATCTTAAGAATCACTCCTCTCCCGCAGTTGGGCTAAGTAGATAGCACCAGCCTAAATGAAGCTAAATTAATTGGGCACAGTAGAAAGGCGTAAAAATTAAACACACAAACATAAATGTGAAACACATGGCTAGTGTAAAAGAAAAAAAAAGTAAGAAGCAAAATAAAAAAACTTGAGCGCACCTGAATCAGATGTGCTCGAACCCAGCTGTTACTTGCAGTCAGTTTACAATCCAAGGTTTTTGTGATCAAGGCTTATTATTATGTTGTTTAAAAGGCGTCCTTACAGAAAATGGAAGTGGTACATTCTTTTCACGAGTAGATACCTATTCTATTTATCTTCCAAGGATCACAATGGTATACGTTTTACCCCTCATTTTTTTGCGAATTAATTTAACTTACTACATACCCATTAAATATTAACACTTGGCAGTGTATTTATTGACCACTCAATTATATTAAACATTAACAAACATAAACAGTTTTGGGAACTATCGCACAAAATTGCGCAATCTACGTAAAGAACATATGCAAGGCTAATTCAAGTTCTAAGCAAGTATTAGTCTACTGAATGTGGGAAGCAACCTACAACTAGTATCACAAGCCATTAGCTACTGCTACACAGTAAATATACTTTGTTCCGTTCAGGTGTTGTTTTACAATCAGGCCACAGTCTTTGAGGGCACTGTTGGAGAAGGTGGCATCATATCAGATTCTGTGCATATTCCTGGGCTTGTTGCTTGCACTGTGGAGTGTCAAAATAATAAAGAAAATTACACATAACTTTTTCAGGCTTGATTTGTGCATGCTCAAACATCGTAAATTAGTAATAAGTCAAAACAACTTATATAAAGTGAGCTACTATATGGTGATTTATTCAGATATTGTGTTTTTCCCTAACTATAAATGGGGCAGTTT
Source organism: Phakellia ventilabrum (assembly GCA_963921505.1). Lineage (NCBI taxonomy): Eukaryota > Metazoa > Porifera > Demospongiae > Axinellida > Axinellidae > Phakellia > Phakellia ventilabrum. The sequence goes on from OY997385.1 coordinate 2,177,027, forward strand.
GATCCATTTTTCATAGTTATATGGTAAATAGCAAGCAACAAGTTTGTAATTTATTCATACAAAAGCAGAAAAAAAACAATTGTGCAAGTTGCACACCCCTTATAAATCTGATAATGGTTGATCAATACACAGCGAACTCTGATTCTTATGCACTCAATGTCTGGAGCTAGAGTAGCCATTATGCACATGTCAAGACGACTTTTTTTCTTTTTTTTGTAGTGTATAAAGCCTATCATTAATAGCATCCAATCTAGCTCCACTCCCAAATTGGGCTATATTTATAATTTTAAATTACATGCTTAGCTATAGAGTCTGCGCATGTTGTAAACATGGCTTGCAGTGGCAGAGATTTTGAAGCGTATCATTCAATACATGCATGTCCCTAGCATGCTGGCATCATGCAAGGCAGTAGAGCTATTATCAAGCTACCTGTGATAGAAGTTAGTCTAAGAGAACCCACCCCACAGTGAAATGCAAAGATCCCTGGCACATCTTAATAAATATCCATGAAATTACCTCACTTACCAGGATCTGTGTTTTCAACATCTTTGTATTTCTTGCACCTCACCCAGGGATAAAGACAACATTTCCAGCACGTTCCAATGGAACTAAGAAAACGGTTCCAGCACATGTCCGTGGAACTAAGAAGACATTTCCAGCAGCTGCCCAAGGGACTAAGAAAGTATCTATCAATAACCCCATGGATCTTCCTTTTCACAGAACTAGTGTAGTTATAGTTACACCAAATACTGATCCAAGCCAGCAGCAAGAACAATAGTGTGAAAATCAGAAGAAACTGAATGAGAGATATTGAGAGAACATGCATGAATAGCACACTGCACTAAGTCTAAAGGTTGCTAAAGGTACTGAAACTAAGTAAATAACGGGAATCAGGTTACACATAGTGCATCAGGAGTAGTGGGTGGAGCCACCTCACATGCCCATGGAACTTTACCACTTGTACAACAAAACTATCTGTGGATGGCATCCCACAAAACAGGGTATATAGCTACATGAAGCAATCTTGTCATTTATCAGAAATGCAACTCTAAAAGGAAATTGGCCTAGCTTTCTGTGCTATTCTAGGTTTGAAAATGTTGGAGGACTTATCAACTGACTGATACAAATTAAACACAGCACATGTTCTAGAAATTGACTTACCAGAATGTGTAAATATGGATTAATGCTTTCAAAACCGAACTGTCCCAAAACATATTCTCCTGAGGAAGTAAAGCACTCAAACTCAGTCCCGGAACAGTCTGCTTGGAAGTCATTCAGTAGCAGAAAGGCGGAGGCAGAAAAGCCATAGTAGTTTGGGTTGATGAAAGAAATCCACCGGTACCTACATATATGTGTGAATAAGATAAAGAGTGTCATAGAAAAAGTAGTTACGCCACATTAATTATTGTTATCAGCTGCAGTAACATGGCTTCCTTTAGTTGCATATGTCCTGACCAATCCTATTTCTGTACGGTGGCATGAGGAAAAACTAAGACACCTATGACTACAATGCTACATAATACACACTTCAGCTTCTTTGACGTCTTTAGCAGAGTAGAAAACAGCTGCTATTTCAAAGCAGCCTGTTATTTTCTTTTACACTTTCGTTCATCAGTTTTTTATATGTAGCTGTTTAATTGAGTCCATCTTTATAAATGCGCTCTTATCCGGTTGTAAATACTTTAGTAAGTATGTTTTGAAACCACAACTGGCAACTGGCTAGCAAAGAGACCATGTATGTGTATGTTTTCTTCCATCAAGCGTAGCCATAATGCCAAGTGTGAGTACGGTTGACAAATACAAATGGGGGCATAAGTACAACTGGAAAGCTGAGATGAAGATGTAATGGGCGTGGCTAAAGTGTGATTGCTAGAAATTGCACACTTTGGACTACAAAGCGATGAAGATTAGCCTTTAGGTCGATACTCTCCCATGTATCTCATGGCTGCCATTGTTGGTGAAGGTGAACTGATTGATTGTGCCATCTATCGTGCAACATTGTCATATCATGCAAACTCAGTCCTCAATAGTAGCTTCGGCCTGTCTTATATACAATACTTACGTCTCAGCTTTTACATATGGTACACAAGCCTTGTCCCTGTAAAACTATTTTCTTCATAGTATGCTGATACAAATCTCAGACAGTACACAGCTATGCCATATGCTAATCTCTCATCACTTTCCAGTGAAGCATAGAAATACTCACCACCATGGTATTTGTTTGATGGGTATGAAAAATCCAGCAGTGAACCCTGCAATACTTGTGATGATGGATGATAGGTGAACAGCTTGCTCAGGGAAGGCACACATCAGAGCAATAGTTAGAGCTGTCCATGTCTGGTTTAGTGCCAGGTTCACTATCACTAGCTGGCCAAATACAATAAAGTCATATGATTCTGCATATATTAGCTGGAGAGGACAAAGTGGGGAATGCGTTCACCTGCTTGACTTTATGCCAGGATTAATTTATTAGCAACTTACCAGCAGATATAGCATTCCAGCACAGATAACCACAGGCAGTGCTGCCAATGAGATAGCCCTACAGAAGCCTTGGATGACAAGATCATGTGTCCAACTCACTGCATCCCAGCGTTCATAGCGAAACATCTGTGTGTGCGTTTGTATGTGTGAGCAATGCTAGCATGTGAATGTATGTATATTTTCTTATGAGTTCCAGGAAGAGTTTGAGAGAGTGAAAGCTCTCAGCAACGATACTCAGATGAGTTATACCAAGGAAATGCAGAATTTCTCAATCCTGGTTCTATAGAGGATGCAAGTGACTGGACTTCAAATTTTTATAATAATGAGGGGTACATTACCCAGTATATAAAGTATGATGGTTGAGCAAAAGTATAAAGTACGGTGGGTGAACAGAAGTACGGATGATAATCTGGACATGGCTAAAGTAAAGAGTTTAAAAAATAGTTTGCAATTATGTAGAGCCTCCTTTATTCTGAAATTTTATCTCGCTTTTGAGTTAAGCGTAACGATAACAATACCTCAAGTGCTTTGATATAGTAACGGTAGAGCATTGGAAACATCACAAGAGAACTGGCAAATGAATAAGCTGCAAATCCTGAGACAATGAGGAATGGGTTTGTCTGTTGGAGATACACAGTACCTGTGTATGTATAGTGTGTGTGTGTGTGTGTGTGTGTGTGTGTGTATGTGTATGTGTGTATGTGTGTGTGTGTGTGTGTGTGTGTGTGTGTGTGGTGTGTAATCTGGGAAAGTAAAAGTATGTACCTGACCTCATTCCCAGGGAGAGCCTGGTGATTTGTACTGCTCTTTAAATTACATAATGAATACGTAAAGTAGACTACCGCATACTCAAATCTTGACCCACTATCAAAAAATTCATACTATAGCTATGTCACTAAAGTTTTAAGGAACTTCTAGTAAAGCATATAAACGACAGTGGAATCCCAGACATGTTTACCATGGTCACCATAAGCTTTATGCATTTCTATGCATGGCTCCGGGTTAATTGTTAGTCTCGTGACTGCCTGGCTCGTGAAAATACCCCTGTCTCGCCACGCCCAGCTCATAGATGCATTATATATACATCTCTGCTTGCCTACAGTACTCATGGTTAAAAATTAATTATCAGGTCAGTGGTAGAAAATAAACTGCAAAAATTGAGAGAATAATGATCATACCAAGTATCAGTCCATAGATGAAGAATACGAATGGAAAGTAGAATTGCCATAAACCAGCTGCACGCTTTGAAGCCCTGGCTTCAAGAGCAGCAAGCCGTCTGAACTGTCCAGTAACAAGGTTTCCATTGAGATCACTGGTAAAACAAGAGAGTGCATATGGCACTACTAAACATAATAATATAATGAGAATGGATAACAGCACTCTAAAGATGAATAGCCAGGTCCACTATTATCTCACCTTTCAGGTGGCTTGCCCTGACCTGGTGGGTCACAGGATGAGGTGTTATTATTGGTAATTAGTTCCAGCATGTCACGGTGACCTATTACATCCTGGATGAGATCTTGCAAGGTGATAGAAAACACAAAACAATAACCATATAATTCCTTAAGCACGCAATAAAATTAAATTTTATGGTTACCATAAGCTTTATGCCCCTCCAGTGGTATCACGTGTTCGTTCACAATGCCTTTGAATGTCTCATCCATGTCTTTAGGTTTCCCATCATAGGCAACCTGTAGGAGCAAGAATGTACAGACAGTACTAGTGTTATACATACTCACCTCAATCAATGATTGTGTGAAAGGAAATCAATGTACTTTTGATATTCACTAGTACTGCTAGATGTCGCAGCAAGCAGTTGCATTGACTATGTAACTGGATGACAATCACCTAGTCTTATCCCATGCAGTCAGGATGTTGATTAACAAGAAAAGGCTCTCTGAATGTAATTTTAATTCAGAAAGAAACAGGGTGTTAATTTATAAGCACTCAGTGTTCCCACTTCACCCTTATGCCCAGATTTTGTTAAGGTTATAGACTTCATTGAATTACCTTATCGCTCTGAATCAAAGGCTGTGTAGAGGTAATGTAATAATTAGCAGTATTGCTACCATTGGCTTTATATATTACCTTACAGTGTGGGTAGTGGTTAACTAGTTGCTGGCTAGCTAAAACAACCACACACATGCATGCATAAATGCTGAAACAAAGAATCTTTTATGCTGGCATCAGTTGACTTATTTCAGTCATATCTTCGACAATAGCATAATATGAGTACACTGCTTCACCACAGCATACGTAGCTTTGTGGTTAGTTCAAAATTCATGTATTGCATTATCAATATGGTTAGGTTACTGTACTGTGTCAGCACAGATAAGGTGAAGGTGCTTGTAGCTAATTTACAGTGAGCATGAAACTGCCTATCCATATAAAAAATATAGCTATGTACCTTTCCATCATAAAGCAATACGACCTTGTCAAACAATTCCAAAAGGTCTTGTCCAGGTCGATGTATAGTGAGAACAACAACATCAACAATTCCAGGTTCATGGGCTAAGGTGCGAAGGACGCTGACAAGTTCACTCGCAGATCCTGAATCAAGACCTACATGTACATCAGTGGGAAATATTGTCAAACACAGATAGCCTGAGAAATTAAATTAACTGGATACTAACCTGCTATAGGTTCATCAAGGAAGATAATTTCAGGTAGTGTCAACATTTGCAGTGCAAGTAATAAGCGCCTTTTCTACAAGGGTGAGGAATAGATTACAATTATACCAAGCAAAATAATAATACATGAGAACCTGTCATTGGGGATACTAATTTCTGCTAATACACAACATTAAGTCTTGAGAGTTGTAGATCGATCTTCATCCAGATCTAAGTCATCATATTTCAGTATTATAGGTATACTAGGTATACGCAAGCGCACTATGCCTCGCGTTCACTATTAGATGTAGACATGCACTGTATGGAGGGGAGAGGCTTGTGGTCACATGCAAACAGTTGTGGGGTTTCGTTGTAGCTACATGTATGACCATATATGGTCAGGTTTGTCTGCAACATCACACGGTTAGCACATGCAGCCATGCTTGCCATTCAATCATCGATCTTTATGATAATATGCTCCTGTGATTTTCTTTTGTAGCTTGGTATGAACACCTGCTTGTCATTCAATCACTGATCTTTATGATAATATGCTCGTGTGATTTTCTTAGCTTGATCTTACACCATCTTGCCATCCTGGGCCCAGGGGTTGCATGCAGCGGTAGAGCTGTTGGTGACATCATCACTGGACTGGGGGCCGACTAATCATGGGGGAGACATGCATGCAGACCTTTTACTTTTGCTGACATCGTCACACGGGGTGCGTACTGGGGCGGGGTAGCCCCCCGGATGCACACGGGGTGCGTACTGGGGCTGGGTAGACCCCGGATGCACACGAACCGATTATTTTCGCGAGTCAGCCAGTCGCGAGAATAAGAGCTTAACAGGGAATGCTAGAGCAGCTACGAGAAAGCGACTGACATCCAGGAGAATGATGTCGCTACCTACATTTTCCAGGGATCAGCCATGGATGCCACGGGAGAGCAGAGATAGGGGCTGTAGTGCTTGAACTCACGTTCGTATCGCTCGATCGTGCCGTCTGTCTCCAGCGCTCATATATCTGCTTATACAGAGTGTAAATAAACTCTACTAACCTGGGAGCTGTATAACGTGTCATACCTACCGCATATGGAAATATATATATATATATATATATATATATAGACGCTAGCTGAGATTGTTGAGCCCATAGGTCGCGATTATTGCCTCGCTGCGCTCGGAAAAAATATAAAGCTACCCCTACCTCAATAACCTTTTTTGTCATCTAAACAGGTACGCCTTTCGCCTTTGCACTGACTGGTGGGATTGTACTTCCTTTTTTTAAAGCCTACCATACTCACACGTTGTTAAGCACATGCGTGAATACGGTATGTTAATGTTAGAGTGATCAATCTCTCTCACCTGTCCACCACTAAGTCCAGATCCAGTGGCTCCACCCACCTTTTGGTCAGCCAGGTGCTCTATTCTAGTCTGTATAGAAATGAAGATAGCCATACGACAGTTGCATGTAAAACATAGCAATAATGTATTTGTGCTGTGGTGAAAAATAACTCGTATACAGATTTTAATAATACTCAGCAGAAACTGGCATAATCCCGATTGTTTTGATGTTCAGGCATAATCTTACATTTGTGATGACCAGGCACTGTTTCAAGCCATAGTTACATGTATCCACCCCAGATTTACAGTACAAAAAACAATATTCTTACACTGCGGTTATTAGCAAGCTATGGAAAAGAGCTTGTAATTGGAAGCATGGTGTGTGTGCTACAGCCTTGCCTTCTCTTAAGAAGCATCAATCTCTTATAACTCTTAGCTTGATAGCCCTTGTTACAAAATAAAGCTTACCATTTTCATGATATCACTGACACGCTTAAAGTAGTCTTCCTCTAGATCTGGCAGTTTTATTATTGCAGCAAAGGTGAGATTTTCACGGACAGTGAGCTCTTCATAGTAGGGAGCGGCCAGCTGCAGTACATAGCCTGTGTTGGTAACATACCACTCCCAATTTTGTTCCACACTGTGGTCACCAATATAGATTCCACTGTCATCAGACTCTGCCTGGGTATAGTATGTATAGTAAAGGAGGGTTAGTTATATTCAGCATGATGTTCATTGGGTACTTACATGAACACTGTGTAATTTGTACAGTGTATATACAATATACACTGTTATCTGTATGTACTAAATAATTATAATAGGATAAATTTGATCCACTGGGATACTCTTATGCAGATTATACTGATGCGCTTATAGCAACACCTGATTGGCCAACTTGCACAATTAGGGCACCTATTAATGACCACATACGTAGAACACAAAATAATTTCACGTGAATGTGCAGTGGGTGAACTGCCTTTTAGCTTCTGGTCAGTGCATTACGGCAGTCACCAATCTAAATTTGCAGTTGTAGGAGCTGGAATAAAATTTTATGGTACCGCCATTGAAAATTTAAGGGGTAGATGGAATAGATTGTGCTAAATTATAGAGACTAGGAGCTCAGACACTTCAAGAGAATGGCCCAAACAGTTATGGTGGGACAATAGTGTTGCTTGGAAAGAGCATAGCAATGAAGAAAGTACACGTAATTGAGCATGTGCTGCCTAAAGATACTCCATAAGTATGGTACATTTTCAATCTAGAATGCTTCCAAGAACTTTGTTATAGCTACCTAGCCCCAGAAAGCACCAAGAGAGTGTAATAATGGGCCTATAAGCTGCAGTATCTTCTTCAGCTAATTACCTAATACAGCTATACTATACACAAAACCTACTGGAAATTACTACCCAGCTGCTTATAGTACCTGTTGTCCGCTGCAGCAGTAAAATTACTCAGTTTCTATCTGTCATTTATGCAACTGCTCATCTACATAATCACATAGTCTGAAAGGTGTGGATTCTATGAAAAGTGTAGCCGCACCCATTACATCTGCATCTCGGATTGCTCGTTATACTAATACCTCATCTGTAGTAGTTACCTGCTGTACTTACACTTGACAGTGCGGTCACACTCGATAAGTCAATAAATCTCATTCAGCTTTTTTTTTTAATTTATACCATTGTGATCCTCGGTTGAAAATTAAGCAAATGCATGTAAGGCATGTCCACTTTCAGTTTCTGTGAAGAGATATAGCTTTGGTTCTATCCTTCTACATGCCTCTTTTTTTCTTTTTGTCCATGATACAGGAGCCGAGGTATCCACATTCTGAGATACATGACCTACCTGGAGGTCAATCTTCAAATAAGCCTCTTGCATACTTACAATTTCTAGTAATTACATGCATATAATTTCTAGTAATTACAATTTCAGCCATGCCCAGGTCGTAATTCATTACATCTGCATATCTGCTGTACTTTACACTTGACAGGATGGTTACCGTAACATTGGCTACTCATATAACTAAACTAGCTACCTTTGATTTCTCCCTTTCTCGCCGCCCAGTCAGCAGGTCAAGCAATGTTGTTTTTCCACAACCTTTGAAGGTGAAGGACAGAGAGACCAATAGCAATTGTAACAAAACGCAGTTCCTAAACTAAAATTTGAAGAATAATAAAAATTATCATGCAGTTATTGCATGTAATATTTACCTGACGGTCCCATTATTGCTGAAAGTTCTGTAGATCCAAAAGAGGTTGTTATTCCTTTCAAAATATCCTTCGTTGTTGTTTGTGTTTTTTTTGGTGCTGGATCATTTGTAGCCATTGAGACCTGTCGCTTCAATTTTTGAAAAATAAAGGTAGTATTAAGACACTAAATATTGACTGCTGTTAGCTAGCTATACACTAGCAGGTAGTATGCTTGCTTCAATAAACTTTTCTAAATTTCACATAGAATAATTATAATAACTGAATTTCCGCTATCAGACACTTACTACTAGCTATTTCATTATGTGATTTTGTGGGGGTACTTTTCAAGGGCCATTTAATAAACGGTTCGGGGATGAATTGGCAAATTTTCATGGAATTGCAGAGCTACATTAGGCATGTATGACCGATTTTGTACCAATGAATTAATGTTATTCAATGCCTACATTTCTGCCATATTAATATATTACCATAGCCTTCTTTAGGGATACAATAGGGCAACTTTCATTGTAGCCCTGAAGAAGGCCACGACAGTAATGCCAAAATGTATAGGCATTGAAGTTTCAGAAATACAGTTGGTATATAATTGGCATACAGTATGACTGACTAACTAAGAATCGAGCATATTAGCTCATAATTTCCCTACTTCCTTCCAGATTTCCAGTGACATTTCTCCACATAAGAAAGCTAAGTCATGAGGTAGCTACAAGAACTACTTGAGTTACACATTTCCTATTTCTGTACATAGATACGTACCTGTACATGTTCTTTAATGGCCTCTCCCAGTTCTTTAATACGATAATCATAACGCACAACACTTTCTTCTTTCTCAGTCTTTTTCCCTCTGTCCCGAATAGAAGAAATTATTTATTGAAAGCATGTGTGAACACGTTCCCTTACACTTACAGCCTTGTATAAGTACATAGCATTAAGGTTTGTACCAGTGCTCACAGAACACTAGGCAATATGCTTTCTTTGTGCTTGGTTCTTGGAAGCTTTTTAATAGGTAGCTAGTACAATTTATCGAAATGCCAAGTTTAAAATGCTTCCCCATTGCTTTCTAGCAATATTAGCTATACCAGTGTTTATACATACTTCAAAAGATATATATAGCATTATAGAAGCACGTACCTGAAAGGGACAGTGTACCATAGGTTTTTACAGCTCAAACACCACTTATCACCAACCTGTACAAAAGGAGGAAAATACTAAATATAATTATATAGTTTTGGTCACACGACATTAAGCAACATACACATCTACAATTAATAGTCTGGCAACTGCATTTTAGGTGGCATGTAAACTATAGCTGCTAAATGTTTCCAGAAGGTGATGTTAAGGTGGCGGGATACCCAAACATTGTTTTGTGACCTCAAGCAATGTTCAACTACGAATATCTCATCATCTATACCACATATATAGCAACCTATGTTTTACAGCAGTATTACTACAATATGTGATTGCTTAGCACTCCAAAGTATATGTATATATCTTAAAAAAACTACTGAGATATTGAAGCTGCAGCTGGTATGCCTCATGGGCACTAACTCTCTAACCAAAATCTGACTACAGTGTCAACCAGACAGGGTGACTATCACAACTTATGAATAGTTTAGAGTATTTATTAGGGGCAGACGAAGAGTTTTTTAAGGGTTTGTCTAATATTACAGAGAAATAACAGCTGTAACCACTGTAGCGCGCGAAAACTCACAATTTTTTGGATATTACAGGGACATAACTCTAACAACCCACAAGTTATACAAAAAAGCTCTCCGTCTGGCCCTAATAAACACTCTTAAGTATTCACAGGTTGTGACAGTCACCCTGCCTAGCTGATCCTGTGGTCAAATTTTGGTTAGAAAGTTTTAATGCCCATGAGGCCCATGCTTTAGCCTCAATATCTCAGCAGGGTTGTGAGATAGGTACATGTACTTTGGAGTACTAAGTGATCACATATTGCAGTATTAGTGATGTAAAAGGCATGAAGCTACATAGTATAGGTATTGAGATATTTACAATTGAATACTGCTTGAGGCAACCAAACTATGTTTTGGTATCCCGCCACCTTAATAAACTTCCACTTAGGTACTGGAATGAGGATCTGCTCCTATATAATATTTTGCGTATGCTTTAAAGCCACTGAATGATGTAGTTTAATAATACAAGAAATAGATGAGGCAACCATCCTTGGGAGAGTAATAGAAACTTTATTGGAAATGATTTCCCAATTTCATTTCTGTGAGGAACTATTGACAAAAAAAAAGAAGATTTTCACACTTTTCATAAGCCTCCAGTGGCTATGACAGAGATCCTGAACTGGTTCTATTACGTAATGTAATTAGCTCTCTTCGGGCTATACTACAAGCAAATAATATTGTTGTCCGTTGCTATTGTTAATGCATTCTTGACTATAATTCCCCCAAATACTTCCACCGTCTTGTCCATGAGTGTCAGTGTATTTGCTCATCTGCACTTCAGATAACATTTTCCACTGTCATGCATGCATATATATCACAGTGAAAAAGGAATTGTCATATTGACCAGTTATATTTGTTAGCTATGTAAGTTACAGATGACTGTTAGCTGCATGAACATAGCTAAGAGCCAAGATAGAGTTGGTCAAGAATGCAGCATACATTAGCAGTGTGTTTTTGTACTCATCTGCACAAGGATATCTTGACTGACTCCCTCCACATACACATAGCTACCATTTACATAGCACCATTAACAATACATGTACTTAAGCTCATAACACCATTCACAACAGGGGAATGGTTGAAGATGGCTCTAACGGATAACACAGTGTGACCCACACAAAGACTACAAAAGGAAATCAGGAGGTAATTAATAAATATTAAAATGCAGAACACTCATGGGAAACTGTTAAGTATGCGTACAGTGGGAGAGCAGAGATGCAACTTACAGCAGACTCATGTTTAGATGGTTTGACTTTCGCTCTTCTTTTTCTAAGGAAATGAAAATATCATGCTTCCGAGCATATTCAAACAAGGTAACAGGGTTTCATACAGGGAGGGAAAGAGAGGGTATGTTCTGTCCTCAACATCTTGGTAACAATATTTTTATTATGCTGTTGTTTAGCAACCTTTTTGGGCCCCATGCATAAGGCACCATAAGCAAACTGCTTAAACTACAACGTTTGGAGGAGCTAAGTCCCAGGCAGCCTAGGGGGCATGGCTCTGTAGACATCTATGTTTACCACCCTAACCTATAATGAGCTTTGCATAATTAAACTGGACTACTGGCAGTATAGTATATAACACAAACCTGAAAGTACCAGATAAGCTTTTGCCAGACTATACAGGAGGAAGAAAATGATAGTGCATCATTGACACAAGCACACAACAGATTTTGTTTTGGTCACATGACTGTTCAGCCAGGTACATATCCAAAATTAGTCCAATGTCTGCATTAATTTTAATGTGCATGTACACCTTAAGTGGTAACTTCTTTCTCACCCAAGATTTTGGAATGAAATGTTCCCACAACCCATATCTGCTAGAACAGTTAAAAAGGTCATCCTACTCAAAAAAACAATAGGTTGGCTTTTCGCCACTCATCCCTTGCCTACCAAACTATATCCACCCAAACACTCACCACTGCTTTTGACAGGGCGATAGTTAGCTATGAAAATGGGTGGAGCCTATAAGGCAGAAAGGTCACCTTTCAACTGCAACTTGGCTAGGGAACTATTCAGTCAACACCAGTCATGATCAGTCAGACTGGCTTCAAGCCTGTCAAGCAACATTATAAACACTACTACTCACTTTAGCCATTCTTCGCTCACAAATAGCCTACTCGTGCACGGTACTATAATGGTGCCTAAGCAAGGTCTTTTAAAACAAACAAAAATAAGCATGTTGAAAGTCAATATCAAGACACTGCTCGGTCACATTAATATGGACCTTGAAAGTGCCACTATCCACATCAAAGTGACACACCTCCACCGTTGATTCTGGTTGCCACCATGGAAAAAAGTAAACTGTATTATATATGTAATTAATGCTACGAGGGTCACATGACCTCATTAATTAGTCATGACAGAATTACACAGATTTGGAGATAAGCAGTACCCTACGTAGATTTGTGATTTATACATGCTTAAACATGCGTAATCACTAAGTATGCCGTTAAAATAACTACACTGAATAAAATTATCTCTGGTTATATTAACCCTTGCATGGTTGCTATAGTACCACCATAGCTGTATATATCCACACACACAGCCAGCCTAGGGTCAGATAAGACACTGCAGCTCTCAAGTAGCAGCATAGTTTACTGCACTTGAAGTCCTAATAACAGCTGCAGTGTAGTAGGTGGGCTGAAGGTAATGAAACACCAGTGGCATGAATGCATGCCCTCCACACTGGTTCACAACATACAAATGTTATAGTCTCTTCCAATAAAAACTGGTTCATTAACTTTAGTAGCCTCTTTCCTCAATTCTATTACATTCCAATGCCAATGTGTGATGTGCAAATCTAATTAATCCGTTGTGGGATGGATGCATGCCACACCGGTTCATTACTTCCATTAGTCACTTTCCTCCATTCCAATGCAATGAAGTGTGCTGTACATATCTGATTTCATTAATTAATCTGGCGTAGGATGGATGCATGTCACACTGGTTCATTAACTTCAGAAAGTCATGCATTGATTTTATTACATTCCGTAGTAATAAAGTGTGGTGTATAGACCAGTATTGTTTTAACCAGCTCAGTATCAATTCAAGCCCATGAAATTTTTTAGAAGGATATTCAAGAGGCCTCTTAATAGATTTCCAACTTGTACTTCTAATTGGGTTGTGGTAGCAGTGACTCATTGGCACATCGTATATGGCCTTGCAATTGAACTGCAATTGAGGTTAAGTAACCCTAATTTTCAAGTTTGCGGTGCATTCATACACACTATAAAAAATAGGTTATATTACCCTCTCTTTATGGCTGATGCAGCTGCAAGGTACATACACCTATGGTGATGATGAGGTGACACTAAAGCTGGGTACAGGACAGATGTGTACACCACCCTTCGTTAGTTCAGAATGCAATTGAATGGAGGAAAGAGACTAAATGACATTCTGCCATTAGCAAACCATGTGAAATACATCCCTCCCACGGCAGACTAATTTACTTCCTTGTTACACAGATAAATATTATTAACCTAATGCCGAACCTTTTTCTTCTTCCTTTTTTGCTTTTCATCATAGTCGTCCTGTAAATCGTTCAGTGAATGTAACCAGATCCAAAATATAACCTTCAGGAGTCCACAAATGGCTGTAATACACACAACAAAGAATGCAATGATGATTTTTGCTGCGAGTGACCAATTATTCGAATCCAGTTCAGCCAGTAAGAATTTCTCAGGGCATTGAGCATTGCAGTGAGGACCACCACAACTATCTCGGAAATGCACGGGTACAGTTCGGTTGTTGTACCACTGTATGAGTGCTTCTTGTATTGTAGCTCCAGCTAGTTGTAGAGTTCTCCAGACACCAGTTTCAATTGAATGGCTGTGTACATAATATTATGTGAGTGCATGTACATGGTGTGTGGGTGTGCATTAGTTATGCTGTTATATATTATTTTGTTATTGTTATTTTGTTTTCACACTAGTGTACATTGGCTTCGCTCAACAGGAACAGGAGGACAAGGGTATACATACCCTCGTTCCAAGTCTCCACTCCCAGCTTTTTTTGCCATTAAAAAGCTACATGTACTACCATGCAAAAAAAAACTGAGAGTGAAGACTGGGAACAAGGCTAGGATATACATACAAAGCACTTACTTGAAAGATGCCAGGTCTCTCTCCAACTCCACAGATGACCTCCCAAATACACTAGCTCCTGGAAGCCCCCAGAGAGTAGATGTAGCAAGGTAGACACACACACACTGCATTTGCTCCTACCCTATGATTGTTGCTTTTTCGTAGCTTTTTCGCTTTGAGCATTGGCTGGCTCGCGGGAAAAAACAACGTGCATTTAATGTGCATGCTGTAAGCTGATACTGCTAAGAAGCCTTATGGTACAATGGGCTTAACCTGGGGCTTTTCTGGTGTATTATGGGTTTACTCTGGGGCTGCTTCACCCTCCCTCCTCGCTCTCCTGTCACATCCAAATGCGGTAATTAAAGTGCATGCTGTAAGCTGATACTGCTGTTCGAATATAATATAAATAATGTAATATTTGGTATGAAGGAGGGGTCAGAGAGGATCAAGACTTATACCACGTAATCATTCACTTTCTGTAGAATTATATCCAAAACTAAACTATATACAATTTATATGGGTCTTTATGAGGCCCCTACAAAGCACATGTTCAAAATAGCATCTCTGGCAGTTACATGGATGCCATCTTCGAACTTGGGCAGACGATGGGTCAGATATCTAGACAAGTCTACCACACCGTTTTACCAAGGGAGGCCTACTACAGCTCTCAAGTTAGTAGAGATATGAGTACTATTAACAGACGGCACGATCTTGCAATGCGCTTGTGAGTTACGAGCAGCCCGCTCGTCTCTCTCTAATCATCCATAGCAGCCATGGCTGATCCTTGAAAACATGTTACAGATAGAAACAGCAATCTACCGAAGATCGGTCGCTTTTTCTTAGCTTCTCCAGCAGCATTGTACATCTGTTTCTACTCGCCCACTACACTTGGCAATGTAATTACTCTCGATATAGGAGTAAAAGTACTCTCACTCACCCTCTTTCCATGATGTGTTGGATACACCTTCCAAAGATTAGCTATGAGCCATGCATATTTGGGAGAAATAGGGCCTAGTCTTGGAGTGATTCTTTAGCCTGGGGATAAAGCCCAAATCTCTAGCATGGGAATGACTGCCCACATCTAGCCTCGCCCCGCCCAAGTCGCGATTCAAATACATCCGATTTTAATACCCTCGATCACAAATCATAATTAGCTATTCATCCATGCACCACCAGGAACACTGCAAATGACAAGAATAAGCAAACCAGCTATGAAAAATCAACTGCCATTTTCAGAGCCAGATTCATCCCATCACCCACCCCCTCCTGCTCCATTTTTTGGCTCATGGCAAAAACCTACAGTGCTACAGCAGAGGACAGTAGATTTTGGAGAAGAATTAGTTAAGGTCCCAAAGTTGAATTGAAAGTAGTAAAGGTAGTGAGTCTAAGTTTAAAGTTTTAACTCCCAGGGAATCAGAAGATAGTTGCAGAAAACATCAAATTTGATAGGCAAATTTTATAAGCTGGAAAGTTTGTTTTTTTTGTTAGCTATAGCTACATTACTTTACAACTGAGAGATTATACCTCAAAATTTAACCTTTTCTACATTTTCCCCTCGTACTACCGTAAACATTTGAAGCCATGTATCTGTAATGTATGCCACAAACACATTGAGTCCAGTTATGTGCTCAGGAAGATTTGGCCTCTACAAATGAGAGTTTGAGATGCGATTTGGATCTTGGTTGCTGTAAAGGAGTAATTACCTCCTTCTTTTTGGGTGTGTATACTTGATAGCATATAGCTAGAGTGTACCAGATTTAATGTGTGATGATTCTCAAACTTGGTATGCTAGGTACCTGGATTTAAAAACAGTTTAACTGTACACTCTCCTGAACACAATCTTCCCATGCAATCTAGTGACTGCAGCTTGACTATACATGTAATTCTGTCATCGTGCTTAGCCAAGAGCCTAGCCTCAATTTGAAACTTCAAGAACCATGCACATTGTTCATATTCTTGCTAGCATATTCAATGATGGTAGGGGGTCGACTAAAACGCTGGAGGCATTGTGTCATACCTAGCTTTGTCCCCAAGCACTCATAGCTAACAGCATATCAGATATCCTGGGAGCACGGATTGCCCATAAAATGGAAAATCTGTCAGTAAATTGGTGGTGGGAGTAGCTCTTACGTTTTATGGCACTGTTGACCATTTCCTTACGCTCTTAAAACAGTTTCAGTGCTGCATGAAAGAGGATTAGAGTGGAGTATTTTCACTCGTCCTTCGGACTCGTGAAAATACATCCCTGCACTCGTGCAATATTCTCCCGTATTGCACAGGAATGCGTGTAATAAGATATATGATATATGCATTATGAGTCTGGAAGTTGGTGATCCTTCTCCTATGCTACAAATGTCATGTATATATTCATAACCAAACTGCATTATAGTCTGCTATCCGAATTAATGTCAGGTATGAGTAGCACATGAACATTCACCTAGGTTTAAAAATGAAATATGTAATAGTTAACATTCCAAAAATTTATAGCAATAGTCTGTTCGATGTATCTGTCTGTACTGTAGCAGAGTATGACGCTGAAAAAGTCCATGCTTAGGTCCAACCAGTAACAAGCAGCAAGCTCTGGCTGCAATGGCCTGCTGAAGTTGTGATATGTAAATCGGATTCGTTGAATTAAGGATCTCCTCATATCTTTTGTCATACTCTTCAACAGAAAATGGTCTGCCATGGATATACCTCAATAGCCGTTGAGTCTCCACCTTTGCAGCAGTGGCGTTCACCATTGCTTGATCTTGACGGTGAAAAGATAAACTTCCATACTCACCAACATCTGTTGTTAGAAAAGTAGAGTTTAGACCCAATGTCTCAAGCTCTTTCAAATGGTTTTCAAGCTTTTGACCACACTCTCTAATTTTGGTACTATGATGTTCACGCCAAGAGATAAATATTTTTTCCCAGCGAATCAATACTGCATTATACCCAAACCTAGTTTTCAAATATTTTGATATGAATAGCTGAGCTTTTTCTGCTATTAAAGAGTTTGGTGTAAGAGATTCCAAGGAAATGTCATAAAGATGTTTATAAACACATTGATTAATTTTCATATTGATGTAGCATGTCTTCTCACTGTGGTTGGCGATTCCTCTCCATTCATTGAATATCACAGTGGCAGTTGACTTTTCTGAGAAGTGACTTCCAAAAACGAGAGAACTAAAACGTGATGGATCAAGGAAGCTGAGCTGTGTCATGTCAATACACACTTCTTTAAACACTCGGAAGTGATTGCGAGCCAGAAATTTAGCTGAAAAGTCTCTCATGAGCTGAAAGTCACATGCGCTACTGCTGTAGGAAGTGCCAAGACACTTAGGAGCTGTCCTATAGACCACATAAACCAGAATGACATCTCTTGATGCATATTTCAGAAAGTGTTCCCAGCTTGCTAGTGACCAAAAATTATACTTTGCTCCAACACTATTCCATCTACTGAGACTAAAAAAATGTCTAAATCGGGACTGAATTACCTCATGGATGTCTTGGTGGACTGGCATTCTGAAAAAAGTATCTTCTACAAAGGGTTCAACAACAGACATATTCCACTGACGTGCCCAGCACTGAAGACTTCGTATTCTTACAGCAGCATTCATTAGCTGATCTTTGAAAGACAACGAAAAAACAAACTCGTTTGTAGCAGTGAATCCTGTCTCATTTATTACAACAAAGGTATCTTTATTTTCAGTTATTGGTCTGCACTGTACATCCCGGTCTCTTTCAGGTATTATAAAATGTGACACAGGAATACTCGTCTTTAGCCAAACGCCATAGCCTGCTGCAATACATGCTATCATAATAGGAAGTGCCCATTTCAATACAGACATTCCGATTACCCACTCTTCCAATTTTTCACCATAACTGTGAAAAAAATATGTTGTTCACATCATGACAAACCCTAATGTCATACCATAAACATACTTGAAAATCATATAGGTACATGTAATAATTACTTGTATTGGCAATAATTAGGTACGCTGTACTTGCCAGTTATGTGTGGTATTTTCCCTCCCTCAACAATGTCAATATTGAGTGAACTCCTGCAATGGAAATACAATTAAGCTAGGGAACCACAATTACACCACTGACTTATCCGTAACTTGGTATGGTGACCAAATAGTTGATGACAGTGAACACCAGTTTGCAAAGCTACAACTACTAATGGCAACTCAGTAGTATACAATACAGGCAGCAAAGTGCAACTGTACTTTCAACAACACTTTCACCAAGCATACCAGCAAGGATTGGCAAGTACACAGTAGAGAGTGGCTCACTCACAGTAGAGAGTGGCTCAACCATGGCAGCTGGACACTTTTATTAACTACCGAACCGTTTTAGCTTGGTATAATATCTAGTTAACTACAAACCCGTGTACATACAGACTTCTAGCCTGCATGGTTGACTTCCACCAATATCTACTTAAAGCCAACTACAAATACAAAATTGCGTGCTCTACGGTAGTATGCGTACAGCTTGAGACAATGTTGTAACCATTCTGCACAGTTAATGTGGTCTGTCCGATATCTTCACTGTAATGTAATGCAAGTATGTACTGAATAGAGCATACACTCTATTATCTATTATATATTAAATACACCCAATTCAGTCACACTTTCGTATTTGCTGGAGGACAACCATTTACCAAAGGTCACTGACAAGTGCTGCTCTGAGTCCTCTGCACTGATACATGTATACTGTTGCATACTAGCCAGCACAGCTTTGCAAGAGATGCGTACATACCCCTAGTCTGGCGAGGCCCGCCATTCGCGAGGGGCGGGCCACGCCAGAACACACCCCCTGTACAGCCTGGTTGTCCTCTATAAGGGGAGTATGGGCGGCCACTGTGTAACACAGCTAGCCTGACACAATTCTGACACATACCTACCTAGACCTGTTCACTCCATCAGCGTCCTGTTTAATAAGCTAGAACGCTCAACTGTGGAATGGAACTCTCAACTGTGAAATGGAACTGAAAAGTAGTCTCGAGCCCAGACTTTGGCTCCTCCCCCATCTTGTGACCGGAGTTACGTCATAAACTTGGTGGGCGGGGCTCGATTATATGCGAGTTCGTCATTCCAAGAAGTTGAAGCACGGACTCTTCTGCACCAGCTGTGACTAGGATTGGCCTGCATTCCCTATGCTGTTCAAGGTCTTTTGCAGGGCGGCCAGCTGCAGGATCATTACAGTTGAGCCAGTCCTCTATCTTTATTTCTTTGCCAGGTACCTGTACTACCCACTAATCCAGCAGTACATATTTTGGAGGTATGGAAATGATAGGCTGCAGAATACCAGCTTTATATTTCCGAATGGCTCTTTTTGTATCACAAAGAAGGAACTAGACCATTATGGTGGAAATGGAACTGGTGATGACGTTGAAGAATCTGCAAATTTTCTTGTTTTGTATGCACAAATTGCCAACACACTACCATCCATTCTTGCTGCAATTGTATTTGCTCCACTCTCTGATCACTTTGGGAGGAAATCAGTGATGGTCATTGTTTCACTTGGAGCAGGTTTACAGGGGCTTGGTATTATTGCGATCATTCACTTTCAGCTGAACATATACTTCTTTCTATTGACCAATGTAATCAGCGGAATAACAGGTGGAACGGCAACTATCATAACTCTTGGTTTTTCATATATTGCGGATGTTACCACTCTAAAGCAACGTACATGGCGGATTGGGATAGCAGAGTCCATGATGTTTATTGGTGAAGCCTTGGCCCAGGGTGCTGGTGGCTACTGGCTACAGCGATTGAATTGCTATTTTGAACGACCGATGTGGGTGCATGTAGGATGCCACACACTGATCATTGCATATGTGTTGCTGTTCCTTCCAGAATCCATGAGTCGGACTGAGAGGCTAGAGAAAGCAAAGAAACGCCCAAGTGGTTTCCGAGCTATAGTACAAGGCTTCAGAATTTTCCTTGGTAGCATTCAAGAATATTCTGTCTGGAGACTTTGGGCAGCATTGCTGTCCCTATGCATAGTTATCATCAATAGGGTAGGCTCACGGCAAATTACTATCTTTTTCTTACTCACAGACCCACTTGACTGGGATTCAGCAAAAATTGGTATCAATGGTCTTTTGAACCGCCTGTGCCAGGGTATCGCTCTGATTGTCATCTTGCCAACTCTTGTATTTATTGGCATTTCAGATATTGTAATTGCACTTGTTGGGCTTGCATTTAGTTGTGGAACTAGTGTATTTACAGGATTTATTACGAAAACATGGGAAATGTTTCTAGGTAAGTGTTAACTTTAATTATTTTTATCAAATGGCATGATGCTAATGAATACTTCCAACAGTGAGTGTCATACAAGGAATGCAGGGTGTTCTTCCCAGCACACTGAGAGGGATCATGTCAAAGCTTGTGGCCTCACATGACCAAGGTAAGTGCTGATGTTGTCAGTGAAAGTATAACAATAATGATGTATACGCAATGTTTCATTAGGTGCTCTGTTTTCTTTTGTTGCCTCTGCTGAGCTGTTGTCATCATTGGTAGCAACTGCGCTGTACAACACTGTCTATCCTATGAGCCTCAAACATGGCTTAAAGTCAGGAACTGCCTATTTCCTGATGGCTATCTTGTGCATTATACCTGCGCTACTATTACTGTAAGTATTCAATTATAAACTCTTCAACTGTTGTTGACAAACTTGCACAATGTGTGGTAGTCTTAAAACATAAGAGAATGACCATTGCTGTTATTGCTATATATAGCCACCATGAATGCATTTACAAACTGTACAGGTTCATCCATTACATAATGTCATATGTGACACGTGGAAAAGGTTTGATAGCAACAACAACTGTTGTTAGAGTGAATTGTTGAGTTTTATGTATTGTCTACAGCATATTGTGCACAGTGAGAGGTCACAATGTGCCTGCATGCATGCAGGATGTAGCTATATACAAGATGTAAGATGCACTGAACTAGCTATACTAATAACTCGTGCATAACACAGAACTGCATGTAGCCATACATAGAGACTATTATTTATCCGTGTCTACTTTATTGATTCCCCCCAATCTATAGATTCCTATTTATATTTAGGAACAAGCAGGGTGCACAGCCTCATGATGAGAAACAGAGAACTTCATCTAATCACAGTGAGCATGATAGTTTGCTAGGCAAAAATACATCCCATCACTTCAAGTATGGCAGGGATGACCAATTGAAGAAAAATGCTATTAATTAAACTGAACAAATTTATTACATACATGGCTGAAGTGACCACGAACAGAACGTTACTGGCTGTAGTAGCTATGAAAGATGTATTCATGCAATCATTATTAGTGACCATGTAAACTTCAAAATGAACCTGAAACAGCTAGTGAAAAGGATAATTATATTAAATTCCATCATATCTAGTAAATTATTTGGTCTGATAAAATTGCACTGGAGATTCATGTATGCACCACATTTGATCTTTGTAATACTACCATACATGCATACTGTATCACAGCAGTTTGTCTTGTATAAGAAGTGACCCACTCATGTACTTGATATTGTTTAGGTATGAGATTGATTTAGCTATAAGGTTATTGGTGACCACCTATAGATAAATTCCAAGAAGAAAATACGTAAATTTATGCTAATAATAAGGATCAGGTATAGGATGGAAAGTATGTGCTGTTCAATCTCTTGTCTATAAAAATAGCATTTATGTCCAATGACACCATCATGTGACAAGGTTGTCAAAGTGTCCGCGGAAACTTAGGAAATTCATGGTTTGCTTTTCAGTTCATCCAATCATCTTGTAACTAGGATTTAGGTCCATTCCAAGGTCATCCCGGGATGGCTGTACAAACACACTCCCAACACAATGTCAGAGAATTCTGGGATTTGGTAGTACCCATGGTCATCCTGGGATGATCTCGGAATGCAAACATGCTCCTACCTAATGTCCTGGGATGCCCTAGCAATGTTACTCTGACCATCCCCTAGGATCATCCTGGGATGCACGCATACACTTCTACTCCCGCTGTCAGATTATCCCTGGATACCCTATATAGTAACTGGACTATCCCAGATCATCTTGGGATGCACACATACACATTCTCCTACCCCACTACAAGCAAATGTAAATATATGGTCATCTGTAGACATTAGTACTCTACAGATAATACTCTCCCATTTATGACCTTAAAGTGTCTAGTTTTAAGTACCTTGGAGTGACCATCAATACAAGTTCGTCTGAGCAAATATCATCAATTTGTTTGACTTACTAAGTGAGTTAGATTTGCCAACTCTAGAACAGAGAAGGAAGACTATCCAACTTGCTACATGCACTCTACAAAGCTCTCAATGGACTCTATGGCCCACCATTGGTCCTTATACAAGAGCTATGGATACCGGATACAGCT
The DNA here is from genome assembly GCA_963921505.1 of Phakellia ventilabrum. Classification (NCBI taxonomy): domain Eukaryota; kingdom Metazoa; phylum Porifera; class Demospongiae; order Axinellida; family Axinellidae; genus Phakellia; species Phakellia ventilabrum. The sequence continues at coordinate 2,199,817 of OY997385.1, forward strand.
TGAGATCCAGAAATGTAGACTCTGTCCATCCCTGTTGCAAGGACTGTATACTGCCTACGGTAACAGGATTCATGTGTACCAGCATCCTTGAATGGTCTACTAGTGGAGATATGAAATCTGTCAGACATCAAAGTATTCAAGGATGCTGTTCATGTAATAGATAGGCTATTAGCTATTGGGTTGTTTATCTGAGCAAGCCCCACACTAGTGTGTACAGTGGGACAATTTCTTTGACTATAGCTACTTGAAGTGACAACCATATACACCCCCCAACATCACCTGCATGGGTAATGTTTTAGCTCTGAATATGTATCATTTATGTGAGAGGATGCACCGCGCTCGATCAGGCTCACCCCTCGATCATTACCAGCGATAGGGTAGCCTTCATACTGACCTCTGATATCTGGTCTATCCTGTGTGTATCAATTTGCTTTATATATTATTATGCTTTTTGTACTATTTTTTCAAAGCCAACTGGCAACAGCAAGAGTACAGGTGGGTCATCCACCACCTATATATAGTACATTCGCAGCATTTGTTTCTTTCTCCACTTTAATCCGTGTTGCTCTCCGCTCTGAGAATGGTAACTCCTCGTATATTCGCCATCATAAGTGGGCAACTGGAACAAGGTAATGAAACTCTCCCCCCAAACAGAAGGGGCACACTCTGCCCAGCCCAGTAAACATGGTATGTCTTTCCAGAAGTGTGACCAGTCACCTGAGTCTGAAATAGTACTATGTAGAGTAGCACTACAGTATAGAGTAACAGACATCTTGGTCCGAGCATGTGCAAAAAAATTCGGAAATTATAGTTCAGCCATGACTACATCTCTACTCACCCACTGTACTTATACTTGGCAGTGTTAGTCCGATAATTTAGAATTAGGAGTAGGATTGGGGTAGGTTTAGGGTTTGGGTAGGGGACCGCTGGATTTAGAGCTGCCTACAGTGTGTCAAGCATTGAGCTGCAAGCTATATAGTGCACAAATTTGCATTCCACATGTAAATGTATGCACTTCCTGCTGGACCAACAGCTACATTCATTTAAGGTCAATACTTACAGAATCTTAAGAATCACTCCTCTCCCGCAGTTGGGCTAAGTAGATAGCACCAGCCTAAATGAAGCTAAATTAATTGGGCACAGTAGAAAGGCGTGAAAATTAAACACACAAACATAAATGTGAAACACATGGCTAGTGTAAAAGAAAAAAAAAGTAAGAAGCAAAATGAAAAAACTTGAGCGCACCTGAATCAGATGTGCTCGAACCCAGCTGTTACTTGCAGTCAGTTTACAATCCAAGGTTTTTGTGATCAAGGCTTATTATTATGTTTAAAAGGTTTCCTTACAGAAAATGGAAGTGGTACATCCTTTTCACGAGTAGATACCTATTCTATTTATCTTCCAAGGATCACAATGGTATACGTTTTACCCCTCATTTTTTTGCGAATTAATTTAACTTACTACATACCCATTAAATATTAACACTTGGCAGTGTATTTATTGACCACTCAATTATATTAAACATTAACAAACATAAACAGTTTTGGGAACTATCGCACAAAATTGCGCAATCTACGTAAAGAATATATGCAAGGCTAATTCAAGTTCTAAGCAAGTAATAGTCTACTGAATGTGGGAAGCAACCTACAACTAGTATCACAAGCCATTAGCTACTGCTACACAGTAAATATACTTTGTTCCGTTCAGGTGTTGTTTTACAATCAGGCCACAGTCTTTGAGGGCACTGTTGGAGAAGGTGGCATCATATCAGATTCTGTGCGTATTCCTGGGCTTGTTGCTTGCACTGTGGAGTGTCAAAATAATAAAGAAAATTACACATAACTTTTTCAGGCTTGATTTCTACATGCTCAAACATCGTAAATTAGTAATAAGTCAAACAACTTATATAAAGTGAGCTACTATAGGTGATTTATTCAGATATTGTGTTTCCTAACTATAAATGGGGCAGTTTGATCCATTTTTCATAGTTATATGGTCAATAGCAAGCAACAAGTTTGTAATTTATTCATACAAAAGCAGAAAAAAACAATTGTGCAAGTTGCACACCCCTTATAAATCTGATAATGGTTGATCAATACACAGCGAACTCTGATTCTTATGCACTCAATGTCTGGAGCTAGAGTAGCCATTATGCACATGTCAAGACGACTTTTTTCTTTTTTTTGTAGTGTATAAAGCCTATCATTAATAGCATCCAATCTAGCTCCACTCCCAAATTGGGCTATATTTATAATTTTAAATTACATGCTTAGCTATAGAGTCTGCGCATGTTGTAAACATGGCTTGCAGTGGCAGAGATTTTGAAGCGTATCATTCAATACATGCATGTCCCTAGCATGCTGGCATCATGCAAGGCAGTAGAGCTATTATCAAGCTACCTGTGATAGAAGTTAGTCTAAGAGAACCCACCCCACAGTGAAATGCAAAGATCCCTGGCACATCTTAATAAATATCCATGAAATTACCTCACTTACCAGGATCTGTGTTTTCAACATCTTTGTATTTCTTGCACCTCACCCAGGGATAAAGACAACATTTCCAGCACGTTCCAATGGAACTAAGAAAACGGTTCCAGCACATGTCCGTGGAACTAAGAAGACATTTCCAGCAGCTGCCCAAGGGACTAAGAAAGTATCTATCAATAACCCCATGGATCTTCCTTTTCACAGAACTAGTGTAGTTATAGTTACACCAAATACTGATCCAAGCCAGCAGCAAGAACAATAGTGTGAAAATCAGAAGAAACTGAATGAGAGATATTGAGAGAACATGCATGAATAGCACACTGCACTAAGTCTAAAGGTTTGATAAAGGTACTGAAACTAAGTAAATAACGGGAATCAGGTTACACATAGTGCATCAGGAGTAGTGGGTGGAGCCACCTCACATGCCCATGGAACTTTACCACTTGTACAACAAAACTATCTGTGGATGGCATCCCACAAAACAGGGTATATAGCTACATGAAGCAATCTTGTCATTTATCAGAAATGCAACTCTAAAAGGAAATTGGCCTAGCTTTCTGTGCTATTCTAGGTTTGAAAATGTTGGAGGACTTATCAACTGACTGATACAAATTAAACACAGCACATGTTCTAGAAATTGACTTACCAGAATGTGTAAATATGGATTAATGCTTTCAAAACCGAACTGTCCCAAAACATATTCTCCTGAGGAAGTAAAGCACTCAAACTCAGTCCCGGAACAGTCTGCTTGGAAGTCATTCAGTAGCAGAAAGGCGGAGGCAGAAAAGCCATAGTAGTTTGGGTTGATGAAAGAAATCCACCGGTACCTACATATATGTGTGAATAAGATAAAGAGTGTCATAGAAAAAGTAGTTACGCCACATTAATTATTGTTATCAGCTGCAGTAACATGGCTTCCTTTAGTTGCATATGTCCTGACCAATCCTATTTCTGTACGGTGGCATGAGGAAAAACTAAGACACCTATGACTACAATGCTACATAATACACACTTCAGCTTCTTTGACGTCTTTAGCAGAGTAGAAAACAGCTGCTATTTCAAAGCAGCCTGTTATTTTCTTTTACACTTTCGTTCATCAGTTTTTTATATGTAGCTGTTTAATTGAGTCCATCTTTATAAATGCGCTCTTATCCGGTTGTAAATACTTTAGTAAGTATGTTTTGAAACCACAACTGGCAACTGGCTAGCAAAGAGACCATGTATGTGTATGTTTTCTTCCATCAAGCGTAGCCATAATGCCAAGTGTGAGTACGGTTGACAAATACAAATGGGGGCATAAGTACAACTGGAAAGCTGAGATGAAGATGTAATGGGCGTGGCTAAAGTGTGATTGCTAGAAATTGCACACTTTGGACTACAAAGCGATGAAGATTAGCCTTTAGGTCGATACTCTCCCATGTATCTCATGGCTGCCATTGTTGGTGAAGGTGAACTGATTGATTGTGCCATCTATCGTGCAACATTGTCATATCATGCAAACTCAGTCCTCAATAGTAGCTTCGGCCTGTCTTATATACAATACTTACGTCTCAGCTTTTACATATGGTACACAAGCCTTGTCCCTGTAAAACTATTTTCTTCATAGTATGCTGATACAAATCTCAGACAGTACACAGCTATGCCATATGCTAATCTCTCATCACTTTCCAGTGAAGCATAGAAATACTCACCACCATGGTATTTGTTTGATGGGTATGAAAAATCCAGCAGTGAACCCTGCAATACTTGTGATGATGGATGATAGGTGAACAGCTTGCTCAGGGAAGGCACACATCAGAGCAATAGTTAGAGCTGTCCATGTCTGGTTTAGTGCCAGGTTCACTATCACTAGCTGGCCAAATACAATAAAGTCATATGATTCTGCATATATTAGCTGGAGAGGACAAAGTGGGGAATGCGTTCACCTGCTTGACTTTATGCCAGGATTAATTTATTAGCAACTTACCAGCAGATATAGCATTCCAGCACAGATAACCACAGGCAGTGCTGCCAATGAGATAGCCCTACAGAAGCCTTGGATGACAAGATCATGTGTCCAACTCACTGCATCCCAGCGTTCATAGCGAAACATCTGTGTGTGCGTGTGTATGTGTGAGCAATGCTAGCATGTGAATGTATGTATATTTTCTTATGAGTTCCAGGAAGAGTTTGAGAGAGTGAAAGCTCTCAGCAACGATACTCAGATGAGTTATACCAAGGAAATGCAGAATTTCTCAATCCTGGTTCTATAGAGGATGCAAGTGACTGGACTTCAAATTTTTATAATAATGAGGGGTACATTACCCAGTATATAAAGTATGATGGTTGAGCAAAAGTATAAAGTACGGTGGGTGAACAGAAGTACGGATGATAATCTGGACATGGCTGAAGTAATAATTGGCAGAAAATATGCACATGCATTGACTTATATATAGTGCCAAAGAGGCTTAGTATCAATATTAGTCTCCAGGTAGGTATAAATGATGCTCCTTCTGACATGGGTGAGCGATAATCAACATCTGATTCTTTAATAGCTTTAGCTTGTAAAGAGTTTAAAAAATAGTTTGCAATTATGTAGAGCCTCCTTTATTCTGAAATTTTATCTCGCTTTTGAGTTAAGCGTAACGATAACAATACCTCAAGTGCTTTGATATAGTAACGGTAGAGCATTGGAAACATCACAAGAGAACTGGCAAATGAATAAGCTGCAAATCCTGAGACAATGAGGAATGGGTTTGTCTGTTGGAGATACACAGTACCTGTGTATGTATAGTGTGTGTGTGTGTGTGTGTGTGTGTGTGTGTGTGTATGTGTGTATGTGTGTGTGTGTGTGTGTGTGTGTGTGTGTGTGTGTGTGTGTGTGTGTGGTGTGTAATCTGGGAAAGTAAAAGTATGTACCTGACCTCATTCCCAGGGAGAGCCTGGTGATTTGTACTGCTCTTTAAATTACATAATGAATACGTAAAGTAGACTACCGCATACTCAAATCTTGACCCACTATCAAAAAATTCATACTATAGCTATGTCACTAAAGTTTTAAGGAACTTCTAGTAAAGCATATAAACGACAGTGGAATCCCAGACATGTTTACCATGGTCACCATAAGCTTTATGCATTTCTATGCATGGCTCCGGGTTAATTGTTAGTCTCGTGACTGCCTGGCTCGTGAAAATACCCCTGTCTCGCCACGCCCAGCTCATAGATTCATTATATATACATCTCTGCTTGCCTACAGTACTCATGGTTAAAAATTAATTATCAGGTCAGTGGTAGAAAATAAACTGCAAAAATTGAGAGAATAATGATCATACCAAGTATCAGTCCATAGATGAAGAATACGAATGGAAAGTAGAATTGCCATAAACCAGCTGCACGCTTTGAAGCCCTGGCTTCAAGAGCAGCAAGCCGTCTGAACTGTCCAGTAACAAGGTTTCCATTGAGATCACTGGTAAAACAAGAGAGTGCATATGGCACTACTAAACATAATAATATAATGAGAATGGATAACAGCACTCTAAAGATGAATAGCCAGGTCCACTATTATCTCACCTTTCAGGTGGCTTGCCCTGACCTGGTGGGTCACAGGATGAGGTGTTATTATTGGTAATTAGTTCCAGCATGTCACGGTGACCTATTACATCCTGGATGAGATCTTGCAAGGTGATAGAAAACACAAAACAATAACCATATAATTCCTTAAGCACGCAATAAAATTAAATTTTATGGTTACCATAAGCTTTATGCCCCTCCAGTGGTATCACGTGTTCGTTCACAATGCCTTTGAATGTCTCATCCATGTCTTTAGGTTTCCCATCATAGGCAACCTGTAGGAGCAAGAATGTACAGACAGTACTAGTGTTATACATACTCACCTCAATCAATGATTGTGTGAAAGGAAATCAATGTACTTTTGATATTCACTAGTACTGCTAGATGTCGCAGCAAGCAGTTGCATTGACTATGTAACTGGATGACAATCACCTAGTCTTATCCCATGCAGTCAGGATGTTGATTAACAAGAAAAGGCTCTCTGAATGTAATTTTAATTCAGAAAGAAACAGGGTGTTAATTTATAAGCACTCAGTGTTCCCACTTCACCCTTATGCCCGGATTTTGTTAAGGTTATAGACTTCATTGAATTACCTTATCGCTCTGAATCAAAGGCTGTGTAGAGGTAATGTAATTAGCAGTATTGCTACCATTGGCTTTATATATTACCTTACAGTGTGGGTAGTGGTTAACTAGTTGCTGGCTAGCTAAAACAACCACACACATGCATGCATAAATGCTGAAACAAAGAATCTTTTATGCTGGCATCAGTTGACTTATTTCAGTCATATCTTCGACAATAGCATAATATGAGTACACTGCTTCACCACAGCATACGTAGCTTTGTGGTTAGTTCAAAATTCATGTATTGCATTATCAATATGGTTAGGTTACTGTACTGTGTCAGCACAGATAAGGTGAAGGTGCTTGTAGCTAATTTACAGTGAGCATGAAACTGCCTATCCATATAAAAAATATAGCTATGTACCTTTCCATCATAAAGCAATACGACCTTGTCAAACAATTCCAAAAGGTCTTGTCCAGGTCGATGTATAGTGAGAACAACAACATCAACAATTCCAGGTTCATGGGCTAAGGTGCGAAGGACGCTGACAAGTTCACTCGCAGATCCTGAATCAAGACCTACATGTACATCAGTGGGAAATATTGTCAAACACAGATAGCCTGAGAAATTAAATTAACTGGATACTAACCTGCTATAGGTTCATCAAGGAAGATAATTTCAGGTAGTGTCAACATTTGCAGTGCAAGTAATAAGCGCCTTTTCTACAAGGGTGAGGAATAGATTACAATTATACCAAGCAAAATAATAATACATGAGAACCTGTCATTGGGGATACTAATTTCTGCTAATACACAACATTAAGTCTTGAGAGTTGTAGATCGATCTTCATCCAGATCTAAGTCATCATATTTCAGCATTATAGGTATATAACGTGTCATACCTACCGCAGGAAAAAATAAAGCTACCCCTACCTCAATAACCTTTTTTGTCATCTAAACAGGTACGCCTTTCGCCTTTGCACTGACTGGTGGGATTGTACTTCCTTTTTTTAAAGCCTACCATACTCACACGTTGTTAAGTGCATGCGTGAGTACGGTATGTTAATGTTAGAGTGATCAATCTCTCTCACCTGTCCACCACTAAGTCCAGATCCAGTGGTTCCACCCACCTTTTGGTCAGCCAGGTGCTCTATTCTAGTCTGTATAGAAATGAAGATAGCCATACGACAGTTGCATGTAAAACATAGCAATAATGTATTTGTGCTGTGGTGAAAAATAACTCGTATACAGATTTTAATAATACTCAGCAGAAACTGGCATAATCCCGATTGTTTTGATGTTCAGGCATAATCTTACATTTGTGATGACCAGGCACTGTTTCAAGCCATAGTTACATGTATCCACCCCAGATTTACAGTACAAAAAACAATATTCTTACACTGCGGTTATTAGCAAGCTATGGAAAAGAGCTTGTAATTGGAAGCATGGTGTGTGTGCTACAGCCTTGCCTTCTCTTAAGAAGCATCAATCTCTTATAACTCTTAGCTTGATAGCCCTTGTTACAAAATAAAGCTTACCATTTTCATGATATCACTGACATGCTCAAAGTAGTCTTCCTCTAGATCTGGCAGTTTTATTATTGCAGCAAAGGTGAGATTTTCACGGACAGTGAGCTCTTCATAGTAGGGAGCGGCCAGCTGCAGTACATAGCCTGTGTTGGTAACATACCACTCCCAATTTTGTTCCACACTGTGGTCACCAATATAGATTCCACTGTCATCAGACTCTGCCTGGGCATAGTATGTATAGTAAAGGAGGGTTAGTTATATTCAGCATGATGTTCATTGGGTACTTACATGAACACTGTGTAATTTGTACAGTGTATATACAATATACACTGTTATCTGTATGTACTAAATAATTATAATAGGATAAATTTGATCCACTGGGATACTCTTATGCAGATTATACTGATGCGCTTATAGCAACACCTGATTGGCCAACTTGCACAATTAGGGCACCTATTAATGACCACATACGTAGAACACAAAATAATTTCACGTGAATGTGCAGTGGGTGAACTGCCTTTCAGCTTCTGGTCAGTGCATTACGGCAGTCACCAATCTAAATTTGCAGTTGTAGGAGCTGGAATAAAATTTTATGGTACCGCCATTGAAAATTTAAGGGGTAGATGGAATAGATTGTGCTAAATTATAGAGACTAGGAGCTCAGACACTTCAAGAGAATGGCCCAAACAGTTATGGTGGGACAATAGTGTTGCTTGGAAAGAGCATAGAAATGAAGAAAGTACACGTAATTGAGCATGTGGTGCCTAAAGATACTCCATAAGTATGGTACATTTTCAATCTAGAATGTTTCCAAGAACTTTGTTATAGCTACCTAGCCCCAGAAAGCACCAAGAGAGTGTAATAATGGGCCTATAAGCTGCAGTATCTTCTTCAGCTAATTACCTAATACAGCTATACTATACACAAAACCTACTGGAAATTACTACCCAGCTGCTTATAGTACCTGTTGTCCGCTGCAGCAGTAAAATTACTCAGTTTCTATCTGTCATTTAGGCAACTGCTCATCTACATAATCACATAGTCTGAAAGGTGTGGATTCTATGAAAAGTGTAGCCGCACCCATTACATCTGCATCTCGGATTGCTCGTTATACTAATACCTCATCTGTAGTAGTTACCTGCTGTACTTACACTTGACAGTGCGGTCACACTCGATAAGTCAATAAATCTCATTCAGCTTTTTTTTTTAATTTATACCATTGTGATCCTCGGTTGAAAATTAAGCAAATGCATGTAAGGCATGTCCACTTTCAGTTTCTGTGAAGAGATATAGCTTTGGTTCTATCCTTCTACATGCCTCTTTTTTTCTTTTTGTCCATGATACAGGAGCCGAGGTATCCACATTCTGAGATACATGACCTACCTGGAGGTCAATCTTCAAATAAGCCTCTTGCATACTTACAATTTCTAGTAATTACATGCATATAATTTCTAGTAATTACAATTTCAGCCATGCCCAGGTCGTAATTCATTACATCTGCATATCTGCTGTACTTTACACTTGACAGGATGGTTACCGTAACATTGGCTACTCATATAACTAAACTAGCTACCTTTGATTTCTCCCTTTCTCGCCGCCCAGTCAGCAGGTCAAGCAATGTCGTTTTTCCACAACCTTTGAAGGGGAAGGACAGAGAGACCAATAGAAATTGTAACAAAATGCCGTTCCTAAATTAAAATTTGACTGTTTAAAAAATAATCATGCAGGTATTGCATGTAATATTTACCTGACGGTCCCATTATTGCTGAAAGTTCTGTAGATCCAAAAGAGGTTGTTATTCCTTTCAAAATATCCTTCGTTTTTGGTGCTGGATCATTTGTAGCCATTGAGACCTGTCGCTTCATCTTTTGAAAAATAAATATTGACTGCTGTTAGCTAGCTACACTAGTAGCTAGTATGCTTGGTACACATAGAATAACTGTAATAACTTGAATTTCCGCTATCAAACACCTACTACTAGTTATTTCATTATGTGATTTTGTGTGGGTACTTTTCAAGAGCCATTTATTAAACTGTGCGGGCATGAATTGGCAAATTTTCATGGAATTACAGAGCTACAATTGGCATGTATGACCAATTTTGTACCAATTAATTAATGTTCCTACATTTCTGCAATATTACCATACCCTTCTTCAGGGCTACAATAGGGCAACTTTCATTGTAGCCCTAAAGAAGGCCTTGACAGTAATGCCGAAATGTATAGGCATTGAAGTTTCAGAAATACAGTTGGTACAAAATTGGTATATAGTATGAGTGACTAAATAAGAATCAAGCATATCAGCTTATAATTTCCTTACTTCCTTCCAGATTTCCAGTGATATTTCTCCACATAAGAAAGCTAAGTCATGAGGTAGCTACAAAAACTACTCCAGTTACACATTTCCTATTTCTGTACATAGATACGTACCCGTACGCGTTCTTTAATGGCCTCTCCCAGTTCTTTAATACGATAGTCATAACGCACAACACTTTCTTCCTTCTCAGTCTTTTTCCCTCTGTCCCTAATAGAAGAAATTATTTGTTGAAAGCGTGTGTGAACAGTTTCCCTTACACTTACAGCCTTCTATAAGTACATAGCATTAAGGCTTAGTATCAGTACTCATAGAACAGTAGGGAATATACTTTCTTTGTGCTTTGTTCTTGGAAGCTTTTTAAGTGGGAGCTAGTGCAATTTATCGCAATGCCATGTTTATGATGCTTCTCCATTGCTTTCTAGTAATATTACATACATACTTCAGAAAGATTTATAGCATTATAGGAGCACATACTTGAAAGGGACAGTGTACCATAAGTCTTTACAGCTCAAACACCACTTATCACCAACCTGTACAGAAGAAAGAAAATACTAAAATATATATACCGTATATATAGTTTTGGTCACACCACATTAATACACATCTGCAATTAATAGTCTGGTAACTCCATTTTAGGTCGCATATAAACTATAGCTGCCACACGTTTTCAGAAGGTGATGTTGAAAACTTTCTGCTTAGGTAGCTACTGGAATGGGGATCTGCTCCTACCCTGCAGTTATGTCTTGTGTATGTTTTAAAGCCACTGAATGACATAGTTTAATGATGCAAAAAAAATAGATGAGGCAACCATCCTTGGGAGAGTAATAGAAAATTTATCAGAAAAGATTTCCCAATTTCATTTTTGTGAGAAACCATTGCCAAAAAAATAGATTTTTACACTTTTCATAAGCCTGTGACAGATATCTTGGACTGGCTCTATTATATAATGTAATTACCTCTCTTTAGGCCTATATAGTACAAGCAGATAATATTGTTGTCCGTTGCTATCATTAATGCATTCTTGACTAACTCCCCCAGATACTTCCACCATCTTATCTATAGGTGTGAGTGTATTTGCTCATCTGCACTTCAGATAACATTTTCTACTGTCATGCATGCTCATAGGGAAAAGGGAACTGTCGTATTGACTAGTTTTTTTTGCTAGTTATAGATGACTGTTAGCTGCAGGAACATAGCTAAGGGCCAAGATAGAGTTGGTCAAGAATGCAGAACACTTTAGCGGTGTGTTTTCATACTCATCTGCACCAGGAATCTTAACTAACTCCCTCCACATACACATAGCTACCATCTACATAGCACCATTAACAATATACGTACTAGTATGTACTTAAACACATAGCACCATTCGCAACACTTAAACAAGAGGGGAATGGCTGAAGATGGCTGTAACAGATAACACAGGGTGGCCCACACCACAACTACGAAAATAAATCAGGAGGTAATTAATAAATATTAAAACGCAGGAAAGTACATCCACTCTAATATCACTTTAGAGATGCAGAACCCTCATGGGAAACTGCTAAGTATAAGCAGAGATGCAACTTACAGCAGACTCATGATTCGATGATTTGACCTTTGCTCTTCTTTTTCTAAGAGAATGAACATATTGGGCTTCCAAGCATATTCAAAATGCAGGGTTTCATACAGGGAGGGAAACCTATAATTTGCTATGGCAGTATAGTATATAACACAAACCTGAAAGTACCAGATAAGCGTTTGAATAACATCTTTTTCTCATTGTCAGACTATACAGTAGGAAGAAAATGATAGTGCATCATTGACACAAGTACACCGCAGATTATTGTTTTGGTCACATGACTGTTCAGCCAGGTACATATTCAAACTTAGTCCAATGTCTGCATTTAATGTGCATATACAACTTAAATGACAACTTCTTTCACACCGCAGACTTCAAAATAAAATGTTCCCATAATCCATATCTGCTAGAAGAGTATTACAAAGTCAGCCTACTAATTTCGCCACTCATTCCTTGGATGCTGAGCTATATCCACCCAAACACTCATCACTGCTTATATTATTATATTAACCCTTGCATGGTTGCCATGGCACCACCATGTATAGCTGTATACATCCACACCGCAAGGGTCAGTTAAGACACTGCAGTTATCAACTAGAAGCATATATAGTTTACTGCACCTGAAGTCCTAATAACAATAAACCAGCTGCAGTGTAGTGGGTGGGCTGAAGGCAATGAAACACCAGTGGCATGAATGCATGCCCTCCACACTGGTTCAAATAACAATGTGGACTGAGATGGATGTATGGTTCATTAACTTTAGAATGTTATGTAGCCTCTTTCCTCAATTCCATTACATTCCAATGCCTATGTGTAATGTACAAATCTAATAAATCTGCCGTGGGATGGATGCATGCCACACTGGTTCATTAATTTCAGAATGTTTTTAGCCACTTTCCTCCATTCCAATGCAATGAAGTGTGGTGTACAAATCTGATTTGATTAATTAATCTGGTGTAGGATGGATGCATGTCACACTGGGTCATTAACTTGAGAAAGTCATGATTGACATTTCGTAGTACATGTAATAAAGTGTGATGTACACATCTGTCCCATACTGCTTACTGGCTTTAGTGTCACCTTATCATCGCTATGGGTGCCTGTACCTTGCAACTGCATCAACCATACTAGGGTGCAGCAACCTAGTTGCTGTAGTAGTGCGAGTATTCCTGCAGTGTTACATGTCATTGTGGCAGGTATATTATACTCACTGCAAAGCATCAGTATTGTTTTAACCAGCCCAGTATCAATTCAAGGCCATAAAGCTTTTTAGAAGGATATTCAAGAGGCCTCTTAATAGCTAGATTTCCAACTTGTACTTCTGATTGGGTTGTGGTAGCAGTGACTCATTGGCACATCGTATGGCCTTGCGATTGAACTGCAATGCAATTGAGGTTAAGTAACCCTAATTTTCAAGTTTGCAGTGCATTCATGCACACTATAAAAAATATGTTATATTACCCTCTCTTTATGGCTGATGCAGCTGCAAGGTACATACACCTATGGCGATAATGAGGTGACACTAAAGCTGGGTACAGGACAGATGTGTACACCACCCTTCATTAGTTCAGAATGTAATAGAATAGAGGAAATGACATTCTGACATTAGCAAACCATGTGAATTACATCCCTCCCACGGCAGATTAACTTACTTCCTTGTTACACAACTAAATATTATTAACCTAATGCCGAACCTTTTTCTTCTTCCTTTTTTGCTTTTCATCATAGTCGTCCTGTAAATCGTTCAGTGAATGTAACCAGATCCAAAATTTAACCTTCAGGAGTCCACAAATGACTGTAATACACACAACAAAGAATGCAATGATGATTTTTGCTGCGAGTGACCAATTATTCGAATCCAGTTCAGCCAGTAAGAATTTCTCAGGGCATTGAGCATTGCAGTGAGGACCACCACAACTATCTCGGAAATGCACGGGTACAGTTCGGTTGTTGTACCACTGTATGAGTGCTTCTTGTATTGTAGCTCCAGCTAGTTGTAGAGTTCTCCAGACACCAGTTTCAATTGAATGGCTGTGTACATAATATTATGTGAGTGCATGTACATGGTGTGTGGGTGTGCATTAGTTATGCTGTTATATATTATTTTGTTATTGTTATTTTGTTTTCACACTAGTGTACATTGGCTTCGCTCAACAGGAACAGGAGGACAAGGGTATACATACCCTCGTTCCAAGTCTCCACTCCCAGCTTTTTTTGCCATTAAAAAGCTACATGTACTACCATGCAAAAAAAAACTGAGAGTGAAGACTGGGAACAAGGCTAGGGTATACATACAAAGCACTTACTTGAAAGATGCCAGGTCTCTCTCCAACTCCACAGATGACCTCCCAAATACACTAGCTCCTGGGAGCCCCCAGAGAGTAGATGTAGCAAGGTAGACATGCTGGAAACATTGTGTTGCATAGTAGCTAAAGAAAGGTGTTTGAGTTTCTGTCAAAACAACGGTGTTGTTAATTTCACCTCCGTATTCACCAACAGTGAGAAGGAAATCAATCCCATATCCAATGGATATTTCTTCTTTGTTCTGAATGGTTTCTAATCCATTGAGTGAGGGAGCCAGGAGGTACACATCATACAAGCTAAATATTCCAAATGTAGGCACTTTGGGGTAGTAGCTCTCACCAGCATCATTTGTTTGAGTAAGGAGACAAAAAGGAGAGGAACAACAAGGAAAACCAAGCTGCACATCCCTGCATGCTTCATTGCTTTCTAGGATTGAAAGTAGAGTTAGAATATTCTGTCGCTGAGCCTCAGATTCAATACGGCTAATTGTGCCATCAAGTTCACGGTAGATGTTCCCCTGAAAGTTAATAAACCATGCTGAATCGAAAATCACACTAAACTCAGCTGAACTGACACTTTGGAGTTCACTGTGCAGCCATTTAGCATTATTCAATGCCCCAAGACCCCCAGCACTAGACCCAGCCAAGATGACCTCAGACGCTACATTCATTCCCATTGCCAGTAGGTCTCTGATTACTGACATGAAAATTATCTTCCCACGGAAGGTAAACTGGATGTTCTCACTCTGAGGATTGTACCTAAAGCAGCCATTCTGTTCATCTGTGAAAGAAAAATGGATATGAACTGCATACAGTATTAACTTAATTAAGTCAAGAATGCAATTTTATGCAAGGTGTAGCCCAGGGTTGCAAATTTACACTCTGAACATGCATGTATGGCACCTGCATGGCTTACCCCATACAATAATTATTATATTGGCCAATTACATTCATCACACTAATATTAATGTACTGCCTAGGCCTCTCTCTATTGAGGGTTCACAGCATATCAAGATCTTTGGGTTCAATATAGCTACTTCAATGTAAATAGCTACATGTACCTGATTGCATTGGGGGGATATTATGTATAAAAATTATATTAGCTGTGAAGAATTTGAAATGGACAGATAGAATGTCTAGGAGGAAACAGTATTAATTGCTTTACAGAGAGGTGTGTGGTGACAGTGAGGTGCACAATCAGGTAGCTATAGTACCAATGACTCTGGCTTGTATGCCCTTTCACCCTTCCCAACAACATGGTAACAGAGTAGACCAATTTTGAAAGTGTCTTGTCTTCTAATTATGATTTAAACAGATCGTCAGTATTTAGCACTCAAAGAAAAATACATTAAGCAAAGGAAATAAAAAGGCAGAGGACATTCAAAAGGAATAATAAACAAGAAGCCAAGGCAATGCAAAGGAAAGGGTGACAAAAGACAACAGATTAAACCAGACAAAGTATAACAACAACATAATAAAAACTACTTCTATACTCTAATCAAAATCGTAAAACTGAAAATGTTTCTGCAAGTGATGTCCCCACAATGGTAGCTACTGTAACAATCATGTAATTGCACTCCATGGCTGCCAAATGGAAGTGTTTATAAGCGTAGCCAACAAAGCTGTTAGCTATTAGCTCATGCCTAGTATGAAATTTCCTTTCAAAAAAGTAACTGAGTGTCAATGCCTGTAGTAACCTCATGTACTGCCTCATTAATTTCCTTGATGAGAACATTGATAAGTCTTGCATTATTATCATAGCTCACACATGAGTAGCAACGTGTGAACAACAGGCATTCATCAAACAACTGCCCTCAGTCAGGTATCTACTGCTTTTGTACACTACTGCAAAGGGCACAGCATGTGAGTATGCAACATCGATATCGTCAATGCATGGTTTCTGAATGATATGCAGATACCTGACTGAAGGTGATTCAGACTAGAGTTTAGACCTTATAGCTAGCTAGTCCAGCATTTTTCTATTGAATACATATACCATAGTATATAGGCAAATTAATACGGACATTCCTTGTTTGCAATAACAGGCTATCGATTTCTTATAGCTAGCTATGCCTCAGGTAATTTCATTTTTCTTTTCCGTGGTAACGTAGAAGCGATGTGGGTAGTTTACATATATATCAATTGACAATCAACTTACTGTAATCAAAGCATTGGGTGCATTCTGTATCCGCTGCAGTGCTGTTTCTTGTTCCATCAACCTCGCTTCCCAGCCATAAATCACTGCTACAGTATGGGATCACAACGTGATTGTAGTCACAAAACAGTGGGTTCTTCTCACAGTCCTGGTCCAAGATATCTGTGCCTTGCACAGACAATCCTTGTGGGAAATAGTCACTCTTGTTTTTATAGCAGTGCATTGAAGTCATGAGGGGAGAGACAACATCAGCAGCAGCTTCTCTTCCAGACACAACAGTTTCATTCCAAACTTCTGCAGGGTCAAAATTTCCGTAATATATTTCGAAAGAGTCTGCTCCACTAGTAAACGGACGATTGAATCTGCTGCTCACTTCCGACACAAAGAAACGCCTATTGCAAGTCTCATTTGAGTAGCATAGTCCTCCACTCTCAAGATATATTATCCATCTGTCTGAGGTATCCACCCTTCGCAAAAAGTAGCCAGCTCTGGTGAAGTCATTGCAAAGGGCAGAGCTGTCACTGACATCGAACCATTCTAGCCTTGTCGTTCCTCGTATTGCAGGCGGCAAAACTAAAATTATGGATAGTATAATTACCACTTTTAACACGGTTTTCATTTTCATGGCTACATGTATATAGGTATACGGAGGTCTAGCTCATCTAGTCGTAGTTGAGTTGCGAGGCTGGTCTGCAAATTATATTAGCGCTCGAGCCAAGGCGGCTGCTAAGCTACTGATCTACGCTAGCCACTCGGTGTGTTATATACATTATGCTTCATTCATGAATGCAATTTGTTACACAGAGCTGCGGTAAAGTAGGAAATGAGCCCCTCCCACATTAGGGCCTCCATATATGGACTGCTTTCGGTGGGGAGTTCGGTACCGCTTTACTTCAATGAATTGCGACACTATAGAGCAATATACTAGTGTAATGCAGGACATTGAAGACGGATATGACTTTTGTTGCTAGACAAATATTAATCCTGAAGTTGCAACCCCCCCCGCGTAAAACTGCTCA
Organism: Phakellia ventilabrum; assembly: GCA_963921505.1. Taxonomy (NCBI): domain Eukaryota; kingdom Metazoa; phylum Porifera; class Demospongiae; order Axinellida; family Axinellidae; genus Phakellia; species Phakellia ventilabrum. The sequence continues at coordinate 2,217,295 of OY997385.1, forward strand.
GCGGGATCACGTCTACGTTAGTCTCGTGCCCAGACCACACCCGCCTCCGTCGAATTAGCGGATACGTAATTGGACAGCTAATCTGCATAGTGAGAAGTTATGCTAGCTCAGTAGATGCATGGCTATACATGAAATAGCTGTAAAGAGTGCGCTACTGGCATGCACTGGGGAGAAAGGATCGTTGTTTTGTCTTTGGGAAAGAACTACCGCCATTGTCTTGACGAACTATTCACCCACCGTAGCCGGGTAGCTAGCCATGGAATTCGAATTCTTTGTTCGATTCGTGAAGACCCAGGGCCTCGTGATGGACAGTCGCTCTTTGTTTGTAAAAAGACATCCTTCCCAGGTACAAACGCTTGCACTGCCTTCTGGTCATCCGTAGCACGATGGTAACCTATAGTCTCGCGGGCCAGCCTCACTCGAGGCTGGCCTGCGAGACTAGGCGGTAACCCACTTTCTGGACGACACTCAGAAGAATAGCTCCTAGTTCAGTACTCGAAATCGATATGCCGATCCGCGGCACTAGATACGTCTAGGTCTCTGGACAGTACAAGTAGCCATTTCACTCTTCACCTTTCTCAAGCTTGATGACTAACACGTGTTATAACAGAAAATTGCAATTTCGTTTGAAATTCCTGACGAAAACGCAATTAGCTGGTACTTTTTAATGAAGACCGAGCATCCTGCGCAACGTGCATAGTAGCCTGGCCATTGACACGCCCACTTGTCACGCCGCCACGTGGCAAGCAGATGTGAAACGCGTAGCTATGCTGTAGCTATATACATGGTATAGCATTAGCTTACTTTGAGAAGCAGTTGTTGCACGATTTGGTCTACTCTGATCTATTGAGAAGTTGCGCCAGAAGCGTTAATGACTGGCTCCAAGTTTAGCACGCACTGCAACTCATGCCGGGGGAGTTCATGGCCCCCTATAACAGTGATATGAGCTTGGTTTCGCGTTTGCGTTAATGACTGGCTCTAATTTAGCGCTACAGCTAATGGTGGGGCTCATAGGCCTTCAATTTACCGATTAGGGTTTGGTTTCGCGTTTGCGTTAATGGCTGTTTCTAAGTTTAGCACTGCAGCTCATGGCTGGAGCTCATGGCCCCCTATAACAGTGATAATAATGAGCTCGGTTTCGCGTTTGTGTTAATGGCTGGTTCTACGTTTGGCACTGCAGCTCATGGGTGGAGCTCATGGCCCCATATGAACTCGGTTTCGCGTTTGCGTTAAATCCCCGCGATTGGTTTTGCGAGGCAGAAGAGCGCGCGCTTCCACGATAGTTGCGCGAGCCTCCACGATAATTGCGCGCGCCGTTTTCAGGCAAGTTTCGCATTTGCGTTGGTTTCGCGTTTGCGTTCCTACAGAGCCGCCCATTGCTGCGGGGTGGAAGGACTCTTAATGCCAGCAGTATCTAGCCGAAGACTGGTACTGCCACCCGGTCGCCTGACAGTGGACTAAGACCTGATTTCTCTGTCAAATGGAGATAACTTGTCCTACACAAACAACTTGTCATACTTGTAACTTGTCGTACACACGGTACATGTACACAAGTAGCAGTTGTCGAAAAGTTTGTATGTGCCATGGTACACCAAGGGAAGATTTTATGCCAACCCGTACCCAAAAATTCCTTACAGATTGGGAGTACATCCAGTCTAATACACAAGGGAAATATAGAATGGGACATCTGGCTGTATCTGAGCCCAAATAAAGTTACTATTGTTAGTAACACAATTACGACGATACCACGTGATTATTGCTAAAAAAAAAATTAATCAAATTTCTATTTTTACAAGGGTAACCACAGTGCCAAGTGAGAAGAAAGCGGTCGATATTAAAAGTGGTAACATTTAAGGGCATGTGATAAGTGACCGGATTTGATTCACAAGTGAACAGTAGCTACATAGGTATATAGCTAGTGCATACATGTATCATGCAGGCGCCTTGTGGGAAGTAAGTGAAATACATAAGTCCAGAAAAACTACTACACACAGTACTAATGCATCATGCAGTGGGCCAGTGCATAGTGAGGTGTGAGGAGAGGAATTAAGAGGCTAATGGAACCTTCCACATGTTCATACTAACTTGATTATTTACCTTATACTGTATTATGTTTTCAAGAAATAATACCACTAATTGTTTGCTACACCACTGCTGCATGTGTGGATCACAGAAATGGTTACAGCATACTATACTTATTATAAGTATTGACTACTCTGAGTGCCATGGCTTTTTTGCAGAATGAAGTGAGATGCATATGGTGAGACTGGGAGGAACTGCTGTGGTGAAAAACGAGAGGGACAGTCTGTAATTGACTACTTATTAATCTCGGAAACAGAACAGTTGCCATGGATACAAGTATTATGCAAGTGGTCTAAACCTTTCTAACTCAGATTTGATCTCACAGCCAGATATATCTCTACAGCTGCGAGATAAAATCTGGGCAAGGAAGGCGTGGGTTCAAAGGTCAGGCTACAATCGTCTAGGCCACAAAGGTATGCAAGTAAAGAGCCCTGTACTAGGCCTTCGCTGTGACATTGCTGTGCTGCTTCATAGAGTAGTAAAAAGAATACATTGCACTCCACTCACAGAGCACAAGAGTACATTCCTTGCTCCCACTCATCAGTGACAAGTTCAAAGGTCAGGCTACGGTCGTCATGGGCACAAAGGTATGCCGTGGCCACGACGTGAAGAGCCCTGTATAGGCCTTCGCTGTGATGCTACTTCATAGAGAATAGATCACACTCCACTCACAGTCTTGGTGGTTCTATAGAAATAATAGCTACACTAACGCACCAGCCTTCAGTTTTGGTAGTCGACACTCCGTCCAAATCACCTCGAACTGAGGCACTCTTTAAAACTAGCGCCCTTTTGAAACGCAACCGTCAGTCACTTCTGCAGCGGGTTCGTCACCCTGGCTAAATCATCGCGAAGGCAACGTAGTTGCAGCGGGCGGAAACCGCAACACAATATAAATAGCGATACTGTATAACTATGAATCTCGTCCACTCGGCACGCGGTAAAAATGGCGACAGTTGCGATCGAACAGAAAGAGAGATGGCCCCAGTTCAGCCAGAGAAAGCCGAAAGATGAAAAAGTGGCTAATTTAAAGTTCAAGAATATTGATTCTCTTCCTTTAGGCACAGTTTATTAGACCTGAGAAGGTATGAGAAAGCCAGAACATTATATTAATTAGTTTTTTCACTTGGCACTGTAAATATAACACACTCAATGTACATTTTACATAGGCAGCAAACTTAAAAAAAGAAAGGGGAAAAAAGGAAACAAAAACCAGCAAAAAGCAAAGATGTAAAAAGAATAAGTGGTTCAAGTGGGCACCCGCCCCTTGGATGTAGCGAGGGTGATGTCCAAGGCCACACCATGGACAGGGCGATAGAAGGATGACCTGCAGCCACGGATGCACATAATGGCCGATCATAGTGACGCAAGCGACAGTCTGCAACGTAGCCACCCTGTCACAGTTGGGTATGGGTGTTGTCGTTTCTGTGAAATCATGTTTGCCAATCGCTTGTAGAAGGTGGCTGCCTCCCGTTCCATGCCTCCGGTGGATGAGAAGACCAGGGGAGTGAACACCCCATGTTCTACTTCTCTGATGCGTTGCCCATATTCCCGCTTCTTGGCTTGTTCGTGTCTCCTGTAGGCTGAAGAGGTCGTTGTGGAACGATTGCTGGATGCGTTGGGGTAGAAAACCCGTACGTCAAAGAATGCATCCTGTGAAGCGTTCCAGAAGCCTCTTGCACGAATGTCAACTCGGGCACCATCATTTGTGTTTGTTGAACGTGCATCAAAATTTTCCTCGCTGAGAGGTGGAGAGTTGGCTTGATGGTCACATTGTGGCAAACCTCGGTAAGTAGAGTGGCGGTGATGTCTCGTAGTTCATTGTGGCGTATTGTTGGGAAGCCACCCATGTGACAGACCATTGCATGGTCCACTGAGAATTGGGCTCCACAATTACATGCCTGAGGCATGCTACCCAGATTCCAGCCATATCTCAGGCAGAGTGCGTCCCTTTGTGTAGATAGAAACCATGTTCATCAAGTGGGAGAACAGAGAGCCATGATGACGATCCCTTTTCCTGTGCAAGATCGACACATCGTTTGAGCTGTGGAGGGAGTTGATCATGGACGCTCCTGGCTAGCTGGATCTGTCTCAGGCGGTTTGATGTCTTGATGTTGTTCTTGATGGTGGAGATGGAGTCGGGGTCTCCGTCATGCAAGGTCAGAACAACACCAAAATTTAATGTTGATATATTATTCTTTTGTTACTGTACTGCATGCATAGCAAGTCTGGTTGGATCAATACGATCAGAAAAAATGCACTATGTTTGTAACTTCCGCTAGTATATACATTGTATGTTACATGCTGTAGAGTGATAATTATGTCAGTATAAAATGCAAATAACAATAGCAGGAAAAACATTGTGCTTTATATATGAGTAACAGGTAACAGTAACAGAATATGCTTGTCCAGCCAGTTATTTAACACTAGGTACATTCTTCATTGGAGCTATCACTGTGTATTTCATGATCTCCAAACACCCAGTCCATTATTTCATCGACGTCCTCTGACTGGTATTCTCCTCGTTCTATTAGCTCTTCCATAGTGACATCCAAAAGAGAATCATCATTATCATCATTTTGCTCTTGTGTTAATACAAGGTTTATATTTGTGCAGCTTGTGCATTCACAGCCCACAGAACATTCTCTTCCATGTTTTTTGCAGCCACATCGTAATGTACGACAACCTGTCCTGCATTTACATCCTTTGGTGAGACCCTCCACTCGCTGTCGCACTGCCGCCATGTTTTCTTCACTGTCCCAATCGAAGGTGAGTGAGCTATCCATGACTCTCCAACCATACTGTGACAATGGTTTCAGCACCTTTTGGTTGCTATTGGCTTGATGCCACATTTTGATGACCCAGCACCCCCTTTTCCAGTGTCGATATAAGGCGTCGGTGCTGGGAATCATGTCATTCTCAAACAAGCCCAAATGTTCTGTCTTATGTCACCCAGCCAATTGTAGTGTTGTTCTAATGGAGTTCTATACTCATTGAAGGTGTTAAAATGTGTAACTGGGGTTGTGGTATCAGCCGATGTGCATAGAAATCATCACATGCATGATCCTTAGCCACTAAGCATGCAGCATCTCTTTTCATGCTTTCAAAATGCTTTGGCGTTTCAGGGAGCCTATCAGGGTTATCAAAAATGAGATTTACTTCCTTGGCTCCTCGAGTAAACTGGGGCAAGATGAACCTTATGATTAAAAATCTGGCATAGTCTGAAAACGTTCGATGACTTCCCAGGGGGGTAGTGTTTATTAAAAACATCCCTTCAACAATGCAACACTGTGGAATCCAACCCTGTGGTAGGTTATTTAGTATAATTGTAGGTGAGGACTCCTGTACCTGGTCTCATAAACTTTGGTTGTGTAACTTTTCTGACCTTTTAACGAACTGCCATCTGCATCCGCTATGGCGAGTGGAAGCTGTATGTATTGTTCTGCAACATTATCAATGGGCTTACCCATTTGTTTTGACCATTTCAGTTTTTTTATGGAGGCACTTTTGTACTAGATGCCTGCCTCTTTCCAGTTGGCTTACTTGGCGTTTACTTGGCTTTCTTTCTGAGAATGTGCATAATTTCCGCTTCCGTTGTGGTGCCTGCACACTTGCTTGCTTTAGAATGTAGTAAGCTATGTATTTGTTGATTTCTGATTGACCAATTGTGTAGAATTTTAGCAAGTCATTCTCCTGCTCTGGCGTAGCTTTCTGTTTGGAGAAAGGATTGACCAGACCACGATTTTCCTTAGCCAGTGGAAGCAGGTCCATGGATTTGATCAAGGACATCTGAGCTTTTACATTTACAGCACTCTTTTTATAATTGGCATTGCTTGAGTGGAAGGACTTTGGAGCAACAATTTTTTGTATCTTCAGGGAATAGCTATTGTTTTAGGTTCTCTATACACTTGGCACGATAAGGAATATAGTTTGTGAAGCGACTTAAATAATCCTTGGTGGGGTGGACTACAGATGTTTTGCAAGTCTTATTAATTAGCATCTCGTGAGCTTCGTCGATCCCCACAGAGTGCCACAGATGACCACTGATGCTAACCACAAAACATCCCATTCTAAGTGATTCAAGGACAGAAGTAGGCATAGAAAGAATGTCAGCTAAATGCTTACAAATGAGGCTTCGATAGGTTAAGTGGTCAAAAGCAGAAAATACAGGAGCCATCATCTTGATAGCACACATACGTAGGTCCCAGTTTCCACTGCGTAATGAGAGAAAAAGGGCAACATATGCCAGTGCATCCCTGAAAACAAATTGGACCCAAAATTGCCATGTGGTCTTTAAAGGAAGACAGGTGTGAATGGAGGTCAGAGTCGGTAAGAGCCTCATGCAGGGTAGTGATTAGTTTCGATAGTGGGGAGGGATCTGTGGCTGTAGATAATTTTTCAATAGCACTTAAAACCAATCCGGTGATGGCGTCCCGAGAAAGAGGATTGTTTGGACTGTCATCACTGCAAGTAGTGTCTTCAAGGAACTTGTCAAGTATTACTCGATACAGGGCTTCCCACACCTCAGTGAGGAAATGATGTGTGCGCTTGAACTGGCTGCAGCTTTGTATTGCCGCAACTGGGTACCCAGAGCACTGAGCGAGCTCTTTAAAGCCAGTATCAAAATAACACTTCATCACTGCATTCTGAAATAGATGCCAGTCGCCGGGATATGGGAGTATTTAGATATCATATCATAATCTTTTGTTCTTGTAAGAATACTTCATTAACTATGCAGTTATGTATTTTGTTCAGTTGTTTGTAGTTGGTTTAGTTATCCTCCTTAAATTAGTCCTTGTCACTGCATTGTAGCTATTCTATAGAGATACACTGTAGCAATAAATAGATTGATTTAACTACTGAGTGGTTACCACAGTTGCAGGGTGCTAGATGATTCACCTCATTCGTATATGTATATTGTAGGAATGACAAGTTACTTAATAGACAAAGGAAACTCAACAACTTTGTTATTCCTACGTTGGCATCAAATCAGTTAATTTCCAGATGTTCACTCGCAAAAATACTTCCCTTCAGATAATTTGACTGGTGCCAGAACGCTATAGCCAGTATAGCTACATACTTCCAGTTAGGGAAACCAGTCACAAGAAACATAATCAGATAGTCACTAACTCTGTAGTTTCCCTAGCCTTGTAGCTAAAAAGGGAAAGCTGATCGCTTGTTATTTTTCAACTATATGCATATGACATGACCCTTGAATTGTAACTGAGAACTGGGTTAAAACAATCCTCATGTTTTTGCAGTGTAGACATTTCACTGAAGGGAACTCTTACACCTCATCTATGAAGTGTGGTTGTTAAATCCACTTCAACAACTACATAACATGTATACCCTATTGCATATTCCTAGTTACCACTCTGCAGCTCTTAAATGCATCATGATATAGCTACATGTGAGCAACACATCAAGGCCTGCATGGGACGTTGAAAATCAGTCACTGCTGTGTTTTTGACATACTGCATGCATGCTGTTTAGCTAGGTTGGCTAGCTGACATGGTTTCTTCAATAATGTCAGCATTTCATCCACTTTCCCCTCTGATTTTGGAAGCCTGTTAACTGTCACATACTGTAGGGACTAGGTGTTGGCCTAAGTTATCATTCGAAGTAGTCAGATGGAATGCCTTCTGCCGCAAAAGAAGCTTGGGCTGGAGGGATGTACGTATATTAATTTTGGACCCCACCCTTGTACATGCATAGAACCAACAGTGGTTCTTTCGGTTCACTATTCAGCTGGTTGGGTATACATTGTCAGTACCGTCAATTTAGTAATCTTTGCAACACCAACTGTGAACAACCAAAGTGTGGCTCACTTTCGAAGGCCTTGATCTGGACCCCACTAAGACTATGGTGAATTTATTTATCACCTGGGTATTATTCAATTAGCTCAGGACTTGCAATCTCACATCTTAAGTGGTTCATGCCTGCTCGTTTTCTGCTTTTCACTTTGTGCTTTTCACTCTCTGTTGCAAAGATTAACAAAACAACGGTATCTAGCACTTTGACATGTGACCATGAGCTGCTTACACTAGCTAGCTATACCAGATATTTACTGGGACCGAAAGTGCAGGTCAGCTGGGGCAGTACATGTTCTTTTTCAAAGCACTGACCATCATACTGCATATACTTTATTAGTACATGCATAGCTTTGACAATTACAAGGAGCAATGCCGGCCCCTGCTGACAAGCAGTTTCAGTCACAAGTTATACCTAATATAATTTCTGATACTATACAGCACTTTGACATGTGACCATGGCCATGAATAGCTAATAGTGTTTACAGTCATGCTAGGATCACAATCAGTAGAGCACTGTTGAAGGTGTACACTAGAGTAATAGTGAATGCAGCCATTACAGTATATCACTGTAATAAAGTGATTACATCGGTTGCATAAAGCTGGTCATGGCACACGTGTATAAACGTATTCCAAAATGGCACTTTAGTCTTACCGATATTCCCAAGAGCTACAACTGTTTTGAAATTATACTGCATGGTCTTGTTTCAATTGACTAAAACTCCATTGGGACTCTGGCTGGTGCATGATATCAACACACTTCAAGGACTAATTGCATGCAAATGTTCTTTGTCAACAGTTACTGTGTTGCAGCCATATACCCTAACTATAGCCCAGACATCATTAATAATTGTTGTAGCTCTTCATGCCACTCAACCCTTTCAACTCAAAACCATTAAAATCTATAAAACCGGTTTCAAGAAACATATGTTTAACTTCAGTCTGCCCTAAAACAAGCCATGCAGGTATACATTTCTGCCACTAAATATATATAGCACTTTGACATGTGTAATGGACCGAACGAGGCTAAAACTCAAGGACGATAGATAACTCTATAATAGCTCCCTAACGACACAGAATACAAGACATTAAATACAGAAACATAACAAAAGCACACAATAAACAAAGGCAATAGAACAATAGGCACAGAGATAAAGCGGAGACAAAGTGGAGCCCCCCCATTGGGGTGCCCCCCAGAGAGTTCAAAGTTCAACAGATGGACTCTGGTCCATCACACATGTGACCATGGCCATGTATAGTTAATAGCACATGCTAGGGGTCACATCAGTAGAGCACTGTTGAATGTGTACACTAGACTCTAGGTAGTAGTGCATGCAGTCTTTACTGTATTATCACTGTGAAAAAGAAATGGTTACATCAGTTGCATCAGTTGTATACACCTAGCCTCGTTCAAGCAACAAAAGCTGGGTGGAGACCTGGGAACGAGGCTAGTATACAGCATAGAAGAGGTAAATTGTTGTGGTAGCTACACATGTACAAAATTATTCCCAAATGGTACCTGCCGCTATTTTAAGAGCTACCATTGTTTTTGAAACTATAGTGCATGACGAAAATCTTTGGGACTCAGACTGGTGCGTGATATCAAAACACTTCAAGGACTAACTGCATGTACATATTCCCAAATGTTCCCTGTCAACAGTTTCTGTTTTTCACTTCTACCCGCATAGTCTGATTGTTATTAGTTTTGTTCATGCTAGTCAGTCAACCACAGGCAGACCATTAGTAGCTGAGATGGTCAACTTACAAATGAAAGTTCACACACTGTCTCAAGGAAGATTGGCTACTATATAACATAATATGACAATGAATTGAGAGTTGGGTGCTGCATACAAAGTCTCTTCAGAACCAACTGCTGTATATTTCACTATCTACTTCCTGCTAGTATATCTGATCTCAATGATCAAATATGTGGCCCATTGAATAGCAAATCTATGGAGAGTGTAATCCGTAAAATCAGTTTAGCTACTATTGACTATCTACTGTTGTAACTGATCTCAATCGCACAATGTGTGACTCATGTAATAGCAACAAAATGTACGTTTTTAGGTTTTCAAAGAGCCTCACACCATGTAGAACAAACACTTATGCTCAAGCTCTATAGCTAGTGTTATACTTATGAAAACATTTAATTATTGTACCTGAAACTTAAGCCAGTACAAAGTAAATACAAGCAGTCAAAACAACTACTTTGTTTTTGCACTACAATGCTGTGGTGATCTGAGTGTGCAGCTGGTGAAAATACTAAGTAGACTAAGACTAGCTACAGTATGAGAATCCTCGTAGCCGCTGTTATTATTGCTGCAGTGTCCGTCGCAGCCTCCCCGTCCTGTCCTCCTGGGTTTGTACCTCAGGGCAACAGCTGTGTTTGTGCTGACTGGCCAAATAGAATGGTCGTCTGTAATGAATACTCACTGAATGCCTTCATGCAGATCGGATACTGCATGACATATAACAATGAAACGGGAGAAGTGAGAGCTGGAGGCTGCCTAAATAACATTTTTAGAAATGATTTCGCCGACGGACTCTTCTTCTATCCTCTTCCCGCTACAGTATCTGATCTCAATGATCAAGTGTGTGGGCCATCCAATAGCAAAGGCCTACTCTGTGGTGAGTGCCAGGATGGCTATGCAGTTGCGGCTCTCTGGAATGGTTTTTGTATCAACTGTACAGATGCTTCCAATGGTTGGATTAAATTTGTTGCCACTGAATACCTTCTACTTACTGTAATCTTTATGTTGATTGTAATCTTTGCCATCAATATTGTTTCAGGGCCCCTTAATTCATTCATCTTTTTTGCCCAGGTGATTTCCCTGACGGCCTTTAATGTGCACGCAAATTTTAGAGTCCAAACTTTGTTTTTGCACTACAATGCTGTGGTGATCTGAGTGTGCAGCTGGTGAAAATACTAAGTAGACTAAGACTAGCTACAGTATGAGAATCCTCGTAGCCGCTGTTATTATTGCTGCAGTGTCCGTCGCAGCCTCCCCGTCCTGTCCTCCTGGGTTTGTACCTCAGGGCAACAGCTGTGTTTGTGCTGACTGGCCAAATAGAATGGTCGTCTGTAATGAATACTCACTGAATGCCTTCATGCAGATCGGATACTGCATGACATATAACAATGAAACGGGAGAAGTGAGAGCTGGAGGCTGCCTAAAACCTTTTCTCCGCTTTAAAAGAATTGTTAATCCAAAGACTTCAGTGATTGATGTGTTTGCAACTTTCATCCTTCTATCCTGATCTCAATGATCAAGTGTGTGGGCCATCCAATAGCAAAGGCCTACTCTGTGGTGAGTGCCAGGATGGCTATGCAGTTGCGGCTCTCTGGAATGGTTTTTGTATCAACTGTACAGATGCTTCCAATGGTTGGATTAAATTTGTTGCTTTCACAAGGGACATCTCCCACTTGCTATTTTCTCTATTTTTGTATTACTAACATTCATTGCTGTACCCCCCATTGTGCTTCTAGGGCCCCTTAATTCATTCATCTTTTTTGCCCAGGTGATTTCCCTGACGGCCTTTAATGTGCACGCAAATTTTAGAGTCCAAACTAGTTCTACTCTTCTTGCTTATGTAGATTCACTTAAAAAGTTACCAGTGACAGTAGCTTTTACCCTCTACGATGCTTGGAACTTAAATGTCTCCCCCTATGCTTACATTCCCTTTTTTTGTCTGACAAACCACCTCACCAGGTTTCAAGCATTGATACTTGTGTATATTAGAGCTTTCTACCCATTAGTCCTGATTGCGCTTCTCTGTGTTGGCATTAAACTACACAATTGGAATTTTAGGCCTGTTGTCTGCTGCTGGAAGCCATTCCTAAAACCTTTTCTCCGCTTTAAAAGAATTGTTAATCCAAAGACTTCAGTGATTGATGTGTTTGCATCTTTCCACTCCCCTGCTGGTAACGACTAAGGTGATGTACTGGCTTCCACTGCTGTATCTGGTGCTGTTCACTGTGTGCTGGGTACTTGATAGAAAAACTAGTTACATTGAGAAACTGAGAAGATACAATCCATTGCATTGCTTCTTTCAAGTCCAGGAGGAACAACAAGAAGCAAACTTCGATGATACTATTCCTGACAGATTACTGAATCCAGAAGGATATGTACAACTATAAGAAAACATATAGCTAGCTACACCTCACCCCAAAACATGTGTCTGGTAGAGCAACAATGGGAATTGCAATTCCTGTGTATTGAACTTAGATTTATATATCATATCATAATCATTAATCTTTTGTTCTTGTAAGAATACTTCATTAACTATGCAGTTATGTATTTTGTTCAGTTTTTTGTAGTTGGTTTAGTTATCCTCCTTAAATTAGTCCTTGTCACTGCATTGTAGCTATTCTGTAGAGATACACTGTAACAATTGATTTAACTACTGAGTGGTTACCACAGTTGCAGGGTGCTAGATGAGTCACCTCATTCGTATATGTATATTGCAGGAATGACAAGGTACTTAATAGACAGAGGAAACTCAACAACTTTGTTATTCATACTTTGGCATCAAATCAGTTAATTTCCAGATGTTCACTCACAAAAATACTTCCCTTCAGATAATTTGACTGGTGCCAGAACGCTATAACCAGTATAGCTACATACTTCCAGTTAGGGAAACCAGTCACAAGAAACATAATCAGATAGTCACTAACTCTGTAGTTTCCCTTGTAGCTAAAAAGGGAAAGCTGATCGCTTGTTATTTTTCAACTATATGCATATGACATGACCCTTGAATTGTAACTGAGAACTGGGTTAAAACAATCCTCATGTTTTTGCAGTGTAGACATTTCACTGAAGGGAACTCTTACACCTCATCTATGAAGTGTGGTTGTTAAATCCACTTCAACAACTACATAACATGTATACCCTATTGCATATTCCTAGTTACCACTCTGCAGCTCTTAAATGCATCGTGATATAGCTACATATGAGCAACACATCAAGGGACGTTGAAAATCAGTCACTGCTGTGTTTTTGACATACTGCATGCATGCTGTTTAGCTAGGTTGGCTAGCTGACATGGTTTCTTCAATAATATCAGCATTTCATCCACTTCCCCCTCTGATTTTGGAAGCCTGTTAACTGTCACATACTGTGGGGACTAGGTGTTGGCCTAAGTTATCATTCGAAGTAGTCAGACGGAATGCCTTCTGCCGCAAAAGAGGCTTGGGCTGGAGGGATGTACGTGTATTAATTTTGGACCCCACCCTTGTACATGCATAGAACCAACAGTGGTTCTTTCGGTTCACTATTCAGCTGGTTAGGTATACATTGTCAGTACCGTCGATTTAGTAATCTTTGCAACACCAACTGTGAACAGCCAAAGTGTGGCTCACTTTCGAAGGCCTTGATCTGGACCCCACTAAGACTATGGTGAATTTATTTATCACCTGGGTATTATTCAATTAGCTCAGGACTTGTTTACGTAGGCAATCTCACATCTTAAGTGGTTCATGCCTGTTCATTTTCTGCTTTCACTTTGTGCTTTTCACTCTCTGTTGCAAAGATTAACAAAACAACGGTATCTAGCACTTTGACATGTGACCATGAGCTGCTTACACTAGCTAGCTATACCAGATATTTACTGGGACCGAAAGTGCAGGTCAGCTGGGGCAGTACATGTTCTTTTTCAAAACACTGACCATCATACTGCATATACTTTATTAGTACATGCATAGCTTTGACAATTACAAGGAGCAATGCCAGCCCCTGCTGACAAGCAGTTTCAGTCACAAGTCATACCTAATATAATTTCTGATACTATACAGCACTTTGGCATGTGACCATGGCCATGAATAGCTAATAGTGTTTACAGTCATGCTAGGATCACAATCAGTAGAGCACTGTTGAAGGTGTACACTAGAGTAATAGTGAATGCAGCCATTACAGTATATCACTGTAATAAAGTGATTACATCGGTTGCATAAAGCTGGTCATGGCACACGTGTATAAACGTATTCCAAAATGGCACTTTAGTCTTACCGATATTCCCAAGAGCTACAACTGTTTTGAAATTATACTGCATGGTCTTGTTTCAATTGACTAAAACTCCATTGGGACTCTGGCTGGTGCATGATATCAACACACTTCAAGGACTAATTGCATGCAAATGTTCCTTGTCAACAGTTACTGTGTTGCAGCCATATACCCTAACTATAGCCCAGACATCATTAATAATTGTTGTAGCTCTTCATGCCACTCAACCCTTTCAACTCAAAACCATTAAAATCTAGAAACATGTTTCAAGAAACATATATTTAACTTCAGTCTGCCCATGCAGGTATACATTTCTGCCACTATATAGCTATAAATATATATAATATAATCTTTGGGACTCAGACTGGTGCGTGATATCAAAACACTTCAAGGACTCAGACTGGTGCGTGATATCAAAACACTTCAAGGACTAACTGCATGTACATATTCCCAAATGTTCCCTGTCAACAGTTTCTGTTTTTCACTTCTACCCTCATAGTCTGATTGTTATTAGTTTTGTTCAAGCTAGTCAGTCAATCACAGGCAGACCATTAGTAGCTGAGATGGTCAACTTACAAATGAAAGTTCACACACTGTCTCAAGGAAGATTGGCAACTGTATAACATAATATGACAATGAATTGAGAGTTGGGTGCTGCATACAAAGTCTCTTCAGAACCAACTGCTGTATATTTCACTATCTACTTCCTGCTAGTATATCTGATCTCAATGATCAAATATGTGGCCCATTGAATAGCAAATCTATGGAGAGTGTAATCCGTAAAATCAGTTTAGCTACTATTGACTATCTACTGTTGTAACTGATCTCAATCGCACAATGTGTGACTCATGTAATAGCAACAAAATGTACTCTGTGGAGAGTACCAAGATGGCTTGGCAGTTCTATTTCTCCACTGGGATCTTTGTATCAACTGCTTCCGCTGGTTGGATTAAGTAAGTTGTGGCCAAAAACCTTCCACTCACCGTATTCTTCATAGTCATTATATTATTTTCCATCAGTATTGTTTCAGGACCCATTAATTCATTTGTCTTTTTTCACACATCTCGGCTTCAAATGTGTATCGTTGCAAAAAAAAGAAGGTCCTAGGCAAGTCTATTGCTGTTATTTTCTCTCTGCAATGGTACTTGATTATGTTGTAGCACTTTGCTTATCCTGGCTGTCTTCTCTGTGTTGACATTCACTATTAATCCAAATTTCAGGCCAGTAGGCCAGTTGTCTACTGTTAGAAACCATTCCAAATTTCTTTTAAGAAGTGTCCAACCAATAACTAATAATTTATAAAGACTTCAGTGATTGATGCTTTTGCAATTCTTCTAACCCATGTAAAAATTATGTGTTTCCCCTTTTACTACCTCAACCACTATACAGCAATCATGCATGGAAAAGAGTTTAATATGTCAATTTGTCATGACTACTAGTACAAGTACTGAGTACTTCAATAAGGAACATCTCCCAATTGTAATCTTTTCTATTTTGTATCGCGACATTCATTGCTGTACATCCCATTATGCTGGTAGTTTACCAAGTGTCATGTTTTTATGTTTTCAAAGAGCCTCACACCATGTAGAACAAACACTTATACTCAAGCTCCATAGCTAGTGTTATACTTATGAAAACATTTATTTATTGTACCTGAAACTTAAGCCAGTACAAAGTAAATACAAGCAGTCAAAACAACTACTTTGTTTTTGCACTACAATGCTGTGGTGATCTGAGTGTGCAGCTGGTGAAAATACTAAGTAGACTAAGACTAGCTACAGTATGAGAATCCTCGTAGTCACTGTTATTATTGCTGCAGTGTCCGTCGCAGCCTCCCCGTCCTGTCCTCCTGGGTATGTGCCTCAGGGCAACAGCTGTGTTTGTGGTGACTGGCCAAATCAAATGGTCTTCTGTAATAAAGACTTACCGAATGCCTTCATGCTGATCGGGTACTGTATGACGTATGATAATGAAACCGGAGAAGTGAGAGCTGGAGGGTGCTATAATACCATATTTAGAACTGATACCTCCCTAAATTACTACCCACTTCCTACTAATGTGTTTGATCTCAATAAGCAAGTGTGTGGGCCATCCAATAGCAAAGGCCTACTCTGTGGAGAGTGCCAGGATGGCTTTGCAGTTGCAGCTCTCTGGACTGATTTTTGCATCAACTGTACAGGTACTTCCAATGGTTGGATTAAATTTGTTGCCACTCAGTACCTTCCAATTACTGTAATCTTTATGTTGATTGTAATTTTCGCCTTTGATATTGTTTCAGGACCCCTTAATTCATTCATCTTTTTTGCCCAGTTGATTTCCTTGGTTTCCATTCATGCAAGAGCAGAAGATCTTTCTACTTATCTAGATTCACTGAGAAAATCACCACAGACAGTAGCTGTTACCCTTTACGATGTTTGGAACTTAAATGTTTCCCCCCGTATTTATGTTCCTTTTTTTTGTCTGACAAACCACCTCACCAGGTTTCAAGGATTGGCACTTGTGTATATTAGAGCATTTTACCCATTGGGTCTGATTGTGCTTCTCTGTGTTGGTATTAAACTACATTATTGGAATTTCAGACCTGTTGTCTACTGCTGGAAGCCATTCCTAAAATGCTTTCTCCGCTTTAGAAGGTTTGTAGATACAAAGACTTCACTGCTTGATGTGTTTGCAACTTTCATCCTTCTTTCCTATGCAAAATTGTTATACGTTGCATTACTCATGTTGGCCTCTGAACCCCTATACAATGGTCAGGGACAAAAACTCAGTACATCAGTCATGGCTTTGAGTACTAGTACACTGTTCTTCCACAAGAAACATCTCCCACTTGCTATCTTCTCTATTTTTGTATTAATAACATTCATTGCTGTACCCCCCATTGTGCTTCTCTTCTACCAAACTTCATTTTTCCAGAAGTTCCTCATGCAATGTAAAATAAATTCTCAAGCTCTTCGCATATTTGTTGAGACTTTTCAAGGCTGCTACAAGGATGGCACAAATGGCACACGAGATTGTCGATATTTTGCAGGACTCTATTTTATCCTTCGCATTATTGCCATTGTACTCATTTTTACCAGTTCCATTAATGAATCTGTTCTTTTTTATGGGTTTACAGCACTCTTATTTGCTCTTGTACAGCCTTACAAGAAGCATGTATACAATGTGATAGATGCTGTCATGTTTGGTCTCATGGGAACTGTTTTCTTTCTAAATATGTGGTACAGGGAATATGTACAATTCCATTTGCGTTCTTCCACTCCTCTGCTGGTGCTGTTCGAAGTGCTGTACTCATTTCCACTGCTGTATCTGGTGTTGCTTATTGTGTACTGGGTGCTTGACAGAAACACTCATTGTGCATGCATTCAGAAGCTGAAAAGCCACAAACTTTTGCGTTCCTTCTTCCAAGCCTAGGAGGAAGAGCGAGTGATGTTTTCCACACAAATCCACAAGAATACGAACAACTATAAAAAAGACATATACACCTCATCTCACAACATCTGGTTACAGAACACAAGGCAATATAATATTCCTTCACATGCAATACCTACTGAACTTTTGACTTTCATATACCAATGTGTAGGTACAGTATCATGTTCCTGTCTTGCCATGCACGTGTGTAAACATAAATTTTATTCAGAGTTGGTTATGTTCCTTAGTCCATGTCACTGCATTGAATTGTAGCTATTCAAAACTAGAGATAAACATCAAGTGAACCCTTAATCTTTTATGTGTGCATGTCCATTAAGAAATCCACTTCAACTGCGAATCTGCGACCTCCAGGGCCACCGCAGTATAGTGCATGATGGTTGCGAAGTTCGGATCCATGATTAGCAGCATATAGCGTAGTGACTGAATTTCCTGATAGGGGTGTGATATATCCTGGGATTATTTGCAGGGATAGAATCAGTCGTAGGGCATTCCAAAATTTTTAGCATTTTTGTGGAGGGTGCAATATATCCTAGGATTATTTGCGGGGTACCAGAATCAGTCTGTTATAGAACATTCTGTAGGGGGTGTGATCTATCTTAGGATTTTGGCACGGGGTGCCAGAAATTCTACCGTGATGAGGGGTGCTAGATGGGGGTTCAATTCTCCAAGGCATGGGTGTGCCTAATTTCCTGTGACACCGGATTGTGGGCATTCTGTGTAAGTGTTGTTGAAATGGTAACTCTATGCCAAGATATTTATATACATCAGTGTTCCCTCAGGTAGCTTGAATCACCAAAATCCCTAGATAAAGCAATAGTTTCCAAACCGTTCCAGCTAGCACATCACCACCCAAGAACAGTCCTGTAATTGAAGTCAAACCAAACTAACTGCATAGACCAATTGGATATCTGTAATTCTAGGGAAGTTACAACTCTTCCACATTATGTAACTGTTGCTGAGCCATAATAAACACCGGGGCTATAATATACTAACACACTAATGCATACAGTAAACAACACTGTATAAAGCCTTGTCTATGCAAAGGACTGTTTACTGACACAGGCCTCCCAAGAGATTATCCCAACCCTATTCGTCTCTGGTTAATTAATATGGATGACGTATTTATATCACCCTATAGTCCATCAAAACAGGTCTAGTCAGATATAATACTCTATATTTTATACATGTAGTATTGCTTAATTAATATTCTGTTTGAGGTTGTAGCACATTCGGCACACAATATACATAAATGACAATGTACATAACTGGCACTCTAATAATATTATTAAGCACAAAAACAAGCAATTAATTATTTCTAAGTTGGTGCAGGAAGGTATTTATGAGCGGTAACATTCTCCAATTGTCAGTGGCAATGACAACAGAATTCTCTTCTACATGAATCTTCAAAAGCAGGTGATATCTTGGTGGCAGGAAAATAAGCAGCTTATGCACATTTGCTGCAGTAGAAAATGATTACCAAAATAATTGAACTCGTATTGCAGATACAGTAACTACAGTGTATTGCTAATCAAAATAACTCAAACATGCTTACGCTATGTCATACCCACGCAAAAATGATTGTGTGGCTATTCCTAGCAAATTCTACAAGCATAATGTCACGATGATACCTTCATTGTCAGAAGCAACACAGAATCCTTGAAGTTTTCTCAAATGCTGCTCCCATCTTTTTCTTTCCAGTTCAATGTGCATGGTTGATAGGATTCCATGCCTGGGTAACAATAAGTTATTCAGCTGATAAAAAGGTGGAAGACCTTAGGGAGGAGTGAAGGAGGAAAAAATATCTGGCAATTTACACAGGTCCATGATTACATGTATTCTGCCTGAAGGTGAGGATGGGAGTATGTCAATTTGTTGGGCCTTTGCCCACACACACACGTTAACTAGGCACCTATCACGAACAAAACGGGTCATTATAAATCAAGCCGCTAAATTAAGACTTTCACATAAGATGGGCGGGTACTAATTTTAGCGGTTTGAAGGGTTCATGGATTTGGAGGACATTAATTTTAGCGATTCTCAAAAACATTTTTTGTGATACTACACGTAAATAGTGTACTATGCACAGAAAACAGCACTGTGAAACATAAGCACTGTACACGCTTACTTTTGAATATGCAACAGTATGAGCTATCGCGTGTGCAATGCGTATTTCTGTGCGGTCTCACATATGCCGAACACATTTATGCATACAAGTATTAGTGAATAGGTTGAGTGTGGAGCGGAGCTAAGGCAGACTGTGAGACGAAGGCAGGAGTGAGCAAGGTATATTTTGTATCTCCTACCACTGCCATTCCAAACAATTTGCTCACTGAATTACTTTTTGATGGCTCTATTAGGCTTACTTCATGAGCAGATTTCTAGAGGATTAGTTACTAGGGTATTACTTAGTATGTACCCTAAGGCTAGTATTAATTGTGAGCATTTAATTTAGTGAATTTAGTGAATGGACGTCTTTTAGCTAAATTTTCAACCCAGTTACCCACTCAACTCTATCCCATAGATTTTTGTGTGGTTGAGCAGTCTTATGCACCTGCTGCTCATCTTGCTAGCTGCCATCCTTTCAGGTATGTACCAATACTTTCAATGCAACAATTTTATTCAAAGCATGATACCGGTGAGAAACTTTTAGAATTACTCACAAATTTGTGAGTATAAGTACCAGTATTTTTATGGCAAAAAATGCATTAGAGGATTTGAGGGGTAGCCTCATTCCCAGTCCTCCCCACTCCAGCTCTTATCACACAGCCATGAGAAAAAATGAGAGGGAATTCCTGGTACAAATTATCACATGCCATGACATATGCATGCGTAGGATGGACAGATATACCCACACACTAATTCATCCATCAAGGGCGGAAATGATACAACCAATGGCTTTTAGACAATTCTTAGGTAACAGGAATAATTCTAAATTGTCTGGTTACGTGACCAAACAGCCACGTTCAGCTGGGTAGTGCATGGGGCTGCCGATTTGCATAACTGGATGCCGGGGATAAAACTGACATTTATTCTCATTCCCAGTCTCTGCTCCCAGCTTTTTTTCGACTTCTTTAGAGGTTGTGGCACTTGAAACAAAGCTGTAGGCACAGAGCTAGACTAAAGATCATGCCTTAGTGGCCAGGCTTATGGGTCACATTCAAACTAGCAAGCTCCCACATTGTTGTTTACCCTCTGGCTTTGTCTTTCAACCTGAACCGTTATTTCACTCTTAGAGAAGCTTGAACAAACTTCAGCCAAGCTTCTGTGTTGCACAGCAAGGTCACAACATT
This sequence comes from Phakellia ventilabrum, assembly GCA_963921505.1. Taxonomy (NCBI): domain Eukaryota; kingdom Metazoa; phylum Porifera; class Demospongiae; order Axinellida; family Axinellidae; genus Phakellia; species Phakellia ventilabrum. Next base: position 2,237,902 of record OY997385.1, read on the forward strand.
CCACAAACCACGCACACTTCCTGCAGATATGACATTCACATGAGTAGATCTTCCAGGCTCCCTCATACTTTTTTACTGAGTGCAAAAACAAGGTTGATATTTCATACCTAAAACCCAGCTGGGCATGGCAATGATAATCCTGATTTGGCAAGTTATGGCTGCTAACTGGAAGTGCAGTACGAAACTGCTGCATCAGCACTTTTGCTGTAAGCTATGATATGAAGGCCCGATTCGTTCTACTGTGACTACAGTTGCATCTAGTTTGACCTGATCTATTACTGAGAATAATATTAGCTTTGAGGCACGTGCAAAATGCCACCTGCCTGCTTTCCACCACATAATCATTATGAAAACACAAAACCAAGGTAACTCGACAAACTTTCACTGCAAACGTCTAGCAGCACCTGCTGCACTCGTGGCTATAGTGGCATAGTAACATAATGACGTAATCTTAAGGACGTCATAATTGCATTCCATAGTGCAGACGAACACACACACACAGACAGACATGGGAACTTACAGCAATCTTAGTACCGGCCGTGTGCACGCTTCATGCGCGCCTGGCTGGTAAAAAGCTAGGAGTGGAGACTGGGATCGAGGCTAGCTGACATCCAGTTATGCAATCAAACAAGCTATGCATTGGAATGCAGCACATGACTTTGATCAAGATAACACTATTTCCATATTACACTTACTGGGGATGTTGGTTTTCTTCAATATTCTTCCACAGTAAAGAGAACAACCGAGCTGGGGAAATCTGAAACAAGAGCAATCATGAAAAGAAGTGCATAGTTTCACTGGTGCTGATCCTCAAATTATTTTCAGTAACACCTGCTGTGTAGTATTAAAGAGTATGTATAGTGTACACGTAGGATAAGACTTCAAGCAGGGTCTACAGAATTATACCGTATAGCAGGAAAAATTGGTGAGCATTAAATTTGACGAAATAGCTGAAAACGGCTACATTTTGAATTATAAATTTGGTAATTTGGCGAACTGGTGTATGACGTAATCATTGTGCCTTCGATCTCGATCCAAAAAGCGATCTCACAGTTGTCTTTCGATAAAGAAGCATCTAGCAGCCTTAGTTGAACCATTCTTAGCAGCATATTTCTCAATCTGTTCTGACGTGTAGCAGTTATATTTGTCTCGAGATGTGACAGCTTTTTACTGTTCGGGGCCTTCGAGCTGCAAGCTTGTTCTTCACTGCCTTGTTTATGTGTTCGATGTCCTTCCTGGAGAGAGAGGAATCGCCACACGAACGTGAAGTGGGAAGTACAGGTCATTCTTCAAATACTTGTACAGTGACATGATAGTGTACCATTTTACACGCTTACATTTGCGTGTGGGAGCTACACATTATTACTGATGAGAATTTAATTTGGTAATTTTTTTTACAATTTGCCAAGCCGCCAAATTAAAGTCCTTGCCAAATTTTCTAATGTTACAACTAATGTTAACGGTTAAAGGTGAAAATTTGGGTACTGAAGAGGCAGAGTTGCACTCCCTCCCCCCTGATTGTGAGGCTGGCTTGTTAGACTATGAATGTCATTCAAGTAACACTATTTCTGATGCCAGGGGTGTTCAGTTAGGGTATTATTTACAAGCTCTGCAAAGGCATCATAATCACGCTGCGCATCCAGAAACTCTATAAACCCTTATTTTAGTCAGCACTGAGTGTCCTGGGATAGTTATTGTCTTTGACTCGCCTTGTTCCTAACCCTTCAGCTCATAGCAATGGAGAAAAAAAAATGCTATTTCCCCATAGCTGCAAGATAAAAGCTGGGGCGGGAAAGACTGGGATTGAGATACATCATACACAGCTGACCACTGGATACTGGCAAGTTTTTTGCTCACCTGATGTACTACCTGATTTTGCACACAGTACTACTATTAAATTTTACTGTGCTTTGTACTCATAAAAATTGCCTCTCATATGTACCACTAGCCTTCTTTTTAGTGCAATGTATGGAATGAACACAGAAAGCGTCTCTACCCAACTATTACTTGTCTGTTCGCTTATTGGCAGAGCTGGAACTATCCCAGACAGAAATTTCAATTTCTATAAGGCTTCAATGGCCAAAAATCTGAACACTCATTATCCCAAACTGTACCCTGAAATCAAACATTTTTGTGACGATACTCCTAATGAATATTCCTACTTTTTGAAAGTGCTCCATTGCGACGGGCTGAAAGACATCCTCAAAAGTAACTTTCACCGTAGATAGCTGGGTAGCACAAGTCAAACCTTCTTCAGTTGTGAACACAGCGCTATAACAGCATAGCAGGAAAAAATACATAATATATGAAAATACATCATACAGGCAAGAACAATCTTCAGCTAGACAGTGAGCAAACAGCTAGAATAAATCATACCTCACATCAAAGCTAGCTGGAACAGGCTCTTTGGGGTAGAATGTTGATACGACCACCACAGATACTATTGAAAACAAGATTAATATTTTATAAACCAGCCGGCTGTAGCCGGGCACTTTTTTCATGCGATTTATATCCGAGGAAACAGGTTAGTTCAAGCTACATAAATAAAACAAACAGCGAAAGTGCTGACTCTGCAGTTTTGCAGTGCATTTCCAGTTAGCAACCATAACGTTCCAGAACAGGGTCATCATCGCTACCTACCACTTTTTCGCTGTCTAGGCAACACAAACTAAGCTAGCGTGCTGTAGCTTGGCCTGCAAGCTCCCAGTAGCTCCTGTTGTGCTAGTAGACTACAGTTGTATAATAATGCATGATGTAAATGTCTGCACACACGATACGTACGTACACACAAACAAACAACAAAAAGGCACTGCATGATTTCTCCATCATATCATCCTACTAGTACATCTGCACACAGAGTTTCATAATGTCATTGCTAACTTGAGTATTTAATAGATAGAATATTGTTTTAGCAAAGTCAGCATCATGAGCGCATACATACGCTATAAACTCCTAGAATTGTGTAAAAACATTTACTGACCTGAAGCTGGAGGTACACCATTTTCTGCTGCAACCATATATGGAACGTAGACATCTATTGGAAATAGACTGGTCATAATAAACTTACCGTTTAATTGAACAGCATGATTGATTGATGTTCTCACCTGGGGATGGGTGGTAGGGTCCCTCTGTTGAGAACTTAAGTACAAGTGCATAAATCCTCTGAGAGACACTTTCTGGCTTCTTATCCTGAACAAAGGTTTTCCCGGAGAAGATCCCGGTATTACATGTACTGCAGATTTAGTAGTATAATTATGCAGTCCTAGTGTTGTACATCTCTCATCACAGGGACACATAATGCCTAGCAGGTAAAGCACTCAAAGTGCCTCTCAATACGCAAACTTGAGTATACGATCATCAATGTAACTGTATTAGCCAAAATTTTGCTGTGAGTGAAGTTTGTATAGACTCTGAAGGATGAATCCATCAGCCTCAATCCTTGCCCCCTACCCTAGCCATACATGAAGTGGAACCTGGGAATGAGGCTAATATCCATCTGTAGTTGTACAGTGGTTGAAAGTGCATGGCCATTTCTGCTTATGCTTGTGTCATAGCTAGACATCCATATCTGCTACAGTTTAACAGAATAGTTCAGAAAGCTAAAAAAATTATGGATTCTCTGATTGTTAGCTGTAGAGGAAGACTACCGCCTTAAGGCTAGTATTATTGGCGGGTACTATATTTTACAAAAATTGATTTTCAAAATTGCTAAAATTAATACTGGCCAAATCCATGAACCCTTCAGAATGCAAAAATAACGCATAAATAGTGTAATACGCACGGAAAACGATGCTGTACAACATATGCACTGTACAAGCATACTTTTTGTGTACCTGAATATGCACTTTTGCGTGCACAATGCATATTTCTGCACAGTCTTACATACACAGAATGCATTTATGGGTATGAGTATTAATATTAGCAGGTCGCAAATTTAGCAAAAAGACGTCACTAAATTCACTAAATTAAATACCCACAATTAATACCAGCCTTATGGTAAGTCTTATTCCACTCTCATCCGAACTTTTCTTGGTCTCCTGACTCCATTCAATTAAAAGAGGCAATACTTACAAAGTGAACTTTGAACTGGAGCTTTACAGCCACGGGTGAAGCATCTCCACCGATTGCAGCCAGGTAGCTTTTAAGAGCTGTTTCTGTACAAAAAGAAAGGCATACACATATGTACCTATATTATAGCATTGCATAACTGTGTATGAATGCCAGTATCCAAGCTCTCCTAGAACTCCAGCATTGACTATACAAAAACGTAAGAGCTTAAGAGATTATGTATGTTATATAATGTACACGGAATGTATTTACCGTCCTCCAGAGCACTGCTGCTCTGTGCTTGAAATGCACTGTAAGAGCTGTCACATGTCGAATCCATTCTGCATTGGTAGGAGTATATATCTGTTGGTGGACATCAATCCAAAGCCAGATACTGAATAGGCCACAGTGAGACAAACATTTAGGTGATTTCTGACAACATCAAAAAATTGCCAGGTCATGAAAAATGTGGCCTGGTACCCACTGATTGAACATACGTATACAGCTCCACAGATTCTTTGTGGCACCCAGAAATAACTGTGTACACTGATACTGACATTAAATTTCATTCAGAATTTTTTTTCCCAGAGGAAGCTACATATACATTGGCTTTGGCAGCCCCTGTACCTTTGTAGTAAGCCTACCAGAGCTGCTTCTTCACAAATGAAAAATAGGGCAAAAAAGTTTCCATGCCTCACGCAGAAATACTATCGGCTATGCGGCCTCTACGGCAGCACCCCTATCCCCAAACTTCTTCCTATGCCACCGCCCTGGTCTAAAATTCAAGAAGGTTAGGTTACTTTCGGTTGTCGAAGAATTCAGAATCACAAGCTCACTAAGTAAGTACCTTGTGAGGTGTAGAAAGGACTCAGCTATTTGTCGAACAGGTGGTGCAGAAGGAAACACACTGTCCGATATTCTAGCTGCAAAAAGATACACATGCAGTATTCAAAAGTGAACATATTACTATCCCATGAGATGACACAAAAGAATGCTGTAGTTCATTGTCTAGCTATAGTGAGGTGAATAGGCTTCTCGTGATATTCACCAATACATACAGGCTTATAAGTATACACTCACACATGCATGCCCTGCAGCAAGCAAACGTATACAGGCTATATACCTTCCACTATGTCTGAGAGGCTGGATCCAGTGGCAGAATCCGAGGCCAAGGTTAGGATGGCTGACAGCTGTGGAAATAGTTAACTAACTTACCGACCAACAGAAATGCACATGAAAATGCATTGAGATGGAGAATTATGAGAGAATGAACGACCTGAGGATGAGCCTAACAATGAACAGCAGTCCATGTCTACTATAGAACTACACTCTCCACAAGAGCTTCACTGCGTAGTGACTAATTGCATCAATACTTGAACAAAACACTGGCGGCGTACAATACATACCAAATTAAATTCTACATTTGGAAATGAAATTTAAACTGAGTAGCAAGCACGATTGTGAACTATTATGCTGGCTTCTTGTATATACCACAACATACCTTTCCTCCTGACACTGTTAGTAGCAGCTGGTGATAAAACCTCGCCCTGTCCTGGATGTCTTCACAAAGTTAAGGTAAAGTTACCAACTCGGAGACAAATATTCTTAGTTACCTGAGGTACTAGACATGCACACACATAATTATACACGCCACATGGATACCAACGTCATTATACTCTCTTGAAATCAACTGCAATAAATCAACCAAATCTGAAGTGAAAAAAGGGGTAGAGAAATGGGCAGTCAGAGGCAAACGTAAACCAGAAGAGGAATTATCAGGCCATACTACTTATACCATGCCGCTCTAATTACCCAATTTTATTTGCTCCAATAATTCTCCAAACAAAAGATTTTCTATACTTCAATAACCATCAAAAACAGACTAGTACTAAAAGGAAACGAAACAACTGTCAAAACAATTATTTTTGACTGCTTAGATAATCAGAGCGACTGTGATAACACAATATGTACCACACTCACCCTTGAAAATAGCCTCAGTCTGGTGGCGCCTCATTACGGTGTTACAGACGTCCAAGAGAGCAGTGCCCACCTCCCATAGCCCAGCAGTGCACAGGGAGCTCTCCCTCAGGACCCGACTCATTACCTGGAGCATCAGCTACAGGACACATGGGCAGTACTACATCAATCCTGCTAATTAAAATATGTAGCAGTCTCTGGTAGAAAACAAATGCTATTCCATTGCATATTTCAATCGCATTGCTGCATTCAAAGTGCTGTATTTCTGAACTTTTGGTAAGGGTGGGGCTCATAGGCAACAGATACATGTAGTTGCTGTGGATATTACAGGGCCGTCGGAAGCTCTCTAGGGGTGGAGCGGCCATCGGTCGCGATGGCAGAGGCTGCGCAGCAGCCGACAGTATTTCCGCGCGAAGTGGGGAAATTTTTTTTCCAATTATTCAGCTCAGCTGCCAAGAAATTGCTCTCGTAGCGTCTCGCAACATTGAAGGTCGTGCACTGACATCATGTAGCTCTACACTCTCTCCCTCAATACAGGCAGAGATCAAGCACACAGCCATCTTTCTCGAGTTCGAGAGCTACTCAGACCGAAATACGTGAGTTCAAAGTTCAATGGCCACACGGAAAAAAATAATTGGCACGAAAAGTGGGGCGGCCCAGGCCGCCCCAGCCGCCCCGCTTCCGACGGCCCTGTATTATAGCAACTTTATATCACATATGAGCCCCACCCTTGCATCAGCACCCACCTTTGTATGAGCCCCACCCTTGTATGAGCCCCACCCTTACCGAAAATATATGCGCTACACAATCAAAACCCAGAATTCAAATTGAAGTACAAAATCTCCATATAAGATTACAACAGCTGGCATGCTAATTAATTAACTGAGGCTGATCAAGGAAGCCATATCATGTCAACACCCTTATATACGTGTACCTGCATGAACCACACCTACTGCTTGCTATAGGCACATAGCGTCTACTGTCACATTTACACCTACATACTCAGATTTTGCAGCTGCTACTGACCAATGGCTGTAACTGAGTGTGGGCTGCTGCCTGGCGGAGGAAGAGGAGGTGCAGTGGCAGGTGACTGAGCAGCTCTGGCAGTTCAATCGTGGCCAGATGATGGGAGTAGTCTGCAAGTACCGTCAGGGGAAGGGGACTACAAGACGGTGGACAGGATTGGAAGAGAGTGTGTGTGTGTGCAAGCGTGTGTGTGCATGCGTGTGTACGTGTGTACGTGTAGGAGCATGTGTCCTCATGTCTGTCTCATACATGTACACATTACTCCTACAGTATCGCACACACTACCACACTCACTCACAAATGCATTCATAATTTATATCAGCACTCACACTCATGCACTCACACTCCAACATATACATGTACTCACACACACACACACACACACACGCACACACACACACACACACACACACAGACACACACACCTGTCAGGGCAGAGCCTTTCTATAGAGGTGAGGAACTCAATTGTATGAGGGATAAACTTCGGCTGCCTCATCAGCACATCCAGAACTAACCTGGGCATTAAATTTGAGACAAAAGACAGTTACCCAAAGTAACATAAAGTGGCCCCTGTTAACCTCGCTCCCTCCCCACTTTTTTCATGGCTTGCAGTACGGAGACCCACTTTACATTTCTTTACTGCAAAAAACTAAGGGAGAGACTAGAAACTATGCTCTAAACTTCCATTCTCCACACCTGGATTTCTTTCTGCAGATACATGTAATACTTGCATTAAAAAGTAATTTGTATATAGATGGCAATACCACAAATTTTACCAGCAGTTATGACAGTATTAGTCACACTCAGGCTCTTTGCTACAAACTAGTTGTACAGTATTACTGATGAATCAGTCAATATCTAATTAGCCATGTGTGTCGTACACGTACCATGGAAATGCCGATAATACACATGTGACTGGGACTACACTGACCTGGTGATCTCCACTCCCATGGTAGACTGGTGCATGGCGAGGTAGTAGGTGAAGAGAGTACGGTAAAAGGTCACGGCTGGGGTCCCACTGATGCCGTAGTCCACCTGCTTCAAGACATGCACTAACAAGTCCTTCAGCAAAGGAGGAGAGTTTTCTGGGAGGTACGTATGTGCATAGCCATGTGCAGGAGGGAGGTGGATGATGTATTTGAGTAAGAGTTTTTTTGACTCTTACACAATATGTACCTAGCCTCATTCCAATGCCCACGTGTGTATATTTCACTTTAGCATAGCTGTGGGCGTGGTACATTTTCTCACGTGTGTGACTGTAGGGTAGAAGGGTGAATTTTTGCATGGGCGAGGACAGCTGCTATTCTCCGACAACAAACAAAGGCAGCGAATCTACACTTCTTATAGCTACTCTTCGGAGCCCATTTGTGCCACAGACCAAGCGCTGAAACAATGCTACCATCAGAAGGTAGAGAAGTGCAACCGTCTTTCGAGCGGTCCCTGCTCCGTCAGTATCCCCACGTACAATTAAGTAAGTTAAATCACGTGTAAAAATGTCTCAAGGAGCAAAGCACACGAGAGCTTGGGGACGAGGCTGATACATATCACTGCAAGTATGGATGGGATGATGTGCAAGTACTTAATCTTCAAAATCAAACAATCTCTCCATGTAACACATATATAAGCATCACAGAAAAAGATCCATTACATTCTGTCAAAATATTTACGCCTTCTGAAAGGTAAAGCAAGGTCAGCTGACAAGAGAACATAGCCTTGAAGCTACACGGTACTACCTGCTCATAACCATATGTGCAAAATGTCTGCTAGTATGTACAGTGTATGCACAGGTTACATGTACATGAAAACTAAATGGTATCTCAATCAGTATATTGCGCCCTAGGCCTAAACAAAGCTCACCCCATCCTAATCCCCTATTCTAATACCACATACCCCACTACATACATGTATGTTAACTGTTCTAATTAGGCACATTGCAATAAGGCCAATGAAAGTTGTAAAGACTGCATGAGGTAAAACTTGAAGCTAGCATGAGACGGAAAATAGTAAAGCTTTTGTATGTACATGTATATCTGCATAATGCAACAACTTGCTTTCCAGCCACTACAGGACACCACTTGCTTGCAAAGTGATGGCAGACAGTAAGCACGCAACAGGCACAAGCTATGGAATGCAATAGCATATACACTGACAGATTCCCCTGGAAGTTGTTGGCAAAAACAATCACATCTTCCCATTATTTTCTCAACAGCTTGAAACGCACCCATATGCTTCATGTTTAATGTAGGGTATTACTGTAACCATTCACCCATGTACTTTCATATGGAGGCATTACTGCCCATACTGCACTCAATGACACGTCTTGTTGTATGCCCGCCGGGACCTACCCTCAGATGTCTCCCAGTACTGGTGCTGACAGGAGAGTACGCTTAGCTTGTGGCTGAGGACATCTGAAAGGAAACAACACAATTACAACATAATTACTGTAGTCAGTAAGCATTGAACAAGACTTCTATGAATTTCCTCAATACTCATATCTGGTCTGTGCATATTGACTTACGCAATGGATCAAACACAGCTGGCAGGAGAGGAGCAAGCTCCCTGCCGTCCCATGGCTCTGTCTCGTCATCCTCTTCCCTCGCCTCTCCTGGCACCTGGGAGAGAGAACCTCAAAGTGACAGTTTTAGAACATCCTCAAAGAGCGGTCTTATTGCTAACTACATGCATATTCACCAGACACTATACCCACATATAAACAGTTGGACCATTGATTGGAAGTTGAAAACTATAGACACTGCCCCACAACAAATACATGTACTATGCAAACACGGACATGTGTTTTCCAATAACAGTTTGAAACATATAGTACAACGCTGTTTGTACTACATGTAGGAGCGTATGATTTATTTGTGCCAGGTAGATTACACTTACATGGCTTGCTGGTCGTTTTTTTTAGGTGGATTATGTCATGATTAGGAGACTGCGTACATGTAAGACAAAACCCATAAGCATTTAGATCCTTATATAAGCCTGGAGCTACATGTATGTAGCCTGCCTATTGCAACAAATTCTGTAGCTGCTGGTCAGCTAGGAGTTGGTGGTAAACTCCAGGCATTGTACCACTGAAGCCATACTTTACAAAGGCACCGCATGCAGTGTATATCACCAGGAGCGCATAATGCCGCTTCTCACGTCATTATGCGCTCCTGATATCACTAAGACCACGGAAAAGCGTGGTCTTAGTAAGTCACTAAGACACTGCCCTCCTAATTGGATTACAGGCCCTTGCTGGCCTATTGCAGGCGTGTGCTTGCTGACCAAACGAAGCCATTCAGTGGTACAAGTTGGTACATAATACAACTCTGTGTCAGTGGTTTAGCCATATACACTTCTCGGGCTTCGCCCTCGAAGTGTATATGGCTAAACCACCTCCACCATGTTGTATTACCTTAACTTACACAGGTCAAAACAGCTGTCTATGGTTTGTAGTAGCCCCATTGATGGCTTCCCCATCCAGGACATACACACATGTACATAGCCTCGTACCCAGGCTTCCCACGCCCAGATTTTATCTCGCAGCCATGGAGAAAAATCCACGGCTGCGAGATAAAATCTGGGCGTGGGAAGCCTGGAGAAAAATCCACGGCTGCGAGATAAAATCTGGGCGTGGGAAGCCTGGGTACGAGGCTACATGTACATGTACCTCCTCTTCCGGCCAGTACAGCAGCCACTGCAGCAGCACAGCCTTCTGGTAGGCAGGAAGGGATGGATGTGAGGCCATCACTACCAACCTACAGCAAGGAACAGAGAGTACCCTATACTGCATGTATATGTATACAGCCTTGCTCCATCTACATGGACCCAAAGTTCACGTTACAGTTCAATAACTACAGACCACATTCCTATCATTCTTCTTCACTTGAGCATTGTCTATGGGGCGGTGCAACCAGAGGGCGAGGGGAGGACTTAACTCGTTAAGCTATAAGCTATAGAATAACAAACTGAAGGAGCATCTCATTAATGACACGGAATGGGGTCACGTATTATGTATATAGCTATCCTTGTAGAGGTAAAAAAAATCTCACCATTTCTTGAGGTCCTCATCATCTCCCTCATCACAAATGTCTTCACCAAACCGCAGCTGCAATAAAACAGCAGGCTTTGCTAGCTACATAAAGCTTATATATACAGTTCTGAAATTAGCCCCTCTCCCTTATAATAGCACACACTTAGATCTACTTCAACAATCTGAAGTTGCATCTGTACACATGTCACAGGACATGATACATTATTAATTATACAAGCTCAAGCTGTGTACTAGCTATTCTGGACTGTGAATTATTGAACTACATATGAACTCTACGGACTCTTGAACCTTTTGTTATTCTCTTGTACATACCATATATCATGATAAGATCAGGTTTTCTTGGCAATAACTGCTGTATTTTTTCTTGTCAACAAGGAAAGTTAACACTTGATATATTTACACGTGTATTTAAGATTCTAGCAACAGCTACATGTTTGCAAGGGTACTGCTAGTGTACTCATTAGAACTATTGCAAAGAAGTAAATATTCATCAGGGTTTCATTTTGGTGGGGGCAAGAAAATGATGTGCATAGACCCATGCCCCCCATGGGGGTATGGGGGGGGGGGGGTGTTCCCCCAGTGAAAATTACATGCTCTGAGGCTGCTTCTGGGGCTCCAAACAGGCTGGAATTTAGCTACCAATGAATTATTGAGTATCAAAAAATATGTCAACTTCAAAATTCTGAATTCTGAAATCCCCACCTTCTGTATGACACCCTGTTCATACAGAGGGTGCAAACAGCTGGAAACACATCAGTTCCCACCAGCTGCAATGGCTTAATTACCTTCAGCATGAGCACAATGTGGAAGAGCCTCAGATCCTGGCAGGAGGAATACTGCAGTAGCAGGCTCTTCAGCATCTACAGCAGAGATGCAGTATGTACAAGCATGTCCATATTAAAGACCCAATGCAACAACAATTTTTTGATACACTGCTTTTTTTCGGGCAAGAATACACACGTATGATAGAGGTAGTCTTGTAAACCAAGCAGGCTAAATAGCCTAAAGCAATGTCAACAATAAGCAGGTTTCAACATATGTTTGGACAAGCCTATAGGCTCTTGTGTCAAATTTAGCAAGTTTATGCTTTCTCCTTAAGTAGCTAACATGCCTAATACCTAGTGTGGCCTACACTAATGAATATTTCAGATGGCCTCTTGCAGTCGCCACTCCACAGTTTTCTTAGCCTCGTCCCAGGCCCTCCAAAATGGGGGAGAGCCTGGTGACCTTTCTCGCATCAGTAACGTTCAGTGCTAAAGCAATGTCTCCAGCAAAAGGTAGAGAAATGCAGCCATCTTTCAATTGGTCCAAATCCACACATAATTAAGTAACTACATGTACATACTACATGCACATACACTGAATGCCTAGATATGTAAACCTTCATATCCAGACCTCCCCTACCGAGACTGTACCCTATATGTAGCAGGAAAATTTGGAGAGCGGTAAAATATGGTAAAATAGCTGAAAATGGCTATATGTTAATAATGGCAAATTTAAAATTTGCCGATTCGGTGAAGTGGTTATACATTGTATATGACGTAATTGTTGTGCCTTCTTGATCGCAAATGCGATCTCGCAGTTATTATTCAATCCAGAAGCGTAGTGAAGTACCAAGCAAAACCTAGTTGGGCCGTTCTTAGCAGCGTACATCTCTATTCGTGCCCTTTCTTCTGGCTTTTGTCTCAAGGTGTGACAGCTTCTGCCGTTCATGCCCCAAGAGTGCATTTCACTGCCTTAATTGTTTGCCTGTTTGACCTCCTTCCTGGGGAGAGAGGAATGACCACACGTACGTGGAGTGGCAAGTACAGGTCATTCTTTCTTCAAATGCTCATACAGCGACCTGATCAGGTACCGTTTCACACGCTTGCATATGCGTGTGGGTGGTATGAATTATTATTGGCGAGAATTTAATTTGGTGATTTTTTTTACGATTCACCAAACCTAAAGTCCTCACCAAATTTTCCTGCTATACAGTATTTCATTGCCACAGAGAAAATTGGCTGCAAGATGAAATCAGGGGAGGCCTGGGTGTGAGGCTATCTAGACACAGCAATGGCCTACCTTGGGTGAGAGAGCACTGCACTGGACACAGGAGATCATCTGTGCAACAAAGCATTATAGCTCAACCTCTGACCCCAACATTTGGTTTACATGTACATGTATGTGATTCCTTGTACATATTTACATAGCTGCACACGCAATTAAGATAATTATGCAAAGATATTAACACCAGGCTTAGTACACTAGTATAAGATGGACAGCTCAACCACTGAAGTAAATATTATCTCCTGCTGAAGCCAAGGAAGTACAGAGGTACTCCCGAGGCTAACGGGTCCTAGGCAGTGATCTATCCTATCTTAGCAAAGCAATTATAAAATGCGCACTGATTCACGAAACCGCTCAATGAGGGATACTATACATGTAGTACCTTTCAAAAGTTACTGAAGTGCACACAGCCCATTGCTTCATTCTTAGGCCACATTAAACAAGGATGACCTGAGAGCATAACTACATGTACAAAGTCCAAGCTTATTCAGGCATTATCACATGAGGGGATTTGAAAAATTGGAGAGCCTGCTAATGCAAACTGCAGACAGCTGTTTCGGCCTATTTGGGCCTCGTCAGTGCAGTTGTAGCACCTGGAGTTCACCAGCAACTCCTAGCTGACCAGCAGCTAACCACCCTCTGCACCCAGAGTTGACCAGCAACTCCTAGCTGACCAGCAGCTACAGCTTTTGTGTGACTCACACCAGACATTGTACATGTAGGCATACTTTCTGTGCAACTTGTCCAAGACAGGCAGGAGTCATCAGCTGATGGTGATCCAGGAGGAAGGACACACCTTTCTTCATCTCGTGAACCCCACCTCCATCCTCCACACTACCTGTGTGGGACTGATAACATGTAGTAGGTATAGTGTTGCTCAGGAGTCCACAGAACCAGAACACACATAATTTTTAAGACGCTATTACATGGATTAGCATTTCAGCTACAAGCCACAACTACGATTGATCTAAGTCATGCTAATGGGACACTAATAATCACCACTGTGTGTGGCCAAAGCAGAAACAGTCAGTATACTCGGGGTCATCAAGCCACAAGCACTGCTCTTGAACATTGAACAATTCAGAGAAAGCAACTTTGAGAGAAAACAGAATCATTTGGTGAGGTATAGCGAAGCTGTGCTTGACATCCAACCACAACAGAAATTACAGGAGTACGTACTTGTGCCCAGAAATATCATTACAAAGCCTTTCAACATTTGAATGACATGTGATGGGGAGGATAAAAAAGAACACCGTCAGAGGTGAAGCGCAACTTACTACAGCTTTGCTTTATTCATCAAACAATTGCTGGTACTCTTTTGAGCGCCATCCATTGGAATTTGAGGTCGGTTACTTGTGTCTGTCAATATTTGGTGTCTGAAATTTGAATAGTCACTCTACATGTATGTACATGGCTTGATGTCAACAGTGTGAATTACCATAACACTGTGACTACACTTATGAACACGAAAGTGCCCATAAAGATTGCAATTTCAACTCATTCTCATCATTCGTATCCACTATAGCCGCATGACGCGTACCTTTGTTAGGAGCTGTGTAGCTCGATCCCTCCACCCTTTAGCAAGAGCGAAAGACTGTAGGGAAAAGAAACATGCCACAAACAAAATGTTCCCAAGTTTCAGAATTAGCAAAACTAGGAATCTACAAATTTGCAGTAAATTACAGCAGATACGCACACACACACGTACCTGGCACCATGATTCATGTACACAACAGCTGAACATGTAATATGCAGCGCACACACACATACTTGTACGCACATATGTACATGCACACTGTACCTTAAGAGGATCAGAGTATGACAACAAATCGGCGAGGGAGTGTTCCAAAGAACTGTATGTGGAACATAATAGTGATGTACATGTACATGTGACAAGCACAACTTTCAACAACACATTTCTCAGGCTTCCACATTGTTTAGATATGAGACCTACATGTATGTACGAAGTAGGGGCCCAAATAGGAGGCTACATATGCAATAATTTGCAGTACATATACATGTACATGTATATGTACATATACAGAAATGGGGGACTGGCATAATGCTAATTAGGGCACACCAAAATTGAACTGTTGCCCCAAGCCATTTAACCCAATTTCTTTCAGCAATACTATATAAAATGTCAGATACTTAAGAAAACCTCCGACCACAGCTGGTTTTGTTGCTGAAATATGAAGGGCAGACCTTAGAGCATTTCTCATACATTTTGAATGGCGGGGGTTAGCTAGCTTGCACCCCCCACCATTCAAAATGTATGGAAATGCTCTAAATTCTGCCTTGAATATTTCAGCAACGAAACGAGCTATGGTCCCTAAACTTGGAGGTTTTCGTTAGTGTCTGAAATACCACTGTTGCTGAAAAAATTGGGATGCTAGGGGCAACGGTTCTATTTTGGCGTGCTCCAATTAGCTCCCCCATTGGCACTAATGGCCAATCAAAATTCTCTCCATTTGACACAATGGCCAGCCAAACGTGCACACTTATCTTGTACACTGCAGTAAGACAGTGTGGAGTGTACAACCGTACATGTATAAAGAGCTGTATAAGCGTATAAAGCATTCTCTTCCATTAGGCTTAACACCCAGCTCTTAAAAACAATATAATGTAGTATCCAGGCCCTCCCATGCCCGGATTTTATCTCACAGCTATGCAGAAAAACTTTCTCCACATATAGGAGATAGGCCTGGGTACTAGGTTATTGATTGGCTGCTACTCTGTACAACCTCTCTCCTCCATGCTCCTGCAGGAACTTGTGGACGGTGTTCTCAAGGACAGTGGCAAAGAGGGCCTGCAGACACAATAGCACTACTGTAACAATGCATGTGTAACAATTTAAGTACATGTATCTACAAAGGTTACTCTTGCCTACTTCCATAAACCACTACCACTTAGTGTATTTTTCACACCGGGACTTTTTTATCAACAGTATGTACATGTACATGGTTTTGAAGGATTATGGGGAAATGTAGCCTCGTACCCAGGCCACACACCCCAAAAGAGTCCAGGCCTTGTATACGCAGTTTGCGCATGCACGTAATTAGTGTCCAAATTCTCAGAATTTGGATATTACCAAGTATGATTGCGTCACGTTCACTTACCAATCCTGTATACAGTGATAGTTTTTCGTAAGGTAGCCTAGATGCTTAGAAAGTGATTGGTAATTTGAATCTTCGATCCCGTTTGCTGAAAAGCCTAAAAAGGCCAGATCCAAGATTAAATATCGAGCGACTCCAGTCACCACCAGGAGAGAGGCACTTCCGAATTTCTGTGGTAAGATACATGCAGCTACCATAATTGCAGCAGATAGAAAATTACAGGCTCTTTTACTTTTCTTGACTCGTTAGAAACCGATTCAGCTGCAAGGGAGTCAGAATCAGGTTGATTTCGTGCAACTGTTCTCCACTTACTATATGCATGCTACCTCTGTACTACTCCTTGCCATGTGACTGAGATGGTTTACGGATAATTTTTCCAACCCTTTTCCATACAATGTACATGTACCAGGCCACTCTTTTGAGGGGAGGGGGGAGGGGGGGTCCTGGTAACGAGGCTAGGAGAAACATTCATCAGACACCCATGGATTGTGTGTAGTTTACTTTTTCCCACATTGATGCGTGCTGCATACAGGTTTGTCTGACCACTACCATTGTCGTTACCATCATTGAGTTTGTTACCAAAAAACCCGAGGCAACAGTAGCATTTTCCCCTTGATTCACTCCACCCTCCATGATACAAGCATGCTCTCTCTGTTTATACCGCTCTCATTCTTAACTCGATTCATGCTTGACTGTGCATAGTAGAGTCATGCATTAGCTTGATTCACTTACGTAGCAGAGCAGCACTTGCCAGTCAAATTTAGCCAAACAGTTCTAAAATACAATGGCATAACACGATGTGCTCTGCATGTACCAAATACCTCACATCTTCCCTCCCCCCCCCCCCTCCCCCCCGTATCTAAAACCCTCACCATGTAGTTCTGGTGGATGTGTGAGTTCTCTGCTTGGCTCATACCATAAAAATGACCGACCTTCATCGTCAGCAAACCCTAACACAAAATTTACCATATGAATTAGTCCACCTCCATTTTGAAAACGAATGACAACAACTTGACTGCAGACTGACATCTAAATCACATATGTATACAGATATACATGTACATCATCAGCCTTGTTCCCAGACTACACTCCCCACCCTTTATCGCACAGTGTAAACTAGGGAGTGGAACCTGGGAACGACTGAATTCAATTAGTTAGTTAGTTTGGTACTTACCGGAAATGCCATCTCCAGTTCCCTCAGACACTCACAAGCCATGGCTTTCAGCAGACGATTGAAGTCTGTCTTCACCTACAGGGACAATTAAGTACACATAAATACTGTATGCAAAAGCCTTAAAAAGAAATTAAATTACGAGCATTGTGTTCAGGTAGCACACGCTCAAATATAGCTATGTACACTATACACAACAGCTTCACACATTAGCATACATGCTATAAAACTGCTGAACACGCATCGATAATACAGTTACAGTGAGTCATTGCTAACTCTACACAAAGCCAGCCCTTTCATGTGTTACTACACTTCATATGAGAAACTCCTTCGATCATATGTGGACTACAGGCCGTGTAAAAAGTCTGTCTACCACCATAAACATAACATCTTCATTTACGAAGGGTCACATACATGATAACAGCCTAAGGCCAGCAGTCACACACGTACCTTTTCAATGACGTCAAACAGGACTTCAATAAACTCTGACAGCAGCTGGTCATGGGACTTCTACAGGAAAAGGAACATAAAATTTGTTGTACAAGTTTGTCTGGCCCAGTAAGGGTTTCCCCTTGTGTGGACAGGACAATAGGAGAGCCACCACTGAGTTACTACAACAGCAAGAATCTATCATGATAGCACACTACCATGGGCTTCAGTGGCTACGAGCACTAGCTAGAGTGCCTCACAGATTCTGCCCTACTAGTGGTAGTACTTAGCTTTAGCCAAGAATATTGACGAGACAGTTTGTCCATGACTACTGTTCGGTAAGTAGCACTTAGTTACATATTAAATGATGTTGACATATTATGATATCTGAATGTCACACATGTACAGGGACATGTCGGGCTCCTCCATATTGTTCAAACTGCACGTCACAAATTTTTGAAGCTGGGGGAAAACCTCAAAACTACAGACTTAAGTCACAGCAACTGTAGTTCTCCTTACCAGGTATTCCTCCATCTCGATGAGCAGTGTTGTAAGAGTGCAAAGCACCTGAAGAGACAAAGCACACACACACTAACACATTACCAGCTACATACATTGTACGTGTCATGTATTTGCTCTACAATTTGAGAATAATTGAACAGGCATGGCAATATATACAACCATATTATGCGTAGCTATACAGTAACTGGCTACACTATTCATTGCGATTAGCTAGTGCAGTGATCTCATGTTATACTACAAAGTAAGGCTAATTAAGCTCTAACAATCAATCAGGTTGGTGGGCGAATAGGAAGCCATCCACTGCTGCCAGTGATTTTTAGAGGAGAAGCATGATAAACTTGTGATTGCAAGAGCCTACCTGGCTGCAGACGAGAGGAGAGCCAGTGTTCCGCTGCTGCTGGAACACTGCTTTCAGGACAGAAATGGCTGACTCCAGTCTGTGGGAGGAGAAATGTACAAGTATAAAAGTCACAAAAAATGTTTTAAAAATGAAAAGACATAAGGAGATGGAGTCCTCAAAAAGCAACCAAACGAGGTAGGAACGACACCACAATACTTTCACGGAATCCTTTCCCTGTATCTTTTGATATTTCGATTTCCTTATGGAACTTAGGGTATATATACATACATACATACATACAATAGTCCCACAATCACAAAATTAGTATACACAAATACGCACAACTGACGAATAGCTGTCTGCAGTTTGCTCCCCATTTTCTTTGATCCCTCATGTATGCAGATATGGAAAGCTTGAGAACAAGGCTAGCTAATTTCCAAGAAGAATGTTATACGTACATGCACATAAGTACATGTAGTGATCCATCCCACTATGCCTTCATAAGTATGCAAACTTCACCAACTTTAGCATACACATAAACACGCGTATGTACATATATACATGTATGTTTACCTGGCTGATTCACTGAAGAGCATGGGAGCCTGCAGAAAAAAAGAGCCAGATTATTGCTTCTATATGAAGAGGAATTGCCATTCATTTGTTTTCCCAATGGAGACTACCTATACACTTGCACAATAAATGTGTGGTAAAATGCTTTATTGCCGAGTGGGAAGCGAGGCAACTATATAGTCATGTTGCATTGAGACTCGCGTATGTGTGTAAGTATATCTATGTACGTAAGTGACACTACACGAATGTAATTATTGCAAACATATTACCTGTGTAGTACCAAACAAATGAAGAGTACTGCATTACGATGGAATCGTCTGCAGAGAGGCGGCAGTGAGTAGGGAGGCTCAGGCGCAGCAACACAGAAGTAGTAGTAGTGAGGAGAGGAGGGAACATTGGCGGGAGGTTCATCGACAGCAGGTAAGGCTGATTCAGCAGCAGGAAAGTGATGACCGCCGTTCTCAAAGCCTCGAACCGGCTGAATCAGCTAGGCAGCGCATTAAATGCAACTCGATTCCCGTGAGGCTCTCTGCATGAAGTACCATGTATGCACTAGTTAAAGCTACGTATACGAAAATATAGTGCGCTTTTCACTCGTGCTTTTGGTCAGAAACTGAAGCTCTTCTCTGATCTCTCCTTCATATCAAATAATACGCTCGCCCTCTCAGTGATGACCCCACAGCACCAACTGCATACGTACATGTACTAATATGTACTGTAAATGTGTTTGAGGTATATGTAGCTCCTTAAAGTAAATTATAATAAAGCCCTGGTGAAAAGAACAAGACCCAGCTTTGAATGCTACGTATGTATCCAGATATTCCACTGAGAGCTACTGGAGCCCCTGGACTTCATGCACGCTGTTCATCATGGTGCAGTGGCACCTCCAACAGATTGAGTGCGACTAAAGATATCAACTTCATGCGTTGCTGCACTGCGTTATTGCAACTAATAACGGTGGATGCTCCGCACATCACAACATACACACAGTCCCGTATACTTAAAACATTTATAGCCATCCCCTCACCATTTCCTGGAATACACCCAAAATCACCAGCTTAGAATGCTCACTCCTGTCATCATTCTGTAGCACCTGCAGACACAAGACAAGATCACAGCATGCCACTCCAATCTCACTCAAAGTCTCCACTCTGCAGCTAAGCACTACATGGCCTAGTAAAATACTGTGTCCAGTTATTTTCGTGGGGTTCTAATTTTCGCTATATTGGTGAACCGCAAATTTTTCTTCCCACGAAATGTCAGGGCCTTAAAATGATGGACCAGCGGAGAGCCAGCGAAAAGAGCACCTGAGCCATCTCTCTCTCACGGAGGAAGCAGGGATGCAGTGCCATAGTTAGCAGAGTCAGTGAGACAGGTACACAGTACAGCCAACAGTGACGTACGCGCAGTTCGAGTATCAATAAATTTAGCACACCTGCCGGCAAAATAAATGCCAATATTCCAAGGATGCGCATAACCCTTTCCCGACTTGTTAGATCCTCCTACCTTATTTCCGATATTTCCGACAAGGCGCATGTGGGGACCAAGACACTAAATAAAGCCCACCCACCACCAGTATGGGCTTTTTTACTACAGGTATATCCACTTACTGCATGTACATGAACGTCTATGGGTAGTGTCAAAATACCTGTAGCAGGTCATGGACAAATGTCTCCATGTTTGTCTTATGTGCTGACAGGTACGTCACCGGAGCACCCCGAAACTCACTCCACAAGAGGTCCATGCTGCTTCCCCACTAGGCAATATTGCAGGAAGTCTGGCCAGCAGCTGCACAGAGAAACATACTCACCAGCTAATTAAAAACCATGCATAATTATAACTGTCCCGAAACCCCTAGTGTACGAACACCTCCCGCCACATACACACATGCTCTGCTGCTAAAGGTATATACCCACGTTAAGCACAGTACATACATGTACGCTTTACCTATTACATGCCGACGTCTTGTCTGTCAAGACGTCGCATTCGGTACGCCTGCTTTAATACTCTAAACCGTACCAGAATTGAATTTCTAGTCTTCGAGAATGAACCCGACATGACCGATGTTGCGATCTTGGAGCAGCCAACCAACTGCAACAGTACACCAAGATGCTGCAGACCTTCCCTGTTTCGCTTGTTTGGAGCGTTTCTCTGTCTAGCTGGAGTGGTCGTTGCATGTAAGTAAGATCGGACAAGTCAACAGATGGGTTGTCACATGTGCACATTTATTTGACACGCACACCTAGGTTCAAAGAGGTCAAAGTTCACCTATTATCCTAAGTCCAGCCATTCAGGAGGTCTGGTCATAGCCTCGTACACAGGTATCGCCTGACCATTCACATGGGGGGGGGGGGGAGGAAGGAAGTGATCAGGTGACTTAGCATCAACGACTTGTTGCTCAGAAGATGTGAATGTTATGTAATAACATCTCGTCTACCCAGAATATTCGCTACAACCTGTAGCTGCTCAGGCTTCATATTTGCTGCGCTCTCGATCGTACTCACTATGGCTGCTATCTTCTGACAAAAGACAAAAATCTACATGACCTTCCACGTACATGCAATTAACACTCTTCTGCAATCTAATTGGCTCTGCAGCTAGTACAACTCATTGATGCTAACATCACCTGACCACTTTCTTTGTGCTAATGGTCAGGCCGCGTCTGACTAGGTACAAGGCTAGTCTGGTCATAGATACATGTACAATAACAGATCGGAAACACAGAAATTATACGCATTTATGTGGTTTGTATGCTGAATCTCTATAGCCTACTACCAGGAGTCCACATAATACGTACATTGATTACAGTGTTGATCAGTACGGAATAGTAAAGCATTTCCAATCCCGTTCTCATTATTGTATATATAATTATGGTCGAAGAATGGAGCTATGTTCAGCCTAGGTGCTACATGTAGCTATATTGTAGCCACTGCAAAATTAAAGGTTACTTAACCCAGCTGCATGTAGTTGCAGATATGGTAAGCTATTGGAGAACAAAGCAAGCAAGGCTCCTTTGTGGTACAGTACTGAACTACAGCAGGACAGAAAAACTCATAGCTGGCATGTCAGTCTGCATTCAGTTCAAACAGAACACGGGTAAACTGTGGACTGAGCTGAGCTGTTAATATTGGTTCTCCCTACAGGGACTCTTCAGGCTGAGGTATTACAAGACCTAAATAGAAGGTACAAACAGGTCAGTGTTTGTTAAGTTGTCATTGCATAACGAATCAATATTAGGTTAACTGGATTGCAATCTATCATGCAGACATGTGGGCCAGTAATACTCATTTGGTACATCTCAACATTATACGTACAATATATGTGTACATAATATTATAACCAAGCCAGTCAGAAATAGTTACTTAAGTTATTTTCTAGTGAGTGGTTAACTCAGCCCAACAGTAATCTAACAGCTATAACTTTTAAACTGTTTTATGTGCTTGCCCAGCTGATTTAGATAGATGTGCAATATTTGGCTAAAAAATAAATCACCATCCTGCTTGTTCATATACACAGCCCTACTTTTTGGCATATTGGGGCCACTCCTACTTCTCCCTAATGTATGTCATGTGGAAGATTTGGAGGTGAGTTCATTCCTGTTAAAATAGGTAGTGCCATTGTTATGCTTGATTGTCTGTTTACACAGAATCTTCCCTGGAAATTTTTCATGTAATCAAGTAGGAGATGGAGCTTTTACACAAGCACGGTAAATGTATGTTTTTTGTTGTTTTTTTATGAGTACCAGCAGCATGGGCATACTGTAAATATTGAATCGGGTTACATAAGTGCTTTTACCTAGCACCTTGAGCTTGAACATGCAAAGTTGATTACATCCACTGCATCGTTGGCACAAAGGTGTCAAGACGGTAGAAAGCTAGCTGTGTATGTGGGGATGCACACCGACTTAAAGCACTGTAGTGGCCAATCTCTTCTTGCTTTGGAAGTCGGCAGAGACCCATTAAGCTCCTTTTCTCTGTAGAAGGAACTAGAACCTGTTCAAGGAGTTTGCAAAGGTCCTGATCAGAGTCAAGTTTAAGGATTGAGTGTGTTGGCTGGTCTATCTCATAAACAAGCACATGCAAACTGAGTCTCCTTATAAAAGCTCTGCCTGTGTGCCTTACCAGCCACAAGGAGATTCAGAAATTGTGATATATCAAGATTATGCCACCCGTACGCCCCAACTATAACACGTACATGTCTCCACCCTTTGCATACAAGACTATACATACCTAGTATTGGGGAGGAAATTAAACACTGTAGTGAATATATTGTAATGGGGCTAGGGGCATACCGTAGGATTCTATGGCTTCCACAATACACCTGATTTTGAAATTTTGTTAGGTGCATTTTGCGAGAATTCCTGAGAGTTACGTTTGAAGTTTTAACTCCCAGGAAATCAGAAAATACTTGCAGAAAATGTCATTTTCGATAGGCAAATTAAATATGTTAGCACTTGTTTGAAAACTTCAATATTATAAATTTCAATGCAACATTTGCAACAGAAATTATTCTTCAAAATTTTTCTTTTCTACATTTTTCGCTTCACACTACCATAAACATATGAAACCACATATCCACAACAGTACATGCCACAAGCTCATAAATTCTAGTTTTGCACTCAGGAAAAGATGGGCTTATTTTGGTATGTTTACTTTGTCTTAACTCCTTTCCACTCACAATTTAGTAAAAACATGCCAATTTGAAAATTTACTCTCTTGCTCTATAGCACTGTAGTTTGGACGATATTGATTTGGGAAAATTTTCTTACTTTCCAATTAAGGATTACAATCATTATGGTGTAGGTTTTGTTCCTCTGTGGCACTGTTTACTAAGTATACTTTTTGACCGCTGGTCTGATTGGTCAACCAATTTGTATCATATATAGCCCCAGATTAAGAAAAAGGGGTAACAGGCCAGGCCAACAATCAACATGCCTTGCCAATAATCATTTAGCTACTGGATTTCACTGACATAATTTGGTTCTAGAACACATTGTGATAACTTACATCAGAAATTGACCTGTACTTATTGATTTGTTACATATTAGCCCACACCTAATAACAAGTGGAGTACTGGCAGTTTTACTTTTCTTGGCTAGCTACACATGGACCCTCTCACTGACAAGAACCAAGTAAGTTACCGTAGATGATATCTTGGCTTGATAAAATGATTTATTTATTATTCACGTACCTGTATGAATAACAAACATGGGGCAGTCCCAGGTAGAAAACAATATTATTTCATCGTAAGTTTCAACTGTGTCACAGCATTCAAAGCGCTGTATCTCAGTGCATTGAATCCAGTGATATGATCAAATTCAGTGCTTTGAACTCATTGATTCAATCGAAATACACAATGGAATAATATTCATTTTTACCCGATCTCATTGCTTTTGAACACAGTAATGCCACACATGCCTTAGGCTGATATCATTAATTCAATGCAGCCATTGTTTATTATCATATGTATTTAATCCTCCATATAGCATTCCTGCAAACACAGCAATCTACCAGTCGATTCCTGCAGTTGTATTTGTTCTCTCTGTACCAGTACTAAAAGAAAGAGTAACAGTGTTAAAGGTACATTCAGCGTGTATAGTATATGTACTTACACTTGGCAGTGTGATTATGTTATTGTGACCCGATGTCAATGCTTTCAGACTAAGCCAAAAGCAACACAGCTGCCAGCTAGTTTGGCTCAATCAAACTTACCAAGCCGATACATCTTACGTATAGGTACTTTGGTTCCACTTTGCATGTAATCTTACTTGCAGTTTGTGTTTGTCCATGCTATAATTCTGAATCACTCATCTCATTCCAAGTCCTCACTAGTCCTGTTCCTATCCTCCACTCCACTGGATATCAATTATTCAACACTGTATTACAATAGCATTGTTGGGGCTTGCATATGTCTGTAACTAGCTATTTTCTTACCCAAAATTCTCGAAGTACAATTATCGCAGTCATGATTTTGCTAATTAGAAGAAGTGAATATCTCAGACTCACAAGTGTTTTTGCCAGGTGCCTGCTTTAGAAGTGGCAGTTCTCCACCGCTTTTGAGTGTATGAATCAAGCCTGTGTTTACTTTGTTTTTTTTTTGTAATAGGCTTGTCTAGACTTGTTAGGCTTTAGGCTTTGCTTGTAGACTCTAGATTAGGCTATTTATTGCTCCTGTACTCTCTGTCAATGTTCTGCCCTGATGAATACTGCAGCCCTGCAGTTGAAACGTCGGCATTTGATGATATGTTTGCGAGCCAATTTGTGATTGGTAGAAAGAGAACCGGATCGATGTGAAAAAAAGTGATATCACTGCTCCATCCAAATCCATGATGATTCTTCATTAGTATACTCTAGAATTAGATGCTTTGTGATGGAAGTTGTGGCTTAATTAGAATCAGCACTAGTCTGTCATGCAGAAGCAAACATGCTTGGAGTGAATGCACATGTTTAATAATTCGCAATCATGCGAGGGTAATATGGCTATGGTGTACCATAATCTTCCCGAAAATTAGCCCACCCCCAAAAGTTATTGCGTAGGGTCAATTATTGCTGGAAAGTACGCCCACCTATTATCAAACAGGAAGCCACTAGAGTTATAAGCTCTGCACAACTACTGTAAAAAAGGTGGGACTAACAAATGAAGACTGGCTTCACATCTCATTATTGTTATCAGCTATTGCATAATCATTTGTGTACTGACGCATGACACACATAACTCTACTGTATTCCTGTCTGCACGTAATGGCTTCCTACTACAGACCAACTTCTGGAAGCACTGCTGACCAAGGAACTTGTACATAGGTTTTTGAGTAATTCTAAATTGTGCACACGTATAACTAGAGTATTAGATTTACAACGTTTGCAGGCAGCTGCAATGGGTGGACCTATTTTCGAGTGAAATATTGAAACACTTGAAAATAAGCCCACTCATCTCTTTAAGAAGCCACTTAAGCTCATCACCTATAGGGCGTAGTTTCAAGAGATTACAGTACATGTATTTGTGAAGGTTGTATAAGATACGTGCAGTGAGCCCATAACCCAAAGATCATCCTCTTGCTATAAGGTATAGTTTCAGCTTGACACAGCCACGCCATAGGCTACATATCTATAGTTTAGCACATTTAACACACAAATGTCCGTCTGAAACAGAAAGGGACTAGCTTTTGTCAGCTATATAATTACGTCAGAAAGTAGTGCACTTTTTTGTTACTGCAGGAGGTGTTACTGTAATTTTTGGACCATCAGTGACGTGTTGCTGAATTAGAATATTATTGCTATAACATTGGTGCAACCGTATCACATACGAAACCATTCCTGGCCTTACTCCCTAATTACATTACTTGAAAGTTAGTATTTACACTGTATCAAGACCATTCTATGGGGATGGAGTTGGCTACTGAAAAACTATTGAGTTACTACCGTTCAAAAACATGGGATATTCGAACCCTTATCTATGGGGTAAGGGTAATAATTCGTTGAAATATGAAGTGTGTAAATAATTACATCTCACCTCTCCTCTCAGATAGTGTCTGTTTTACTATGCACTGGAGGAGTCCCCTTGGTTGCATTCTATTCCTTTCGTAATCAATGTGCCAATGGAAAACACAGCAGCAATAGTACCTTACTTATGTCTGGTTCTGGTGGGAGTTCTTGCAAGGAACGAAGTATTGCACTTGGCTATGTGGTTAGTACTTAATGTACATGAACAGCTGTTTTAAATTCCATCCAGTATGCCATGAACATAAGTCCCTTGCACACCGTAATATAGTAAAACAAAGCTACAATAGAATACTTTTTCCTTTATCTTTACAGTATGTGGGATGTGGTATCCTTCTACATTCTGTGGCTAATGTTCTGTACAAGAAGTACGCCACCAGACAGGAAGACCCAGCTGTTTTGCCAAATGCAGCAAGATATGTGGGCTATATTGGAGTGCACACACTGTTCTGGTTGTGGCCTCCTATCATTATCCTTCACTACTCACGAGTAGAGGTGTTTGAATTACCTACTGAGGGTTAGTTACAGTATAGTCAAGCTAGTTATAATAATTAGGGTAGGAACCATCATAATACATTATAGCTACATCAGCAAAATACTGCATATTTTGAGATTAATGTGAGTAAATGTTCAGAAGGGCTTTGCTTTATAGAGTATGCATGCTTTAAAATTGCATCAATTTCTACCTCTAGTGTAGATATGTGGGGCAAATGTGCACACAAATATGTATAAGCCGGTTGATTTATATATACATGTATTTGAGATATTTTATACCTTATTTGATGGCTACCCATTTATACATTGTATACACCACTCGTGATCCTAAATAGCCTGTACATCAATGTGATAAAACAGCCCATCCAATACCACTGGATATCATTGGGCGGTTTACGTATATAGTGTATAATAAGTGTACAATAAAGTGGATTATTGCCAATTTTTTCCCCATGCAGATCTCCTGGGGTTATTATTCTTGGGTGGTGTACTAACAATGCTCTACCAATCCCTTAGCCTACTGTGTGTTGCTTTAACATCACCTCTATTTGCAAAGTAAGTAATATGTATTATTATATAACTGCTAGCAGGAAAGTATAGATTCATCAGAAAATGCTAAAATCTTAAGGTAGCCCATGGTTCTTCTTAGGCCCCCACCGGATAATGAGCCTTATTCAAGTATACGTACAGTGCATGACCTTTGAACTACGTTACAGACTATAGCTAGGGGTTGTGGTGCTCAATAATGATTTGATCAGGAAGATGCAGAGTGCCCTGCCATCAATTGGTAGTCTAAAGCTATCCTAATGATGGCAGGGCAAAATACATAATACTATATGTAACATTTCACCCTTGGTCTTTGCTACCAAAGTCATCCCACAAAACTTTCAAGTTCTGATGAAATATTTTAGTCCTCAATAACTTGCATGGTTGAATAAGTGACGTCGTAGTGACTAGCAACATTGCCTTTAGCTATTATAGTTGCTGGAACACCAGTAACTGATGTAATCATGTGATACAAATAATTGGCACCTTTTTGCTTCTACTAAGCTCTGGTTTTCCCAGGCCTATGTATGTACTATCATTTTTAGCACAAAACAATGAAGTTGCAGTGTAAGCCGTAGAAGAAATGCGCCCAGATTCTGTCATAACTGCCAAGGAATCCTATACATAATGATGCAGAAGAAAGATTCTGTATATAGTCCACTGACAATGCATGCATCGCTACATGTCCTCCCACCCCCTACATACACACACACACTTAATAGTGTGGGCTCAGTGCTTGTTGTTCCCGCCACTGTGATTGCAGATTGGATATTGCAAGGCTACACTCTCCCTCCTCTGGCTTATATTGGCATTGCGCTCATTGTTGTGGGCTTTGGTGGTTTTGTTTTATCAGAATTTATTGCAATTAAAAGAGACGGAAAACAACATAATATTCTTGAGACAGTGATCCAAGCCTCAGATAATGAGGATTCACCACTTATTAAAAATTCTAGAAATTTAAAGTGGAGATATGCACGTTTTTTAATTTGACCTAATTTGTACTGCATAACTATGTTCTTGGCATTAATCTGATACTAACTATCAAGACATGCGAAATGCTGTGGTTGTTGCAAGCAAATTTAGTGGAAGGTAGCTGTTTTCTCTGCTTATGGTTTGTACATAATCTTGTGGTTACTATGACTGATGGGTGTAAAATGGATGACAAACTAGTAATGCTGATTGATGTTGTGGCATGCTGTTGTCACTTGTCACTATAGGAAATAGATGTAGACAGTACATTTTGTTATGGTTAGCTCAGACATTAGGACTGAATGCATGTGAGTGGTCTTGCAAGCAGCACATGTACTGTATTACTATGAGTACTAGTGACTATAATAATTATCTTTTGCATGTCCAGACAACCCCACGGCCGTGTCGTGGGAATGAATGACTCACATTCACTCATCTCTAGGGGCCAGTGACTCCCCAGTCATTCTATACCCTAGGGGGGCTAGTGGCTCCTCAGATTTTATATTAGAACTGACAATGCTTAATACTTGTATTGCAGATGCAAATGTTGAGCTTAAGACTGCGTGGAAATTACTCCCCGTTTCAGGGGTTAATAGCTACATGACATGGTCTCGCGTGGCCACACCTTTCCCGCCGCGAAAAACGAGGAAAAGAAGGGTCTGCTGGCCAAGCGAGACTATGTACAACCTAGGTCTTGATGACTCCCCAACATTACACGTACAAATGATGAATGTAGATTTTGATTGTACTGTAGATGCACAAGCTGCTACCTATTAAAGAATATATTATACGTGCAGATCTTTCATACAAGTCATCGATCTCGTCACGGCTAGCGTCTACGCAGTGGTTCTTCCAGCGCTGTATGTGTGCCACAGTCTGTTAATCTCTAGTAGCTTCTTCAACGGCTTGTGCCATTTCCTCTGTGACATGAATGGTAGTATATAGACTCACAAATGGATAGTAAATTAATGTAGCGCAGCTTCTCATACCTGGGCTCACTTAATGACTGCACTGAGAGGCTTTGGAAAGTTACTTAGCGACGTAATTACTGGAATATCGTGGTAGCAGGGAGAGTATTGCAGGTTTAGAGCCACGCTGACTCAAACAGACTTTCTAACTCCCTTGAATGTGGAGAATTGACTGTAACTGAGCGATTGCTTTAGGAGGGAGAACTTGAGGTTGAGACCATGAAGAACTTTATAGAGGAAGATAAGCTTGGGATTTTTGCGACGAAGACTAAGAGGAGGACATTTGAAAAGTTGGAGCAGAGAGGAGTAAGAGGAAGACCACCTTTTGGAGCATAGCTTAAGGGCAAAGAACTGAACTTTTTCAAGGGTGGAAATAAGAAGAGGAGAAGAAGGGTCCCAAACAGAGGAGCAATACTCAAGGTGGGGCCAAACAAGAGCAAGATAGAGCTTAAAAAGAACAGAAGGTGAAGAGAAACGATAGAAGTAACAAAAAAGAAAGCCAATTAGTTTCCTAGACTTAGAACAGATATTGTGAACATGTAAGGACCAAGAAAGGTTAGAGGAAAGAACAACACCCAGGTATTTAAAAGAAGTGACAAGTTCAAGTGGAGAATTGTTAAGGTAAAGTGAGGGAGGGAAGGAAAAGAAAGATGAAGGCTTCAAGGAGATGAACATATATTTAGTTTTAGAAGAATTAATAGTAAGCGAGTGAGAAGAAAACCAGGAAGAAATAGAGTCAATGTTAGCTTGAAGAAGAGGAAGATCAGAGGAAGAATTAACTGGATGAGAGAGAAGAATATCATCAGCATACATTGTTAGATTAGCAGAAGAAAGAAGAGGTAAGTTAGAAACACCGGAGTAAATGATGAACAAAAGAGGACCAAGAATAGAACCTTGAGGAACACCAGAAAGAACATTAGAAGAGGAACCATTAACAACGACAATTTGAGAACGATTGCATAAATAATCATGAAACCAACGAAGAAGCAGAGGAGGGATGTCAAGAGAAGCAAGGGTGTCGAGGAGAGGACGGTGGGGAACGGAATCAAAGGCTTTACGTAAATCAAAGAAGACAGCACAGACAGATTTATAAGAGTCAAGAAAATTAAAGAAAACCAGGAGTTAGTAACAGAAAGAAGAGCAGATTCAGTAGAAAAACCAGGGCGAAAACCAAATTGACAATCAGAAATAATATTATGGTGAGTACAAAAATCAAATAAATAATTATGAATATGGCGTTCTAGAAGTTTACTGACTATAGAAAGAAGAGAAATAGGACGGAAATCAGAAGTAGAGGAAGGAGAGTTAGTTTTGGGAATGGGGACAATATTAGAGCATTTCCAATCAGAGGGAAAAGTACTAGACTGAATAGAAAGATTAAAGATACTAGTGAGAGCAGGCGCAATATAGAATGAGCAGTAGCTTTAAGCATGCGGGAAGAGAGGCCATCAGGACCAGTAGCAGTATCAGAAGGTAAAAGAAGAAGAAGATGTAAAACATTATCAGTAGAGCAGAGAAGATTAGGAGGGCAGAGGGAAGCTACAGAATTAGGGGAAGGATTAAGCGGAGGAGAGGATGTATTGAAGCAACTAGAAAAAAATTCATTAAGAAGGTTGGCTTTAGAAAGATCGGAGTGCACAAGGCAACCAGAACGGGAGAGAAGAGGAGGAATAGAGGAGCTTTTCTTACGGAATTTCTTAAGGGTAGACCAAAAATGATGGGAATCAGGGGAGGATGATAGACGATTAAAAATTTTAAATTTAAGAGATCTACAGTAAGAGAGAGACGTATTACGAAAAGAACGGTAGGCAGACCAGTCAAGAGTTGAGTTTGACAGTTTAGCACGCTTGAAAAGGAAATTACGATATTTAATTCGGGAAAGAAAGGAACGGTCTATCCAAGGGGGATGAAGAGGAGAAGATACAAATCTACTGGGAACAGTAAGATGCATAACCTGTAAGAAAACATATTTAAAAACCAGCCAAGCAGAATTAACATCGGTAGAAGAAAGGATAGAAGACCAAGGAATAGATGAAAGAAGTTTATTAGCAAGTGAGAAGTTAGCAGCACCATATAGCCAGACACGGCGGAGGGAAACAGGAGGAGAAGTGGGAGTGGTAGAGGAAAGGGGAATAGAACATAGAATACAATTATGATCAGAGTTAGACAGAGGGGGGAGGGTAATACAAGGAGCAGGATCACAAGAGTAGATGGTACAAAAACAAGATCAATAAGAGAAGGTGAGCCAAAAACAGAGAAATGAGTAGGTTGGGTTACAATTTGCTTAAGAGAGAGTGAATCGGAGATAGCATTAATTTGGACGAGAGAGGACGAAGGAAGAGGGGATGAGAAATTGTCTATCCTTCTTTTTTGGGCTTTTGTAGAAGTGAAGTCTATATCGTTTACAGGCAAATATGGAATATTCTTCTGAAATGTAGGGATAATCCATTGGCATTTATTATGTGTACATGTGTCAGCTCCATTAACTCTTGCAGCTGTTTCCACAAAAAAACAACACAGCTGCTACATGAGTACAGACTTCACTGAGACCTGCCATGCAGGTGCAGTGAGCACAGCATATCTCCCCTGACTTTTCACAAATAATCCAGCAACTCAATGGTGTTTCATTGCAATGTTGGGTGAGCCGTACCTATACCCATGGAAATAAGTATGCAATCCGAATATTAATGCATCTCTGTAGTGTATTTTAAAATTTTGCTTTTCTGCAGTGGTAGTTGATTATTTCAGTTCTATAGATCTGTATTTCTAGCTGTACTACTGAGACAATTATGGTCATGCATGTAGCCACAAATACTTACCCTTCCAGTAACAACGCACTTTTCTCCGATAATAAATGCATTCACATCTTTTACCCAACCAATGGCAAACTGGTTGTAAGCTTCCATAGACCTGTGGGCCTTGAACTGCTTCACAGTGATGTAGCTTGTTTGCAATATCAGGTAAGACACTAAGTCTCCACCATCATAGATAATATATACCTTCGGACCTATGCCACCATCCACAGGAGGGAGGGTGCATGGCTGATGGTCTTTGGCGCAAATGCACAGCGGATCCACGCACCCTATCATTTGGATCTTGTCTACGTATCGCCGCTTGGCAGAAAGTTTTTCTGCATAACTAGCCATACTAATTGTTACGCAAACACTAGACCGCAGACTTCCTACTATGAATTTAGTTGCAACTGGTCGATCAAAATGCACCTTGGCTCCTCCCTCGAGGGGGCGAGCGTAGGTCTGGGCACGAGACTATGCCCAGACGTCACGCCCTCCTGGCGAAGGAAAGGCGCCTGGAGGGCGTGGACGTCTGGGCACGAGACTATATATGGTGACACAAACTCACATGATATGACCGTGAGGTACCGGTACCTCACGGTCATGTGAGTTTGTGTCGGGATCAGGTTTCACCTAAATATCCGAACGCGAAGTACAAGTTAAATACGTATAGCAGCGAGAAATTTTGAAAAATGCAATTATTAGTAGTTATTTAATTACCAGTGTTCGCTGCACATAGCTTGCCGTTGAAATTCGGTACCTAAAAGCGATAACGTTCAAGGCCTAGGCCGATAAGAAGGATGCCTAAGCTAGCTACTATATATCTGCACAGGTAATTACCGTTTAACCAGCTATGGGCGGGGTCGGAATGTAGTTGTTGCTAACGTTGCAACGTTGTCAATTGCGGATCACGTGTTGGGCTGTGAAACCATATATAGATCCATTAGATGGTCAAACTGGGAAGGTTGCCTAAATGCGCACAATGTCAGAGCAGGAGCTTATTGCCAGCGAGGACATAAGCTTAATTGGCGGCGTACAGACTGGTACGCGAAGATGCTGCAGACCTTCCCTATTTCGCTTGTTTGGAGCAATTCTCTGTCTAGCTGGAATGATCGCTGCGTGTAAGTAAAACTTGGATAGCTGGCATGCAAATGGTAGCTATGCCATTAATTTGCTATTATCTTTAATATGCTCTGTGAAAACGTATGCGAATGCCTTTAAACTCACAGTTTTCCGATTTATTTTACTGTATTATATACTAGCGGCCGATTGATTGATTGATCATACTCTTTTTACAAGCTAAAGACACACAGGCAAGAGGAATGTAAAGTCGGAAGTCTTTAGTCATTGAACTGGAATGAAACACTAAACTACTGAAATCTGTTCTAAAAGACCATGGGCATGCACACGCCTAAATGCTGTTAACGCATGCACATACCTGCTACGGTATGGTAGTATCGTGATTGATCATTCTCTGCTTCTCTGCTCCACTCGCCCACAGATGCATACCTGTAAAAAAAAAAGTATAAGGCTTAGCATCACAATGGAAAGCAATGTAAAAGACGGTCAAGTTTAGAGTTCGTGAAACGTGATAATCTCTGACCAGCAAATAACTCTATGTTCTATAGCTACTCCAGTACCTTAGTATCGTTTTTCCAGAGAGCTCACTCATTCATGAGTCAGGTAGTGCAATTGCATTTGCAATTCATACCTCACGCTAGGAATGGAATATGTGCACACCGATGTGCAGTCATGTTAGCATAATATTTCTGTTTCTAGTCCATCAATCAAAAAAAGACTCCAAACGTGTATTGACTGTCATTATACCTCCTCATAAACTGTAATAACTACAGTGAAATTTTCCGATTTATTTTACTGTATTATATACTAGCGGCCGTATTTTCAATATTATAACTTGAGAAAAACAGCAAAAAGTTACAACAGCTTGAAGAACTCTGCATTCCATTATTTTGCAAAAAAGGTACTTTGCCAGCATCACAATTAAGAGATTATTTTCCAGTGTAATTGACCACCTTTTTAAGTAGCCCTCCTTAACTTCCATATTCAAATTTATACTATTACATATTGGTTTACTCAGAATGGCAAGCTATTGTTAAAACTGCAGGTGAGTCTATACATGCGCACGTCAGACTTTAGTTAAATGGTTAGAATGAACCATGCAGTTGGGATAATTCATTGAGTGAAGCAGTATGAATGGATTATTCACAGCAAGCATGCAAAAGTATATGCACAGAGAAGACAATATGCACATTCCATTTATCTTGAGAGATATTGAGTATCTCAAATAGAGCAGCTAAGGACATTGCTCCATCTTTATTGTGCCTGCAGGGACCACTCAGACTGAAGTATTACAAGACCTGAACAAAAGATACAAAAAGGTCAGTTGTATATTGTACTGCAGACGTTACTAAACCAATGCAGGGCATTGTTGGCCAAACCTGAGGAAATGTATGTATACTGTGTAGTTTCCCTTGTAGCTGAAATTATCTTATGTGAGTGAACATCTGGTAATTGACAAGAGAAAGCTGGCCACTTGGTAATCCTGCAACTACATGCATGTAAGGTGGCCCTTGAAGTGCAACTGAGGTAACCAAACTGGGTTAAAACAATGCTCATGTTTTTGCAGTGCATGCATGCACTGTATTTATTTGCTACTCCATATCAGGTATTAGTGACTATCTGATTAAGTTTTCCTGTGACTGGCTTCCCTAACTGGAAGTATGTGGCCATACTGGCTACCAGTGAAATTATCTTATGTGAGTGAACATCTGGTAATTAACTGATCTGATGCCAAAGTATGTAGTTCCAGGAATAACAAAGTGGTTGAGTTTCCTTTGTAGCTAGCGACACAGAGAAACACTAAGTACCTTGTTATACATACATACATACATACAAACATACATACATACATACATACATACATACATACATGCAAACATGCATGCATACATACATACATACATACATACATACATACATACAT
Organism: Phakellia ventilabrum; assembly: GCA_963921505.1. Lineage (NCBI taxonomy): Eukaryota > Metazoa > Porifera > Demospongiae > Axinellida > Axinellidae > Phakellia > Phakellia ventilabrum. The sequence continues at coordinate 2,273,464 of OY997385.1, forward strand.
ACATACATACCGTATTTCCTCGTATAAAAGCCTCGCTCAAATAAACGCCGGCCTCGTTTATACGCCGGGTGGAAGTTCGGTATTATCGTTAATAAACGCCGGGTCGAGCTGAGGACGTGGCACCTTGCGCACGTGGACCGTTACTATTCACCATGTTTTACTGACATATCGTTGAAAATCGATGCAGGAAAGTACGGTAAGCTACTACTCTCCCGTTTGTGTCTGGTTTATTGCGTCTGTGTGTGTGCATGTGCCCATACCGCCAGCCAGCTTACTGTTTTAGTGTCACAATAGCGCTAGGCTCAGGCCTAGACGGGTAGCTGTAGTAGCTAGTAGCAATTCTTCATGCTTGCTACAGTTGTTGGGAGTGTTTCGTCGCTAGGAAGTCTTAGCTAGCATTACTTTTTGTACGCACGAGTGAGCACTCATTTATAAACGCCGGCCCCGTTTAAACGCCAGCCTCGTTTTAACGCCGGGTCAAAAGTGGCGGGAAGGAAATAAATGCCCGGGCCTTTATATAAGGAAATACGGTACATACATACATACATACATACATACATACATACATACATACATATATACATACATACATACATACATACCTACTACAAATCTTAAGCAGGAATATACATTGGTGTGTTTGGTATATGACCTTAACAGAAACTTTAGCTAAGTATTACATCTGGAGAAAGTAATTACAGATGGAATTGCTGGCAAGTGCTACTACCGAGCTATATAAAGCTTGCATACTGCTCCTTTGCTCAGTAGCTCAGTGCATGGGGTAAGAGCATCTGACCAGTAATCAGAAGGTCTTGGGTTCAATTCCCAGCTGGGCTCCAATTTTTTTCGGAGTTTCTTTACTCTCTCCATGTTTTTTCTTCTTCCATCTTTGATGAATTGCATATGTAAACGTCGACATTATGTACAAGTAGCTGAGAGGAACATGAGCATACTTTGTAGCATACATGTTCACTTTCTGATACAGCCCACTTAAGATATTTATGTGTAAAGTTTTTAACAATCTATGTAAAATAGCATCCTTGCTGGTGTCTTTGCTCCAGATATACAATGGCTTGTTTCTACTAGGAAAGTGTATGTGTATGTAGTCACTGTAGTGATAGTCCACTGTTGCGCGTTGGTCATATGATTACTTGTATAGCTGTGCTCACCGTATGGATGGCGTTCCAATCTCATGTAGCTAGGCAAGCTATGCTTCACCCCCAAACCATTTATCCTGACTATTATCTAGCAAGGTATATAGAGAGGATCATTAACTAGCTAACTAGCTCTCTAAGGAAATTGAGATTTCTCATGTTTCAGCTGATTTGGACGAGTAAAAAGGCAGCTGCCATGTTAATACCATTTACTAGTTAATATGCACACAGATTTAGCCACACGCAGTGATGCTAGCTGCTTGCTGTACAGCATGGGAAATAGACCAGCTAGTCTATACTCCAATACCAAATTTGCAAACGTCTACCATTCAGTAGCCGCATTCCTGGGTTCCCCTATTCAAAAACTGGATAGTGAAGCTAGAGAGCAAAGCTATGTATACTTCTTTCCCATTCATCTTGATTATTAGCCCTACTTCCTGACATTCTGGGGCCACTCCTATACCTCTCTTACATATGTCATGTGGAAAATTTGGAGGTGAGCTTATTATTATGTAATATTATGCCATAGCTATAATTATAGAGTATATTCACTACTCAGGATTTTTCCAGGAAATCTTTCCTGTAACAAAGTAGGAGATGGAAGTTTCACACATGCACGGTAAGCTTGAACAATGTATGGATGCCAGCTGAACATATAATTATGTTATAAATGCTCAGTAGTGCAGCTGATACGAGTATACACATCAGCTATAAATCAAGTCAAGTGTGCGATAAAATCAAGAATCAACCTTCTGAAATCAAAACCATGAATATTAAATTTACTGCTGACCATCAGTATGAGAAAATTGCGAAAACTTTCACCTGCAAAAGAAACTGGCTATATGGCACATTAAAATTTCCCTATGTAATAGTTAGACACCAGTTCACAGTGCATTATGGGGTTTAATTAGTGCGCGAGGTCAAAGTAGCTATAGGTCGAGGGCGATAATGCACGAGCCGAAGGCGAGTGCATTATCTGCCCGAGACCTATAGCCATAGGTCTTGTGGGCGTCATTTAGAAAAGTGTGCATTATCCAGATAATGCACACTTACCGCGATAAGTGTGCATTATGCGATTTAATTAAAGCACTGTCATGTGATCGATCTAGAGACTTCTGATTCGTTGAGGGTCACGTGAGTAGCACTAAACTTATTTTTCTTATTGTCTATACTAATTATAGCCCACATCTAATAACAAGCGGAATACTGGCAGTTTTATACCTCCTGACTGGCTACACATGGTCCCTCTCACTGACAAGAACAAAGTAAGATTATTATTTTGGCCCGAGCATGAATGAATAGTAAGGTGTAGCATACATGCATTATATTAAAGATACAGACATTATGTATTTTTGTATCTTTAACCTCTAGTATTCCTGCAAACACAGCACTCTTCCAGTCTATTCCTGCAGTTGTGTTTATCCTCTCTGTGCCAATATTGAAAGAGAGAGTAACAGTGTTGAAGGTACACTCTTCTGTTAATAAATATGAGACATTCGGATTGTCCTCCTCTACGGACAAAAAATTTATCAGGTGTGAAATATGTACTCATTACATCTCACCTCTCCTCTCAGATATTGTCTGTTTTACTGTGCATTGGAGGAGTCCCCTTGGTTGCATTCTATACCTTCCACGATCAATGTGGCAATGGAGAGCACAGTAACAACAGTACCTTACTTATGTCTGGTTCTTCTGGAAGTTCTTGCAAGGAACAAAGTACTGCACTTGGCTATGTGGTTAGTACTTAATGTCCATGACTATTATGGCAATGTCAACCATGCAAGATACTATGAGCATATATAGCTAAGCAATGATATTCTACTTGCGCATTCATTAACAAAGCTGCTGCTCATGGTAAGTGGTATTTGGAACTAACATATTTTTCTCCCTATCCTTACAGTATGTGGGGTGTGGTATCCTTCTACGTTCTTTGAGTGATGTTCTCTACAAGAAATATGCCACTAGAAAAAATGACCCAGCTGTTTTGCCAAATGCAGCAAGATATGTGGGCTATATTGGAGTGCACACACTGTTTTGGTTGTGGCTTCCTATTATTATCCTTCACTACTCACAAGTTGAGGTGTTTGAATTACCTTCCAAGGGTTAGTCACGATATATAGCTATAGGTATGGAATATACAACTAATAAGGTATACACTAGAGCTAAAACAGTGCAAAACATAGCATTACACTCATGCATACTATCCTGTTGAAAATGAAAAGTGGAACAAAGGAGTGGACGGCACCATAGCCAACCCCTCTAGCTACATAGACTCCAGGGGTTTTCACACTTGGTGGAGAAGAGGGAGGCAATTAAGACACTTGGTAAATTGAGGCTAGCATCTAGATACATTAGGAAACACCCTCATTATAACTACAAGACAACGTGTATAAGTATTATGTACCACAATATTCACTCCTTTTAGATCTTCTTGGGCTGATGTTCTTGAGTGGTGTACTAGTACTGGTCTTCAAACCCCTAAGCCTACTGTGTGTTGCTTTAACATCACCTCTCTTTACAAAGTAAGTTTACGCATAGGATAGATCACTTCTCTGATATAGTGGGGAAGAAATATATGCACGAAGCTATAAATATCAGGGGACACCTAGACAAATTACCCCAAGAGATTTTAATTTCAAGGGATGCAATAATCATATGTCCTGCTATATAAAAGTACTTTCTAACCAGCTTGAGTCATTCCAACAAGAGTTGCAAGATCTGAAAGAACTCACTGGATTCATTGTATGGCATTATAGTGAGTAGCCTCGTACCCACGCCATACACCCCGAAAGAGTGGCCTGGTATCCACTGTTTGCGCATGCGCTTAATTTCTCAGAATTCTGAGAATTTAGGATGTTGCCGTATCGTGTTCACGTATGATTACGTCATGTTCGCTTACGAATCTGCAGATTTTCCATGTCACGAAGTTGTAAGTGAAGGCAGGAGGCTTTCAAGCTTGCCGCGATGGTTTTTCGTAAGGTAGATGCTTAGAAAGTGATCGGTAGTTCGATTCTTCGATCCCGTTTGCCGCTGAAATACCTAGAAGGCCACATGCGAGATTGAATATTGAGCAGCTCACAGTCACTGCCAGGAGAGGCACTTCCGACTTTCTGTGGTAAGATAGCTACCATAATCGTAGCGGATAGAAAATTACAGGTTCTGTTACCATTCTAGACTGGTTAGAGAGCCATTTTAGTTGCAGAAAGTCAGCATCAAGGTTGATTTCTAATTCTCCGCTTACTATATGCGTACACTGCTTCCGTACTACTCCTCGCCATGTGACTAATATCGTTTACGGATACTTTTACTGACCTTTTTCCGTTTAGCAATTTGTTCGCGCATGCACGAACAGTGGATACCAGGCCACTATTTTTCCGGGGGTGTGGCCTGGGTACAAGGCTATATAGTGAGTAGCAGTCATTTAGCCTGGCGGGCATGTTTGCACCATTAATAATATAATTGTGCTTAGAACCTGTATAGCTAGCCATACTACCATGATTCTGTTTACACACCAGATAGGCACCTCTGTCAGACCATGGTAGATATTTGTAGTGTGCCAGAAAAAGCTCTTCTTTCACTTTCTGTCACATGCTCTTGGAGATTTTCCACTGCATTCGCTACTACTATCCAAGGGCTATGAGGATACTGTAGCCATTATGCCCTAGCAAATCACATGTGCAAGCTTTCATACTGTGGGAGAGATAGTGCCTATGGTATCATGCCCCTACGTTCACCCGTGATAATTGAGATTGTCTCTGGTGTCCCAAAAGGGTGGAAATTAGCTACTAATTAACTACTGAAGAAAAAAATCGATTCGGGGGGAGAACAGGAAATCACAGGGTCCCCCTGGATGATGTAATGTAAACATAATTATGTTAAAAACTTATTCTCACACTCACACGCTCACATACACACACTCACACGCTCACATACACACACTCACACACACACACTCACACACACACTCACACACACACTCACACACACACACACACTCTAGTGTGGGCTCAGTACTTGTTGTTCCTGCCACTGTGATTGTAGATTGGATATTGCAGGGTTACATTCTCCCTTCTCTGGCTTATGTTGGCATTGTACTCATTGTTGTTGGCTTTGGTGGTTTTGTTTTATCAGAACTAGTTGCAGCTAAAAGAGATGGACAGCAGCACATTGCAACTACAATCCAAGCCTCGGATAACTTTGAAACATCAAAGTGGAGATATATTCATTTTTTTATTTGAGCCTATTATATCAATTGTAATTTATTACACAGTTACTGTGTGTTTTAAACTACCTTCACTGTTACTAGATAGCTGTACAGCCGTTTGCAGAATCTTTTCCTGCTGCCGACAGAATTCCAATTACAGAAGTGATTGTTACTGAAGTGACTTCAAACTCTAATTAGTCAATTCAGCCCACCATTTGTAGCATGTTTACATCACATTGCTTCAATTCTGAATCCTGTCTGTAGCAGGCAAAGACTCTGCAAACTGCTGTATCCGATGCTATAATGATTAAACATAATGTGGCATAATGGAATAATTTGACAATGCATAATTCTATAATATCTCAAAAACCTTATAACCCAATTTTTATTCATGGCTGCAGGCTGCAGCTGATCATGAACTTCAGGCATGGGTTTCAAAGTCCTGGACATAGCTAGCAATAATGACTACTGTCGTCACACTAGATATCCTTTCTATATAGTAATACTTTTGGCTGCTAAGATACCCACCCACTCATTTCTGCTTCCTGATTATAGATCAAGTTTCAATTTTTGTGGTTGATGAATATCAATTTTGTACAGAAAGTACACACTAAACTTAGCAATACAGACTGCGTCATCATTACATCATGTTTTGTAAAATAATAGATGTAGCCATTGACTTGATAATGTGGCCCTGATAATAAATATTCTAACACAGAGTTTTAATTTCTTGCAAGACACAAATATTTTATGTATAGACATGAAGACTTACTGGTAGGCTAGCATAAACTAATGATAGATATCTCGTAGCCATGGAAAAAAAATTTCTCTACGACTGAGTAGCTACTATCTATGGAAATTATCAGCATGTAAAAATCCAGTGAGGGTTGTCTCATTTCAATTTCAACAGTTTGCAGACAATCCTGTAAGCTCCATACCACAAGCGATAACTTATATATTACTGACAAATTAAAAGTTTAGTGGGTTAGGGGCTTGTGAATTTACTACTGGCATGGCGTTGATCCAATTATTGTACCAAACTGACTGGCCTCGTTCCCAGTCCACAAAAGAGTGGGGGTCACGGTGTGGCCTGAGTACGAGGCTACAAACTGACTGGAATTTAGCATGTACTGCTATGAGAATGTCAATAGGTAGAAGTTGAGAATGAGGCATGCATGTAACCAAATCCGTCCCCCCCACCCAAAATTAAACATTGATTATAAAGGTGAGGCAAAATAGCTCTGCATAGCATTGACTACCTCTTCTTCATCCCTGACAACAAACACCCACAACCACCACCCATGATTTTGCTAATTAGGAGAAGTGAATATCTCAGACCCACAAGTGTTTTGCCAGGTGCCTGCTTTAGAAGTGGCAGTTCTCCACCGCTTTTGGGTGTATGAATTATGTGCACGTTGTGTTGCCTAGGTATAAAAAGGGGAAAACCATCCTGTCGTCATGACTGCTAATTAAGGTAAAACTGTTAATTCAGCACTTTAGATGTGCAAGCCCTAGGCACAAATATCAAAGCTGCATACGTACGTATGTAGCTGCATTTAGCTTGGCCTGACCTACTACTAATCATAGCCATGGATAACAAGACTGATATTTCATGTCTAAAAACCATCCGAGGGTTTTTCACATAAATCATCTGAAGGTTGTGTTCAGCAACATGTCAGTCCAAGCTAAATGCAGCTGTAGAATAGATCAGCTTGGCTAGACAGTCTCATCATGTACCGCTTCCAGTGAAAGTGCTGACAGCAATTTCATAGTGCTCATCCAGTTAGCGATCAGAACTTGCCAAAACAGAATTCAACATCGTTACCTACCACTCTTTCGCCGTCTAAGCAACACAAAAGTAATCTAGCTTGACATACCTTGGCCTACTGAGCCTGCAAACTTCCAGTAGCTTCCACTGCGCTTGGGGCTATAGTGGACTTAGGCAACTTAGCACACATGATAATTGCAGACGAACACACACACACACACACACACACACACACACACACACACACACAGAGACAGACACGGGAACGTAAGGCAATCTTAGTACCAGCCGGGCGTGCACGAAGCGCTTGCCCGGCTGGTGAAAATGCCTCACTGGATTTAGATGATCGAGGGTAATCATACTGCCAAGTGCAGTAAAGTATGATGGGTGAGTAGAGATGTGGCTGTGATGAATCACAACCTGGGCATGGTGAGATGGGGATATTTGTGAGCCAGCCAGTCACAAGAATAATACACGCATATTACAGCTGGAAAAGCTGCGGAAAAGTGACTAGTCTGTGTGAGATTGATGTCTCTATCTTTTCAAGCATGGTCACTATGGAAGAGTGGAGAGATGGGCTGAAACTCACTCTCGTATTGCTTGATTGTGCCATCTGCTTCAAGCGCTCGTATCCAGAGGCAATACAACTCTGCTAACCTTGGAGCTGTAGCATAAGCTTTCCTTGCTAAAACTGTGACAGTGATAGACTTGTCTAGATTTCTGACTCTTCAGCAAGTTTGAAGATGGCATCCATGTAACCGCCAGAGACGTCATTTTAAACACATGCCTTGATGAGGACCCATAAAGACATATAATATTGTTCTGGCCATAACTTCTCACAGAAAGTGAAAGTACAGAAGATTAAACTGCTAAAAAGTAAGCTCTTACCGTAGTAGCACGCTATAGACAATCTTCTGGAAGCAGCTGCTGACTATGGAACTTGTATGTAGGTTGTTGAGTAATTCTATACTGTGCACGCGTCCAACTAGAGCATTAGATTTACAATGTTCGCATGCGTCTGCAATAAGGTGGTCCTATTTTTGAGTGAAATATATCAAAGCACTTGAAAATAAGCCCACCCCCCTCTTTGAGGAGCCACTTAAGTTCAATCGTCCATGGGCGTACTTTCGGGAAATTTCAGTACACGTATTTGTATTTCATAATAGTGTATATATTATGGTGGTTTTACCCAAGCTAGATGAATGACTTTGGTAGAACATTGCTTAGGATACGTACATGCAGTGAGCTCATCACACAAAGGGAAGGAGCATCTAACTTGTGTTTGCACGATAAATGTAGCTATTATAAGATCTCTCAAGCTGTGATCAAGGTGTCTGATTTGAACTTTTGTACAGTACATGAAACAATACATAGCTGATTCAGGACTGTAGTAAACAGCTTCTCTTTATGATCATCCTGTTGCTATAAGGTATAGTTTCAGCTTGACACAGCCACGCCATAGGCTACATATCTATAGTTTTAGCACATTTAACACACAATCTTCCATTTGCAACACTAAGGGACTAGCTTTGTCAGCTGTATATGATTATGTCAGAAAGTAGTGCACTTAATGATTACTGCAGGAGGTATTACTGTACAATTTGGACAATCAGTGACGTGTTGCAGTATTAGGATGGTGTTGCTATAACATTGGTTGCCACTGGATCACATATTCCAGGCCTTACTCCTTAATTGCATTACTTGAAGGTTAGTATTTACACTGTATCAAGACCATTCTATTTGGGTGGAGTTGGCTACTGAAAAACTATTGAGTTACTACCGTTCCAAAACTTGGGATATTCCAAACCTTGTCTCACCTCTCCTCTCAGATAGTGTCTGTTTTACTATGCACTGGAGGAGTCCCCTTGGTTGCATTCTATTCCTTCCGCGATCAATGTACCAATGGAAAACACAGCAATAGTACCTTACTTATGTCTGGTTCTGGAGGGAGTTCTTGCAAGGAACGAAGTACTGCACTTGGCTATGTGGTTAGTACTTAATGTACAAGAACAGCTGTTTTAAATTCCATCCAGTATGTCATGAACAGAAGTCCTTTGCACACAGCAATACAGTAAAACAAAGCTACAATGGAATACTTTTTCCTTTATCTTTATAGTATGTGGGATGTGGTATCCTTTTACATTCTGTGGCTAATGTTCTGTACAAGAAGTACGCCATTAGACAAGAAGACCTAGCTGTTTTGCCAAATGCAGCAAGATATGTGGGCTATATTGGAGTGCACACACTGTTCTGGTTGTGGCCTCCTATCATTATCCTTCACTACTCATGAGTTGAGGTGTTTGAATTACCAACTGAGGGTTAATTACAGTATAGCCAAGCCGGTTATAATAATTAGGGTATAGGAACCATCATAATACATTATAGCTACATCAGCAAAAAATACCGCATATTTTGGATTAATGTGAGTGAATATTCAGTAGAGTTTTGGTTGATAGGAGTATGCATTAAAATTGCATCAATTTCTGCCTCACTAATTGCTAGTGTAGATATGTGGAGCTAGTGTAGATATGTGGAGGAAATGTGTGCACCAATACATGTATGTATAAGCCAGTTGATTTTATATGTATATGTGTTTGAGACATTATATACCTTATTGGATAGGTAGCCATCCAATATCATTGCAGTGATATTGGATGGCTACCCATTTATACATTGTATACACCACTCGTGATCCTAAATAGCCTGTACATCATTGTGATAAAACAGCCCATCCAATACCACTGGATATCCTTGGATGGTTTACATATAAGTGTACAATAAAGTGGATTGTTGCCAATGGCATGATATTCAATTTTTCCCCCATGCATGCAGATCTCCTGGGGTTATTATTCTTGGGTGGTGTACTGACAATGCTCTACTAATCCCTTAGTCTACTGTGTGTCGCTTTAACATCACCTCTGTTTGCAAAGTAAGAATATGTATTATTATAATTTTTACAACTGCTAGCAGGAAAGCAGATTCATCATAAAATCCTAAAATCTTAAGGTAGCCCATGGCACTTCTTAGACCCCCACAGGATATTCATGTTTTATCAGAATTTGTTGCAATTAAAAGAGAAGAAAAACAACATAATATTGTTGAGACGGTGATCCAAGCCTCAGATAATGAGAATTCACCACTTATTAGAAATTTAAAGTGGAGATATGCACGTTTTTTAATTTGACCTAATTTGTACTGCATAACTATGTTCTTGGCATTAATCTGATACTAACTATCAAGACATGCAAAATGCTGTGGTTGTTGCAGGAAAATTGATTGGAAGGTAGCTGTTTTCTCTGCTAAATATGGTTTGTACATAATCTTGTGGTTACTATGACTGATGGCATTTTGTGTCAAATGGATGACCAACTAGTAATGCTGATTGATGTTGTGGCATGCTGTTGTCACTTATCACTATAAGAAATAGATATAGGACAATACATTTTGTCATGTTTAATAACACGGTTGACTCAGACATCAGGACTGATTGCATGTGAGTGGTCTTGCAGGCAGCATGTGTACTGTGTTAATATGAGTACTAGTGACTATAACAATTATCTAGGCAGTTTTTTTTGCATGTCCAGACAACTGATTCTAGTTCTCCCTACTAATAATCCCTACTAATAATTCTTCAACCAAAATTCACTGTACCAATATAATTATTACTGGATGATTGCAATAAGCACAAGCACAAGCACATGTAAAAGTAATATCAGAATATTAACTGTCCTTATTACTGAGTTCCTATACTTATCTAGTTTAATCTTCTTCTCTTTCTACTGTATTCGTTGCACTTTTAGGAAATAGTGTCCCTTTCGCTATCTATCCCCACGCAGTGGAACCACTGAACGCATGGTCTCTGTCTCTGAGTAGTTGAACTGCTCTTCAGTAGATTGCTCCAGAGTTCTCTCATGAAAAGATAACTTATTTTTATTACTTCGGCGTTCTATTCTACCCTAGAGTCAACCGTGGACCACTGTCACCGGTCGCGGGATGCCAAATTTCCTGGGGGAGGGAAAGGTGTGGTCGAATTTTCCTAGGGAACGGGTATGCCGCGATTTTGGAACGGGGCGCCAGGCCGGGGATGCCGAAAAGTGGGGGTGCCGATTATTTTGTGATACCGGGGTCGGAATGTAGTTATTAACTAGTTATTCCTAACGTAGTCATGTGCAGATCACGTATTGGGCCGGTGAAACTGGGATAGGAGCAGGCAAATGTCAGACCAGGATCCCGAGCTTAATACCAGTGAAGACGTAAGCTTAATTGACGGCGTGCAGACTGGTACGCGAAGATGCTGCAGACCTTCCCTATTTCGCTTGATTGGAGCAATTCTCTGTCTAACTGGAATGATCGCTGCGTGTAAGTAAAACTTGGATAGCTGGCATGTAAATGGTAGCTTAGCCTCGGGACGAGGCTAATGGTAGCTATGCCATTAATTTTGCTATTATTTTTAATATGCTTTATAAAAACGTATGTGAATGGCTGTAAACTCACAGAAATGATCGATCATACTCTTTTTACAAGCTAAAGACACACAGGCAAGAGGAATGTAAAGTAAGAAGTCTTTAGTCATTGAACTGGAATGGAACACTAAACTACTGAAATCTGTTCTAAAATACCATGGGCATACACACGCCTAAATGCTGTTAACGCATGCACATACCTGCTATAGTATGGTAGTACCATGATTGGTCATTCTCTGCTCCACTCGCCCACTCACACACAGACACATAGCTACCTATAAAAAAGTAAAAGAGTTAGCATCACAATGGAAAGCAATGTAAAAGGCGGTCGATACATCAAGTTGAAAGTTTAGAGTTCATGAAACATGATCAAATAACTCATATACACATATATAGCTACTCCAGTACCGTAGTATCATTTTTCCAGAGAGCTCACTCATTCATGAGTCAGGTAGTGCAATTGCATTTGCAATTCATACCTCACGCTAGGAATGGAATATGTGCACACCGATGTGCAGTCATGTTAGCATAATATTTCTGTTTCTAGTCCATCAATCAAAAAAAGACTCCAAACGTGTATTGACTGTCATTATACCTCCTCATAAACTGTAATAACTACAGTGAAATTTTCCGATTTATTTTACTGTATTATATACTAGCGGCCGTATTTTCAATATTATAACTTGAGAAAAACAGCAAAAAGTTACAACAGCTTGAAGAACTCTGCATTCCATTACTTTCCCAAAAAAGGTACTTTGCCAGCATCACAATGAAGAGAATATTTTCCAGTGTAATTGACCACCTTTTTAAGTAGCCCTCCTTAACTTCCATATTCATTTACTCAGAATGGTAAGCTATTGTTAAAACTGCAGGTGAGTCTATACATGCGCACGTCGGACTTTAGTTAAATGAACCATGCAGTTGGGATAATTCATTGAGTGAAGCAGTATGAATGGATTATTCACAGCAAGCATGCAAAAGTATATGCACAGAGAAGACAATAACCAGGCTATGCACATTCCATTAATTTTATCGTGAGAGATATTGAGTTTCTCAAATAGAGCAGCAAAGGACATTGCTCCATCTTTATTGTGCCTGCAGGGACCACTCAGACTGAAGTATTACAAGACCTGAACAAAAGATACAAAAAGGTCAGTTGTATATTGTACTGCAGACGTTACTAAACCAATGCAGGGCATTGTTGGCCGAACCTGAGCAAATGTATGTATACCTAATATGGAGTAGCAAATACAGTGCAACCTCTACAATGTAATCATCTTTGGGACCTGTCAAAATACATGTAGCTGCATTGGAAGAGGTGGCTGCTATACAAAGTAATTGTCTACCGAGACTGCTAGCTGGAAGCCTATGAAAGCCTCACCTGTAACGAAACAACTTAGTTTATCAAAGACTGAAGAACGTTTCTCATCATTGTTATATTATGCAATCTTAACTTCAGCTATCTTCTCAAAGCAGGTGGTCACAGGTAAGTTTCACACATATTTTATGCTCAGTAATGCGGCCACATCCCAGATGGAATTGGCTGGGTCCTACTGACAAGTGCTACTACCGAGCTATATAAAGCTTGCATACTGCTACTTTGCTCAGTAGCTCAGTGCATGGGGTAAGAACATCTGACCTGTAATCAGAAGGTCCTGGGTTCAATTCCCAGCTGGGCTCCAATTTTTTTTCGGAGTTTCTTTACTCTCTCCATGTTTTTTCTTCTTCCATCTTTGATGAATTGCGTATGTAAACGTCGACATTATGTACAAGTAGCTGAGAGGAACATGAGCATACTTTGTAGCATACATGTTCACTTTCTGATATAGCCTACTTAAGATATTTATGTGTAAAAGTTTTAACAATCTATATAAAGTAGCATCACACAATGGAGGCAAGGATTAATTGTTAGTTTGTATAAGAAAGGTGATGCTGAGGATCCAGGTAATTACAGAGGCATTACTCTATTGAACGTTGTTGGTAAACTGTTTTGTAAGATTTTAAATAATCGCTTGGTAATAAGATTAGAATCGGAAAAGGCTCTTCATGAGGGGCAGGCAGGTTTTAGAGCGAAAAGAAGTTGTGTTGATAATGTCTATACTTTGAACGAGATCATACAAGGCAGAATAAGAGAAGGAAAACACACTTATGCTTTTTTCTTAGACATCCAGAAGGCTTTTGATACGGTTTGGCACGATGGTTTATGGTTTAGGTTGTGGGAATTGGGTGTTAGGGGTAGGATGTGGAGAGTTATTAAGAAGATGTATGACATTACAGAGAGTGCTGTTTTACTGGAGGGGGAAAAATCCAAACCATTTGATATAAGCCAGGGGGTAGCACAGGGTTGTAGTCTATCGCCTATCCTATTTTCCATTTTTATTAATCAGTTACTAGATGAGGTTGAGAAAGCTGGGCTTGGTATAATCATTAAGAATGATGTTAAGGTTGGGGGACTAATGTTTGCAGATGATTTTGTTGGTTTAACTACTAATGCGGAGGATTTACAAAAGTTGATTAATGTAGTACAAGGGTTTTGTAACAAATGGAGGTTGAAATCTAACATCAAAAAGAGTGCTGTTGTGGTATTTTCCAAGGTGGCTATTACAGATATGTGTGGGTGGAAGTGGGGAGATAAAGTAATTCCAAGGGTTGTAAGTTACTGTTACTTGGGGATTGAATTTGCTGAGAATGGGTCATGGGATAGTCATGTACAGAAGGTAATTGATAATGGGAAGAAAAAGCTTAATCGTTTGCACCGGTTTGTAAGTAATAGGAATATCAGTACCGTTGCAAGGAGATTATTGTTAGTTTCAGTACTTCGTCCTACTTTAGAATACGGTAGTGAAGTGTGGGCTTGTAATAAACGGCAGGCAGCTTCCTTAGAATCCATTCAGCTAGGAGCAGCTAAGAAGATACTTGGCTGCTCTTCCAAAACGTGTAATGAAGCGGTAAGGGGAGATATGGGGTTAGAGTCCTTGAAAGGGAGGAGGGATAGAAGCAAACTTAAGTGGTGGTATAAAGTCAATAAGTTTGATAATGAGCGGTATCCTAGAGTACTATTAGATGCTGAGTGGGAAGTGAAACCATGTAGAGGTAGGCAGAGGAAAACTTGGATGAAAGTAATTAATGAATTGCTGCTGCAGTTAGATTTAGATAGCCAAGAGGTATTAGCTGCAGATAATATTAATTTGTTTTTAGATACGGTAGACGAAGCGTTGAGGGATAGAGAATACAAGGACTTTAATGACAGCTTGAATACTAAAGTTAAGTTGAATCTGTACAAGTCTTTCTGTAAGGAAATAGAATTCAAGAATTATTTGCAGGGGGTAGGTGATCCGGGTACAAGATTATTGTTTAAGTTTCGGTCAGGTACGAACGGTCTGAATGAAGAGTTAGGAAGACATAGGGGTAAAAATGATGATAGGCAGTGTAAATTATGCAGGGGTGAATGTGAGAGTGTGGTACATGTTCTCTGGGAGTGTCCAGCATATGACAGCATTAGAAATAATTTCATGGTTGAATTAGAAAATCTATTGGGGGGGAGGTTTGGGGAGTTTAGTACACTTGATAATTTTAATAAGGCAAGTTTTATTTTAGGGTTTGAGAATTGGAACAGGGATGATTTTAAAGCATTATTAAAGCTAGTTAAGAGCTTTGTATTACTGATATGGGAGACTAGGAAGAAGGAATTGTATGGTGATCAGGATTGTGTGGTCTCTGGTTGTTCTTGCTCTTGTCCTCTGACTGGAGGTCTTACAAGCTCCGCCTGCGTCTGTGGGTGCGTGGTCAATGGCGTAAGCGCTACGGCAGCAACATGAGTATATTATTATTATTATTATTATATAAAGTAGCATCCTTGCTAGCGTCTTTGCTCCAGATATACAATGGCTTGTTCACTGAAACAATTGAGGGATTATTCTAACCACAATTTGGTTGTCTGAATTGCAGTTGCAAACTGAAGCTTGAATAGACCCATAGGAGTGAACCCAGGGTCATTATTCACTCTCAAACTTTGGCATGCATCGGATGCTAACATGTCATTGACATTCATAAGCCAAGCGTTGCCCCCACATGCTCACTTATTACATTCACATGTGCATCACCACTCAAAACAATGTCCACTTATAAGAACATAGTTACAATATGGGTTATCACCAGACATATCCAAGAGGGGTGGAACAAGGTTTTCTACTCACAATTTTGCTGAAATGTGAACGATGAATCTTATTTTACCTCTCTGGATTGTTATTAAGCTGGTTTTGCAATTCAGACAACCAAACCGTGGTTAAAACAATCCATCACTTTTTTCAGTGTTAATTTCTACTAGGAAAGTGTATGTGTATGTAGTCACTGTAGTGATAGTCCACTGTTGGTCATATGATTACTTGTATAGCTGTGCTCACTATATGGATGGTGTTCCAATCTCATGTAGCTAGGCAAGCTAAGCTTCACCATTTATCCTGACTATTATTTAGCAAGGTATATAGAGAGGATCATTAACTAGCTCACTATCACTGCAAAAACATAAGGATTGTTTTAGCCCAGCTTAGTTACCTCAGTTGCAATTTCAAGGGTCACCTCATATGCATGTAGTTGCAGGAATAGCAAGTGGTCAGCTTTAGCTACAAGGAAAACTACTCAGTTAGTGACTATCTGATTACGGTTCCTGTGACTGGCTTCCCTAACTGGAAGTATGTGGCTATACTGGCTAGCTTCCTGGCACCAGTCACATTATCTGAAATGAGTATGCAGTTGCTGGAATAACAAAGTGGTTTAGTTTCCTTTGTAGCTAATATTAGCAACAAGGGAAGCTCTAAGTACCTTGTTATTCCAGCAATATACATACATGTATACCAACGAGGTGACCCATCTAGCACTCCGCAACTGCAGTAACCACTCAGTAGTTCAATCAATCTATTTACTTTTACAGTGTATAGCTCTCTAAGGAAATTGAGATTTCTCATGTTTTAGCTGATTTGGACGAGTGAAAAGACAGCTGCCATATTAATACCATTTACTAGTTAATATCCACATAGATTTAGCTACGCACAGTGATGCTAGCTGCTTGCTGTACAGCATGGGAAATAGACCAGCTAGTCTACACTCCAATACCAAATTTGCAAACGTCTACCATTCAGTAGCCACATCCTGGGTTCCCCTATTCAAAAACTGGAGAGTGGAGCCAGAGAGCGAAGCTATGACATCTATATGAACTTCTTTCCCATTCATTTTGATTATTAGCCCTACTTCCTGACATTCTGGGGCCACACCTATACCTCTCTTACATATGTCATGTGGAAAATTTGGAGGTGAGCTTATTATTATATATTGTAGCCCTTTGCGTGGGCGGATCAAAGAGACCGCCTGGACTCTATTGTCCATAAAGCCCAGGTTTATCCAGATAACCCCCCCGGGAGTAATTAAGGAAGCCATTGCAGTATGCAAACTCAGCAGCTGAGTAACAAGGCACGTACATACCAAGTTAAACAAACAGAAAAAAAACAGCTGAAGTTTAAATTATACAGGCATACAATCAAGGAAAGTCAACAGGTAAGTCTTCCAAGGGAGATAATTTTTCTCACAGTAGATAACGGGTTATACACCTCACTACGCAGTGATCTAGTACTGTGCCTAAGTCATTCTGACAAGAGTTACCAAAGCAGCAAGAACCACAGGGCAAGCTACAGCTTGCCAGAAGATTCAAAAGGTACATACCATTCAGCATAACGCAGTAAACTGGATAGCTAGCAGCCTTCACAACGCAAAATAGTAGCTACAAGTGGCAAAACACTAGCTCCCAGCAATTGTAACAAACATGAACAACAGCTATAGCCATGGTAGCTACCCGTCTACGTAGCCCGACCCTAGTGCCATTTTAGCAAAAACGGTAGGCTGGCAGCGTTGCCACACGTATCAACACACAGAAACGCAACAAAACTAGCTATAGACGAGACCAGTAGCTTACCGTGCTATCCCACATTGATTTACGGGCAAAAACACGCCATACGTCTTGGAATCTAACTCAAAACAATAGCACTTTCGAAGCCTCGGCCGCAACCTCGTGTATATCTGATAAATCTACTACACTGGGTTCTAACTATTACATATTATACCATAGTTATAATTATACAGTATATTCACTACTCAGGATTTTTCCCGGAAATCTTTCCTGTAACAAAGTAGGAGATGGAAGTTTCACACATGCACGGTAAGCTTGAACAATGTATGAATGCCAGCTGAGCATATAATTGTTATAAATGCTCAGTAGTGCAGCTGATACGAGTATACACATCAGATTCTTACCTAATTAAGTGGTTAGCTGAAAGGTATAAATCAAGTCAAGTGTGCAATAAAATAAAGAATTAACCTTCTGTGTTCAAATCGTGAAATCAAAATGGTTACCATGAATATTAAATTTACTGCTGACCATCAATATGAGAAAATTGCGAAAACTTTCCCCTGCAAAAGAAACCTGCTATATGGTACATTAAAGTTTACATGTACTTTTTCTTATTGTGTATACTAATTATAGCCCACATCTAATAACAAGTGGAATACTGGCAGTTTTATACCTCCTGACTGGCTACACATGGGCCCTTTCACTGACAAGAACAAAGTAAGATTATTATTTTGACCCAAGCATGAATGAATAGTATAGTGTAACATACGTACATGCATTATATTAAAGATACAGACATTATGTATTTTTGTATCTTTAACCTCTAGTATTCCTGCAAACACAGCACTCTACCAGTCTATTCCTGGAGTTGTGTTTATCCTCTCTGTGCCAATATTGAAAGAGAGAGTAACAGTGTTGAAGGTACACTCTTCTGTCTGTCCATAAGTTAAGACTCGTTCCATTTGGTGTGCAGACACTAGTAACCACAATGCTGTCATTCTCACCCATTAAACAATATGAGATTTTTGGAACCTCATCTATGGAGAAAAATTCATCAAATGTGAAATATGTATTCATTACATCTCACTTCTCTCAGATATTGTCTGTTTTACTGTGCATTGGAGGAGTCCCCTTGATTGCATTCTATTCCTTCCACGATCAATGCGGCAACGGAGAGCACAGCAACAAAAGTACCTTACTTATGTCTGGCTCTTCTGGAAGTTCTTGCAAGGAACATAGTTCTGCACTTGGCTATGTGGTTAGTACTTAATGTTACAGTAGTACATGACCAGTATGGTAATGTCAACCACGCAAGATACTATGAACATTTAGCAAAGGATGGATATTCTACATGCACATTCATTAACAAAGCTGCTGTTCATGGTAAGTGATATTTGGACAAACATATTTTTCTCCCTATCCTTACAGTATGTGGGTTGTGGTATCCTTCTACGTTCTTTGAGTGATGTTCTCTACAAGAAATATGCCACAAGAAAAAATGACCCAGCTGTTCTGCCAAATTCAGCAAGATATGTGGGCTATATTGGAGTGCACACACTATTCTGGTTGTGGCTTCCTATTATTATCCTTCACTACTCACAAGTTGAGGTGTTTGAATTACCTGCCAAGGGTTAGTTACAGTAAAACTATAGGTATATATGCTCTGCATACATATACAACTAGGTGCTAGCATTAATTGCCGAGCACCTTAGCGCGAGGCAACTAATCCTGCATCAAGGATACTTAGTAATTGCCAAGCGTCTTAGTGCGAGGCAACTAATCCTGCATTGTATCTCACCTGGGGTTTGTATGTGTCATGCTTAGGAATGCAATTTTACTGCGCACTGCGCATGGCGGGGGCCACCCGGGGAGCAAGCACGTGTTCAAGATGGCGTCCTACCAGTTACATGGATGCCACCTTTGTACGTACTTCTGGCGCACGAAGGATTAGAGATCAGGACAAATTGTTCACTTCTTTTTACCCAGGTAGGCTTATTACAGCTCCAACGCGATTAGAGTTTGTGTAGCCTCTGTTTCAGCAGAGATCTGACCGCTGGAGATGGACGGTATGCGGATCGATCGTGAGAGAATACGAACGTGAGTTTCAAGCGACTCTGCTCTCCTGTAGCAGCCATAACTGGTCCTTGGAACTGTGTTGTATACAGAGACATCTGTCTCCTGAAGGCCCATTCGCTCATGTAGTCGTCGATTCTCCAGCCATTGCGTTGGCGATGTGGCTCCCAAACGCTCTAGTGGGTGTGGTTTTGTGCTAACTAATTTATGTCATAACTCTGCGCGAGGCCCCATCTGCGCAATGCGTACGTCTATATTTCATCACATCAATTAAACAATTTTCTCCAGTGCAGTTAAGTAATCAACATCAACATAGTTCAAAAGTTCGTAACTAATAAGGTATGCATGCACTACAGCTAAAACAGTGGCATTACACACATGGATACTATCCTGTTAAAGTGGAACTTTAAAGGAATGGATGGTACCATAGCCCACCCATCTAGCTAGATAGACTCCAGGGGTTTTCTCACTTGGTGGAGAGGAGGGAGGCAAGACACATGGTAAATTAACAAGGGTGTAGACAAGGGGGGGCTAGGGAGCCTTAAGCCCCCCCCAGTTTTTGAGATTCACTCTACCATTTTGCTGTGCACAGTGTATATTTGATAGAATTCATTAAACAGCCATCATACAAATTCATTTGCTACACTATTCAACTGAAGAACAATTCTGTTTTGTCCTTATGTATGTGCACCAGCTTGAGAAGCTGTTGTATGTAGCCAAGACTTTAATCTGTGCAGTGCACTGAAACTCCTTTCACTGACAAGAGTTCAGGCTTCACCAGCCATCTCAATAGTGATATGTTTGTACGTGCATGTTATGCAATTGCTCAATCATCAACAACAAGTCAATTACTATCAAGGCATTGAAAAAATCGCACACGCTTCGCGCACACACCCAAGCCCCCCCCCCCCCCCACTCCTACGCCCCTTAATTTGAGGCTAGCATCTGCATACATTAGGCAATACCCTCATTATAACTACAAGACATGTTTATAAATATTATGTACCACAATATTCACTCTTTTAGATCTTCTTTGGCTGATGTTCTTGAGTGGTGTACTAGTACTGGTCTTTAAAACCCTAAGCCTACTGTGTGTTGCTTTAACATCACCTCTCTTTTCAAAGTAAGTTTCAGTACAGGACAGATCACTGCTATGATATAATGGGGAAGAAATATAATATGCAAGAAGCTATAAATATCAGGGGACACCTAGACAAAATACCCCAAGAAATTTTAGTTTCAAGGGATGCAATGATCATATGTCTGCTATATACTAAAGTACGTTCCAACCAGCCTGAGTCATTCCAACAAGAGTTACAAAATCTGAAAGAAATCACAGGATTAGTATCATTGTATTGGATTGTATTGAGTAGCAGTCACTTCACCTGGCAGGCATGTTTTGCACCATCAATAATATAATTGTGCTTAGAACCTGTATAGCTAGCCAGCTTAACATGCCATACTACTATAATTCTGTTTATAGCCACCTCAGACCAAGCTAGTGTGCCAGAAAAAGCTCTTCTTTCACTTTCCGTCACATGCTCTTGGAGATTTTCCTACTGCATTCACTACTACTATCCAAGGGCTATGAGGATACTGTAGCCATCTATGCCCTAGCAAATCACATGTGCAAGCTTTCATACTGGATTTTCAGCTGGGGATCTGGGAGCATGTTCCCCTGTGATAATTGAGATTGTTTCTGGGGACCCAAAAGGGTGGAATTTTAATTAGCTACTAATTAACTACTGAAAAAAAAAATTCTGGAACAGGAAATTACAGGGTCCCCCTGGATGATGTAATGTACACATAATTATGATAAAAACTTATTCTCGCACTCACACTCGGGTAAGTGGAAAGCGCTGCAAACTGAAAAACTGAAATGCTGAAAACTGAAACCCATACAGAAATTTACACTTACAGTTTAGCAAACATTCTAGCAAAAGCAGAGCCAATCAGGGCCGTAGCCACCAGTCATGTTTCAACCAGATCACTTTCCGGGGTACCAAGAAATTTTTGACCACAATCAATTAGAGAACAAGGTAAACAGTTAGCCATCTAAGTGAACAGTCCACTAAGAGTGCATGCAAACCTGTCTGTCTGATTATGCACTTAGTTGGGGTTTTGTGCCCTCAGGCTCATGCTTATATCCCTCCTGGGCATGTTATCACTTATACATAATACAAGGCTTTTATATTATAATTGTCATGGTGGTTTACTTTGTTGTCTGATGGGTAAAAATATTCATAGGGCAATTCTATTTGATTGGGTAATACTATTTAAGAACCCATAGTAAATGGTTTTGATGGATAATTATATTCATGGGGTTAATGTAATTAAGGTGTCGCTATACTCCCTATGCACGTTCACACATACATGAGGCCTGTATTGTGGAACCACGCCTTCTCAAGTTCTGCAAGCGCTGAGCACAAGGCTATAGCTAGCAAGAGCTATGGCTAGGTTTTGCAGCAAATCATCCAACTCGGTGTTCCATCAATTCACCTTGTTGCCCCAGTGCAGCAACTTACTATTATTATATAGCCATACATATGACACTCCACCCACTTTAGGGGGCGTCTCCAAGCTATTTTGGTTCAAATAACATTATTGTGACGTTAAGTTGAAGTACACTCTGAC
The DNA here is from genome assembly GCA_963921505.1 of Phakellia ventilabrum. Lineage (NCBI taxonomy): Eukaryota > Metazoa > Porifera > Demospongiae > Axinellida > Axinellidae > Phakellia > Phakellia ventilabrum. The sequence continues at coordinate 2,295,659 of OY997385.1, forward strand.
CGTGGATTATATATGTACAGTTATATAGGTGTGGCTCTGCAATACATGCCTCACGTACGTATGAGCATGCATAGTGGTTGAAAAAACTTCTGGTGCTCCAGAAAGTGGTCCAGTTGAAACCGGACCAACCGAACCAGTGACTACGGCGCTCACACAAGGCTGCTTTTGCTAGTATGTTTGATAAGCTATAAGTGTACAATTCTTTATTTGGTTTTACATTTACTCACATGCTCTCTCTATCTCTCTCACACATACATACACATACACACACACTCCTTAATAGTGTGGGCTCAGTACTTGTTGTTCCTGCCACCGTGATTGTAGATTGGATGTTGCAGGGTTACATTCTCCCTTCTCTGGCTTACGTTGGCATTGTACTCATTGTTGTAGGCTTTGGTGGTTTTGTTTTATCAGAACTAATTGCAGCTAAAAGAGATGGACAGCAGCACATTGCAACTACAATCCAACCCTCGGATAACTTTGAAACATCAAAGTGGAGATATTATATTCATTTTTTTATTTGAGCCTAATATACCAACTGTAATTCATTAGCTACACAGTTGCTGTGTGTTTTAAACTACCTTCACTGTGCTAGCGCTAATGACTACTGCCAGCCACACTAGCTATGCTTCCTAGTGATACTCTAGGCTGCTAAGATACCCATGCACCCACTTATTTCTGCTTCCTGGTTATAGATCATGTTTCAATTTTGTGGTTGATGAATATCAATTTTGTACATAAAGTACACACTAAACTTAGCAATACAGACTGCATCATCATTACATCATGTCTGGTATAATAATAGATGTAGCCATTGACTTGATAATGTGGCCACTGCCGAGCGCCTTAGCGCGAGGTAACTAATCATGCAGTGTGGACTGAAATCTCAGCTAGCCATAATATAATGTGTGCAACGCTTAGTGGGTGTGGTTTTGTGATAACTAAATACATCATACCTCTCCGCGAGGCATCTGCGCAATGTGTATACCTAGTAATAGATGTAGCCATTGACTTGATAATGTGGCCACTGGCCCTGATAATAAATACTCTAACACAGAGTTTTAATTTCTTGCAGGACACAAATGATTTTATATATTAGACATGAAGCTACGTATAGCTATATATAGCTATGCTATGGTAGGCTAGGATAAACCGTAGACTCTACTATCTATGCATAAACTAAAGATACGTAGATATCTTGTAGCCATGGAGAAAATTTCCCACTCTACGACTGAGTACTAGTTCAGTGGGTTAGGGGCTTGTGAATTTACTACTGGCATGGCATTGATGTACACCAATTATTGTCAGTCCACAAAAGAGTGGGGGTGTGGCCTGGGTACGAGGCTACAAACTGACTGGAATTTAGCATGTGCTGCTATGAGAATATCAATAGGTAGAAGTTGAGAATGAGGCATGCATGTGACCAAATCCGGTCCCCCGCCAAAATTAAAGCTTGATTATAAAGGTGAGGCAAAGTAGCTTTGCATGGCATCGACTATAGCTCTTCTTCATCCCTGACCCTTGCTGCCATCATATATTTGTTTTGCTGATTCACTGTGGGGCTCTCCGTGGATAGTAATCCACAACAAACACCCACAACCTTAGCTGCCTCCGCAAGAGCCTGGGAACAAGGCTACCACAACCTGAGCAAGTGAATATAGTTTGTGAATGTTGTTATCACAACTCTTTTAAAAAAACAAGTAAATGGCTATTCTATTAATATACTGGTCATGATGTAATAATGATGCACTCTAATTTAGTGTGCACTTTCTTTACAAAATAGCATTGACACAGTATTCATAAGCCACAAAGTCACGCTTTGGTCTACTGTGTACATGCGTGTAATTGAGGCAAGAATTACCCCTGTGTATATGAATCTCTACATAAGCAGGAAATATAAATGAGTGGGCAGTATTTTGGCAGACAAGGTAATTTGAACAAGCTCATTAATTGGTAGGTATCCAGGCAACACTATGCACCAGCTATATCTATGGCAGTGGACTACTGTGTCTGTACAATACACATGTAAGCTCATTGAGATAGTCACCATATGCCCATGAGCAAAGCTGGCTAATTAGCACACAAAGATCTTGAGAAAGTCACTCATGCTACATGATAAGAAGTTTTGGTAGCTTGGGTGCACGTGCATACCAGCACTGTCTTTTCTCATTCATTCAGTATAAGCTTGCAGTGTTTGTGAAGGTGAAGCAAACTGGAACTGGCACCGGTTCTTCAAGTCACTCCAGCTATCTGTTTGCTGCTTCAGTTTGGGGCTTTCCTATGGAGCATAGATGAAATTCATTTACAAAGGATGCAATACCCCCCAGTCTTGAATATATCTTTGGTCTTGTTGTCTTTCAACAACCCCTATATCTACAGCTACACGCAGAGAATTTTTCTGTAAGGGTGGGAAAGATTGAGCCTTGCCACCTACAGGGTGTGGGCATCAATCTCCCCTAAGAAGTTTAGGGGCTCTTCAAAAGGCTGAATAATTAATACTTGAGTATATACTGAGGTGGTGGGAAGGAATCCAAGTCCCCCCCCCCCCCCACCTAGTGGGTGATTTATCATAATATGAAGTGTGTCAAAACAATTTTGCAAACACTAACGTTAATAACGTGCGTACTGGCCCTAATAATGAATGTTCTAGTTAATACCAGTAATTTATCGCTAAAGTGCTTTTTAGATATAGAGTAGTACGTACATTGCATGTGTGTATGTACATGTTTATTATGTGGGCCTACATATCCTGCCACATGTACACACACACACACACACACACACACACACACACACTGTACATGTACTAGCTACTTCTTGGCTAGCTCACCCACAAGGCAACATGTATTGTTATTTCAGGAACAGTGGGGCTGTACAAACAAGTGCATTCAGAGAGTTCACTATCCTCATGCCCAGGCCACCTAGCTGTATGAGACCATCAGAGAGCAGCCTAGCTAGATGAGGTCAATAGGTGGTGCCAAATTTGCCTACTAATTATGAAAAGGCCTAAGGACAGGATTTTCCACCAAGACAGCATTCTTGACGTTGCCATAGCAGCACACATAACTATACTAATCACAGGTGTAAGGAGGTGGCTAGTCACACCATCCCACCCCCCCCCCCCCCCCACAGATGAGCCCCTGCATATGATTCAAGGAGTTAATTACTCTTCTATCTTTCCTGCATTCTCTTCTCTGAGTCAGCTGAGTTTATGCTGAAGACCCTGGCGTGGACTAGATTATAGGTTGCTGCATACACATATATATACAAGCGTGGCAGATCTTTTTATTAAATATGTGCTTATCAGTATGTGTGTGTATATCAGTAATGTTAATTGGTATGCTACTCCTAAAAAAATACTTATATGAGAAATTAAACCTTTGCTAGAACATTCATTATCAGGTTGACTATTAAGTAAAAGGCTACACTATTAATATACTGGAAATGATGTAATAATGATGCAATCTATATCACTAAATTTAGTGAGCGCTTTCTTTACAGGATTTACATGATTATTCATAAACCACAAAGGCATACCTTGGTCTGCTATGTAATTACAATGTAAGGACAGGAAGCAAGATTGTGTGGGTGGTGTGGCAGACACACAGTAATATGAATAGGCTGTTAAACAGTTGGTAGGTATCCCAACAACACTAGGTATAATTATGCACCAGCTGTATCTATTGCTATGCATTGGACTATTGTGCCTGTACGTGCAAGCTCATTGAGGTGGTCACCATATGCCCAAGAGCAAAGTTAGTTAATTAGCACATCTGATTTTGATATGGTCACTCATGCTACACCAGGGTTTCATACAGGATTTTTTGGCAGGGGTGGAAAAAATGTTATGCACGGAGCCACACCCCCATAGGGGGGTCCCCCAAAAATTGTTTTAAATTTACATGCTCTGAGGTTGCTTCAGGTAGCATTTGGAGCCTCAAAATAGCTGCATATTCCTGGGGAGATTTCAGGGGACGTATGAAACCCCCTACATGATAAGAAGTTTTGATAGCTTGAGGATCACTCCAGCCACTTGTTTGCTGCTTCAGTGTGGGGCTTTCCTACAGAGCATTAATGAGTAACCACGCATGCATCAGGCCGGTGCAACCGATGTAGGTGTGGCCTGTCAGTGTGTCTAATTGTGGACATTTAGTGTTTCCTTAATTGGACTACATACTTTGCACACTTGTCTGGGTTTTATCTACTAGGGGGGGGGGGGTTCCCCCCAAATTTTTCATTTTTTTCATACTGAGAAGTGCAACCCAAACCGAATTTGCTGATACGGACAAGACCATATAGAATTGTATTGTACTGACATTCTGGAGCCTTTTGAGGCTGTTTGCTATCTCTTAGATATTCTGGTAGCTATACATCAAAAACTCAAATTTTTCCTGGAGGGAGGGGGGGGGGGGCAAGCCCCCAGACCCCCATAGAGCCTGGTGCTGGTGCCAACCACATTCCAAGGCAGCTCCAGTACTGTTATAGTGTTTTTGTTCTGTTAATGAATGTAAGTACAAGAGTTAAAGAACCAACTGCCAACAAAATTCTTAGGTCTGATGTAATTAATTTTATGATGCATCTCACCTACATACCCTATCAAAGAGTCTTATTGAACAGATTGAAGCAGACACTACTAATTATATCTGAGATCACATTGGTGGCAGTTTATCTGACAGTGCATGGATTAGTGGATTAATTACCATAGCAGACTGATAAACACTACATTTGGGTGGGGCATGTTTAATCGTTTGGAGGAACATCTTGAGAGAGTAATTACAGTTGGAATTGGCTAGGAGTGCTACTATAGCAGGTTTAGCAGATAAAGCTTGCCTACGGTTTCTCTGCTCGTAATAGATAATATGTACCAGCTGGTGCACAGAATTACCAAGATACCCACCAACTCTTTTACAGTTCCTAATGAGCTGATACCAAGATACTCAACCCTTCCTGGTTACAATAAGAGATTCATATACTAAGGGTGCATCCAGTCTTGAATACGCCTTTGAACTTGTTGTCTTTCACTACCTATAATATTATAGCTAGCTAGCTACATGCAGATGATTTATCTGCAGGGGTGGGAGAGATGTGAGATACATAAATGTTTGGAGCCATGCCCCCTACGGGAGTGTGGGGGTATCGACCTTTCCTAAGAAATTTAGGATCTTCAAAAGGCTGAATAATAAATACGTACCTGAGTATCCTCTTATGCTGGAGTAAGGAGGGGTGATGAATCCCAGCCCCCGCCCCATATCAACCCTGACACGTATGCAGTCTTGTGCCCAGACTTCCCTCCTGCAAGGAGTGGTCTGGTAACAGGTTGCTATCGACAAAAAGGGGTTGTTGCTGTACATCATTTAGCATTTACTGCTGACACAGCAACAACCCCCTTTCTGTCGATATTAAAGGGATCACTCCTTATGGGTAGGGAAGTCTGGTCATGACACTAATATTTTGTGGGTGAGCTACGTACATAGCCACATGGACATGTATGTACTACTTTAGGTTTGTGGGAGAAAACCTCAGCTAGAATATTCATTATCAGGGCCAGTGCCTACATTATCAACTCTACTGCTGCATGTACTGTTACACAAGATATGATGTAATAGTGATGTAATCAGTATTACTAAGTTTAGTGCATTGCAGAATCAAATTGACACACTTCATAAATCACCTAATGGACCACTATCATTCCTGTACAACCTCAATGATAAGAACAATGCATTGCATGCACAATCACACACAGTACACACGAGTTTACCGGTGAGCACATGATACTACAGTAGTACACAGGTGAAATGGCACTTTGAAACCGTTTATAGGACTTTCAACCTAAGATCCAAAGATTGTTCTGAGGTGTGAGCTTGTTTCCTTAACAGCCTACTCATATTTCATTCAGCTGCCAATGTGCCCACCCACTCATTTCTGTATCCTGGTTACATAGAGATTCATAAACAGAGGATTCACTTCCTGCTTCAATTACAGAGTACACCAAGATATGTTTTTAAAGTTTAGCATTTACACACTAAACTTAGCATTATAGATTGCATCATTATGACATCATGTCTGCTATAATAATAGATGTAGACATTTACTGATAAAGTGGCCAACCTGATTGTTCTAGCGGAGGTTTCTTGTAATGGACATGAAGACTTAGCTTCCTGAATAGCAGCAAGATCAAACGCTCTCGTACAGTGGAACCTCAATACTGTGGTCACCCTCGGGCCAACATTTTGTGGCTGCAATAAAGAGGGAGGCTGTATTATAAAGGTCCATTATACATTGGCAATATGCATTGGTACCCAACAAGGTGGCCTTAATAGAGAGGTGGCTGCTCTATAGAGTGAACATCATAAGAGGTTCCATGTAATGTATTTCCATATTCAGCCATTTTTCTACGCGCTCCGGCATTAGGGCATTAGATTACAAAGTGCATTAGGTTTTAAGGCCTAGACGGATGACATCACATAACAATCAACAAATCTGATTGGCCCTGCCAAGATCTTGGTGTGGACGCAACTGCTATAGCGCAAGCAGACCAGACCCTACTCCAGGGGGTTCAAGGGTCTGGCGTGCGAGACTATAGTGGTGTTCCAGATCAGTGGGTAGCCTTAGTAAGAATGTATGCAGAAAAAAGTAGCAAGCTAAGAATTTTTTTGCAATCAGCTCAGCATGAAGTTGTTAGTACGTTAGGAAAAATTATGCACCAGTAAAATATTGAGAAATTTCTTTCTGTATATAGCTACATTTCTGTCCATCTCATTTGGTGCTATATCTTATTGCAGTCAAATGCTAGAGGTGGAACATGCTATCTTGAGTTTCAGTTAATCTTCAAATAGATTTTGTCCAGCATCAAGGCATAGTGTATAGTGCAGTGGTCATACCAGCCATGTGTACTGTAAGGCCTGGACCAAAAATATTTTAATAGCCAGACCCACCGGGGGGGGGGGGGGGGGGGGGGGGGAAGAACAGGAAATCACAGGGTCCCCCTGCATGGATGATGTAATGTGTAACGTCCTAATTATATTAAAAACTTATTTTCGCATTCATACTCACACGCTCACATACACATACTCACTCACACACACACACACACACACACACACACTCCTTAATATTGTGGGCTCAGTACTTGTTGTTCCTGCCACCGTGATTGTAGATTGGATATTGCAGGGTTACATTCTCCCTTCTCTGGCTTATGTTGGCATTGTATTCATTGTTGTTGGCTTTGGTGGTTTTGTTTTATCAGAACTAGTTGCAGCTAAAAGAGATGGACAGCAGCACATTGCAACTACAATCCAAGCCTCAGATAACTTTGAAACATCAAAGTGGAGATATATTCATTTTTTAATTTGAGCCTATTATTATTATTGTAATTTATTACACAGTTACTGTGTGTTTTAAACTACCTTCACTGTTACTGGACAGCTGTACAGCCGTTTGCAGAATCTTTTCCTGCTGCCAACAGAATTCCAATTACGAAAGTAATTGTTACTGAAGTGACTTCAAAATCTACTTAGTCAATTCACCCCACCATTTGTAGTATATTTACATCATATTGCTTCAATTCTGTTGGTGGAATCCTGTCTGTAGCAGGCAAAGATTCTGCAAACTGCTGTATCCGATGCTATAATTGCCGAGCGCAGCGAGGCCAATAATCGCGACCTATGGGCTCAACAATCTCAGCTAGCGTATATATATATATATATATTTCCATATGGGAGATGTCTGTCACGCTTGGGGGGCCCCGGGGCAGCAACACGTGTTCAAAATGGCGTCTCTGGTAGTTACATGGATGCCGTCTTCGAACTTGTGGCGCCCGAAGACTCAGACGTTTGGACAAATCTACCACATCCTTTTACCAGGGAAGGCTTACTACAGCTCCCAGGTTAGTAGAGTTTATGTACACTCTGTATAAGTAGAGATATGAGCGCTGGAGACAGACGGCACGATCGAGCGATACGAACGTGAGTTCAAGCACTACAGCCCCTATCTCTGCTCTCCCGTGGCATCCATGGCTGATCCCTGGAAAATGTAGGTAGCGACATCATTCTCCTGGATGTCAGTCGCTTTCTCGTAGCTGCTCTAGCATTCCCTGTTAAGCTCTTATTCTCGCGACTGGCTGACTCGCGAAAATAATCGGTTCGTGTGCATCCGGGGTCTACCCAGCCCCAGTACGCACCCCGTGTGCATCCGGGGGGCTACCCCGCCCCAGTACGCACCCCGTGTGACGATGTCAGCAAACTACAACGAAACCCCACAACTGTTTGCATGTGACCACAAGCCTCTCCCCTCCATACAGTGCATGTCTACATCTAATAGTGAACGCGAGGCATAGTGCGCTTGCGTATACCTAGTTAATTGCCGAGCGCAGCGAGGCCGCGTTCAATGGGCTCCAAATCTCAGCTAGATGTCCGTCACGTTTTGGGCCCCAGAGGGCCCCCCGGGAATCAAGATGGCGTCCGTGCAGATACATGTGTGCCGTCTTCAAACTCTTGGCACACGAAGAGTCAGAGATCTACACAAGTCGATTACATAGTTATATTAAGGAAGGCTTACTGCAGCTCCCAGGTTAGTAGAGTTTGTGTAGCCGCTCTGTAAGCAGAGACATGAGGGCTGGTGACCGACGGCACTAATCCAACGTAGTTTCAAGTGGCATAGCCACTCTCTCAGCTATCCCGTGGCAGCCGTGGTTGAGTCTTTGAAATGTGTTGCAGACAGAGACGTCAGTCTCCACAAGGCCAGTCGTTTAGTCGTAGTTTATCCATCATCATGGTTCCTTGGTTCAGCTGTTTATTCACGCGACTAGCTGGCTCGCGAAAATATCCCCCGTGTGCAGGTGTCGCGAGCTCCATCTCCACATTCCAGCCCCGTTCGCAACCCGCGGGACCATGTCCACGCGCCCCGTTTGCACCCCCGGGACCTTTGTCGCGTCATGCGTCAGCAGGCACCCCCCCCCCCCCCCCCTCTTAGATATTTAGTGATGGGACAATATGTCTGTCGTATTTTTTAAGGTGTAAAAAGTTGCCCATAAGCACCGCGAGGCATCTGCGCTTGCGTAACCCTAGTAATTCTATAATATCGCAAAAACCTTATAACCCAATTTTTGTTCATGGCTGCAGGCTGATCATGAACTTTAATTAGGCATGGGTTTCAAGTCCTGGCCATGGATAGCAATAATGACTACTTGTCAGCCACACTAGTTATGCTTTCTAGTAATACTCTAGCTAGGCTGCTAAGATACCCACCCACTCATTTCTGCTTCCTGATTAGATCAAGTTTCAATTTTGTGGTTGATGAATATCAATTTTGTACAGAAAGTACACACTAAACTTAGCAATACAGACTGCATCATCATTACATCATGTCTGGTATAATAATAGATGTAGCCATTGACTTGATAATGTGGCCACTGGCCCTGATAATAATTATAAATATTCTAACACAGAGTTTTAATTTCTTGCAGGACACATGCAAATATTATATATAGACATGAAGACTTGCTGGTAGGCTAGCATAAACTAATTAGATATCTCATAGCCATGGAGAAAATTTCTCTACAACTGAGTACTATCTGTGGAAATTATCAGCATGTAAAAATCTAGTGAGGGTTGTCTCACAGTTTGCAGACAATCCTGCACACCACAAGCTTCTCACACCGGTATATTACTGATGAATTAAAAGTTCAGTGGGTTAGGGGATTGATCGATGTACACCAATTATTGTACCAAACTGACTAGCCTCGTTCCCAGTCCACAAAAGTGTGTGGGGGGGGGGGGGGGTGGCCTGGGTACGAGGCTACAAACTGACTGGAATTTAGCACGTACTGCTATGAGAATGTCAATAGGTAGAAGTTGAGAATGAGGCGTGTATGTGACCAAATCTGGTCCCCCCCCTCCCCCACCAAAATTAAAGCTTGATTATAAAGGTGAGGCAAAGTAGCTCTGCATGGCATTAACTAGCTACCCTTGCTGCCATCATACACTTGATTTACTGTGGGGCTCTCCTATAGTAATCCACAACAAACCCCCACAACCTTAGCCGTCTCCGCAAGAGCCTGGGAACAAGGCTACCACAACCTGAGCAAGCGTATATAGTTTGTGAATGTTGTTATCACTTAATATACTGGTCATGATGTAATAATGATGCAATCTAATTTAGTGTGCACTTTCTTTACAAAATAGCATTGACACAGTATTCATAAGCCACAAAGTAGCCTTGGTCTACTGTGTACATGCGTGTAATTGAGGCAAGAATTACCCCGTGTATATGAATCTCTACATAAGCAGGAAATATAAATGAGTGGGCGGTATTTTATTAGTTGGTAGGTATCCAGGCAACACTGTGATATCTATGGCAGTGGACTACTACCGTGCCTGTACAATCATAGATAATATCTATGGTACAATGCACATGTAAGCTCATTGAGATAGTCACCATATGCCCAGGAGCAAAGCTGGCTAATTAGTACACAAAGATCTTGAGACAGTCACTCATGCTACATGATAAGAAGTTTTGATAGTTGGGTGCACATGCATACGTACCAGTGCTGTCTTTTGTCATCCATTCAGTATAAAGCTTGCAGTGTTTGTGAAGGTGAAGCAAACTGGAATTGGCACCGGTTCTTCTTCAAGTCACTCCAGCTGCTTGTTTGCTGCTTCAGTTTGGGGCTTTCCTACAGAGCATAGATGAACACAGGTGCAATGAACCATAGACAAATTGCAGGTATGATTGCACGGCGTAACACTCTATGACGTACCACTGTTCTGTCAGTAGTACACAGGGCTTGGCTTATCCAGATCACACCTGCCTCACGTGGGTCAAGGTACAAGACTAGTGTGTATATTACTTTTGTGTACTCTAATTGTGGACATTTAGTGTTTCCTCGTTTGGAGTACAGGCTTTGGTGCCCTTGGTTGTGCATACTGTGTTTGGTTGCCATGCCTTCTTCTATAAGTGATACCAGGAATGCATGGCCGATTGTATATACTACACACTTAAACTGCCTAAAAAAATTGGATTTATGGGACTTTGGACCTGACATTATGATGAATCTCACCTACATACTCTATCAAAGAGGATAATTGAACAGAACAGAGACAGAGAGAATAGTGATCACGTCAGTGGCGTTGTATATAGCCAACAGTGGATTAGGGTACCCGGCCACTAACTCTAGTTGCTAATGAGCCGATGCCAAGATACCCACTCCTCCTGGCTACAAAGAGACATTCATTTACAAAGGGTGCAATACCCCCCCCCCCCCCCCCAGTCTTGAATACATCTTTGGTCTTATTGTCTTTTAACAACCTATATACACGCAGAGGATTTTTCTGTAAGGGTGGGAAAGATGGAGCCATGCCCCATCAATCTCCCCTATGAATTAGGGGCTCTTCAAAAGGCTGAATAATTAATACCTGAGTATCAATATATATATATATATACTGAGGTGGGGGGGGGGAGGAATCCAAGTCCCCCCATCCCCCGTCCCCCGTCCCCCACCCATTAGGTGATTTATCATACTATGAAGTGTGTCAATACAAATTTGCAAACACTAACTTAGTGATACTGATTACATCACCATTACATCATATTTTGTGTAGCAATAAATGTGGCAGTTGACTTAATAACTTGGGTACTGGCCCTGATAATGAATGTTCTAGCTAATACCGGTAATTTTATCGCATAAGATTTTAAGTGCTTTTTAGATCTAGTACGTACATTGCATGTGTGTATGTACATGTATATTATGTGGCACTACATATCCTGCCACATGTACACACGCACACACACACTGTATACATGTACTTGCCATAGCAGCACACATAACTATACTAATCACAGGACTGGTGTAAGGGGGTGGCTAATCACCCCATCCCACCCCCCCCCCCCCACCCCCACCCCCCCACAGATCAGCCCCTGTATATGATTCAAGGAGTTAATTAATCACTCTTCGATCCTTCCTGCATTCTCTTCTCTGAATCAGCTGAGTTTATGCTGAGGACCCTGGCGTGGACTAGACAGTGCAGTGGTTATAGGTTGCTGCATATATTACATATGTCGGCTCTCCTATGGAGCATTAATACACATATACAAGCGTGGCAGATCTTTTTATTAAATATGAGCTTATGCACGTACAGTAGCTAGCTACATGTAATCCGCAACAAACACCACAACCTGAGCAAGTATGTATAGTATGTGTGTGTATATCAGTAATGTTAATTGGTACGCTACTCCTAAAAAAATACTTATATGAGAAATTAAACCTTTGCTAGAACATTCATTATCAGGTTGACCACATTTACTTATTAAGTAAAAGGCTACACTATTACTATACTGGACATGATGTAATAATGATGCAATCTATATCACTAAATTTAGTGAGTGCTTTCTTTACATGTTTATAGCATTGACATGATATTCATAAGCCACAAAGGCATACCTTGGTCTGCTATGTAATTACAATGTAAGGCTACATAACCACAGGAAACAAGAATGTGTGGGTGGTGTGGCGGACACAGTAATATATATGAATAGGCTGTTAAACAGTTGGTAGGTATCCCAGCAACACTAGGTATAATTATGTACCAGCTGTATCTATTGCTAAGGCACTGGACTATTGTGCCTGTACGTGCAAGCTCATTGACCATATGCCCAAGAGCAAAGTTAGTTAATTAGCACATCCTGATCTTGATATGGTCACTCATGCTACACCAGGGTTTCATACAGGATTTTTTTGGCAGGGATGGAAAAAATGTTATGCACGGAGCCACACCCCCATAGGGGGTATGGAGGTTGGTCCCCCCCAGAAATTGTTTTAAATTTACATGCTCTGAGGTTGCTTTAGGTAGCATTTGGAGCCTCAAAAATAGCTGCATATTCCTGGGGAGATTTCAGGGGACGTATGAAACCCCCTACATGATAAGAAGTTTTGATAGCTTGAGGATCACTCCAGCCACTTGTTTGCTGCTTCAGTGTGGGGCTTTCCTATGGAGCATTAATGAGTAACCACCATGCACAGGTGCAATCGATATAGGTGTGGCCTGTCAGTGTGTCTAATTGTGGACATTTAGTGTTTCCTTAATTGGACTACATACTTGTCTGGGTTTTATCGGCTGGGGGGGGGGGGGGAGGGTTCCCCAAATTTTCATTTTTTCATACTGAGCAGTGCAACCTAAACCGAATAAAATCATCTCTGCATGAGCACTTAAAATCTCAAATTTTTCCTGGAGGGAGGGGACAGCCCCCAGACCCCCATAGAGCCTCGTGTTGGTGCCAATCACATTCCAAAGCAACTCCAGTACTGTTATAGTTTTTTGTTCTGTTAATGAATGTAAGTACAAGAGTTAAAGAACCAACTGCCTAAAAAATTTCTTAGGTCTGATGTTATATGATGCATCTCACCCACATACCCTATCAAAGAGTCTTATTGAACAGATTGAAGCAGACACTACTAATTATATCTGAGATCACATTGGTGGCAGTTTATCTGACAGTGCATGGATTAGTGGATTAATTACCATGGCAGTCTGATAAACACTACATTTGGGTGGGGCATGTTTAATCGTGTGGAGGAACGTCTTGAGAGAGTAATTACAGTTGGGATTGGCTAGGAGTGCTACTATAGCAGGTTTAGCAGATAAAGCTTGCCTACGGTTTCTCTGCTCGTAATAGATAACATGTACCAGCTGGTGCACAGAATTACCAAGATACCCACCAACTCTTTTACAGTTCCTAATGAGCTGATACCAAGGACCCTTCCTGATTACAATAAGAGATTCATACGCAAAGGGTGCATCCAGTCTTGAATACGTCTTTGAACTTGTTGTCTTTCACTACCTATAATATTATAGCTAGCTACACGCAGATGATTTATCTGTAGGGGTGGGAGAGATGTGAGATACATAAATGTTTGGAGCCATGCCCCCTACGGGAGTGTGGGGGTATCGACCTTTCCTAAGAAATTTAGGGTCTTCAAAAGGCTGAATAATAAATACCTGAGTATCCTCTTATGCTGGAGTAAGGAGGGGTGATGAATCCCAGCCCCTGCCCCATATCAACCCTGACACGTATGCAGTCTTGTGCCCAGACTTCCCTCCTGCAAGGAGTGGTCTGGTAACAGGTTGATATAGACAAAAAGTGGTTGTTGCTGTACATCATTAAACATTTACTGCTGACACAGTCTGGGCTTGACACTAACATTTTGTGGGTGAGCTACATAGCCACATGGACATGTATGTACTACTTTAGGTTTGTGGGAGAAAACCTCGGCTAGAATATTCATTATCAGGGCCAGTGCCTACATTATCAACTCTACTGCTGCATGTACTGTACACAAGATATGATGTAATAGTGATGTAATCAGTATTACTAAGTTTAGTGCATTGCAGAATCAAATTGACACACTTCATAAGTCACCTAATGGGGTGAAAGGCACCACTATCATTCCTGTACAACCTCAATGATAAGGACAATGCATTGCATGCACAATCACACAGTACACACGAGTTTACCAGTGAGCACATGATACTACAGTAGTACACAGGTGAAATGGCACTTTGCAACCGTTTATAGGACTTTCAACCTCTTTGAAAAGATCCAAAGATTGTTCCCTAGATGCCCAATAAAAGCTAATTGAACAGAAACATGCACTAAATTTGTAATATCATGCAGAGACTATAGCTAGTGATCAGTCTGATAGTTCATTTGGCATCTAATGTTGGATTATTACCGTAGCAGGCTGATAAAAAAAAACTAGGTTTCGGCAGTCTTGAGTTTTGGTATAGTAATCGAGATGAGGTGTGAGCTTGTTTCCTTAACAGCCTACTCATATTTCATTCAGCTGCCAATGTGCCCACCCACTCATTTCTGTATCCTGGTTACATAGAGATTCATAAACAGAGGATTCACTTCCTGCTTCAATTACTCTCATTACACACTAAACTTAGCATTATAGATTGCATCATTATGACATCATGTCTGCTATAATAATAGATGTAGACATTTACTGATAAAGTGGCCAACCTGATTGTTCTAGCGGAGGTTTCTTGTAATGGACATGAAGACTTAGCTTCCTGAATAGCAGCAAGATCAAACGCTCTCGTACAGTGGAACCTCAATACTGTGGTCACCCTCGGGCCAACATTTTGTGGCTGCAATAAAGAGGGTGGCTGTATTATAAAGGTCCATTATACATTGGCAATATGCATTGGTACCCAACAAGGTGGCCTTAATAGAGAGGTGGCTGCTCTATAGAGTGAACATCATAAGAGGTTCCATGTAATGTATTTCCATATTCAGCCATTTTTCTAC
Organism: Phakellia ventilabrum; assembly: GCA_963921505.1. NCBI lineage: Eukaryota > Metazoa > Porifera > Demospongiae > Axinellida > Axinellidae > Phakellia > Phakellia ventilabrum. The sequence goes on from OY997385.1 coordinate 2,310,965, forward strand.
GCGCTCCGGCATTAGGGCATTAGATTACAAAGTGCATTAGGTTTTAAGGCCTAGACGGATGACAATCAACAAATCTGATTGGCCCTGCCAAGATCTTGGTGTGGACGCAACTGCTATAGCGCAAGCAGACCAGACCCTACTCCAGGGGGTTCAAGGGTCTGGCGTGCGAGACTATAGTGGTGTTCCAGATCAGTGGGTAGCCTTAGTAAGAATGTATGCAGAAAAAAGTAGCAAGCTAAGAATTTTTTTGCAATCAGCTCAGCATGAAGTTGTTAGTACGTTAGGAAAAATTATGCACCAGTAAAATATTGAGAAATTTCTTTCTGTATATAGCTACATTTCTGTCCATCTCATTTGGTGCTATATCTTATTGCAGTCAAATGCTAGAGGTGGAACATGCTATCTTGAGTTTCAGTTAATCTTCAAATAGATTTTGTCCAGCATCCAGGCTAGTCTCGTGCCCAGCCGACTTTTCGCCCCTCCCCTCCGTCGGGCAAAAAGTCGGCTGGGAACGAGACTACATCCAGGCATAGTGTACGTGTATAGTGCAGTGGTCATACCAGCCATGTATACTGTAAGGCCTGGACCAAAAATATTTTTAATAGCCAGACCCACCGTTGTGGGTTGACCTTGAGCGCTAGCGCTACAGTATATATTTAGGTGGTATGCATTACGTCATACAACGGAGTAAAAATGTACCTGTGTATGTACATATATGGCGCTTCGCGCTATCTATAGGACTTCGACCTTTTTGACCTGATGCAACCGTTTAATTATAAAAAGCGACGGCTAGCTGACGGTGGACGAAACGGACACCAGTCTCTATAATCAATATCAGATTTACATAGTGATCACAAGAACGTGTGGCTGTTTATTTGACATCAGACACTGCAGGTTAGCTGGCCATAAATTATGTATGCATGAACCTTCGGAAGTTTAATATGTATGCATGAACCTTCGGAAATTATATATGGCTAGACTGCTTTTAGAATACCGATTGGGTATGCTCGCTGCGGGAAGGGTCTGACTACGGTCTGCTAAATTTTAACATGGACAAATTATAGAGTTGTACTCCATACTACAGATAATATTTACCCACGGTATCTTATCCATAGATAGTAGAGTAGAAGTCCTTCTACTAGCTATGTCTTATCTATGAATACACGTGTGCACTATGGCTTCCTGTTGCACATACAGAATGTCTGGGCAGGAGCCCCAACAGGCTGAGCTGGGATTTGGAGATCTGAAGGAGTCTGCTTCTCCCAGCCTGCAACCACACATCACCGACGAAAAGTCTGACATTGTGGGGGGTGGTATCACAGGGAGGCCTGTACAGCCTGAGAAGTAAGTTTTGATTAATACAGCAATTTGCTATTTTACATGATGTACACAAGACTGCATCACCAAACCTGGCAACTGCATTTTCTTTGTGTTTATTTTATTTCAGGAGCATAGACGAGAAATCAAAGAAAGAAGATGAAAAGGATGCGAAACCCAAAACGGCTAATGTCTTTAAACTGGTTAGTATTGCTGTTATTAGCCAGAGTTCATTATTAAGAAAGCGATTCAGCTCCGGAGCCTGCAGTAGCTGAGAACCCAGCTGGACAATAGGGCTTATTCTCTTAGGTGCTTCCTGTCGGTCCGGGTTATCTACCTTAGCAGAAGGCCTACATTATTAGTTTTAACTGTATAGTGACTCTTTAAAAATTCTTTATCTTCTTCCAGTTCCGCTATGCCTCCGTATTTGATGTGGTGCTCCTTCTCATTGGTACTGTAATTGCCATCGCTCATGGCTGTGCTCTTCCTCTAATGACTCTTGTCTTTGGAGAAGTCACGGATGCCTTCATCAACCAGGCCGCTACCCAGAGCTACGCCGACCCCAACAACACCATGCAATTCTTGTGTGCATCTTCCGCTGTGGCCAACATGTCCAATATGTCCTTTTCAGATTCCATGGATGCTGTCCTGAGCAATATTGCAACTGGTACCGCAGACTGCTCTGCGTCTGCTTTCAGTGTGACTCTGGAGGAAATTCTTTTGACTTGCTTTAGCAGTAACAGCCGATGTCTAGCAGGCGATGAATTCTTTACCATCATCAACGAACAAGTGTACGGATTTGTAGGCATTGCGGTCGGTGTGCTCCTTGCAGGTTTCATCCAGGTTGCATTCTTCCAAGTGGTTTGTGAGCGCCAGGTGAAGAAAATACGTCTCTTGTACTACCGATCTGTCCTGCGACAAGACATCAGCTGGTTTGACGCTAATCCCAGTGGGGAGCTCTCCAGCAGGCTAACAGAGTGAGTCCCTGCAATTACATGTGAGGTGAAAACCTCATTTATCAGTTCAAGGAGAGTTATATTTTGCATAAACTGAGTCTCTCTCTCCTTCCATCTCTTAGTGACATTGACAAGATCCACGATGGCATTGGTGACAAGCTTGCTATTCTCATTCAGTGGATCACAACGTTCTTTGCTGGTTTCATCATTGGCTTCACCAAGGAGTACCGGTTGACTCTCGTCCTCGTCGGCTTCACACCGCTGTTGGCTATCGCTGGAGCCATGATGGCAAAGGTAACTCCTGATGCATGATACAGCTCATGCAAATCCAGAAGGTATATACATCCATTAGCTGCAACTGTTAGCCAGGCCAAGCAACATTACTGTGCAAAGCCCACACTCAGCTGGTACATACAATGATTATTTAATGTGTTTGCCATCTGTATATTTCTTTGTGTGTCCACACTTATCACGTGCAATAAGACTACCGTATTGGTGACTTAGTTATGAGGCTACCCAGTACAGCTGTTCTGCGTTGGCCTGGCCTGTTTCTGAGCGTAGCGATGGATAATTCAAATGAAGGGTGGTTTTTAGATATGAGCAAAATTCCTCACGTGCTTATGTATATCTGAAAGTCTTTGTCTCTGGATAGACTAATTAATCGTTTACTTTGTATCTCTCCAGCTCACAGCAGCTTTCGCCAGCAAGGAGCAGCAGCAATACGCCTCAGCTGGTGCTGTGGCGGAGGAAGTGCTCACTTCCATTAGAACTGTGGTCGCCTTTGGCGGTGAGCAGAAGGAAGCCGAACGGTGAGTGGTTCATCCACTTCAATCTCGTGTGTGCAACTGTGTAGTTTCTCTTCGGTACTATGTGTTACTGCTCACGTTCATTGCCTTCCCCTGCTCAGCTATGACCAGAAGCTGAGGAAGGCCCGAAGGCTCGGAGCAAAGAAGGGACTCTCTGTCGGACTCAGTCTTGGATTTGTGTTCCTTCTCCTCATGTTGGTCTATTCTGTATCCTTTTGGTGAGTAGGTGCACACACACATCCATACGTCGTATATGCTCTAATAAAATGCAGGACATTGCGGGGACAAGCCATGGATGAACTTGTTGAAAGTGCATTTAGGCCATTGTCTCCTGAGGACTCTGATACCTCTCCTGTTACCCGACAGCTTTTGTCTCCGGTAGATGTTGCTCATTCTGCTATCTTGATAAATCAGTGGGGTAAACTATCAGAGATTTTGAGCTGCACACAGCTTCAAGAAGAGCTAACTTGCCACCAGTGTTGTAGTATTGCTGAATCAGCATTAATGAGCTAGATAGTTACTTGTCCAGATGTACGTACATATCACTGTTTAATATGTTAGAAACCCAAGACTTTATTAGTCTCATGCTTACCATGTATTTTCTACTCCTTGTATATTATGCAGGTTTGGTGCATGGCTCATTTCAATAGAAGCTGTTCAAGGAGGTGATGTACTCACTGTAAGTGTTACAGTACAAGGGCAGATACAGTAGTAGCTTCCTAATGTAAGTACATACAATATCAGGGAGTGTTTACATTCTCTCTCTGGTGCTGTAGTACTATAACGTCTCAAGTGCACTTGGGTGTGTGCATGCTCTGCAAGGTTTACTGGATCAATTTATGTATACTTTTCTGTCATTTTGTATTCAAATTGAACCCCCATATTTATATGACCTCTCCCTGCTCCATCAGACATTCTTTGCGGTGCTGATCGGAGCCTTCTCCCTCGGCCAGGCAGCCCCCAACCTGGAGACACTGCTCACAGCAGCTGGGGCAGCAGGAACAGTCTTTGAGACTATTGACAGAGTGAGTGCCCCACCCTCTAGAGAATTTTCTAGCCTAGCACTTTAAACACCATGGTCAAGGTTTCTGTTTATGTTAAAGTAGTCCTACGGCTGCCAATTGAGTATGTCCCTCCTCTCCTCCCCTCCCCTCCCCTCCCTTCCCCTCTCCTCCCCTCCCCTCCCCTCCCCTCCCCTCCCTTCCCCTCTCCTCCTCTCCCCTCTCCTCCCCTCCCCTCCCCTTCCTTCTCCTCTCCATAGCAACCCCCCATTGACTCCTCCTCGGAAGAGGGGCTGGTTCCTGAAAAGTTTGACAGCACGATCCAGTTCAATAACATCAACTTTTCCTACCCAACCAGACCTGATGTGCAGGTAAGCCTCAGGTGTGGCTTGATCAAGCCAAGCCTTGACCCAGCCCCGGACCATGCATGGTCATGTGTAGAGTGAGCAAAGGCATGTGGCTGTGAGATGATCAGGGATGAGAAGGCTAAGAAATGAGGCTGTACATGTGATAGCCTCATATCCCAGGCCATGATGGAGTGAGCCGTTACCCACTGTTTGCACATGCGTACCACTCTGTAGCTGGGAGAGTTTCACTATTGTAATTATTAATTGTTTGCGTTATGAGAGCCTTTGTCTTGATGGTATAGATAGTCAGGTTTGTATAATCTCTACCAAGTGAGAACACTGTGGATAGATAGGTCACCTTGTAAAGTCCTTGAAAGGGTGTGGTAGTTTCACCTCGGCCTCGTTTAGAAGACTTAGAGCTAATCTGTGCTATACGTGAAGAAGCAAATTGCTGCTACAGCAAAGGACAAAGACCCTTCCATCTCTTACAATACGGGTAAGTTGTACGTATGCTAGCCATTGGCTACTTACAGGTTCTTGTGCTTTCTTGATTGCTTATAAAGCCTTTTCAGCTGTAGGTAAGTGCAGACTTTAGTGCCTCTGTTTATGCATACTGTCTCCTTATACTACTGTGAACTGAGTGACTAGACTAGCGAGCGTTAATTCTCATCGCTAGATACAATCAAATGACTGTCCAAAAACATCAACAATCACTTATAACAATATATTCTCAGATACCATTACCTCAGCGAGATTTCTGGACAACTGGGAGCCCCAAGACCCTTCTGCAGCCCGTCCAATTTTCGTCATCATAGCAAACACCATCCAGACTAATTTAATATTAATATGAGCTGCACTGTGATAAGTGGTTGCTATGTTGACACAGTAATTAAAACTAATGACATCTGCTAGACCCTTCACTTTCCTGTGGGGTCTAGCTAGTGCAAACTGAAACCTAATAATATCTCTATCTTGTATAGGAGCAAAATGGGTAGTTATCTAATAGGCTTCTTTCCGGCTATTTCAAGGTCAGAGTCCTCAGTGACTTTACAACTGTATGTGGTTATTATGCATTTCCCCCATCCGATTATGCTCTGTAGAAACGTTCAAAATTGTACCCATTATGCTCATCCCTAGTTATGCCCTCTGGTTTGATCGTTCTTTAGCCTACATCAGTAAGACATGTGGCTTCTGTGCAGGTCATGTACCCTCGTACCCAGGCCTTTCCTCGCAGCTTTTTTTCGCACCTTTTTCCACGGCTGTGAAAAAAGCTGCGAGGGGAGGGCCTGGGTACGAGGCTACAGGTCATGTCTACAGTTTATAAGTAGCTTTCAAGAGAGGTCTGAAGGTTTCACTGATTGTAGGTGGCTTAGTTGAACACTGTGAAGCTGCATGGAGGTCTTATTGCTCATTCTCAGAAGTGTATGTATAATTGACTAAACAGATATGGAAATCACATACTTGTACACAGCTAACAACCAATGACTACAAATAAAACATTATTGACAAGCAAGTCCTGTTTTCCCAACAGAGATACTGCATAATTATACCAGACACAGTCCAAATGTTCTTAATCATCTCCTTGTTTCATTGTAATGATGAATGGCCCTGTGAGTACCTGGTACATGTATGTGGGTGCTTGTCATTATTTACCATGATTGTTGTCATTGTAGTAGCCCTGTACTGTGGGTCTGTGTTTGCTTATCATTGTCTGTTAGCTGTGTGTATAAATGGGCTTATACTGCCTGTGCTTGCCATTGCCACTAGCTGAACAGCTCCTGAAGCGTTTGGCATGAATGCTAATTTTGGCTAGTGATTTTCAAGTTAGTAATTAATCAAGAATGTCAGTAGCTTTTGCAGCACCTAGCCACTCAGGCCTTTACAGTATACATAGTAGTGCATACATGGTATTCCATGCAAAAGGCCTCGTGGGAATCGAGTTGCATTATGCTGCTCAGCTGACCATTTGGCCAGTCTGAGGCTTTCGTGGTCATCACTTTCCTGCTGCCAAATCAGTCTTACCCGATGCCCCCTCCTCTCCTCGCTACCACTCCTCTTGGTTGCTGTACATGTAGCCTTCCCAATTGCTGCCACCTTTCTGCAGGGCGACTCCATCGTTGTGCACACTCTTGGCTATACTGGACGTACATGAAAACTGTGCCACGCCCACAGGAAATATGTTGCAATAATTGCATTCCTGTAGTGTTACTCACATACATACATGGAGTCTCTGTGCAACACGATTAGTTGCCTCGCTTCCCGCTCGGCAGTAAAATCATGAACACAGACTGCTACTGACCTGGTTGTGGTACTGAGAATATGCTACTTTATGTGCACTATTCCTGAAAAGTTACAATTATGCCCAATTTTTTACAAGCCGATTATTCTGGAAATTTTGCAGGGGCAAATGACGGCATGCCTATACAAGCCCTAAAATGTGGCATGCAAGCAGTGCATGTATATACCAGTAATCTGTGCTAAGACCATCGGATCCCTCAGCGTAAAGACAGTGTTGATTTGTGTTACACAGATTGTACAAGCTTTCTATAACAATCACAGTTCCTGAAACGTAGCTCCATATCCAGGTCTCTGGGTTGCATACTTTATCACACTTTTCAGTAGCTGATCTGGCAGTGAAGTTCGTAGGAGTATCATTCTTGTGTCATTCTCTTACATCATTGTGTGTAACTGCTGCACATTGAAGTGATGTAATGTGCATATTTTTCCTTATTAGGTAATGGACAATCTGAGCCTAAAGGTGGAGGTGGGCCAAACAGTGGCACTGGTGGGCCCCAGTGGGTGTGGCAAGAGTACCACCATCCAGCTGCTGCAGAGGTTCTACGAAATTGATAATGGAGAGGTGAGCATGATGGTGACACCACTTGTGTAACGACATTTCTACAAAATTAGTGGTTAATTACTCCTTTTCGAATGATATGATGACAATGAGTACTGCAAAGTGTGTGGTAGGGTAGCCGGATTGGTTGCTAAGAGACTGTAATACGTGTCATTAACTAGCTAACGAAGGCAGCCACAGTTATGTAAAGATCCTATTACATTGAGTATGCCAATTAGATTTGTAGTTTTATGACGTTTTGTGATGCTAGATAAAGAATGGCATGTTACTCAGCAAGCAACTAATTAGAGTAACTGGTCAGTGGAATACGTTTCATGTAGTAATTCCTAAGTGTGCTTTTGAAGTTATAATTTTTTTTTATTTTAGATTTTGGTTGGAGGAAAAGACATCCGCACACTGAACCTCAAGTGGCTGAGGAGCAACATTGGAGTCGTGTCTCAGGAGCCAGTGCTGTTTGACACCACAATAGCTGAGAACATCCGCTACGGCAAAGAGTCTGCTACAATGGAAGAGATTGTGGAGGCTGCCAAGAACGCAAACGCCTACAACTTCATTTCAGAGCTACCGAACGGCTTTGACACTCATGTCGGAGAGGGGGGTACACAGATGAGTGGTGGCCAGAAGCAGCGGATTGCCATAGCCCGTGCTCTGGTGAGGGACCCCAAGATCTTGCTGCTGGATGAAGCCACCTCTGCCCTGGACACGGAGAGTGAATCTGTCGTGCAGGCCGCACTGGACCACGCCCGTGAGGGTCGCACCACCATCGTGATTGCCCACCGACTTTCCACCATTCAAAATGCTGATATTATTGCTTCCATTGAGGATGGTCGTGTGGTAGAGATGGGCACGCACACCGAGCTGATGGCAAGCAAGGGCCTCTACTTTGAGCTGGTCACTGCACAGGTATGTACGTTGGAACAGAATTTTGAAACAATTAGCCAATGCAGGGTAATGGTTTACTGAAAATTACAGTTCCATTGAAGTCTGGTGATTCACAGGCTTTTGAAACCACTAAGCACTACCTACAACTGCTTTTGGTTTTCTGCAGCTGAAAAGGCTTGTGTAATTTTTTACCCGCTAGAATTATGAGCTGTCTTACCATAGAAATTCATAAGCACTCGATTTTCAATCTCAGATCTGGCCTTCAAGGCCTTTCAGAAGTAACGGGATCAAACTAACAATCACTTTCTAGGCATTTACATGGCGAAAAACCATCACCACCGGCTTAGCCTCATTCCCAGACTCTTCTGAAAGTACCAACATCTTCAATTGTACACGTGCAACTATCGATAATACGATGATTGACGGAGTGATATGACGGCGTAGTATCCGCTAGTTTCCAAAGCCCCAGAAATCCTGGGGTAGCTGAGCATGCGCAAACAGCGTATACCAAGCTCTCTACTCCGCCCACACAAGAGCCTGGGAACGAGGCTATGTCATTGTATGCCCTACTGTTGCAGCTACAGCTGTTACTTCACTCCATGTGTTAGTGTATTCTCATGCCCATGAGCTATAGTTAGCCTACATGTACACATACAGTCATGAGCACTGCTGCTGCTGTCCACAATGCTACTGTACATGTATCTCTATGCAGTCATTTGCCACTGATGAAGCGTTTGCTACCGGTGAAGCCAAGCAGGTATTCTCACCGAGGAGACTCCGATCTATCCGCACTGATTCCGAGAGTGGACCCCCCGGCCTCCGGCGACAGCTGAGCGTCCAGCGACAAGTAAGCCTGCAGCGGCAGAGTTCGGTGACCTCTGGGACTACAGGCTCCCGGCCAGAGCTCAAGAAGCAGGTCTCGGAGAAGAAGCAAGAGCAGTGGGACAAGGAGATTGCTGAGGTCCCGTTGATGCGTATTATCAGGTATTGTGTGGTGTGTGTTAGCCTCGTCCCCAGGCTCTCTGTGCGTTTCACATTGGAGAGCCTGGTACGTTTTCTCATATGATTTAACTTACATAATTGTACATGGGCAGGAGTGCTTGAAACTGTAGTTGAAAGACTGTTGCACTTTGCTGATGATACTGTTTCAGCCCTCAGTCTATGATACAAACGGGCTCTGAAGAGTAGCTACAAGAAGTGTAGATTCACTGCCTTTGTTTGTTCTCTGAGAACTGCTGCTGTCCTCAGCCACACAAAAATCACCTTTCTACCTTCTTTCTAGCTAAGGAAACACACACGTGGGCCTGGGTACGAGGCTAGGTGTTGTCACTCTATGTACATGTATGAATGGGTACAATATTACCCCTATAGTGCACCAACACTTCCCCCCCACACACTAGCGAGTTGGGTTTCTGTAGGCGTGTGTACACATCTGTTGCATGCTGAATATTTGTTTATCAATTATCCGACACAACTGGCCACATATTATGCACACACAGTTTGTGTAGTTGTATTGTGCAATCACTTCAAACTAAAGTAGCTCTCACTGTTGCCTTTCCAAGAGTAACTGTGATTCGGAAATTAAGCCTAGAGATAATCTGAGTGCCATTGTTCCTTGACCAAGAGAAGTTGTAGAGTTATGTAACAAATCATGAAATACAGCACTACAGTATATTATACTTACAACTATTATAGTAGGGTATAGCCTATTTCCAACTAAAACTCACCTTTACAATATTATTGTAACTAGTTGGTATATATTTACTCTGTTGCATGTTTATACATGTGGTAATTCAGCCATGTTCTGTTTGCCTCTTTCAGGCTAAATGCGAAGGAATGGTGGCTGATCATCCTTGGTGTGCTGGGTGCAGCAGCCAACGGTAGCATCTTTCCCCTCTTTGCGATCTTCTTTGGCGAAGTATTGGAAGTGTTTGGGCTACCTGCCGACCAGGTGTTAGGCGAGATCCACCTCTGGGCAGGACTGTACATGGTGTTGGGAGTTGTCTCTGGTGTTTCCATATTCTCCAAGGTGACATACAGTTTTGATGGTACTGATATGAGCCCATAAAAGGCGTGAGAGAGAGCCACAACTCCATGCTCGCTCTTGTGCTGAAGATTGTTTTAGTTGGGTTCTGCCTAGGTCGCTTTGAGTGATGGTCAAAAATTGATTTCCTGGATACATTCTTTAGCTATATTGACTTCTCCCTATGTTACTTATCGTATAATGGGTTAGATTGTTGTTTGTGTGAATATGCAAATTAGTAATATATAAACTTCTTGCTATTTAAAGCCACGCCCTCTTTCGGTACATGTTCAGTAAAAAACTTAGTAGCTGGCTGCCATTTCTCGATCTCCTAGTCTAGAGTTCAGAAAGCAGCGGAATGTGTGTAGCAAACTGCCACATGTGATTAAGAATGGCATTAATAATTCTTCTCTGTTTCTTCCTTGTATGCAACTTCATTTCTGGCTTACAGCTGCAGCTGCTAGAAGCATGCAGAAACCAAATACCTATAACTTTGCAATGTTACACACAATATTATATCAAACATGGTAGATTTCAAATTATGGGAAGTACTACACAAGCAAGATGTCACAAATTTGGCCTGACTCACATATGATACAATATGCTGAAAGTATGTGGATTTGAGGCATATCTGTATTAGATTAGTGCTACATGTATTCTTACTGAGCAGCCTTCATGGTCCTAGACCCAGAATATCATTCTAAAATAAGCTGCACTAGATGTGAATAAACTGAATTTTATATATAGCTTTCTGTTTCTAATTGTTAATCTCTTCTTTTTATTTTCGTGCAGGTATTCTGTTTTAGTGTGGCAGGAGAGAATCTGACCTCTCGACTCCGTTCAAGGTCTTTCCGGGCCATGCTGCGCCAAGAGATCAGCTGGTTTGATGACGAGAGGAACTCGTCTGGAGCTCTCACCACCAGACTCTCCGGTGATGCTGGACAGGTGCAGGGGGTAAGTCATCACAAATCTTTAGTCTTTGCTGCTTTAGTTGCATGCAATATGACCACAGTGGTCATTGAGGAGAAATGCATTTAAGGGATCGAAAAGCAACCTGCAACGTATGAATGATGAACTCATGTCCAATGTATAAAACAATTCAACCACTTTGGAATCAGTGAAAACATATTCTGCACAATAATGAGTAGGCTACTGTTAATGAAAAGGTGGTAAAGTAAAAGAGTGGGCTAAATTATTTATATAACTTTGCAAGCACCTAGCTTGCAGTAGTCATTTATTTATCTATACTACTTCAACCTTCCCTTTTCCCCCAGGCTACTGGCTCTCGACTAGGCACCATCATTGAGATGTTTACGGGAATGATACTGGCCCTGGTCATTGCCTTTGTCTACTCCTGGCTCCTCACCCTGGTCATTCTGGGCATTGTCCCTCTCATGATCATTGCCGGTGTGCTGCAGCTGAAGATTTTCACTGGGCATGCTAGCAATAGTAAGAAGGCACTGGAAAATGCCGGCAAGGTTGCGGTAGACTCCATTGAGAACATCCGCACAGTTGCTTCCCTGGGAGTGGAAGAAAACTTTTTCAACCAGTACAGGGGGCAGGTTCGCAAACCATACAAGTAAGTTTGTGGTGATACTTACCTTATAATTCTGGTCTATCTAGCATGCAAGGCCGTAATTTGAAGCTGGATGGTCCCGCTAGTAATTACTTTACGTATTTACGTCTGTGCTGTTTGTTTGAATGTGAAGATCACATCCACAATTTACTCATTATCGTTACCACGGACGGGTACAACAACTTCCTGGAGGTTGCAGTCAGAGCGCTGTACATACTTTTTGTATTGGCTAGATGGCAGAACGGTGGTAGGTAGCAATAATAGCGATACTTTTGCTGTAGGTTTAGTTAGTTGTGCAGGGTGCAGCACTTTTAGACGGAACTGCTCTATAGGCCAGGCCTTATCTGTTGATTAACATACGTAGGTAGGGTCAGTAGGGAGTAGAGAACCATCCAATTGGGCTCTCTGATACCAAATACCGTATAGCGGGAAATTTTCACAGGTCCAAACTTTCACGAAAATGCCTTTAGAAGAAATTTTCGCAGTTTAATTTCACATCGATGCAAGCCCTTGACCACACCCCTCAGCTACACATGGCAACTGTTGCACATCTAAGCGATATGGTAGTAAAGGCTATGCCTACGATGGCATTCGGACTGCTGTAGTTGCCATGGAGCTGCCATGCCAGAGGTGCGGACCCACTCGCTGTTTCTGTGCTGTGCGATCACTGAGTACTTACTGCTTTGATGCGAAATGTGAACTTACGGATGTGTTCCAGACTTACTAGAGAGCGCTCTTCACCGCGTCATCACATCCTTTTGTCAGCCATGGGGCTAATAAAAGTAGATCATGGCCCTCTGGCATCTGGAAGAGCGTTGACCAGGCTACAACCTTCTCTGAGTATCTCCGCTGATGATCACATATCCAAATTTTCGCAGCTTCTTATTTTTGTGTCAGCATCAGGCCAGTGAAAAGCGAGAAATTTTAGACCATTTGAAACTTTCCCGCTATAAGGTATATTTCGAACTCCATAAACTATAATTACACATGTAATTGAAGGTAAGCCTACAAAGCCACAGTAGTTATTCCCACAGATGTGTGGTTGAAGGTCATATTGCATGCACACACCCTATGCATGGCTTGACTAACTAAAGAATACAAATAGAATAGCTACAATAGCTAACAGAGTATGCAGGGACTTGCTGGAGCTCTCTAAGAAACTCCTTGTGTGCTATAGCAGCTGAAAAATAGTCAGTAAACTGTGTAATTAACCAGACTAGATGGACATACTATGCAAAGCAGGAGCCAGGTGAAATAGTACAGTACATGCATGTGGCTTTGTATACTGAAGTTAATGTGTACGTAGCTAGATCACTAGTGCAACATATTAGGGTTTTTACCTGTATAGCTACCGAGGTACCAAACAGTTATCACCATGGATGTAGGATAAGCAGCTAGGAGCTTAATTACCAAGGTCTAGCCATTTATTATAGGTATTTAGAGGTAGAAAGTTGTTTATCGCCATTCACTGATGTTCCCTTCCTCTTACTTACTCCCCTCTCCCAGGCGATCCCTCCTGAACAGTTTTGTCTATGGATTATCGTACGGCTTCTCACAAAGCATCGTCTTCTTTCTTTATGCCATTGTGTTCCGTTTTGGGGCCTTCCAAGTCACTCGAGATCCTGACCACATAGCATATCTTGAATTTCAAGACATTTTCCGTGTTTTCATTGCCCTGGTATTCGGAGCCCTAACGGTGGGGCAGGCAGGAGCATTTGCTCCGAATTATGCCAAAGCAAAGATCTCCGCTAACAGGATATTTGCTCTTTTGGATCGAAGGCCTGCAATTGACAGCTACTCTGAGGATGGCAGTAAACTGGTGAGTGCTTTAGTCACATACCAGTCATACAAATTAGGGTAATGTAGAACTCCAATACATATAACAACTGAAAATGATTGCAATAGTCTAAATTGAGTTTTAGCTATAACTACTCAAAAAGCCAGTAGCAAACACAAATACTTGGACCTAGCTTTCGAAAGGGACCATTCTGTGGTAGTAGCCACGCTGTGTAGCGGCATCAACATACAATATACTTAAAGGAAATGAATCACCAGGCAAACAGAATGTCACATACATGTTTGTACCATGGTGTGTGGGCGAATCAAAGGGAGCCGGTGTGCCAATATATTGCATATGGCACTGCTACGATGTTGTAACCGCCTACGCACAGTGCCGTGTCCCGCGTTTATAAAAAGTTTAAACTTTTGCCAGCTTTCCAGCTATCATATCTTGATAACCAGTAGTGAGGCATGCATGATTCTTGGTACAGTACAAGTACTAACTTTCAACTAAAGCAGTCCCATGCTAGAAGTTGGTAGCTCTCTCTGTTCCAGAGATACGCACCTCGGTAGCATCACCATTTTTGAGAAATTGCCACGCGATCGAGAATGCCATGAACTCCATCCGATGTCTTCCTCGCAGTTTGGCTGAAAGGCTTCATTTCCGAATCATTACTATAGTAACGCCTCCTGTACAACCACCCACGTTTCATTTAGATCAAGCCTAGCGTTGTGGAGATAGATGTATGAGCACATTTGAAGTACACGCATTCGAAAATGCGGTGAGTACAAATTAGTACTTGCATGAATGAAAGCATGGGGCACCAATATTGGTAAGATACATGGCACAATGTTCAAGAAAGAAACAGCTATCTCTGTGAGGACATATGTATTTTCATTCTTTTCAACAGGAGGAAGTGAATGGAGAGATTGATGTGAATGATACCATTTTTCACTACCCTTCTCGCCCTGAGGTGAATGTCCTGCAAGGTCTGAGTGTATCAGTGAAGCCGGGCCGGACTCTAGCTCTGGTGGGACCCAGTGGCTGTGGAAAGAGCACTGTAGTCTCCCTGATTGAGAGGTTCTACGATCCTGTAGCTGGAAGTCTGACCCTGGATGGAAGTGATTTGAGGGAGCTAAACCTTCAATGGCTACGCACCAAAATTGGTATTGTGTCACAAGAACCAGTACTGTTTGATACCAGCGTTGCAGACAATATCCGCTATGGGGCAAACTTCAGGGAGGTTTCAGATGACGAAATTGTTGAAGCAGCTAAAGCAGCCAACATCCACAGCTTCATCGATTCTCTCCCACAGGTGAGTCCTCCTTTAATAATCACTCAATCTCTGTCTTTTGTTACTGATGTTATTTCAATGCTTGTCTTACCTTTCTACTTTCTATTTGTTTATTTGTTTGTTTGTCTAAGTGCATTCATAAAAATTATATCACTGACAATTTTCTTGGAAATGCCCACTTTTTTTGTCTAACTGCTGCTTGAAGTTTAATTTGTAGGCCAAGTTGGACAAGGCCATTACCAAGGGAGGCTTACTGCAGATCCAGGTTTAATAATAGAGTTTGTGTAGACTCTGTGTATAAGTAGTATAGAGATGCGAATGTGAGTTTCAAGCAGCACAGCCCATTCTCTCCACTCTACCATAGATCTAGAGGTAGTGCTAAATATGCACTTATTGCAAGTTATAGCAGCTGACTGGAGGGCACTACAAAATTGCTGAGTCCACACTTTTAGGCCAACCTTTTAGATACTGTATTAAGTTAAATTACCTAATTTCCCTCTGGCATCTGAAATCATTACTACAACCACTCCTATAGCTTAGCCGTGTTATCTCACAGCATGAGAAGTGTTTACTTGACTCCTCTTATTTCCGTTGTCAATGCAGGGATATGGTAAAGCTGCAGCACTACAATATTTGTTCATTCAATGGGTGGTTATAGTTTTGAGCAGAAAGTCCCCATACTCGAAAATATGCCCATTCCCGTGCTCTGGTGAGAGACCCCAAGATCTTGCTGCTGGACGAAGCCACCTCTGCCCTGGACACAGAGAGTGAGAAGATAGTTCAGCAAGCACTGGACAAAGCCAGGGAAGGTCGCACCAGCATTGTGATTGCTCACCGTCTGTCCACCATCTACAACGCTGACTGCATTGCAGTGTTCAAGGGAGGCAAAGTGGTGGAGCTGGGAACACACTCGGAGCTTCTTGCCAAAAAGGGAATTTACTACAAACTAAACCGTTTCCAGATGATTACTAGTGAGGGAGAGAATGCCTTTGCAGATGCTCCAGTAGAAGTTCTGTGATATGTACTATACTGAATTGTAGTTCCCACGCACCTTTAACCTTTAATGATTACTGTATCATGCAACAATGCTGTCGCTATTATCATTAACCTGTTTTAGCGTGGCCATACATTTGACAGTGCATCACAATAAGTAATGAGCTCCTGTTTTCTGTCAGTGCACCCTTGCCACAGGGACATTTCTTGTGTTGACAACAGTTATATATATTATTATCATTGGTATATCTGCCAATAATATTGTAACAAAAGTGATAGCGGGTCATTTTCAATATGCTAGCTAACATTTTTTGAAGTACAAAGTTTAAGCTTCAAAAGCCTTATCCCACTGTACAGGCCAGAATGTACTTTGCAACATAGCTATGTGGGGCTCAATACAGTGAGTGTGGCTAGCACAATTACTGTACTACTTACTGCACATGCTGAAGTAGCTAGCTAGTAAACCAGGTGAATGGCCACACGTGATCAGTGTGTGCTACTTCATCCGTATTCTACACTTGCCAAACAATGTATTTCAACAATAGAGGTTTCACTGTGGCTGTAGCTATGATGAAATCATTAGCTACCTGTTACTCTGATGTGAACTTTGAAAATTCTCTCCTTGATTTTAGAGAGTTAGTGCTCTTCATGCACTGTATTAAGTTAAATTACCTAATTTCCCTCTGGCATCTGAAATCATTACTACAACCACTCCTATAGCTACTATCCCTCACTATACAATAAACCTTTTGCAGAATCACTCTATAGTCTATATCCATGAATAGCTATGTAAAGCTGCAGCACTACAATATTTGTTCATTCAATGGGTGGTTATAGTTTTGAGCAGAAAGTCCCCATACTCGAAAATATGCCCATTCCCTCTGAGGAGTAGCTAACAGAGTTCATTACCCATCGGTCTGCTTTTAGGAGATTACGGTATGTGTGATTGCCTGTCACCAATAGCCTTATGGTATCTGTAAAACCACGCCTCCAGCTATATAGCTATGTCTCCACAAATTGTCTCATTCGCATGGCAAGACTTATAACTGTATATAATGGCTGTTAATGCATGTTTATACTAATATTTCTTGGAAGCTCTAGATGTTCACTAACTACAAGTAGCTAATTGGTTACGTCAATAAACTATTAGCTATATTCTTGGAACAAAACATTCCAATGAGCCTGCTAGAGATATATTCCTGTTCCCAGAAGATGCATCTGAAACCTAGTCTCGTTCCCAGCCGACTTTTCGCCCTCCGTCAGAGGGGAGGGGCGAAAAGTCGGCTGGGCACGAGACTATCTGAAACCAGCTAGCTACAAAGCAATTTTACAGCTGGGTACAAAATCATATGGAGGTCCGGCAGGAAGTCAATATATTTACATAGGGAAAGCACGCACATGCACATTCTTGCACTAGCTTGTAGCTCAGCTGACACAACCCAGCAGTCACCCCTAGCCAAACCCTAATCCTAACCGAACGCTAACCCTAATTAGCCCTTCCCCTAAACGTACGTAGACTGCAGGACCAATATAGCCAATTCAAAATCATAAACCATAGATACACTACTTCCCGAGATAGCTGTGGTAATCATTCAGCCATGCACTGTTACAGTAGCTGTCGATAAGCTCAAACAGCAATTATAGTGATCACAATGCTGATAACAGAGTTACGAATAAACTGCGTTATTGGTCACCAAGGTTGCTGACTAAGTTAAACACAAGTTATGTCTTTGACGGGAGACCAGAGGGCGTTTCGCCTTCGTAAATTAAGGACGTGTTTTGCGTCGCATGATTTGGATAAGAACGGATACATTACCATTGAAGACTTCAAAGAAGCGGCAAAGCGATTTATTGAGTACGGAAAGCTCGATGAGAAGAGAGCGAAGGAAATGGCCCAGGTATGGTTGGAGCTGTGCGACAACTTAAGCGTGAAAGAAGGCGACAAATTATCGCCGGAACAATACCTGGCAAATGCAATGAAGTTTTTGGAGAAGCCAGATTCGCAAGAGTTTTCAAGGCGTCTTAGGGGCATGCAATTTGGTGTCGTGGATGCAGACAATGATGGAAGTATTTCTCTTGAAGAATTTCAACTATATTTCAAGTGTATCGGCATTGACGAATCGCACGCAAAGGCATCTTTTGACGGAATAGATACCGACCATGATAGATCGATTACCAAAGAAGAGTTCATCGCAGCTGCCAGCCAATTTTTCTACGGTTTCGACGAAACAGCTGGTGCAACCTTGTTCTATGGACCGCTTGTGGATTAAATGGCTGATGTTCAAACTATAAGTACGACTTGTTTTATAATAAGTATCGCCATTATTCATGCAGTTATAATTTTAGCAGTTTAGCTACATAGCTACCATAATCATTATACACAGCCGTATATTGAACTGTGACATTCGGTGATCTAAATTGCACATCTTGCGTTTACGACCATTGAATTAAACTTATAAAATTGTAATTTTGTTGTAGGCAATTATTGTATTAAATATCTTGGTGTTTGAGATTTCTTCAAAATGTTATTGGACTTTTTGATATGACCAGAAGTGTAAAAATATTATACAACGTTTCCAACCTTTATGTACAATTTAGCTACAAATCCTAAACCTTTACTGCATTAGTGTTCAGTGTTCGTGTAGTTAGTAAGTGTCATTTTAATAATTCATGATAAATGTGTAGCTATTGCTTCCAGTACAAACAGCTGTATGGCATAAGCTAGCTCAAGATAAGACATGTGACACGCTGCACAAGCTTCTCTCACCATGATTATTGATGGCACAGCTGTGTATATACCTAGTGTTGGAAAAAATATCCTTAGAGCTAGAGGCAAGCATCAAGTAAAGGATGACTCGAAATTTGGGCATGCATGTATGTGATCAAAGACAAAATATAGGGTGATTTGCATGCATGCACAAGTGTGTATAGCTACATAAAAAAGCAGAGGTTAATAAAGTGTAAGTATTATATCGTGTGTGGAAATTCAGAGAAAATTTTGTTGAGGCCACTATCATCACCAACTTTTTTCACTTTTGGTGATTTAGGAAAACCTCTCCAGCTAGGACTTTAGGAGCTGCCACATTTACTTGCCTCTGTCTCCCCTGGTCTCATAATGTCTCATATGATCGATGCGTTTTGGATTTGTGTAGCGCATCGGTGGCTATGCCTGCTGCTAATAACTCTATAGGTAGTCCAGTTCTTCGAAGACTATGATTCCTAGAGTTGTCAGGGATCTGTGCATCATCGTGAGTATATATATTATGATAAAATGTTCTCGCATGGGGGAGGGAGGCTAGATAGGAAGTGTGATGTGAAGAGATAGAGTGTAGCTATCTAAAAGTTCTATCTATCTGAGTGTCTATATGTCTGTGTGTCTGTCTGACTCTTTCTGTCTGTCTGTCTATCTTATCTATCTACCTACCTACCTATCTATCATCTATCTAGCTATCTAGTTATCTATCTAGCTACTAATTAGTATCTAATTTTGGGCTCTCACTTTTTTTACATCATTAATGCAAATGTGTGCATGCCAGAGGCACAGAAGGATGGAGGGGCAAAATGGGACAGTGGGCCTGAAACTCAGACTAGCAGAGGTACCAAAAGGATGTAGGAGCAGGGAGGGACATGTGCAGAGGCTGTAGTTAGGTTGGCTATCATATGAAATTGCAAGCTCACACTTAATGGGTGTGATCTAGCTACTGTGCATGCACATTATATAATATACTAACCCAGTTGTGATTATCTCAACTGCACACTTTTGATCTTTTATGCTAAGAATGTGCAGACAAATTAGATCAGATAACCTCCATAGGTCTCTAATTATAAACAGAAAGGAAAACAACGCTAGGTCACGTTCACTTGCAGGTTGCTGCGATACACATAGCTCAAGCAATAATTATGCTGAATGGATCCAATCAGCACCACTATATTACTAGTTACCTGTACACAAGGTATATGATATACTAACCCAGTTGTGGTTATCTCAACTTGATCTCTTATGCTGCAAACAAATTAGATCAGATATTATTAACCTCCATAGGTCTCTAATTATAAATAGAAAGGAAAACAATTAAGCTAGGTCACGTTCACTTACAGGTTACTACGATACACATAGCTACTAATTTGAGCACTAATTATGCTGAATGGATCCAATCAGCACTATTATAGTACTAGTTACCTGTACACAGGCAATCAGTATACCATTGTGCTCAAATTTCCAGTAGCTATATCTCATAGCAACCTGCAAGTAAATAATTATGACCTGTTGAGACCAGCCAATGGAGGATACATGATCTAATTGGTCTGCACTTGTGTGCACATTCTTTGGCATGAGATATTCACATCTGTATGGTTTAGCCTTCTGTTTGTGCAAACTGATGAACCTAAGGCAAACCTAACTTTGTGAGTAGCCATCTTTTATAGTGTAGATGTCTTCATCTAGCTCAGGGAATCCTTCCATCCATTCTAGTAGCTACTTCAAGAAAAGGACACCTCACTAGGGAGGTAGCTATAGGGAATTCTGGCACCAGAAAGATCAAAGAGATTAGATAGCCCACTCAAACACTTTTTCATCTTGGTTCACTGAGTCAACTGAGTGTCAGGATTCTTGGGGCAGTTCCAGCCACTTGAATCACACTTGGGAGGAGGGTAGTGTTTGCTGGAGCTGGAGCCATGTAGTTATGTAAAGCATTGGGATTCAAAATAGCTACATGCCCATATAGGCTGTGGTAGTGTACACATTACCTACAGCATGGATGACCAGCATTATATAAGGTCGCTAACTTGGATAGAAATTTATTTCGTAAAACATGTCTTCACTATTCTAGTACATAGTCTAAGAGAGCTACTGAACTTATTGCAATTAGTAAATGAACAAAATGTGATGTAGCTAGCATTCCAGAGATATTAATTGAAGTTCAAGAGTGGATCAAAAAACAGCAGCCACTTGTGAAGTAACCATTCATATATAACCATCCAATAAATCTGCAAAGCTAGCTATCTGCTCTGACCGTGCTAAGTAGCTACATTAAATTGTTCTGGCTTTCTTCTGTGACTTTCCGACTAGCCACAAACTTGCCTGCAATTTTTTTGATAAGTGAGACCGTCCATCAAACTTCTGTCTCTACATATAGGCATAATTTCCCAAGTTAACTGAGGCGGTCACTGTAGTGTGTGTGTCTATAGTATATGCTTGACGTCATGTATAAAAATCAGTCGGGGATTCACATATGTTATCTAACAGAAGTATATAGAGCCAGTTCAACTAAATACAGCCGTAGAACGGATCAGACGTCTTATCTTGCACAGCGTTCAGCAAAAGTGGTGACTCAGCAGTTTCATGCGCTGCATGCTGAATTCATCTAAAGACTAGACTAGATTCTTTACTGGAATGTGGGAGCGGAGGACTGCATTATCAAACTGGAATGTGGGACTGATCCCCAGAAGGACGGCTAGCTATGCAAACCCAGCTGGGTGCTATAGCTACGTAGCTAGCAGTACCTGTTGGACAGGAGTGTTCCCTCTGCTTTCCCTACAAATTTACTCTGCATAGCTATACCATCTCTGAGTCTCAGAATCGATGATCACTCCATCTCTCCATTACGGTGGCCCTTATGACCCTTTCCAGCTGCTGACTTCCACTATTCTAACTTCTTACTTCCACCTTTCTACTAACTAGCTACTTCTTACTTTTTACCCCCTAGCTACTTCCTCCTTCTTACTGCCCACTTCTTACTTCTTCCAACCACTTCCTTCCTTCTTCGATTTCATATATACGGTAGTCACAATCACACACATTAAACTAGTTTACGGTACTGAGATACCAGTTTGAGATGCAGGGAAGTGTTTGGGGTAGCTATTGGTGAAGGTGAGATCTACAAACTTGGACTAATCTGGATTCTTGCTCAGTACTTTCTCCGCCCAAACACTCTCATTTTTCACCATAATCATTCTTTCCATTGCGCACTGAACCCAACTTACTATATATCTAGCCTCATATTTCCTCACTAATGTCCCATACTCTTTCAACCACCCTATTCCCCCCGTATTCAAGTTCTCAGCTTGCCTGCCACCATCCGGCACTCTTCTAATTCCTCCAGCCTCCTTTCATACAGCACTTCTTCTCCTCTCTCCTCTCCTCTGGTTTCCTTCATCCCAAGTCTGCCTGCACTGCCACTCCTGCCACTGTACTACTTAGCCCCTAATACCTTCCTTCCCAGACCCGTTTCCTTGGCCTACCCAAAAACTGCCATATCAATCTCCCTCTTTCCACCTGTCCGTTCACTTTGCCCATCCACCCTTTCTTGCCCATTCTTGTGCATTTTCTTTCATCTTCTCCAAGTGTATAGCTATTACCCTGCAGTTTCCTATCAAACCAAACCTTTAAATACTTGAATATTTCTACCTCTTCCAGCTCCTCCCCATCAATTTTCCAGCATTTAATTAGCTCCTTTTCCAACCATCATTACATTACTTTTTCTTGCATTAAATTAAACTTCCACCTTAATGCAGATTCTTCCAGCACCTCTGCAACTATTCTCCTAGATCAGCAAGATGCATACAATAGTGCCCCACACCAAGTCGTATCTATCTTTACTCCTACATCCTCTCTCTCCAACTCTTCAAGCATTCCCACCGCATATATGCTATACAGCAGTGTATTAGTGACCTATTACTCTCATTTTTACTGACGTAAACAAACACTTTCGTGGACTAGGTTTGTGAGCATCTCTGAGAGATATGGATGTAGTTATTTGTAGCTGTGTGAGATGCTAGTGCTGAAGCAGAAAAGTTGATACAGTGGCTGGATGGAAAGCACAACTATCTCGAGAAGGAAGAGCATCATGGATACATGGATGTACGTCAGTAACTATTATTGTAGACATAATAGCTAAGTAGCTAAGCATAGCTAATGTTGACTATTAATCATCTTCATATCTATTGAACAAAACATTCCAATTAGCCTGCTAGAGATTGCCTACACGTTCTTATCCCAAGTGCAGCTGGAGATTCTATAACTGGTTGTGACATCAAACCAGCTACATGGGAATAGAGATACAGCTGGATAGCTAAAATCATATCAACTATAACCAGTTTATAATTGGACATCTGGACCCTACCACATGGCAACATGGTCAATGCATTATCCATGATGCAACAACTACCATTTACTAAATACTCACCCATACAAAAATGTGCGCTAACAAGAGCAAATATTTATAAACATGCAGTAAAAAGTCACATTATATATAGAGTCTTAATTTGAGCCTTAATATTGCAATTGTAAAGTTATGGAGTGTTATGTCTTGCCATGTGAATGGTTCACTTCAGAGGAATGTGTAGACATAGCAGGAGGCATGGTTCCTGAATTGTCCTACAGAGAACATAATGTTATTGGTGATCAATGGTAATTGCACTGCCAAGTGTGGGTGAGCAGACATACGGCTGTATCAAATCATAACCTGGGCGGGGCGAGACGTGTCACGAGCCAGCCCATTGCGAGATTAATAACTAACCCGGAAGCATGCATAACAATATTGCTGGAGAAGCTACAAAAAAGTGACTGGTCTTCAGCAGATTGTGGTGTCCATCTGCAATATACCTTCAAGGATCAGCCATGGCTGCAACGGGAGCGTAGAAATGAGCAGTGTTGCTCAAAACTCACATGCACATCACTTAATCATGCCATCGGTTAATAACACTCATATCTCTACTTATAGGTACAGAGGCTACACAAACTCTACTGACTTGGCAGCTGTAGTAGGCCTTCCTTGGTAAAGCTGTGTGGTAGACCAGTCCAGATCTCTTATTCTTCATGTGCCACATTTTCAAAGACAGCATTCATGTAGCTAACTGCCAGCAACGCCATTTTGAACATGTACCATGGCGGGGTCCCATACAGAGACATATAAAAGGTATATAGTTTTGTTTTGGCCATACATTTTGTTCCTCTGTGACCCCTCCCTCATATCAAACCGCATTACTTATCTTTACACTTGGCAATGTATATGTGGCAGTCCCGGGTAGAAAACGAACATTATTCCGTCGCGTATTTCGATCGCATATGCGTGTTCAAAGCGCCGTATCTCTGAACTTCCGTTAAGGGCGGGGCTCATACGTGCTACGTAGTAGCGTCAATATGTGAGGCTTCTACGCAGCCCGTATGAGCCCCACCCTTAACGGAAGTTCTGAGATATAGCGTAGTGAACGCGCGGGTGCGATCGAAATACGCGACGGAATAATGTTCGTTTTCTACCCGGGACTGCCACATATATTATGAGCAATCACAGATGCCAAATATCTCCTGAATGCAGGCTAATGGGTAATGAACTTTGGCTGCTCATCAAAGAGAGGATGCCATGGGCGCATTTTTGAGCATGGGGACTTTCTGCTCAAAACTAGGCCTGATACTTGTGGGCTTATACTTTCAAGCAACTCGCCACACAGTACACATTCTGGGCCTCATCTGCTACTGTACTACTGGTCTGACTGAGAGATGGGAACTTACTTTACATTTCCAGGCTCTTTGCTTAATGCAGCTATAATATACTTCAGTGCATAATGGCTCTTAATTCAGCATTAACTGAAAGGGAATGGGTGTGGTACCATTAATTATTAGTTCAATACCTTGTAGGTGGTAGGTTGTGTTTCAGGTTCCTTAATGTTTTGAAGGATTGCACTTGCATTTGTATTGGCTGGTTGTCCAATAGTAGGCTGTTGAGTGATAACTCCACTTGGAGGGAAAATGCTGGCTCCTTCAGGATCCTTGTAGAGGGCCACCATCTATTGGATAGGTGATAAAATTATAATAAAAGAGCTTACTTGAACTTGTAGCTGCACAAATTACGTACCTTTGGAATAAACACTAATCCCAGGATGACTGTTGCAGCTATGACAAATCCTATAGAATATACTGCTGCTAGGGCATTCAGATATCCATCGAGGGTTACAAAACAAACTATAATCACTGCAAGAACAATTGAAGTAACATATATAACTCCTGCAATATACTTAGCATCATTTAATCCTTCAATTTCAACTTTCCTGGTACCAAATGCCAGAAGGATTGCAATTATCTGAAAGAATGCTTTGTAACCAAATATAACCCCAAGCCAAATTAGGTATGACTTTGATTGACAGATGTACACAAAGTTCTCTGTACGGACATCTGACTGTAGTAAAAATAAGAAGGTGTTTCTGGATTATTGTATGCTGTTGTTCTAGTTATTGATTAGTTTACCTCATCTACATCAAACATGTTTTCTTCATGTGGGACTAGTGTGGCCCTGAGCTGGGCGCTAGAGACCACTGATGCTACCACCAGAATAATAACATCAACTGTTACTAAGAAAGTTACTAAGAGAGCCAAATGCCAATCCTTGATGTTCTGTAGCATCCAAGATTGTGGAGACCAAACAATTAGTGTGTGTGTGTGTGTGTGTGCATGTATGCATGTAGACAAAGAGTAGGCAGAGATTCATTTCAGAATTACGTTAAAGATGCTGTATACATACCCATTTCTTCTTTGGTTTAGGATTTGTAAAAATGTAATATACTCTCCACATCTTTCCCAAAACAGGTCCAAAGGCAATAGAATACCCAAGAGTAGATAGCCATACACGGATCTGTATGGAGGAATATAATATAGCACACAATGAAATAGACAATGCATGGGTACTACTAACTTACATAACAAATTGCCATGGCATTTTCTTTGCTAGTGGAGTGGATAGCATAGAAATACACAGAGCTGTATAGCATGAGTGCTCCACAGCATATGACGTAATTCAAATTAGGGCTTGCCAGACGAATCAACCTACACAAGATATAGTGAAAGAAATGTGATACACACACCTTAGCTTATGTCTAGACTCATACATTACACTTACTTCTTCTTTCTGAAGTAGAATACGAATACAAAGCAGATAACAGCA
The DNA here is from genome assembly GCA_963921505.1 of Phakellia ventilabrum. Taxonomy (NCBI): domain Eukaryota; kingdom Metazoa; phylum Porifera; class Demospongiae; order Axinellida; family Axinellidae; genus Phakellia; species Phakellia ventilabrum. The sequence continues at coordinate 2,336,732 of OY997385.1, forward strand.
AATAAAATCCCAATACTTGCAAAGATGTACATCAATGCTGTCAGTGGTATAGCTATGCTTTTAATCTCCTTAAATGGAGTACCATCGTGGGGGATGCCATCTAATGTAGGAGCAGAAAATGACAATATAAACATGAGCATTTGTACGTGCATGTATATCTATTTAGGAGGGTTTTGCGTGCTGTAGCATCCCCCCTCCCTTTTTAGTGATATTATTTTTGGTCGTAAGGACTGTAAGTATGGCCTTACTTATCAAAGGGTTTCACATACAAGCTTAGACAAAGCATTAAATAGTCCAGCTCCTTGGGACCAAAAGGCCAGCTTTGATGCATGGTAAGGACATGGCCGTGGTGGACGATACAGATGACTGGGTTCCCCTTAGAATTTTGGCAAGTTAGACAAAGCACCCCCCCTCCTTCCCCCGTTCCAAATCCTGGATCTATCTCTGAGGTGATCTTACTTGGCCATGTTGTTTCATTATCCTCTCCACTAAGGTAGACAAATTCCCCAAACCTTTCATCTAGCACGGAGACTGATGCTATCTCTGCACGGACTAGGCACATACCAGTACCTGCAGAATAAACAACTTTAGTAAAATCACATCCTGCACCAGATATATATAATCATTTTCTTACCAGAATTACAACTGCTCTTCCGGTACTGCTGTATACGTAGCCTACTGAGGGCCCTAATACCCTCCTCAGTAAATGACACCTTTCCCTGTATGCATGAATTTTAATGTTAGGTTAAAAATAAGTAAAATACCTGCATGCATACACTTACAGTAATTCCTAAAAAATCTGTTTCCTGCAAATAGCCAAAGATCCTGTTTGTGATAGCACTGATATTATAGGTAAAATCCTCTAATTGAAATGAATACTCATCAGAAATACCAGCATCCGCTTTCACCTCTTGATAAAAGTCTGGATCAAGCTCTAAATCTAGGATAAGTGAAGATGCAAAATGTATGTATTGGTACACTGTTTAGGTTACAGTTCAAATCGACATTCTTGCAAACATCTAAATTTGCAATAACTACAAATTACAAGGTGAATGCAGGACGTTGTGGGGCAAGGATGAGCGAGTATTTGTGTATAACGTCAGGAGTGCAGGTAAAAATTGCAGGTGTTAGCACTGCAGACCACTTGCACTGCAGGTTAGAGCATTGTGGACACGTGTAGGACGACCAAGCTCTATACTTATATCATCTTGAGGAGGCATCAAGAGTTCACGATACAGACTCTAGCTCTTGGTTGCATGGATGTCAGAATGCAGGTACGTAGTAGGTAAAGATACTACAAAGAAGAAATATTCAGTTACTCGTGGGGCGTGGCGGTATGCAGACCCGTATTACAGGACGAGAATTTATCTATATCATGAGCCAGCCAGTCGTGAGAATAACAACTAAACAAGCTTGCCTATCAGTGATGCTGGAGTAGCTGCAAAAAATACCGGCCTTCAGGAAGTCTCTCTCTGCGATGCATATTCAAGGTGAGTCATGGGAGAGCGAAGAGAAGGGATGGCTCAAACAAAACTCCATATGTATATCACTTGATTATAGCTACTGTTTGTCTCAAGCGCTGATAATTCTACTTTTGGTGATAAACATGCCCAGATCTCTGACTCTTCATAAACTACAAATTTGAACATGGCTTTCACAACCTGCCTTGCTTATGTCTAGCCTCACGTATGCAATATTGCTTTCGGTTGCGGCGCGTGCATACAGTTAATATAGGCACGTCAGCGTATTTGGGATATGACCAGGGGTCCACGACAGAAACTGGCAACCGATTACACTAAAGGGGGCTCACTGACGCTCGTCTAATAAACTTTGTAGAAGTATATATTCCTTATCATTTTTTGTAGCCCTTTGCGTGGGCGGTTCAAAGGTACCAACAGGGCTGTATACGCGGTAGAGCCCTGCGGTCAGGGCAATATATATTTTGCCCTGCGGTTGGGGCTATATTGCCCTGTGGTCAATCACTGAAGAAATGTTTTTTAAAGCAATAGCATTTAAGATTAAGTGGTCAGTTAGTACAGCAGCAGCAACAAAAAACCAAAAATGCAAAATAAAAAAAAAAGGAAGCCATTGGGCTACAAATCAGCTAAACCACGCCACCTGCGGGATGTATGGGCTTCAGAGTACGCTCGTGCAATAACCAATTAGAGCCCTCGGGCTCTAATTGGTTATTGCCCTCGCGTACTCTAAAGCCCATACATCCCTGGGTGGCGTGGTTTATCTAATACATACTCCATAGCAACTAAACCATAAACATTATATTGATACCTTGAAGGGTCTTGTTGAGAGCAAGAGTGAATGCCCATACTCCATCAAAACACAGCTCAGTATTTGGTATATACTCCACAAGACCTCTGAAACTTGTATTCAAAACTTCCAGTGTAGTATCCTGAAGCCTAGTACGATTCTGGAAGTAGTAGGAATTGTTTGTCAAAACCAACACATTATCAGTTTGGAGAGATACCATCATGCCAGTTACTGAAAAAGGTGCACATGAAGCAGATGTTCCATGCTATTCAAATGAATCTGCAACAACTTACAATTCCAGCTTCAACAATTTGAGATGAATTCTCGATACTGGGGTAAGCAAATACTGACAAGGAGTGATTCAACACTTGTTCCATATTTTCAGCTGTGCAGTTAACATCACTTTCAGGAATCCACCAGTCACTTGCATACCATCCATATGTCACAAAAACATATTTGGGGTATGTCATACCCCTTTTATATGCCTATACACAAAGACAAAAGTTTTAAGAGTATCTTCTATTAATGTACTAAAACTTACCTCACATATGAGAGGTTTGGCAAGTTCTGAATACATCGCAAGGATGTATATGGTAGCAGTTTCTCCCTATGGTGGTAATATCAATTATTCCCATACAATTACCATTAGATGTTGCATATAATTCATACTTTTTCTCAACAGGTATTTAGCTATTTCCTATGTTTATATTTAATCATACTGCCAAGGGTAAGTCAATCAGAGATTCAATCGTGCATATTAAAATAATCTATACACCTGGATTGTGCATACACACACCAGCTTCACCAAAACAACCGAGTACAAACTACTCATAGTATTGAGAAAAAGTTTAAAGAATGCTCATATCAGTAAAACTAATTGCTTGCTTCATGCAGTACTATAGTCCGCTAACCAGTTTCAATATTTACATCCCGCGACGTTCCTGGGAAAATTGCTATAGCTGGCTCAGTGTTGAAGATGCATTGTAGCGACGTTGTAGGTTCTATTTAAATGAAATTTTAATCTTGGAGTCTGTGCATGCTGTAAATTCAAAAGTTATATACTTGGTGGGTGTGGTTCAAATGCTGTGACATCTACGAACGAAAATGCGAAATGGCTGACATTGCGTGAACTACCACGATCGAGCGGTCGACAACAGGTAGAGCTGGCCGACAATATATGAAGAGAGCCGATCACTGCTGCACTTCGGTAAGACCCTGCCATTATAGCTACTCATTCGAAAAATGATCGTTTGGTAGCTGGATCAGTGTTCTTGGAACTGGACTTTGTCCGTAGTTTATAGCTAGTACGGTATCGGAATAGATACGTGTACAAAATTAGGTGGTCGACAATTGATGATTTACGCTACTATTGGCAAGGTACAAGTTTCCTGCAACTACTGCTATATAATATCAGGCAGCTATGAACTCCACAAAGTTGGAGTTCTGCTGCTAATTAGGTAGGCTTACAAATAAATTTTCCTCTTCCACTTCACTGATGTGTTCAGAGTCACGGATTCTTTTTACTATAGCCACAATTTCTCTCTTCCCTCTCATCTTCCTTTGCTGGTTGGCCTCCATTAGAAGTGTTTGGAGTGATTCAACTGTCTAAGAAATTAGCAAAGGTATAATACATACTTTGTGACATTCCATTTTCACTACACTGCAAAAATAGAAGGGGTACTTTAAAGGTTATCTCAGTTGCAGCTTTATGTGCACATAATAATTATGTAATTGAATACTCTACAGTTGCATGCAAAAACATAATAATTACGTGTAATACCTATGTATGAGAAACATGTTGGTATTCAGGGTCAATATGTTGGTTACTAGTAACATCCAGTTACAAGATAAACTATGTTGTGGGAGAATGAGCTATGGAAATGAAGGAGTAAAAGGTATATTACACAGTCATAACTCCTTCAAATCACTGGCTCATACTCCCAGTATGAGGGTGTACATTCCAACAAATCTCTCCCTTACTCTTACAATACTATAGTCCATAAAACAAAACTAATAAACTAGCTTTATTGCCAAATTTAGTAACTTTGACATGTTCATTAGCTTTATTGGTGCCTTTTTCATGCCAAATTTTAGTAACTTTGACATGTTCATTAGCTTTATAGTACCTGTATAAATAAATTCTCCTCCTGCTGGATAATGACAACTTGATTCCATTCAAAGTACTGTAGAATCCCAAAGTATGCTGGAACTAGTTCCAAATCTGTTGCAAGAAGTTGAAAGTACTTCTTGAACCTGGAGCGATTCTTCAGTTCTGGTGACGATGATGCACATGATAGCTACAGTGATAAATGCATACATCTTATTACTCAGGTTAGCAGGCAGTCATGATTTGGTGAGTGTAAAGAATAAATAATACTACCCATACACATACCAAACTACATGGGTACCGTGACACCGGTATGTGATATAAAAACACTAGCAGCGCAGGTGCAAGTGTGTATTCCCAAATTATATTCACTGCATTTCTGTAGCCTATAGTTTGGGTTATCTCAGTTACAGTCTACAAAACAATGTGTAAACATGTGGATCACTTTACTTCCCAATATCAGAAGGAAGGAAAGGCCTCTTACGGACAATTAACCAACCTATTACTATCCCCACCAAAGAAGAATGACCTAGCCGGGTTTCTCTGAGTATGTCACTATAAAAATGAATGCTACATTTGCATGACGGCTGTCCTAAAATACAAGTTAGAGATGTTCCACAACTATAAACACTCATGGGGAATATGACCGTACATGCCACATGGTATAAGCTATGTGCAGGTTACCACACTGCATGGTTTCCTTCAAGCATAACAGGGAGATGTCTATATACTGAAATGATAGGAAATAAGCTATGCTTTTAATAGCCATCAGAGGTTTCCCCACTACAACAGGGGTACATAACTGGTACATGTCACATGGTACCAGATTCATTTATCTGCATGCATGCAGGTTATCACATTCGGGAGGGAAATGTTTACATGGTGCTGTCCTGAAATGATACTACACACCATACTATCCACAACAAAAGCGCTCTTTTCATATGATATATACATGACAAGTATCTGCCACATGCACAGCAACGTCACTCTTTTCATGGGTAACATGAACAGTAGCTACATACCACATGTATGCTACACAGGAAACCTTTAAATGGAGCTATCCACCTACAATCAGATGTTAATCCCCCCCACTAGTACAGTTTCACCAAAATATCCGAACGCGAAGTACACATAGCAACGAGAAATGTTGAAAAATGCAATTATTAATAGTTATTTAATTTCCAGTTTCGCCGCACATAGCTTGCCATTGAAATTCGGTACCTAAAAGCGATAACGTTCAAGGCCTAGGCCGATAAGAAGGATGCCTAAGCTAGCTACTATATATCTGCACAGGTAATTACCGTTTAACCAGGTATGGGCGGGGTCGGAATGTAGTTATTAACTAGCTGTTGCTAACGTATTCGTGTGCGGATCACGTGTTGGGCCGAGACTCTCGGCCCACGTGAGGACATTTTGGTGAAACTGTAGTACTACAACAGCTAGGTTCATGGGTACATAACCAATACTTACATGCCACATGGCGCAGGTTACCACAACAAGCTTATACTAGCCAGGCGCACATGAAGTGTGCAAGATTACTTTTGCCACATTTGTTTGTCTGTTCATCCATTTGCACCATGGAATACAATTATGACGTGTGCTAGGATGATGTCATTATGTTGCTATGCCACTACAGCCATGAGCACAGTAGGAACTACAGGAAGTCTGCAGCCAAACTTCATCAAGCTATCTTGGTCTTTTGTTACCTACACAACAAAAACAGGTAGGTGGCAATGATAATGCTGATTTGGCAAGTTACGGCCACAAACTGGAAGTGCAGTACGAAATTACTACATCAGCACTTCTGCTGTAAGAGACACTCGATCTGCTTTACAGTTGCATTTAGCTTGGCCTGACCTACTGCTGAGGAGAATACTAGATTTGAGGCACGTGCACATGGCCAGCTGGTGTTTGGATATGAAATAGCAATCTTGTTTTTGTTTTGTTCTTTTACATGGGGCTATCCTGAAATAGATTAATCCTTGCAACGTAGCAACCACCACGGGTTAAAATTATTGTTTATTTCGACAGTATAAAGTGATTGTATTGACCTGCACGTCTTCACATTCACTGCTGCTACTGAAGTAATCCTACATGGAGTAAAGTAACCACCCTATTTTTGGCAGTTAATGTTTACATTCCCACAGTATATATATACAAGTAACAAAAAAACATTTTAAAAAATGAAAGAACATATAGGGATGGAATCCCCAAAAAGCAACCAAACAAGGTAGGAATGGTACCACAATACCCTTACGGATTGTCATCCCTATATCTTTTGCCATTTTTGCAACTAGTTCCGAGCAAAGCGAAGCTATACTCCAGTTCGATTGACCTTTTTTCATCGTAACCTGTTCCAGCCAGTTCTCCTGGTATAGCCTATCAAACACACAGCAAACACTTACCTTCGCTATAAACTGTGACTCCTAACGTGTGTCACTAGTATACTAAGTGGTAGTTACATGGGACGACAGGATGTTAGATTGTGGTGTATATGATTAGTTATTTTTTAAACGTACTTTGGGTAATTTTTTTTGGAAATGTGTTCCGTACTAACTGTTGGTGAGGTGAAAGGGTGTTGTTGCAGGGATTGTGGTGTAGAATGTGGGGTAAGTGGTACATGTATGTAGTCTAGCCTACGAGTGTGTATTGCTGCATGTGGAGGATAAGTTGTAGTGCTGCAATTGCCATGCACATTGTATTGGCTGTGGATATGGCTGGTGTGGCATGGCAGGGATTGGTCTGTGTGCGTGTGTGTGTGTGTGTTGAGGTTGGAAAAATGGCAAAAGATATAGGGATGACAATCCGTAAGGGTATTGTGGTACCATTCCTACCTTGTTTGGTTGCTTTTTGGGGATTCCATCCCTATATGTTCTTTCATTTTTTTAAATGTTTTTTTGTTACTTGTTTCTGTTGTTTTTTTGTGGGGAGGAGAAAGGTATGAATGGTGTTTAGATGGTCTGGTTGTGTGGGGTAGATGAGCGTTATTAGCTGTATCCACATTTGCTCCCATGTATGCCACATTTGTTTGTCTGTTCATCCATTTGCACCATGGAATACAATTATGACGTGTGCTAGGATGATGTCATTATGTTGCTATGCCACTACAGCCATGAGCACAGTAGGAACTACAGGAAGTCTGCAGCCAAACTTCATCAAGCTATCTTGGTCTTTTGTTACCTACACAACAAAAACAGGTAGGTGGCAATGATAATGCTGATTTGGCAAGTTACGGCCACAAACTGGAAGTGCAGTACGAAATTACTACATCAGCACTTCTGCTGTAAGAGACACTCGATCTGCTTTACAGTTGCATTTAGCTTGGCCTGACCTACTGCTGAGGAGAATACTAGATTTGAGGCACGTGCACATGGCCAGCTGGTGTTTGGATATGAAATAGCAATCTTGTTTTTGTTTTGTTCTTTTACATGGGGCTATCCTGAAATAGATTAATCCTTGCAACGTAGCAACCACCACGGGTTAAAATTATTGTTTATTTCGACAGTATAAAGTGATTGTATTGACCTGCACGTCTTCACATTCACTGCTGCTACTGAAGTAATCCTACATGGAGTAAAGTAACCACCCTATTTTTGGCAGCTAATGTTTACATTCCCACAGTATATATATATATATATATACCTACCATCAAGAGCGCATAAAAAAATGTTCCCCGCTCCCAAGGGAGTAAGACCGTATAATTACTGAAAACTTCAGACCGGGTAGAATACATGAAGTGTACTAAATATACACGAGATTAACACAGTCACATTAGCTAACCTATTCAGACCTATAGTGTTGTAACAACACAGCAATACAAGTGACATACTGCTGAGCTCTTCAGTTGTGATAACCAACCACTACAGCTCTATTTTTGGCAGCACTCAAGTATTCTGCCCTTTCTACAGGCCTGTATGGAACTTGGAAGTTACATGCTCTTACTCCCTTGGGGGCGGGGAAAGTTTATTTATGCGCTCTTGATACCATTGTACCAACAGAGGCAACCATACTATATAAGCACATAGGAACAAGGTAGCTACACCATCAGAGCTACCTTATTTTATATTTTTACCAGCCAGGTGCACGCTCAGCTGGTCCTTCCTACGTTTGTCTGTCTGTTTGTTTGTGTGATCGCACTTATCACGTGCGCCAAATTATGTCATTACGTTACTATGCCACAAGCAGAGTGGAAGTATGCAGCCTGATAATCCTAGGCATGTCAAGCTAGCTTAGTGTTGTATTACCTAGACAGCAAAAAAGTGGTAGGTAGTGATCCATTTTGGTAAGTTCTGGGAGCTACGAAATTGCCAACTCAGCACTTTCACTGGAAGCTGTGTGCAATGAGACAAGCTGATCAATTCATGGCTGCATTTAGCTTCGACTGACCTGATGCTGAATACAACCTTCACTTGGATGATTTATATGAAAATACCATGGTGAATACCAGGCTGATTAAAATATCAACCTTGCTTGTACAATGGAATGTAAACATTAACTACAATGTACCAGCACACTATGATTTCGGAATACACACATGCACCTGAGCTAGCAGTGATTAATTTACCGCAAAAAGATGATTGTCATTTTGACCATTGCTCTTTAAAAAAATTTGTGAATGCTAATGCCTTACATATGTGGATGCATGCAGCTGTTTGCTAAGATGATATGAGTATGTGGAGGGAGTTGGACAAAAATGTTGAAAGCACATTACAATAATATGTCTCCCTGCCAGCCACCCACTATGGTTACTTATCTGTATCAGAACTGAATGCAGACATGTAAGTAAATTAGAATATTTTCCACATTCCTAATCAACGTGTAATATTTGTACTGTACTACGTGGGCGGTTCAAAGGTGCCGGTAGTAGTCTATACCTCAAAGCAGGCCCGGAGGAAGCAAAATTTGAGTGGTCAGGCCAAGACTATGTGTGTATATGTATAAACTGCGCGCAAAGCGCACAGTTTCTAGTGGGGTCTGGGGGCATGCCCCCTTAGAAAAATTTTGAATTTTAGACGTTCTCAGATTGATTCTGACACATTTTGGGACACTTTATGCATGGACAGACAGACAGACAGGTAACTATAATTAAAAAATAAACTCATAAAGTAATGCATGCATTAGTTTAAAAAAAATACTCATACTATGAATGAATGCATGTTCTGCGCGCGCGCGCTGTGGTCTCGAGCTCATACCATGGCCGGCCTAGGCGAAAGCAGCATTACGTAATTGGACATGCCCCTTGCGATCTAGCTGTCGCCGTACGGCAAGTCGCGCAGTATTAAGCTACTAGTACTGCACTTCGATGACTTTTCTGTGAATCATTGATGAAAACCTACAAGGTACTTAGCGAAAAAGTGGTCCGGCCCAAACCGGACCGGCCGGACCGCTTCCGCCGGCCCTGCAAAGACAGCCGCCTATGCTCTATCTGCCAATTAGGGCAGATAGAACATATGTTCTGACTGCCATAGAGCATAGAAAACTTAATTGAGCTGTTTCAACACCATAAACCAAATTAGTGCCATCATCTAAATGCGTATAACATATACACATATACATACACATTATACAGAAGAGAAGTCACATCAAAGGAGAACAAGACTGATATTTCATATCTAAAAACCAGCCGGGTATTTTTTTACACAAATCATTAAACTGAAGGTTGTGTTCAGCAACAGGTTAGTCTTAGCTTAATGCAGCTAGCTGTAGAACGGATCAAACCATAGACAGTCTCATCGTGTAGCAAAAGTGCTGAAGCAGCAATTTCGTAGTGCGCTTCCAGTTAGCAAATCTCGCCAAGACAGAACTATCATCGTTACCTACCACTCGTTCGCCGTCTAGGCAACACAAAACTAACCTAGCTTGACGTACCTTGGCCTATAGAGCGGTTTCACGTGACGTCACAAGTATGCCCGTCACCATTTTGGTGCACAGGTGCATCGCGCGACCTCCGCTATAGCTAGTTAAGACAGTGGCAGGCATTCGAGAGCAGTAACGGAGAAGTCTATACCTTCCTACTATCACGTTACGGTTGCCAGTCTCTTGAAAATGCACTTACCAAGTGGATACGGTACCTTGTGTGATTGTTCGAGGCTCGAAGCGGAAGTGGTCGTGGCCTCTCTTCGAATACCAACAGTCAGTACTGAGATAGGTGAGCGAGAGCTAGAGTCCAGTATTAAACATTCGTAATACCAGGTAAGACACAAAGTCTCCAACGTCCACTGGAGGGAGGGTGTATGACCATAGATACTATAGCTACAGTATGTGGCACTACTCACGGGCCTTTTGCACTGATTCGCAACCAATCTACGCGCACTATCAACTAAGTTCCTACTATGTATAACACACTAGCAGCTGGTCATCAAAATGGCCGCCCGCTGCGGTGATGTCATTTTTCTGACGTCATTGCAACCGCTCTATTGAGCCTGCAAACTTTCAGTAGTTTCCACTGCGCTCGTGGCTATACTGGCATAGTAACATAATGACGTAATTTAGCACACGTGATATTTGCGGACGAACACACACACACACACACAGACAGAAAACATAAAAGCAGTCTTAGGACCAGCCGGGAGCGTGCTTTGCGCGCGCCCGGCTGGTAAAAAAAATACCGAAGAATTGGGAGTATAACAACCAGTCGTTCTAGTCGAAATTAGTAGCACCAATGAGTTACTATATTCATAGGGTTTAATTACTCATGGGGTAATTTAAATCGGGTATTATTTGGTGTAGCAAGTTTAATATCGATAGACATGACATTGCACATGACCAAACGATAAACAGTTCACAGGCAGCTTCAGTAATATAATCGTAGATTTCAGTTTTCTTGGACAAGCGGGCAGGGCAAGCAAGTCTGGAATATGGCCGACATTGCTGCCATTGCAATCACTGCGTCTGGACTACTGGTTCCAAGTAGGTGTATCTCCTGGTCTTCATTCACTCCTGATTACATGATGGCCTTTCATTCGAGAGTTTTTCAATCTTGCTAGCTTCATTTGTCTGTAGTTCTAGGCCTAGCTACCAGTTAGTAAAACATGTTAGTTGCTACATTACAGATTAGTTAATGGGCCATTGTACTAGAGAGGCCATACTATTTAGGAAGTGGGTAGTGAAGTTATTATGGGTTCTTCTATATATGGGGTTGTTGTAATTGATGGGTCCTTATACTCCTGATTCTATGGTAGATTATGAGAAACAGAGTCATGAGAATGCTGAGTAGTAGCCTCACAGAATATGCCAGATTACGTGAATGGTTGGAGGCCTGGGTTAAAAGAAATTCTTTAGGGATAAGAAGGCTAGTAGTGATCACACCTCCCCCCCCAACCCTAACCCCGTCTCCTCACACAGTGTGAATTAGTCATTCTAAGGTTTTGTAAGTCACTATAATACCTTACTTGTGTAATGTTGTAGAAATGGCTGATGTCAGCTGTTGGTTCAGTTGCAACTGAACAGCCTCCTCCAATGAGAGCATACTTTACAGGTTCCTCCCATACAACTCGATGAAAGAATGACTGTAATGCTACGGAATGGTCACACTTGTTTACGCATTGTAAGTGTGTGCAGTGAAATGAAAAAGGAGAACTTTCACCAACAAACACCATTCATTTTCTACTTATAGAGCTGTTTTTTTTTTAACTGTACTGCCAAGTGTAAAGTTTGATATGAAGGAGTGGCCATAGAGGATCCATCGAAACTTATACCATTGTGATCCTTGGGTGAAGGATTTTCAACCTAGGCTTTCTCTACTTTCAGTTTCTGTGAGGAGTTATGGCCAAAACAAAACTATATACATTTTGTTTGTCTCTTTATGGGACCTATTAAGGCACGTGTTCAAAATGGCGTCTCTGGCAGCAACATAGATGTCGTCTTCGAACTTGTAGTGTACGAAGAGTCAGAGATCAAGTCTACCACACAGTTTTACAAAAGAAATCTTACTACAGCTGCCAGGTGAGTAGAGTTTGTGTAGCCTCTGTATAAGTACAAATGCAAGCGCTATTAAATGCAGTGAAGACACTTCGAATTCTAGAAACTGTAGCAGCTACAAAAGACAGCCAGTATAGCTAGCTATCTGCCTAGCCTCAGCCTCAGCATTTTGGCACAAAGTCGTAAATTGAATGACTTGTACAATGGCATGATATGGCTTCCTAGAACAGCCAACAGGCACTGTGAATTCCATTAGTGGTGCGTATCTGGTAGCTGAGCATACAGATAGCTAGACAGACAGCTAGCAATCCTTCATAGCTGCTACATATCTCTACGTATACAAAGGCTACACAAACTCTACTAACCTGGGAGCTGTTGTAAGCCTTCCTTGGTAAAACTGTATGATAGACTTGTCCAGATCTCTTGACTTTTCGTGTGCCACAAGACATCCATGTAACTACCAGAGGAGCCTGGGTAGGACTTATGGCATTGTTTGGCTTGCAAATTCTTGGAAAATCAATGTAGAAAGTATGGTAACGTCCTGCTGTTTGTCTGTAGCTAGTTTTGTTACGTTTCTGTGTGACTCTGCATGTGGCACATGCAGAGACACACAGAAACATGCTGCGGCCAGCGTACCGTCTTGTTCAAAATGGCTCTATGTGGCATTATTAACACCTTGATTAGGGTCCCATAAAGATACATGTTTTGACCTTAACTCCTCACAGAAATTGACAACAGAGAAACCCTAGGCTGGGCCCCTCTGACCCCTCCTCCATATCAAACATTTATTTACATTACACCCTCCTTAATCTTTACAATAGGCAGTGAAAAAAAATGAAATTCTTAATCACCAGTAATGCACTTACAGGTTGCAATGCTAACTGCATGTGTGCAGGGAGACAGTGATTATGCATACCAAGACTGGGGTACAAAGTTTAATCAAAGCTAGCGACAAGTATATGTAACTGAGCCTGAATGGGAGGCTGAGGCAGCCTACATGAATGTGCATATCATAGAATTAAGATAGAGACAGCCCATATAAGAGCAAGTAGAGACTGAAATATTCATAACGCATGTATAGCTACAAGCCTAGTACAAGATTGAAGATGTCAATATGCATTGAAAGCAAAACTTCCTATTTCGGTATGGTATACATAACACTAATACCTGAGAATCACTGATTGAGTAGTGGAGTGTGTAGCCAGGGAGCAAGTATTCATTCTCATTGATCAAATCCAAAGCAATCTGCACTCCAGGTATTGCAGCAGCACTGACAAACCCTCCACCAAAGCTCAGCATAAGACCAATATATAGTGGGACCCTACAGAAGCAGTATTGTTCATTTCACCAATATATACTATAAATAGGATGTTTACAACGTGGCCTGGGAACGAGGCTAGGCATGAAGGACATATGTATCACATACTCTTGAGTGATCAGGCTTTACCATAGTCTCATGGGTCAGACTGTAAAGAGCAGAAGAATAGTGTGGTGACTCTTGTCGGCTTTCCGTATCCACTGCATAAAAGTGTGCAGCTGCAATCTGATTGGCTAGTTGTTACGTGGCCTTTGAATTTTGAACTGCAAATTGAAAATTTTGTTGATATTTACATTTATATAGCAGTTACAAAATTCTGACAAGTCACAAGACTGTTCCTTCGCTTTTTACAGTGCGGCCCACAAGACTAGCTTCACCAAAGTTCAAAGAGATGTATAAGCTGGCCATGCATTTTATTTGTATACCAGACTTTCTTATTACAGACACAAAATTCGTTGCTTACTACATATAGAAAACTAGCGGTGCATGGGCTTCACTATAGATTATAGATTCCATAACTAAGCTAAGTAGAACACTGAAATCTCAGGAACTATACTGCAAAAACAGGAGGGTTGTTTTAACCCAGCTTGTTTACCACAGTTGCAATTTAAGGATCAAAAACAATCCTCGTGTATTGTACATGCACTGCAAAAACATGAGGGTTGTTTTTGATCTTTAAAATGCAACTGTGGTAAACAAGCTGGGTTAAAACAACCCTCCTGTTTTTGCAGTGAGCTATAGCAGTTGAGGAGTGAGTAATTACAGTCTCAGGTAGGCATTTATAACTGTATAAATGTGTACACTCATTCTCAAGCTTCACTCCGCAGTTGCAACATTGACACAAACTGCGCAGCCCAGCTTGCGAAGCAGATAGCTTCGTTCCCTCTATACAATCTGGCAACTGCTGCGTTATACCCCGGCATATATAGCTAGTATTACGTTCGCGCTCGGAGACTATCTGAAGCTGACCTGCTGTCACTTTCGTTAATCGGCGGATACACTCTGGGTATATCGCTAACTGTGATTTGGGCTTCAGAACTTTGCAGACATAAGCCGAGGACCAACAGCACGGAAACACTCTTCCATGGCAGACAATGGGCCATTGAGGAACACTGATAGTTTTACAAGGGTAGCTAGAATTCGGGAAGGTCAAACGATTGCCATTTGCCTTTTAATATTCTCACTCTGTGAAAACAACGTTAGGCGTCCGGGCCCTCCCCCCCCCCCCCGCTTCATGCCGTCACATTTTGAACACGTGCTTTTCCGGGGGGGGGGGGCGGGGAGCAAGACGACCGTCTCGTGCCCAGACCATAGATAGTAGTAGTCTCGCAAGCCAGCCCACTTCCAGCACCGATCGCTTTCAGTATCGGTACTCTTCCGCGTGCCGATACTGAAAGTGATCGGTGCTGCGGAAGAAAGTGGGCTGGCTCGCGAGACTAAGATAGTAGAGTAGCTAGAACTACTCTATGCCCAAACCTAGTCTCGTGCCCAGACCTACGCTCGCCCCGCGAGGGGAGGAGCCACGGTCTGGTCACGAGACTAGCCCAAACCAATGTTCGCCCTCCGCCGAACGGTCTGGTTGAAATCCTGGGGCTTGACTACGCCATAAATGCAAGATTGAATATGGTACAGCCTTTGTATCTTTGTTACGACAGTAGCTGGAAAGGTAAGACGTTGCTAGTTAATTTCAGAAAAAGGCAAGTTTACGCTATTTAAAGCGCCGTTTACAAGCTTCAAGGCTTCTAATTCAGCTTTCTCGAAGCGGTTTAGGAAGAATGATCGTTGACTCTGTTGGTGGTTGTCCCCTCTCAGAAGCTGATCTGTGAGCGAAGATAGAATGCAGCAAACTATCCACGATAGCAGCTAACGCTACTCGTCGGTATGTCAGTTACGCAAAAGTTTTACTTTCGTGCAATCTGATTGGCCGTACTAGCTACATGTACTGGTAACGCAATTAACCCGGACTGAAGGGCAGTTAGACTGAGGTTTAGGCTGAGGTCTTATATATTTTCTATCGGTTGAGTGAAGCGAATTAGATGGAAAATAAGCTCTCTATGGTGTGTAGTGCATGACTATGTTATAGAGACGGGGGAATACGGCTAGGTATTGTTTGGCATTGTGCATGGTTGTCTGGCAGGTGTTTGGTTACAGGGGGCATGGCTGGATTTTATGTGCATGTGTTTGCATGTGGTTAGCATGTGCTAAGCTGTGATTGGTTGCTAGGGAGGCATGGCGGGGATTTTAAGTAGAACATACGCATTTTCAGCAACATCACTGCTGCCAGCAAAGCTGACTAATTTTCCCCTATACATCGTTTCTGCATGTATCACTGCAAAATTTTGCCCGTGTTTATTATGTCCCTGACCGACGATGTCGATGTTCTAGCGCGCCCTGGCACCGGCGCTGACGGGCGGGATTCTCTCGCCGCTACCGGGGCGAGATTCGGGAACTTATTTCGGTTGTGAGAAGCCTGGAGCAGAGGATAACTAGCCTAAAGAGGGAGATGGCTGAGGAGGCCGAGGCCAGGCTCGCTAAGAAATTGAAAGAGGGCAGACCGCCTGAATTGAAGAAGAAGGGTCACCAGAAGCAATTCGAGATTAAAATTAATGAAGAAGTCAAGGAGGAGGCCGAGACGACGCTAAGCAGGACGCCGGCTACGGTGGAGAGGCCAAGAACGGCTATTGCAGAAGGTATGAGTTTAATAAATAACAGACAAAAGGTTATTAAAATTGAAGATCGCTCCGAGCATGGATGGGCGACCAATACATGGAGGATGTATGAATTGGCAGACAATTTGGACGACGAGAAGCGCCTGTTTAGGACGGCGCAGGCGACTAAGCTGAAGAAGAGGAAGAGTGGGCCTTCGAGGAAGCCTCAGTTGGGTTTAGACCCTGGCACGGCTGCTAGCTTGTCAACTGGCACGCAGCAAATTGTACGGGCGTCATGGTCTCAGGCTAATCTACTCTGCCAACCAGTCCTTGGGTCCTTGTTTCCTGTGTGGAAAGCTAGAAAGTCTTACCCATTATTGCAAAGCTCTAGTGGAGCTGGTAGATAGGTGCACGGGGCCCATTGGGGCAGGTACTCGATCCACCACGGCATACTGTATATTTATTGTACAAGATAGATGTAATTATAATGTGATATTATAACATGGTTATGGCGGACAGGTACTACAGCCCTGCATGCTGTCTGTTTGACATGAGATGTGTTAAGTAATTCAGTCATGATGGTAAATTTGTCTGTGTACATAATGCATGCATTGAATCAGATATATATGCACTATAATTGTCTCTTAGATGTCAGTCATATGGCACTAATGTCGCAGGAGGAGTATTTTGGTTGTGATTGCCCAGGAGCTGGTATCATTCGTTACGAACCCTCATTTGCAGCTGTAGAGGGCGTGCTAGCTGCTGATTCAGTATCTCTCGTTTCAGTCCAAGGCAGACTTCGGTCACATGCTGCATTCTGGCTGGAAGATTTGAAGGCTAGTAGTTTTGTGGCTGGCATTGTTACATCGGGTTACCGTTTGCCATTTATTTCTATATCAAGAACTAAATTCCAGAAGAATCACAGATCGGCATTCAAGAACGCATGTTTTGTTTCCTCTGTGGTGAGGTAAATCATTGAGATGCGATGTATGCTTGAATGTACGCTACAGCCGAAAGTTTGCAGTCCTCTGCAGGTTGTGTTTAGTTCCAAAGGTAAACCACAGCTTGTACTTGATCTGCAGTTCATCAACCAGTATCTCCTCAACCAGAAGTTTAAATATCAGGCTATCATCACGTTGATATCTATGAAGATTACTGGACGTATTTGGCTGGAATGGGAGGTTCTAACTCTATACATTCAAAGTTTTGCCTTTTTGCCTTGCAACAGCTTGCTATGTTTCACAAAGCTCCTTAGACCACTGGTAAAGTGTTGGAGGTCTATGGGTTTGAGGGCTATTGTATACATTGATGATGGAATTTGTCCAGCACGTTCCTGTGCCAAGTGTCTAGAAACAGAGACCTGGTTATTACGGACTTGATGAAGGCCGGCTTTGTTCTCAACATTCCAAAATCTCAATTGGAGCCAAGAAGAGTTGGTCAGTGGCTGGGTTTCACCATAGACCTCGAAGCCGGTTGTTTCAGGGTCCCGGAGGAAAAATTCACCATGCTGAAGTCTATTGTCAGAAGGGCTTTACCAGCAGGTCGAGTTGGAGTGCATCTCTTGGCTAGTATTGTTGGGCATATTATGTCCATGAGAATTGTTATTGGTCCAATTGCTAGGTTGTGCACGAGGGCTCTCTATGCTGTTATTAATGGCCGTCACTCCTGGTCTTACCAGCTGTTGCTATCTGTAGATTTTCTGGGTGAATTGGTGTTTTGGCAGACAAGTTTATTGGCTTTGAATGCTCGTCCAATCTGGTTTGCTTCTGGTACCACCCGCGTGGCATTTTCTGATGCTAGCGACACTGGATTTGGGGGCTATGTTGTTTAGTTGGGTCAGGAAGTGGCTCAGGGCCAGTGGACAGAAGTTCAGGCAATCCCGACTTCAACTTGGAAGGAGTTGAAGGCTGTAGACCTAGTCCTTAGGTCCTTTGCACCTAAGCCAGCAGGCCACACGGTTATATGGTTTTCGGATAACCAGAACGTTGTTCGCATTGTGCAAGCAGGGAGCAGGCAACCCCACCTTCAAGACGGAGCACTCAGTATTTTGATATATGCTGGAAACATGGCATCAGGCTGGAGATGGTTTGGATTCCTAGGAGCCTTAATGATAGGGCAGACTATATTAGTCGCATAGTCGATTTTGACAATTGGAAGGTGAATCAAGATGTTTTCTACTGGATGGATGGTCCTCATACAATAGATTGTTTCGAATCCAATCACAAAACGCAGCTTCAACGGTTCCACAGTCGATTTTGGAATCCAGGCTCAGAAGCAGTGGATACATTTACAGTCTTGGCATGGAGTACTGAAGTCTGCTGGTGGGTCCCCCCTCTCCAGTTGGTGTATAGACTAAGAACTATTCAACATGCAAGGAAGTGTCAAGCTCAAGGTACCCTGTTTATTCCTCTCTGGAAGTCAGCACCATTTTGACCTTTACTCTGTCCAGATGGGTGTCACTTAGCGACATTCAGCTATCCATGGGTGGTCAGCAATTGGATACTATCCAGGATTACTCTTAGCTACCAGGCCGGAGTGGTAAGAACTTAGGTGACTCCTTGACAGGAGAAACTATGTTTTTAGTTCTAGCAGTAGACTTTAACCTACAACCTAGACAAGTCTGAAGTTTTCAGCAGTTACACGCTCTTACTCCCTTGGGGAGTGGGAACCATTTGTTTTTATGCGCTCTTGATAGATCCTAAGTCCATCCGCAAACTTGCAGAGGAGGGAAGAAAGAAAGAAAGACTAACTAGCTATATATAGCTACCTTAAGTCATCACACCATGTATGAGCAGACGCTCCTCACTGCATTAATTTTGTGACCACATACCCCTTTGCTCAAAAATCACGGCCAGGTTGGGGGGTCAATCTACTCCAAAGTAAAATGCCCGGGGAGGGGGGGTGGTGAGTTATTTCGTGACAGACCATCTGCAGCAAGGGGGGACTACAATAATTGGTCTGGGGGTCCCCAGACCGATTATTCCACTATAGATGACCGGGGGGACCGCTTCTGATAGGGCTCACAACGGAAAATCAAATGATACAGTAGCAAGGAGATAGCACTTGTACTGTGTTGTTAGGAGGGTAACTAGTACACAATCACACTCTTTTTCGCTTAACTCCGTTTTAGTACCTGAATAAGTGGGTGGGTCACTTCCTGTCAGCGTCCGAAAATGTATTTGGAGTAATTGATGATAAATTCACAGTACGCGTGTTTGATTCGTGGTCTAAAATTTAAGGAGATCCGCATTGAATGATGCTTAGTTGCACCCGTGAAACAGCCACTGCATTAGCTGATGTTGCTGCCACGTGACTGTGATGGTAATAAGGCATACTATAAGCAGCACATTCTTTAATTTGCTAGCTATAGATGTGCTGTTAGTTTGATCCATAGGCTATACAAGTAGCTATTGATGAAGTCACAGGTTTCCATACCCCTAGGCCTTCTTCCAGTTTCTCCCCATCTTAACTTCTGTTCTATGGGTAGCTAGTGCTTGCTGTTTGTACAGTTGTCGGCTCATCTTCTTAGCCTGAGATGAAATGGTGCAGCCATCCATACTTTCAAAACCTGGAGAAGTTGATGTTTCTGTCAGGGGTGCGTATTCAACAGTTTAGAAGTTCACTGAGACTTGAAATGGGCTGGTACAGTTGTCGTTGGTTTACAGCTTGGAGCTAGAAGTTGATATGGTACCAGCAGTACCCTTTTTGCTGAAGCTAGTTACATCCTAGAGTAGAGTAAGAATTTGAGTTTCAGTGGCTGTTAGTATTGATGAACATGTACTAGCTATTAATACACAATATGATGACATTACCATAATTATTGTATATGACATTTAAGGCCATTATGATCACCTGTATATCAAAAATTTGGTCCAAAACCATGTCAAAACTCATTGAAAATGTTAGTTTCACCTGAAAATCTCATTCTTGTTTGTATTTGGTGAGTTTGTTACAAGGGAGGGGGTGTTGCTACAATGTCATATTCACAAAAGTGGGTGTGTGCGGTAATATCGGTTGACGCAGGGATAATATATCACATGTGACGTGTCATACGTAATATATTATCCCTGGTTTTCGCAATAATCTATTATCCTGGTTTTGGCAGCGCACTACGAAATTGCTGTGTCAGCACTTTCGCTGGAAGCCATACAAAATGAGATTGTCTAGCCAAGCTCTATAACTGTATTTAGCTTAGACTGACCTGTTGCTGAGCACAACCTTCAGTTGGATGATTTATGTAAAAAAAATCCTGCTGGTTTTTAGATATGAGATATCAGTCTTGTTGCACAATAGTATATGTACAGTGCTCCAGATTAAAGAGAGTAGAGACCATGGTAAATAAATTCATTGTTTCTCAGGCCCGCCCACCTCAGATATAGTAGAAACCTCTACTCCTTTTTTTTCTAAATAAGTTCAAAGGTCACCGATTACGCATGCGCAAATGGGCCGATACGGCCTCTCTTGTCGACTCGTGGTCCATCTATTTTGCGATCAGGTTGTTGTGGATTGCAGGGAATTTCCCCACTAATTAATAGAAAACAACCGCCCGCCTCTAAAGTAGACTGTTGTGCCTGAGAAACAATGAATTTACTCAGAAAGGTGTGATTTTTTACTTTTGAGGTTATAACCACTTTACTGTATCACAAATATCATTTGGAATGGTTCTCACCATCAATACAGAACCCATACATGTACTGTGCAGATTGAGGAAAAGTACATGTAAGCAAAAATGGCAATATCTTGAGGAATTAAGACTTCATATTTGGGGTAAATTAGTATGTCTCCGAGTGATAGCTACTGCAGGTTACAGGCTTAAAGACCACTATTCATTTAAGAAAAGGTGTTTAAACATGTAGCAAGTGACTGCTACGTCATTTGGACTGCAGATATTTTAGCGTTTTACAGGCACGTTTTGCTGACGTTTACTACTTTGTAGGTGGGGCTGGACATGCATAATCATGTCAGTCATATGATGGTAATAGATTCAAGCAGCAACCATTCGTCTCTGAGTTGTGAAGAGTTAACACACAACTCGCACTCATGTTCCATAATCTAGGCTGAGTGTGAATAGCATAATATATCTGTTACTTGGAAGCTTAAGCTTACATACACATTGTCAGGTTGAGTTGTAAAGCCATGTAGAATGCTGTCTGAGATGAGATGTGAAAATGCAATCTCAGAGGATGTAAAATTGCAAAGAAACTCCTAACAGACTCCTATTCCACTTGTATATTTAATGTTTCCTATATTTGTGACACTTGTGAAATGACTATTAGTTCATACATATTATTACAAATATATGTGGCAACTTGAAGGAAAAGTTTGTACCTGTCCTTATCAAGGTTGAACACCTGACGTAGAATAGACTGTGATTGTGTCCTCGGGTTCTTTGTTAACATCCAATGTTGTAAAGTGCTGTGATATCGTGTAAACATTCTCAGAATTAGCAGTTGCACCCGTGAAACAGGCTTTATCTCCAATCTGCAGCTTATCATTCATGACATACACCCTCATGGTTAGAGATAGAGTGCCCGACCATGTGTACTTTTCGCCTGGTTTGATTAGCTCAGACGTTTCCTGGAACTCTCTAACATATTTCTGAATCCTGGCAGCTTCCTGTGCCGAGATATTTAAAGTGGTCGCTAAGGCACTGGTGGATAGGCCGGTAACTATGCCAGCCACCGTCCATTGCGTGGCCGTCAGACCGGCTAACGTAGCGGCTGTCGTTCCTATGATTATGCCCTCTTCAGCCATGATCAATGCTCCTCCTCCAGCAAGCGCTCCTCCCACCCCAGCCGCCGCACCAAGTGCCACAAGACCAATCCCTGCCGTGAGCAACGCCGCGATGCCGCCGACCGAAGCTATCAGAACCGTCCAGTTGATACCGTGATTCATCCAGACATCGTGTTCAGTGTCATTCAGGATCGAACAACTTGAACCCATGTTTAATATGTCTCCCTCATGTGCAGGAAGCTAATGTTTTCCGGTTTGCGCACGTGCATAAACAAAAATTTATTGGCACGTGCGTCTGGGGGCGAGGCTATATTAGTCTCGTGCCCAGACGTTAACGCCCGCCAGGGGGGCGTGGACGTCTGGGCACGAGACTAAGGCTATATATGACAAACCTAAACCCCACTTTACTGCTACCATAGCTATATATTTCATGATTAGATATAATGAGTACTACAGTATTATAGTATCTGTAATATTATGCTGCTACTCTGGCTAAACGCGAAGAGGAAAGGGCATATGGTACCTGAGAGCGCCGCCATGAGTGCGGCTCGATCGACTAATAGATAATATTTGCGAAGCATGCAGTTTATCGTTTATGCCATATGCATTGGACACACATGCGGCAATTGCGAATATGCGTCCGTACACCTAATTTCATGTGTGATACAGGATTAGTGACTAATACGGTGGGTAAGCCTGTGTTCTAAGTAGGATTTGTACGCGAAGCAAAAGAATTATAAATGTGAGCAAATGGACGGTGAAACAAGAAATGTCTGAGCACGGTGTTCATAGAATAGCTACATCATCAAGAGGGAAATAAAAGTACCATTTACAATTTTGAACACTGTGTGCCGGTCTAAATAAACTCTGCAGTCAGGAACTGTAAACAGCTCTAGCCCTGATCCCACTATTTGGAACACAAGGGATAGCTAGATACAGTTGGTGCAGGGTTTGTGGCTTTGCTGGATATTAAGTTGGAAGTCTGCAGTTGAATGACCATATCCTAACATGGGTTTGTGACTATCTAACAGGCAGAAAGTAAAGGGTGGTGGTAAATAGTAAAATATCAGAAACCTTACTTGCAAATATATCAGGTGTGCCCCAAGGCTAGCCCTCTATTATTCCTTATCTTTGATGAGGTATTGAGAGTTCCCTGCAGCTGTCTGAATTCGAAGGCAGCCGTCTAACTGTGTATATGCTGAGGACGTTATTGTATAAACCTATATACTATTATGTCCTGTCAGGAACAATTTACTGCACAGCAGAACTATACCGACAAACTCGAGATATGGACTACAACTAATCTTCTGCATTTAAACACATCCAAATGTAAAATACATTGTTGTCTCGTGGAAAAGAACTTGAATTCTGCCTCCACCTCTAACTCTCAAGGGCCAAGAACTTAAACAAATTGACCACTTCAAGTACCAGAGCTCTTACTGCCATGAGACCTGTCTTGGTACTCACATGCCGTTGAGAACAAGCCGTAACAGCAAAGCAAGAAGACTATTAGGGCTGCTGTATACTACCAACTAACTGAGCAGAGTCAAATGCCTCTTTGAAGTCTGGCCAAAGAACACTGCGTCCCTTCTAGCTTCCGCAACTAATTGTGGATAGTTTCCAGTGATGCAGTAACCAGACCGAAAACCCCACTGGGAGTTCGATAGGGCATGGTGGGTTTCGAGATGAACAGCAATTTAGTGATATAGCTACATGTCACTCCAATACCCTACTCAAGATAGACAGAAGAGAAATGGGCTTATAATTGGTCGGGTTTGTGTGATCTCCTGACTTAGGGATTGGAACTATGTTAGCCTTTTTCCAAGTTTAGGGAACACAATCCAGAACTTGGTAATGGAGGGTATAACACTATGTGCCATAGCTTAACATTCTACCAGAGATTTTATCTGGGCCATTTGATTTTGAGACATCAGTAGACTGCAGGAGGTGTGCAAGTTCTTCCCCACTACATAGAACACCCTGGGGCCTTCAGCAGGTGTTGAGACAGGTAGCTATTATAAAACCAAGACAAATCATGACTAGACAGTGGGGGGAGCTCTTTGTTGATGCATTGTGAAAAGAAATTATTGAGCATCCTTGCTTTGTTTGCAGTACAACCAGCATGAGACAATACAAGGACTGAGCTTTGTTCCTTATGTAGGTATTTTATTGTCTTCCAAAACTGCTTATTGTTGGCAGCATTGAGGTTACTGAAAATATTTTATCATGGTCTTCCAAACTGCTTTTTGTTGGCAGCATTGAGGTTATTGATTTTCATAGTCTTCCAAAATTGTTGGCAGCATTGAGGTTATTGTTTAATTAGCACGAAGCATCGTTACTATCTTGTTCCTCAAAGCTCTATATTTTCTCATGAATAGGGGCTCCATTGCATTATCCTGCCCTTAATTGACCGTCAATATATTTCCCTCACGTACTAACTAAGCTCCTGTAATGCACTGTCAACTGGTAACATATAATGTATACAGCTATAGGACCACATCTTAGCTGGTTGCTGGCACTTACTGCCATGCCAATTCACTGCAAAAACATGAGGGTTGTTTTAACCCAGCTAGCTGCAATTTAAGGGTCAATAACAATAACATGAGGGTTGTTTTTGATCCTTAAATTGCAACTGAGGCAACTAAGCTGTGTAACGGGAGTGGGTAAGAGGTGCAGCATTAACACTAGCCTCTCCCTTTTCTCCAGTCATGTGAGGATGAGCTGAAGAAGACAGTAGACTGCATGAATGGGGCCCGGGGGAGACTTTGTTGTCCCCTCGGCCTCGCCCACCCAGCTCCTGGAATGGCTCAAGGGCTTGTAGGAGGAAGCGTTTACAGTGCGTGTCCGTCTGCTGGGGCTCAGAAAGTGGAAGGAGGCCATCACTGGCAGGTCACATGACCTCTCCAGCATTGCCAGGTAGGTGGCAAACTGCCTCTTTGGTGAGAGGTAATAAGAAATTGATTCGTTGGCTCCAATTTAATTTCTAAACAAATTGGTACCTGGAGTCAGAGACCTAGAGCTAGTGTCTGTTCCGGTGTCTGAGTACATGACATCCACTAGTAGCTAATAGCTGTGCCCCACATATTATGCATGCATGTCATTAATCACTGCACATCCTCCCCCACTCTTTCCACCCTTCTTCATATAGCCTCCTGGAGGGGCTGTTTGTCCAACAAGAGCTTTAGATCTAGAAGTATTGCAGAATGTTTGCCAACTACGAGAAGGTGTGGCTTAAGTTACCCTTCAAAAAGGTGGGTGTGTCTCTTTTGTCAGCAATATGGAACAAGATACAGGTTACAGATAAATAGACATTTTTATGTTCCACCACATGGGCAGTAGGCCTAAATTGGTCTATGAGGCAGTACAGTGATACAAGAATTATAGCCAAAATAGTGTGTGAAGGAAGAGAAAAGATTTGTGTGTAAGTAGTTCTGTCAGCCTGAGTTGTTGTAAGAACATTATAAGTGCTCAATAACCCGTTTCAGGCCTTGTGTATAGCTACATTTTCGTTTCTACTTTGTGACTTTGTGTGCATACTAGCAGCTGCATTTGAAATACACTGTTAATTATTGCATTCGAATTCCTATTCACGATTCCATAATGCTTCTCACTCTCCTACTGCTCTCCCCTCATCTCTCCCTCCCTCCCTCCCTCCCTCTGTACACTTCCTCCCTCCCAGTTGGATGCAGCTGTCCTCTCAAAAAGTGGGGGATTTGGCTGGTCATGTCCAGGCTAGAGAAAAGCTTGCCCTCACAAGACCCTGTGCTGGAGGGATGGAAGGAGAGGCTGGACAAACTCCAGGGCAGAATACTACTGCTGAAGCAACTCTCCTCCAAAGCACTCAGGGTGAGTCCAGTGATGGGATGGTTTAGAACTCCAATGAGGAAGTTCACACAGCCCTTGGCTCCTCCCTACAATAACATTCTTTTGTGTAAGAAGTACAAATCCTGCAATCTAATTTGACCCACCTGGAACGCGAGTGGGTGAAATTTGTTTTTGGAATTGAATCGCCAAACTGTTCTGTGAGGGGGAGGAGCCAAGGTCTGGGCACATTTCATTTCAAACACACCATTGATCTCCATCAAGTATCGACCTCAATCATGGAATGTAGTCTTTAAAATAATGTTGTGGTGAGGCCTATTCTGCCTGGTTGTGGTATGAGAGCCATTTCTTTTCCACCCATGTGTACGCACACACACAGACATCACACTGGTGTACGATCTTCATCACTCTGGGCGAGGACTGGTGAGGACTACGACCCAAGTGTCTCCGATGATTTCTCCCTCTACAACATCTACAAATACTCTGACATCGTCTATCAACCATCGACAACATTTTCCAGTTTCATTTTTTCTACAGGTTGCATTCCAAGAACATAATATTATCACACACTGCTGTTATCAGAAGAATAGAATTTCTACTTAGCTACACTAAGACTGATAGCTATAGCAATTAGCTAATTCACTGGTTGAGTAACCTCGTACCCAGACCCTCCATGCAGCATGTGAAGAAAAAAGGTTGCAAGATAAAATCTGGGCATGGAAGGCCTGAGTACGAGGTTATGTCTGCAGCATTTCTTGCATCTATGTTACAAAACACAGGCATTTTCATTATCCTTTTTATAAAAATTAATAGTACATTTAGTGTGTTGAATTGAACAGACACTGCTTCCAAGAGAACCAAGGGGGGGGGGGGGGGGGGGGAAGGAAAATGCAGCATGTACTCTAGTTCCCAAACCATCTGCGTGTGCAAAAAGTAGCTAGTCAGGCTAGTCTCGATCTGACTTACCCAGACCCTCCACACACGCCCCAGCGATAATCTCTGTGTATAATGCAAACGTGGAATGATCTTCCCGGGAAAAACCTGCTGTTATCGAAGGGACGGGTGGAGTTTTTATCATGGCAAATTTTGGAGATTAGTCAAACATCATTATAGCTGGAGTTGTTTTCTTTGTGAGCTGTGATTACCGCTATATCAGCATAATTTTCAGGTTTCTGTGGCCTGAATTATTTGCATGCCTGAAGTACTTTGCATGCCTCCAATACTTTGGTCTGTGCCAGCTAATAACACTCTGCTGACTAGTAAAAAGCTGAAACGTATTGCAGCAATAGTCCCAGCAATTTTGCATCGCCCTAAAGCACTTATCCAAAAGCAAACAGTAGTAAACAGGTACATAGAGTTGATAGCTGGCTAAAACTAATAAAAATTGGTAGCTACCCTTGATACTACTGTAACGCGCAGTAGCTAGCTGGTAAGACTTACTAGTGGATCGTATAGTTTACCATTATGGGTCTAACATTATCTTTTGCTTTCATTCTTATAGTAGAATCAACAGAGTAAAAATTGGCATGGTCGATTAAATTAGAGAATGAGCTAGGGTCTGGTCGAGTTTATCAGGGCATTTTAATTCATATTGGGGGTGGTATAACCGATTTGTACCACAGCAACGTAGTGTATGGCTGACTCAAAGGAGTGTATGGCTGACTCAAAGGAGTGTATGGCTGACCACAAGGAATGTATGGCTGACCCAGCGTGGTGTATGAGTTTAGTGTATGGCTGAGCTTGCAACTTTGGTCGGCAGGCCAGCTGTCTTCTGGGATATACACTGCAGGCTGTGCCTTTGAACTATATGGCTGCTGTGGTACAATGGATATTATATCCGGCAAATTCAAACAACTATACACAGTGATTAGTCTATTTTGCACAATTAAAATAAATTTTAAAATGGCACTTAGCCTAGGCTCAGGCTGGCCATGATGGGTAGCTATCATAGTTATTGGCAATCCTTTACTCTTGCTACAGTTGCTGGGAGTGTTTTACTGAATATAGCAAGTATTTTGTGTCTTGAAAACCTGTTTGGTGCTAGCTAGCCAATTTCTTATACTATGCCCTTTCAAGCTTCTAATGAGCTCTGTACCGAGTTCTAGCTTCTCACACATCAAGCAGAACTTTTGTCAGAATGACAGAGTTACCGCCTCCGATGGCAGTAACTTTTTTCCACGGGATATAACAGGTGATATATTTCCCTCATATCATCAAAATATCGTATACTAACCTTGAGATTGTGTGTCCAATCTACACTGAAAAAAGTGAGGGTTTGTTTTAACCACGGTTTGGTTGTCTGAATTGCAAAATTGACTTAATAACAATCCAATGTGTCTGGTGATAACCCATATTGTAACTATGTTCTGATAAGCGGACACTGTTTTGAGTGGTGATGCTCATGTGTGCGCTATGAATGTAATAAGTGAGCATGTGTCAATGACATGTTATCATCCAATGCATCCCAAAGTTGGATTGTGAATAATGACCCTGGGTTCACTCCTATGGGTCTATTCAAGCTTTAGTTTGCAACTGCAATTCAGACAACCAAATTGTGGTTAAAATAATCCCTCATTTTTTTGAGGGATTATTCGGTGTGCTAAAACTTCATATATAGGACCTATCACAACGGCTACATCTCGGCATAGAGTAACTGTGTTTGGAGAGCTAGAAATGGATATCATCAAGAATTTGGCTGCAGAATCTGACAGTGACTTCATGGTTAGAGATAGTAATGGTACTGATCATAGGCCATTGCATATTGCTGCATTAGCTGGTAATGAAGAGGCAGTTAAAGCACTTGTAACCCAGTACAAGTGTCCAGTGGATTGTTTGACATCTGACGGAAGGACACCCCTCCATTTGGCAGCCATGGAGGGTCACAGCAGTGTAGTGAGGCTACTACTGACACAATTAGGAGCTGATGCATCTATTTCTGACAAACACGGTGATATGGCACTCCATTTAGCTGCATTCTGTGGACATTATGAGGTAGTCAGTCTGCTGATTAATGACTTCAGGTGCAATGCCCATTTAACTGAAGGTATGTATGGCCGAACATCCCTTCATATGGCTTGTAACGGTGGCCATTTAGATGTAGTGAGGAAGCTTGTCTCAGAACATGGCTGTTACATCATGGCTAGAGACAGTAAAGGTCGTACACCTTTGCATATTGCAGCAGGAACTGGTAGGGAAGAGATTGTAAGAGAACTTGTAACTGGCAAGTACAGGTGTCCGGTGGACTGTATGTCTTTCGATGGATATACACCCCTCCACTTGGCTGCCCAGGAGGGTCATAGTAGTGTAGTGAAGTTGTTACTGGCAGAGCTAGGAGCTGATGCATCTGTTACTGATAGTAATGGTAGTATAGCACTCCATATAGCTGCACTCCATGGTCATAGTGAAGTAGTTGGTCTTTTGATCACTAAGTTTGGGTGTAGTCCTCACATAAGGGGTCACTATGGCCGCACACCCGTTCATTTTGCTTGTGACGGTGGTCATTTAGATGTAGTGAAGAAGCTTATCTCTGAATATGGCTGTAACATCATGGCTAGAGACAATGATGGTTGTACCCCACTGCATATTGCAGCAGGAACTGGTAGGGAAGAGGTTGTAAGAGAACTTGTAACCCAGTACAGATGTCCAGTGGACTGTGTGTCCTCCAACGGTAAAACACCCCTCCACCTGGCTGCCCAGGAGGGTCATAGCAGTGTAGTGACATTGCTGATCTGTAAGCTTAATGCATCAACCGCAATAAGGGATAAAGCAGGTAAAGCTGCTCTTTTCAATGCGATTAGAAACCATCATTTAAAAGTCGTGTCAGAGTTAGTGAGACACAACTGGGACCCCAGTATTCTTGATGATAAGTACAAACAACTTAGCATGCTCTCTGCCAAGAAATTGTCCAAAGGAGCCTTAAGTAAAGTTTTTGTACTTGGTGATCCTCAGGTGGGTAAAAGCACAGTTATTGAAGCTCTCAGGGGTGAGACCTGGTTCACATGGGATGTAAATGAGGTCCCTCCCCACACAGCCGGTATTATCCCAGTGGCACACCAAAGCAGCATCTATGGTAGGGTAATCTTTTATGACTTTGCTGGTGATCGAGAGTACTATTCCAGCCATGCTGCAGTTTTAGAGAAGATAATGGGTGGCTCATCCAACACCTTCCTTCTGGTGTTCGACCTTAGCAAGTTTGATAGCAGAAAGTTAGAAGAGGAGCGTATTCTGTACTGGCTAACATTTTTATCGTACAGCATTAAGCAGGCAGTAGTAAAGCCAAAGGTGGTGCTTGTTGGCAGTCATGCTGATATTCTGGTGTCACAGGATAAGAACCCAGACCAGGTGCTAAATAGAATTTTTACTGAGATCTCTAGGACATTTTACTCTGAGTTCCCCCAGACTTCAGTTGAAATGGCCGGGTATGCAGCACTTGACTGCTGCAAAACCAAGTCAAATGGTTTGCAGCAAGTTCAGAATTACCTGAAGCACATCCAGTTATCTTCACTTTCAGAGATAAAGGAATTATCTGTAGGTGCAACCATACTGATGGGTATTCTTGAGAGGGATGGGCGAGTATTTAAACCGGCATGCCAGCTTTCAAGTTTAGTTACGCACATCAAATCAAGTAAACTTTACCTCCCATCTGAAGCCGAGCAGCTACATTCCTACCTGAAGGAGTTGGATGCCTACGGTGTGGTTCTACTTCTAGAGGGTGGCCCAGCTCTGGAGGAAGAATGGGTTGTTCTAGACATCAATGGGCTCTTGGGCACAGTCCACAAACGACTATTTTCGTATGAAAACTCACATTCAAATGAATTACTAAACTCCCTATCAAACCTGGGTATTATTCCAGATGCTAAGCTACGGTCACTCTTTCCTGAAATCGAACTTGCTATTATTAAGGGCTGTTTGACACACCTTCAATACTGCCAGGAGATCAATAATTCACAAGTTATCACTAAGGTGCTTAATGTATCTCCTTCCCTTGAAATGACTAGTGAGAGCAGCAACAGCTTCCTCTTCTTCCCAGCCCTACTGCAAGTGGAGAGAAGTGGTTTAAAGTGGATTTGTTCACACAGCTCTCTCTGCTGTCTTGGATGGTACATTCTCTGTAATAGATCTCGACCTTATGACTTCTTTCCACCTCGATTTCTTCACGTGCTTCTCCTGAGGCTTGCCTTCACCTTTGCTCTTCCCAAGACCACTGGTTGCAGATCAGTTGGCAGTGGTAGTGATGTAGATGTGTACAGTCGAAAGTGCCTTCTCTGGAAGAATGGTATCCAGTGGGTTGGGAAGAGTGGCGTTGAAGTGGTTGTGGAGGTTGTGAGGCAGAACAGAGGTGTTGTAGTGATGGTGAGAGGTAGCAGTGATAAGGAGGTGAAGTGTGCGGATGTACTAGCCAGTGTAGTGAGGAAGGTCGTGATAGCAAAGTGTGAATTCTGCCATACTCTGGTGGCCAATGCCTTCATAGTGGATCCCAATAACCTGAAGCAACCAAGTATCCCAGAGGCAGATGAGCTGCGGCTTGTTGAGACCAGCCATGTCCAAGAAGTCTTAAGGGAGGGCTCTGATGGAGCTGTGAGCCAGAATGGGAAAGAATTGACATTTCTACCTTCCTCAGAGATATGTTGTTTGCTGAGCCAAACAGCTTGGAGTAAGTGTTACTGAGTGTTGTATCACTGTCCAATGTAGTTATATCAATGCATATATTGGTATTTCCAGTCTAGCACTGCACCGTGAAGAGTTGATGTGATTTTACTGTGATCGATAGATCTGAAGGGAGTGTGCATCTAAAATTTATCAGGAGTACATTTTTATGAGCTCCTGAAGTTTACCCCATGGGACTTTGTAGTATCATAACCGCGGAGTTAGACAATTTCATTTTTTTCACACTGCCAGATCTACTGTTTCCCATGAGTTTGAAGGATCTGTTGCAGTATCTTGACACCATTACAGAGTGGTTCCAACTTGGGGTACAGCTGAATCTGCCTTTTGGCAAACTGAGAACAATAGAGAGTACATGTAACAGTGGTGACGACATCATGAAATGCAAGAGGATTATGCTCCAAGAGTGGCTGAAGGATCCGGCCCTGAAACCATCCTGGTGTTCCCTGGTGGATGCCTTACTCCAGCTTGATGAGAACGTTGTTGCAGATGACATCGTTCGCAACTTTAGTAAGTGATCCGTGATTAATAAAAGTCATGTAACCACTATTAATTTCATATGTATCCACTCCTACAGATGTCGACCTCACACGCAAGCTACTGGACCCTACCCTTGAGTCTACACCCATCGATGATGACTACCTGCAGCAGCTGTCCGAGGCCATAGGCAGCCACTGGTCCTTCTTTGTCCCCCTCCTCCCCCTCACCTCCACCGAGACAGAGCAGCTCAGAGAGGAGGGGCAGCCAGCCCTGGCCATGCTACAGAGACTGAGAGAGAAGACACCACTGACCTACGGAGGGCTGCGTGAGCTCTTGACCGCTGTCCCTCTACTGAACCCCACTGTCTAGGAGACACTGGGAACACTTTAAATTTTTTTATTAATATTCCTTTAGGCACTTTAACTGAGCATTTCAAACCACTAATGCTTTTGCCTGGCCACATGTAAACATTGAGTACCTAGTTTTCTGCACAATATGAAACTCTAGCTGAACACCTACTTGGTAGATTAAGTCGTTATCAGTTAGGATTGCCTAATTCCCAACACGACTGACTGTGTGACTTGGGAACAAGGTTACAGTTAGCATTGCTTACATGCATACACTTGCTTCTTGTGAGTCAGCCTGTAATCTAAGGATATGAACTCCATTAATGGATGATGGCAAGATCAGATTCTAACCCTAAATCCCAAATCCCAATTGCTAGACTATATGCAGCCAGTCACACAGCTGTTCAACCAAACTGACATCAGGCACTGTGTTTTGAAGGCCCTTGCTGAAACTCTTTTTTTATCTGACTGGAATGGCAGTCCTTAGAAACAAGTTGAACTTGAGACTGCCGTTTCTAGAGAGTTAAGTTTCTCTGTGACTTTATATTGGAGAGGAGGATTCACTTCTTTTGCTTCTATTGGAGCAGTATACATGTAAACCTTAAGGGACTTCAGCTCAGAAACTTGATCCAAATTTTGATAGCTCCAATAGTATATGTTGCCTGGGAATCACGGTCCCTGTGCCCTCTCTGATTGGTGCTGAGTAGTGCTGACCAATGTGACATCACTGGCTTGACCACAGAAGTTAACATGGTGAGTGTGATGTATTGACATGTCTTGGTGTGCACACCATGTTCCATTGTATGTACATACCTTACATTCTAAGTAGATACTCCCCCCACCTCCCTTCACCTTCACAGCTGAATAGGTTTGCATCACTTCCGTCTACCCCATCTTTGGGAAGCCTCAGTGCCAATCTACACTCTACACTCCAGCTCCCTCCAACCCATACTGCATTCATTCTGTTACCACCTGGAGCAGAAGACAGATGGCGTATCAGATTCCACCGGCAGTATGGCAGATGTCTAGAACAGGTCCCCGGGGATGTCTGTGTCAGCACCGTCACTTTTGCTTCTACAGTATCTCAAATGTACAGCTGCTATATGTTGTAGTCCATGGGCACTTATTAGAAGACGTAGGTGTATGATTAATCCTGAAGGACCCATCAAGTCCATAGCAAATTCAATTCAACTTACTGAGTGTACCATTTGCAATACTCCATTGATCCTTGCCTTGCCCTCTAATTGTTTGAATCACGGCCCCCAGAACAGAACACCACTTTTGAAAAAGAGTTCAATTTTCCCGCTGGAACTGTGTAACCATGCAGTAGAGATGAGACCCTACACAATGCAACCAGGTAACCTTCCCAGAGCAACTCAGAAGCTGAAATATTTTTGGACTGATCATATTCACTAAGATTGATCTGTGTGACCGATGTGACATTACTGGCCCTACCACGGAGGTGGACATGGTGAGTCTGATGCAGTGACATGTCTTTACACACACCACCACAGTCTGTTTTGTTTCTCATGTAAGATGTGTGCTACTATCCCACACCCCATCTTCACAGCTGCATTCTGTGTATGGTCCCTCCTCCCCTTTCCTCCCCAGATGGCCAGTGGCTCTGCCTGTAACAGAAGACAGTTGGCATCCTTGGCTGGTGATATAGTAGGTGCCTATGACAGACGTCTTGGCAGATGCCTGGCACCAGTCTACCAGTCATTTTGTCCGCTCTGTCAACTTCTCTCGGCCAGTGTCTCAGTATGAAGGTAGAGATGGGAGCAGCTGTATATTCTGCATTTGTAGCTGATGGGTACTTTTTAGAAAACATTGGTAACTAACGTGCCTAAATGGGCGTGGTTACAAGTAGCAGTGATGTCATGGGATATGGTATCATCATTCCGATGATGTCATGTATGGCAGAAAATGGCTCTGTGAACGGCAAGTTTGTACAGCGACGAGATTATGAGCTCGTTACCATCAGCCGCATCTAAAATTGCTACAGTATGACATGCACCGCTACTAGCCTTGCAACATAATTATGTGAGCCACTAAGCGATCCAACTGTCGTACTGCTGATAGAGAGTCAACAAGAGGTCCACGTGTACATTACTGCAATTCTAGTGCCCTACAAAATGGCGACGAGTATCCAGAAATCATATACTTTCCAATATAATATACGGAGCCACACCCATGCAGGCACAAAGTCTGTAGGGTCAATATTATGTCTAGGTAGCATTCAGTATTGGACCTTCCTCAAACTCGTTAAGTTGCAAGGATCGTATTGGTAGCCTCAATCCTCCAGTGTTTGTTGCTTGCAGTAGGGGGGGGGGGAGCCTGGGAACAAGGCTATATCCATCATTGTGTACCAGTGTTTTTGCCTGACACATAGTTCACATATACACATATACATATACACTTTCAAATCCCTCCAGTGTAGGCAGGGTGTTCACCGATCATTGACCTTCCTTGTTGGCCCCTCCCCAAGGTCATATGCAAACTGCAGCACAATTGGAGCCTTTTGACCAGTGGCCACACCCACTACCCTGACCCACTGTCATAGAATTCAGCACTTACTGTCGTTAGTAAGTTTACTGGATAGTTTAAGTGATGGTCACTCAGGATGGCTCACACACAATGTAGTTGTAGCTTGCACCTACTTTTATGAGTCAGTGATAAAGTCAGAGATTGTAACTTCATTCCTAGTTCATAGCTTGTTGAAAGTGCAACCCCCTGAACAACTCGTCACTTCCAAGAGTGGTGTCTCAGTTTCACTGTAGATGAGAATTCACTTCTGGTTGTCCACAAGACGGCTGTATAAGCTGGAGACATGGACTTCATACCAGCTACCAGCTCAGATGCTTGATCCAGATTCTGATAATTTGACTTCCCCAAAATAGTTTGCCATTACTCACGTTTCCTTGGACTCCAACATTTCACAGGAGGCAAGGATTTCATTTTCCCTGTATCCTCCCTGGTTGGTGTCAGCTAATATGAAGTGCTGTAGTTCTGCAACAGAAGTGAACTACATGTACATGTATCAGGTGAGTCAGATGTCTTAATTAACATACATGTACTATGGGCTCTTATTAGAGAACTTTAGGCACGTCGTACCCTGCTAGTGCTTATGGAAACCCTATGGATACCAACTGTGGGGAGTCCTGGATTATAGTACAAGTGTTAAACACACCAAATATTAATACTAGTGCATGACTATCCAGAATAGATTCTCCATTGTTCCTCTCTCTTCCCCATTTGAGTACAGGTACAGCGATGACCTCTCTTGTTTCCCACTCCCCAGGTAGTCTCTGACCTGACCAGTGACCACACCTTCTACTCTGAGACTATCAGCTAGAAATTGATGATGAACAAGTGATTATTACAAAGATTAATCACTAAGTGACATCCCCACTTCAATCTCGAGTTTAAAACACAACCCCAGAACAGTAACACCACTTTTAGCCAAAACCTATGTAGTTTCCTCATTCCAATAGGATTCCATTTCCTGTGTCCTCCCTGTCTGATGTGACATCACTGGCTGTACCACACAAGTGTACATAGTGAGTCTAACTGACATGTCTAAATTTACACACACCACCACAGTTTGTAAGATATGTGTACTGTTAGGCACACCCCCTCTTCACAGCTGCATCCTGTGTATGGTCCTCCTCACCTCTCCTCCCCAGATGGGCATTGGCTCTGCCTGGAACAGAAGACCTTTGGCATCATCAGCTGGTGAAGTGTGAAGCTGGGTATGTATTCTGCGCTTGTAGCCCACAGCCACTTTATAGGTATCAAACTAGCATTATATTTTATATTGAGCCTGCCTCAAGCTCACTAATCTGCAAGGATCCCATCTGTAGCCCGGCCTGACCCCTGTTGCTTGCAGTATGGAGGGGGGATGGAGCCTGCTATAACCACCAGTGCACGTGCCTACCAGTAGATAAACAATTTCTGCCTATTGTATGGACACATAGTTCCACATAATTATACACATGTACACTTTTGAATTCCTCCATTGTAGTCATGGTACTCATCAATCATCAACCTCCCTTGTTGGCCCTTCCACGAGGTCGTGTGCACGCTGCAGTACACGTGGGCAGCCTCTTTCCTGACCAGTGGCCACACCCACTACCCTGACCCACTGTCATGGAATTCAGCACTTACTGTCGTAGACAAGAATTCAATTTTGATTTCATTGAAACAAGAGCAACACAGCTGTATAAGCCTGGAGATATGGACCCCACACCAGCTCAGGAACTTCATTCAGATTCTGATAACTTGACCTTCCCAGAATAATTTGCGTTACTATGTTTCCTTGGACTCCACCACTTCACAGGAGGCAAGGATTTCATTTTCCCTGTATCCTCCCTGGTTGGTGTCAGCCATGTTAGTTTGGCAACAGAGGTGAACTATCAGGTGAGCTGAATAAATTGATATAAAATAGTGTGTGTACGTAGCTAGCCCATGTGCACTTGGTAGAGGATTTAGGCTGGTCTGCCGTAGGCACTGTAATTATGCCTTATCTAAAAATAATAATTTTGCAGGTAATCACAATGGTGATGCTTGCACGATATGAATGTCCTGAAACAGCTGGCAAAACACAAAAGAACTTAACAGAAAACAGTGACAAGGCTCCTGTTGTATCTTGATGGCTACTAAATGGTATGACAGCAGCAAATATTTATGTCCATAGCTTAGCTAGCAAACAGCGAAGACCATTGTAGCTGTTGCAATAAGGGGAAATGACGGTAGTGACACATTAATCTGTTTGAAAATTTTGATGCAGAATTAGAAGGATGCTTACAGTATGCAGTAGTAAGTGCTATATAGTACATGGCTAAATTAGAGCACTTACAAGTATGCAATATTTAGTGCTATATACGTAGTACATTGCTATCCAAAAAAAATGGATTCTCCATTCTTCCTCTCTCTCCCCCACTCGAATACAGGTACAGCGATGACCTTCCTTGTTGCCCCCTCCCCAGTGGCTCCTCCCTATACGCTAGTATCTGACCCAACCAGTGACTTGATGCACCCACTACTATGAAACTGTCAGATAGAATAAAGGCTATGTGACCATGACTACGAAGTGACAACTTGAAATACCCCACTCCAAGCCTTAATCTCAGTTTATTTGAAATACAAGCCCCAGAACTTCCCTGAGTTCTATTTTTACTGGAGCTATGTAACCATGGAGATAGGGACCCCTCAACCAGCTCACCCAACCCCAGTTCAAGTAACATTCATCAAGTATTGAAGATCATTTGGATGATAATTTTCACAGAACAAAATTTTTCCTGTGCCCTCCCTGGTTGGTACTAACCAATGTGATCTACCGACATGGTGAGTCTGATACAGCATACACAGTGACATATCTTTACACACATCAACCAATGCATTTTAGTACAATAAATCACTTTCTAAAATTAAGCCCCATTTCCGTGTAACACCCCACTTCACAGAGTGCAGTATAGTATACACTGACTCCCAGTGCTAATGTACAAACCCCATCCCCTTCTTTGGGAGGCTCAAGTGACCCATGTCCTCACACTTTGGAATGTACAGTATCTTGTGGTGTGTCTGTTTCTGGCCACAGCCAACCTTACAGTCCCACAGGCTAAGATTGCTGCTTTACATTTCCACATCTGTCTGTTCTTTCACACTTATCACGTATTCCATGAAGTGCTCTGTGCACTGCTAGCTGGTTGCTGGTGTCACTCTCAGAGTCCAAAGTCTCCTGCTCTGTCATCCTGCAGTGGGTAGTTCCCTCTCCTCAGGGGTACTTCTCTCTCGTTGGCACTCCATCTATCGATATATCCTATTGGCACTTGACCACTTTTTCTCGTTGGAGCCTGGTCTCACTCGCCTCTAGGTCTCCAGTGCATGCATTGTCGTTTAGTTAGTGCCCTAGCCATGATATTATCTTCTACTGTCCAGTTCTTCAAGTTCTTGGTTCCTGCAGTGCTGTCATCATAGTAAACTTTAAAATGTGCATGTGAACATAATGTGTGGCATCATTGTAGCCTCATACCCAGCCGTCCCAGCTTTTTTTCGCTTCCAGTAAGAAAAAGCGGAACGCCTGGGAACACTTCTCACGTGCGTGACGTAAGATTTAATGAACGTGGGCATGGGTAACCGCAAGCAATAAGCTACCCACGCGAATTAACGGTCGCTTTATCTGCATGATGTCATTCTGAATTGCGCAATTGCATGTGTGCAGTTTGTGGTGTCGTGACTTGTGCTCTAGCTTTGTCTTGTGTCGGTAAATCTCACTAACTACGCGAGAGGATAGCTATATAGTACGCGTGCATATGCTCGAGTTATCGACTCTGTCACTAGTCCTGTCACCAGAGGATGAATCTCTTGTACCGCCTT
Organism: Phakellia ventilabrum; assembly: GCA_963921505.1. Lineage (NCBI taxonomy): Eukaryota > Metazoa > Porifera > Demospongiae > Axinellida > Axinellidae > Phakellia > Phakellia ventilabrum. The sequence continues at coordinate 2,375,414 of OY997385.1, forward strand.
CGGGGGTCCAGCGTCTTAGATGTCAGCCAAAGGTACGTTTTTATACAGGAGCAAATAAAAATTGTTTGTGGAACCCAGGGATAACCGTAGTAACTGAGCGTACGTGTATGTGCCCGTATGCGTGGGCAAGCTGAACTTGGTTGCCATCTTGTGGCCTTGTACCCCCACGCGCAATTAAGTCGGTTCTACCCTTGGTTCTACCTTAACGTCACGCACGTGAGAAGTGTTCCCAGGCGTTCCGCTTTTTCTTACTGGAAGCGAAAAAAAGCTGGGACGGCTGGGTACGAGGCTAGCATCATTGCATATGCGTTACGTACAGGAATACAGAGAAATTGTCCCACTGGACACACTAGTGTGGAGCTCGCTCAGGCTCGCCCCATTATGTTATCTAATTCTATATGCTAATTGTTACTCTAATGTTATATAGACATAACATAGAATCGGGAGTATAATGACCAGTTGTTCTATTCAAAATTAGTAGCGCCAATGGGCTGATATATTCATAGGGTTTAATTATTTATGGGGTAATTTTAAAATCGGGTATTATTTAGTGAAGCAAGTTTAATATCAGTAGACACGACATTGTACCTGACTAAACGATAAACAGTCCACAGGCAGCTTCAGTAATATAATTGTAGACTCCAGTTTTCTCGGGCACACTGGCAGGGTGAGTATGTTAACTAGTAAGGTTGAAAAAACTCTCGAGTGAAAGGCCATCATGTGATCAAGAGTGAACCAAGACCAGGCAATACACCTACTTGGAACCAGGCAATCCCCATAGACCAGACACAATGATTGCAATGGCAGCAATGTCGGCCATATTCCGGACTCGCTTGCCCTGGCCACTTGCGGCTACTGATCTTTTTACTGCTCTTACACTGCTTCTTTTCAGAGCAAACAAGCCAGCAAACGCTTCCAAAATTCAAACGCTGATCGCAGATCTTGCTCTATTGTGCAATAATAACAGTTGTGATAGGTAAAATTATTCATGGGTCGTTGTACTAGAGAGGTTGTGCTATTCAGGAAGTGAGTGGTGAAATCATTATGGGTTCTTCTATGTAGTGGGGTTGCTATAATCGATGGGTCGTTATACTCCCGATTCTATGGTACACATGCAAATACACATGCACATACGTGTATACCCACACTTTCGAATCCCTCCCATGTACATGTAGGCACAGGACTCATCAATCATTGACCTCCTTGTTGGCCCCTCCCCAGGGTCAGATGCAAACTGCAGCACAGTTGGCCAGCCTTTTGACCAGTGGCCACACCCACTACCCTGACCCACTGTCATGGAATCCAGGACTTACTGTCGTTTGTAAGTTTACTGAATAATTTAAGTGATTGTGACTTAGGATGGCTCACACACCATGTATATAGCTGTAGATTGTGCATACTTTTGTGAGTCAGCAATAAACGTCAGAGATTGTTAATTCCATTCCTAGTTCATAGCTTGTTGAAAGCACAATCCCCTAAACTTGCAAGAGTGACGTCCTCATCCTGACTCGTAAACGGGAGTTCACTTTTTGTTTTCATTGAAACAATAGCGACACAAGACAGCTGGAGGTATGGAGTCCACACCAGCTCAAAATTTGATCCAGATTGACCTCCCCGTAATAATTTGGCATTACTCACGTTTCCTTGGACTCCACCATTTCACAGGTGGCAAGAATTTCATTTTCCCTGTATCCTCCCTGGTTGGTGTCAGCTAATATGAAGTGCTAGTTCTACAAGAGAAGTGAACTATCAGGTGAGCAATATACATTGGTAAAAACATAGCCTCGTTCCCAGGCCTTCCCCGCGCGAGAAAAAAAACGAGGGAAAAGCGGGGGAGAGGCCTGGTCGAGTTTTTTATCACGTGCGCAACGTCAATTGAGCGCACGTCATAGCAACATGCCCACGCAATCGGACCCGTGTCAACCGCGCGAGAAAACCGAACTGGAGACAGGACTCACAGGAGTCAGCAAAGACAGAGGAAGCAAGGTTTTTGTGCTATTTCGCCGTACAGAGATCGAGATGGCGGTGTATCGAGTGCAGCGTCGATGCAGTTCGTGGATGGCAGGAGGGAACGAAACGGTGAGTTTTGTCGCTTTGAAAAAGGTTTAGTATGGTAGTTGACTAGGTTTACCTACAGCAAAACGACAACAGCTGGCTGTAGCACAGGAAGCTACGCCTTTGTGAAGTAAGTAACCCGTCTGCTGTTGTCAGGCAGTTGTTGATAGCTAGTTGAGACTGCGTTTGATACAAAGCCAATTGGTGTGCAGTCAATTTTTGTAGGAGTGTACCTGTAGCAGTACTCGATAGCTGCTGCCTCAGTAGTAGTCCGTAGCTGTCTAGCTGCTGCTGCTGTTTTTCTTTTCCCGGCTAAGTCGCGCGGTTGACATGTAGCTCTGCTCTACACGCGGGTCCGATTGCGTGGGCATGTTGCTATGACGTGGGCTCAATTGAATTAGAGACGTCTACCTGACGTCTACCCTGCGGTCGCGCACGTGATAAAATCGACCAGGCCTCTCCCCGCTTTTCCCTCGTTTTTTTTTTTTCTCGCGCGGGGAAGGCCTGGGAACGAGGCTAGTAAAAACATACTATGTAGCCCATGGGCACTTATTAGAGGACTTAGCACCCCTATAGATGGATTTTGCTGGGAAATGTCCCTTAGGTACATGTAGGTGGGTCTGGTCTACCAGCTGTGGGGAGTCCTGCATAATTCATAGGTGGCGAAACATGATTTATGCACATGACCACCACCGGTTTCTGCATATGAAACCCCCAAATAGCAGAAAAACCCAGTATTTTCAAAGAGCTCAGGATTGCATCTTAGTCGGGTCAGCATAGCTCAAGGTGCAGATGTTTGAATGCTATAGTTCTACATTTAATAGCTAGTTCCAATATCATCATAGTGAGAGTCGGACATGTGATACTAGCAACCCCCGCTGGGAGTTTGGCTTCCAGCACTAGTAGTCAGGCATGTGGGGTCAGGCCATGCCTGCGCCTGACTGTTAAAGGATGGTTTCGATGGCAAGTAGCCTGGCTTTAACTTGCTGCAGCCCCTTAGAAATTGTGCAAGCAATCACTGAGCATGTTATTGCTGTCTTTCACAACTCCACCCACTTTATCCAGTAGTCACAGCCAGACATGATGGCGTAAATGTTGAAGGCGATTGTGAGTGACCAAGTTAGTCCTCAATCTTGCTGTCTGTACAGTCTAGAAAGCTAAAGGTGTATCTGCAGCCTGAGTTTCTTACCTTTAGAGAATTATGCGGCAAGCATGTTTTGGACACTCTATTATACATACTTTTGGGGTGGAGGGGGGGGGGGGGGACACCACTCCCCTTTTAGAAACTTTGGGGGGGTAAGTGCTCCCGGTGCCCCCCAGGTTCTGCCGCCTGTGATAATAGCAAGTACACACCATGTGGATGTAGAGTATACAGTAATTAATGCTAGAGTATGACTATCCAAAATGGATTCTCCATTGTTCCTCATTGGAGTACAGGTACAGTGATGACCTCTCTTGTTGCCCACTTCCCAGGTAGCTCTGACCAGTGACCACACCTTCTACTCTGAGACTAGAAATTGATGAGCAGATGATTGTTATAATTACTAAATGACAATTTGAAGCACCCAACTTCAAGTCTGAGTTTAAAATACAACCACAGAACAGTGCACCACTTCCAAGAGTTACTCAATTTTCTCATTCCAATCTCGATACAAATAACCTTCACAGAATGACTAAAGAGTTGAAGTTCACTTGTACTTTTCACAAACAATTCTATTTTCCCTGTTCCCTCCCTGGTTGGTGCTAACCGACATGACATCACTGGCCCTACCACAGAGGTGGACGGTGAGTCTGATACAGTGATATATCTTAGCAATAAAAGCCTCACTACCCACATGACGTGCTCACACTCAGAACTGTACTCTATCTTGTGGTATGTCTGTTTCATGCCACAGCCAACCTCACAGTCTCACTATACCTGAGCCTCATCCTCCCCTTCCCAGATTGGCTGGAGCTGATGACAGCAGACAGAACACCGGGGCATCGTCTTTGTCTGCACAGCATGTGTCTAATGGAGAAACCTAACAAGGTATGTATACTGAGCCACACAGTATGTTTTAAACATCAAACTAGCTCAGGGCCTTAATTAGCCTCCGTCGTTCCCAGGCTCTTGCATGGGCGGAGTAAAGAGCCTGGCATACACTGTTTGCACATGCTCAGTTACCCCAGGATTTCTGGTACTAAGATTGCTTTACGTTCCCGCGTTTGTCTGTGTGTATATATTCGTCCGCAAATATCACGTGCACTAAGTTACGTCATTCCGTTACTATGTCACTATAGCCACGAGCGCAGTGGAAGCTACTGGAAGTTTGCAGGCTCAATAGGCTAAGGTACGTCAAACTAGGTTAGTTTTGTGTTGCCTAGACGGCGAAAGAGTGGTAGGTAACGATGGTAATTCTGTTTGGCAAGTTCTGGTCACTAACTGGAAGCGCACTACAAAATTGCTGTGTCAGCACTTTCGCTGAAAGCTACACTAGTGGTCTAGCCAAGCTGATCCATTCTACAACTGTTAGACTGGCCTGTTGCTGAGCACAACCTTCAGTTGAATGATTTACATTTTAAAAAACACCCGGTTGGTTTTAGATATGAAATATCAGTTTTGTTCCTAGCATGCACCCGCATATTCCGGGTATCTATGCCCCCATTCCAGGCTAGTTACGTCTCCACTTCAGGTTAGCTATGGCCCAGTCCACCCTAGACCACTTGCAATACTCCCTTCATTGGGTTTCTTAATTATTTTTTTTAGCTTCGTCCCATTGGGTTTCTTCCATTCGGCCAATTAAGCCTATTTTTGACAGTGTCATCTCAACCATCAGTCCAGTAGAGAGTAAACATGCACAGTGAGTCGTAGGAACATACATGCATGGACTCTAGAGAGTTCATGCATGTGTTTCCGGTAGTATGTGCCAGTAGTTGCCTCATTTCCCTGCAACCCAAGCAAGGATGGGTGAAGTTTCACACACATTCACGTCACATGACTGGGGTGGGTGTTGGTGGCAACACTGCTACTGCTTCTATTGCTATCCTCTGTTACTGTATGCCCAAGTTTCATGACATTCCGTGGGCCTCTCTACTCCTCCTCCCTTTTAGGTGACCAGACTCCACCCATTGGAGCGCTGGTCTGGGATGTCTTGTCTGAGGGACCAATCACGAGGCCAAGTACAACTAGTGCCACACTCCCAAACCTACACAGCAGCTGTAAGTCACCACTTGGCTTAATAGCATGTGACATGGAGCTGGATATGAAATTCTCGCTTGTACCCTTTCAGTTCCTACTGTAATAATTTTGCCAAAATGTCCGAATAAGGATTTCTACATAGCCAAACAAGATAATACTATTCTCATTTTCTCACCACATGGCCAATTTTTGTATTCATGCAGGCTAACTGCGTTTTGAAGGTCTAAGTTGATAACCACCATATCAACCATTACTCATGATTCCTTTGGACTTTATCAGGTGAGCCAGATGGATTGGTATGTCTTAAAACATACTATGTAGCCCATGGGCACTTATTAGAGGACTTAGTACTCTACTAGAACCCCCATATCATACTCACTCTAATTATCCAAATGGTCAAAAATAATTATTTTGACCGCTGTTCGGTGTTAATTAGAATGTATTAAAATTCATTTTATTATTAGCATTCTATTATGGTTTTGCTAACATCAAAAAGGTCAAGATACTGATGACAGCAGGCAGTACACCAGCATCGTCTTTGTCTGCACAGCATGTGTCTAAGTGAGAAACCTAACAAGGACCTGGTGTGTATACTGAGCTGCACAACATTTTTTCAAACAGCAGTAAAGCTACCTCAGGGTCTCATTTTCATGTAATGTTGATTGCCTAGTTATAGGATAAATCACTGCATAGTGGGATGTATGTATGACCCCTTATCTACCACGAGAAAATTATCTCCTATAGAAGCCAACGAAGTACAGAGGGTGAAGCTTGAAGTACGTCCGAGGGAGATAAATTTTCCCAAGGTAGATAACAGGTCATGCGCCCCACTATGCAGTGATCTATCTATATGGTACTATGCTATACTGACAACAGTTGCCAGAGCATGCAGTGCAAGCTATAGCTAACTCAAAAGGGACCATTTGGCAGAACACGGTGAACTGAGCAAGCTTTGAAGACAAAAAATACTAGCTACAAGTGGTGGAACACTCCCAGCAGTTGTATCAGACATGAACAACAGCTAATAGCCATGGTACGTAGCTGCCCATCTAGCCCGAGCCTAGCACCATTTTGGCACAAAACGGCAGACTGGCATGGACACATGTACAGACACACAACAATGCTAACTACAGATGGAGACCAGTAGGTTACCATGCTATCCCACATCGATTTATGGGTAAAAAAACACCATGCACCCCTGCCTATGCTCCCCTAGCCACCATGCAACATGATTAGTTGCCTCACTTCCCACTCGGCAAGTACATATATCTAACCAATCAGATTTCAGCATTGCAGGTATACAATGCATCACACCTACTGTGGGAAAAAATATATACCCCAACTACTTACATAGAGTGGGTACCCGATTCTGTGGTAGGACTGGAGACATGCACTTAATTGCTATAATGCAGGAAATGATAAAATGTGTACATATGTGGTAGGTGAATACACTCCAATGTTCCCTCCCCAGTGCAGAAACACTTCTTGTCGAGGACGAAGCAAAAACAATAGTGGCACATATTTCCCTGACATACACCCAGGTTAGCTAAGGCCCAGCCCACCCCAAGTCACTTGCAATACTTCCTCTATTGGGTTTCTCAGTTTTGTTAGGTTCGTTCGTTCGGCCAAGCCAAGAGTCGTCATTTCAACCATCGATCAGTACAGTGAAGTAAGAGGTCTGTCCTGCCAGCATGTACAGTCATAGGAACATACATGCACTGACTCTAGTACATGTACACGTATTTCTGGAAGTATGTGTCAATAGGAGCCTCGTTTCTCACCTGCAGCCCCAGCAAGGATGGGTGGAGTTTCTCACACATTAGTGTCACATGCCTGCATGGGGTGAGGCAACACTGCTATACCTCTTCTATTGCTATCCTCTGTTACTGTATGCCTAAGATTTATGGTACATTCCGTGGGCCTCTCTACTCCTCCTCCCTCCTAGGTGACCAGACTCCACCCATTGGAGCCCTAGTCTGGGATGTCTTGTCAGAGTGACCGGTCACAAGAACTAGTGCCACACCCCCAGTCAGGTCTAGCAGCTGTATTTCGACATTCCTTTTACTCATATATGTCTTATGGCTGTTCTTCCCTGATGAAGACTGCAGCCCAGCAGTTGAAACATCGGCATTTGATGATATGTTTGTGAGCCGATTTGTGGTTGGTAGAAAGAGAACCCGATCGATATGAATACTGAGAACCAACCGAGATCTTCCTTGAAGTATTAATGACCTTAATCACGTACTATGTCAGTAACTATATATTTACCCCTAACACCTCCACTCGAGACGCTAATGAGTTAAATGGTCTCACCGAAATTATCTATAGATAAGAGTGCGATTATTTCCATAATTGCACACTTTTTTAGCTCAACAAAGGCTGTAACTAACTATAGGAACTGTAATGATTATGGAATCACATGGACTCTCGTGCCATTTGGGAATCAAATCCATATACTAATAGCTATATGCATCAGCAAATTAAACTAGTGATACACAATGTGCAGGGATGTCCTCGCTTCTCGAGAATTGCTGGGCGTGGCACATGGCATGCAGATGGCACGCCCATAGCACCCACCCACAAAACAAAATGGCTACTTGTGCCTAGAAGACCAGAGGTCGAAGCAAGCTTACTGTGATAGTGATCGTTTCCAAGTCTCCCCGTTAGGAGTTTTATAGCGAAGGTAAGTGTTCGCTGTGTGTTTGATAGGCTATACCAGGAGAACTGGCTGGAACAGGTTACGACGACGACGACGAAAAAAGGTCAATCGAACTGCCTCGCTTCGCTCGGACTTGTCGTGTCGCTAGGCCGGTCACGAGACTCTTCCGCGGTATTAGTCTCGTGCATGCCCAGATCTTGGCTCCTCCCCCTCGCAAAACGCAGTGGCGAGGAATGCTTCGTCTCTGCGTAGGAGTGTCCGTTCAAACCAGAGGACAACCATGGTCTTTGACAATTGACTTTACGTCGTAATGAAGAGGATGACCAAGCAAAAGCCGTGACCCAAAGTAAGTATATTTGTTATTTGTTGTTTTTATGTGGGGACTCTGAGCTAGGAGAGGGGGAACGAATTAATAGCTAATGCAGCAAAGTCGACACTGTGTGTGGTCACGAACTCGAACCCATGCGTATGGAAGGACGCGTATTTCGTATGTGTGCAGTTCGTAGGTGCGGAGTTTATTTCATACCCAGACCAAATTATGTTTATTCTATACCGAACAGTCTTACAAGCAAACCACGAGACTAAGCAAACCTTAGGGCATAACTGCAATGATGATGAAAAGTAAGAAGACTCTCCAATAGAAGAAGTTAGGCAAACGGAATGTAGACGAAAGTACAGCAAGTTACAGTCGCTTAAAAGCTTCAAGGCATATCATTTTGCGTTCTCAAAGTGGTTTTGTTATACATGAATTCGGCAAACCGTTTATCCAATTACCCAGGCATGAGTTGCACCTCGTAGGAGAGAGACACGCCCCCTGGTTGGCAAAAAGAGCCTTGCGCAGTACAGACTAAAGAGCAAAGAAGAAGATAGCGGTGAGCTGTCGTGCTTTTGGCTTCAGAAATCAACATAGGGAGCCGGAAGGGCTTGGATTCTATCAGTTTCCAGGGGAAAGAAGGTGCAAATGGGTTCTGGCCACAAGGAGAAAGAACTGGGAACTGTCCAAGAATTTGTGGCGACCACTTTAGCAATCCGGTAAAGAGTCGGAGAAAAGAGTCGAAATGAGCGACTGAAAACATGTTCAAGCTTTTCGAAGAGTGAAAAGATCGTTTTGGCTGGGAAAAAAAGCCAGCGGGTGAGTTTACAGCAACAGGCCTGTAGCTTTGAATACTTAGCCACTTTAATGACCGCTTTGAAAATAGTTATAGGAAGCTAACTGCTTCCATGAAAGGAGCTGCTCCTGAGTGTAGACCCCCAATCGTTGAATAAAGTAGCCGAAATGTGGCCATACTCAAACTTGAGGCCAGCCTGAGGAAATCTGCTATCATTTGCTGGTCGTCTTGAAGGCTCAAACCAGCTGCTTCCAGCTTAGCCACATACCTGACTTGCTCTGCTTCTCTCAAGCTCTTAAGGTAATCGCTCATTTTAACAGTTTCAACTGAACGTGCAATAACTGTTCACGTATGTACATACTACGGCTCTTTTTGCCAACCAGGGGGCGTGTCTCTCACTCACACGGATGTATTAATTTGCTAAACGGCTTAGGCGAATCCACATATAGACCTGGAGAATAGACCCATTGCAGCTGATGTTTCAGTAGGCGCACAACCCCACTCATCCACCATTTTGGTGTACCACTCGTGGGCGTTACAATAGGCAAAATGTACAGGGAGCGTGTTTGTGCCCATAGCAGGAAATCTACTAGCTCACCTCTCTTGAAGCAACAGTATGTTGAAAAAACACTAGTTGCTCTTGGATACATGCATGTATATAGCTGTGGTAGCTAGTATGCAACAACAACTGGGTGCGGAGAACTCAGAGTAGCTAGTGCTCGCCGATGTAAATTTGTATAAGAACTCAGTCACATGGCAAGGAGTACATGTAGTACAGAGGCAGTATACATGTATAGTAAGCGGAAGATCTAGAAACTGTCAGATTTTTGATTTTCTACAACTGAAAAGGCTTTCTAACCACCAAAACTAGCTATAATTGTATCCGCTAGATTTATGGTAGCTGTCTTACCATAGCAATTCGGAAGCGGCTCTCTCCTAGTAGCTGCTTGATTTTTAATCTCAGATCTGGCCTCCAAGGCCTTTCAGAGGTAAGCGGGACCAAACAACTAACGATTACTTACTAGGCATCTACATGGCAAAAAACCATCAGCACCTCTTAGCCTCATTCCCAGACACTTCTGAAAGCCCCACCATCTTCAATTGTATGCGTGCGACGAACGATAATCACGGAGTACGGTAATAGCTATTCCATATGCAGCGTGGCACTGAAAAAATGGCCAACACATTAAATGTGTACAAAATGGTATGTTCAAAAGTCTGTTTTACATGTAGTCATAAGCCTTTATTAGCCATACCTGTCATTCTCGAGTGTTTTTATCAGCAACAAGACTCTTACCGTTTCTGGAGTGCACTGCTGAAGCATCTCATTGACAAGTCGCTAAACGGCCTTTTCTGATTATTATTCTTTCAGCCAGGCTACCACGATATTGACTGAAGCAATTACAATGATTCATACACGAAGAAGCGGCATTTGCATTCAGGCATTGCACTCATACCAGAGCGTTTTCAAAGAACTTGAAGTGTTCGGCAGTGATTTACTAGCGCTCTCAAGTGAGCGTTTGCCATTCCACGCCATTTTCGTTCATAATGATTAATAACGTAACCAGCAGCTCAACTGAGCACGTGTTTGGTAGTTTGAAGCCATTATTGCCGCTTGCGACGTCAGAGGTGTACACCAGCTTCTGTCAGGACTTGGAGTGCCCTTTATCATAGCAGGAAGTTGCTTTGAGATATACATACATTAGTGTAATGACTGCAACTGCTAGGCTAGGCTGACCTCAATGATGTGCATTAAATAGCAGGGGTGTAGGAAGATGTTTTGTAGCAGGAGGGCTGACATGGCCAATGAATTGGTGTGTCTGTAACTGTGTATGTCTGCGGGCAAAGCCTGTTCTGTCTAGGGGGGTCCGGGGGCATGCGGAATTTTTTTTAAAATTTAGATGCTCTGGGATCACTTCTCGTGCATTCTGAGCCAACTTCTTTTCATGACCTTTTAGCCCACTCATTAAATGCATAGAAACATAGTGATATTGTTCAAATTATTTATATCAATGAGTAAACTCTGTTGTCTGTGTAGGAGAAACAATGAACTTGCCAAAGGAAAGATAAACTTAAATTTCCCAAAATAGCTCAGTCACAAACTCCGAGGTACCGTTGCAGTGGTGAGTTGGCAACTGGATAGCAACTGGAATGCTCGGGGCTTCCTGTGACGAGTCCTCATCAGTTTCTGTACGATATTAAACAAGCGCGTACAAAGGTAAGAAGTTTATCTGACACAACACGGCCTGGCCATTGACACGCCCGCTTGTCACGCTGCCATGTGGCAAACAGACGAGAAACGCATAGCTATGCTGTATCTAATGGTGTATGGTATTAGCTTACTTTGAGAAGTTACTGTTCGCCGCAGAACCAGTGGACCGAAGAAAGATTGGGTGAGCCTCTGTGTCATCCTACTGTGGGAACAGTCAGAGCTGTGCTTCTTCGAAAATGTTAGGGGGGCTCAGCCCCCTGGGTGTAAAGTTTAGGGGGGCTGCAGCCCCCCGCGCCCCCCTGCTTCCTACGCCAGTGAATAGAGTCATTACCCACAAAGCTCTCAGTGCTGTGCACTCCTATGGAAAAATGGCAAAAGATATAGAAACAGGAATCCGTAAAAGTATTGTGGTGTCATTTCTACCTTGTTTGGTTGCTTTTTTGGGATTCCATCCCTACATGGTTCTTCATTTTTTCAAGTGTTTTTTTGTAACTTGTACGATGATGGACAAAGTGATATTGTGGCATAGCATCCACTAGTTTCCAAAGCCCCAGAAATCCTGGAGTAGCTGAGCATGTGCAAACAGTGTGTACCAGGCTCTCTACGCCGACCACGCAAGAGCGTGGGAATGAGGCTAGGGCGAATAATACATAAAATATGGTAATAGGCTCACCCAGGTGGATTTAAGCTGTGACACGTAGTCGATGAAGAATTTGGGCATATATTCTATCAATTCAAGTAACCCCTAGGATCAGGGCAACAAATTCATTAGGGTCCCTCACCAAATCCAGAAGTATATTGGGTGGGACGTGCATGAGTAGCTCCCTTTGCTTGAGATCAAGAGACTGGCAAGCTCACTCCAATCGCGTGAATTAAAGAAAACTCTGACATCATCATTATAAAAGTTTGGTCAGTGTGCATATGATTTTAATGCATAACAAGGTTGAGATTTTATAGCTAAAAACCATCCAGGGCCGTTTTTTGGACATTCTCTGTGGTAGAGCTACCGTATGGCAACAAATTTTGAGGAGTAAAATTTTAGTGTTTTTCACAGATTTTGTTTGAATCACGAACAGTACACCCTGCAAATTTTACACGCTGGAAAGTTTTGCAGCACGACACTGGCACATGTAATCTTTTTCAAGTAGCAGATCATGGCTCTTTACAGATATTTTAGTACTGTGGACAAGCCAGCCAAGCTAACAGATCCTCTTAATCCTCTATCCAAGGCAGTTCCGTTGTCCTCCATTGTATCAGCAAATGCAGAAGTGAGAGGTGTGCTTGAGATCGAAGAGCAGATCACGATTGGTACAGGAAAAACAGGCCCCTACACAAAGTTTTCTGCCGGACTTAAGGCACAAATACGAAAGCGTGCAGCAGAACCGACACTATGCCACTACGGGTATGAGACTAGTAGTGAGCAGAGGTGTGGTTAAATAAAATAGGCATGACTCATTAATTAGTTTGCAGAAAATTTACTGTAGGTCAATCTGCGAAAGGTTTGGGCCTCGAAATTTGTCATTAAAAGTAGCTAGCCTTATTCCCAGGCTCTCCCTGTGTGTGTATTCCAAATGACAAATACTGTCTGGACTTGAGTGCCAGAATGTACAGTGATAGTGCTAATACAGCCATTTCATAGCACCTCCAATTAGCGGTGTTAAAATCAAAGAACAGTGTGTCCGTCACTATATCTACAACTCTTTGCTGTCTTCATGTAGGTAATACAAAGCTAAGTTCATGGCCTGCAACCTTCCAGTTGCATGGGCTAATAGACTACTGTTGCGTGGTAATTGTTATGATGCAATTGCGCATGTGATATTTGCAGATGCACATACATACAAGCATAAAGCAATCTTAGTGCAGGTGTAGAAAAGTCAGTTACTGAATTTACGGCAAATGTGCTGACTCAGTAGTTTTGTAGCGTGCTTCCAGCTAGTGGCCTTAACAGGATTGTCATAAATATTTATTCTTACTGTCTACATGTACATGTAGAAAGCACAAAACTAAACTAGCTTGCTGTAACTTGGCCTACAAATTTCCAGTAGCTTTCATTGTGCTAGAAGACATAGTAACACATGACCTTATTGTTGCACAAACACACGTACATACAAATACGAAAATGTAAAGCAATTTTAGGACAAGCTGGCATGCACTGCAAATATTATTACTAGCTGGGTGCACGAAGCGCGCAGTGGTAAGATTATTTTATGTTCCGATGTGTTCTACATTCACATTTATCATGTGTGCCCGGTTACATCATTACGTTACTATGCCACTGTAGCCACAAGCACAGTGGAAGCTATTGGAAGTTATCCTTTCACATCTCCATGAGAGGGTCTAGCTCCATAGAGTGGATGTTTGCAGGCCCAATAGGCCAAGGTATATCAAGCTAGCTTAGTTTTGTATTGCCTATATGGTGAAAAAGTGATATAGGTAGAGATGATAATTCTGTTTTGGCAAGTTCTGGAAGCGAACTACTATGAAAGTACTGAGAGTCAGCGCTTTTTGCTGGAAGCTGTGCAAGATGAGACCAGCTAATCTCTTCTGCAGCTGCTTTTAGCTTGCACAGCCATCAGTTGGATGGTTTATGTGGAAATACCTGGCTACCATGGTAGAAGGGACCAGCTATAATATAGACATAGTAGTACTTGTGATAGCGACCCAATATTCTACTTTCTATGCAGTTGCCCTGTTCTCTGAGTGTCCTAACACTGGTGTCTTGCATACAACTGCATGATCCATTGTTGACAGTTATGGCTACTCGTCAAGCTCTTTACTATGCAGCATGGTTTGGTGATTTAAAAGAGGTGAGGAAGCTTGTATCAGAACATTGCCATGACGTTATGGCTAGAGACAGTGATGGTCATACTCCTCTTCATATCGCAGCATGGTCTGGTAGGGATGAAGCTGAGAGAGAGCTTATAACCACTTTTAAGTGCCCAGTAAACTGTGTGTCTTCTGATGGAAGAACACCCCTCCATCTAGCTGCCAAGTGGGGTCATAGCAGTGTAGTGAGGCTGCTACTGGAAGAGTTAGGAGCTGATGTTTCTATTACTGACCAGAATGGTCATACAGCACTTGACATAGCTACCTTACATGGACACATGAGTATTATAAGTGTAATTGCTGAGTTTCGGTGTAGTCCCAGTCACTGTGTAAACTTCAACCTTGGTAGCACATCTATTTTCATTGCTTGTGAAGGTGGTCATTTAGAACTTGTGGAAAAGTTTCTGTCGGAACATGACTATGATCTCACGACTAGAGACAATGATGGTAATACCCCTCTACATATTGCAGCATTGTGTGGTAGGGAGGAAGTGGTGAGAGAGCTCATAACTGGATACAAGTGCCCAGTAAACTGTGTGTCTTCTGATGGAAGAACGCCTCTTCACCTGGCTGCATGGAAAGGTCATACCAGTGTAGTGAGACTGCTACTGGAAAAGTTAGGAGCTAATGCATTCTGTATCGACAAGAATGGTGACACAGCACTTGACCTAGCTGCCTTGAATGGACATGTTAACCTTATAATCTCAGTGTTTAGAAGTAGTCCCCATAGTAATCTCAAACTTGGCCGCACACCCCTTCACATCGCTTGTGGCAGTGGTCATCTGAATATAATACAGAATCTTGTATCAGAATATGGCTGTGATGTAATGGCTATGGACAGTAATGGCTCAACACCTCTCCATATTGCAGCATTGTGTGGTAGAGAGGAGGTTGTGAGAGAGCTTGTAACCCAGTACAGGTGCCCAGTGGACTGTGTGTGTTCTGTGTATGGAGAAACACCCCTACACAAGGCTGCCAAGGAGGGTCATAGCAGTGTGGTAAGGCTACTACTGGCAGAGTTAGAAGCTGATGCATCCATTACTAACCAGCATGGTGAAAAAGCAGTTGACTTAGCTGCTTTAAATGGACACATTAATCTTATAGTCTCTGATTTTAACAGCAGTCTTCATGCTAAATTCATACATGGCTGCACAGCCCTTCATCTTGCTTGTGAAGGTGGTCATTTAGATGTAGTGAGGCAGCTTGTCTCAGAACATGGCTGTGACTGCATGGCTAGAAACAGTTATGGTGCTACGCCTCTGGATATAGCAGCAGGGTTTGGTAGGGAGGAAATTGTGAGAGAACTTATAACCCAGTACAGTTGTCCAGTGGACTGTGTGTCTTCTGATGGAAAAACACCCCTCCACCTGGCTGCCATGGGGGGTCATTGCAGCATAGTGAGGCTACTGCTAGTGAAATTAGAAGCTGATGCATTTATTACTGACAATTATGATAATACAGCTCTCCATTTTGCTGCATTCAGTGGTCATGGTGAAGTAGTGGATCTTTTGATCATCGACTTTAGGTGCAGTCCCTATGTAAAGAACCAGTGTGGCCGCACATCCATTCATATGGCTTGTGATGGTGGTCACTTAGCTGTAGTGAGGAAGCTTGTATCAGAACATGGTTGTGACATCATGGCTAGAGACGGTGATGGTTCTACTCCTCTTCATATTGCAGTAATGTCTGGTAAGGAAGAAGTTGTGAGACAACTAGTAACCCAGTACAAATGTTCAGTGGACTGTGTGTCTTCTAATGGAAAAACACCCCTCCACCTGGCTGCCCAGGTAGGTCATAGCTGTGTAGTGAGGCTACTACTGGTGGAATTAGAAGCTGATGCATCTATTACAGACAATTATGATAATACAGCTCTCCATTATGCTGCACTCAATGGACACAGCGAAGTAGTGGATCTTTTGATCACTGACTTTGGGTATAGTCCCCATATAAAGAACCAGTATGGCCGCACATCCATTCATCTGGCTTGTGGTGGTGGTCACTTAGCTGTAGTGATGAAGCTTGTATCAGAACATGGTTGTGACATTATGGCTAGAGACGGTGATGGTCGTACCCCTCTCCATAATGCAGCATTGTCTGGTAGGGAAGAAGTTGTGAGACAGCTAGTAACCCAGTACAAATGTCCAGTGGACTGTGTGTCTTCTAATAGATGTACACCCCTCCACCTGGCTGCTGCGAATGGTTGTAGTAGTGTAGTGAAGTTGCTACTGGTGGAATTAGAAGCTGATGCATCTATTACAGACAATTATGATAATACAGCTCTCCATTATGCTGCACTCAATGGACACAGCGAAGTAGTGGATCTTTTGATCATCGACTTTAGGTGCAGTCCCTATGTAAAGAACCAGTGTGGCCGCACATCCATTCATATGGCTTGTGATGGTGGTCACTTAGCTGTAGTGAGGAAGCTTGTATCAGAACATGGTTGTGACATCATGGCTAGAGACGGTGATGGTTCTACTCCTCTTCATATTGCAGTAATGTCTGGTAAGGAAGAAGTTGTGAGACAACTAGTAACCCAGTACAAATGTTCAGTGGACTGTGTGTCTTCTAATGGAAAAACACCCCTCCACCTGGCTGCCCAGGTAGGTCATAGCTGTGTAGTGAGGCTACTACTGGTGGAATTAGAAGCTGATGCATCTATTACAGACAATTATGATAATACAGCTCTCCATTATGCTGCACTCAATGGACACAGCGAAGTAGTGGATCTTTTGATCACTGACTTTGGGTATAGTCCCCATATAAAGAACCAGTATGGCCGCACATCCATTCATCTGGCTTGTGGTGGTGGTCACTTAGCTGTAGTGATGAAGCTTGTATCAGAACATGGTTGTGACATTATGGCTAGAGACGGTGATGGTCGTACCCCTCTCCATAATGCAGCATTGTCTGGTAGGGAAGAAGTTGTGAGACAGCTAGTAACCCAGTACAAATGTCCAGTGGACTGTGTGTCTTCTAATAGATGTACACCCCTCCACCTGGCTGCTGCGAATGGTTGTAGTAGTGTAGTGAAGTTGCTGCTAGCAGAGTTGGGAGCCAATGCATCTGTTACTGTCAAGAATGGTAATACAGCACTCCATATAGCTGCCTTGAATGGACACAGTGAAGTAGTAGATCTTTTGATCACTGACTTTAGGTGTAGTCCCTACGTAAAGGGCCAGTGTGGCTCTACATCCCTTCATTCTGCTTGTGATGGTGGTCACTTAGATGTAGTGAGGAAACTTGTATCGGAACATGGCTGTGACATCATGGCTAGAGACGGTGATGGTCGTACCCCTCTTCATATTGCAGCAGTGTCTGGTAAGGAGGGGGTCGTAAGAGAGCTTGTAGTCCAGTACAAGTGCCAAGTGGACTGTGTGACTCCTATTGGAAATACACCCCTCCACATAGCTGCACGGAATGGTCATAGTAGTTTAGTGAGGCTACTGATCTGTGAACTTAATGCATCAACCACACTAAAGGATAAAGCAGGTCGAACTGCCCTTTTTTATGCAATTGATAGTCATAATTTAGAAGTGGTTTCAGAGTTAGTGAGACACAACTGTGACCCCAGCAATCTTGATTCCAAATACAAGAAACTTAGCAAGCTCTCTGGCGTAAAGCTGTCCAAGGGATCTTTCAGCAAAGTTTTCGTACTTGGTGATCCTCAGGCGGGTAAAAGCACAGTCATTGAAGCTCTCAGGGGTGAGACCTGGTTCACATGGGATGTAAAAGAGGTCCCTCCCCACACAGCCGGTATTATCCCAGTGGCACACCGAAGTAGCCTCTATGGTAGAGTAGTCTTTTATGACTTTGCTGGTGATCGAGAGTACTATTCCAGCCATGCTGCAGTTTTAGAGAAACTAATGGGTGGCTCATCCAACATCTTCCTTCTGGTGTTCGACCTTAGCAAGTTTGATAGCAAGTTAGAAGAGGAGCGTATTCTGTATTGGCTAACATTTTTATCGTACAGCATTAAGCAAGCAGTGGTAAAGCCAAAGGTGGTACTTGTTGGCAGTCATGCTGATGTTCTGATGTCACAGGGTAAAGATCCAGACCAGGTAATTAATGAAGTATTTACTTTGCTATCTGATACATTCTACTCCAGATTTCCTCAAACTTCTCTTGAAATGATCGGGTATGCAGCACTTGACTGCTGCAAAACTAAGTCAAAAGGCTTGCAGCAGATTCAGAACCACTTGAAACACATTCAGTTGTCTTCCCTTTCTGGGATGAAGGAATTGTCTGTAGGTGCATCCATACTGATGGGCATTCTTGAGAAGGATGGTCAAGTATTTAATCCGGCATGCCAGCTTTCAAGCCTAGTTAGGCACATCAAATCGAATAAAATTTATCTCCCATCTGAACCTGAGCAGCTTCACTCCTACCTTAAAGAGCTGGATGCATATGGTGTGGTGCTCATTCTAGAGGGTAGTCCAGCTCTGGAGGAAGAATGGGTTGTTGTAGACATCAATGCGATCTTGGGTACAGTTCACAAAAGGCTATTTTCTTGTGAGAACTTCAAACCAAAAGCAAGTTCCCTATCAAATCTTGGCATTATCCCAGATGCTAGGCTACAGTCACTCATTCCTGAGTTATCACTTTCGGTCATAAAGAGCTGCATGAAAGTCCTTCAATACTGCCAGGAAATCGATGACCCACAGATTATCACTAACATACTTGATATGTCTCCTTCCCCTGAAATAATTAGCGGCAACAGCTTCCTCTTCTTCCCAGCCCTTCTCCAGGTGGAGAGAGGTGGTTTAAAGTGGGTTCGTTCACACAACTCTCTCTGCTGTCTTGGGTGGTATATAGAATGCAGTAAATCCCGTCCTTATGACTTCTTCCCACCTCGATTTCTTCATGTGCTTCTCTTAAGACTTGCCTTTACCTTTGCTCTTCCCAAGACGTCTGCTGAATCAGTTGAGAGTATTAGTGATGTAGATGTGTACAGTAGAAGGTGTACTCTCTGGAAGAATGGTATCCACTGGATTGGGAAAAGTGGTGTTGAAACTGTCATGGAAGTTGTGAAGCAGAACAGAGGTGTTGTGGTGATGGTGAGAGGCAGTAGTGATATGGAGGTGGAGTGTGTGGATATATTAGGCAGTGTTGTGAGGAAAGTTGTGGAGGGCAAATGCGAATTCTGCCATGCTCTGGTAGCCAGTGCCTTTATGGTGGATCCAAGTAACCTGAAGCAGGTATGGATCCCGAATGCAGATGAGTTACAGCTGTTTGAGTGTAGCCATGTCCAAGATGTCTTGAAAACGGGCTCTAATGGAGCTGTGAGCGAGAATGGAAGGGGCTTTCTACCTTCCTCAGAGATAAGCTGCCTCCTAGGCCAAACTGCTTGGAGTAAGTGATTTAGATGTCAATACCCTAGTTTAGCCACATTCGTAGGTAGCTATACATGATTGATCTTTGCCTTTATAGGTTCAGTACATGTGATAACATGCAATAAGCAATGCCTGCAAGGATTGGCTGCACAAAGCATACTGATAATTTATTTTTACTTGCCTAGATCTGTTATTTCCCCTATGTTTGGATGACCTGCTGCAGTGTCTGAATGACATTGTGAGGGAGTGGTTCCAACTAGGGGTGTACCTGAAACTACCTCCAAGTAATCTAGAAGCAATTCGATGCAATAATCGTGATGATGTTATCAGATGCAAGACTGTCATGCTCCAAGAGTGGCTGAAGCATCCCAACCTGAAGCCATCTTGGTGCTCCCTGGTAGATGCCTTACACAAGCTTGGAAGCAATCATATCGTGTGTGACATCACCCAAAAGTTCAGTAAGTAATTTTACATGTACTGTCATTAGGAAAGTATATTACTGCTATTTTCATTTCGAAATGTAGGAAATGTGTGCAGATGACTTTGTAAATGCCTTATGTAAGAAAGTGTATCACTGCTATTTCATTCCATGTATGTTATACAGGTTATGCTTTTTCCTTATGTTGACTCAGATATTGACCTCCAGCGCAAGCTACTGGACCCCATCCTTGAGTCTACACCCATCGATGATGACTACCTGCAGCATCTGTCCAAGGCCATAGGCAGCCGCTGGTCCTCCTTTGTCCCCCTCCTCCCCCTCACTTCCACCGAGACAGAGCAGCTCAGGGGAGAGGGGCAGCCGGCCCTGGCCATGCTACTGAGGCTGAGGGAGAAGAGACCACTGACCTACAGAGGGCTGCGTGAGCTCTTGACTGCTGTCCCTCTACTGAACCCCACTGTCTAGTGGGAAATACTTTTAATTAATATTCCTTCTGGCACTTTAACAGAGCTTTTCAAATGGCTAATGTTTTTGCCTGACCACACATGAATGTTGAGCACCTAGTTTTCTGCATAACATATGAACTCTAGCCAAGCATTTACTTTGATGGAGTAGCTGAGTGTTAGGATTGCTCATGCACTTGCTTCTTGTGATTCAGCTAGCAATCCAAGGATATGAACGAATGATAACGAGCTCATGTGATACCTAAACCCCAGACAATGTCACACAGTCACACAGTTCTTCAATTCCCCTTCACCATCATGCCGGCACAGTGTTCTTGGCCCATACCCTCAGAAGCAAGTGACTGCACTTAAAACTTGATGCTGCCAGTTTGAAGACAGTTATATTACTTTATTTATTCCCTGACCGATGTGACGTCACTGGCCCTGACACCGAAATGGACATGGTGAGTGATGCAGTGGTATGTCTTAGTATACATCCCATATTACTTCAAATGTATGTACCTTTCATTCTTAATTACTGCTTAAGCCACCCTCTTCACAGCTGATGACGTGTGCATCAATTCTGCCGCTAATACTACCCTTTCTTTGAGAAGTCTCAGTACCAATCTACTATGGGTGTAGAAACCTGATTTTGAATGGGAGGAGAGGGGGGGGGGGGGGAACAGACCAAAGCTTACTACGAAGGCGTGGTAACCTGGAACAGTATATGGTAGCCATGATCCACAATTTGCCACTTCCAAGACTGTATAATATGGCAGACTGTCTGAATGGATATTGTTGCCATGCGGCATCCTCTGCAAATTTAAATTGTTTTGGTCTTTGGTAGCTACCAAGACTTATTAGAAAGAGAGAAAATTAATTTTGTGTTCAACTTGCAATCTTCCTACTGGCCATGTGCTGCTACATACAGCTCAGTTCAGTTGTAGTTGTTTCATTTGTCAAGGGGTATGAGATACATTTGGGGGGGGTCACGGGCCCCCGGTACCCCCCCCCCCCTGTTCAAATGCCTGTGCCTACACTCTACACTCCCGTTCCCTCAACTCATTCTGTGTTCCTTTTCCTCTTCCCAGATTAGCTGTGGTTACATGTACCTGGAGCGGAAGACAGATGTGTCCCCTGGGGACATCTTTGTTAGCACTGTCACTGTTGTTTCATCAGCATCTCAAAGTATAGCTCTTCTGTAGTTGTAGCCCATGGGCACTAATTAGAGGACATAACAATCATAAAGGACCCATCAAGTCGACAGTAGATTTCTACTGCCTGATGAAGACTTCTACTGAATGAGTTAGTCGTTTTCCCAGAAAACAAGGATTTCATTTTCCCTGTGCCCTCTCTGGTTGGTGCTGACTGATGTGACACCACTGGCCCTACCACAGAGGTGGACGGTGAGTCTGATACAATGACATGTCTTTACACACACCACCACAGTCTGTTTTGTTTCTCATGTAAGATGTGTGCTACTATCCCCTTCACAGCTGCATCCTGTGTATGGTCCTCCTCCCCAGATGGGCAGTGGCTCTGCCTGGAACAGAAGACAGTTGGCATCTACCAGTGATATGACAGGTGAGCAGCTATATATTCTGCACTTGTAGCCCATGGCCACTTCATAGGTATGAACCTAACATTATATTTTGTATTGAGCCTGCCTCAAACTCATTGATCCATCTGTAGCCCTGCCCCCCAGTGTTTGTTGCTTGCAGTATCGAGGAGGAGGGGCGGGGGGGGTAGGGGGGAGCCCAGAAATGTGGCTATACCCATCAGTGCGTAGCAGTAGAAAGACAATTTCTGCCTATTGTATGGACACATAGTTCCACATATACACATGTCTACTTCAAATCCCTCCATTGTAGTCACAGTACTCATCAATCATCAACCTCCCTTGTTGGCCCTTCCACGAGGACATATGCACACTGCAGTACAGTTGGGCAGCCTCTTTCCTGACCAGTGGCCACTCCCACTACCCTGACCCACTGTCATGGAATTCAGCACATATTGTCATAAACAAGAAGTAGCTATAAGCCTGAAGATATGGACTCCACACCAGCTCAGAATTTTGATCCAGAATCTGACCTCCCAAGTATTTATCATCACTCATTATTTCCTTGGACTCCACTATTTCATAGGAGGCAAGAATTTTTCTTGTATTACTTGGATGATCATTTTCACTTTCACATAACGAATTTCATTTTGATTGTGCTTTTGGTTGATGCTGACCAATGTGACATCACTGGCCCTACCAACATGGTAAGTGTGATACAGTGATATACTGTAGCCGGTTATTTTCATGGGTGAAGATTTTCTCATATTGACGGTTAGCAGAAATGTGATTGTGTGGTTTGATCATGGAACTTATTGCTAGCTAAAGGTTAGCATTGTTCCTGCGAACCAATCTAACCCGCTCGCTAGTAAACTTCCGATAACCCTGGCATTGATTTTCACCCGCTGATTTTTCTTTCAGCCAAAACGGTCTTTTCACTCTTAGAGAGGCTTGAACAAGACTGCAGCCACCCTTTTCTCTGGCTCTTCACACGGTTTGGAGATTTCAAGGTCCTAATATTTTACGGGAAGAAACCTTTGCAGTTTATGGCAGCCCTGCAAATGCAGCAAAAATTAAAAATAGCCGGCTACATGGTTGGTATCTGTACGCGTACCACCACATTGTGTTTTATTTCTTCTTTATGATGCAGGTATGTATCATAAATCCCTTTCTGAAGTTAAAATAAGTATAAGCCGTGTACAGTGACTCCCAATGCTAATATACAAGCCCCACCCCCCACTTTGCAACACTCTGGACTGTACAGTATCTCGTGGTTCTGGCCACAGTCAGCCTCACAGTCTCACTACCTGAGCCTCATCCTGTATGTGGTTCCCCTCCCCAGATGTGCTGTGGCTCCCTGGAGCAGACGATAGCTGGCATCCACTGCTAGCAGTGCAGCAGTGTATTGTCTTTGTCGGTACCTCCATCCAGTCAGTATTTCAGTGTGGGAAACTGGAGGTGAGTCATTGGTGTAGCCCATGGGTACTTACTTGTATTTGAGAAAACTGGCACAATCTTGACATTCCATATAGCGCTAAATTTTCAAGGGACAAAATGTTTGTGGATTGGTTGTCTGAGACATTTTGCAGAAAACATTTTGTGGACCAAGGAGTCTTAATAGCCACGTCCATTCATGGTTAGATCATTTCTCTTAATAGCAGATACATTGCGGCTACGCCATGCTCTGCTACTCGCTCCCTATCTAAGCTTTTTATTCTGCTATGGACTTTGTGGGCGGATTTCTTTTTGGCATTTGCATACTGGAGCTGAAGCACTCATCACACGTCTCAACTACCCGTTAGCAGATGTGATGAAGATCGACGGTACTGCTTTTGAACCAGAGGATCCGTCAGCTTTGCGCCAATTGCTTTGAAGTAGCAGTAGAGAGCCATTTGAATCAAAGAGCGAAGTTTAAGTTATGCAATACCATATATTATAGAGAAAATTTTTTGCAAGCTTAATTTTCACAGTCTAAAATGAATCTGTGAAAACTGTGAAATTTATGTGCCTCAAATATTTGGCGCTATGTTATAGTTAGACTATGGCCTTGAGTGGTTTATGGGAAATCCCACGAGAGGCTGCGCATTTAGACCACGAGGCGAAGCCGAGTGGTCTAAATGTGCAGCCTCGAGTGGGATTTCCCATAAACCACGAAAGGCCATAGTCTAACTAGCTTGTACTATAGTTAACGCAATTAGAACTGCCTGCACGCTCCAACAAGCGGAAAATTGGGTGCGTGCTAGTGCAAGTAATGCAATTATAACACGGTGCACACTCCAGCAAGCGGAAGTAATGCAATTACAGGGCTATGCAAGTTCTAGCAGGCGAATGCTCGCTACTATACTTGCTTGAATTTGAAACTGCAGTGAGTAGGTAGCTATAGTAGGTAGCTATAGTACGGAGAGAGAGTAGGAGTAAGGTACGTAGCTAGTATGGCTGCTAAAAGTGCAGATGATGAAGTCATTTCACCGTCTTTGTTGAAAGTTAAACAAGCCAGTATCGAAGCGTTTTAGTTCATGGACGAGCATGCATTTGTGGCTAGCGGCAGTGACGAAGACGACTCGGATGCTTTTGTAAATCCTCCTCCCAAGCGACATAATGTAAAACCTTCCCAGACTGAGAGACTCCCTTGCCTTTCTCGAATGTCTTCAATGTTTGGAGCTACAAGTAGCTGTTATTAATATTAACTTTGGACAATCAAATACCAATGTAGAATACAAACTGAACAGCTATGAACAGGACGATATTCCTGAGGATATGGAAAGAGCTCTTGCA